>OY728157.1:864454526-866854526 GCA_963277665.1 Viscum album
CATATGATTTAAATAGGGACTTATCTGTATATAATGCATTCATTTTTCCATTGATGCGAAATTTGAAGCATTGGTGGTATGAGGATGGAATTATTACATGCGGGTGAAACTAGGATAGTCCCAGAAAGATAATGGAGGTCGTGTTTTACCGAGCAACCACAAATAAGAGTTGGTTGTTAGGCCTCTAAATTGGGCCTACAACTTAAATTGGACTAAGGTATTTTACCAACTTTTTCATATCCTTGATGTTTTATAGAGGAAGGTGCTAGATTATTTTCATTACAGCCTAGCCAGTGAAGTTTTCACATTTTAATGAGATTAACCCCATATCCATTATCCATGAAAACTTACTGAACATTTTCACCATTTAACCAGATAAACACATAAAAGGGTATGATTTTACCCTATATAATGTCATCCTCATATTTATTTATGAAGGGGATAATTGTGTATAATTCTATATAATTATTATTTGTTTGATAGAACATTGTGGTGGCTACATCAGCTTCAAACTTCTAGGGCCTTAACCGAGCTTCAATGAGTGCTTCCCTGTGGTCTTTTGGAAAACTCATACACTCTATGATTGATATTTTGGATATTAATGTGGCCAATTTTTTCAGAATATCATACTTATGGTCTAAATTCTATTGATTCCTAGTGTGGGAATGTTCGTTTATGGGTGTTTTAGGGGCTTGACTATTAGATGAATATTGATTGGCACTCGGGATAAAAGTTGAATGTGTTCGCATTCTTGGTGGGTTGGGTTGGGTAGGTCTTCCAGCAAGTCGAATGAAATAAGACAATTCTCCTGTTCAATTTTATATTTTATAATTATCAATGTAGAGTGGCCTTTGAAAGGTAAAGGGTATTTTATCTGTTCATATCGGGGTTTTAAAGGGCTCTTCCACTGGTTTGTGAAACATTGTGGGTTTGAGAAGGATTGCGGTCATACATTTAACTTCTTCCTTCATTGTACCTTCGTTGGTACCCCAAGATCATGAAACCTCTTCATTCTACTTCTTTATTAGATATAGGGTAATCAGGATCCTATCCACACTCATCATAGGATAAGGTATCCGTTAATTGAAATAAATTAATGGATATGAAGATCAAATCCTAATATAATAATAACTCCGTGTAACCGAATGATTCTGGTGGTTCCATTATGTGATGTGGTGCCAATTCTTTCAGATATGATTGTATAAAATCTAAGAGGTTCAAATCTAACTATGTCCTTGATGTATATTCATCTTCCTACACTCACCTCCTACCTTTATGGCTATTCTTATTTTTAGACGATCAACTTTTAGAGGGTTTTGAGGTTGAGGAAGTCAACTACATTTCATCAGGAGTACCTTGGGGAATATTTGGTTGTTTTAATTATTCTCAAAGAATACCATGATTGCAATTTATTTTATTTTCATTCATCCAACTATCAAAATTCTTTTCTATCATACTCAAAAATTATTTCCACTCACCCTATTCACCAAGGTCAGTAGTGGAAACACACGCCACTTTTTCTAGCTGAGGTATTATGTTTAATTTCACGTAATCTATCATTTTCTAAAGGAGGTGTTTGAAGAAAAATATTTCTCTGATGGTGTGTCCCAATATCTGTTAAAATGGTAAATAATCTGGAATATCATCAAGGCCGACCTCTTCATCTTTTTTTAGTTCTCGTAGTCGATGAAAATTACTATTTATATTGGTTATAAAATATCCATAGACTTGATCATTTTAGAATGAGTTAAAATTATTATTCCATTCATCGAATTGATTTCTTTTGGCCCCCTCCACTCTCCTTATAGAGGTGATTTTTTCAATTGATACCCAGGGGTGATTCATGATATGGTGTAGGCCATGGAGTTGTAGTACATTCAGGGTATGGATAAGGCATGGTAGAGGCAACTTCAACTTTTCCTAAAATTTATTCTAATACTTTTGGAGCATCCTAGAACATGAGATTAGCCTATTTTATGGAGTCTCCCATTCTTTTGAAAATAGTGGTGAAATACCGAAACCCACTTGCATACTTAATCAGGATGACCAGTGTTCACAACTCTTCGTGGAGGTTATTGATGCACATATAAAGCATCTTTTATGGGGGGAAGTTTCTAGTTCAAAGAGTATGTGAACCCTATCCATTCGGTAGTGAAGTCAATTACTATATCATTCTATAACTTTTTTCAAATCTTGAGGTCACTGATTGTTTTGATATGAATTATTGAGCTGAACTGTAATAGGAACTACTAAATGAGATCATCCTATGATGTTATCGATTGAGATATCAAACTATTATACCATATGAAGGTTGACCCTTGCAGGGTTCGTACTAAGTATATGAGTTTCACTTCATATTTTTTCTATTAGGATTCCATACTAGGATCACAATAAGACTTATAGTGAATCAAATGTTATTATGGACTACATGATCCATCTAATATAGGAATCATCAGGCTCTCAAAAAATTTGGATGTGGGGTGTCACTCACAATATTAGGGTAAGGTTTCTAGATCAGTTGTACCAGTGCACAACGCTCCTTCATGGATTCCAATCAAACTGCCAATGGATTTATGATGATGATCAGTCCTTGATGCATTTTTTTAACATGTTCTTCTCTGAGAGCAATGAGGGGTGTGATTTTACATGATAATTCATCCAATACTTATGGAAGATATCTGGTTGGGGACATCTTTGGAGGATTTTCCTAAACCTTCTCGGTTGGTCTCTATAATGGAGGGAAATCAGGACATCCATCCATGATTGGGTCCAAGCTGACTGATTTGGTTGGATGTCATGTCCTTGCTTCATTTTCTAGGATAAACCCTTGTAGATGAGGTACCCATGTTGGAAGTGTATGTTAAGGCTCTTCCTTGAGGAATATATTCGACAAGGAGGCTTCCTTGAAGCATCACATAATTAATTCTCCATAACTCTTGCATTTCATCTTCTTACCACGTGAATATTTCATTGAGAATAAGGGGATAATTCTCATAAAGAGGATATTGTGGGTCATATATTTCCTTAATTCTATTCCTAATTATATTAGGGATTCATTAAGGAGGTAGTGGAGGATTGAATGGGGTAACACCCAAATTCATGGTGGTCATGTGGTTTTGGGTAAGCACATATTCATTCTCAGTGTGGATCAGATTTCAGGTAGAACCATCCTCTCCTTGTTATTTAGCATTTTCATCCTTTTTGGTGTGGTATATAAGATTAACGTACATGATGTTCACCTATGCATAATGCATTGTGGGCAGTGTACCAGCTGATTAATGGTAGGTATTTCATTTTCATCTTTTGTTGGATCTCTTCCTACCATTATATAATACTCATTAGGATTATTAGTGAAGAGTAACTCAGAGGATTACTCTATAAAACCTTGTCATACACCATTTTTTGGGATGAAAATATTCACGAGATGAGTTATAATGGAAGACTTATCTACTTATTGTCTTCCCAAAATGTGAAAATTCTGACTTCCATTGAGGGGGTGGTTTTGGTAAAAATGACCCAATCCCTACAGGATGGGGTTTCTCCCATTCTTTTTTTATTATTCCATGGAATGAATATTCATGTCTTATAAGGTATTTTTATGTTAAAAATTCCCCAACCCTACAGGATAGGACTAAACCCATTCGGCGGTGGATACGGCTGCTACTGTCACTTTCTTAATCTTGCACATTTCCATTTGAGTGTGATCCAAAATTGTTTTACGTCTACACGTGAACTATTTATTTATAAGGTTATTATGACTACATTATTATTGGCTTCCCTTATGTGATAAGCCTTCTAAATGTTATCCATTTTCTAGTTCATGAGTTTTTTGATGGATTGCTCTTGTCTATACTAACTCTTTTGAGACTTACACAATGTTGGTTCATGTTGACCATATCACCATTCATGAGCATAGAGTTCACTTAATTGTTTCCTTAGGATAATGAAATTACATGACTCCGTATACAATAGATTATTTGGAATGAGGCATGAGGTAAATTTAAAGGATCAATGTTCTCCCCACCCCCAAATACGAACTCTAGGTGGGGAATCGCTAATCAGAAGATGCAACTTCTGTATTTCATTGAGGTAGGTCAGTTGGAGATATTTCTAGCTTCTCATTGATTGCGATTGGCATGCAGACAGAAGGGATTCTAAATCAAGTTGATGTTGAAGCTCTCCCAATATTTTTACATGGTATATTTACCCATTATTGGGAAATAATTTTGTCTTCAACTAGAAGAGAATCATCCAGAGATAGAGATGAATGTTAGTTATTCATTCTTCTCACAACTCCATTGGTATTTCAAACAGAGAAGTGGATGTGGGACAAAAAATAATTGGTATTTCATCCTTTTACTATTATCTTATCATGAGTAAAATATCAATTTATTCTTTTTCGAGAGAAACTCCTACTTGTTCTGTCCAAATTTAATGCTTCTTAAACATTATGTCACATGAAGTGGGGATAATATGGGTCTCATTGCGATGTGAATATTATGGGGGGGGGCTATAAAGCCGAGTGTTTCCCAGAAAAATCTCTTAGTTGAGAATAAATACATAATGTTATTGACAGATAATCTAACATGTTTAACCCCATCCCTCCAAGAGCCTCTGCATATGAGTGATTCCTTGTAAATTATTTAGCTACGGGAGCACATTCTTACCGATATAGAAATTGACTATGGGGAGGAACTTTGTAGTGAATGCTACCATCATGAGGACTACCATCATAGTTTGATTCCCAACAGCAAGGATAATTTCTATAACCTATACCCTAGGGATTACATTCAGGATGGATGAATGTAAGGGGAGGACCATCTTACTGTAATGATACATCACTTCTGGGATGAGCTTCGTAGTGGGTACTATAGTTGTTAGGACTACCATCATAGCTTGATTTCCGAATATAGGGATTATTTATACAAATTATATCTTAGGGAGGACATTTCTAGTGTATGATATCATAGAGAGGAACTTATTTCTATTTTATCTTTCGAGCATGTGGAAGGTTACCATAAGTCTCATCTGGAGATATTTTCATGTGATTAGTCATTTGGTATCCAAGAAGTAAGCCTTCATGGTACATTCTTTGGGGATGGACTTCAATGCTGTCGGTGTGGGAAAAAACTTCAAAACTATAACTTCCACTATTTTAATTTGGTAATAGATTTACGGGATATTGATCTGTTGTAGATAGGTGTTTGATGGTGTTATGAACTCTAGCATCTAGGAGAGAAGGGTCATGAATCTACTCTTCATTTTCTAGTTTCCTTTTGGCATGATTTATTTCTAGACGCTCTCTTAGAGTTGATTATAACACTTGTTTTAGGTTATGGAATTCATATATATGTGCATTCTTGAGTGGCTCCCATGGTGCTACCAGGATATGTTGACAATCTTACCGCGTTATTATAGGCATATGTTCTTGCTCTGGAGCGGCCACCGTGGTGGACCGACATCCCCCATATGGAATGAGTATTTGTGCCTAATCCTATTGTAAATTTATCATGGAATATTTTCAATGACCCTCCTATATGGGAGAAGGGATACATATCTACTCCATAGCGAGCACCACATTTTGTGGATTAATCACCCAACATGGTAAGGAAAGGTTATGGGCCTAACATATAAAAATTTCGGCGAACCTTATTACATCTTGAAAAGTCTGTAGGATATGGTTATGAATTTATGTAAGATCCTACATCATTTACAATATTTCTTTGACATGCATATTTAGATGGAATAAGAATATTTTCCCATTTTGATGTCACATTATGAATATGTTCCTACTCTGGCCCTCAATTTTATAATAATAAGTACTGAAAGATCTATTATACGGGTACAGATATATGAGTATTCCCAGTACATATCAATAGGATACACTATCTATTTTCTCTATTTTTGTTGTATTTTATTGGAGGACTTCATAATTACAATCTGGTATTTTCATCTTCTCATTGGTTTACATCATATTTGACTGATGGGATTTATTTTCATCCACATGAATTTTTGTCTTCTTGTATTTGGTTTCCATTGTATTTGTTTGATGGTATTGATATGTATGAGAAATAATATACATATTCTCATTGACTTAAACTCTATTTTACTGTAGTGATTCATTTAAATTTTCATGAATATTCATATTCTTGTAATTTTCAGCCCAATTTTCACAACTGGTTTGGAGAGTACCAGTATGAATTTGAACCTACTCATAGCTCGCTATCATATATGACTGATATGATTCATATTTTTTAGAATGGATTTGAATTTTCTCTTGTTTCAATACATTTACATAGCACTCTTAGAGTTCCAGGGTATGAATATAGGCCTGCGATAATTTTTCATCACATATTATTGACAGAATTCATGAAGTTGAGTAGAAGTATATATATTCTCATGTATTGCCACCGTATTTACATAGAAGGATTATCTAAAAATAAAAAGGGCTATAGATTTCTCCTAATTATATGTTCATATCCCATGGTGGGCCACGCTGGGGACTTGGGCTTAATTCACTTTAGAAAGATCCCTTAGTGTTGTGTCCTCTTCATGATGAGTATGATGGGCCGCATGATGTTGGCGATGAATATTTTTGATAGGGGACCTTAGGAGAGACCCAGTTCTAGTATGTATGAAGTCATTAGTGATGAATTCATCAGCATCCCTATGATATGGGAGCCACCCATTATCTCATTCAATGGAAAAGATCTCGAAATAGTTGGAGACGACTAGTGAAGCTGTGGATTTATAGACTATCATCCATTGTTGGGAAGACAGATGGTGGAGATTCAAGTATAGTATGGCATATGAATATTCTTATAGGGTGGGTAGAGCAACCATTCAGTGATACTCTTGAACCATTTCATTTAAGACCTTGTGTAGAAAACGTTGGGTGGGCGATGAAGTCTTCTTCATGGAGGACCCGACTAGTGCAGTGGTTGACACATGTGTCTGTGAAAACATCTTTAATTACATTAGATTGAAGGAAGCTCTAAATAGTGCCTAAAATATATGTGACCCACACATACAACAAAACCTTTTCAAATTATAATATCATGCATGCATGCATAATTGATGATCTCACTCGACCCTCTTAAATTTTGTTTAAGAAGGGGGCCTAAAGCAAGGTAACAATGCCACCTTGGTTAAGGATTCATGTTGGGTTCTCCAATTTGTTTCCCATGAATATTTTTCTAGGTCAATAATAATTTATTTTAAGTTGTTTAGTGGTTTTAAATCACCAATGTTTGGTACATGTTCATTGAGAGGTATCCAACGAATTTTTTTGTGGAACCCAAAATTCCCAATAAATCTCATATCCCTGATACATAGAACTACATTTCAAAGGGAGGAACTCATTGGGTATCTTGGAAAATGACACTTGAGAACTCACATTGAATGAGAAGATGTGATGTATGGATCATCACACCATTTTGGGAGAACTATTTCTTATTTTAGAACTCTCTTATATATTAAAGATTCATTTATGATTTCTTATACCATTCCCAAAAGTGTATATTATGGATTACCCAAAGTAATTGATCTATTATAAATATGAATGTGTTAGAAATCATTGATATAGGTAGTTAATGAGTTAGGGGGAGGATTTGACCTCCCAACGTTGACCTTGCTGGATGATGTTGGCCGTGAATGCCTCTCCCTCGGCGATGAGGGAGGAGGGATCTCATGGTACTCAGTTCTATCTTCTTGATCAGAATTAGTGCTCAAAGTTTTCTTCCATTGAGAATAGTTCGAAGGTTCCGGGTTTTTCATTGGGTCTTCTAGTGGTGTAAATATTCTCATTGTGGTATTCCCTCTCCTCAGATTGACTTGGCTGGGCACTGGTTTCTCGCTTAAATCCAAGACGTCCTTCTTTTTGTGACTTCACACTACATGTTAGGTCAGCTTGGGGCATGAAGAGATTCTTCTCAATCAGTCTTCTAGATTCTAAAAGTTTCTTTCTACTATTTTAGGAGTAGGAAGATTTCATGGGGGCTTGGTCATGTGAATACCGAGTTTTTGGTCCATTTTGATTCCTCCTTTTACGATGGTCGATTCACTATCACATGGGTCAAGATCCGCCTACGGCTATGGTGAGGGTGCACCTTCTAGGATTACTAATTCCCTTTTTCAATCCTTCAATTTTAGACCTGGTTGGGAATTCTTGTGCTAGATTATTGTGCTTGGATATATGTTCAACATTTCTGCATCATCCTGCTTATTCCTGCCAGTGTGTAGAATCTAACCTATCCAAAATTCTCCCTGACTTCATCTAGATCAATATTACAGGGTAATATCTTTTCACAAAATATGTGATTTATGAAGTGCATACTCCTTTATGTGAAAGCTGTTACCAAGAAGGACACTCTACTATTGCGTGTTGCAAGGTGGTTTTCTATAATCCCCAGGCCGCACCCCAGATGGAAGAAGTGTAGCGAGGTTGGCCTACCAATGAGACTGGGGATGTCTCGGGTACTTCCCATCCAAATTCCCAACTCCCTATAGCAGAATTTCATCCTAAGTTTCATTTGGGTTTGTGTGGAGACTCCAACCCTCAGCTAGTTGGTATTGATATCCAAGAGAGTGGAGTGGTTATCAGTAGGAAAATGATTCCAATATCTTCTTGGCATGAGCAAGGTGATCCTAGGGTGTTTGGAATTATTATTAGTCAGGTATCAGATTTGGGTGGAAATGATGAGAAGACTAAGAACAAGAATTGTCCAGTGAGGACTACAAGTATAGTTGGGGTACCAACAGTTAGGGGTCAGTTTGAGCTAAGAAACTCCCAAGGGTAGGTGTAAAGCCCTCCAAACATACATGAAAACAAGGCTATAGAAAATGTATGTCCTAATGTACAACCAGGAGTAGAGGGAACCTCAATGGTCCAAATCATCTATTTTGGGCCCCTGGTTGAGGTTATCCCTAAATCCGAAGAAGGAAATGGTTAGATATCAGTGAGATCCAAAAACAAGATGAACGAAGTTGATGGTGTTGAAGCAAGTCAGGTGATGGACAAGATTTCTTCTCTTGAAATGTTTTTTATTAATGGAAGATAGATTGATGAAGTATATATTTTTGCTTCTGACTAGGAATCAGATGTCCTTATTGAAGGTTTTTTCACTCAGGCAGGCAGAATACAAAAAAATAATCTCAGGATTCGAGGGAATTTCCAGCCCCTCCAAAGAAGAAGACCAAGAAAAGTAAATACTATACCTACCTTACTAAAATAAATGTTGACTAGAGCTGTGGAAAGAAGGGGCACTCCACGGGGATCCATGAGCCAATGTTGTGAGGGAACCTTTACTTCAAAAGATCTCTCAGACTCTAGCCTCTCGGAGGTGGGTGTATCTTCTATTGATCCTATGGGATATACTATTTGGCCATTGGTTCTTAATGTAATGATGATAACAACGTTATGTATGTTTTAGAAGGCTACAAAAGAAGATATCAGTAGAAAAAGACTTGGTGATGATGCCTTGAGAGTGGAGGACTGGGATAGACTCAAGCATAAAAGGTATCCAGAGAATCTCTGCCTTGAACAGATGGTGTGGTAAACATCTCAACTTGATGTCTTGATCCTGGATTTTAGCTCTCCAGTTGATTTGGACTCATTCCTGGAGTTTATGGATTTTATGGATATCAATTTAGAGTGTTTTTTCACCTCACACGCTGATAATGAAATCATAGACTTAGCGTGGCAGTACTGGGCTGATCTAGCTCAGTAGCCTATCCAGTGAGGTATGATTTTGTTTTGGTATTCTGGTTGTTTTTTTCTGCAGTGGTTTGTTTCTTTTGTAATCCCTAACGATTTACCCCAAGTGGGATCTTCTGAAAAAGAAATAAAAATTTACTTTGAATGAATTAAGGAAAGAATCATTGGTATTTATACATAGTTCTCAATCAAATAGAGGGATCTATATGTATTGAAGGTTCTCTATCGATGTTACACTTTTGTGGAAATATTGGGGATCCATTGGTTATTTACTAGGACGACACTTGTTTTAAGATTTATGATGGGGATCTTTGTAGTTTATTGACATATATGGGGGACATTATTTTTGTTAATGTTGGGATCAAACCCATAAAATGGGATTACTTTGTATCCTCATAAGAGGAATCAGAACCCACAAAGTTCAGTGCCTCTTAATAGGACACCACACCTTTTATGGTCATTTGACGACGACCCAACCATGTAGTTTAACGTTAAACAACAAGGATATCCAGATGAAGGGTTCCTGGTCAAAGATGGTGTGGGACTTTTTCCACGGTGGATCGAGTATCCCATGAGGGATACGGTCTACTGGGTGGATATTCACCAATCTGGGATATGGATCAAGTAACATTAATCTAGATTTGGACATTGGGTTTGGACTTTTGGGAGGATTCATACAGAGCCCAGTTAGTTGGGAATCAAAGCCCACATAGTTCAATATGTTTGGGGCTTATGTGTGGATGTTTCCAAAATAAGAGGGCGTGATTGGGACCTACACTTAGAAGTATTCCAATTTAATTTTAATGGTGTTGTGTCTTAAACTTGTAATCATCTCATTTAGAAGAACATGGTTGGGTCTTATGCATGGAGGCTTCCCATTTCGTAAGAATTTGGGGATTACATATATCGATAAGGCCTATTTGGTGCCGATTCATTGGGAATATGGCCCTTTGAATATTGAAGTATGGTTTAAGGGATAATACCGTGCAGGAGGTCAATTTAAGGTTTTGTACCATTCAAATGTCATAATCACCACTGACCTCAAAGCCCATGTGAGTCATGATCAGTGTGAGAAACAAGTACAATAAGTAAATATGATGATCACAATATCTCACCCTATCCCCTAATGGATGGAGCTAGAGCACAAAGTGATGGTAAAAGGGGATAAAAGTGAACTTGGTTTCTCTAGTATTTTCATATCCATCTAATCCGCATATGTTGATCTACCGAAATACATCTTGGACAGAGGAGAAGAGGAGAAAAATTTCCACCTACTACAAGAAAGGGTAGGGGATTACCTCAGGTGTAGTTCCCTAAATTTGGTATTAGGAAAGAGGAGAATGTTCAACACATGCCCTTATTGAAGGGAAAGGCCAGAGGATTATCTCAATCCCTAGAATTTGGAGGATCATGTGGGTGAACCATGGTTGGAACCCTAATAACCAAGGTGATGTAAACCCAATGTCATTCCAAGGGTCTACCCTATTAGTGGGGATTCCCACATGATTCATATTACCATGCTTATGTTAACTCGAAAGGTTACGATGATCTTCCCAATGCTATTATCATATGTGTCATGTGGCTTTAGATAAGGTCTTATCCTGATTCCAGTAGATTGGTTCGTGGAGGGGAAAGCTGGGGACTAATGATAAGAAAGTAGAGAATGGTGGGAGCTAGAGAGTAGAACACCCACAGATTTCACATTCTACGTATAATCTTCTTATAAGTGATGGTATTATCTCCGAAAATCACATTTCTATGTGGGTAAGGGGACCATACACATAGAATTACTCTATGATAACCTGGGTTTGGCTCGCATAGCGTTTCGCTTCACGAGACCAGGTTCTACCCGCATACAATTTTATTTGTCTATCCAGGTTATGTATGTAGATTGATTTTCTTCATTGGGCTAGGTGCCTCCTATGTATCATTTTTCTACATGGGGAAAGGTTCCACCCACATAGCACTTTTCTACGTGGGATGCCTATTCGCAAAAGGTCCATCAGTTTGTGCCTCATTATATAGTGTTCACAAGGGGATGTTGAGTTCTCAAACCACAATATGACTTGTTGTTTCTATATTAATGTTATACGATAGGTTTTACCTGTAGGGAATCGACGAAGGACCCTATTTTATTATTCTTTTCTTCATATCTCTTCAGTTTATATTTCTTGGTGTGGTTATCCATTTAGGTCTCCCTTAGGGTCTATTGATATATGAACGAAGGGACCAGATACCATCTTGGATGATCATTCATGGTGGTCTATGATTCTTCTTTTGTAAGAGCCCACAAAATATGCTCCCACCTGAGAATGACTTAGTCACCGGGGACATCATTTGAGGGGGTATAAATCACCACCATGGTCCCAAAAACAAATTTATTTAATTTTCAGGTGTTGACAGTACCACCGTATCCCAAGAACTATTTAGCTCACTTGTAATGTTTATTCATGTTAGTGTAAATCAATTCCTCCTCCCCCTAAAAACAACATGAGTTTCATTTGTGGGTTTCGGCAACACTGTCTATATCCTGTGAACTATTTTTTCCCACAGGTGATTCACGAAGCTGTAGATGTCCATGTAGAATGGTGGTCAGTGAATGGATTTGTGCTTCGTGGTCACGCCCCTATGACCATTTTCTTCAATATTCTTCCAGGATTCCATTCCACCCTTTTCCAAATATATAGAAATATCTAAATATTTTTTGTCATGATTTTAGGACCCAACATCTTTTTTTTTAAGTATTTAGAGTTTTTTATGAGTTTGGGGGTTTTAGATATTTTTATGATTTTAAGGGTTTTTAGGTTTTTTAGGGTTTTAGGGTGTTTAGGTGTTTTTAGGTTATTTAGGGTTTTTATTAATTTTGGATTCTTCAGGATTGTTGTTGTTTTTCGGGAATTTTATGTGTTTTAGGGTTTTCTACGGTATTCTACGGTTTTTTTATTTTAATGTATTTTGGATTTAGGTGTTTTAGTGTTTTTAATAATTTAAAAGGGTTTTAGGGTTTATTAATTTTTTTTCACGACATTCAGTATTTTTAGTGTTTTTAAAGGTATTTTGGGACTATTTTGTTTCCTAATAATTTTATGGGGTTTTAGGTTTTTATGGTTTTTTGGGGTTTTCAGGATGTTAATGATGGGTGGGGGGGTTATTGTTTTAAATGTTTTTTATGAGTTTTTACTATTTTTTTGGATTTTTTGTGGTTTTCAGGGTTTTTAGGGGTTTTATTAATTTAGGTATTTCTTGGGTTTTTAGGAATTTTTATAGTGTATTATTGGATTTTAGGGGTTTTTTTTGCTTTTTATGGTTTTTAGTGTTTTTGGGTTTTTGGGTTTTGGGGTTTTTTTAGGGGTTTTACGGGTATTTAAGGTTTTTAGAGCGGGGGGTTTTTCATGGTCATTTAGGTTATTATTTCTTTTTTCAGTGTTTTAGAGTATTTTATGGGGTTTTGGTGTAACACCCTGACCCCAGTTACCTAGAGTCAGTTCATTATTACATAACATTGAAATTATCACAAGAAAGATCAAGTCTCGAAATACCGATTAGTTTAGTAGCCTTGGAAACACTAGATATATTCATAAGTCTTACATTACATCATAAAAATTAAAACTACAACAACAACTTTTCTTCATAGTCCACACTCTTATCCCCTCAAACTATCCATGCCGGACATTCATAAATTACTTCTTCACATCCTGGGAAAAATAAAACATAGAAAATGGGTGAGCTCAAATGCCCAGCAAGGATAACGATATAGAGGAAACTTTCATAAATAAGAATAAACATTTAAGGCAATGTATAACTAAAACAAAAGCCTTTTAAGCTTGAACTTCAACATAGTATGGAAAAAATAAAATGAAATAATTCCATTTACTTATTCAATGGATATTCTACTAATCGAATAATCACATGCAATATCAATAACCAGTTTCATAATGGTGGAATGCATAATTCTAGACTATCATAACCACATAGCCAAGGCCTCGTGCCAAGACAACAAATAGGATTTTTCCAAGGCCTTGTTCCAAGACACTAGTTTGTCTCATGAGACCTACCGATGCATCGAGGAACTATAGTGGGCTTCACCCGTCACATATTAAGTCCAATTCATTCGCATATGAAAAGGTTCAAACATAACATAATCATTCATTTTAGAACTAGCATACGAAATGTAAATACATCATCCATAAACCACGAATGGTATAATAATAACACATCCACAGTCAAACACATCACAAAAAACCTCAAAACAATATGGAAGTTTTGTATAATAATAAATCAACTTCAAATAAACTTAAAATCTATCAAATTATATTTAAATAGATGAAATCAAAACTATTTGATAGAAGTATCTCTTTTTTTGAAATCATTTAAAAGTCAAACATTTATTAAGGAAGTAATTTAAAAGAGATTTTTGAATCAAAGTGTCCCATACCACTTCGATGATTTTGAAAAGAAATATAATTTCAAAACATTCATGTCCATATAAATAAATCCTTAAAATCATTTTGAAAACATGGACACTAATTAAAAATATTTATAAAGATAAATCTTTAAAACATTTAAAATTCAGATTTTGATAAAGAGTACCTTTCAGAAATTCTTAAAATATTCATTTTGAAATCATTTAAAAGTCACATAATTATAAAATAAACCATTTCCCTTGAAAATATACTTATAATATTTTAAGGGAAGCTTTGAAAATTTTATAACAGTGTAAAATAGCCGCACCCGCCGTATAAGTTAAAAAAACATTCTTACCTTAATTCTGTCGAAAAGGTTAAAAAGAACCTTGTTTGGAAAGTGACAGAAATATTCCTTTATAAACCTCTTATTAAAATTAAAACAAGGGTATAAATGACTTTAACCCATATTCTTTTAAATAGTATTTTTTTTTAAATACATTTTTAAGAAACATGGATGTGGATGAAAAAGAGATCCCAGTAGATTATTACGTATAAACAACCTCGGATAATGAAGAGATTGCGAAATAAAACATTACCTTGTACTTTTTCTTGGTTGGATGTAGGTTAACCTCCTGTGTAATGGTGAAATAATTGTTATTAAATTATACAAGAATCATAAACATTAATATGATATCATATATGATCTTTTAACATTGATTTGTTAATAATATCTTAGTATTATCGTTGTTTCGGGTGTTAACTTACTCATTTTCTTTTATATGTTTGGTTACGTAAGACTTGTTTGTCATGGATAGGTTGTATCATATTCATATATAGAATTATATCGATTCCTTAAAAATTATTTTTAAATCATAAAATGATAATTATACTTGAATGGATACGATGGAGAATGAATCTCATCGCGTTCGTGGAGACGGTAGTCCGTACGTACGCACGAGCGACAATATCATTCTTTTGATATTAAAATAATATATAATTGAATGTTATATCATATATAAAGAAGAATTATCATGTTATATTTATTATTTACATGAATTATAAATCATTATTATACCCACCCAAATAATAGTATATTGAACTACAATTACACCACGACGTGGAGACGGTAAGCCGTATGTACGCACGTATGGTGACATGTCATTCAAAGGATAGATAGAATACTGAATATGGTTGTACCATATTTATAATAATATTACATTATATAGGAGATATTTTATTAATTATTTTATAATGGGAGAAACAAAGAAAGAATAAGTTTAATAAGAAATGAATTTGAAAAAGGGTGGTGAAAACATTACCTCTTCTTCGGGTTCTTCCTTTTGATTTGATCAAAAGGGATCCTTAGGATGGATTTCTGACTAAAGGAAGGCCTCTAGGATGAAGTGATGGAAGTTGAGAGAGTATTTGGTCAGAATATGGCCGAACCAAAAGGCTTTGAATGTGTGAATTAGTGAGAAGGGGGAGTGCCCTTTTATAACAGGGGTGAGGGGAACCTTTGGAAAAGCTAGAAATATTAATTTATAATAAATTCATAATCGGTTTCTAATGGATCCAAAGTTTATTATTTAATGTTTAAGGTGGGTATGGGTCGAAATCCACTCAACCAATAGAATTTAGACGGGTTTGGGTTACTATATTTACCATATCTTTAAGTATTAACTCTATGTTAATTAGTTTCACTTTTACGATGTCTCATTGTATTTTTATATTATATGGTTAATAAACATACTATATACCTCTAAGAGACCCCCAAGTGGTCCATTAATGACACACCTATCATTATATAAGTCTTTTTACCGAACCTTAGATTTTTAGGAATTTAATGTCAATTAATAATATAATATTTATTTTAAAAACTCTTTTATGTCAATTTTGACACTTTTCAATAATTGATTTTTTTAAAAATCATAACAGAATGATTACTTCGAAAACAGTTAATTAAGTCAGTACTAACATGTCATATTAACCTATAATATTAGTGTAATTCATAAAAAGTGTCAAATTATATTTATTTGGGTATTTATAATATCAATTATTTTAATTTTTCACTATTATGGTAATTACTGCATCATCATTGTGTCATAAATAAATTAAAATATTTAATGTCTAAAAATTATAAATAAAATATCATTATGTAGGAAATATTTTTATCTTTCTAATTAATATTTACAATCGAATTTATCGTATGCATAAACCTATATTAAAAAAATTTTAGTAAATAAACATTGATTTTAACTCTTTTAACTCTTCTTTGAATTAAATAATAATAAATGACCTAATCTAATCCAAGTGAACCTAAATGATAATAGTTTATTCCTATGGTTGTTTTTGGTCGAGATACACTTTTCCAATAGAATTAGGACATGTGTTAGGGTAATAAAAATATCATTTGTACCCTTAATTACCCTATTTACTTTTAACCGTGGTAAATAAAAGTAAAAAGTTACTATTCACCAAAAATTATTTTCATCTCATTGAACCACATTTTACTCCTTGATATTAACCATGTCTCTCGGATTTTCGAAATTCCAATCACAGAAGTGGTAAAATTAAGTTTTATAAAAAATTCAGTTTTTTAACTACCACTTAGTAGTTTCACTATTCATCAAAAATTGAAGTTTTTCAGAACAATGCCAAAATTTCTCCCTAAGATATAATTGATATTCCGAATTAAAAAATGATTTATATTTTACAAAATTCCAAACATATAAGTTGTATTAATTAATTTTATAATTAATTCCCGCTGTCACAACAAATAGCGTGTTTTTAAGAAACAATATATATCAAAAGATTAACAATTGTTTATGTCCAATTTCAAAGTGAAATTAATTCTAATGAACAGCATTGGATAAAATTGTAAAAATATATTCTAATTATACTTTAAAACCACTCAATAGTATAATTTATCACTATAAATTATTTTGATTAAAAAAGTTGTTTTTTAGTACTTTTCACTATTCATAAAAATTGGAAGTTCTCAGAAAAAACCAAAAATTCAAATTTGGATAATTTCGATATTCGGTATCCAAAAATGAAGTCCATTTTGAAATATAAAATATATATAATTTCAAAAATTAGGTATTACTATTCATAACGACTAGTTTGATTGGTTGTGGTGTGTGTTAGAACTCGAAGTTGCGTACAACGCACGCTACTGTATTATTCAAATGAAAGCGTACCGTGGAATCATGTGATGTTTCATTGTAAATTTTTGATGTCCCCATTCTAAAAGTAAATTTATTTAGTCAAATTGAATATATAAAAGTTTAAAATATTAGATATAAAAAGGGTTCACTATTAAAAGATGGTAAACGTGCAATACTAAAAATAAATTTGTTCTTACATTATGTCTAAGAAACTCATAATATGGATTCTAACATTATAAGGATTATATAAAGTTTAAAATTTAGTTAGTACTATTCATAACCTCTTTTGAACGGCTTTTTTGGTATGTCATGGTGCGCTTGAACCCGGTGTTGCGTGTAGTGCAAGTTATTGAATTATTTTGAAGAAATAACACACTATGAAATCTTGGGGTGTTAAATTTGGGGTATTTTATGGTTCTTAAGATTTTAAAGGACTCTTACAGTTTTAAGGGTTTTTCGGTTTTTATATGTTTTAAAGGTTTTAGGGGCGCTTATGATTTTTAGGGTCTTTATGGGTTTTTGGGTGGTTTTATGGGTTTTAGGGGTTTATGGATTTACAGTTGTATGGTTTTAGGTTTTTTATGGGTTTAAGGACTTTTCTTTTTTTGAGAGTTTTTTGATTTTTTATGTTCATAGGGGTTTTATGGGGTTTTGTGATTTTATGGATGTTACATATTGTAGGTATTTGGAGGTTTTTCATTTATTTTTTGGTTTTTAGTTTTTTTTTAATGTTTTTTCATATTTGAAAGGGGTTTTGGGTTTTTTGGGGCATTTAGAAGTTTTTAGGGTTTTAGGATTTTTTTTGGTTTTATAGAGTATTTATTGTTTTTTTACTATTTTAGGGGGTTTAGGGTTTATAAAGTGTTTAGTGGTTTTAAATGTCTTTAGGGAATTTTATGGGGTTTTAGGGTATTTTATGGTTTTTAGGGACTTGTAATGTTTTTATGGTCTTTTATAGTATTTTGGGTTTTTTAGGTTTTTAGGATTTTAATGGAATTTTAGGGTTTTTGAACAGTTTTGTTTTTAAGGTTTTCTTGTCTTTAATGGGTTTTAGGGGTTTTAATATTTTTAGGGGTTTTCGTGTCATTATAAATTTTTAGGGTTCTTTTGGGTCCTTTTGTATTTTTTTAGTATTTTTATTCACCTTTATGGATTTGTATAGTTTTTAAGGTGTTTTAGGGTCCTTTATATATTTAGATTTTTTCAAGGAATTTCGGATTCTTAAGGATGTAGTGTTTTTTAGGTATTTTGAGTTTTTTAGGGTTTCTTATATTGTTTTAAAATTTTAGGGTTTTTAGTGTTTTTAGGGTTTTAATAGAGTTCGTGGTTTTTTTTTGTGTTTGTGGGTTTTAGGTTTTTTTATCTTTTTAAGGGTTTTTAATGTTTTTAGGGTTTCAATGGTTTTAGGGGTTTTTATAGTTTTATGGTCATTTAATGTATTTAGTTTTTTTTGGTTTTCCATGGTTTTTTTGGGTTTTTAGGGGTTTTAGGATCATATAGGGTGTTTTAGGTTCGTTTAGTGATTTTTGGGTTTTCAGTGTTTTCAGAGCTTATTAGTGGGCTTTAGGGTTTTTATGGTTGTTAAGGATTTTTATTGCTCATTTTGGGGGTTTTATGGTCTTTTAGAGTTTTTAGGTATTTTTAGGGTATTTTAGGGTTTGTTAGCATTTTGGATTTCTTTAGAATTTCTTAGGGGTTTTTGCATCCTTAAGGGTTTGTATGATTTTAGGATGTTTTTTGTGGGGTTTTGGGGTTTAGGGTCATTTGGGGGGTTTAGGGTCCTTTAGGGTTTTAGGGTGGTTCATGGTCATTAAGTGTTTTTGGGGTTTTATCATCTTTTAGAGTTTTTATGTTTTTTATCACAATTGAGGTGTTATAGGGTATTTCATGACCTTTTAGGGGTTTTAGGTTCTTTTAGGGTATTTTAGGGGTGGGCATTCAGCTTCATTTAGGGGTTTTTAGTGTTTTAGGGATTTAGAGTTTTACGACATTTTAGTAATTTGGGTTCGTTTTGTTCTTTTATTATTTTAGTGTTTAAGGGTCATTTAGTGATTTTTGGGTTTATGGGGTTTTTGGGATTTAGGGTGTTTTAGGTTTGAATTGGTATTAAGTGTTTTTAGTGTGTATGTTATTTTATGTTCTTTTACGGTTTTCTAGGTGTTTTAGTTATTTTATCATTTTTTAGGGGTTTAATGGTATTTAGGGTTTTTATGGTTTTTAATGTTTTTAGGGTTTTCAATTCTTTTTTTCAACGTAACATAAGATGTTATTTGTGTTTTTTATATTTTCAATAATTATTTTTTATAAAATATCTATTTCACGATACTAATTAGTCAATTCATTTTTAATTTTAATTATTAATAATTTTAGAATCCTTTTTCACTAAAAATATTTTATGTTTTGTTTAAATAAATATTTTGTATTAAATTAATCATATTTAATAAAATATATTATATTTATATATAAATATATATTAATAATTAAATATTAATATATTATTTTTAATGAAATATGATGTTTTTTTGAAATATACCTCTTATCATATCTACCATTATGGACTGATATAGGGAGTGTTTATCAGTTCCAAAACAATAGAATTAATTAAGGTGACCTTTATCAGTTCTTTTTTAGGGATGATAAAGGAACCCTTTATTTACACTTTTTTCCAATCTGGATAGAAGGGTTTAATTTGATAGCACTTTAAGATAGCATTTATAAAAGCTATAAATGAATTTTTATTGATATATTGTATTATTTTTAGGTTATTTTTGAGTTTTTAGGGATTTTAGCTATTCTTTTGGGGGTTTTCATGTTTTTTATGGTTTTAAGGTGTTTTGGGGTTTTATGGTGTTTTGGGATTTAAGCCTTTTTAAGGTTATATTAACGTTTTTATGGGTTTTAGTTTTTTTTAGGGGGTTTAGGGTTTTCCTTGGGGTTTTACTATTTTACAGTTCTTTAATGTATTTCGGTATTTTAGGGTCTTTTTGGTGTTTTATGGTTTTATGGTTTTAAGGTTTTTTAGAATTTTTAAGGTTTTTAATGTTTTATTGTCTCTTAGGGCTTTGTTAGGGGTTTCTAGAGTATTTTAGGGGTTTAGATGGTTTTAGGGTTTCTAGGATTTACTAGGGTTTGTTATGGTTTTTAAGGATTTTTGGGGACATTTATGATTTTTTGGAGTTTTTAGTGACCTCTAGGGGTTTTAGGGTTCTTTAGGGGGGGGGTTAAAGTCCTTAAGGGTTTTATGCCCCTTTTTAGTTTTTTGGATCTTAGGAATTTATTGTTTTTATCATTTTAGGTTATTTGGTTTTCAAGATTTTTTTTTGGTTTTTGGGTTTTGTATGATTTAATGGGTTTTGGTGTTTTTATTGTTTTTTTGGGTTTTGATGGGTTTTAGTGTTTTAGTGTTTTTAGGGGTTTGGGGTTTTATTTAGGTTGTTATGTTTTTTAGAGGTTTTTGGGTCTTTTAGTATTTTTCAATTTATTTAGTGTTTTTAAATAATTTTTCATGGTATTTGAAGCTCTTTATGATTTTTAGGGTCATTAAGGATTTTGGTTTTTTTTAGAGTGTTTTAGGGTTTTGGGGGTTTTATTGCCTTTTAGGGTCACTTAGTGTTTTTAGGGTTTTCAAGGAATTTTAGGGATAAATTTACGGTTACAGTGGTTTTCATGTTTTTTACGATTTTTGGGGTGTTTGGGGGGGGGTGGCGGTTAGTCTTTTTGGGTTTTAGGGTGTTTTATGTTCATTTCTGGTTTTTAGATTTTTTTGGTCCTTTATGACATTTTTGGTCATTTAATATTTTTAATGGGTTTTAGATTTGTTTAGGGGGTTTTAGGTTTTTCAGGGTCTTATATAGGATTTTTCTATTTTATGGTGTCTTATGTTTGAAATGATTTTAGTGTCTTTTAGGTGAAATGGTTGTACTTTTGGGATTTTAGGGCCTTTTAGGTGTTTTAGGATATGTTATGGTATTTTAGGGTTTTAGGGTCCTTTAGGGCCTTTAATGTATTTTAGGGTTCTAGGGTATTTTCATCTATTTAGGATTTTTGGTTCATTTCATATTTTTAGTATAGTTGTTGTTATTTTAGGGTATTTTCGATGTTTTAGGTCCTTTTAGCGGGGTTTAGGATTTTTATGGTTTTTATTTTTTCAGGGGTTTTTAGGGTTTGTAGGGATTTAATTGTTTCTTATGACTTTTAGGGTTTTAACGGTTTAATGGGTTTTTGGGTTTCTTTAGAGATTTCAGTTTTTTAGAGTCTTTTATAGGCATTATAGGTTTTTATTATTTTTAGGGATTTATAGGATTCTTAGGTTTTTAGGGATTAAACTGTAATTTGGGATTTCGAAAGTTTTTATGGGTTTTTGGGTTATTAGGGTTTTTACACATTTTAGGTTTTCTGGTGTAATTTAAGGATTTTAGTATTTTTTGGATTTTAGTGTTTTAGGTTGTTTTAGGGAATTTTGGGATTTTATGGGATTTTTTTGATTTTTTGGGTTTTTTGGGGGTTTTATGGTGTTTATGGTTTTTAGGGTATTGAGGGGTTTTAGGGTTTTAATGGGTTTTAAGGGTTTTTGGAGTTTTTAGAGTTGTTAATGATTTCTAAGAAATTTTAGGGGTTTGCAGATTTATTGGTTTTCTTAGGGTTTTTAGGGGTTTTATATTTTTCATTTTTTGGTGATGTAATGTTTTATGGGTTTTTAAGGGTTTCATAGGTTTTTAGTGTTTTTTTGGTTTTTCTAGATTTTAGAGATTTTATGGGTTTTAGTGGTTGTTATAGGTTTTACGTGGTTTTAATGATTTTTAGGATTTTAAGGGTTTATTTGTTTTTCTTATTTTTAGAGGGTTTAGGGATCTTAGGGGTTTATGGTGTTTAGGGGTTTTAAAGTTCATTTATGGTTTTAGTATAATTTTATGGTATTTTAGGGTTTTATACATTTTATGGTTTAATATGGTTCTTATAGTTTTAAGGGAGTTTGTGGTTTTAGGTTCTTTTAGGTGTTTTTAAGGCATTAGGGTTTTTAGGGTTATCATATATATTTTATATTTTTATGTTTTTATGTTTTTATGGTTATTATGGTTTATTAGGTTTATAGGATTTTTAAGGATTTTTGGGGGGGTTTAGGGTCTTTATGGTATTTCGAGTTTATTTGGATGCTTAGAATTTTTTGGTGTTTATGTGGGTTTATGTTTATTTTAGGGGTTTTAGGGGGTTTTGGGTGCATTAGGACTAGTAGTAGTTTAAGGGTGTTTTTGGGGGTTTCAAGGGTTTTCAGGTTTATACTGTTTTTGGGTTATTTAGGAGTTTTTTTGGTGTTCCTTAGATTTTTTAGGGGATTAAGGGTTTTTAGATTTTTAAGTGTGTATATGGGTTTTAAGGGCCTTCTAGTGTTTAATAGGTATTTTAGGGTCCTTATGGATTTAATTTTCCTATGGTATTTAGTGTTTTTAATGTTTTTTTATAGTTTAATGGGTTTATGGTCTTTTTTGGCGTATCTATGGGTTTTTTTATTTTAGGGTATTTTAATTTTTTGTAGTTTTTTAGGGGGCTTAGGGTTTTATAGGTTTTTTTGGGTTTTAGGGGATTTATGTGATTTTTGATTTTAGAGTTTTTATAGTTTTCATGGGGTGTTAGTGTTTTAGGGGTTTTATGGGATTTATCATTTTTAGAGTTTTATATGATTTTAAGTGTTTTGTTACTTTTTTTTGGTTTTTAGGGTTTTTAGGTTTTTTTGGATATTTTAGGTTTTATTTGGGTATTTAGATGTTTTATAGTTTTTTTGTTTTGGGCATTTTTTTATTTTAGTGGTTTTTAATTATTTTGATTGATGGGTTTTTAGGTTTTAGGGGTTTTTAGGGTTTTTATTGGATTTATAGAGTTTTAGGGTCTCTGGGTTTTGGGTTTTTAGGGTTTTGGGGGATTTTAAGGTATTTTATTTTTTTGATTAAATTTTTAGGGTTTCATTGATTCTTTGGGGGGTTTTAAGGGTTGTTATAGTTTATAGTGTCTCTTAATGTTTTTAGGGCCTTTAGGGTATTTTATTCATTTGGTGTTCCCAAGTGTTTTTAGGGTCTTTTAGTTTTTCTATTTTTTAGAGTCTTTTATGTGTTTTAGGGTTTTATGTGCCTTTTAAGGTTTTTAGAGGGCTTTGGGTTTTTACCAATTTCGAAGGATTTTTAGAAACATTTTTGTTTTTATGGTTTTTCAGTGTCTCCAAGGGGGTTTTGTGTCTTTTGGGTGTTTGTGAATGTTTAGGATCCTTTATAATTTTTAGGGGTTTTAAGGTCCTCTTGGGTTTATAGGAATCCTAGGGCCATTTAGGGAATTTAGGGTTTTTATGGTTCTAAATTTTTTTCAAGGATTTTTAGGGATTTCATAGGGTTTTATATGTTTTAATGGGTTTTTAGGGTTTTTAGGGGTTTCAAGGGTTTTTAGGGATTTAAAATATTTTTATAGGGTTTAGGGTTTTTATGGGTTTTAGGGATTTTTAGGCTTTTAGGGGTTTTAGGATACTTGAGCTTTAGGGTCGTTTATTATTTTCCATTTTTATAGTTTTTAGGGTTATAGTTTTTTAAGGTTTTTTGGGGGGTTTGGGTTTATTTTTGAATTTTTTAGGTGTCCTTTTTTATATTTTTAGTGTTTTAAGGTTTTATTATTTGTAAAAATTTTATCTTTTTATGGTTTTAGGGATTTCTGTTTTTTAGGCCTTTAGTAGTTTTATGGTTCAAAGGTTTTTTATGTGTTTTGGTTTTTAGGGGTTTTATGTTTTTTATGATGATTAAAAAATTTAGGGTATCTTAGGGTTTTATAGATTTTTTCAGTTTATATTTAGTTTTATAGTTTTTCGGATTATTAGGGTGTATTTTTTGGTTTTATGGGTTTTAGATTTTTTATGATATTTATGGTGTTTTACAGGTTCCTATAGTTTTTTATGGTTTTAGGGTTTAAATATCTATAGGGTTTTAGAGTTTTTAGTGTCTCTTAAGGCATTTAATGTTATTTTGGTTCTTTTTGTGTCTCTTATGGGTTTTTAATGCTTTTTAGTTGCTTTTAGAGGTTTAGGGGTTTTCAAGGTCTTTTAGGGGTTTTTGGGTGTTTATGGTATTTTAATGGTCTAAGTGGTTTTTTTGTGTTTGTAAAATTTTTTGTGTTATTTTTGTGTCATTTTTTCGTTATTAGTGTATTTATGGTGTTTTGGGGGTGTTCCGTTTTTTGTGTATTTTAGGGTTTCAATGTTTTTATACTTTTTTGGGATTTTTGGATCTTTTTTTTACATTTTTTTGGGTGTTTTGGTTTATGATCCCTTATGTGTTTTAAGATTAGTTAGTGTTTTTTGGGGTTTTTAGTATTTATAGGTTATTAATGGATTTTAGTTTTTTTGGGTGCTAAGAGTATTAGTTTTTTCAGGGCCATAATTGATTTTTAAATTTTAAGGAATTTAAGGTATTTTTCGGAAATTTAAGGGTATTTAAAGATTCTTTGTTTTTTTTGGGACTAATGTTTTTTCAAGAATTTTATGTTTTCTAGGGGTTTTGGATTTTAGATCCTTTAAGGGATTTTATGGTTCTAAATGTTTCTTGGGTTATTCATGTCATTTCACAGGATTTAGGGTTTTATGATTTTTTTTGGTTTTAAAGGTGTTTAAGAGTTTTTTTATATTGTTTTAGGGTTTTCTATTATTATTTGGATTTTTTCTTTTGGTTTTAGTGTTTCCAGGGTTTTAAATACATTAAGGGGTTTTAGGGTCTTTTAGGGTGTTTTTTTTGGGTTTTTATGTTTTTTGGGGTTTCAGGTTGTTTAACGGATTTTAGGTTCTTTTAGGGTTTTTATAGGCTTTTAGGTTATTTTATGTTTTTAGGGTGTTTTAGGGGATTTTAGGGGAGAAGAAGTCATAGGACCAGGATAATCTTGGTCTTAAAAATATATTATAAAAAATTTAAAACATACAAGGAAGGGGAGAAGTCAAACGACCCAAACCAAAAGGATTTACATGTCATAAAGATCAACATCCCCATGTCCATCATAATAGGAAGATTCACTGTAAGGGTCTCCATCAGCACAATATTTAGAGTCTGCATTAGTTTCCCCCCACTCCCATTAAGATTCATGTTTTGTGAATAAGGGAATTTAATTTTATCCAACCCTTTTCTTCTCCACATTTAGTTGCACCTTTGCAGGCCGACCTCCCCTGTCAGAAGCATATTTCTTTTGAGATTGGGAGGAGGCTCTTGTGGACACTGTCTTTGGAAAACTAGCAGAATCTTTCCATAGAATCCTCTATTGGGGATCTGTTGTGACACTTATATGTTTATTTTCCTTCCCATATGGAATGAATCCCTCCATCAAATACCTCTCCATAATGATCATAGCCATGTTAAAGCTCATCTTACTACCAACATTATAGAAAATACTTTTATTTTTTGGGGTATAGGTTTCTTCCGGATTTATAATATAGTCATAAAACACTTTACATTGTGTCATGGCATGGACCACGAACTCTGGACCAGGATCACCAGAATTCTTATCCAAGGGAAAAACATTCATCCCGTAATCAACAATAATATTTAGAGCCATTGAACCCTAATTAAAACCAGTACAAATCCTAATGACCTCTAAGCCAGGGGCACCTGGTTCTCCATGAAACAATTTCACTCCCTTATTAGCAGTAATGGTATCTTCGTTTTACCTTGTCTCAATCCCAGCACAAGCATCAGAGCTGAACAGGGGCACCTGCCCATTAACCCCCTTGAACTTGTTCTTTGTACAAGCAGAAAAAGCAATGTTTTAGGGTTTTAGGGTCTTTTAGGGGGTTTTTGAGTCTTTGTGGGTTTTAATTTTATTTGGGTATTAAATGGGTTTTCATGTTTTTAAGGGTTTTAAGGTATTATGAGTTTTTATGATATTCTATGGTTTTAGGGTTTTCATGGGTTTCAAGGTGTTTAGGGTTTTATAGAGTTTTGAGGGATTTTTGGTTTTTGTTGGGTTTTTTAGTGTTTTTAGCGATTTCTTGGGTTTATTATGTTTTTCAATGGGTATTAAGGATTTTTATGGTTTTTAGGTTGTTAAATGTTTTGAGGGTTTTGTAAGGGGTTTTACTGTTTTATTAGTGTTTATATGGTTTTTTTGTGTGTTTTTATGGTTTTGAAATGGTTTTAAGGGTTTTAGGGGTTTTTTATTTTATTTTAGTTTTTAGTGTTTTAAGGGATTCAGAGTTTCGTAGGATTCTTTAATGATTTAGTTTTTTTAAGTTTATTTGGGTTTTATGGGTTTTTAGGGTGTTTTATTGGTTTTTAGGGTTTGTAGGGTTGTTTTATGATTCTTAGGGTTTAGGGTTTAGGGTGTAGGGTATAAGGTTTAAGGATATGGTGTAAGGTTTAGTATGTATGACATTAGGTTTATGGTGTAGGGAATGTTGTTTAGGTTGTAGTGTTTAGGGTTTAGGGTGTTGGGTATGGGCTTTGGGTGTAGAGTTCATTGTTTAGGGTGTAGATTATAGGGTTTATGGTGTAAAATTTTCAGTTTTGGGTATAGAGTATAGGGTTTTGGCTCTAGGGTTTTGGGTGTAGGGTATAAGGTTTAGTGTGTAGGTTTAGGATTTAGGTTGTACGGTATTGGGTTTATGATTTTGGATTTGAGGATCTAGGTTTAGGGTGTAGGGTATAGGGTTTATAATATAGGGTATCAATTTAATGGTGTATGGTTTAATGTGGAAGGTATAGGGTTTACGGTGTAGGGTTTATGTTTTTTTATGAGTGGTTAAGGGGTTATGGTATTGGGTTTTTGGTTTAGGGTGCATGGTATAGGGTTTAGGGTGTAGGATTTAGGGTTTGTGGAATAGTGTGTAGGGATTAGGGTTTAGGGTGTATGGAATATATTTTTTTTGTGTATGGTTTAATATTCATGGTGTATGGTATAGGGTTTGGGAATATGTTTTAGGGTTTAGGGTGTAGGGTGTAGGGTATAAGGTTTACAGTTTTGGGTTTAGAGTCTAATGTGTTTTGTATAGGGTTTTTGGTATAGGGTTTTGGATTTTGGGTGTAGGTTATAAGGTTTATCCTGTGTCTTTTAGGGTGTAGGTTGCGGGGTTTAGGGTTTAGAGTATAAGGACTAGGGTGTAGGGTATAAGGGTTAAGGTGTAGGGATTTAGGTATAGGGTGTTCGGTTTAGGGATTACGGTTTTATGCTTAGTGTATAGGGTATTGGTTTTACGGTGTACGATATTGGGTATAGGGTATAGGGTATAGGGTTTAGGGTGTAGGGTTTAGGTTCTCTTGTATAGGGTATAGGGTTTATTGTTTAGGGTTAGGTTTTAGGGTGTAGGTTTTAGTGTTTAGGGTGTAAGGTATTGGGTTTATGGTGTAGTGCATAGGGTTTTGGGATTATGGTTTAGATTATATAGTGAAGGGCGTAGCATATGGGATGTAGGGTTTAGGTTTTATGGTTATGGGTGGAGGATGTACAATTTATGGTGTAGGGTTTGGGGTTCAGAGTGTAGTTTATAGGGTTTGAGGTTTAGGGCTTTAGGTGCCGGGTATAGGGCTTCATGTGTAGGGTTTAGGGCTAAGGGTTTAGATTATATTATTTAATATTTATGGTTTTGGGTGTAGGGGGTATGTTATAGGGTTTAGTGTATATGGTATATGGTTTTGGGTGTACCGTATAAGGATTAGGGTGTACGGTTTATGGATTTCTGTTTAGTTTTTAGGTTTAGTTTATTTGGGTTTACGGTGTAGGGTTTGGGTTTTCAAGGGTTTTAAGGTTGTTAGTCCTTTAGGGTTTAAATATTTTTAGGGGTTTTCTTAGTTTTTTAGGGTTATAGGGTTTTTAGTGGTTTATAGGGTTTGAGGGGTTAATATGGTTTTTTTGGGGTTTTGGCGTTTTCTATGGAATTTTACGAGTTTTAGCAGTTTTTGGGATTTATTGGGTTTTATGTGTTTTATGAGATTTTGGCAGTTTTATATTTTTAATTATTTTATAGGTCTTTATGGTTTTTTCCCTTTTTTTATGTTTTTAATGCTTTATCTCGGTTTTCAAGGATTTTAGGGTTTTTAGGTATTTATAGAGATTTTTATATGGTTTAAAGGGTTTCGTAGTTATATTAGGTTCTTTTAGAGATGTATGGATTATTTTTTGGTTTGGGGGGAGGATAAAGTTTTTAGGGGTTCTTGTGTATTTAGTGTTTTTAGAGGGTTTGGAGGTTTTAATGGTTTTATTGGCGTTCAAGGATATTTAAGGTATTTTATGGTTCTTATAGAGGTTTTCAGGTTTTTTGGGTCTTTTAGGTTTTTTAGGGTTTTTGTGGTATATTAGGGTTTTTATGTTATTGGGGTGTTTTAGGGGTTTATGGTATCTTTATAGATTTATTGTTTCTAGAGGATTTAGCTGTTTTTTGGGGTTTTAGGGGGTTTCATTGATTCTTAGTGTTTTAGGGGTTTTATAGTTTTTAGTTGTTTTAGAGATATTTTATTGGTTTTTAGGGTCCATTAGGGGTTTTATGGATTTTAGGGTTTTTATGTTCTTTTGGGTGTTTAAGGAATCTTTATTATTTTTAGGGTTTCAAGGGATTTTAGAGATTTTAGTAATTTTTATGGTTTTTAGGGTTGTTTAGGGTTTTAATTGTTTTTAGGGTTTTGAAGGTATTTTTAGGGGTTTTACGGTTTCATTAGGGGTTTTTTCATTTTCATGTTTTTTGGGATTTTAGGGTGTTTTAGGTTCTTGAATAGATTTTAGTGGGGTTTGGGTTTTTTCAGGGATGTTAGGTGTTTTAGGGTTATTTTATGTTTTTTATGATGTTTGGGGTTTTCAGGGCATTTTTGGGTGTTTTAAATCCATTTAAGTAGTTTTTAATGTCATTTCTTTTTTTATAGTTATTTAAGGATTTATGATTTTTTATTGATTTCAGTGTTTAAAAGGGTTTTTTTGGATTGTTTTATGGGTTTTTGGGTTGGCATGATATTTTTTATTTTAGGGTTTGGAGGTGTTTTGGGGGGGCTCTGTTTTTAATGTTGTTTTGGGTTTTTTGAGGTTTTAGGATTTTTAGGGTGTTTAGGCGGTTTTAGATAATTTTTTGGTTTTATAGGATATTTAGGGGTTTGAGGTTCTTTATTTTTTTGGTCTTTTTAGGGATTTTGGGTTTTTAGCGATTATGGGGGCTTTTAGGTGTTCTTAGGGTTTTTAGTTCCTTTTACTTTTTTATGGTAATTAGTGGTTTTTAATATTTTTAATGTTTTACGGGTTTTAGATTTTTTTTTTGATTTTTTTGTTTTATTTTGTGTTTTAGCATTTTAAGGGGTTTGGGGGGTTTAGGGTTTTAGGGTTTTTATGCTTTTAGGGTTTTAGGGATTATAGTGTTTTTAGGGTTTCTAGGTCTTTTTTGGTTTGAGGTGTTTTTTGGGGTTTTAATGGTATTTAGTTATTTAAGATTTTAAGGGGTTTTATAATTTTAAGGGATTTCGTGGTTGTTTTATAGACTTTTATAGTTTTATGCTTTTTAGTTTTTTGGGGATTTTTGAGGGTTTTAGGGGGGTTTTAGGGTTTTAGGGTTTTTATGTGTTTCAATAGTTTTTTAGTTTTTAGGGGTTTTAGAAATTTTTGGCGTTTTAGGGTTTTTAGATTTTTTAGTTTTTTAGGGTTTTCAGGTTTTTGGGGTTTTAGTGTCTTTTATGGCTATTATGGATTTTAGTTTTTTTGGGGACATTTATGGTTTTAATGGTCTTTTAAAGGGTTTATTGTGTTTTCATTGAGGTTTTAATGGTATTTAGGGATTTTATTCTTTTTAGTTTTTTTGGATTTTTTGGGTTTTAAGGCGTTTTTTTGGTTTTTATGGGGTTTTAGGGTTGTTTAGGGTTTTATTGTGTTTTTAGGCTTTTAGTGTCTTTAGGGTTTTTTAGGGGTCTATAAGAATATTTTTTATATTATAGGGTTTTTAGTTATTTTATGGTTGTTTAGGGTTTTAAGAAAATTTTTTGGGTTGGGGGGGGGGGGGGGGTTGGGTTTTATGGGTTGTCTGGGTTTTTAACGTTTCTTTTGGTTTTTTGGGGTTTTAGTGTATTGCAGGGTTTATAGGTATTATATTTTTTTAATTTTTGTTAAGTGTTTTAATGGGTTTTAAGTGGTTTTTTTGTTGTTAGGGTCTTTAATGTGGATTTAGGGTTGTTTAGGGTTTTGAAGGGTTTTATGGTTTTAGAGGCTTTAGGTGTTTTAGGGGGTTTAATGGTATTTTAGGTTTTTTAGTGGTTTTTTTGTTTTTAGGGTTTTATATGTTTTTTTGGAGTTTAGGGGTTTTATGGTGTTTAGGGTCTTTTATATTTTTTTAGCATTTAAAAGGATTTTATGGGATATTATGGTCTTTTAGGGTTTTATGGGTTTTTAGGGTCTTTTACGGTTTTTTTGGTGTTAGTGACTTTTTATTGTATTTAGGATACGTGGTCATTTTTGTTACTTCATAGTGACTTTTATGGTATTCATTGTTTTAAGGGTTTTTAGGGATTTTAGGTATTTTTTTGGGTTTTACGGTTTTTGGGTTTTTTGGGTTTTTATATTTGTAAGGGGTTTAGGTGTTTTTAGGTGTTTCAAGTAAATAAAGGTTTATTATGCGAGTATAGGGAATTATTTATGGTTATTTGGGTTTTGGGGGTTCGTATGGGGGCTAAGGGGTTTTATGGTTTTTTATAGGTTTTAGGGTTATTGAGTTTTATAGGGGGTTTAGGAGATTTTATGATTTTCTTTTGGTTTATTCAAGAATTTTAAAGTGTTTTATGGTTTTTAGGGGCTTGGGATCTATTTTAAGGTATTTTATGGTTTTATGGTATTTTATATCTTATAGAAGGTTTAGGGCCTTTTAGGATTTTTTATTTTTTATAATTTGTAGTGTTTTTAGTGTTTTTAGGTATTTTTAGGATTTTATGAGATTTTAGGGTATTTAGGGTTTTGGAGTTTTTAGGTTATTTTTTTATGCTTTCTAGATTTTTATGATTTTTAATTGTTTTAGGGTATTTAATTGTTTTGAGGTATATTATGGTTTTAGGGGTTTTTAGTGGGTTTTAAGGGTTTTTTGTTTTTAAGGTATTTGTAGGGGTTTTGGGGTTTTTGTGTCGTTATAGGGATTCTATGTTTTTAGGTTTTTAGTGGGTTTTAAATTTTTTTAGGGTTTATGGTTTTTAGGGGTTTAGGGGTTTTATGGTTTATAAGGTCTTCTACGGTTTTAATAGTATTAATTGTTTTTAGGGATATTAGTTTTTTTGTGTTTGAGGGGTTTTTTGAGTTTTTTTAGTTTATTGAGGGTTCTACGTATTTTTATGGTTTGTTGGGTCATTTACGTGTTTTATATGGTTTTTAGGGTCTCTGGGGTTTTTAGGGGTTTAGGTTATTTTATGGGTTTATGGGTATTTATTATAATGTATGCTTTATGGTATATGGTTTTGGGTGTAAGGTTTAGAATTTACAATATAGGCTCTAGGGTCTATATTTTAGGGATTAATGATTAGGGGAGGGAATAGGGTTAATGGTGTAGTGTTTAGGGTTTAGGGTTTAGGATTTATGGTTTCGGGTGTAGGATATAGGGTTTAGTGTGTAGGGTTTAGTGTTTGTTGTTTAGAAGATAGTGTATAGGGTATAGGATTTAGGGCGAAGGGTTATGTGTTTAGGGTATAAGGGATAGCCTATAGGATTTCCGATATAGGGTTAGGGGTTTGGGGTTTAGGATTTAGGGTGTAGGGTTTATGGTTTAGCTTGTAGGGTATAGAGCTTAAATATATTTAGTGATTTTTATAGTTTTTATGGTTTTTAGGTTTTTTAGTGATGGATGGGTTAGCGTTTTTGGGTTTTGGGGGATTTAGGGGATATTTTTCGTTTTTTATTTTTTAGTTTTTATGTGCTTTTATGGGTTTTTAAAAATTTTCATTTTATGGTCTTAGGGGTTGAATTTGTTTTTATGGTTTTTGGCTCTTTGTTGGTTTTTATAGATTTATTTTTTTTAATGGTTTTTTGGGTTTTTCGGATTTTTGTGTGGTTTATGGCTAGGAAGATGTGGTTGTTAGTCAATTCCAACCCCCCCCCCAAATTTATTATAAAAAAGACGTTGTAGACAAGGGAGGGGAGGGGTCAAACGACCCACACCCAAAAACCCTTAACAACCTCAAACCCAAAAAAAAGAAACACAAAATAGTCAAAAAGAAAAAAAACCAAACAAAAATACAAAAAACCAAATAGAAACCATCACCATCATCCAGCATTAACCAACATCTAGCAGCTCACAACCAATTTACGACCAGCATCCAATCTCACAAATTCTAGCATCCAGCACCTCCTCACCAAAACAAGCCACCGCCTGTAGAATAGAACCATCATCACCAAATTCCAACTCGTCTACTTCACAACTTCCCACCCAATTAGAGACCATCCCAGAGCAGCATTCCCATCATCAACCATCTCCTTTCCAAGAATATCAACCGTTAGCAACATAGAACCACTCGCCTCACCAGCCTTCAGCACCTCCTCACCAAGAGGATCCACCGCCTGTTGTATAGAGCCACCAACACAAAAATATTAGCCAGCACCTTCTTCAACCATACCAAGGAAAGAAACATCCTTCAACTAGCATCTCAGTTCACAGCATCCAGAACCACTAATCCGGAGAGCTTTCGGCACACCACACCTGTAAGTACAACCAACAGCACAGGACTTCAAGCACCCATGCCCAGAACCAATAGCATCATCACATCTCAGCCCACCATCAACCAGAAACCAACACCATAGTTTCCGACAACCAGCAATTCCTTTCACACCTCATAAACAAGCACCAACACACAACAAACAACCAATATCTCCTCAACATATCCCCTCCAAGCAATGACCATCACCCAGCAGACCAGTTCTCAGCAACCATCACCTCCTTTCCAATCGTCTTCCAACCCCAAAAAAACCCTCCAAAGACCTGTAATATGACCATACATCACCCCACACCTTATATCAAATCCACCATCTATTACAAGAAGTAGATCACAACTACTCTATCCATGAACAGAACCAAAAATACCACTTTGGAACCTCATGAGACAATAAAACAACAAATTAACCCAGTCGTATCACAACTTAATCCATCCAACTTAAACATCTTAAAATGAAGACAAAGCTAAGGAACCAGAAAAAAAGACCTACATGTTCGGTAAAAACTGTTGACTAACATATCGAAGGGCCTGCACCACCGAACCAAGCACGCCACGAGCAATCTGAGGCAAAACCTTCTGAAACCACCATCTTCCTTTGTGAAACCATAAGTGCCACCAAATCACTTCAGATCTCAGATCTGAAAGCATCTGCAACATCGATGACCAAGAGAGACAAAACAAGACATTGTACCTCCACCGAAGCCAGTCACCGTGGAAACCAAACCACTATAAGGAGGTCATCGAAGAAACCCAAACTCCTACCACTGATGAGACCCAGTCCGCCAATGAGACCCTTGTCATTGCTGGCCCATCCATGAAAGCCCTAAAACTACGCACTCGAACCTAGAAGGTCTATCATGGTTATAAGAAGTCATAGAACCGAAGCCAAATAATACAAATCGTACTTGGATCTGAAGCCGAAGGATCGAGGAAAGTCACCCCTCGAGGAAGAAGATGTCGTCGATGACAGGAAACTACCACCATATTGGATCTAAAAATCACTTCCAATGTACACCATCTCCTAGATCAACACTCGCAAACAGAAAATGGCGAAGAACTATCTTCGAAGCCCCAAGCACAAGCTTAGAGAAACCTAGGAAGAAGAGCCGAGTGAGAGAGAGATCCGGGAGAATGCGTCGTCGTCCTTATAATTGTTGGGTGGTTTAGGGGATTAATGTATTTTTAAGGGTTTTTAGTTTTATTAGAGTTTTTTGAGGTTTTATGGGTTTTGGATATTTTGAAATGTTTTTAGAGGGTTTTGTGGTTTTTATGTTTTTAGGGAAGAAGAGGTGCCGGACCAGGAAATCATAGTCCCCCAAAATATATTATAAAAACGACACAGCAGACAAGGGATGGGAGGGTCAATCAAACCACACCCAAATACCCTGTACAACCCCACAAAAACCCAAAAGTCCCCAAAAAACTAAAAGACACACAAAACCCAAAAAAGGCAGAAAATCAGAAGCATCTCTAACATCATCTCCCATCCAAACAGCAACCAGCATCTCGCAACACCAATTTCATCAACCATCGCCTCCTTGCCAAGCATATATACCACCAAAATCTCGGAGCCAACATCAAAAAATTTATAAGTCTCACCCTCGCCACCTTCAATATAGTAAGCTTCCAGAAAATCACACCTTCCAGCACCTAGCGGCTTCTCAATAAGAAGTCTCACCACCATCAAAATCGAACCATTGGCACCAAAGTCGCAGGCTTCCACATAATCCATCACCACCACACCAGTAAAATCCATTTCTCACAGTACAGAATCACCAACACAAAAAACAACGATATCTTCATCAATGCATCTCAGCCTAGTAACAAAAAACATTCCAGCATAACGCACCCAATGAGACATCAAAGGGTGTAGAACTGCCAACTCTGCAGCCTAAAATACTATTCCCGCAACACAAAGACCACAAAGAACAACCAAAAGGAATCACCTCATATCAGATCCATAAAAAACCAGCATCTCGGGACCAAAAAACCCTCTTTAGCACCACAAAAATGCATAAACCAAAACCAAATTATAGAAAAATGAAAACCAGCCAAGATCATCAACAAGAAACAAGCTCTAGCCAATATTTCCAGCACAATATAGGGGACCAATGAAACCATTTTGTTACCCCAATGAACCATATACCATGAAATCAATCAGATCCCAACACAGCTTAAGCCACCCGCATCAACAGTGTGAAATGTAGGAAAATCCAACGAAACAAATAATCAAACCTGAATTTTTGGCATAATTTCGTTGACCAGCAAATCTAAAATCGCATGACATAGGACTAATCACACCACTAGAATATTGACACAATTCCCTCTATATCCGCTATCTTCCATCACACAGCCCGGAGAAACAGAAAAGTTCACTGGAAATCAGATCTTCCAGAAGAGACGGCTGAAATACCTATGTCTGATAGAGGTTTTAGGGTTTTTAGGGTATTTTAAGGGTTTAATGGTTTTAATCATCTTATAGAGATCTTAGGGTTTTAATGGTTTTAGGGTCCGTCAGGATTTTAATGGTTTTTAGGGTCATTTAGGATTTCTTTGATTTTTTTGGCCCATTACTGGTTTTTAGTATTTTAAGATACCTATAGATGATTTAGGTAATTTTAGGGAATTTGGCGGTGGGATTAATTTTTTTTAGTGTGTTTTAGAGTGTTTAGATTTTTTTGGGGGGGGGGTTTAGTTGTTTTATGGTCTTTTAGGAATTTTAGTAGTTTTTAGTGTCTTCTAGGGGGTTTGGGGATGGGGTTTTAATGATTTTTAGTGTTTCTAGGAGTTTATTATCCATTTAGAAGTATTATGGATTGTAGGGTCAATTTAGGGGATTTAAGGGTTTTAAATATTTTTTAGTTTTCTTAGGTGTTTTGTGAAATTATATTGAAATTGTGGTGTTTTCATGGATTTTAATATTTTAGGGCCTTTTAGGGATTTTAGGTGTTTATTAAAGATTATAGGGGTTTTGGTATATTTATGATTTTTTTTTGTTTTTTTGAGTTTTAAGGGACTTTAGGCTTATTTTTTTTAAGTTTTTGGAGTTTTTAGGGTTTTTATGGGTTTGAGGGTTTTTATATTATTAATGTTTTTATGGTATTATAAGGGTTTATAGGGGTTTGAATGTTTTTATGGGGTTTTTAGTTTTATTATTTTTAGGGGTTTTAATTTTTTTACAAGGTTTTAGGGATTTAAGTGTTATCTGGTTGGTTTTACAGTTATTAGTGTCTTCTAGAGTTTTTAGAGTTTTTAGGATTTTCTAGGTTTTTTAGGATTTTCTATAAATTTTTTTCATTTTTAATGGTTTATAGGGTTTTAGGATGTTTTAAAAGTTCTATAGGGATTTAGGGCCTTCTTTGGTTTTTTTTTGTTTTTAGGTTTTTGGTTATTTTTCGGGGTAATTAGGGTTTTTTGTGATTTTATGTGTTGTAGGGGTTTTTTAGGAATGCTTAGGGTTTTTGATATTTTTATGGGTTTTAGGGGTTTTAATTTTTTTATTGTTTTAATGGTTTTAAGGGTTTAGGGTTTTCTGGGATTTTTTTTGGATTTTAATGGTTTTAGGGGTTTAAAATTTTTTAACGGTTTTTTGGGGTTTTTAGGTTTCTTAAGGGGTTTTAGGGTATTTTATGTTTTTTTGGGTTTTTATTGTCTTTGTGGAGTTCTTCTTTTTTTAGGGTCTTTGGGGGAGGGGTTAGGGGTTTAAGGTTTTTTCGGTTTTAGGGGGTTTAGGGTTTTTATAGGTTTTTATGATCCTTAGGGTTCTTTTCTTCTTTTAGTTTTTACACTTTTTAGGGTATTTTAGTCTTTAGGATTTTGGATATAGGTTTTAGGGTTTAAGGTATATATATTATGTTTTAATGTGTAGGTTTTAATTATTAAGGTGTAAGGTATAGGGTTTAGGGTTTATGGTTTAGTTTTTTGGAAGTAGAGTGTAGGTTTTATGTGTTCGGTTTCAGGTTTACTGTGTTGAATATAGGGTTTAGGGTTTTTTATTTATTTTTTAGGGTGCCGGGTTTTAGGTTTAAGGTGTATAATTTAGGGATTACAGAGTAGGGTATAGGCTATAGGGTGGGGAGTTTTGGGTTTTGGGTTTAGGTTATAGGGTTTAGGATTTATTTTTTATAGTTTAGTGTGTAGGGTATTGGATTTCCAAATAAAGGTGTAGGGTATCAGGTTTATAGAGTAAGGTTTAGGGTTTAAGGTGTAGGGTTTTGGGTTTAGGGTTTAATGTTTATGTTATGAGTTTATAGGGGTTTTATATTTGTTAATATTTTAGGTATTTTAGATCCTTTTAGTGTTTTTCATGATATTTTAAGTTTTTAGGGTTTCTATTAGTATATATGGATTTATGAGGTTAGTAGGGTTTTAGGTTTTTTTATAGTTATTAGTTTATTTAGGGTTTTTTTTATTTTTATGTGTTTTTTGTTTTTAGTGGTTTTGAGTGTTTTTTTGGGTTTTTTGTTTTATGGGTTTGAAGGGAATTTCAAGGTTTTAGGGTTTTTGGTGTTTTCTTAGGGTTTTAGTGTTTTGTGGCTTTTAGTATTTTTGTTGGTATTTTTGTAGGGTTTTAAGGGTTTCCATTGGAGTTTTAGGGGTTTTAGGGTTGTATAGTTCCCTTAAGGGTTTGGGGGTGGGGAGGGGTTTTATGTTTTTTAGTTTATTTAAGGTTTTTTTGGTTTTAAGGGGTATAATGTTTTTAAGGGTGTTCAAGGGGTTTTTTGGTCATTTGGGGGTCTTATTGTGTTTTAGGGTATTTTAATGGTTTTTACAGTCTTTTCATATTTCTAGGGTTATTGTGGTATTTTAGGGGTTTAGAGTCAGCTTATTATTTTTAGGGCTTCTAAAAGGTTTAGGGGTTTGTAGGGGTTTTAGGGGGTTTTAGGGGTTTTAGTGTTTTTAGTGTGTTTGTGGATTATAGGGTGTTAAAAGTTATTTTTTCTGGTTATAGGGTCCTTTAGGATTTTTAGGTGCTTCATGATTTTTAGGATATATTTATCATTTTTTTGGGATTATAGGGTATTTAGTTATTTTTTATGGATTTTAATGGTTTGTAGGATTTTTTAGGATTTCAAACGTTGTTATGTGTTTTAAGAGTTTTGGGAATTTTAGGGCATTAGGGTTTTTTATGGTTTTTTGGATTTTAGTATTTTTAGGGGTTTTATGGTGTTTTAGGGCCATTTACGAACATTATTGATTGGGGGTAGGGTTTTATGAGTGATTTGGGTTTTAGAGTTATTTTAGAGATTTTAGGATTTTTCGAGGTTTTAGGGTATTTTAGGGGTTTTCAATCATTTTTAGCAATTTTTAAAATTTATTTGGAAGTTATAGGATTTTTATGGTTGTTAACGGATTTATGGGTTTAAATGGGGGTTTTTAGATTATTTTAGTGGTTTATGGGTTTTCGGTTTTGTTATAGGTTTTATGAGTTTTTAGTAGTTTTGGGGGATTTAGGCCATTTATGGTTTTTATGGGTTTTAGGGATTTTAGGGTATTTAGGGGTTTTGGGGGGTATTTTATTGATTTTATTGAGTTTTAGGGTTTTTAGATTCTTTAATGTTTTTAGGATTTTATGGTTTTCAGAATTTTTATTGGATTTTGGGTCTTTTAGGTGTATTTAGGATATTAGTGTCTTGTAGAGGTTTTATGGTTATTAGTGGGTTTATTATTTTTTAATTTTTTTGGTTTTAGGGATTTTTTGGGTTCTTTTGTTTTATCGGGGTTTTTTTAATATTTTTAGAGTTTTAGTATTTTTGGGTTTTAGGGTTATTAGGGTTTGGGGGAGTTGGGGTTGTTTGGGTTTATATGTTTTTTTTGTTTATACGGGTTTTAGGTTTTTAGTTTTTTGTTATTTTAATTATTTTTAGAGTTTAAATGGTTTTCATGGATTTATTTGGGGTTTTATGGTTTTAGTTGGTTTTACCTTTTCAGATTTTTTTAGTGTGTTTGTGGTTTTAGGGGTTTTAATGGGTTTTTTTTAGTTTTTTAGGGTTTTTGTATTTTTTTAGTCTTTAAATAGTTATGAATATTTCTAGGGTTTTTAGGTTTGTTGGTGTTTTTGTGTCCTTTATAGGTTTCAAGGGTTTTTAGGATCTTTTAGGGTTTTTATTTTTAGGTTCTTTTATAGGTTTTCATGGTTTTTGGGGTTTTAGGGTCTTTTTTGGTTTGTTGGGTCTTTATACTTTTTAGGGGTTTTCATAAGGTTTTTTGGGATTTTATGTGTTTAGGGTTTTTATGGGATTGTTATTTTTAAATTGTTTTAGGGTTTTATGTGATTTTAAGGTTTCTAGGGACTTTATGGTTTTATATTAATTTTTGTGTTTTAGGTTCTTTAGGGTTTTTGGTGGTCTGTAGGATTATTTTGTGGATTTTAGGGGTTTTTAGTGGGTTTACAGTTCTCTTATAGATTTAAGGTTCTTTTAGCAAGTTTAAGAGATTTATGGGTTTTTAGTTTTTTTGGGGTTTTTTGGGTTTTGTACGGTTTTTATGGTTTTAGGGTATTTTAGGGTTTTTTTGGGTTTATAGGGGTTTTAGTAATTGTTAGTGGTTTTAAAGTGTTTTACGGTTTTTATGGTTTTTTAGGGTTTTTTAGGTTTTTGTAGGGGTTTTAATGGTTTTCAGGGCGTTAGGGTTTTTTTGGGTTTTACGGGGTTTATTATTTTATGGGGGTTTTAGGGGGTTTTGCAGTTTTAGGATTTTAGGGTTTTTAGGGAGTTTATTCTTTTTTACAATTGATAGGTTCTTATAGGGTTTTAAATGTTTTAGAGGATTTTATGGGTTTTTTTATTTACATTTAGTGTTTTAGGGGATTTTTTAGTCTTCTTTAGTTTTCAGGATTTTATCATTTTTAGTGTTTTTTTGTTTTAGTGTATTTTTAGGTTTTTTAGTCACTACTATGGTCATCAATGCTATTAAGGGTTTTTATAGGATTTTAGGGATTTAAAGGGTTTCTAGGGATTCTAATAATTTTATGGATTTTATGTGTTTTAGGGGTTTAAGTGTTTTAGGGTTTTAAGGTTTTTATGTGTTTTTTTGTGTATCGGTTTTTTATGGGTTTTTAGGATTTTGTGCAATTTTTAGTTTTTAGGTGTTTTAGGGGATTTTTGGTTTCTTATGGGTGTTAGGGTTTTATTTTATTATTTTCACTGTTTTGGAGATTTTAGGGGGTTTATAGGTTTTTATGACTATTTTAATAATTTTTTTGATTTTTAAGTATTTTTTGGGTTTTAGGGGTTTTAGGGGTTTTAGGGCCATTTGGGGTTTTATGGCCTTTTGGATTTTATGGGTATAGATTTTTTTATTATATTTTCATTTTTAAGGTTTTTAAATGTGTTTAGGTGTTTTAAGGTATTTATGATTTTTAAGTGGTTTAAAAATTTTAGGGACTTTTTGATGGTTTTATTGTTTGATGGTTTTTATCGGTTTTAGTCGTTTTTATGGATTTTAATGGTTTTAAGGTTTTTTTAGTGGTATTACAGGTTTTATATTATTTTGAAATTATTTGGGTTTTTGGTGTTTTAAGGTGTTTTAAGAGGTTTTCTGGGTTTTTGGTGGTTTTTGTGTTTTTTGGGGTTTTAGTGGTTTAGGGTTTCTGTAGATTTTTGTGGGTTATGTGGTTTTTTGATTGTTTTAAAGGTTTTTTTGGTTTTGTAGGATTTATGTTTTTTAGTTTATTGGGGGGTTTTAGATATTTTTGGCTTTATTGAGTGTTCTAGGGGTTTTCTATGGTTTATAGGTTCATTTAGGTGTTTTTCTAGTGATTCTAGGGTCCTTTGGTATTTTTAGGAGGTTTAGGGTTTTCAGGTATTAAATGGGTTTTAGACACTTTTAGAGTTTTTATGTTCTTTAATGATTTTTAGGGGTTTTAGGACCTTTTATAGTTTAGGGTATCAGTTTTATTAATTAGGGTGTTGCTTTTAGGGTTTTTATTATTTATTGGGGTTTTAAGGGTTTCTGAGATTTTTTTTGATTTTTTGTGTATTTTTAGGGTTATAGGATCTTAAGTTTTTTTGTATTGTTTTAGGGTTTTAAAATATGTGGTAGGTTATTTTAGGGTCTTCATGGTATTTTAATAGGTTTTAGGATATTTTAAGGGTTTCAATTGTTTTAGTTCATTTATGGGATTTAAGGTTCCTTTATGATTTTTTGTTGTTTTTAGTTCCTTTTAGGGTCTCTTGGGTTTTTTTGGGGGTTTTTTGAGTTTTTATGAGCATTTTAGAAGGGTTTTGAGAAATTTAGGATTCCTTAGGGGTTTTTTGGATTTTTCGGGTTTTTAGGATTTTTAGGATTTTTAGGTTTTTTAGGAGTTTAAAGGGGTTTTACGGTCCTTTTGTGTTTTTTTCTCGGTTTTAGTGTTTTTGGGGGGGTTTTATGGGTTTTTAATTTATTTTTTCTAATTTTATGGTTATTAATATTTTTATTGTTTTAGGTTTTTATGGGGTTTTAATGTTTTTTAGGGATTTAATGGTTTTAGGGTCGTTTAGGTTGTTATGTGCTTTTACAATTTTTATGGCCTTTTATAGGTTTTTTGATTTTTAGGGTTTTGTATGGATTTTAAGATGTATTAGTGATTTTAGGGTTTATTTGGCCTTTTGGGTTCTTAAGACCTTTTAATATTTTTAGGGTTTTAGAGGGTTTTATGGATTTTAGTGTATTTTATGAGTTTTCTTGTGTTTTTAGGGTTATTAGGGCTTTTCAGGTGCATTTGGGGTTTTTAGGGTTTTAGGGGCTTTTGATGTGTTTTATGTTTTTTATGGTTCATAGTGGGTTTTAGGGGTTCTAGGATTTTCTACAGTTTCTGGGGAAATTATTTTTATTTAATTATTTTTAGGGACTTTAAGGTTTTTTTGCGAGTTTTAAGATTTAATAGATTTTTTAGTTATTTTAGGCTTTTTATTTTTTTATGGTTTTAGGGGTTCTGGCTATTTTTTGTTATTTATTATTTTCACTATTAATTATTTTTTTTTCAAGTCTTTTAGGTTTTATATTGGTTTTTAAGGTTCTAGTGAGTTTTTTTGGTGTTTTTTGGTTTCTTTAGGGTTTTAGGGGTTTTAGGGGATTTTGGAGTTTTGGGGTTTTTTACTTTTTTTATTATATTATCGTGCTTTTATAAATGTTTTAGGATTTTTAGGGGTTTTAATGTTGTTTTCCGTGTTTAGGTAATTTTTGGATTTTTTATATCTTTTATGTTCTTTTAGCAGTTTTGGGGAATTTTATGGGGTTTTATGAGTAGTTTTGGGATTTTAGTATTTTAGTGTTTCTTTGTGTTTTTAGGGGTTTTAGTATTTTTATGGGGTTTTCAGGGGTTTTATGGGATTCTATGGTTTTTTGGTATTTATTGGGTTTTTGGGTGCTTTTGGTTTTTTGGTTTTTTGGTTTTATAGGGTTTCTATTTTTTTAGTGCTTTGGGGTTTTTATGGTCTTTTAGGGGTTTTTTGGGTTTATGGTGTTTCTAGTGTTGTAGGGTTTTAGGTATTTTAGTCCTTTTATGGTTTTACGGTCTTTTTAGGGGTTTAGGTATTTTAGGTTTGTTTTGGGTTTTAGGGTTTCTTTGTATTTATTTGTGTTTTTTTGGATTTTAGGGTTTGTTTTGGGGTTTTATGGATATTTATGGTTTTTTTGGTTTTTAGGTTTTTTAGATTTTTTTGGGGTTTAAAGGTGTATAGTTGTTTTAGGGATTTTTATGGAATTTTATGGGTTTTATAGTTTTATAGGCCCATTTATATTTTTATTGGTTTTAGGGTTTTAGGGGCTTTCGGGTCTTTAAAAGGATTTTCGGTTTGTAAGGAATTTTAGAGATTTTATGGGGTTTTCCGTATTTTTGGTTTTTATGGGGTTTTAAGGCCTTTAAGGTCTTTTAGGGGTTTTAGGTTCTTTTACCAGTTTTAGAAATTTTAGGGTCTTTTAGGGATTAGGGTGTAGGTAGTATGGTGTAGATTTTAGGGTTTACAATGGAGGGTTTAGGGTGTGGTGTTTAGGTTTATAGTTGAGGGTTTAGGGATTATGTTTTATGTTGTAGAGTTTAAGGTTTAGTGTATTGGGTAAATGGTTTCAAGTGTAGGGTTTCAGGTTTATGGTGTAGGGTTTCCGGTTATAGGTGCAGGGTATAGGGTTTCAAGTATGGAGTTTAGGTTTTAGGGTTTATGGTGTAAGGTATAGGGTTTAGGTAGAAGGGTTTAGGATTTATGGTGTATGGTGTTGTGTTTTGGGGTTGAGGGGTTTAGGGGGGTTTTCGGTTTTTTAGTTTTTTAGGATTTGTGGTGTTTTTAGTTTTAAGGTTTTATCAGTTTTTTGTTTCTATAGGTTTTATGGGTTATATATTTTTTTTAGGTATTATGAGTTTTAGGGGGTTTAGGGATATTTTATGGGTTGGTGGGGGGGGGGGTTAGGGATTTTTGGGTTTTAGAATTTTTTGAGATTTTGCTGTTTTTGTTGAGTCAAAAAGGTTTTCATTATGACTTTTCCAATCCTTCATACATGGGTGAGATTATTAAGTCAATAAGGTTTCCTTATGACTTCATGGTTCCTCTTATTTTGAAAATCATAAACACCTTATTTCAAGGGAAATTTCTTTTTACCCTTCTTTTACTCCCTTAAGGAAAGTTTCCTTACCCAAGGAAATTTACCCTAACCTAGATTTCATTGTTCATACCATAAATTTTCTAAGTGTAAAACTATGATTGACCACCAAAACCTCAGAATCATACAATTACCTAGATAAGAAGCAATCTATTTTAGGATCCAAATTCGAAGAATTATGGTTACGAACTCTTCTATGTTCTGACTCCGAATTTTGAATCAGAATTCCGGTTACGAACTCTTCTGAGTTCTGACTCCGAATTCTGAATCACAATTCTGGTTACGAACTATTATAAGTTCTGACTCCGAATTCTGATTACGAATTCTGGATATGAACTGTTCAAAGTTCTAACTCCGAATTGTGATTATGAATTTTGGATATGAACTTTTCTGAGTTCTGACTCCAAATTCTCTGAATTTAGACTCTGAACTCCTTTGATTTATGACTCTGAATTCTCCTGAACTGTGACTCCGAACATTGTAAGTTCTGGTTCCGAATTCTAGTGAATCCAGATTCTGAATTTCCTTGAAATTAAGACTCCGGAATTCTATATAATTCAGGTTCCGAATTCCTAGAAAATAGAATCCGAATATCTTTTTATTATAGAATCAAAATTAAATTTTTTGTTAGACTCCAAACTTTCATTTACTTACATTCTGAATATCAGATTTCGGTTATACTTATACTTGTTTAGTAATAAAACAATTTCGTGCTTTCAGTTACTCACTAACCATTGTTTGAGTGACACGTGTACAGGTCTCTCTGAAATTCAAGGAAGAATATGACTGTTGGAGGAGGGAGCCGACCTTGGAGTTGTGCCTATATATAGGATCTCATTTGAAAGAGTTCAAAAGACACACTTTACAACATCTTTGAAAACCATACATACATGCTGTTGAAGTAATTTCTAGAGAGATAGAGGCTATTATAAACTCTCATGCTTCTTGTAGAATGTTTGAACGGCTTGTTCAAACTTTTCCTTGTGCATATTTTCTTCGTGCGACTCTGATTGTTGTTGTGTACAATCGATGGCTTCTGGGGATATGAAGACAAAGGTTCCAACTACATGATAGTTGAGGGCTTGCATGGATAGCAAGACAGACTCCTATCTTCATATCGAGGGCATACCCTGGTGTGGGTAAGATAGACTTTCTTGAATGTATAAATCAAGGGAACTTTATCCAAGTTTGTTGGATACCCTTCTCTTTGGGTTAAAATATTTCCTACATGTTACTAGTTTTGTTACAATTTTTTCCACTACATTTGTATTGTTGAGGAAATTATAACATTCTTATACTTCCTCATTCTTGTACTTTGATTTAGTTAGATTCTACACACTTTAAGGTAGAATATTAGTGGTTGTAAACTTTTTTTAAGTTTCTTTTCCAGAATAACTTTTCTGGAATAAAGAAAGCTATTAAAACTTAGAGGTTTTGTGAATTACCTTTTTTAACCTTGTTAAACATAACTATATTTAAATGTTCCAAAGGAATTTTTTAAAGTACAATTCAACCACCTCTTGTATTTGATAATCTCATGTTTAAATATTTGATCCAACATTTGGTATTATAGAGTATATCATACTCACATACCATCCCACAATTGGTATCAGAGCATTGGAACAATCTAAATTAATCTTACGATTAGATTCAAGAGAGAATTCTCAGAATTGAACATCCAGATTCATATTTTTTTTAGAATCTGTTTTTCAGAATCACATAGTTCGGATTCATTTTTCTTTTCTTCTATATTTTCCTTGCTTAGGATATTTTCTCTTGTTTACAAACTTATAATACTAACAAGTTATTGTGCCAAGGATTATCTTAAGGATGGGAGGATTAAATGTTGGTTCTATTGACAATATAAATCCTACCAGACCTTCTGTTTTCAATGGAAATGATTATGAGTACTGGAGAGATAGGATGAAGAATTTTGTTATAAATACTGGAGTTGATAACTATCTAATATTGATTGGAGATTATAAGATTCTGGATAAGTAATTTAGACCCTTTAAGAATCCAGAAAAATCATAATATCAAGAAAACTTTAGAGTCAGAAATACTTTGTTATGTTCCATGAATAGGAACATCTATAGTCAAATATAATCGTGTGAAGCTGAAAACAGTATCTAGAAGAAACTTGAAGTTACACATTTTGGTACATCTAAAGTCATAGAGACCAGAAGAGCTATGTTGAGAACTGAATATCATAGATTTAACATTCCTTATGGAGAACCTATAAGCAATGTACAACAAAGATTTATGACTATTGTGAATAGCTTACAATATATAAGGGAAAAAGGCTTGGATGATGAGGCTCTTGTGGACAAGATCATAGATATTATGCCAAATGAATGGGAGTCCAAGAGGACATCTATTGATGAGAACCGGAAAGTCACTCAGATTTCCTTAGATGAGTTGTTGGGAACTCTTCTTCAGCATGAAACCAGAATGAAGAGAGATGCAGAAAATGTTAAGAAGAAGAATGGGAATGGAGGAGTTGCTTTTATAACCACTTCTAAACATATGAAATCCAAGACCCCAGAAAGAGAAACTAGATCAAAGACAAGGAATGTTTTTATTCAATCAGAATCTAGTGACACAAAAAATTCTGAGAATGAATTATCTAATCTTGTTCGGAGAATTAACAAGATTGTATCACAAAAGAACCATAAGAATAGTTATAAGAAGAAAGACTACATATACAAGTAAGATGGAGAAGTTACATGTTATGAATATAAAAGAACATGTCATATCAGACCTGATTGTCCTTTGTTGAAAAAGAAGGAAAAGAAGGAAAGTAATTCAGAAAGGAACAAAAAGAAATTCAATCGATCAAAGCACAAGAAAATCCTTAAAGATAATATTACTTAGAGTGCTAGCTTGGGAGACTTTTCAGAAAGTGAATCTTCTGAATATGATTCATCAACACAGAATAATATGGGATTCCATGCTACTACTTCTTTCCCCAATATATGTCTTATGGCCAAGGTATGATCTACCGAGGCTTTAACAAATTTATCTCTTGATAAGAATTACTATTCAGAAAGTAATACTTCAAATTAAGATACATCATCATCAGAAAATTAAGAAATACCTTTATATGAAATGTTTCTAGATTTTCCATGTTACTTGAAGAAAGAAATTGTAAAATTTCTATGAAATTAGACAATGCAAATACCAGGGAAGAAATTATTACAAAAGAGTTTTCAGATCATTCTTAAGATCTTAGAGACAAAGAATAGCTTTTAAGAAAACTTTCTAAAGTCCTTGAGAAAGAAAATTCTGATAATGAATAACTTTCTAAACATCTTAAGAATTCTATTTTAGAGATAAAAGTTTTTCAGGAAAAATCGAACTCTAAGGAAATTATTCTTGAGGATAGGAATTTAGTCATCAAACTGAAATATGAAATATTTTCTCTCAAGAAGATTCTTGCAAACATTACCTCTATGAAGGGAAATTTTGAAAAGTTGTATTATCAAAATAAACATCAAGGAAACAATACTGGAGTAGGTTATACTCACAAAAAACCGGTTTTCAAAAACAACTATTTTGTTCCTTCTAGAGCCCCTTTTTGTACTAAATGTCAAAGTGGTGGGCATTGGAAGAAAAATTGATCCTTCAATAAATTTCAATCTCTTGGGTTTCATACAGATTATTTTTCTAATCAAATGTGGATACCCAAAATTTTGTTGTCTAACAATTCTGAATCGAAGAATGTTTGGATTCTAAAAGTCTAACGTTTTCTTATTTTCAAGAAAATAGAGAAAGTACCAACAACAATACTGGGTACATGGATAGTGGATGTTCCCGACATATGACTGGTAACAAAAACTATTTTGAAAATATTAATAAAACGAAAGGAGGAAAAGTAACTTTCAGAGATAATGCCTAGAAAGATATTATTAGTATAAGTAACATCATTTTTCCTGGAAAAACTTTGATTTCAAATGTCCTATTTGTTAAGGGTCTTAATAACAACCTCATTAGCAAAAAAAATTATGTGATGAAGTCTACCTTGTGAATATTAGGAATGAATAGTGCTTAGTACACAATTACAAGGAATATTTCATTCTTTCTGCCCATAGGCATGAGAATGTTTACACACTAAACTTAGAAGAACTTAGGAGCCAAGACAAACCTTTCCTTAGTGCAATGGAAGATCATTCTTGGTTATGGCATACAAGGTTAGGTCATTATAACCTTAGTAACTTAAGAAAACTTTCTATGATAAGATTAGTTAAGGATCTACCTGAGCTTATATTCGATTCTTCAAAAGTTTGTGACCCTTGTCAATATGGCATGAAACATAAATCATGTTTTAAATCAGTCAGTGAAGTCTCAACTAGTAATGGATTACAGCTAGTGCATATGGATCTTTTTGGTCCAACACAAACTAGAAGCATTGGGGACAAGTATTATGTATTTGTCTTGGTTGATATTTACACGAGATTTACGTGGGAAAATTTGATAACAACGAAGTCTGAAGCCTTCTCTTATTTATAATATTTTAGATCCCAAGTAAAAAATGAGAAAATTTTTCCATTGAAAACTATTCATAGTGATCATGGAAGAGAATTTCAAAATTTTGATTTTGAAACTTTTTATAGTAGAAAAGGTATTACTCACAACTTCTCAGCACCCAGAACACCTCAACAGAATGGTGTTGTTGAAAGAAGTAATATAATTCTTAAATAGATAACTAGAACCATGCTGAGTGAGTATTCTGTAGCCAAACATTTTTGGGCTAAAGCTGTAAATACTGCTTGTTATACTATAATTCGTGTTTTGATTAGACATTTTCTTAATAAAAATGTTTATGAGTTATGGAATAGTAGAAAACCTAGACTTTCCTACTTTAAGGTTTTTTGTTGAAAGGTATTCATCCTGAATACATAATATAATCTACATAAATTCGCAGCAAAATCTGATGAATGAATTTTCTTAGGATACTACACAACTTCTAAAGCATATTAAATTTTCAATAAAAACACTTGTACTGTTGAAGAGACTGTACATGTTAAATTTAATGAAGCCGGTCCTTTTGTTTTTAAACAATCCCAACCTACATCCTCAGATATGTTTTCAAAAACTAATTATCAACCTTTGATAGAAAATCCTTCTAATAAGGAAAATTGTCAAGAAGATACCACTAAAACATTTACCCCAGAACATTTCCTACCCTATGTTGATGAACAGGTTTTACAAAACCCAAACCAGTTGTTTCTAAAGAATAATCCCAGGGATAGTATTAATGTTGATTTTAATCAACCGGTAAGGACTAGAAGTTATGTAAGAAATGGAGTAGAACATCTAGAATTCCCTTCCCAATTAGAACCAAAAATCACTGATAAAGATTTAGGTGATGATTATTAGATTAAAGCCATGCAATATTAACTATGTGAATTCGAAATGAATAAAGTCTGGACCTTTGTTGAAAGACTTGATGAAAATTCTGTTATTGGAGTAAAATGGGTCTTCAGAAATAAGTGTGATGAAAATGGGATCATTTTTAGAAATAAAGCTATATTAGTTGCTATAGTCTATAATCAATAATAAGGAATTTATTATGAAGAAACCTATGTGCCAGTAACTAGACTTGAATCTATTCGTATTTTACTTGCCTTTGCAGCATTCTTCAATTTCAAATTTTTTCAAATGGATGTGAAATGTGATTTTCTTAATGGTTATATTCAAGAAGAAGTTTTTGATGAACAACCTCATGGCTTTGAAGATACAAAACATCCCAATCATGTTTTTAGACTTACCAAAGCTCTGTATGGACTTAAACAAGCCCCTCAAGCTTGGTATGATAGACTTACAAGATTTTTTCTTCAAAATAACTATTTTAAGGGAAATTTATATCCAACCCTTTTTATAAATAAAGATAATAAAAATGTTTTGATTGTTCAAATTTATGTTGATGAAATTATATTTGGTTCAACTCAGTAATCTTTAATTGAATCTTTTGTGGATATAATGAAATCTGAGTTTGAAATTAGTATGATGGGTGAGTTAGCATTTTTCCTTGGTTTCCAAATCTCTCAAAAACCAGAAGGAATCTATATATCCCAACTTAAGTATATTAAATATATTCTTAAAAAGTATGGATATGACATCACTAAAAGTATAAGTACTCCCATTGGTACCTCAAACACACTTTATCTTAATGAAGCTGGGAAACCAGTAGATCAAACATCTTTTAGAGGTGTGATAGGAAGTCTACATTACTTAATAGCTAGTCATCCAGATAATGCTTTCAGTATGCTTATGTGCAAGATATCAATCCAATCCTAAGGAATCTCACTTAAAGGAAGTGAAAATAATTTTTCACTACTTAAAGGGATCCATAGATTTAGGACTATTTTATACTTTTGGAAATGATTTTGTTTTAAAATGTTTTTCGGATGCTGAATTTGGTGGATGTAGAATGGATAGAAAGAGTACATCCATAACTTGTAATTTATTAGGAGATTTATTAGTTTCTTAGTCTTACAAGAAGAAACACTCTGTATCACTTTCCACTACTAAAGCTGAATATCTAGCAGCTGGAAGTTGTTGTGCTCAAGTGTTATGGATGCAACACACACTCACAGACTAGGCATTGAGTTTTACTAAGACTCAAATTTTGTGTGATAATACTAGTGCTGGTTACCTTAGTAAAAACCATGCACATCACTCTCGTGCAAAACACATAGATATTAGGAATCACTTTCTTTGGGATCACACACTAAAAGGAGATATCATTCTTCAATTTATCAGAATGCAAGATCAACTTACTGATATTTTCACTAAATCTTTACCCTTCGATAGATTTGAATACATTAAATAGAATTTAGGAATGATAACCGTAAGTTAATCCTCCTCAATTAACTTCCTGTTGAACCAATCTCCTTACAGTAATAAACTTATTTTCATAGGGGGAGTACATCTGTTATTGATGTTTTTCAAAATTTATCGTAATGAAAATTTTTGTAGTTGGTTTTTCAAAATTTATTGTAATGAAAATTTTCATAGTTGGTATTTTAAAATTTTTCGTAATGAAAATTTTGTAGTTGGTTTTTCAAAATTTTTCATAATGAAAACTTTCGTAGTTGGTTTTTCTAAATTTTCGTAATGAAAATTTTCATAGTTGGTTTTTCAAAAACTTTTGTAATGAAAATTTTCATAGTTTTTTTTTAAATTTTTTCTTAATGAAAATTCCCATAGTTGGTTTTTCAAATTTTTTTCTAATGAAAATTTTCATAGTTGGTTTTTCAAAATTTTTGGTAATGTCAATTTTTGTAGTTGGTTTTTCAAAATTTTTCATAATGACAATTTTCATAGTTGATTTTTCAAAAAAAAAATTAATTAAAATTTTCGTAGTTGGATTTTCAAAAATTTAGGTAATGAAAATTTTCATATTATATCTTTTTGAAAAAAAATTTCGTAATGAAAATCTTCAGACCTAAAATTTTCGTAATGAAAATCGTCTGACCTGAAATTTTCGTAACAAAAATCACTGGACCTAAAATTTTCATAATGAGAATCTTCGGACCTGAAGTTTTCGTAATGAAAATCTTCAGACCTGAAATTTTCTTAATGAAAATCTTCGGTCCTGAAATTTTCGTAATGAAAATCTTCGGACCTGAATTTCTTTTAATGGAAATATTTGGATTTGAAATTTTTTTAGTGAAGTTTTATTTTGTATTCAAGTTTTTTTTGTAATCCAAAGTTCTTGAAGAATAATATTCCTCAATACGAATAATCTTCCTAACAATCTGAAAGGTATGATTTTTTCTTGAGTTTTTCATAATTACCTTTTAATATCTATTAGTTTCTTTTGCATTCAAAATTTCTCAGATTCTAGTATTCTTAAATCCGGTTGTTTTCTTTTTAAAACCTCAAAAGATCGGATTCAATGAAAATTTTCCTTTCGGCTATCATTTCGACCGTCAGATGAGATCTGAAGGATTCTCACCCGTTGGATTCAAATGGAATGTTCAACCGTCGCTTCAATGCCTATATAAAGGGGACCCCCGATGGTTGTCCCACATCTATTCTCAAGCTTGTGCGTGTCGAAGCACTGCCCCTCTACTAAAGCTCGTTCCAAATTATTCAGAAGTGCTTAAGTCTGAATGTCTGCATAAGTTCCTTCTCAATATATGTCTACTGTCAAGCCGATTTTGGAGTGGAAAATATACAGGGAGAGGTTGGTACATCCAAACTTATTCAATAAGTATGACTCTATTATTTCCAAGAACATGGTGCTCAATGGATGGGAAAGTGAAGCTATTTCTAGGATAGGAGCTCAGGATGTTGTCTATCCGGATATTCTCATAGAATTTTATGAATCAGTTTTCTTCTTTAAGGAATAAGGTAGGGAAAAATTATCCTTCAAGAGTTATGTCAAGACATATAACCTCTCTTACACCAAGGCTGTGTGCTTGGTGGGGCTCTCATATGAAGGAGAAGCCAAATTGTTCTCCCACAAGCATCCACATGTTCAAGGAAGTTTTGTCAAGGTGAAGTATATGGAATGACTTGGGCTTAAAGATGTCTAGACCGCAATGATTTCCCATCTTTCTACCAACAATCGGATCCTACACCTATGGGTTCAGGGACTTAGCGTACTGAGGAAGGGTGATAAGGACATCCTTAAGAAAAGTGACATGTAAATCTTGGATTTTTTGGTAAACCTATGGTAGGTGAACCTCATGAATCACATTCTCATTATGATACAAAACATCAAGAATGGGAATATGAGGGCTCAGATTATTATGTATCCTGCCCTTCTCTCCAAGATCATTGTTCAGTGTCTTGAATCTTTCAAGATCCCCTGCAGTTCTAAGCCAAGGAATTTTAACGTGATGCTTATCAGTGATAATACCCTTAAGAGGTTGAAATTGGGTTTATCTAAGGAGTCATGTGAGTTTTATGATCTACCTAAGGATGAGGCAGAAGAAATTCTAGAAAATGTTTAAAAAGCTGAACCATCAAAGAAGGCTGGCAAGAAAAGAAATTTCAAGAAAGTGGAAGTAGAAGAAAAAACCCCTAAGGCAAAATAATCTCAATCCGCACCTCAAAATCCCAAAAATAAGAAAGATTATCAAGATGAATTGGTTACAAAATGGAGATAAGATAAGAAAAACAGGAAGGAATGGGAGCCACAGTTTTGAATGGACCCTGCAGAGGCCAAAGCACTGAAAGAAAAGGCTTCTGAAGAACTTGAGAATCAGGCCAAAGAGAAGAATCTCAAGAAGAAGATTTCAGAGGTAGAGATTGCACAATCTCTTTTGAAGGCCACTAATGTAGCATCCAAACAAATTCCCATACTGAAAACCATTTTAGTTGAACCATTACCTAAGACTCTGGGTAAGAGGTTTATGACTCCAGAAAAACCAAAAGAGAAGATTTTGGAAGAGAAGGAAGCCGCAGAAGAAGTACAACAAGATGAGACTAGTGGTGGCTCTGATGATGTGATTAAGAAAGTTGAAGATTATCAGGAAAAGAAAACTACTTCTGAAAATTTGTCACTCCGGACTTCTCAAGATGAATATTCAAAACATGCTACACCTGGAGATGATGATAAGGGTGAAGAGGAAGTAAACAACTTATCTGAGGAGTATAGTCATAATCATGACTTCATACTTCTTGAAGACATTGAGGTAGGAGCTAAAAAGAGAAAATTGATGAAGATAATATTGTATAGTTATCCAGAAGTGAGCATGAGTCTCCTGATGAAGAAGTTATTTTGAAAAATAAAGAAAGGCAAACAAGTGGTTTTCGATACTTCAACCAAAGATATTTTGAGGAAGAAGGAAGCTGGAGGAACCTCTAAGAGGAAGCTGGTAGAGTTAGAGGAATAACCATCTACAAGTAAAATGTCAGATTCAGAGTCATCATCTTTGGGATATGATTTTTTTGTTCAGTCCCTGAAGAAGCTATTGGATAACATTCCGATCTTTCCAGCAATTGATTATAGATGACAAATGCTTCAGTATAGCATGAATCATAAGTCAGATTCTGTATCCATGGTCATGGATAAATATGCTAATATTGAGGCTTATCACAAGAATTTCCTTATCATTTAAGAATCCCACATAAATTCTTTCATGAAAATGAATAGATGGTCTAAAACAATCCTTGAATATTTGGAACATCTTTATCAATTTCAAGGACATGTCAATGAAGATTTTGATACCGAAGACACCTAAATCAAGAATCTTACAAAAATCTTTCAGTAAAATATAAATCTTGAACTAAATTCTCAGATTCAAGATTTCAAAGATCTGAATGGGAAGCTAAGTTATTTTGTCCAAAGATGGAAAATAGAAAAGGATCTCCGGATCGAGATGGAAGAAAATCTTGTGAATCAAGATTACTTTCTGAAGGCTCAGGCAGAGGCCCTAAAAGCTCAAGAGGATAGGATCACAGCCTTGGAAAAGCAAGCAAAGGAGGATCACAAAGATCTGAAAAAGTTGAAGACAATCGTGAAGAAGATGATGCCTAAGGAAAAAGAAATAAAATAGACCCAATCTGATCTTTTGTTGTATTTTTCCCTTGTACTAATTCTTTCAATCATAATGGAATTATGGTTTCTTGCTTTGTTTGGATGTCTATACTAATATTTCAGGTACCATATTTGTTTTCCATTCCCTCAAACTCTTTTTGAAAATCACAAAGGGGGAGAAGAAAAAATAATTCTAAAGGGGAGAAGGAAAAATATTTCAAAGAATAAGAAGATATATCCCTATGTAATGGGGGTTTATTTAAGGGGAGGTTCTCATTACGAATATTTCCATACACAAGATAATGAAAATACCATTACAGAAATCTAGAATATGATCCTTAGAGTTACAAAGCCTAAGGGGGAGTTAGTCATATTTATATTTTCAAATGTGAAAAGGGAGATAAGTTTTATTTTCTAAGTCAAGAAAAGGTTTGATAAGTCCTTATATTCTTTTTCGTAAGGATGTTTGTGCTTTCCAAAAAAGGAGAGATTGTTGAGTCAATAAGTGTTTCCTTATGACTTTTCCATTCCTTCATACTTGGGTGAGATTTTTAAGTCAATAAGGTTTCCTTATGACTTCATGATTCCGCTTATTTTGAAAATCACAAACACCTTATTTCAAGGAAAATTTATTTTAAACCTTATTTTAATACCCTAAGGAAAATTTCCTAACCGAAAGAAATTTACCCTTACCTAGATTTCATTTTTCATATCATAAGTTTTCTATGTGTAAAGCTCAGATTGAAACCAAAACCTCGGAATACTATAATTACCTAGATATGAAGCATTCTATTTTAGGATCCGAATTCTCAGAATTCTGGTTACAAACTCTTCTCAGTTCTGACTCCAAATTATGATTCATAATTCTTGTTACGAACTCTTCTAATTTATGACTCCGAATTCTGATTATGAATTCTAGATATGAACTCTTCAAAGTTCTAACTCCGAATTCTAATTATGAATTCTAGATATGGACTTCTTTGAGTTCTGACTCCGAGTTCTCTAAATTTAGACTCTGAACTCCTATGACTTCTGACTCCGAATTCTCATTAACATTGACTCTGAACTTTGTAAGTTCTGGTTTTAAATTCTAGTGAACCCAGATTACGAATTTCCTTGAAATTCAGAATCCATAATTCTATAGAACTTAAGTTCTGAATTCCTAGAAAACAGAATCCAGATATCATTGTATTATATAATTTAAATTAAATTTTTGGTTAGACTCCAAACTTTCATTTACTTACATTCCAAATATCATATTTTGGTCATACTTACACTTATTTAGTAATAAAACGATGTTGTGTTTTCAGTTACTCACTAACCATTGTTTCAGTGACACGTGTATGAGTCCCTCCGAAATTCAAGGAAGAATATGAATGTTGGAGGAGGGAGCCGACCGTTGGAACTGTTCCTATAAATAGAAGCTCATCTAAAAGAGTACAGAAGACACACCTGAAAAAATCTTTGACAACCATGCTTACATGTTGTTGAAGTGATTTCTAGAGAGAGAGGCTCTTATAAACTCTCAATCTTTGTGCAGAATGTTCGAACGGCTTGTTCAAACCTTTCCTTGTGAAAATTTTCTTCGTGCGACTCCGATTTTTGTTGTGTACAATCGAGGGATTCTGGGGATAGGAAGATAGAGGTGTCGACTACCTGATAGTTGAGGCCTTGCGGGGATAACAAGACAGACTCTAATCTTCCTATTGAGGGCATACCCTGCTGTGGGTAAGACATACATTCATTAAAGTATAAATCATGGGACCTTTATCCATGGTTGTTGGATACCATTCTCTTTGGGTTAAAATATTTCCTACTTGTTACTAGTTTTGTTTCATGTTTTTCCGCTGCATTTGTATTGTTGAGGAATGTATAACTTTCTTATACATCCTCATTCTTGTACTCTGATTTAGATAGATTCTATATGATTTAAGGTAGAATCTAAATTGTTGTAAACTTTTGTTACGTTTCATTTCCAGGATCACTTTTTCGGAATCAAGCAAGTTATTAGAACTTAGAGTTTTTGAGAATTACCTTGTTTAACCTTGTTAAACATAACTATATTTAAAAGTTCCAAAGGAATTTTTGAAAGAATAATTCACCCCCCTCTTGTATTTGAGAATCTCAGGTTTACATATTAAATCCTACATTTGGTATTATAGAGTATATCATACTCACATACCATCTCACATTTTTTGTGTTTAAGGGGTTTTTTGGGTTTTATGTGTTTTAACAGTTTTCAGATATTTTTAGAGTTTTTATGTGTTTTATGGGTTTTTGATTGGGTGTGTGTGAGGGGGGGGGGGTTAGGTTAAATTAGTTTTTATGGTTTTAGGGGATTTATGTTTTTTTTGAATTTTTAAGGGTTTAGAGTTAATTGGGGTGTTAGATTTGTTTTTGTGTTTGTGGGATTTTTCATCGTTTTCGGGAGTTATTTTGGGGATTTTGTTTTTTTAGGGTTTGTAGTATCTTTTATTCTTTTTAATAAATTATGGGTTTTATGTGATTTTAAGTTATTTTAAGGGTTTTAGGATTTTTACAATTTTTTATGGGTTTTTCAACAATTTCAGTGAATTTTTAGGATCCATTATGTTTTTTGGTTTTTATAGGTTTTTGGGTTCTTTATTGTCTTAGGGATTTTATGGATTTTTACTATTATTTTAGGATACTTGTATTGTTTAATGGTTTTAAGGATTTTTATCATTTTTTGGGTTTTAGGTTTTTAGGGTATTTTAGTGTTTTTAGGGGTTTTAGGGTTTATAAACAGATTTTAGGGTTTTGTAGTATTTTTATGGTTTTTTGGTACTTTTTGGGTTGTTTTAGGCTGCTTTTAGGGTTTTAGGGTCCTTTAGGAATTTAGATTTTTTAAGGTCTTTTAGGTTTTAAGGGTTTTGGGGTATTTTTCGATTTAAGGGTTTTTAGGATCTTTTTTGGTTTTAAGTGGATTTAGGGTCGTCTTAGGGTGTTAGTGGGTTTAGTGTCTTTTAGGGGTTTTATGATTTTTAATTTGGTTTTATGGGTTTTAGTTTTTTTATTGTTTTATGGATTTTCAAACTTTTTGGGCTTGTTGGTATTTTTATGCTTTTTTTTGAGGTTTTAGGGTTTTTAATATTTATAGGATTTTATGGATTTTTAGGGATTTAGGGTTTATGAGGTTTTTAGGGGGTTTTAGTTTTTTAGGGATTTTAGGCTTTTTTTATGTGTTTTATGGTATTTAGAGACTATTTAAGGTTTTGTGTTTTATGATATTCTAGGGACTTTAGGGGTATATGATTTTTTAGGGGTTTTAGGGACATTAGGGGATTTTAGGTTTTTTGGGTTTTTTGGGGCCTTCTGGGTTTTTATATTTTTTTATCTTTTTATATATTTTTAGGGTGTGATGGTTTTTAGGTGTTTTTTTGGGTATTTTTAATGTTTTATGGTGTTTATTATTTTTAGGGGTTATAGGAGTTTAGGAGTTTTAAAAAAACATCTAGTATATTTAATGTGATTTAGGGTCTTTGTCGGTTCATTGGGGTCTTTTTAGATCCCGTTAGTATTTTATGGTTTTTAGGGGTTTAGAAATTTTTAGGGTTTTAGGGGTTATAATTTATTTTATAGGTTTTATGTTTTTAGGGGTTTTATATTGCTTATAGGATTGTATGGGAGGTTTAGGGTCATTTTATGGGTTTAAGGGTTTCTGGGGTTTTTTTGGGTCTTTTAGGGTTTTACGGTTTATTTATGTTATTTATGTTTTTTAAGGGGTTTTTTGGGTTTGTGGGAGGTTTAGGGGATTTGTGGTTGTTTGGTTTTTAATGTTTTTTGTTTTTTTATTAGGGGTTTTAACGTTTTTTGGGGTTTTTTAGGGTTTTCATAGGCATTATTTTTTTTGAGGTTCTGTTTTTTTTATTTTTTAAGGGATCATTGGGTAATTTTTTTTAGGATTTTTATGTTTTTAGGGGTTTTAGGGTTTTATTTGTTTTAGGGAATTTTAGGGGTTTTATGGAATCTAAGGTTATTTTTGGGTTTTTGGATTCTTGTCATTTTTATGGACTTTTAGGTTTTTAGTTTGTTTTATTTTTTCGGTTTTAGTGTCTTTTATGGTCTAGAGTTTAGAGTTTAGTGTTTATTTTCTAGGATTTAGGGTTTAATTTTTAGGTTTTAGGGTTTATGGTGTAGGATTTAATGTTTACAATGTATTTTATAACGATTAGGGTGAACAGTTTAGGGTTTAGGGTTTAGGTTTTTGGGTTTAGGGTGTATGGTATAAGGTTTCAGGTGTGTGGTTTAGGGTGTAGGGTATAGGGTATAGGGTTTAGGGGTTAGGGTTTCGTGTTCATGGTATATATATTAGTATTTTAGGGTTTTATAGGTTTTAATGTTTTTGGTGGATTTTGGGGGTTTAGGTTTTCTAGGGGGTTTAAAGTTTTTAGAGATTTTATGGATTTAGGGTTTTTGAATTTTTTAGGGTATTAAGGTTTTTTTATTTGTGTTTTTTATGGTTTTGTGGGGTTTATGGTTTTTAGTGTTTTAGTGTATTATGAATTTAAGGGGGTTTAGGTTATTTTTCTGTTAAAAAGGGATTTTATAGTTTTTAGAGTTTCTAGGGGTTTAGAGTTTTGCAGGTTTTTAGGGTATTGTTCTTTTCAAAAACATTAGTGGGTATTTTGTGTTTTTTGTTTGAATAATGTTTTTATTGCTTTTTAGGGGATTAATGGTTTTTAATGTTTTTATAGTTTTAAGGGGTTTTACTGGTTTAGGGGTTTAAGGGTGTTTTATTATTTTGGTGTTTTAGGGATTTTATGATATTTGTTTTTTAGGGATTATTAGGGGTTTTAAATGTTTTTAGTTTTTTCAATGTTTTTAAGGATTTATGTTTTTTAGTGTTTTTAGATGTTTTTGGGTTATTTAGGATGTTTTTGATTTTATAGTTTTAGGATTGTTTTGGTATATTAGTGTATTTTAGTGTCTTGAAAGGACTTTTATGGTCTTTTGGGTTATTTTTGGTTTTTTGGGATTTTAGTGATTTTATTTTTTTAGAGTTTTTAGGTGTTTTGTAGTTTTTATTTTGTTTAGGTCGTCTTACCGTGTTTTAGATTTTTTATATTTTTAGGGGTTTTATGTTTTTTTCTGGGTTTAGGGTTTTTTAAAGTTATTATGGATTTTTGGGGGTTTTAGGGTTATTTAGTGTCATTAATGTTTATTTAGGGTTTTTAAGGGTTTTATGATTTTTAGTGTCATTTGATTATTTAAGGGTTTTTAAGGTCTTTTATGGGTTTTTTAGTTTTTAGATTTTTTGGTTTTATTAACCTATTTTATGTTTATTAGTGTTTTTTGGGTTTTAGGGTCATTTTTGGGTCTTAATGCCTTTTATGGGTTGTAGGTCAATTTAGGGTTTTTAGGGGTGTTAGGGTTTTCATGGTTTTAGGGTCTTATAATTTTTTTTGGTTTTTATGATATTTTGGTTCTTTTATGGGTTTGTTGGGACTTTTTGGGTTTTATGCTTTGCAGGTTTTCTATGGGTTTTAAGGGTCTTTTAGGGGTTTTAGGGTTTGGGGGGTTTCATGGGGTTTTAGCATTTTTCTAGATTTAGTACTTTTTAGATTTAGTTAGGGGTTTCTAGTGTTTTTGGGTTTTTTTTGTGTTTTTATGGATTTTAGGGGATTTTGGGTCTTTTATGGTGTTTAATGGGGTTTTTGGGTTTCACAATTTTATGGGATTTTAAGGTATTTTAGGTTTATTAGGCTCTTTTTGGGTTTTTTTGGGGGTTTTTAGGATCCTTTTCAGGATTTAGAGTCATTTATAGTCTTTTGTGTTGTTTATGTTTTTAGGGGCTTTTCATGTTTTAGGTGAAATTTTCAAGGCTTATTGTGTTTTTAGGGTCTTTTATGGTTATAGGGGTTTTAAGGGCTTTTAGTTTTTTTAGTTTCCTTTGGGGGTATTAGTTTTTATAGGGATCTCTTTGGGTTTTAGGGTCATTTAGTGTATTTTTAGTGTCCTATAGGGTTTGAGGGATTTTATGTTTTTATGGTCCTTTAGTTTTTTTACTATATTTTAGGATTTTTTTGGATTTATTTTGTGGTTTTAGGGACTTTCAGGGTTTCATTATGGTTTTATGAGATTTTTTTGTGATTTTAGGGTATTTTGTTGTGTTTTCGTGATTTTAGTGTTTTAGGGTTTTATATTTTTTATGGTCTTTTGGGTTTTTAAGGTTTTCTATGGTTTCTTTGGTTTTTAGGTTTTTATGGATTTTATATATTTCATAGTGGGTTTTTTGGTTTTTGTTAGGGTTTTTTGCTGTTTTGTGGTAATTAATTGTTTTAGGGGTTTTGGTGTTTTAATGGCCTTTTAGGGTTTTCATGGATTTTATGGGTTTTTGGGTTAGTTGGATTTTTAGTGGTTTTATGGTTTCAACTGTCTTTAGGGTTTTTATGGTTTTGTAGGTTTTTATGATTTTTAGGGGTTTTTAGACATTTCAAGGTTTTTCATATGTTTATTGTTTTTGGGCCTTTTAGGGTTGATTTATGTTTTTTAGGGTATACGGTCTAGGGTTTAGTGTATAGGTTTTAGTCTGTAGAGTATGGGTTTTAGGTTCAAGGGTATACAGTTTAGGGTATATGGTATAGGGTTTATGATTTATGGTGTAGGGTATGGGGTTTAGGGTGTAGCGTATAGGGTTTAGGGTGTGGGTAATAGGGTTTAGGGTGTATGGTAAAAGGTTTGGGTTTAAGGGTATAGGGTTTATGGTGTAGCGTATGCTCTTTTAGGTTTGGGGTGTAGTGTTTAGGGGGTTGGGTACATGGTGTACGGTGTAGGTTTTACGGTTTAAGGTGTAAGTTATAGGTTATTGGTATATGGTTTAGGTTTTATAGTGTTGTGTATATGGTTTTGCATGTAGGGTTTAGGGAGTAGATTATTTGGTTAAAGGTGTAGGGTTTAGTGTTTAGTGTGTTCAGTATATGGTTTATGGTTTAGGGTTTATGGTGTAGGGTATTGGGTATAGGGTGTACAGTTTAGAGTGCAGGGTTAGAGAATATGGTTTAGGGTGTAGTATTTAGAGTTTAGAGAGTATGGTATATGGTTTAGTGTATATGATTAAAGGTTTAGGGTGTATGTTATAGGGGTTAGGGTGTTAGGTTTATAGTTTAGGATGTAGGGTGTTGGGTATCTGGTTTATGCTTTATGGTTGTGGGTTTATGGTGTGGGGTCTAGGATTTAGGGTTTAGAGTATAGGGTTCAGGCTTTATGGAATAACGTGTAGGGTTTAATGTTTTGGTAATAGGGTTTAGGGTGATCGGTTTATAATTTATGTTTTAGGTTATACGCTTTAGGCTATAAGGATTAAGGTTTATAGTGTATGTTATGGGCTTTAGGGTGCGAGCTATATCGTTTAAGGTGTAGGATATAGGGTTTAGGGGGTAGGGTCTATGGTTTAGGGTGTAGAGTTTATGGTTAATGTGTAGTGTATAGAGTGTGGGGTTTAGGGTATAAGGTATAGGATTCATTATCTAGGGAAAAAGGTTTACGGTGTAGGGTGAAAATTTTATGATTTATGGTTTAAGGTTTAGGGTGAGGGTATAGGGATTATGGTAAAGGGATTATGGTTTAGGCTGTAGGGTTTCGGGTTTATGTTGTAAGGTGTAGGGTTTCGGGTTTATGGTGTACGATATACAATTTTGAGTGTAGGGCATAGCTTTTAGGGTGTATGGTATTTGGTTTAGTGTGTGGGGTATAGGGTATAGGTTATAGGGTATAATATTTAGGGTTTAGGGATTAGGGTATCGATTTTATGGTATTAATATTGGGTTTAGGGTGCATGGTTTATGGTTTTGTGTGTAGGATAATGGGTTTAGGGTGTAGCTTTTAAGGCATAGGGAGAAAGGCAGAGGATTTAGGGTGTAGGGTATGGGTTTTATTGTGTTGGGTATAGGGTTTAGGGTGTAAGTTTTGTGTGTAAGGTAAAGGATTCATGTTTATTTTTTTGGGTATATAGTGTAGGGTATTGGGTTTACGGTTATCGGTTTGGTGTTTTGGAAATAGGGTGTTGGGTTTTTTATGGTTTTAGGGCTTTTACATGTTTTTTAGAATTTATATGGGTTTTAGAGTTGTTAGAGATATTAAAGGGGTTTAAGGTTTTTATTTTTGGGGGGCTTTATAGGTTATAGTGTTTTAGAGTCTTTAGGGTTTTTAGCAGTTTTGAGGGCTTTGGGGAGTTTAGGGTTTTTTCATAATTTGTAGGGTTTTAGGGTTTTTCGAATTATAGGGGGTGTTAGGTTTTTCAGTTCATAAATTTTTATTTGTTCTTATTATATTTTTAAAATTTTTATTAAGTGTTTTAAGGGTTTTATGTTTTTTTTTTGTTTTTTAAGGGTTTGAGGGTTTTTTTGTTAATTTTTTTATTTTAATGGATTTTGAGTGTTTTTTACTCATTTTAGTGGATTTTTAGATTTTTATGATTTATTTCGTTTTAATGATTTTATGATTTTTATGTTTTTTGGTATTTTTATTATTTTTATCATCTTTTAATGCTTATAATTCTTTTTTTGGTTTTCTAGGGTTGTTTTGTTTTTTGTTTTTAGGGTTTTTGGGTGTTTTTGGATTTTTATTGGGTTTCAGAGTTTCATCGATGTTCTTGAATTATTATGGTGTTTTAGGATCCTTTATGGGTTTTAGCAGTTTTTAAAGTTCTTCAGGGTTTTGGAAGTTTTTTACGATCCCTTATAATTTTATGGGTTTTTGTGTTTTTATGGTTTTTTGATTTTTTACAGTTTTTTGGATTTTTGGGGGTCTTAGGTTTTTTAGATTTTTTAGGGGTTTGAATGAGTTTTTATGGTTTTTTAGTTTATTTTTGGTTTTTATGGTTTTTATAGACATTTAATGTTTTAGGGTATTTTAGCATGTTTTAATACGATTTAGAGGTTTAAGGGTTTTTATGGGTTTTAAGGGACTTTTGGGTTTTAGGGGTTTTTTGGAATTTTGGGTCTTTAACGGGTTTTAGGATATTTTCGGTACCTTTAGGGTTTTTAGGGATTTCTAAGTTTATTTACGGGATTATATGTTATTTCGGATCTTTATGATTTTAGGGACCTTTAGGTTTATATAGGGGTTTTAGGGACCTTTATGGTTTTCGGGTATTTAAATGTTTTTATGGGTTATTTAAAATACATTAGTTTTTTTAGGGTTTTATTGGTCGATGGTTAAAGGGTATTTTATGTTATTTTTAAGGGGTTTTAGTATCTATAAGGGTGTTTAGGGTAGTTAGGGTATTTTTTTGGGGTTTTGGAGTTTTTATGATCTTTTAATGGTTTATAGATTTGTAGGATTTTTTTGGATTTTTTAGGATCTTGGGGGCCTAATTTTTTAGCGTTTTTAGGGATTTTACAGCTTCTAGGGCCTGCAGTGGTTTTTATGGTTTTAATGTTTCTTAATGGGTTTTTATAGTTAACTGGGTTTTATTGGTTTTTAATTTGTTTAGAGGGATTAGAGGTTTTTTGGGTTTTCAAGGTCCTTTAGGGTTTTTAGGGTTTTTAAGGAGTTTTATACTTTTTAGGGTTATAAGGGATTAAAAGAGTTTATTTGGGGTTTTAGGGTTTTAGGGTTTTAAGGTTATTAGTGGTTTTCAAGGGTTTTAGGTAATTTTAAGGTTTTTTATACATCTACAATTTTAAGTGGTTTTAGGCGGTTTATGGCTTTTAATGGGTTTTGGGGTTTTCGTAGTTTTTATATGTTTTTTTGGATTTTTAGAGTTTTTAGAATTTTTAGGTCATTTTAGTGGATTTTAGGGATTTTAGGGTTTTTCATGGATTTTTAGGGATTTTATGGGTTTTATTATTTTTAGTGGGTTTTTTGTTTTTTGGTTTTTTTATGTTTTTTTGGTTTTTATGGTTTTAGGATTTTTATGATATTCCTGGATTTTAGGAGTTTTAAATTTTTTTAAAGGTTCTTAGGCGGTTTTAAGGTTTTTTAGGGTTGTAGCATTTTTTTAGTTTATTAGTGCTTCATGGGTTTATGGTTTTCACTGTGTTTAATGGGGTTTAGGGTCATTTAGGGGTTTTTAATAATTTTTAGGGTTTTTAGGTTTTTTATGTTTTACAGGGTTTTTAGTTTATTTTTGGGGTTAATAGTTATTTATGGTCATTTCGTGTTTATAGAGGGTTTTATGGTTTTTATGGTCTTTTAGGAATTTTAGGGTCATTTAGGGATTTTGGGTTTTTTGGGATTTTAGGGTTTTTATTTTTTACGGTATTTTTAATGTATTTTAGGGATTCTTTGGAATTTTAGGGGGGGTTTGGGTGTTTATAGTTTTAGGGTTTTTTATGGGATTTATTGTTTTTTATTATTTTAAGGATTTAGCTATTATTAGAGGTTTCTAAGGATTTTTGGTTTTTTAGGGGTTTTTAATCTTTTAGAATTTTTCATATATTTTTAATTTTTTTAGTTTTTTGATTTTTTTATAGTTTTTAGTGTATTTAGAGTTTTTAGAAATTTAGGGGTTTTATGTTTTTTTTTTTGGATTTTTAGGTGTTTTAGGATTTGTAAATTTTTACATGTTTTGGGGGGGGGTTTGTGTTTTAGGGTGTTTCAAGGTGTTCAATGGTTTTAGGGTCCTTTAATATCTTTATATGTTTTTAGAACCTTTTAGGGGTTTTGGACTGTTTTAGATTGTTTTAGAATTATTAATGTTTTTAAGGGGTTTATGGGTTTTGTTGTTTTTAGGGTTTTTTTGGGTATTTAGGGTTTTTAGTGGGTTTATGGTTTTGATCGGTTTTAGGTTTTTTATGGTTTTGATGGGTTTTAGTGGGTTATAAAAGATTTTAATGTTTTTAGGGTTTTAATGTTTTATGGTGTTTTTAGAATTTTTAGGTTTTCCTTGATTTTCTCATATATTGAGGGTTTTAATTGGTTTAAGATTTTTTATGGTTTTAGGGGATTCATGATTTTAAGTGGTTTTTAGGGTTTTAGGCTCTTTTTATTACTTTTATGGGTTTTGAGGTATTTATGGGTTTCATGGGGTTTTATGTGATTTTTGGGGGTTTAGGTTTTTTAAGGTTTTCCAGGTTTTTTTTGTGATTTAGGGTTTTTAGTGTATTAATGTGTTCTTAGGGGGTTTAGGGTTATTTTTGGGTTTTGATTTTTTTTTGTGTTTTTTAGGTTTTTAGGTTGTTTTCAGGTTTTAAGGTTCTTTTAGGGTTTTTAGGGTTATTTTGGGACATGTAGAGTTTTAGGGTTTTAGGGTCCTTTTGTGCCTTTAGGGTTTTCAGGGTTTTATATTTTTTTACTGGTTTTAGGTTTATAAGTTTTTTTTTATTTTTAGTTTCTTGGGGGTTTTATGGTTTAATTTTGTTTTCACGATTTTAAGGTCCAATTTTAGTTTTTTTGGGGTTTTTAGGTTATTAGGGTATTTTTGGTTTTTAAAGATTTAGGGTTCTTAGTGGTTGTTGTTATTATAATTGGTTTTAGATTTTATTGGATTTTTAGTGGTTTTAGGGGTCTTTCGCATTTTAGGGTGTTTTATAGTATTTTTGGGTTTTATGTTTTTTGAGGTTTTTTTTGGGTTTTATCGGTTTTAGGGTTTTTAGTATTTTAGGAAGGGTTTATGGTTTTTAGTTTGTTTTGGGGTTTTAAGGATTTATGGTTTTTCAGTGTTTGAATTGTTTTTTGGGTTTTTTGGGTTTTTTAGTGTTTATGAATATTACTATTTTATGATTTTTTAATTTTTTTTGGGGTTTTTAGGGTCTTTATGTTGTTTTCTGAGGTTTTTAGGGTTTTAGGTGGTTCTATGGTTTTTAATGTTTTTAGGGATTTTATGTTATTTTTTAGGATTTTTAGCAGGTTTTACTATTTTTAGGGTATTATAGGTTTTATTTTTTTTAGGTTATTTTAGTTATTTTAAGGGGTTTTAGGGTATTTTACGGTTTTATAGGGTTATTTATGTTCATTTAGGGTTTTAGTGTTTTCAGGGGACATTTTATTGGTTTTAGGGGTTTTACGATTTTTATAGTCTTTTAGGAGTTTTATGGTTGTTAATGTTTTAGGGGGTTATTGTCTTTTGGAGGTTTGTAGTGTTCTTTTTGTTTTTATAGGTTTTACGTTTTTCATGGTTTTAAGGGTTTTTAGTTGTTTTAGGGTTTTTAGAAATTTTTTGTGTTGTAGTGGTTTTTGGATTTTTACGGTTTTTAGGTGTTTTGTGTGGTTTTAAGGGTTTTTACGATTTATAGGGTTTTATTATGGTTTTTAGTATTCTCAATATTTTTTAGTTTTTATGGTTTTTAGTGGTTTGGGGGATTTATAGAGAATTTTTATGTTTTTAATGGTTTTAAGGTGTTTTTTGGTTTTTTAGGTGTTTTAGGTTTTTTTAGGTATTCTTGTTTTTTAAGGGTGGTTTTTTGGGTTTTGGGTTTTTTTGTATTTTTTTGGGGATTAAAAGGGTTTTAGTGTTTTTATGGTTTTTCGTTCTATTTTTGTAGATTCTTTTGTGGGTTTTTAGTGTTATTCTAGATTTTCCAGTTTTTATTAGTTTTCATGATTTTTTAATGGTTTTAGGGGTTTTGGGTTTTTATGATTTTTGGGGGTTTAGTGTTTTAGTGTTTTATTTGGTTTTAGGGTGTTTAGGGACTTATATGATTTTGGAAGTTTAAAGGAATTATTAGGGGTTTTAGAAATTTTTATTGGGTTTGGGGTTTTAGGACATTTTGAGTTGTTTGGGTTTTAAAAGGGTTTTAGGGTTTTTATGGTGTTTTAGGGTTTTAGGATTCTTAACATTTTGTTGGGGTATTTAGGACATTTTTATGTTTTATTTTTCGTTGTTGATTATTTTACAATATTATCAGGATTGTAGTGTTTTTAATGGTTTTTGGGGTTTTAGGGGGTTTTTTAGCATTTTGATTGTATTTTTGTTTTTTTATTTGGTTTTAGGGGTTTTGTTTGGGTTTTTTGGGATTTTGATGGATTTTAGGGTTTATGAAGTTTTTTGGAGTTTTTAGGGAGTTTATGGTTTGTTGGGGCCTTTTAGGGTTTAATATGGGGTTTGGGAATTTTAGGGTGTTTTAGGATTTTTATTAAAATTTAGGGGTTTCGGTTTTTAGAGTATTTTTGGGGATTTTATGGTCTTTAATGATTTTTAGTTTAATGAACCGGCCCTAAATACCCTCTAAAATTAGTTCCCGAAATAACCTATTACATACCCACTGGGAATTCCTGATCCCCGTGGGATGAAAACTAGCACATGGGCAACAAACAAAAACAAGTGGGAATGGTTCCGCATAACCTGAAATAAGATACATGACACATATACACAATAGAAGGAAGCATCACAATAAATATATAAAAAATATATGCTACTACCTAATAGAAAAAATGGTAGTGATTCAACTCAATATCCCAATAAAACAGAAGGTAGAGGTCTAATAAACACATAAATAACAACTAAACCCACCAACTTCTACTCCATGTGACATGTGGGAAATCTCCCACCATCTCACCACCTACCAAATATACCTAGGTAACATAAATATCACCTCTTCAAAGTGGTCCCATTACTTTTTTGGAATCATAATACAATATAATTTCTACACATTCCTATGGGAATGTGTAGCATGTGAGATTAATATGCCAAGTAGTATCCCATCCAGGTGTTCCAAAAAAATATCTATATATCATTACCAAGATTCTCAATTTAGAAAACATGGAATGATAAGTATTAAAAAAAATTATATTAAAGGCATGGTAAAATATGTCCCATTTTTTCATAGTCTAAAACAATTTAGGTAAAACAACTTCATAGCATCATTTCCATAAACATTTATCAAACAGGAATATCAAATCCATAATAGTACAAATCCCATCAAAATGCTAAACCACACCCATGATAACTCATGTTCAGGTTAGCAAATCCCATCATACATCAATATGGATTGTTGTGCACTAAAAGTCTCAAGAATTCATGAATCAATGTCTCAATTATAATGAAACAACCCAGAATATGAGCCTCATACAATGCTGAAATCAAGTCTCTAAGACACATGTCCTAGGGAATAGAGGAACAACCCATGGGTGAACCCCTATAGAAACAGCAAACATCGATTACTACTATACCTTCCACCAAAGTATCTAAGGCTCTAATGTTATTTAGTTCAAATAATTTAAATGGTCATACACATTTCACAATACAATTTCAAACATCCTTTTCCCTATAAAAATATGATTTGAAAAAATCATTTCCCAATCCATTTTAAAATTCATTGAAAATACCTTTTCTTTTACCCAAATATGAACACAACCATCTATTATCCAAAACCCATTTAGCTAAAAAAATAAATCATGAAAATTCATTTATATAAAAATTTATAAATCCATACATAATTACGTTTAAAACTCAATATGCTAGAGACAAAACCACCTACCTAAAACAAGGATTGCACACTTCCTACAACCGAATACACACTGCAAAAGTAGAAAGGAAACATAAGAAGAATGATTGGAGGCCCTAAAATCTATTATCACATGCTAGGATCAATTCCATATGTAAATAATCTGATGTTGAGGATAGATCGGCACATACCTCAACGAATATGCACATTGTACCACAACCAACACAAGGGTCTACTTTTAAGAGATAAGAGCATGGTGGATCTAGAAGGGACGATAAGAAACATAACCATCACATGATCACAGATTATTAAATGTAGCCCATTGGTTCTTCTATATCCAATAGAAAAAAAGTAAAAAATGAAAATAAAACTCATGACCAAAGAATAATAACAGATCACATTGGAGATCGAGGTTACAAATGAAGTGATCCAGAAGGAATGGAACCAACTATAATCTCCATGAAGGGACCTAGAGTTCAAGGTAGGGAAAATCCAAATTAATTAGGATTTAGAATTAAAACACATAAGAACCTATAGGTCCCGAATGATTAAAGATATGAATCCCTCAAGTTGAAAGTACACTAAAAAAGGTGTCTAATTGGAAAAAAAATTGATCTATAATTGTACTCAGGAACATATTTTATAGAATATAACAAATTCACACTATAAAAGGAATTCATAGAATTTTCCAAGAGACAGATTTACATCAATAATCATATTCATGGCATGAATGTTCCTTGTAGTCAGTCACTAGACTAGGTTATTTAGAGAAAACCATATTCAATATAATGTTGTTCTTACCCAAGAATCACATTATTAAACATAAAATAGTGGATAATATTTTACCAAGATGTTACAGTCTCCCCTGCATAATAATTTTCATCCATCAAAGTTAGGTGGAAGAAGAATGCTCCAGAATGAGGTGAGGCCACCTCTCCCTCACTAATGATTATCTCTCCCAAGACTCATGAGAATCTAATCCATATCTCAATAATATTCTAACCAAAGAAATTTACTTCCCACACTTGAAACTAGATTTAGAACCAAATATATCCACTTGTTTCTCCAAAATAGAAACATCAACCTCCAACTCAATCACTTTCCCTCCCAAAACATGAGAGGGATCAGGATGGTACTTCATAAGATGAAATATGTGGAAAAAATAATGTAAACATTTTAATTGAACCAGAAATTTCAATCGATAATGAACCTCCCCAGGTTTCTCAGTGATCTCAATCCATCCAACATTTATCAAAGCAATATTCATCTTTTTTACAATATAATGGTGAACCAAATGAGATGAGACCCCAATTATACACATATGATATCTTATGAATCTCACTAATAAATATTTGTAGGGGTTTGAAGATTTTTTCGAATTTTGAGGGTTCCTTGGGGGTTTAAGGGGCTTTATGAATTTCGAGCATCTTTTTGTATTTTGAGGTTTTTATGGTCATTTTGGGGTTTTAAGTGCAATTTTTAGGGTTTTCATAGTGTTTGTATTTTTTATGTTTTTTAGAGTTAAGTGTTTTAAATGATTTCATGTGGGGTATGGTTTTTTCATAATTTTATGGTATGTAGAGATATTTTGTTTTTAGGGTATATTAAGAGTTCTTAGGGGTGTTTAGAGGATTAGGGGTTTTTAGTATTTTTAGGTGTTTTAATGTTTTATCATTCTTATTATTTTCATTGTTTTTTAGTGTTTTTATGGGATTTATGGATTTAAGAGTTCTTTAGTAGTGTTTAGGAGTTTTTATGTTTTTAGGCATTTTTATAATTTTTAAGGGTTTAAGGTATTTTTATATATTTTAGGGTTTTTGGGATTTTTGGGATTTTTAGTGTTTTATTGATTTTTATGGTTTCTTAGCGTAATAATGTTTTCAAATTTTATCATGGTTTTTAAAGGTGTTTTAGTGTTTTAGGGGTTTTAGGGTTTTTAAGGGTTTTTTAGTTTTTAGGGTTTTAGGCGTTTTTAGTGTTTTAGGGGTTTTTATTACTTTTTAGGGTACTTATTGATTTTGGGGGGTTTTAGCGGTTTTGGGGGATTTAATAATTTTTACTATTTGTTTGGGTTTTTTGGTTTTTTAGGGAAAGGAAAATGCGAGGGTCAGGCTATTCCCGACCCCCCCCCCCACCATATTTATTAAATAGAAAAAAAGGAGACACAACAGACAAGCGAGGGGAGGGGTCAAATGACCCACACCCAAAACCCCTTACAACCCACGCCAAAAAATAAAAACAAAGAAAGAAAAAGACTTAAAAACAGACACAACAGTGGCGTCATCACATCACATCCAGCCAGTACCAGCATCCAGCAGCACCACATCCAGTCATCACAGCTAGACAGTAGCAGCAGCACATACAAACCAACCAGCCCCAACAACCAACGACACCAAATCTGACATCACTGCCAATCACAATCAGCAGCATCAAACCACAAGAAAAGAACCGCAACCAAACACAGCCATCATCACCTCCCAACAAACAGCAACCAGCAACCAGCATCACAACAACAAACTCATCCACAGCAACAGAAAATAACCAAACATCCACAAACATCATCCCCTAATTAGCTTTCAACAACCAGTAAAAAATTTATGATTTTTACGGTCTTTAAGAATAATTTATGTATTTTTAGGGTTTTCATGGGGTTATGGTCATTTTGTATTTTTAGGGTCTTGTAGGTGTGTTTATGGATTTTTTTTAGTGTTTTATGGATTTTTAGGGGTTTTAGGGGTTTTTTGAGTTCATTAAAATTTTAGGATTTTAAAAGGTATTTTTTTCCATATGGTTTTATGTTTTATTTGTATATTTAGGGGTTTTATTTATTTTTCAATTTTTTAATTTTTTTTGTGATTTTTATTTCTTTTAGGGTTCTTTAGGATTTTTGGGGTTTTAGATGTATTTTGATTTTTTTAATATTTTTAGGTTGTTTTACAGTTTTGACGGTTTTTATGGTTTCATGTTATTTTTAATGTTTTTAGGGGTTTTTGATTTTTTAATGTTTTTATGGTGTTTTAAGGGTATTTTAGTTTTTTATAGTGGTTTCATGTGTTTTAAGGTATTTTGGGTTTCTAATGGTTATTTTTTTCTTTTAGGGGTTTTATGGGCTTTAGAATATTTTATAGATTTTACTGGTTTTAGGGTTTTTAGGGTATTTATTGGTTTTAATAGGGTTTTGTTGGTTTTAGGGGCTTTAAGGTTTTAAGGGGTTTTTTAAGTGTTCATGGTTCGGTATGGTTTCATGGGTTTAAGGGTTTTATATTTTTTTGTTATTTTTTATAGTTTTTGGAGTTTTTGTGAGTTTTTGGGGGTTGTAGTGTTTTTTTGGGGTTTTAGGGTTTCTTTTGGTTTGTTAGGGGTTTCAGACTTTTAGAAATTTTTCGGTGTTTATAGGGTGTTATCCTTGATTTGGGGGCTTCTAGGAATTTTACGAGATTCAAAAATAAATTAATTTTTTTTTGTGTTTTATGGGTTGGGTTGCGGATGGAATTGTTTTTTAGGGTTTTTTTGCTTGATGGGTGTTTTTTAGGGTTTTGTTTTTTTATGGGTTTTTACGGCTTGTTGGTTTTTTGAGTTATTAGGTTATGTTAGTTTTTATTATTTTTCTATGTGTTTTATGATTTTTTTGGTAATTTTAATGTTTTTTGGGTATCTTAGGGGGTTTTAATGTTTTCATGGTTTTTAGGGTCCTTTAGAAGTTTTCGGGCTGTTTAAGGTTTTCTTTTGTATTAGGGACTTTTTTGAATTTCTAGTGGGGGAGGGGAATGAAATTATTTTGTAGGTTGTCAAGGATTTTTTGTTCGATTTGTTTGTTTTAGTTTTTTAATGTCTTTTGGGGGTTTTAGGGTTTTTAGTCTTATGGGGTTTTTAGGGGTTTTTATGTTCCTTTAGGCTTTTTATGCATTTTTGGATTCATTAGGGTTTTTAGGGACTTTTTTGGCTGTTTATGGTTTTTTGGTATTTTTATTATCCTTTATAGGATTTAGGGTTCTCACTGTATTTTAGGGGTTGTAGGGTTTTAAAAATCATTCATGGGTTTTAAGGGGTTTAGAGCCTTTTAGGGGGTTTTAGGTTATTTTTTGGTTTTTGTGGGTATTGTTATGTTTTTAGTGAATTTTATGAATTCTATGTTTCTTAATATATTTTATTATTTTTTATGGGTTTTATGTTATTTTTTTTGGTATTTAGGGTTTTTAGGTTTCATTTGGATTTTTAGGGTTTTTTGGTTTTTTGGGTTTTCTTGAGTTTTAGCATTATTTTTAAGGTTGTATGATTTAGGGATTTTCATACCTTATAGGGTTTTTTGGTTTTTTATTATTTCTAGGGTTTTTTGGGGTTTATGGTCATTCAATGTTTTGGGAGAATTTTTGGACATTTAGGTATTTTATTGATTTTAGAGGGTTTTAAGGTATTTTTGGGGTTTTAGGGTTTTTAGGGGTTTTTAGTTTTTTAATGGGGTTTAAGAGTTTTTAGGGTTTTTATGGTTTTAGTTTTTTACAGGTTTTTAGGGATTTTGTGTTTTTAGGGGTTTTAGTGTATAATTGATTTTTAACGCTTTAAGGAATATTTATGATTTTTAATCATTTTAAGGGTTCCTATAACGACCCAATGTTTTTCAATGCAAATTAACTTCTTATAAATATGTCATAAAATCACATGAAAGCACAATATAATGAACTATTAAGTTCTAGGTGACCTTTAAACACAAGTGTGTCACTTCTGTGTTTGGAATTTCAAAAATATGACATACATGGTTGCAATCAGTAAGTTATTTGGAGTCCAATAAGAAAAACATAATATTTGTGAATAGTAACCTACCCTTATGAATAGTGACATACCCTTATGAATAGTGATATAACCTAATGAATATAAACCTTAACTATGATAATATATATATATTTATAACATTCAATTTGAATGTATGATATACCTATATTTTTGAATAATTAAATAAATGTTTTTAAAACTGGTTTTTGGTAATAAATTATGATTTTAATTAAATATTAAAATAATAATATTTAGAAAAATATTTTTGAAATAAGGACTTAATTATTGTATTCTACACATTGAAAAATGGTTGGAGTGATTTTTTGGGATTTTTTTGAAATACTTGGATTTTTTATGAATAGTGAAATATCATAATTTACCAAATAAGCAAAATATGTTAATTATATAGTCATGAACAATGTTCTGATGATGTAATCCCAATTGGTTCGGGATCACATTATAAAATTACTATTCTTGGTCATGAAAGACTCACTTTTCATTCTCTTATGTGGAGATAATAAACTAATGAATTTTATATTGAGAAAACCCCTCTCCCCTCCATTATAAAAACCACCCTTCACACCCTCATTTCCTCACACCTATAAAGCTTCAAGCCTTGCCTAAACTCATTGAAATAATCGTCCCTAGCCCCATACCCATGTACAAGTTATTCTGGTCTCATCATAAGACCAAGCCTAGGTCTGTTAAGGAGGATCTCAAGAGGAGGATTCAAGAGGTAATTTTCATTCCTCTTTCCATTAATTTCCATTCAATTTCATGTTCTCATATTATTCTCTCCCAACATATCATCATCCACATGGCATGGTAACTCCAGTATCATAAATATAATGGAATTTTAAGAAACTAATTGGATATTATACCAACCAACCTCCTTCCCCTCTTTCTTTTATTTTATAAAAGAAAACATTGTTCGTGAGGTGTTAATCTATAACCTTCAGGAATGGCATGTTTTCTTTTTCAATTTATACCTTCAGATATTGTTATAAAAACATTTTTTTGGTTGAACAAGAATATTTTATGTTTATTATGTCCTATTTAATGTTCTAGAACTAACTTATTTACATATTAGTAAATAATTGAACAAAACAAGTTCGTTGTGGTCGAAAATGCGCTCAAATTAACCCAAACAACGATCATTTAATTATTATCTAATGAGTCATCCACATAGTATATAATATAACACATTATAAGATCATATAAAATTCTGTAATATCATTAATACTAGGAAACAGCTTTTTTGGATGTTTATCCATGTTCTACAAGAACTTTTATTTAAGAATACAAGTGAACCACTCAAGAAAACCATAAAAACAAACATTCCCGAACAATGTTTTTAAACCCTATAACTCATCAAAAGGCACATAAAATTACATAATGAAACAAAAAATGAACCCTATTGAGTAATAAAATGTTATTTAATTTTCAATTAATGAATCTAATGTGGTTACACAGGTCATTAAAGCAAAGAAAACGTTCAGATACAAGTTAAGGGGAAATTCTTGAACCCATCCTTCTGTCTTCAGGTTCTCCCTCTTTCACTCCATTTTTGGTATTATTACTCCATAAAATAATTTTTTCCCTATTATCTTACCTATAATGGGATATACATGTTCTCCACTAGATTATATGTCAAATACAATGTTTTAAAAAAGAACTCGTCTTTCAAAAACACAAGTTCCACTTCTCAGTAAAGGCAGATGGTTCTTGTATCAAGTATGTTATTCTCGCATTATTTTGGGAACCCAAAGTTCATGAATGTGTTCTTATGAGTGAAACACATTCCATTAAATGGTACATTTATGGTAATTTTTTATATATGTTCTTTGTGGTATTCATGATAATGACAATGTTATGGCGTGATGGGTGCGCCCGGAATTATATAGCGCAATATGAGTATTGGAATGTGACGGGAGAACCCGAAATTATACAGTGCTCTAATACCTAGGCTATAGTGATGAATATCATGAGTAAAATTGAAATGATGTGTGTAAAAGATTCTAGAATTTTTCACAAGTATGTGTGGTAGTTAACCACTAAGGCATGATGTTTCATTTTAATGAATTTCCACATTTCAAGTCTCTTATTAATGATTCATCTCATGTTCATGAAACATTGACTATGTTATGGTTATGCTAACCAATTTTTATATTGTTCTTATATATCCTCTTACTAGGCTTTTAGCTCACCCTTTTTATGTACGTCCTTAGGTTACTTCATATACTAATGAGAGGTCAACTTCCAATAAGAATCCATAGAAGAAGGAATTAAATAAATGTTTATTCTTGATGTTTTAATTGTTACGTGTGGTCCTAATTTTACCAAGACACTAAACCTTTGGATCCCATATGTGTAATATTATTATGTTTTTTATATTTAAAAAGATGTAATAGTAATGTACGAAAAGGTTGGGTGACTATAATCGGTACCTGAGGCATGGTTTAGTTAATTTGGGAATTAGGATTAGTGACCCTTAGAGAAAACATCTAGTATGAGACTAAGTACAAATATGTATACAAGAAACATTAATAGGGATCCCATATGTTATTCTTTTAGTATAAATTATGGAAATTAGTAAGTTATTTATTCATGACTTGTTGACTTATGTTTTGTTCTAACATTTTCTATTTTTGAAAATGGGGGGAACCAGGAGAAACTAGGCCAACAACTCATGCGAGGACCAATGAAATGTTTTCTTGAATGACATCCCCAATGATTTGGGAGGTGGAGTTCATAACTTCATGGTGATTATTACCCAACTATGTCAGGTTATGAATAATAACCATAATAATGGGGAACGTCATCCTCCACCAAATAAGTAGCAACTGGCTATTGAATGCTTTTTGCGGCAACGACCACCGACGTTTAGTGGATCTTATGATCCGCTAGTAGTGTAATTGTGGGTCAAATCCATGGAGAAGATCTTTTATGTGCTTCACTGTTCTGAGATGGAGAAGGTGGCACCAGCTATTTATCATCTATATGGAGAGTCCAATCAATGATTAGGTTTAATTATGAATAGCAAGCCAATGGAGTAAATTGAAGAGGTGGAATGTGAAGAATTTAAGATAATGTTTCATAACAAGAATTTCATAAAAAATATTCAAACAAAGATGGAAAGATAATTCATAGAGAACAAGAAAAAAGAAAAAGAATCTTTCACAACCTTTGAAGTGAATTTCACAAGTCTTGAAAGGTACTCTTCATGTTTTGTTATCAATAATGATAGAAAAATTTATAGATTCATTAGTGGATTAAAATCACACCCTCGAAAGGATATTGCAACTCGAGACTTTGGGAGTTATGAAGAATTTGTTCGATATGATCTCAAAGTGGAGATATAGTTTGTAGAATGGTCCATTGGATATGGTGATAAGAAAGAAAAGATGAAGATTCAAGCCGGAGGATCTAATGACAAATGTGGGAAGAAAACTCAATGACCCACATGCCAAAAATGTGGGAAGTTGCACCTTGTGAACTGCGTCCAAGGGAAGGGGATGTTCTTAAAGTGTGGTAAAGAAGGACACCATGCTAAAGTGTGTCGAAAATACATGAAAAGGAAGACGAATGTGGTGGAAGTGGAGAGAACCACCCTGGTTCAATGCTACAACTTTAGGTAGCTAGGTTACAATTCAAGCCAGTGCACTAAACCTCGTGTTCTCGAGGGTAATCAAAGTTAGCAGCAACCAAATCCAAAGGAACAGTGGAAGGTGTATGCCATCAATACAGTAGAAGTGGAAGAAGATAATGATGTCGTACAAGGTAGACTTCATATTCACTCGAGAATGGAAAATGTCTTATTTTATTTTGGTTTTATGCATTCTTTTATATATTGGAAGTATTCTTAAACTATATAATCGAATCCCTGAAACCTTGAAGTAGAGATATCTGTAAAAACACCAAGTGGTGAAATCGTTGTAACCTAAGTGTTTTACTCTTCTCCTTTTGGCGTATGTGGTAAGATTCTTCCAGCAAATCTCGTAATACTTACCTTAGGGGAATTAGATGATATAATGGGAATGTATTGGCTCTCTTTATATAGAGCATGTATCAACTATTGGGAAAAGAAAATATATTTTCATATTCCAAACCATCCCATGCTCCTATACAAATGCAAGGAAGATCATGAATCTCATATAAAAAAAATTATTTAATGGTGTCGGTGTTGATTCCATTTAAGGAAGCATATCTTGCCCAAATGGTGGAGTCCAAGGAAGGTACCAACTATGAAAGAACGCCCATCATGAGTGAATACAATTATGTATTTTCAGAATAGTTATAGAGAATTCCCTCGGATCGTGAGTTAGATTTCCCAATTGAACTCATACCCAAAGATACTCCTATCTCAAAGTGTCCCATAGGATGGATCCTATCGAACTAAAGGATTTCAAGAAGCAGTAGCAAGAGCATTTGGAAAAAGGGTTCGTGCGCCCTAGTGCATCACCTTAGGGTGAACCAGTGCTCTTTTTGAAGAAGAATGATGGAACAATGGGGCTCTGTATCGATTATTGGTAACTCACCATGATCAAAAAAAAGAAAAAGTATCCTATTCCATGGATTGAAGACTTGTTTGATCAGTTAAGATGAGCTCAATACTTCTCAAAGGTGGATCTTCATTCTGGATATCATCAATTAAAGGTGAAGAAAGAAGATATTTAGAAGACTGCCTTCTATACAAGGTATGGGAACTATTTGTTTTTGGTAATTCCCTTCGGACATAAAAATTCCCCTTAAATCTTCATGTATTTTATGAATATAGTTTTTAGACATTACCTCGAAAAATTGGTGGTTGTGTTTATTGGTGGCATTATCATGTACTCTTAGATCAAGGAGGAACATGAAGATCATATGAGAATTTTGTTTGAAACATGAAGAATGGAGAAGTTGTATTCCATGTTTATCAAGTGTGACTTTTGGATAAAGAACGTCATGTTCTTGGGACATGTGATCTCAAGTGAGCTAAGTTTTGTGCATCCTTCAAAAACAAAGGAGATTGAGGAATGGTTCAGGCCCTCCAGTATTACAGAAATCCGTAGTTTTTTTTGGATTAATTGGGTACAACTGATGTTTGTGATAAACTTCTCACGATTTTCAAGCCCACTAACTATGTTAACAAGGAAAGGGGTAAGGTATTTCTGGAGGGAAGAATGTGTGGGTAGCTTCATGGAACAAAATAGATGGATGATCACTACACCTATACTCACATTACCAAAATGTGGATACTTTTTCGTTATATATAGTGATTCTTCAAAGAAATGATTTGGTTTCATACTCAGAGTAAATGATAATTTGATAGCCTATGCCTCACGAGAGTTGGATATCCATGAGAAGAACTACCCGATGCATGATCTAGAGCCAGTAGCCATAATGTTTTCCATGAAAATCTAGCAGCACTACCTTTATGGTGAGAAGTGTGACATATACACTGACCATAAGATCCTAAAGTATATATTCACACAAATGGAGCTGAACATGCATTATAAGAGATGGTTAGAGCTAACCAAGGACTGATTTTACTCTATTCACTATCCTCCTAGAAAGGTGAACAAGGTAGCTAATGCTCTAAGATGAAAAAAACCTACTACTCTATCCATGTTGCGGATCGAAAAAGACACTATCTTCTTGGATATGCAAAGGGTGGATTTAGAAATTATAAGGGAAGGGGATATATCCTACCCTTCCCAAATTATTGCACAACCATCTATCCCAGAGAAGATTAAGAAAGAATAAAGGGATGATGTGTAGAAACAAAAGAGGGTGAATGTAGTAAAGGAATGGAAGATGAAGGAGTTCCACATCGACGGTGATGGTTTGATTCATTTTGGAATGAGGCTTTGTGTGCCTTCATCACCCGGGATAAAGAAGGATCTATTGGACAATGCACATAGCTCCACATTCTCTATCCATCATGGGAGAACCAAGATGTATCGTGATATTTCAGAAAACTTCGGGTGGGATAACATGAAAATGGAAATCACCGAATATATCTCAAGGTGCTTGATATGACATCATGTTAAAGAAGAGTGTCAAAGGTCCAAAGGGTTGATGCATCCATTGCCTATACCCATGTGGAAATGGGAGAATGTTACTATGCACTTTGTCACGGGTCACCTGAAGACGTTGAAGGGAAATAATGTGATATGGGTAGTTGTTGACTAACTCACCAAGACATCCCATTTTATCACTATTCAGGAATATCTCTCACTTGAAAAACTTGAAAGGATATATGTGAAGGGAGTGGTGAGACTTCATGGGGTTCCACTATCAATTGTCTCTGATCATGATCCAAGGTTCACATCTCAATTATGGATGAGCCTTCAACATGCTTCGAGTGCTGAATTAAATTTTAGCATTGTCTATCACCCCCAAACAGATGGCCAATCTGAAAGGACTATTCAGATTCATGGAGGTATTCTAAGAGCCTGATATCTATAATTCAAAGGTGGATGGAATTAGCACCTCCACTAGGTTGAGTTCTCATACAACAATAGGTTCCACTCGAGTATTCAGATGGCTCCATATGAAGCTCTGTATGGAAAGAGATGTAGAACTCCAACCTGTTGGGATGAAGTTGTAGAATAAAAGCTAATTGGACCCGATATTGTGAGAGAGATGATAGAGAAGGATCAAGTCATCCAGAAACACAACAAATCTCATCAGAGTCGGAAAAAATCTATAATGACAACTATCAAAGAGACATGGAGTTCGATTTTGGGGATAACATCTTACTTCGAAAATCACCATGGAAGAGAGACATGCAATTTAAAAATAAAGGGCAGCTACGCCTATGGTACATTAGTCCCTTTGATATCCTTGACCGCATAAGAGTTGTGGCCTATTATCCTACAATTACACTGAATATGGATCAATTTTATGATCTGTTTCACACATCACTCCTAAGGAAGTCTCTACCGGCCCCCTCACATGTACTAAACTCAGAGGTGGTACAACTGGAAGATGATCTCCCCTATGAGGATGCCACATACATGACTTATTTTAAAGTTAATTTCCATTTAATTTCCATTAATTCTTTGTTTTGAGGGTTTCCCAAGCATTTATGGAGGAATGGGTGAGTTTTTATGAATTGGGCCAAACCGTGAGCCCAATTCCAGATTTAAAAATAAATTTTGATTCCATTATAACTTCTTCATTTTTCGACATTTGTCATCCATTCCAATTCCTAATTGTCATCCCCTGACATATTAACACCAGAATATTTATTTGGACCATTTATAAATCCATAATCATGGTGGATATGGGTTTTTATTTAGGGAATTGGGCCTACCCGAAATCCCATTTTCTGCATTAACAATAAATTTTAATTCTTTAATATCTCCTTCAAGATTTTCGTTCTTTCGGTGATTCCAACTCTCACCTAAGTCCAATTACCTAAGGCGCGCCCCCATGCCATCCTCCCACAATTTGGAGCTATATAGAATCGCGAAAATAATCAAAACGTATCTGAATTTCAGAAATATTCCAGATTTTGGAGAGGTAAATTGATCCTTTCATAACTCTTTATATTCTTAATCTTTTTCCACAATTCCAATTCATAAATGACCTTAAAATTCTTGTTAGAATATCCATTAAATTTTTATCTATTATAAAATTCAGATTCTGGTCGATTTTGGTTCGTTTTATTCAAGATGTTTCAAGTAAGTGTTTCTATCCTTGATTTCTTCCCCTTCCTTAGGGTTTCTTTCACCCTTTCAATAAGTTCATCATGTCCAGAAATTGAGGTTCGAAACTAGGGTTTTACATGATGTCTTTTTGGTGAAATATTTTGGTATAGGGATGGATTTATATTATTTGAGGTACGGCGGTGGTGCGGTTGATGTTTCACACCATGTTTTGTGGGTTTCGTCATAAAAGGTAGGTGATTCCATGTGTAAACATTTCTAGATGAGTTAGTTTGCTTGAATTACTTTTTATTCATGTTCCTAATATGTTGTGGGTGGTTCGTAAACTTTTTATGTTGGATTTAGTAATGCATTTGTTTTTATAGTTTCATTTTATCTTTAAATTTGGTGTTTTCATGTGCAACCCTTTGGGTATTGTTTGGAATTGTTTTATAACATATGAATTTTGTATAATAAATCCTGTTTGGGATGAAAATTCTGATTTGGTGGGGTATTGGTGTGGCACTAGGTCTCGAAGAGGATTTTTTAGGGTTTAAGGTGTAAAACATTATTGTACTTCTTGAAAGTGATTTTGAAAACGTGTGTGTTTCATGTGGATCATTTGTACTATTGTTTGAGGTGCTTGTATAACACATGGGGGTTTTTTAATAAAATTTTTGGGGCTTCCAATTCTGTTTTGAATTTGTTTTGATGTGATTTTGTCCTTGAAATATGGTTTTGAAATGGGTTTTATTTGAAATGCTTTGGTATACTATTTAGAATTGTATTATGAAAGTTTTGAGTGGTTTAATGATTTATGTAAGAGGTGAAACCATATTGGAAAAATATTTTGGATTGTTTATACTTTCAAATGAACCATTTTAAATGTGAATAGTTCTGTTATGTGATGTTTATCATATTTTTAGGGACTTCATAAAATTGTTAAAGAATATGTTGGATTGTGAAAGTTATGAAAAAAGTGTTGTGAGCTATTTTGGTGTGAGTTTGATTTCAAAATGAATTTGAATGAAAAGTTAAATTTGAGACTTGTGTGATGTTCATGGGGCTGTTTGGATAATGTGTGATGTGGAAGTGATATTTTCATGTGAAAAGTATATTTCTTGTCTTGTTGAACTTGATTGAGCACAAAGGGAAAACACGGGTATCTAGGTGGGTGGACGTGTACTAGTATGCCAGTGAATCCGTGGGGTTTGGCCTCAGTTCCACTTAGCAGGATTGACACTTACAACTCTAAATAAAATATGATGATAATGATTGGGGACCACTAGGTTATGGGAATGTTCCCTACTAGTGGCTCGTGCACGAGAACAGATAATTTTTGTGGTTACTCTCACCGATATACGAGGTACCTAGGAACCACAGCTAGCTAGTGCCTAGGGGTTATTTCCTATTGGTTGTGCTCATTAGATCTTTTATACTTACCGTCGTCATACGGTATATTTGGATGAAAAAATAAGTAGATTTTGAATTTATTTTAAAAGTTTTGATTCTTTAAATTATCCCACTTGAAAACTATTTTTTTAGGTTGCATCTTTTAGAAATTGTAACTAGATTTTACATGTTTTTGAAAACTTACATGCTTTTCATCTTTGAATGTTTATCACAGGGAATCTATTAGTGGTGGTATCCTACTGGGAATTGGCTCACACCCTAATTACACCCTTGGGTATAAGTAGACTTGGTTATTTTTGTTGTCGCAGGTTTGGTTATAACATTTGTGCCAACAGTTCAGGTTTTCACCGGTCATTCATGATGCGGTGTTGTGGAGATGGCTTGAGGGAAATGCCTCTTTCCATGTTGAGGTTCTTGGGCTGTTCATTTTTTTTGTTTTGTTCCTTTGTTATAGTCTTGTTGAGTTTTTTTAGACTATTTAATTCTGTTCTGATTTTCTGTAAAACATTGTTTGGTTTGAAAAATCCAGATTTGTTTCATTGGATTCTTTTGTTGTTTTATGTTTATAAACTCGGGTAAATCGTTCACAATTTTCATTTTATGATACCCAGGCACTTGTGCCAGCCCGTGGGGATCAGGAACGCCCTTCGGGCCTTGTCACGGGCCGGGTTTGGTGCTATTTTTGGTGGCGATCGATTCGGTTCGTGACAAAATGGTATCAGAGGAGGTTTGCTCTCTTTGGGTCATGTTATTTGGGGAACAGTCGGGATAGTCTGGATTTAGGATTTTTGGGACTTGGAATTTCGGTTACGAGTAGTGTGGCTGATCACCACACCTCATGAAGGGATTAAAGTTTCCAGGGGAAGTTGGGATTTATCTGTGTCTTTTTGTTTTCTTGGTCTGATGATGATTACGGGAAATGAAAAGAGAGTTGGTTTAATGGTCTCAGTGAGCTCGCAGGGTCTGGAAAGCCATGTGGAGCCAGGGATATTCCCTAGAACACTCTCTATGATGGTGAAGTGATTGGAATATGGCTGCCAACCATATGTCCAAGTCACCCACTAAAACTAGTTTCCTCTCGCATTGTCTTATGTTCTTTAATTTTGAAATCTTGGAACTTTGGTTTTAAAGTGACATGGTTTTAAGAAGCGTAAAGTTTTTATGAAATAATTTTCAAATAAAGATGGAATGGTTTGATTTATGAAATGGTGGAACTGAATTTTCAGAAATATATTCAAATGGGAAATGATGTGCTTACACCTCTTTTTAAATGTAGAAACTATACTGAAGTTGGTTTTGAAAAAGTGTTTCCAATGGATTTTTCTAAACAATAAAAGGGTGTTTTAATGGGACAAGACGATATGAAATTGATGTGAATAAAATGAATGTGAGTCCTTGTCTAAATGGTTGTGTCTGTCTGAAATGTTTGGTAATATTTGAATTGGTATTTTAATATTCTGGTTAGTGGTTTTGAGAAAAAGGATGTGTTGGTTGACCGTTTCAGTTTTGAAAAGTGGAAAAAAAAATATTTGTTTTAGCCTTTGGTATTTTCATGAGCGACCACATGCATATGGTTATATGGGATGATGGATGGTTGATGTCATGACTAGATGAGTGTCGGAACGGATATGAGGAGGGAGCCCGGTGTGGCACCAAAACATGCATGTGTGAGGCTCATGGGGTACCATTGGTGGATAAGCTTACCGCTGAACCGTTTGTTTTCAAAGAAATGATTTTAATGAAAGAAAAGATGTCTTCATAAATAGTTTGTGATGGTGTGTATTATGTGTTTTTGAAAAAATTTATCTTGTGGGATGATTTGAGTTCAAGAACCCCTCATGTTTGAACTGTGTTTTGGGTTTGAGTTTGGTCGGTAAGTTGTGTTGTAGGGACGGTTAGTGGTCTCTTTTGAAAAATGTTTTGGGATGCCTTTACGGTGGTTTCCTTCATGTGTTTGGATATGGTTTGTGGTATATATTGACCAATGAAATATCTTGGTTGGGTGCTTGGGTTCTCTCATTGGATAAGGTACGCCCCCATTAAGGGTTAATTCAAAACTGAAGTGCAACCCGTATTGTTTCGCCATTGGAAAATCCCCCAGTTGATCAATATAAGGAATATTTTATCGATCATTATTGATTGAGTCTACACCCATTCATTTCGATGATTTTTGGATCCTCTTGTAGTGGTAAAGTTCTTGTGGAAGGTTGAAAGAAACCTTAGTTTCTTAAGTTTCATGATTCATTGAAGGTGGAAGTGTTCTTTGGTTGTTAGTATGGATGAGTGTCATAATGGTGTCTAAGAGGGCCTCTGGGTTCTTCATAGTTTCTTTGAAGCAAGAGTTATTATTAAACAACCAATTTTGAGATTTTGGTCCTGATAGGATATTGTGTCCACTTTTTGGACTTGTCTGTTGTTTAGGGACTTGGAATATGATCATGTTCCTTGTATTGTTTCTATCAATCGCAAGGATCATGTTCGGTGATGCATTGTGATGTTGTGTGATCTTTTGACTATAAAGGTGAAGGTCACACAATCCTCAGAGGTTCTCTGTTATGTTGGGAGTATGTCTCCCTTGGAAAAAAACATAAAATCCTCTATCTTAGAGGAAGGTGTTTATACATGTCCTTCCCTTATGTTGTTTCTCACCCAAAGAAACAAGGTGCGATGTTTGTGCATCTTCTAATCCCTTGTTTCAATGAAATGTCTTGTTTTTGTAAAGTGAGTTATGGAGTGTGTTATGTCTTGATGAACCCATAAGGTTATGCAGTGTAGTTGTTTGTGGCATCGAAAGAAGAAGTTCCATATAGGGGTTTCCACAGCCTAACTGTGAGGCCGAAGATGCTTCAATATTTTGATCTCCAGCCATAGGTCCCGGAGAGAAGCTGGCGCATAGTTAGGGAAAACCCCAATGTCGTTTAACCCCTTGTACAAGGTTCTATCCTCATTATATAAGATAGGAAGATTTTAAACCTATGGTGTCATCATATTTCTTCTATTTTTCCCGTTCGGTGGAAATAGGTGGAGGGTCTTGTACCCATGTCATCACACAATGTTATTCCCTCCCCCTTTGGTTTCCATGGAGTCTTTGGAGAATGGTTGGAAATTTGGCCAGAAAAGTTGAGCACACGGTTTTCACATGGTTAGTTCTAACCATGAACAAAAAATAACCATGCAGATATAAGGATCCACATAGTATCACACAGTTTTCCAAACTATGCAGACTAACCGTACGACCGTCCCAACTCCTTAATTTTGGGGTCTTTTCGTGTCGGCCCATGCCGGTCGGTTAAGATGGTTTGTTCTTGTGGTGGGAAGACCCACCATGGGTATCATGCATATTATTTTATAAATTTCTAATGGATGTATACCCCTTGTACTAGGGAGTCTGTTTGGGCCTCCCCCTATTAGTGTCTTGATTCTGACTCAGGAAAAAATTTAAGTTGTCTCTTTTGGTGGGGTGCCCATTTGTGTCTCTTCATACGATTAACTTATATTTTTCCTTGGAATTGTCTGGGAAGTAGGTATTATCATTCAGAGATATCTAAATACCTACATATTCCTTGGGTAAACATTGATATTAGAGAGTTCCCAATGGTTTAGTTATATTAGGTTAAGTTTAACCTTGTTCGATGTTGTTGTTTATTTGGGTAAATTGATTGAGTATTGTTCAGTTTGTGTTTGAGGAGTTTTCATTTTAGATAAAGCCTTAATTTGCTTGATTGTTTCAAGAAAGTGGTATATGTTTGGGTTGTGAGATTAATCATTCCTTAATTGATCACTGGAGGTGTTTTGGCCTTTGGGGGTGAAACCTGGCAAAGGAGTACCTCTTGGTTTCTTAGTTGGGTTTGGTTGTTGCTTTGTCCTTGATGTGACTTTCTGGGGCGGACTGTTTTCATGGTGGGAATAATTGTCACATATATGAATTATTTTAAAGTTAATTTCCATTTAACTCCCATTCATGCTTTGTTTTGAGGGTTTCCAAAGCATTTATGGAAGAATGGGTGAGTTTTTAAGAATTGGATCAATCCGTGAGCCCAATTCCAGATTTAAAAATAATTTTTGATTTCATTATAACTTCTTCATTTTTCAACATTTCTTATCCATTCCAATTCCTAATTGTCATCACCTGACATATTAACACCACCATATTTATTTGGACCATTTATAAATCCATAATCATGGTGGATATGGGTTTTTATTTAGGGAATTGGGCCTGCCCGAAAACCCATTTTCTGCATTAAAAATAAATTTTAATCCTTTAATATCTCCTTCACTATTTGCGTTTGTTCGGTGATTCCAACTCTCACCCGATCCCATTTACCTAAGGCGCGACCCCATGCCATCCTCTCACAATTTGGAGCTAGATAGAATCGAGAAAATAGTCGAAACTTATCTGGATTTCAGAAATCGTCCAGATTTTGGAGAGGTAAATTGATCCTTTCATAACTCCTTCTATTCTTAATATTTTTCCCCAATTCCAATTCATAAATTACCTTATCATTATTTTTCGAATATCCATTAAATTTTTATCTGTTTTAAAATTCAGATTCTGGTCGATTCTGGTTCGTTTTATTCTAGATGTTTCAAGTAAGTGTTTCTTTCCTTGATTTCTTCCCCTTCCTTAGGGTTTCTTTCACCCTTTCAATAATTTCATCATGTCCAGAAATTGAGGTTCGAAAATAGGGTATGATTTGGTGTCTTTTTGGTCAAATATTGTGGTCTAGGGATGGATTTATATTCCCTGAGGTGCGGCGGTGGTGCGGTTGATGTTTCGCACCATGTTTTGAGGGTCTCGTCATAAAAGGTAGGTGATTCCATGTGTAAAAATATCTACATGAGTTAGTTTTCTTGAATTACTTATTATTCATGTTCCTAATATGCTGTGTGTGGTGCATGAACTGTTTATGTTGGATTTAGTAAAGCATTTGTTTTTATAGTTTCATTTTAGCTTTAAATTTGGTGTTTTCATGTGCAACCCTTTGGGTATTGTTTGGGATTGTTTTATAACGTATGAATTTTGTTTAATAAATCTTGTTTGGGATGAAAATTATGATTTGGTGGGGTATTGGTGTGCCACTAGGTCTTAAAGTGGGTTTTTTTAGGGTTTAAGGTGTAAAACATTATTGTACATCTTGAAAGTGATTTTGAAAACGTGTGCGTTGCATGTGGATCATTTGTACTATTGTTTGAGGTGTTTGTATAACACATGGGGGCTTTTTAATAAATGTTTTTGGGGCTTCAAATTCTGTTTTGAATTTGTATTGATGTGATTTTTTCCTTGAAATATGGTTTTGAAATGGGTTTTATTTGAAAATCTTTGGTACACTATTTAGAATAGTTTTATGAAGGTTTTGAGTGGTTTAATGATTTATGTAAGAGGTTAAACCAGATTGGAAAACTGTTTGGATTGTTTATACTTTCAAATGAACCATTTTAAATGTGAATAGTTATTTTATGTGATGTTTATCATATTTGTAGGGACTTCATAAAATTTTTAAAGGATGTTTTGGATTGTGAAAGTTATGAAAAAAGTGTTGTGGTCTATTTTGGTGTGAGTTTGATTTCAAAATGAATTTGAATGAAAAGTTAAATGTGTGACTTGTGTGATGTTCATAGGTATTTTTGGATAATGTTTGATGTGTAAGTGATATTTGAATGTGAAAAGTATATTTCTTGTCTTGTTGAACTTGTTTGAGCACAAAGGGAAAACTCGGGTATCTAGGTGGGTGGACGTGAACTAGTATGCTAGTGAATATGTGGGGTTTGGCCTCAGTTTGACATAGTAGGATTTACACTTAAAACTCAACTAAACTATGATTATGATGATTGGGGACCACTAGGTTATGGGTATGTTCCCTACTAGTGGCTCGTGCACGAGAACGGATAATTTTTGTGGTTACTCTCACCGAGATACGAGGTACCTGGGACCCACAACTAGCTAGTGCCTATGGGTTATTTCCTATTGGTTGTGCTCATTAGATATTTTATACTTACCATCGACATACAGTATATTTTTCTGAACAAATAGTATCTTTTTAATTTATTTTAAAGTTGTTGATTCTTTAAATTAGAGCACTTGAAAACAGTTTTTTTAAGTTGCATCTTTTAGAAATTTTAACTAGAAATTACATGTTTTTGAAAACATGCATGATTTTCGTCTTTGAATGTTTATCACAGGGAATCTTCTAGTGGTGGTATTCTACTGGGCATTGGATAACACCCTACTTTCACCCTTGGGTGTAACTAGACTTTTTTATTTTTGTTGTCGCAGGTTTGGGTATAACATTTGTGCCAACTGTTCGGGTTTTCACCGGTCATTCATGATGCGGTGTTGTGGAGATGGCTTGAGGGAAATTCCTCTTTCCATGATGAGGTTCTTGGGCTGTTCATTTTTTGTTTTGTTCCTTTGTTATAGTCTTGTTGAGTTGTTTTAGACTAAGTAATTCCGTTCTGATTTTCTGTAAAACATTGTTTGGTGTGAAAAATCCAGATTTGTTTCATTGGATTCTTTTGTTGTTTTATGTATATAAACTCAGGTAAATCGTTCCCAATTTTCATTTTATGATACCCGGGCACTTGTGCCAGCCCGTGGGGATCGGTAACGCCCTTCGGGCCTTGTCAAGGGCCGAGTTTGGTGCTATTTTTGGTGGCGATCTATTCGGTTCGTGACAGAGGAGCTTTCAGTAGAGATTATGGACTGAAGAGATAAGGTTCTACGTAACAAGACAATCCACCTTGTCAACATGTTTGGAGGAAACATATGTTTGAAGAAGCTACTTGGGAACCAGAGGAGGCGATTAAGGAGAATTACCCGCAACTGTTTGTGTAAAGTGGAATTTTGGGGGTGAAATTTACTAAGGGGGGAGGAATATAATGACCCAATGTTTTTCAATGGATATTCCCTTCTTATAAATATGACATAAAATCACATGAAAACACAACATAATGAACTACTAAGTGCTAAGTTACCTTTAAACATATTTTTATCACTTCTGTGTCTTGAATTTTAAAAATTTGACATGCATGGTCGCAATCAGTATCTTATTTAGAGTCTAATAAGACAAAATAAATTTTGGTGAATATTAACCTACCCTTATGAATAGTGACATAACCTTATGAATAGTGATATACCCTAATGAATATTCACCTTAAATTTGAGAATATATAAATAATATTCAATTTGAAAGTATGATATACCTATACATTAGAATAAGTAAATAAATGTTTTCAAAACTGGGTTTTGGTAATAAATTATGACTTTAATTTAATGTTAAAATAATAATATTTAGAAAATAATTTTTGAAAAATTTACTTCATTTTTGGAATCTACACATCAAATAATTGTTGGGGTGAATTTTTGGGATTTTTTTGAAATACTTGAATTTTTTATGAATAGTGAAATGCCATAATTTACAAAATAAGCTAAATAATCTAATTATAGGGTTATTCATGATTTTATGCTGATGTAAGACCAATTGTTTCCGGATCACATGATAAAATTACTATTCATGGTCATTGAAGACTCACAATTCCTTGTCTTTTTAGCAAATAATAAACTAATGAATTTTATATTGAGAAAACCCCTCTCCCCTCCACTATAAAAACCAACCATCAAACCCACATTTCCTCACACCTCTCATACATCAATACTTGCCTAAAATAATCCCAATAATCTTCTGCAGACCCTACCCCAATTCAAAGAGCTTATGTCTCATAAGAAGGCCAAGCCCAGGTCCCTTAAGGAGGATCTCAAGTGGAGGATTCAAGAGGTAATTTCCCTTCCTCTTTCCTTTAATTTCCTTTCAATTTCAAGTTCTCTTCTTATTCTATCCCCATATATCTTCATCCACATGGTATGGAAACCACATTATCATACATATAATTTAATTTTATGATACTAATGTTATATTATACAATCCAACCCCATTCCCCTCTTACTTTAATTTTATAAAAAAACATTGTTCGTGAGGTGTTAATCTATCACCTTCAAGAATGAAATGTTTTATTTTTTCCATTAATACCATCAGATCTGGTCAATAAACCATTTTTATGGTTGAACAAGAATATTTTAGGAGAATTATTTCCTATTTAATTATCTGTAACTATAATTTGTACATATTACTAAATAATTGATCAAAACAAGTTCGTTGTGGTCGAAAAACTGCCCAAATTAACCCAAAAAATCATCATTTAATTCGTATCTAATGATTCATCCACATGTAATCTTATATAACTCATTATATGATCATTAATACATATTTAATATCATTAATAACATGAAATTTCATTTCTAGATGTTTATCCATGTTCTACATGAATTTTCATTTAATAATACAAATGAACCACTCAAGAAAATCATAAAAACAAACAAAACTGAACAATGTTTTTAAACCCTATAACATATAAAAAATCCTATAAAATAACATAATGAAACCAAAATTAACCATATTAATGTATAAAAGTTTCTGTAATTGTCAATTAATGAATATAATGTGGTTATACTGGTCATTAAAGCAATGAAAGCGTTCATATACAAGGGAAGGTGAAATTCACGAACCCAACCTTCTTTCTTCGGGTTCTCCCTCTTTCACTCCATTTTTATGTATGATTACTCCTTAAAGTCATTTTTTCATAATTATATTACATATTATAGGATATAAATGTTCTCCATTAGATTTTATGTCAATTACAATGTTTTCCAAAAAAACTCTTCATTCAAAAACACACCTTTGACTTCTCGGTAAAGGTGGATTGTTCTTGTATCTTGTATGTTCTTCCCAGTTTCTTTTTTGAACCCAAAGTTGAAGAATGTGTTCTTATGAGATGAAACCCATTCCTTTCCATCGGTAATTTATGTTTATTTTTTATTTATGTTCTATGTGGAATGCATGGTAATGAAAATGTTATGGTATGACGGTTGCACCAAGAATTATATAGCGCAATATGAATGTTTGAATATGATGGGTGTTCCAGAAATTATATAGTGATAAAATGAATTGGGTAAAGTGACTAATATTAGGAGTTAAAGTGAAATGATGTGTGGACCTGATTCTAGCATTGTTCACAAGTTTGTGTTCCAGTTAACCACTATGAAATGATGTTTTATTTTTATGAATTTCCACATTTTATGTCACTTATTAATGCATCCTCTCATGTTCATGATCTTTTGACTATGTTATCGTTATGCTCACCCATTGTTATATTATTCTTATATATCCTCCTACTGGGCTTTTAGCTCACCCCTTTTGATGTATTCCTCAGGTGATACATGTACTAAGTGGAGGTCAAGTTCCCATAAAAAGCTAGATAAAAAGGAATTAAATAAATGTTTATGCTTGATGTTGTAACTGTTATGTAGGGTCCTAATTTTCCAAAGACATTAAACATTTGGATCCTATATGTGTAATACTATTATGTTGTTTATCTTTAAAATGATGTAATAGTAATGCAAGAAAGGTTTGGTTCTCTATACTCATTTTATTTTTTTATGTGGTTATATGTTTCTTATAGTATTATGGGTTTTATAGTTTTTAAGGATTTTTAGTGTATTAAGGAATATTATGGAGATTTGGGGGGTTTTATTGTTTTTATATAATAGTGTATAAGGGTTTTTAGGTCTTTCTGGGATATTTATTGGATTTTAGGGTTTTATGGATTTGGGGTTATTTAGGATCTTTAGGGGGTATGATGTTTTTTAGTATTTTTTTGATTTTGAGGGATTTTTAGTGTTTTTTAGGTTTTTAGGTCTTTATTATCTTTATGGATATTATAGGGAGTCTCTTTGGGTTTTTTGTTGTTTTTAGTGTTCATAGTTTTGAGAGTTTTTTTTTCTGTTTTTAGGTTTTTTTCAAGTTTTTAAAAGTGTTTTAGGGTTTTCTTTGTTTTTAGGATGTTTTTAGGTTTTTTGGTGATTAAGGTATTCTTTGTGTTCTTAAGATTTTATAGGGGTTTTAATATTTTTAGTCCATTTATGGTTCTTATACATTTTAGCGGTTTTTGGGTTTTTGATTATATTTTTTTATTTTTAATGGTTTTCTGATTTTTAATGGGTTATATATTTATAAAAAGTTCATTTAGGGTGTTTTATTGTATTTTAGGGTTTTTATTACTTCATGGGTCTTCAATTTTTTTTTGGGGGTCTTTTAAGGGGTTTGGGGTTTTTAAGGTTCTTTAGGGGTTTCATGGGTTTTAACGGTTTTTAGATTTTTTAAGGCTTATTAAGTGTTTTTATGGTTTTTGGGTATTCTAGGGGAAGGAAGGCACGGACCAGGCTATTCTTGACCACCCAAAATATATTAGAAAAAAAGAAACAATCGAAAAGGGAGGGGCAGGTTCCATCGACCCAAACCCAAAAACCATGGACACCCCCACAAAACCCAAAAGTCCCCAAAAAATCCAAAAGAAACACCAAACCAAACAAAGTAGAAAATCAAAATCATCTACATCACCATCTCCCACTCAATTACCAACCAGCATCCAACAACACATTTCTCAACATCCATCAACTCCTTTCCAAGTATATCCACAACGATCTGAACATAAGCACCATCACAAATAGCATAAAGATCACCTTTATCACATCACAACCAAGCTACAACCATCACCATCATCCAGCATCCCTCAGCACAGTTCCCACCATCCGTTTCCATTTTTCCATGAAGATCCCTCACCATGATCACATAACTCATAACCAATCATCTTCCTCCCTTTCACAACTATTAGCACATCCATATACGCAGGACCTCGAGCAAATCTGTAGCACCCAAAACTCCTTGTTCAGACCCATAACCATATATCCCTTTCGATGACCCATTTCATGGATCGACTTCCTTCGATGCCAATCAAAAGACCCAATATCACGCACCAGCAATAACTCTCATCCAAACTAGCCATAACTCAGGAAATCATAGTCAATTATAGAAACCACATAGCACAACATAACCATCCCTTCAACAAAAACATAAAGCAAAATTGAAACTGAGAAACTTGAAACACGGACCTGCATTTTCTTCACAAAATAATGCCCAGATGAATTGAAATCCTACACCCGAGAATAGATCACGCCACCAAAAATACATCATAATCTCTACTAATCCGCTAAATCCTCAGTTGAAACCTGTCCCCCCCCCCGAGACATTCGAACTGACAGAAAGAGAACCCAACACTACCCATCATCCTACTACAACAGCAACCATCATCCAACAACACAATACAGAAAAAAGACCAGTTTTCTCCGACTCCACTAAAAAAACATGAAAAAAGAAGAGTTCAACTACAGTGAAAATAGGCACCACGAATAGGTCCAGCTCAATGAAAAGCATCACAAAGCCCAATGGAGAACCATGAAGATGTGAAAGTCGCAACGCATGAAGATGAGGAGTTGTAGCTGAGACCAAGGGAGAAACTAGAAAGATAAAATATTTCCCACTCCTCCATGGAACTTTGTCACCATGCAAATTAAACAACAGATCTAACAAATGCCTCTAAATAACTGCTACACCTCATGTCGAGAGGTCCAGATCTTCCCCAAACATCCATGAAACTGCAAATCTGCACTTCGAAAGTCCAGATACGATCATCTCCTCTATGGATATAAAACTCCACATAGAGGGAAAACCAGATCTGACCCACCCCACCAAATCTATGTAACACCACGCACTAGAAATTCTAGATCTAACCCACTCATCCTTTTAAGAATCCAAAATCCAAATCTACCACCAGAGAAGTTTTGCAAGGGCACCATCAAGCCATAGAATCCTCACCTTGAGAGTAGGGAGTAGAAACACTGACCAAGCTGACGCCTGAGAATCCACTACTGTGCCGAAGAGGCACCACGTGAGGAAGGATGGATTCCGTAAGAGAACTCAATTGCCTAGTTATTGAAGGGGTTTAAGGGGTTTTAGTAGTTTTAGTGGTATTTTTTCTTTTGGTGTTTTTTTTTCTTTTTTGGTTTTTAGTTTATTTTAGGGGTTCTTAGGGGTTTTAGGTTTCTTTATGGGATATTAGTGTTTTAGGATCCTTTAGGATTTTTATGGGTATTTTTTCAGGATTTTTAGTATTATTAAGTAGTTTTAAGGGGTTTTTAGGATTTTAATATTTTTAGCTCTTTTCAGGTTTTTTTGTGTTTCTTGTGACTTTTAGGGTTTTAGTGTTGATAGGTTATTTTATTGGTTTTTTAAATTCTATGGGGTTTTATGGATTTAATGGTTATTTAATGTTTTTAGGGTTTTTAGGGTCCTTTAGAAGTTTTGGATGTTTAAAGTGTTTTAGGTTTTTTAGGGTTTATATGGTTTTTAGTGTTGTTTATGATTTTTATGGTTTTTTGGGTCATTTAAGATCTACTAGGGGTTTTTGGTTTTTTATATATTTTTTTCATTTTTTTTGTTTTTAAGGATTTTACAGTTTTTATGTTATTTATGTGTTTTAGGGTATTTTATGGTTTTTATGGTAGTTTAGAGTATTATAGGGTATTGTAGTTTTTATATTCCTTTATTATTTTTAGTTTTTTTAGTTATTTAGGTTTTTTGGGGTTGTTTCTGTTTTTATGAGGTTTTCAGGTGTTATATGTTTTTAATGTAGTGTTTTTTTAACTTTTTAGTGGTTTTATTGTATTTTTGTGTGTTTTGGTGTTTTATGGTCATTTAGTGTGATTTAAGGATTTTAGGGTCTTATAAGAGTTTTAGGGTATTTATGTTTTTGGGGATTAGAGACTTTTATTGTTTTAGGTTATTTATGGCCTTTGGGGGGGGGGGGTTATGGGTTTTTTGGTGTTTTATGGATTTTATGGGGTTTTAGGGTCTTGTAGGATGTTTTTGGGTTTTATAGTCTTTTAGGGGGTTTATGGGGTTTTTTTAATTTTTATATGGGGTTAATTGTTTTTGGTTTTTAGTGTTTTTTAGGGTTGTAATTGGGTTAATAAGATTTTATGATTTTCTTGGGATTTTAGGGTTTTTTGATATTTTAAGGGTACGTGGGGTTATTATAAATTTTTATATGTCTATAGTGGTTTATGTATTTTTATTATATTTAAGGGTATTATTATTTAGTTCTTCTAGTGTTTTTAATAATTAAATTAGTTTTTTAATTTTTTTTGATTTTATGGTTTTTTTGGGGGTTTTAGGATTTTTAATGGTTTTCAAGTTTTATGGGATTTTATGGGTTTTTTGGGATTTTTATGGAATTTATGAATTTTAGGGATTAATTATTTTTCATTTATTTTAAGGTTTCTTTAGTTTTTTATGGTTATAGGGTTTTTATGGTTTTTGAGTGTTTTAGGGGTTTTATGGTTTTTATGGGTTTTAGGGGTTTCAGGGTTTATGTGGTTTTAAGGACTATTCTAGTGTTTTTAGTGCATTATAGTTCTTATATTTTTTAGTATGTTTTGTGGTTTTCTAGTTTTTAGGGTATTTTAGGGGTTTTAAATTATATTTGGAATTTTTATTGTTTTTATGGTTTTTAGGGTTTTATGGTTTTTTAGATTTTTAGGTCATTTATGGGGTTTTAGGGTCTTATAGGGAATTTTCGCTGTTTTAATGGTTATTTAAGTGGTTTTAGGGTTCTTATGGTCATTTTGGATTTTTAGGGTCTTCTAATGGTTTTAGGGATTTTAAGGGTTTTAGGGATATTAGTGTTTTTATGGATTGTGTGTTTTTCATCGCTTTTTTGAAATTTTAGCATTTTTAAGTTTTTTATTATTTTTGATTATTTTATATTTTCTTGGGTTTTTGGGTTTTAAATTTTTATTGGGTTTTAAGTGGTTTTAATGGTTTTTCTGATTTTTAGGATTTTTTGTATTTGAGGGTTTTAGTGTCATTTTAGGGATTTTTACAGTTTTAAGGGTTTTAGTGTTTTTATTGTTTTTAGGGCGTTCTAGTGATTTTAGGGTTTTTAGGGTTTTATCTAACATTTATGGTTTTAGCATTTTAGGGGTTTTAATTTTTTAGGGTATTTATTGTGTTTTTAAGGGTCTTTTACTGTTTTATCTGGGTTTTATGGTCTTTTTGGATTTTTATGTCGTTTTTGGTCTTTAGGGTTTTAGTAGTTTTAGGGTCATGTAAGGGGTATTATGGATTTAATTTAGGTTTTTAGGGTTATAGGGTTTTTTGGGGTGTTTGGGTTTTTTATTGGTTTCTATTTGGTTTTTGGGACTTTTTGGTTTTGAGAGGTTTTTATGGTATTTGGTATTTTATGGGTTTTTAAGGTATTATGGTTATTATGGGTTTTAGAATTTTTTTGGGTTTTAGGGTTTTTATGTTTTTTGGGGGGTTTTAGGGGGTTTTGAGGATTTTAGTGTTTCCTTCAGTATTTAGGGGTCTTAGGGTTTTTGTGTTATTTGGTTTATAGTGATATTTATGGATTTTTACGGATTTAGGGGCTTTAGTATTTTTAGGTGATTTTAGGGTTGTTAATGTTTTCAGGGGTTTTTTGGATTGGGGGGAGGGGTTAATTGTTTATATTGTTTTTTTTGATTTTTTAGTGTTTTGGGGTTTTGTTAGGGGTTTTAAGGGTTTTGGTGTTTTTAGGGATTTTTGGGTTTCTTATGGAATTTTAATGTTTTAAGGGTTCTTACTGATTTTTTAAGGTTATTTTAACGATTCTATGGGTTTTAGGGTCTTTAATGGATTTTAGAGTTTTTAAGTTTTTTAGGGTTTTTAGGGTCTTTTAAGGTTTGTTCGTCTTTATAGTATCATTAATATTATTTCTAAGGGGTTTGCGTTTTTTAGGGTTTTAGGGTTCTTTGTTTTGGTTTTTTAGGGTTTTAAGGGATTTTCTTGGTTTTTAGGGGTTTTCGGGTCATTTGTGGGTTTAAGGGTTTTTAGCTTAATTTTGGATTTTTATAGTTTTTAGAACACTATAGGGTTTTTGAGTCATTTATTGTTTTTAAGGTTCTTTACTATTTTTATTGTCTATTGGTGGTTTTAGGGCTATTTAGTGCTTTATGGTTTTTATATTTGTTATGTTATTTTGGGGTTTTTAGGCATTTTAGTGTATTTTATTTTTTTTAGTGTAATTTATTGTCTGTTTGGGTTTGTTATGTTTTTAATGACTTTTAGGGTTTCTAGTGTTTTTAAGGAAATTAAATATTTTTAGTGTTTTTAGATTCTTTTAGTTTTTTATGGTTTGTAGGGTACTTTATGGTTTTTAGGGGTTTAGAGTTTTCTTGATTTGTATGGTTTTTAAGGGTTTTTATGTTTTTAGGTTCTTTTATTGGTCCTAGTGTTTTTAGTATTTTTTAGGGTTTTTTGGTGTTTTTGGGGATTCAGGGTTTTAAGGTCCCTGCAATATTTTTCAGTGGTTTGGAGTTTTTAGGTTTTTCTAGTATTGGGGGGGGGGGTTTCATGGTTTTCTTAAAATTTTAGGATTTTAAGGGGATTTAAAGGGTTTTTATTATTTTCAAGGGTTTTCATGTTTTTATAGTTTTTAGGGTTTTTTTCGAATTTTTAGTGTTTTATGGGGTTTTTAGTGTTTTTATATTTTAAAGGTTTTTAGTGTATTTATGGGTTTTGGGGATTTATGGATTTTAATATTTTTTTAGTGATTTCAAGGATTGTTTTAGGTTTTTTGGGTTTTAGATTTTTTTATTTTCCTGTTGTATAATTGTTTTGGGGTTTTATGGTATTTAAGATTTTGAGGGTTTTTAGGGTTTTAAGAATTTTTTAGATTTTAAAACTGTTTTTAACGATTTTAGGGAATTTTAGATCACATAAGGGCATTTAGGGAATTTATGGTTTCATGGGTTTTTTGGGTTTCATGGAATGTTTTGGATTTTTATGGGTTTTAGAGTTATAGGGGGTTTTTGGGGTTTTAGGGTATTTTTAGTGTATGTTATGGGTTTTAGGCTATTAAACGAATTTTTATGTTTTTTGGAATTTTTAGTTTTTTATGGGTTTTAGGGTGTTTTGGGTCTTGTAGGGGGTTCTTTGGGTTTTACAAGTTTTACATTTTTTTGGGTTTTTAGTGAGTTTAGGGGTTTGGGGTGTTTAGTGTGTTTAAGTGGTATTTGGGGTTTTATAGGGTTATTTAGGGTCTAGTAGTGTTTGTAGGTGTTTTGGAACTTTTAAGGATTTTGGAGTTTTAGGTTTCTTATTGTCTTATAAGGGGTTTTATTATTTTACGGGTTTAAAGTTTTTTATTGGATATCAGGGTTTTTATAATTTTAATGTTCAATTACGGTGTTTTATTGTATTTTATAGTTTTTAGGTTTTTCTGATCTTCTTAGCGTTATTTAGTATTTTTAGGGTCTTTTAGGGGTTTAAGGGGTTTTTTGTGTTTTTTATTTTTTGATAGGGGATTTTAGGGTATTTTATGATTTTTAGGATTTTTATGTGTTTTTAGGGTTTCTATATATTTTAGGGTTTCCAATTATCATTAGTTTTAAGTTATTTTAGGGTATTTTTTTGGATTCTTTAGCTGTTTTAGATTTTTTTAATGTTTTTAATTGTTTTTTTTTGTTTTTAGGGTGTTAAATGGGTTTTGTGTTTTTTGGGTTTTAAGGGATTTTGTGGGGGGGGGGGGTTTATGTGTTTTTAGGGTTTTATGGCTTTATTGTTTTTATGTTTATAGGGGATTTTATGGATTTTTTGGGTTTTAGATGTTTTCATGGTTTTTGAGGGTTTTATTGTTTTTATGGGTTTTTATGGGTTTAGGGAACATAGGGGTTAATGTTTATTTTTGAAATTTTATGGGTTTTTAGGTTTTTCAGTTTTCTTAATGCTTTTTAGTTTTGTTTTAGTATATTTATGGGTTTTTATAGTTTTCAAAGTATTTAACTATTTTTATTGATTTTGGGGTTTTTTCATTTTTAGTGTTTTTAGGGGTTTTATTTTTTCTAATACTTTTAGGGGTATTGAAAGGATTTTTGGGTTTTTTAGGATTTCATATATTTTTATTTATTTTATAGTGTTTAAGACTTTTTATGGTCTTTTAGTGTTTTTATGGGGTTTTAGGTTCTTTTAGGATTGGGGGGGGGGTTTAGGGTCTTTTAAGAACATTATTTGTCTCTATGGGTCATCTAGGATATTTAGTACTTTTAACGGTATTAGGGTTTCTAAGGTCATCTGATAGTTTTTAGGAAATTTTTTTTAGGCCTTTATGGTTTTTAGGGTTCTAGTTGATATTGTTTTTTCATAGGGTTTCTAGTGTTTTTGGAATTTTATTATGGTTTAAAGGGTTTTTTGTTTTTATTGAATGTTTTATATTTTAAGAGTTTTAGTGTATTTAGGGGTTTCATTTATTTCTAGGGTTTTTAATAGTTTTGGGTTTTTTTTGTTTTTTGGGTTTTTGGGTTTTTTGGGTTTTTAAGGGGGTTTTTATTGTATTTATGTTTTTTAGAATTTAGCGGTTTTTATTATTTTTCAGGTCTATTTAAGGGTTTGTAGGGTTTAGGGTTTAGGGTGTAGGGTATAGTGTTTAAGGTGTAGATTACATGGTTTAGAGTGTATTGTATGGGTTTTAGGGGGTACAGAATAGAGTTTAGTGTGTAGGTTTTAGGGATTGGAGTGCAGGTTATAGGGATTAAGTTGCAGAGTTCATTGTGTAGGATATATGATTTAGGTGCGGGGTTTATGGTTTATAGTGTTAGGTATTGGGATTAGGTTGTAGGATTTTTGGATCAAGGTGTAAGGTATGTGGTTCAGGGTGTAGGGTCTAAGGTTTAGGGTGTATTATTTTTGGTTTATGAAATAGGGTATAGGGGTTAGGGATTATGGTTTACAGTTTGGGTATTATGGTGTAGGGTATTGAGTTTAGGATTTATTTTTTCGGTTTTAGGGTGGAGGACATAGGGTTTAGGGTTAAGAGTGAAAGGTGTATGGTTTACAATACAATGTTTAGGGTTATGGTGTAGGGTATACGATTTAGGGTGTAGGGACTAGGTTTTACGACACTAGTTATAAGGTTTAGGGTGTAGGAAATATGGTTTATGGTGTAGGTTTTAGGGTTTATGGTATTGGTTATATGGTATAGGGTGTAGGGTTTATGGTTTGGTATGTGGAGTATATTGTATTGGGTGTAGGGTTAAGGGTTTAGTTTGTTGGGTTTAGGTTATAAGGACTCGGGTTTGGGGTGTGGGGTACGAGGTCTGTGGTTTAGGTTTAGGGTTTATTGTGTAGGATATATGGTTTTTGTTGTTGGGTTTAGGTTTTTTGGAGTATGGTATTGGGTTTAGGGTGTTTTTATTAGGGTTTATGGTGTGGGGTTTAGGGTTTATAGTGTACATTTTAGTGTTTATAGTATAGAGTTTATGCTTTAAGGTTTAGGGTTTAGGGTTTAGGGTGTATGTTTTTGGGTTTAGGGTTTATGGTGTATGGTATCTGTTTTAGGGTATAAGGTGTAGTTTATAGGGTTAATATTTTGGTTTTTAGGGTTTTTTATTTTGGTATAATGTTCTGGGTGTAGGGTTTGTGGTATAGAGTGTAGGGTATAGGGTTTAGGGTGTTAGGAATGGGTTTTAGTGTGAACTATATAAGAATTATGGTATATAGTTTAGGGAGTAGGGTATAGGATTTAAGGTTTAAGGTGTATGCTTTAGGGTTTAGTGAATAGGGTGTAGGTTTTGGGGTGTGGGTTTCGGTCATAATGAGTAGGGTATAGTGTTGTTGGTGCAAGGTTTAGGGTTTGGGGTGTGGAGTATAGGGTTGTATTTGTAGGGTTTAGGGTTTAGGTTATAGGGTATAGGGTTTTCAATGTTGGGTTTAGATTTAGTGTGTATGTTATAGGCTTTGGGGTTTGGGGTTTGGGGTTTAGGGTTTATGGTTTAGGGTACATGGTTTAGGGCATCGAGTTTATGGTTACGGTGTAGGGTATTGGGTTTAATGTTTAGGGTTTATCGTGTTTTTTTTTGGGTTTAGGGTGTGGGTTTTATAGGTTTTAGTGTTTAGTGTTTATTAATTATTGTTTATCGTGTATGTTATAGGGTTTAGGGTGTTGTGTTTATGGTTTGGGTTTTGGGTATTGGGTTTAGGGTGTAGGCTATATCGTTTAGTGTGTATCAATTAGGGTTTAGGGAATATGGTCAAGGTTTTTTAGTGTTTTTATTGGTTTTTATGTTTTTATTTCTATTCGTATTTTAGGGTTTTTAGCATTTTTATGGATTTTTAGGGTTTTTGGATTTGTTGGAGTTTAAGGGTTTTTTGGGTATTTGGGTTGTTTCATTTTCTAGCTAATGTTTTGGAAAATGTTAATGTTTCTGGGGTGTTTTTGTGTTTTTAGGGGTTTATGGTTTTATGTAATTTAAGTGTTTTTAATTGTTTTTAGGATTTAACAGTTTTAGTGCTTTATGGGTGTATAGGTTTTTTTCAGTTTTTTTTGGGTTTTAGGGGTTTTCAGGGTTTTTAGGGTTTTTAGGGTTTTTATGTTTTTTAGGGTTTTAGGGGTTATCTTTTGGGTTATGAGGGTTTTCATAGGGATGTTTTGGGTCCTTTATGGTTTCTTGGGTTTTATGGGGTTTGGGTTTTAGGTTTTTGGGGGTTTTTGGGGTTTTTGGGTGATTAAGTATTTTTAGGGACTTTTAGGTTTTTAGGGTCTTTAAGGGTTCATTAAGGAATTTTATGGTATTTTAAAAAACATTAGTTTCATTTTTCGTTTTTGGGGTCTTTTATTTGTTTTATGGAATTTATGGGTTTTAGGGTTTTCTATTTTATATGTGGTTTTATTATTTTTAGGGGTTTTAAGGGGTTATGTGGGTTATGGGAATTTTATATCATTTAAGGTTTCTAGGTATTTTGGGTCCTTTTGGGTTTTTAATAGGTTTTATTGTTTTAATGTATTTTCTGAGGTTTTAGTGTATTTTAGGTTTTTAGGGTGTGTAAGAGGTTTTAGAAGTTTTTTTGGGTTTTTATTGTTTTACCCGAGTTAGGCGGTTTAAGATTGTTAATGGATTTTTGGGGTCTTTATGGTTTTATTAGGTTTATTTATATTATGTGGTTTGAATTATTTTAGGAAATTCTTAGAGATTTTGTGTATTTTAGGGGGTTTTAGGTTCATTTAGGTGTTTTCTAGGTTTTTTGGGTTATTTAACGGATCTATTATGGTTTTAGGGGTTTTTATTAGTTTAGGGGTTTTATGGGTTTTTAGTGGTTTTTAATGTTTATTTGTATTTTTAGGGTTTTACGGACCTTTAATAATTTTAATGTATTTTTGGTTCTTTAGATAATTTTAGGGAATTTTATGGTTTTTAGGGGTTTTAGGGGATTTATGGGTTTTATGGGATTTTAATGTGGTTTATGGTTCTTTTGGTTTATAGGGTTTTAGGAGATTTATGGATTTTAAGTATTTTTTATAGATTGCTAGGGGTTTGGGGGGGGTTTATGATTTGAGGGGGTTTAAGTTATTTTAGGGGCTTTAAGGGTTATTATGGTTTTGGGGGTTTTAAGAGCATTAAAGGTGTTTTATGGATTGTAGGGTTTTAGTGGTTATTTTGGGTTTTTAAGGGTATTGGCTTTTTAACAGGGTTTTTTCAGGGGTTTTTTGGTTTTTAGTATTTTTTTAGCGTTTTCTATGACTTTTAAGTGGGTTTCAATCGTTTTTTGGGTTTTTAGGGTTTTATGGGGGGGGGGGGTTTGGTGTTTTGGTTTTTATGATGGTATATGGTGTATTTTGGGATTACATCATGGTTTTTAGGGTTTTTGATGTCTTTTGGGGAATTTAAATTTTTTTGGGGTTTTAAGGGTTTAGTGTTTTGTTAGGGGTTTCAGGTTATTTAGGTATGTTTTAGGGTGTTTAAGGGGTTTTGGGTTTTTAGGATGTTTAAGGGGTTTTAGGTTCTTTTATGGTTTCTATAGGGATTTCAAGGTTTAAAGGGGATTTTTAGTGTTTTTTGGGTTTTAGGGGTGTTAGTGTTTTTTGGTGGTACATTGTCTTTGAGTAGTATTTAGGGGTTTTAGGGTTTTTTAGAGTTTGTAGGGTTTTTTGTTGTTTTTATTGGTTTTTTGGATTATTGGGGTTTTTTTGATATATTTTGGGGTTTGGTGGGTTTTATTGTTTTTATGGGGGTTTTATATTTTTAGTGATTTTATGATTTTAAGGGGTTTTGATAGTCAGTGGGTTTAATGGTTTTTAAGGTTTTGGGACTTTTAGGGTTTTTGGGTCTTTTGGGGTTTTATGGTTTTTTGGACATTTATGGGTTGGGGTGTTAGTGTTTTTTTGTTTTTTATTGCGTCAAGGTTTTTTAGGGCCATCTGGGTTTTTTTACTTTATTTTAGTGTTTTTGAGGATCTTTCAGGGTGTATAGTTTAAGGATTAGTTTGAGGGTATATGGTGTATGGTTTTGGGATTATCGTTTAGTGTGTAGGGTTTTTGGTTTAGGATGTAGGTTGTTGGGTTTAGGTTTTATGGTTTAGGGTGTAGGTTAAAGTGTTTACTTTGTAGGTTTTTTAAGTTTAGGTTGTGGGGTATAGGGTTTCATGTGTAGGGTTTAGGGTTTAAGGTGTATAGTTTAATGTATAGGGTTTAGGGTATTATTTATGTGTTTTAGGTTTTTATGTTTTTTATGTTTTTTTATTTTAATTTTTTTATTGTTTTATAGGTTTTTAGTTTTAAGGGTTTTTATGGGTTCTACATGTTATATATTTTTTATGGTTTTTATTATTTATATTTTTAAAGTGTTTATGGGTTTTCGTGATTTTCTGGTTTTTATGGGTTTCATGGTTTTTTGAAATTTTGTGTCTTAAGGTTTTTGGAGGTTATTAGTGTTACTAGGGTTTTTAAGAGATTATGGATTTTTAGGGCTTTAATATTTTTTAGTGTTTTTAGCTATTTTTAATTTTTTTCCATTTTTTTAGATTTTGTGGGAATTTTATTATTTTTTCGGGTTTTAGAAATTTTGGGGTGTTTTAGGAGTTTTATGTTTTTATAGGGTTTTAAATTTTTTTAGTGGTTTTGGAGTTTTTAATGGTTTTTGGCATTTTATATTTTTTTGTGTTTTAGTGGGTTTTATTTTTTAAGGTATTTTCATGGTTTGTAGGGTGGTTTATAGGTTTTTAGGGTTTTACAGTTTTAATTTTTTTTTGTGAATTTTAGGTTTTTTAGTGGTTTGAAGTATTTTTATATCTTTTTAGTGTTTTGGGTTTTTTGGATTTTTACTGGTTTCTATGGTTTTTAGGGTTTTGAGGGGTTTAGGGTTGTTATTGTTTTTATATTTATTATGTATTTTATATTTTTTTTATTTTTCTAATAGTGTTTTAGGATTGATTTAGTGCTTAATGTATATTAAATGTTTTTATGTTAATTAGGGTTTTTCTATTTTTCTTTGGGTTTTTTGGTTTTTTTGAATTTTTTGGTTTTTAAGGTTTTTAGGATCTTTTAGAATTTTTAGTATTTTATGGTCTTTTATTTTTATTTTGGGTTTTTAGTGGTTTGTATGGTTTTTAGTGTTTTAGGGGTTTCTAGATGTTTTGGGGGATTTTATGGTAGTATGTGGTTTTCATTTTAAGGGGTTTTTATTGTTTTTAAAGATTTTTGTTGGTTTTAAGGGTATTCTTATTTTTTTTTGTTGGGAGGGTTTTAGGTTTTTTATTAATTTTAATATTTTTAAGATTATTTTATGGTTTTTAGAGTCCTTTTGATTTTTTTGGATTTTAGGGTTTTTTAGGGATTTAGGGGATTTCATGGTTTTATGTTTTTTAGGATTTTAATTGGTTTTTTGGGTTTGTTATGTTATTAATGGTTTTATTGGTTTTTATAGTTTTTATGTTTTTGAGTGGTTTTTATCATTTTTTAGGGTTTATGGGGCTTTATGGGGATTAAATGGTTTTAGGGTGTTTTAGGTTTTCTTAGGAGTTTTTCAGTTTTTATGGCCTTTTTATGTATTTTAGGAATTTTTATAATTTTTAGGGTTTGTTAGGGGTTTTAGTGGTTTTATTATTGTTAGATTATTTTATGGATTTTGGGATTTTATGGATATTTTTCAGTTTAAGCGAATTTCAGGGTCCTTTAGTATTTTTAGGATATTTTTAGGGATTTGAGATTTTGTAGTGATTTTTTGGGATTTTTGGGGGTTTTGTGTATTTAGTGGTTTTTATGTATTTTTAGGGTTTTTGGGTATTTATGGTGGGGTTTATGTCTTTTAGGATTTTAAGGGTTTTAGATTTTTTTGGGTTTTTAAGTGTATTTTAGGGTTTTTATGGGCTTTATGAATTTGATAGGTTTGGAGGGTTTCTATGGGTTTATGGGTTTTAGGGATTGTTGGATTTTGGAGGGTTTCTATGGGTTTTTTGGGTGTTTTGGGGTTTCAGAATGTATTAGGGTTTTAAATTTTTTTTTAGAGTTTTACTGTGTTTTAGATTCTATTATGAGTTTTATGATCATATAGGGAGTTTTTGGGTATATTGGAATTTTTATGATTTTTAGGGTTTTTATTATTTTAAAAGGTTTTAGGGTTTATAAGGTATTTTTTGGGTTTCTATCGTATTTTATTATTGTTAAGTTTTTTGGGCTTTTCAATGGTTTTAGGTGTTTTAGTGTTTTTAGGTTTTTTAGGATTATTAGGTTTTTATGGCCTTTTAGGGTTTTAGGATATTTTTATTTTTTTTAGAGATTTTATGGTTTTATGGCTTTATGGATCTTTTGGGTGTTCTATGGTTTTAGGGTTTTGAGGGGTTTTATGGTTTTTGGGTTTTTTAGAGTTTAGGGTTTTTAGGGTCTTAGGTACTTTTTGAACTTTTTTAGTTTTAGGGTATTTTTAAGGTATTTTGGGTTTTACTGTCTTTGTTGTTTTTATGGTTTATAGGGTTTTAAGGGTATTATGGGCTTCTAGGGTTTAGAGCTTTTAGGGTGTTTAGTGTTTTTAGTGTTTTGGAATTTTTTTTGGGTTTAATTGGTGTTTTTTAAAAAAAATGGGTTTTTATGGTTTTTATTGTTATTATGGGTTTTAAAGGTTTTTCAAATATTTATATTTTTAGGGTTATTATAGTTTTTTTTGTTTAAATGTTTTTAGATTTTTTAGGGGTTTTAGGGGCTTTGGAGGTTTTATGGATTTTTAAGGGATTTTAAATTTTTATGGATTTAAGGGTTTTATGTGGTTTTAGAATCTTTTAGGGTGATTTATAGTCTTTTATGGAATTTCAGAGGCGTTTTTAGGGTATTTCAATGTTTTTAAAGATTTTATGATTTTTAGGATTATTTTTGTTTTTTATGTTCTTATAGGGGTTTTTATGGGTCATATGAAATTTTAGGGTCTATGGTGTAGGTTTTAGAGTTTAGGGGTGGTTTAGGGTCTACTGTTGGTGTAGTAGGTTTTGTTGTTTAGCGTTTAAGGTTTATAGGGTAGGGTTTAGGGTTTTGTGTGTAGGGTTTTGGTTTAAGGTGTAGGGTATAGAATTTTGGGTCTAGGGTTTTGGGTTTTTGGTGTATGGTATAGTGTTTTGGGTCTCGAGTTCGAGGTTTAGGTTGTAGGTTATAAGGCTTAGGGTGTGAGGTTTAGGGTTAATAGTGTGGGGTATAAGGTTAAATGTTGTAGGGGTTCTATAGTTTTTTAGGGTTTTATGGTTTTTTAGGGTTTAGGGCGTTCTTATGGTGGTTTGGGGTTTTTATGAAATTTTTTGTTTTTAATTTTTTTAGCAGTTTTAGGACTTCTAGAGTTTTTAGGGGTTTTACGGTTTTAGTGTTTTCACGAATTTTGGTTTATAATTTATTTTTCAATTTTTAGGGGGTTTTGGTGTTTTTAGGGGGTTTGTGGTTTTATATTTGATTGGGTTTTATGGTTTTGGGGTTTTAAGGGGGTTAAGAGTTTTTAGAGTTTCAGGGGGTTGAGGGGGGAGGGGTTGGGGGTTTTATGGTTTTAGGGGGTGTTTTGAGTTTTGGGGGTTGTATAATCCAATAGAAATACTTAGGGGGTTCTGGTTTTTTAGGTTTTTAGAGGTTTTTGTGTTTTTATTGTTTTTAGGGTTATAGGGTTTTTTAGTTTATTTTTGTATTTTATTTGGGATTTTGGGTGTTTTGGGGTTTTAGGGTTTTTATGGGTTTTAGGGTTTTTAGATTTTTTATATTTTTATGGGTTGTAGATTTTTTTTCTTTATGGTCCTTTATGGTTTTGAAGGTATTTTAGGGTTTTCAGGGTTTTTAGGGGTTTCTATTGTTTTAGGGGTTTTCTGGTGTTTTAGGGGTTTTTTGATTTTTAGGTCCCCTTAGGTTTTTATAATATTTTAGGGGTTCCTAGGGTATTTTTGGTCTCTTATGGTAATTTTAGTGTTTTATAGACTTTTATGATTTTATGGGTTTCTATGGTCTTTCGGGGTTTTATGGTATTTTATTATTTTCAAATTAATATTTAGGTTATTAGGGGTTTCTTGTGGATTTGGGTAAATTGATTGAGTATTGTTAAGTTTGTGTTTGAGGAGTTTTCATTTGGGATAAAGCCTTAATGTGCTTGATTGTTTCAGGAAAGTGGTATATGTTTGGGTTTTGAGATTAATCATTCCTTAATCTATCACTGGAGGTGTTTTGGCCTTTGGGGGTGAAACTTGGCAAAGGAGTACCTCTTGGTTTCTTAGTTGGGTTTGGTTGTTGCTTTGTCCTTGATGTGACTTTCTGGGGCGGAATGTTTTCATGGTGGGAAGAATTGTCACATGAATGACTTATTTTAAAGTTAATTTCCATTTAATTTTCATTCATTCTTTGTTTTGAGGGTTTCCCAAGCATTTATGGAGGAATGGGTGAGTTTTTATGAATTGGGCCAAACCGTGAGCCCAATTCGAGATTTAAAAATAAATTTTGATTCCGTTATAACTTCTTCATTTTTCAACATGTTTCATCCATTCAAATTCCTAATTGTCATCCCCTGACATATTAACACCACCATATTTATTTGGACCATTTATAAATCCATAATCATGGTGGATTTGGGTTTTTATTTAGGGAATTGGGCCTGCCCGAAATCCCATTTTCTGCATTAAAAATAAATTTATATTCTTTAATATCTCCTTCAATATTTGCGTTTGTTCGGTGATTCCAACTCTCACCCAAGCCCACTTACCTAAGGCGCGCCCCCATTCCCTCCTCTCACAATTTGAAGCTAGATAGAATCTATAAAATAGTATAAACTTATCTGGATTTCAGAAATCGTCCAGATTTTGGAGAGGTAAATTGATCCTTTCATAACTCCTTCTATTCTTAATATTTTTCCCCAATTACAATTCATAAATTACCTTATCATTCTTGTTCGAATATCCATTAAATTGTTATCTGTTTTAAAATTCATATTCTGGTCTATTTTGGTTCGTTTTATTCAAGATGTTTCAATTAAGTGTTTCTTTCCTTGATTTCTTCCCCTTCCTTAGGGTTTCTTTCACCCTTTCAAAAAGTTCATCATGTCCAGAAATTGAGGTTCGAAAATAGTGTTTGATTTGGTGGCTTTTTGGTCAAATATTGTGGTCTAGGGCTGGATTTATATTCCTTGAGGTGCGGCGGTGGTGCGGTTGATGTTTCGCACCATGTTTTGAGGGTTTCGTCATAAAAGGTAGGTGATTCCATGTGTAAACATTAATAGATGAGTTAGTTTGCTTGAATTACTTATTATTAATGTTCCTAATATGCTGTGTGTGGTGCGTGAACTGTTTATGTTGGATTTAGTAAAGCATTTGTTTTTATAGTTTCATTTTAGCTTTAAATTTTTTGTTTTCATGTGCAACCCTTTGGGTATTGTTTGGGATTGTTTTATAACGTATGAATTTTGTTTAATAAATCATGTTTGGGATGAAAATTATGATTTGGTGGGGTTATTGGTGTTCCACTAGGCCTTAAAGAGGTTTTTTAGTTTTTAAGGTGTAAAACTTTATTGTACATCTTGAAAGTGATTTTGAAAATGTGTGCGTTTCATGTGGATCATTTGTACTATTGTTTGAGGTGTTTGTATAACACATGAGGGTTTTTTAATAAATGTTTTTGGGGCTTCCAATTCTGTTTTGAATTTTTATTGATGTGATTTTATCCTTGAAATATGGTTTTGAAATGGGTTTTATTTGAAAAGCTTTGGTACACTATTTAGAATTGTTTTATGAAGGTTTTGAGTGGTTTAATGATTTATGTAAGAGGTGAAACCATATTGAAAAACTGTTTTGGATTGTTTATACTTTCAAATGAACCTTTTTAAATGTGAATAGTTCTTTTATGTGATGTTTATCATATTTGTAGGGACTTCATAAAATTGTTAAAGGATGTGTTGGATTGTGAAAGTTATGAAAAAAGTGTTGTGGTCTATTTTGGTGTGAGTTTGATTTCAAAATGAATTTGAATGAAAAGTTAAATGTGTGACTTGTGTGAGGTTCATAGGGAATTTTGGATAATTTGTTTTTGTGGAAGTGATATTTTAATGTGAAAAGTATATTTCTTGGCTTGTTGAACTTGTTTGATCACAAAGGGAAAGCCCGAGTATCTAGGTGGGTGGACGTGTACTAGTATGCTAGTGAATCTGTGGGGTTTGGCCTCAGTTTCACATAGCAGGATTGACACTTACAACTCTAACTAAACTATGATAATGATGATTGGGGACCACTAGGTTATGGGTATGTTCCCTACTAGTGGCTCGTGCATGAGGACGGATAATTTTTGTGGTTACTCTCACTGAGATACGAGGTACCTGGGACCCACAAATAGCTAGTGCCTAGGGGTTATTTCCTATTGGTTGTGCTCATTAGATCTTTTATACTTACCGTCGGCATATGGTATATTTGGATGAAAAAATAAGTATCTTTTTAATTTATTTTAAAGGTGTTGATTCTTTAAATTATCCCATTTAAAAACTGTTTTTTAAGTTTCATATTTTAGAAATTGTAACTAGAAATTACATGTTTTTGAAAACTTGCATGCTTTTCATCTTTGAATGTTTATCACAGGGAATCTCTTAGTGGTGGTATCCTAATGGGAATTGTCTCACACCCTACTTACACCCTTGGGTGTAAGTAGACTTGGTTATTTTTGTTGTCACAGGTTTGGTTATAACATTTGTGCCAACAATTCGGGTTTTCACCGGTCATTCATGATGCGGTGTTGTGGAGATGGCTTGAGGGAAATTCCACTTGCCATGTTGAGGTTCTTGGGCTGTTCATTTTTTGTTTTGTTCCTTTGTTATAGTCTTGTTGAGTTGTTTTAGACTATGTAATTCAGTTCGGATTTTCTGTAAAACAATGTTTGGTTTAAAAAATCCAGATTTGTTTCATTGGATTCTTTTGTTGTTTTATGTTTATAATCTCGGGTAAATCGTTCCCAATTTTCATTTTATGATACCTGAGCACTTGTTCCAGCCCGTGGGGATCGGGAACGCCCTTCGGGCCTTGTCACGGGTCGGGTTTGGTGCTATTTTTGGTGGCGATCGATTCGGTTCGTGACAGAGGAGCTTCCAGTAGAGATTATGGACTGAAGAGATAAGGTTCTACGTAACAAGACAATCCACCTTGTCAACATGTTTGGAGGAAACATAAGTTTGAAGAAGCAACTTGGGAACCAGAGGAGGCGATTAAGGAGAATTACCTGCAACTGTTTGTGTAAAGTGGAATTTTGGGGGTGAAATTTCATAATGGGGGAGGAATATAATGACCCAATTTTTTTCAATGGAGATTCCCTTCTTATAAATATGACATAAAATCACATGAAAACACAACATAATGAACTACTATGTGCTAAGTGACCTTTAAACATATTTTTATCACTTCTGTGTCTTGAATTTTAAAAATTTGACATACATGGTCGCAATCAGTATCTTATTTAGAGTCCAATAAGACAAAATAATTTTTGGTTAATATTAACCTACCCTTATGAATAGTGACATAACCTTATGAATAGTGATATACCCTAATTAATATTCACCTTAAATTTGATAATATATAAATAATATTCAATTTGAATGTATGATATACCTATACTTTAGAATAAGTAAATAAATGTTTTCAAAACTGGGTTTTGGTAATAAATTATGACTTTAATTTAATGTTAAAATAATAATATTTAGAAAATAATTGTTGAAAAATTTACTTCATTTTTGGAATCTACACATCAAATAATGGTTGGGGTGAATTTTTGGGATTTTTTTGAAATACTTGAATTTTTGATGAATAGTGAAATGCCATAATTTACAAAATAAGATAAATAAGCTAATTATAGGGTTATTCATGATTTTATACTGATTTAAGACCAATTGGTTCGGGATCACATGATAAATTACTATTCTTGGTCATTGAAGACTCACAATTCCTTGTCTTTAGAGTAAATGATAAACTAATGAATTTTATATTGAGAAAACCCCTCTCCCCTCCACTATAAAAACCACCCATCTAACCCACATTTCCTCACACCTCTCATGCATCAAGACTTGCCTAAAATAATCCCAAGAATCTTCTGAAGACCCTACCCCAATTCAAAGAGCTTATGTCTCATAAGAAGGCCAAGCCTAGGTCCCTTAAGGAGGATCTCAAGTGGAGGATTCAAGAGGTAATTTCCCTTCCTCTTTCCTTTAATTTCCTTTCAATTTCAAGTTCTCTTCTTATTCTATCCCAATATATCTTCATCCACATGGTATAGAAACCCCATTATCAAACATATAATGTAATTTTATGATAATAATGTGATATTATGCAATCCAACCCCATTCCCCTCTTACTTTTATTTTATAAAAAAACATTGTTCGTGAGGTGTTAATCTATCACCTTCAAGAATGAAATGTTTTATTTTTCCATTAATACCTTCAGATCTGGTCAAGAAACCATTTTTAGGGTTGAACTGGAATATTTTATTAGAATTATGTCCTATTTAATTATTTGCAACTATCATTTGTACATATTACTAAGTAATTGATCAAAACAAGTTCATTGTGGTCGAAAAACTGCCCAAATTAACCCAAAAAATCATCATTTAATTCTTATCCAACGATTCATCCACATGTAATATTATATAACTCATTATATGATCATTAATACTTATTTAATATCATTAATAAGATGAAATTTCATTTCTGGATGTTTATCCATGTTCTACATGAACTTTCATTTAATAATACAAATGAACCACTCAAGAAAATCATAAAAACAAACAAAACTGAACAATGTTTTTAAACCCTATAACATATAAAAAAGCCTATAAAATAACATAATGAAACCAAAAGTAACCATATTAATGTATAAAAGTTTCTGGAATTGTCAATTAATGAATATAATGTGGTTATACTTATTATTAAAGCAATGAAAGTGTTCATATACAAGGGAAGGTGAAATTCTCGAACCCACCCTTTTTTCTTCAGGTTCTCCCTCTTTCACTCCATTTTTATGCATGATTACTCGTTAAAATAATTTTTTCATAATTATATTACCTACTTTAGAATATAAATGTTCTCCATTAGATTTTATTTCAATTACAATGTTTTCCAAAAGAGCTCTTCATTCAAAAACACACCTTTGAGTTCTCGGTAAAGGTGGATTGTTCTTGTATCATGTATGTTCTTTCCACTTTCTTTTTTGAACCCAAAGTTAAAGAATGTGTTCTTATGAGATTAAACCCATTCCTTTACATCGGTAATTTATGTTCATTTTTTATTTATGTTATATGTGGAATGCTTGGTAATGAAAATGTTATGGTGTGATGGTTGCACCAAGAATTATATAGCGCAATATGAATGTTTGAATATGATGGGTGTTCCTGAAATTATATAGCGATAAAATGCATTGGGTAAAGTGACTAATATCAGGAGTTAAAGTGAAATGATGTGTGGAAATAATTCTAGCATTGTTCACAAGTTTGTGTGCCAGTTAACCACTGTGAAATGATGTTTTATTTTTATGAATTTCCACATTACAAGTCTCTTATTAATGCATCCTCTCATGTTCATGATCTTTTTCCTATGTTATGGTTATGCTCACCCATTGTTATATTATTATTATATATCCTCCGACCGAGATTTTAGCTCACCACTTTTGATGTATTCCTCAGGTGATGGATGTACTAAGGAGAGGTCAAGTTCCCATAAAAATCTAGATAAGAAGGAATTAAATAATTTTTTATTCTTGATGTTGTAACTGTTATGTAGGGTCCTAATTTTCCAAAGACATTAAACATTTGGATCCTATATGTGTAATAATATTATGTTATTTATCTTTAAAATGATGTAACAGTAATGTAAGAAACGTTTGGATCGCTATAGTCATTTTAATTTTTTATGTGGTTATATGTTTCTTATAGTATTACGATTTTTACAGTTTTTAAGGATTTTTAGTGTATTAAGGAATATTATTGGGTTTTGGGGGGTTTTATTGTTTTTATATAAGAGTGTATACGGGGTTTTAGGTCTTTCTTGGATATTTTTTGGGTTTAGGGTTTTATGGATTTGGGGTTATTTAGGATCTTTAGGGGGTATCAAGTTTTTTGGTATTTTTATGATTTTGAGGGGTTTTTAGTGTTTTTTGGGTTTTTATGTCTTTATTATTTTTATGGATATTATAGGGCGTCTCTTTGGGTTTTTTGGGGTTTTTAGTGTTCATAGTTTTGAGCGTTTTTTCTGTTTTTCGCTTTTTTTCATGTTTTTAAAACTGTTTTAGGGTTTTTTTTGTTTTTAGGAAGATTTTAGGTTTTTTTGGTGATTTAGGTATTTTTTGTGTTATTAATATTTTTTAGGGGTTTTATTATTTTATCCCATTTATGGTTCTTATACATTTTAGTGGTATTTGGGTTTTTAATTATATTTTTTTATTTTTAATGGTTTTCGGATTTTTAATGGGTTATATATTTTTAAAAAGTTCATTTAGGGTGTTTTATTATATTTATGGGTTTTTATTATTTCATGGGTCTTCAATTTTTTTTGGTTTTGGTGTCTTTAAGGGGTTTGGGGTTTTTAAGGTTCTTTAGGGGTTTCATGGGTTTTAAAGGTTTTTATATTTTTTAAGGCTTATTAAGTGTTTTTATGGTTTTTGGGTATTCTAGGGGAAGGAAGGCACGGACCAGGCTATTCCTGACCACCCAAAATATATTAGAAAAAAAGAAACAATCGACAAGGGAGGGGCAGGGTCAATCGACCCAAACACAAAAACCATGGACACCCCCACAAAACCCAAAAGTCCCCAAAAAATCCAAAAGAAACACCAAACCAAACAAAGTAGAAAATCAAAATCATCTACATCACTATCTCCCACCCAATTACCAACCAGCATCCAACAACACATTTCTCAACATCCATAAACTCCTTTACAAGTATATCCACAATGATTAGCACATAAGCACCAGCACAAATAGCATAAAGATCGCCTTTATCACATCACAGCCAAGATACAACTATCACCATCATCCAGCCTCCCTCAGCACAGTTCCCACCATCCATTGCCACCTTTCCATGAAGATCCCTCACCATGATCATATAACTCCTAACCAATCATCTTCCTACCTTTCACAACTATTAGAACATCCATATACGCAGGACCTCGAGCTAATCTGTAGCACCCAAAACTCCTTGTTCAGACCCATAACCATATATCCCTTTCGATGACGCATTTCATTGATTGACTTCATTCGACGCCAATCAAAAGACCCAATATCACGCACCAGCAATAAATCGCATCCAAACTAGCCATAACTCAGGAAATCATAGTCTATCACAGAAACCACATAGCACAATATAACCATCCCTTCAATAGAAACATAAAGCAAAATTGAAACTGAGAAACTTGAAACACGGACCAACATTTTCTTCACAAAATAATGCCAAGTTGATTTGAAATCCTACACCTGAGAACAGATCACACCACCAAAAATACATCATAACTCTCTACTAATCCTATGAATCCTCAGTTGAAACCTATCATGCCCCCCCCCCCCCGAGACATTCGAACTGACAGAAAGAGTACCCAACACTACCAATCATCCTACTACAACAGCAACCATCATCCAACAACCCAATACAGAAAAAATACCAGTTTTTTCCGACTCCACTAAAAAAACATGAAAAAAGAAGAGTGAAACACAGTGAAAATAGGCACCCCGAATAGGTCTAGCTCAAAGAAAATCTTCACGAAGCCCAATGGAGAACCATGAAGCTGTGGAAGTTGCAACACATGAAGATGAGGAGTTGTAGCTGAGACCAATGGAGAAACTAGAAAGATAAAATATTTCCCACTCCTCCATGGAACTTTTTCCCCATGAAAATTAAACAAGAGATCCAACAAATGCCTCTAAATAACTTCTACACCTCATGTCGAGAGGTCCAGATCTTCCCCAAACATCCATGAAACTGAAAATCTGCACTTCGAAATTCCAGATACGATCATCTCCTCAATGGATCTAAAACTCCACATAGAGGGAAGACTAGATCTGACCCACCGCACCAAATCTATGTAACACCACGCACTAGAAATGCTAGATCTAACCCACTAATCCTTGTAAGAATCCAAAATCCAAATCTACCACCAGGGAAGTTTTGCAAGGGAACCATCAAGCCAGAGAATCCTCACCTTGAGAGTAGGGAGTAACAACACTGACCAAGATGACGCCTGAGAATCCACTACTGTGCCGAAGAGGCACCACGTGAGGAAGGATGTATGACGTAAGAGAACTCAGTTGCCTAGTTATTCTAGGGGTTTATGGGGTTTTAGTAGTTTCAGTGGTATTTTTTCTTTTGGTGTTTTTTTTATTTTATGGTTTTTAGTTTATTTTAGGGGTTCTTAGGGGTTTTAGGTTCCTTTATGGGTTATTAGTGTTTTAGGTCCCTTTAGGATTTTTATGGGTATTTTATTCAGGCCTTTTAGTGTTATTAAGTAGTTTTAAGGTATTTTTAGGATTTTAATGTTTTTAGCTCTTTTCAGGGTTTTTCTTGTTTCTTGGGACTTTTAAAGTTTTAGTGTTGATAGGTTATTTTATTGGTTTTTTAAATTCTATGAGTTTTTATTGATTTAATGGTCATTTAATGTTTTTATGGTTTTTAGTGTCCTTTAGAAGTTTTGGATGTTTAATGTGTTTTAGGTTTTTTAGGGTTTATATGGTTTTTAGGGTTGTTTATGATTTTTATGGTTTTTTGGGTCATTTAAGATCTACTAGGGGTTTTTGGTTTTTTACATATTTTTTTCATTTTTTTTGTTTTTAAGGATTTTACAGTTTTTGTGTTATTTAGGTGTTTTAAGGTATTTTATGGTTTTTATGGTAGTTTAGAGTCTTATAGGGTATTTTAGTTTTTTATAATCCTTTAGTGTTTTAAATTTTTTTTAGTTATTGAGGGTTTTTGGGGTTGTTTATGTTTTTATGAGGTTTTCAGGTCTTATATGTTTTTAATGTAGTGTTTTCTTACCTTTTTAGTGGTTTTATTGTATTTTTGTGTGTTTTGGTGTTTTATGGTCATTTAGTGTGCTTTAAAGATTTTAGGGTCTTTTAAGAGTTTTAGGGTATTTATGTTTTTGGGGATTAGATATTTTTATTGTTATAGGTTATTTATGGCCTTTGCGGGTGGTTTATGAGTTTTTTGGTGTTTTATGTATTTTATGGGGTTTTAGGATCTTGTAGGAAGTTTTTGGGTTTTATAGTCTTTTAGGGGGTTTATGGGGTTTTTTAATTTTTATATGGGGTTAATGTTTTTGGTTTTTAGGGTTTTTTAGGGTTTTAAGTGGGTTAATAAGTTTTTATGATGTTCTTGGGATTTTAAGGTTTTTTGATATTTTAAGGGCACGTAGGGTTATTATAAATTTTTATAAGCCTGTAGTGGTTTAAGTATTTTTATTATGTTTAGGGATATTATTTTTTTAGTTCTTCTAGTGTTTTTAATAATTAAATTTGTTTTTTAATTTTTTTTTTTGATTTTAGGGTTTTTTTTGGGGTTTTTAGGATTTTTAATGGTTTTCACCTTTTATGGGATTTTATGGGTTTTTAGGGATTTTTATGGAATTTATGAATTTTAGGGATTAATTATTTTTCATTTATTTTAAGGTTTCTTTAGTTTTTTATGGTTATAGGGTTTTGATGGTTTTTGAGTGTTTTAGGGGTTTTATGGTATTTATGGGTTTTAGGGGTTTCAGGGTTTATGTGGTTTTAAGGACTATTCTAGTGTTTTTAGTGCATTATAGTTATTATATTTTTTAGAATGTTTTTTGGTTTTCTAGTTTTTAGGGGATTTTAGGGGTTTTAAATTATATTTGGAATTTTTATTGTTTTAAGGGTTTTTAGGGTTTTATGGGTTTTTAGATTTTTACGTCATTTATGGGGTTTTAGGGTCTTATAGGAAATTTTATCTTTTTAAGGGTTATTTAAGTGTTTTTAGGGTTCTTAGGGTCATTTTTGATTTTTAGGGTCTTCTAATGGTTTTAAGGATTTTAAGGGTTTTAGGGATAATACTGTTTTTATGGATTGGGTGTTTTTCATCGCTTTTTTGAAATTTTAGCGTTTTAAAGTTTTTTTATTATTTTTGAGTATTTTATATTTTTTTTGTTTTGGGGTTTTAAACTTTTATAGGGTTTTAAGTGGTTTTAATGGTTTTTCTGATTTTTAGGATTTTTAGGATTTTTTGTATTTGAGGGTTTTTAGTGTCATTTTAAGGATTTTTACAGTTTTAAGGGTTTTAGTGTATTTATTGTTTTTAGGGTGTTCTAGTGATTTTCGGGTTTTTAGGGTTTTATCTAACATTTAGGGTTTTAGAATTTTAGGGGTTTTAATTTTTTTAGGGTATTTATTGTGTTTTTAAGGGTCTTTTACTCTTTTATCTGGGTTTTAGGGTCTTTTTGGATTTTTATGGTGTTTTTGGTCTTTAGGGTTTTAGTAGTTTTAGGGTCATGTTAGGGGTATTATGGATTTAATTTAGGTTTTTAGGGTTATAGGGTTTTTTGGGGTGTTTGGTTTTTTTATTGGTTTCTATTTGGTTTTAGGGACTTTTTGGTTAAAGAGGTTTTTATGGTATTTGGTATTTTATGGGTTTTTAAGGTATTATGGTTATTATGGGTTTTATAATTTTTATGGGTTTTAGGGTTTTTATGTTTTTTGGGGGGTTTTAGAGGTTTTTGAGGATTTTAGTGTTTCCTTCAGTATTTAGGGGTCTTAGGGTTTTTGTGTTATTTGGTTTATAGTGATATTTATGGATTTTTACGGATTTAGGGGCTTTAGTATTTTTAGGTGATTTTAGGGTTGTTAATGTTTTCAGGAGTTTTTTGGATTGGGGGGAGGGGTTAATTGTTTGTATTGTTTTTTTTTGTTTTTTGATTTTTTAGTGTTTTTGGGTTTTGTTAGGGGTTTTTAGGGTTTTGGTGTATTTAGGGATTTTTGGGTTTCTTATGGAATTTTAGTGTTTTAAGGGTTCTTACAGATTTTTTAAGGTTATTTTAACGATTCTATGGGTTTTAGGGTCTTTAATGGATTTTAGAGTTTTTACGGTTTTTATGGTTTTGAGGGTCTTTTATGGTTTTTTTCGTCTTTATAGTATCATTAATATTATTTCTAGGGGGTTGTGTTTTTTAGGGTTTTAGGGTTTTTTTTTATTTTATTTTTTTAGGGTTTTAAAGGATTTTTTTTTGGTTTTTAGGGGTTTTCGGGTCATTTGTGGGTTTAAGGGTTTTTAGCTTAATTTTGGATTTTTATAGTTTTTAGAACACTATAGGGTTTTTGAGTCATTTACTGTTTTAAGGTTCTTTACTATTTTTATTGTCTTTTGGTGGTTTTAGGGTTATTTAGCTGCTTTATGGTTTTTATTTTTGTTATGTTATTTTGGGGTTTTTAGGCATTTTAGTGCATTTTATTTTTTTTAGTGTAATTTATTTTTTATTTGGGTTTTTTATGTTTTTAATGACTTTTAGGGTTTCTACGGTTTTTAAGGAAATTTAATATTTTTAGTGTTTTTAGATTCTTTTAGTTTTTTATGGTTTGTAGGGTAATTTATGGTTTTTAGGGGTTTAGGGTTTTTTTGATTTGTATGGTATTTAGGGGTTTTTATGGTTTTAGGTTCTTTTATTGGTCCTAGTGTTTTTAGTATTTTTTTGGGTTTTTTGGTCTTTTTGGGGATTCAGGGTTTTAAGGTCCCTGTAGTATTTTTCATGGGGTTTTTAGGTTTTAGGTTTTTCTAGGATTGGGGGGGTTTCATGGTTTTCTTAAAATTTTAGGATTTTAATGGGATTTAAAGGGGTTTTATTATTTTCAAGGGTATTCATGTTTTTATAGTTTTTAGGGTTTTTTTTGAATTTTTAGTGTTTTATGGGGTTTTTAGTGTTTTTATATTTTAAAGGTTTTTAGTGTATTTATGGGTTTTGGGGATTTATGGATTGTAATATTTTTTTAGGGATTTCAAGGATTGTTTTAGGTTTTTGGGGTTTTAGATTTTTTTATTTTCTTATTGTATAAGTGTTTTGGGGTTTTATGGTATTTAAGATTTTGAGGGTTTTTAGGGATTTAAGAATTTTTTAGATTTTAAAAGTGTTTTTAGAGATTTTAGGGAATTTTAGATCGCATAAGGGCATTTAGGAAATTTATGGTTTCATGGATTTGTTTGGGTTTTATGGGGTTCATGGAATGTTTTGGATTTTTATGGGTTTTAGAGTTATAGGGGGTTTTGGGGGTTTTAGGGTATTTTTAGTGTATGTTATGGGTTTTAGGCTGTTTAACTAATTTTTATGTGTTTTTGGACCTTTTAGTTTTTTAGGGGTTTTAGGATGTTTTGGGTCTTGTAGGGTGTTCTTTGGGTTTTCCAAGTTTTACATTTTTTTGGGTTTTTGGTGAGTTTAGGGGTTTGGGGGTTTTAGTGTGTTTAGGTGGTATTTGGGGTTTTATAGGGTTATTTATGGTCTAGTAGTGTTCGTAGGTGTTTTGGATGTTTTAAGGATTTTGGAGTTTTAGGTTTTTTATTGTCTTCTAAGGGGTTTTATTATATTAGGGGTTAAAATTTTTTTATTGGATATCAGGGTTTTTATAATTTTAATGTTCAATTAGGGTGTTTTATTGTATTTTATAGTTTTTAGGTTTTTCTGATCTTCTTAGCGTTATTTAGTATTTTTAGGGTATTTTATGATTTTTTAGGATTTTTTATGTGTTTTTAGGGATTCCAATTATCATTAGTTTTAAGTTATTTTAGGGGTTTTTTTGGATTCTTTAGCTGTTTTATAAGTTTTTAATGTTTTTAATTGTTTTTTTTGTTTTTAGGGTGTTAAATGGGTTTTGTGTTTTTTTGGTTTTAAGGGATTTTGTGTGTGTGGGGGGGGGGTGCGTGGTTTTATGTGTTTTTAGGGTTTTATGGATTTATTGTTTTTATGTTTATAGGGGATTTTATGGATTTTTAGGGTTTTAGATGTTTTCATGGTTTTTGAGGGTTTTATTGTTTTTATGGGTTTTTATTGGTTTAGGGAACTTAGGGGTTAATGGTTTGTTTGAAAATTTTTGGGTTTTTAGGATTTTCTATTTTCTTAATGCTTTTTAGTTTTTTTAGTATTTTTATGGGTTTTTAGAGTTTTAATATTTTTCTAAGTATTTAACTATTTTTATTGATTTTGGGGTTTTTTCATTTTAAAGGTTTTTAGGGGTTTTATTTTCTCTAATACTTTTAGGGGTTTTGAAAGGATTTTTGGGTTTTTTAGGGTTTCATATGTTTTTATTTATTTTATAGTTTTTAAGAGTTTTTATGGTCTTTTAGTGTTTTTATGGGTTTTTAGGTTCTTTTAGGATTTTGGGGGGGTTTAGGGTCTTTTAAGAACATTATTTGTCGTTATGGGTCATTTACGATATTTAGTACTTTTAACGGTATTAGGGTTTCTACGGTCATCTGATAGTTTTTAGGATTTTGGGTTTTTTTAGGCCTTTATGGTTTTTAGGGTTCTAGTTGATATTGTTTTTTCATAGGGTTTCTAGTGTTTTTAGAATTTTATTATGGTTTAAAGGGTATTTTGTTTTTATTGAATGTTTTATATTTTAAGGGTTTTAGTGTATTTAGGGGTTTCATTTATTTCTAGGGTTTTTAATAGTTTTGGGGGTTTTATTTGTTTTTTGGGTTTTTGGGTTTTTAAGGGGGGTTTATTGTATTTATGTTTTTTCGAATTTAGGGGTTTTTATTATTTTTCAGGTCTATTTAAGGGTTTGTAGGGTTTAGGGTTTAGGGTACAGGGTATAGGGTTTAAGGTGTAGATTACATGGTTTAGAGTGTATTGTATGGGTTTTGGGGGGTACAGAATAGAGTTTAGTGTGTAGGTTTTAGGGATTACAGTGCAGGTTATATGGATTAAGTTGCAGAGTTCATTGTGAAGGATATATGATTTAGGTGCGGGGTTTATGGTTTATAGTGTTAGGTATTGGGATTAGGTTGTAGGATTTTTGGATCAAGGTGTAAGGTATATGGTTCAGGGTGTAGGGTCTAAGGTTTAGGGTGTATTATTTTTTGTTTAGGAAATAGGGTATAGGGGTTAGGGATTATGGTTTACAGTTTGGGTATTATGGTGTAGGGTATTGAGTTTAGGATGTATTTTTTCGGTTTTAGGGTGGAGGACATAGGGTTTAGGGTTAAGAGTGAAAGGTGTATGGTTTACAATACAAGGTTTAGGGTTAGGGTGTAGGGTATATGCTTTAGGGTGTAGGGACTAGGTTTTACGACACTAGTTATAAGGTTTAGGGTGTAGGAAATATGGTTTAGGTTGTAGGTTTTCAGGTTTATGGTATTGATTATATGGTATAGGGTGTAGGGTTTATGGTTTAGTATGTGGAGTATATTGTTTTGGGTGTAGGGTTAAGGGTTTAGTTTGTTGGGATTAGGTTATAAGGACTCGGGTTTGGGGTGTGGGGTAGGAGGTTTGCGGTTTAGGTTTAGGGTTTATTGTGTAGGATATATGGTTTTTGTTGTTGGGTTTAGGTTTTTGGGAGTAGGGTATTGGGTTTAGGGTGTTGTTATTAGGGTTTATTGTGTGGGGTTTAGGGTTTATAGTGTACATTTTATTGTTTATAGTATATAGTTTATGCTTTAGGGTTTAGGGTTTAGGGTTTAGGGTGTATGTTTTTGGGTTTAGTGTTTATGGTGTATGGTATCTGTTTTAGGGTATAAGGTGTAGTTTACAGGGTTAATATTTTGGTTTTTAGGGTTTATTTATTTTGTTATAATGTTCTGGGTGTAGGGTTTGTGGTATAGAGTGTAGGGTATAGGGTTTAGGGTGCTAGGAATGGGTTTTAGTGTGAACTGTATAAGAATTATGGTATATAGTTTAGGGAGTAGGGTATAGGGTTTAAGGTTTAAGGTGTATGTTTTAGGGTTTAGGGAATAGGTTGTAGGTTTTGGGGTGTGGGTTTCGGTCATAATTAGTAGGGTATAGTGTTGTTGGTGAAAGGTTTAGGGTTTGGGGTGTGGAGTATAGGGTTGTATGTTTAGGGTTTAGGGTTTAGGTTATAGGGTATAGGGTTTTCAATATTGGGTTTAGATTTAGTGTGTATGTTATAGGCTTTGGGGTTTGGGGTTTGGGGTTTGGGGTTTAGGGTTTATGGTTTTGGGTACATGGTTTTGGGCATCAAGTTTAGGGTTACGGTGTAGGGTATTGGGTTTAGTGTTTAGGGTTTATCGTGTTTTTTTTGGGTTTAGGGTGTGGGTTTTATAGGTTTTAGAGTTTAGTGTTTTTTAATTATTGTTTAGCGTGTATGTCATAGGGTTTAGGGTGTTTTGTTTATGGTTTGGGGTTTTGGGTATTGGGTTTAGGGTGTAGGCTATATCGTTTAGTGTGTATCAATTAGGGTTTAGGGAATATGGTCAAGGGTTTTTAGTGTTTTTATTGTTTTTTATGTTTTTAGTTCTATTCGTATTTTAGGGTTTTTTATAATTTTTATGGATTTTTAGGGTTTTTGGATTTGTTGGAGTTTTAGGGTTTTTTGGGTATTTGGGTTGTTTAATTTTCTAGCTAATTTTTTGGAAAATGTTAATGTTTCTGGGGTGTTTTTGTGTTTTTAGGGGTTTATGGTGTTAAGTAATTTTAAGTGTTTTTAATTGTTTTTAGGATTTAACGGTTTTTGTGTTTTATGTGTGTATAGGTTTTTTTTCAGTTTTTTTTAGGTTTTATGGGTTTTTAGGGTTTTCCGGGTTTTTAGGGTTTTTATGTTTTTTAGGGTTTTAGGGGTTATCATTTGGGTTATGAGGGTTTTCATAGGGGTGTTTTGGGTCCTTTATGGTTTCTTGGGTTTTATGGGTTTTATGGGGTTTGGGTTTTTGGTTTTTGGGGGGTTTTGGGGTTTTTGGGTGATTAAGTGTTTTTGAGGGACTTATAGGTTTTTAGGGTCTTTAAGGGTTCATTAGGGACTTTTATGGTATTTTGAAAAAACTTTAGTTTCATTTTGCTTTTTTGGGGTCTTTTATTTGTTTTATGGAATTTATGGGTTTTAGGGTTTTATAGTTTATATGTGGTTTTATTGTTTTTAGGGGTTTTAAGGGGTATGTGGGTTGTGGGAATTTTATATCATTTAAGGTTTCTAGGTATTTTGGGTCCTTTTGGGTTTTTAAATAGTTTTTATTATTTTAATGGATTTTATGAGGTTTTATTGTATTTTAGGTTTTTAGGGTGTGTAAGAGGTTTTAGAAGTTTTTTTTGGGTTTTTATTGTTTTACCAGAGTTAGGCAGTTTAAGATTGTTAATGGATTTTTTAGGGTCTTTTATGGTTTTATTAGGTTTATTTATATTATGTGGTTTGAATTATTTTAAGTAATTCTTATAGATTTTGTGTATTTTAGGGGGTTTTAGGTTCATTTAGGTGTTTTCTAGGTTTTTTGGGTTATTTAACGGATTTATTATGGTTTTAGGGGTTTTTATTAGTTTTAGGGGTTTTATGGGTTTTTAGTGGGTTTTAATGTTTATTTGTATTTTTAGGGTTTTAGGGACCTTTAGTAATTTTAATGTATTTTTGGTTCTTTAGATAATTTTAGGGAATTTTATGGGTTTTAGGGGGTTTAGGGGATTTATGGGTTTTATGGGCTTTTAATGTGGTTTATTGTTCTTTTGGTTTATAGGGTTTTAGGGGATTTATGGATTTTATGTATTTTGTATAGATTTCTAGGGGTTTTGGGGGTTTTATGATTTGAGGGGGTTTAAGTTATTTTAGGGGCTTTAAGGGTTATTATGGTTTTGGGGGTTTTAAGAGCATTAAAGGTGTTTTATGGATTGTAGGGTTTTAGGGGTTATTTTCGGTTTTTAAGGGTATTGGGGTTTTGTCAGGGTTTTTTCAGGGGTTTTTTGGTTTTTTAGTATTTTTAGCATTTTCTATGGCTTTTAAGTGGGTTTCAATATTTTTTTTGGTTTTTAGGGTTTTTATGGGGTTTTTTTGGTTTTTTGGTTTTTATGATGGTATTTGGTGTATTTTGGGATTACTTCATGGTTTTTAGGGTTTTTGGAGTCTTTTCGGGAATTTAATTTTTTTTGGGGTTTTAAGGGTTTAGTGTTTTTTTAGGGGTTTCAGGTTATTTAGGTATGTTTTAGTGTGTTTAAGGGGTTTTGGGTTTTTAGGATTTTTAAGGGGGTTTAGGTTCTTTTATGGTTTCTATAGGGATTTCAAGGTTTAAAGGGGATTTTTAGTGTTTTTTGGGTTTTAGGGGTTTTAGTGTTTTTTGGTGGTACATGGTCTTTGTGGAGTATTTAGGGGTTTTAGGGTTTTTTAGAGTTTGTAGGGTTTTTTGCTGTTTTTATTAGTTTATTGGATTATTGGGGGTTTTTTGATATATTTTGGGGTTTGGTGGGTTTTATTGTTTTTATGGGGGTTTTATATTTTTAGTGATTTTATGTTTCTAAGGGGTTTCTATAGTTAGTGGGTTTAATGGTTTTTAAGGTTTTGGGCCTTTTAGGGTTTTTGGGTCTTTTGGGGTTTTATGGTTTTTGGACATTTATGGGTTGGGGTGTTAGGGTTTTTTTGTTTTTTATGGCATCAAATTTTTTTAGGGCCATCTGGGTTTTTTACATTATTTTAGTGTTTTTGAGGATCTTTCAGGGTGTATAGTTTAAAGATTAGTTTGAGGGTATATGGTGTATGGTTTTGGGATTATCGTTTAGTGTGTAGGGGTTTTGGTTTAGGATGTAGGTTGTAGGGTTTAGGTTTTAGGGTTTAGGGTGTAGGTTAAAGTGTTTGCTTTCTAGGTTTTTTCAATTTAGGTTGTGGGGTATAGGGTTTCATGTGTAGGGTTTAGGATTTAAGGTGTATAGTTGAATGTATAGGGTTTAGGGTATTTTTTATGTGTTTCAGGTTTTTTAGGTTTTTTTTTATTTTACTTTTTTATGGTTTTATAGGTTTTTAGTTTTAAGGGTTTTTATGTTTTTTGCATGTTATATATTTTTTATGGTTTTTATTATTTATATTTTTTAAAGTGTTTATGGGTTATTGTGATTTTTATGGTTTTTATGGGTTTCATGGTTTTTTGAAATTTTGTGTCTTAAGGTTTTTGGAGGTTATTAGTGTTACTAGGGTTTTTAAGAGATTATGGATTTTTTAGGGCTTTAATATTTTTTAGTGTTTTTAGCTATTTTTAATTTTTTTCCATTTTTTTAGATTTTGTGGGAATTTTGATATTTTTTCGGGTTTTAGAAATTTTGGGGTGTTTTAGGAGTTTTATGTTTTTATAGGGTTTTAAAAATTTTTAGTGGTTTTAGAGTTTTTAATGGTTTTTGGCATTTTTTATTTTTTTAGTGTTTTAGTGGGTTTTATTTTTTAAGGTATTTTCATGGTTTGTAGGGTGGTTTATAGGTTTTTAGGGTTTTACAGTTTTAATTTTTTTTTTGAATTTTAGGTTTTTTAGTGGTTTCAAGTATTTTTATATCTTTTTAGTGTTTTGGGTTTTTCGGGTTTTTACTGGTTTCTAAGGTTTTTAGGGTTTTGAGGGGTTTAGGGTTGTTATTGTTTTTAGATTTTTTAAGTATTTTTTATTTTTTTTATTTTTCTAATAGTGTTTTAGGATTGATTTAGTGTTTAATGTATTTTAAATGTTTTTATGTTAATTAGGGTTTTTTTATTTTTCTCTGGGTTTTTTGATTTTTTTTTGAATTTTTTGGTTTTTAGGGTTTTTAGGATCTTTTAGAATTTTTAGCATTTTATGGTCTTTTATTTTTATTTAGGGTATTTAGTGTTTCATATGGTTTTTTAGTGTTTTAAGGGTTTCTAGATGTTTTGGGGGATTTAATGGTAGTATGTGGTTTTCATTTTTTGGGGTTTTTATTGTTTTTAAATATTTTTGTGGGTTTTAAGGGTGTTCTTATTTTTTGGTGGGGAGGGTTTTAGGTGTTTTATTAATTTTAATATTTTTAGGATTATTTTATGGTTTTTAGAGTCCTTTTGTTATTTTTTGTATTTTAGGGTTTTTTAGGGAATTAGGGGATTTCATGTTTTTATGTGTTTTAAGATTTTAATGGGTTTTTTTGTGTTTGTTATGTTATTAATGGTTTTATTGGTTTTTATAGTTTTTATGTTTTTGAGTGGTTTTTATAATTTTTTAGGGTTTATGGGGCTTTATGGGGATTAAATGGTTTTAGGGTGTTTTAGGTTTTCTTAGGAGTTTTTCAGTTTTTATGGCCTTTTTATGTATTTTAGGAATTTTTATAATTTTTAGGGTTTTTAGCGGTTTTAGTGGTTTTATTATTTTTAGATTATTTTAAGGATTTTAGGGATTTTATGGATATTTTCCAGTTTAAGCGAATTTCAGGGTCTTTTAGTATTTTTAGGATATTTTTAGGGATTTGAGGTTTTGTAGTGATTTTTTTGGGATTTTTTGGGGTTTTGTGTATTTAGTGGTTTTTATGTATTTTTAGGGTTTTTGGGGATTTATGGTGGGGTTTATGTCTTTTAGGATTTTAAGGGTTTTAGATTTTTTTTGGGTCTTTAAGTGTATTTTAGGGGTTTTATGGGCTTTATGGATTTGATGGGTTTGGAGGGTTTCTATGGGTTTATGGGTTTTAGGGATTTGTTGGATTTTGGACTGTTTCTATGGGTTTTTTGGGTGTATTGGGGTTTCATACTATTTTAGGGTTTTAAATTTTTTTTAGAGTTTTAGTGTGTTTTAGATTCTATTATGGGTTTTATGATCCTAGAGGGGGTTTTCGGGTATATTGGAATTTGTATGATTTTTAGGTTTTTTATTATTTTTAAAGGTTTTAGGGTTTATAAGGTATTTTTTGGGTTTCTATGGTATTTTATTATTATTATGTTTTTTTGGGATTTTCAATGGTTTTAGGTGTTTTAGTGTTTTTAGGTTTTTTAGGATTATTAGGGTTTTATGGCCTTTTAGGGTTTTAGGATATTTTTATTGTTTTTTAGAGATTTTAGGGTTTTATAGCTTTTTGGATCTTTTGGGTGTTCTATGGTTTTAGGGTTTTGAGGGTTTTTAAGGTTTTTGGATTTTTTTAGCGTTTAGGGTTTTTAGGGTCTTAGGTAATTTTAGAACTTTTTTAGTTTTAGGGTATTTTTAAGGTATTTTGGGTTTTACTGTCTTTTTTTGGTTTTATGGTTTATAGGGTTTTAAGGGTATTATGGGATTCTAGGGTTTTAGAACTTTTAGGGTGTTTAGTGTTTTTAGTGTTTTGGAATTTTTTAGGGTTTAATTGGTGTTTTTAAAAAAAATTGGGTTTTTATGGTTTTTATTGTTATTAAGGTTTTTAAGAGTTTTTCAAATTTTTATATTTTTAGGGTTATTATAGTTTTTTTTGTTTAAATGTTTTTAGGTTTTTTAGGGGTTTTACGGGCTTTGAGGGTTTTATGGATTTTTAAGGGATTTTAAATATTTATGGATTTAAGGGTTTTATGTGGTTTTAGGATCTTTTAGGGTGATTTATAGTCTTTTATGGAATTTCAGAAACGTTTTTAGGGTATTTCAATGTTTTTAAAGATTTTATGATTTTTAGGATTATTTTTGGGTTTTATGTTCTTATAGGGGTTTTTATGGGTCATATGAAATTTTAGGGTCTATGGTGTAGGGTTTAGAGTTTAGGGGTGGTTTAGGGTCTACTGTTGGTGGAGTAGGTTTTTTTGTTTACCGTTTAAGGTTTATAGGGTAGGGTTTAGGGTTTTGGGTGTAAGGTTTTGGTTTAAGGTGTAGGGTATAGAATTTTGGGTCTAGGGTTTTGGGTTTTTGGTTTATGGTATAGTGTTTTGTGTCTCGAGTTTGAGGTTTAGGTTGTAGGGTATAAGGCTTAGGGTGTGAGGTTTAGGGTTAATAGTGTGGGGTATAAGGTTAAACTTTTTAGGGGTTCTATAGTTTTTTAGGGTTTTAGGGTTTTTTAGGGTTTGGGGAATTCTTATGGTGGTTTGGGGTTTTTATGAAATTTTTTGTTTTTAATTTTTTTAGCAGTTTTAGGACTTTTAGAGTTTTTAGTGGTTTTGGGGTTTTAACGGTTTCACGAATTTTGGTTTATAAGTTATTTTTTAATTTTTAGGGGTTTTTGGTGTTTTTAGGGGGTTTGTGGTTTTATATTTGATTGGGTTTTATGGTTTTGGGTTTTTAAGGGGTTTTATGAGTTTTTAGAGTTTCAGGGGGTTGAGGGGGGAGGGGTTGGGGGTTTTATGGTTTTAGGGGGGTTTTTGAGTTTTGGGGGTTCTATAATCCATTAGAAATACTTAGGGGGTTTGTGTTTTTTAGGTTTTTCGAGCTTTTTGTGTTTTTATTGTTTTTAGGGTTATAGGGTTTTTTAGTTTCTTTTTGTATTTTATTTTGGATTTTGGGTGTTTTGGGGTTTTAGGATTTTTATGGGTTTTAGATTTTTTTTTCATTATAGTCTTTTATGGTTTTGAAGGTATTTTAGGGTTTTCAAGGTTTTAGGGGTTTCTATTGTTTTAGGGGTTTTCTGGTGTTTTAGGGTTTTTTTGATTTTTATGTCCCCTTAGGTTTTTATATTATTTTAGGGGTTTCTAGGGTATTTTTGGTCTCTTATGGTTATTTTAGTGTTTTTATAGACTTTTATGGTTTTATGGGTTTTTATGGTCTTTCGGGGTTTTAGGGTATTTTATTATTTTCAAATTAATATTTAGGTTATTAGGGGTTTCTTGTGGTTTTAGGGTCTGTTAGGGTTGTTTTAGGCTCTTTTAAGGGTTTCAGGGTCTTTTTTGGTTCTTTGGGGGTCATACGATTTTTATAGTTTTATGGGGTTTTAGGGTCTTTATGGTTTTACGGATTTTTATCAGTTTAGGATTTTAGGGTATTTTTTGGGTTTTTATGATTTTTATATTTTTAAGTGTTTTCATTGGGTTTTAGGGATTATTTTTGTATTTTAGGTTCTTCAGGATTTATAGGACTTTTATGGTTTAAGGGGTTTTAGGTATTTTTAGGGGTTTTAAGGGTATTAGTGTTTAACAGTTTTTAGGTTTTAAAGGGGGGTTATATCCTTTTGGTCCTTTATGGTGTTTTAGGGTGTTTTGGTGTCTTTTATGAGTTTTATGGGTTTTAGGGTTTTTAGGGTTTTTATGGAATAATAGTTTTTATGTTTTTTTTCAGTTTTAGGGGTCTTTGTTTTTAAAGTGTTTTTTATTTTTTATCATTTTATGGGTTTTTAGATTTTATTTTTATTTTTAATTTCTTATGGTTTTGTGATTTTTTTTTGCGTTTTTGGGGTTTTAATGATTTTTTGGTCTTTTTTGGATCTTTTACGTTTTGTTAGGATGCATAGGTCTTTTAGTGGTTTTGGGCTTCTTTTGGGTTGTTATAGGTTTTTATGGGTTTTTAGGTTCTTTTATCTTTTTATGGTTTTAGGGTTTTTAGATTTTTATGGTTTTAGGGGTTTTTAGGGTTTTTAGGGTCTTCTAGTGGTTTATTGGGTTTTAGGGTATTTTCATATTTTTAGGTTTTTAGAGGCATTAAGAGTTATTTGTATTTTTATGATCTTTTTAGGGATCTTCTGTTTTTGTTTATGGTATTTTGGAAAATTTAGTGTTTTATTTTTAGGGGGTCTCTGGATTTTTATGTTCTTTGTTTCTTTTTAGTGTTTGGTAGTTTTAATGTTTTTTATGGTTTTAGGGTTTTTTATAGTGTATTTAAGATATTTGTGGTTTTTTATGGTTTTTTAGGGATTTGTATTGTTTTAAGGTATTTTAGAGTCTTTTTAGTTTTTTGGGTTATTAAAAGGTTTTTGGGTCTTTCATTTTCTATGGTTTTATGGTATTTTAGGTTTTTTATGGTTTTAAGGTTTTTTTAGGGTTTATAGGTTTCTTCAAGTTATTTTATTTTTTTGAAGTGTTTTTAGGGACTTTTACAGTTTAGGGTATTGGGTTTATGGTTTAGTGTGCATGGTTAAGTGTTGAAGGTGTTGGGTTTAAGGTTTAGGGTGTAGTTTTTATGGTTTTCCTTTACGATAAATGGTTTAGGTTGTAGAGTTTAGGGTGATGGGTATATGGTTTAGGGTGTAGGGTGTCAGTTTTTTGGGATTAGGGTGTAGGGTATAAGGTTCCGGCTATAGGTTTTAAGGTTTTGGGAGTAGGGTATATGGTTTATGGTGTATGGTTAAGGTTTTAGGGTGTGGGTTAGGGTTTTAAGAGTTTGTGGGGGGGGGGGGGGGGTTACAATTTTTTTATAGTTTTTAAGGCATTTTTTAGTTATGTGGTTCTTTTGGTTATTATGGTTTTTATGGTTTCTTGTTTAATTAGGGGACTTAGGTCTTTAATAATTTTTTGTGGTTTAGGACATTTTAGTGTGTTTTGGTGTTTATGTGTTATTTTTATTTTTAGGCTTTTGGGGGGTTTTAATTAGTTTATAAGGTTTTTGTGGGTTTTTTGTGTATTAGGTGTTTTTGGGGTTTTAGGGGGTTTTAGGGTATGTAGAGGTTTTAGGGAAAATAGAATAATTAGATTTTCCTAACATGGGTATGTATATTGATAAAGGTAAATTTTCTGTTGGTATGGTGTTTAACCCACAAAAAATAACTTTTAACTTAATTATTAGTAAAAACATTGTTGCTAAATTTAATTGTGATATATAAAATAATTCTATTGCAAGTATAATATTACCAAGTGATAATATATTTCTTAATAAAATTTTTTAGAAGTTGATTCATATGAAAAATTTATATTTTGATAATAACATTACAAGCATTATAATTATGTAGGAATTATTATTAATAATAATTATATAATATTTTCATCAATATTATTATTAAAAATAATGATTTTCTTCTTCTTGTTACCAATACTAACAATAAAATCTGTCTAAATTAATTTTTAAATTAAATGTTATATATTTAAGTTACAACATTTATTGGAAAGAATTTACATTATATTTATTAATTTAATCATATATAAAAAATGTAATACTATTATTATATAATTTTTATAAAAATATCTTACATGAAACTCATTCGAACTAAATGAAATAAATAGAAGAAACAAGGTGAATTTTATAGAAAAATATAATTAATTTTTATACTTCATTAATGTAAAACAAAAAATATGCATCCCTAAATTTAAAAAGAAGCATTAATCACATGACACCACTAATGTAGTTGGTATCTCTATGAAAAAAGTATTTTTTTGACAAAGTAGGTTCCATTTTTACTGGAAACATAGGAGGTTTTGGTATATTTTCATGCACATCATGATCCACCACAACAGTGGAAGGAAAACACCCCAAGATTCTTCTCATACTCTTCTAGAATCTATACATTATATTCCAATAACAACCCATGGTCCTTAAGTAATCAATAGTGTTCAAAACCTACAAAAAATTGTAACTGACCAACTTTTAAAAAACACAAAAAAACAGAAACTCAATAGAAAAAGATTAAAATGTTAAAAAAATGACTAATCAATAATCCATTTTTAAAAATAAAAATACCCTGAAAATTAATATTTGGTTCCTAAACATGATCCTCATAAGGAGAGTCCTATAAGATTAGTTTTTTACTTTGTCATTGAGATATATATTAAACATAAAGATTAAATTTGTTTGTGAGGATAAAGGAATTAAAAACGTTGGAGTGAAATTTTCATAAAAGAATAATTCCTATAATCATTAATTCATTATTTTCTACAGAATAAAATAGTCCTAGAGATCTAAAACCAATTGAAAAATATACACAAAAGGATTACAGAGGTCAGGGAGTAAAATGGTGCCAACAAATTGGGAGTGAATGTTGTATAATGTAAACAACCAAATATACTTAAGTATTTTTTAATAAAAAACACGCCATTGGAATATAATTCCCAATATATAATTTCCCATTTGATACTATCATAAAATAAAAAATATTAAAAACTCAATCCTTTCTATCATCCATGAAATAATATTTATATGATAAAACAATTTTTGAAACTTATCCCTCCATCATTCAACACATTTTATGATATCAAAAATTGTATTTCCAATTATTTGGGTGCATATATTTTTTTGGTCCATATATTTGTGATTATTGAACATATAGTGGTGTTTTTATATACGTAAAATTGAAAATTAAACATTTATAATAAGATAACAATACAATGAAAATGGGGTCTGGATAGGTACTGAAGGAATATTATATGTTCAGGGATTTATATGAAAAACTATCCTATGGATTGGAAACTGAAGAGGATTACTATAATAGGAGTTCAATGGTTGTATGATTGGACTAATTGGGTATAGTATATATATGTGTTAATATAACTTAAACTATTAAAGTAGAGTTTAACTATTTAATTTGACTAAAATGAGATGTTTCTTTAATTTGGATTATACGATATTTTCCGGTATCCTCTAAATTGAAACTTATTTAGTAGTGAGATCAATAAACCCTTTGTTTTTTTGGAAGATATAGTGGGATGGGGAAACGGTTTTATTCCCTTATTTGATGAAATATTGAACTTTTGTGCTTCAATGGTCTTGTAAGGATAATGGATGGTATTTTGTGGGATTATTAGATTATTAACTATAAGTGGGTCTAAAGAATTTTCAATGGGATGGGGATGTAATAAAAAACATAAGTGTAGGTTTAGATCATATCTGAGACATCATTTCTTCATTGTAATCTCATGCAATTATTAGTCCTCTAGGTTATTTCTTTGAAATCAATCTATAAATTCACATTTCAATCAATTTTATAAGAATGCGTTTATGGGAATAAATTGGTCATTCTGATAAATTAAACATCAATTAAGCTTCAATATATTACATTAATAATTTAGTCCTTGACTACTCCACACATTTCATCACAAACTAATAAAATCAAACTATGCATTAATGAGTTAATAAATAGTTTGAGAATGAGATAATGGGAATAAAGATGTTAGTGTGATCAATAAAACATTAATTAATACTCAGTATGTTGCCTTAAACATTCATTTTTCAAATACTCCACACACTCCATGACAAGCTACTGATGAACATAAAACTATTATCTCTTAATGATACATATTATTAAATATTAAATAGAATATTGAATATCCATGTCAATATCATAAGAAAAATTATTATTCTCATCAATAAGATATGCATGATGTTCATTTAAAAAAATAATCATTATTCTAATTTCATTTTTATCATCAACGGAAATATTGAAAAAAAGATTAATAAAAAACAAATTTTTCTCCACATCTACTAATTTAACCTCTCATTTTAATGGTATAATTTTAATTGAATTCAATGTGATCATGAGAAAAAATCATTTTAGTTCTTGTTTTGTGCATATATATACTTCTAACATAATAGGAAATGTGATACTATGACCATAACATCATTTTCGAAGTTAAAATCAACAATGATATCTATGAATCTAAATCTCTTTGAGGAATTGAATAACAGAAGATAATATGAATATAAAATAAATTAAAAATGTCAAACCAATAATTTTTTATCAATAATAATGCATCTTAAAAAATAAAATAAATATTATATAACAGGTTACCACATCCAAACATGTAGTTTCTTCTTTAAATTTCTCATTGATATTTCAAACTACTTATGAACGTTTTCTTGCATACCGTGTGAATTGTATATTGTTCATGATAAAGAATATTGTTTCAAGAAAATGGACAGATAATTTTTTTTATTTAAAAGATAATAATGAAAGTATTTGTAAAATTAAGATATGTATGAGAAATTTTAATGGAAATATTAGTTTGGTTGTGGTTTTAATAGGATAGTAGAAGTGTAATGTGAAAGCTTCATAGGGGCATAGAGATAAAACTGATACTACATTGCTAGATAAAGTTAATGTTACTTTAGGGTTAGTGGATTTTGGTTATGGACTGAAACATGTTACACATGGGTTTGTGATTTTGAAGGAGTGAGGAAAGGGACATGTTGTTGATGCAATAGCAAGAGAGAATACAATTGAATTGTTTCAAACATGTCAGTCTATTCAGGAGTGTAGATATAGTTTTCCTGATATAACTCAAGTAGGATCGAAGGATTAGATGTTGGTGGTGAAGGTTCCATGACCATTTAATCCATTCAAGTAAATTGATGTGATAGAGCATTTCTGTGAATTGGTTTCTGGTTTTCAGTCATAGAAAATAATGGAAAATGTTGTCAGTCTACATTCTCAATTCAATGTTGTTGGTTCTATTAATTTGTAGGAAAATAAGGTTCGGTCTTCTAAAAATGGTGGGAAAAGTTATTTACCATGGAGTTATATCCTTTAATTACTTATGTATACTCTTTTAGATTCTTTTGATTCCACAAGTATTGATTATGACGGCCCATAAGTCTGTTATGGTCATCAGGATGAGAGAATGAATTTATGTCTCATAGGGTAGGTTGATATTGACTTCTAGGACACGGGGGTTGTTTTCCCATATAATGGGGTGCACTTAACATGTCTTGGAAAGTCAATGTTGTGAATCTAGGGGCCTTTAAGCATGACCATGCATTGATGCAACTAGGTATTGAAAATAAAAAATCTATCCTAGATGAAATTAATACCTCTTGTTTAATTGGTAATTTTTGAGATTTTTCCCATATAGATGAATGTAGAGAGGTTGGAAATGTCAATATAGTTATTATTTCAAATAGGGATACAGGTGATAAATAATGGATGAAGGATTATGAGGATTTCAAATTCATTCCAAAGAAAAAGATCGAACCAATGAAGGACTACACAATGTCAAAACCTACTTTGAGAACTAGATGGAAACCTCTCCCAAAAGAGAGGATTTTATATTCTAATATGTTCATCTTTTTATAATTTGATTATAGATGTTATGAGGATTATGAAACTTGTAATGAACATGATTATAACATTTCTGGTTTATTTTATTGATGTATTATGGTGGTCAATTTGAATATGTGTATGGTTTCATTATCTGAACCCCTTTTATAAATTCCATATTTTTTCTAGCTTTTTATGAAATGGATCCCTGATCCCATCCTTTCTCATTCTCATTTAAATTTCAAGTGACTAATAAGTCAATGTTAGTGTTTGATGCTTGGTTATTTTGATGAAATTTCCAAATAAAAAACATCCATGCAGTTGAACATAGTAAAAAAAGTTATAATTTATACATATATCATTATACAGTTAAAAAAACTAGTTATTTTGATCTATGCATCAAATAAGAGTCTTTGGTAGGATATCTAGTGGTCTGATTTTTTTTGTAAAATATTATTTATTGGGAATAAAAGTAAAATAAAAAGATAGAAATCTAGTATCAAAATCGATAACCTAGTAACACTACATTTAATTTATAATTAAACCTAACTCAATATTTAAAAACCATTTAATATAATTAGATCCTTAAAGATTCCTTATATTTTGTAAAATATAGTCTTAATGGAACTTTTAAAAATTTATAAATATAACTGGGATCTTATTGAGGATAATAATTATCCAAAAATTATAGATTAAATTATTATCATAAGGAATATCATATTATTGAAAATATAAAAGCAAGATGTTATGTGGATGTGTGGGTCCAAGACCATCTCCAAAGGATTGTGTACTAAAGAACCAGTTTCATAAGTTCAGTCTATGATACATAACTCGATATCTTTTATTATTTATATAATGTGAAAATTTATTCTTAGTTGATGTATTATCCCATTTAGACAATAAAAAAGTTAGTAATTTAGTGATTCTATGATGCATCCATATTTTATGGAATTTAATTCTAATGCCCTGATAAGTTCACCTACATTGGTTTCTTCTCAACTAAAAAATGAAAAAGGCCATTTCAATAGACTTGTGGCATATCAAATGATCTAAAAATTTAAATTCCATTATTATATTAATATATTTCCATTCTATTTCATAAATTAATTTATTCACCACAAATTTTAATCTAAAAAATTCATATTGGCCTTTCTCATTTTCCATGGATAGTGAGGAATATTGTTGTCTAAGTTGAAATGGTGATTGTTTTTCATTACCATTTCCAAGTGAATGTGCATGTGAAATAAAATAACTAAATTATACGTGAAATTATTTATTTATTGAATTTTTTCTACATGATTTAATTTCCATTAGTCCAAGAAATCATATGTATCAATATATCAATTGTCAAAATATCTATCTAGAGAGGCCAAAAACCCTTTAACATATTACATGTGGTCGGGTACATTGATCATATGATGAAAATAAACTCTATTAAATAATAAATTTACATTGAAACCATGTAGAAAAATAACATGTGATAAAAATGTTCTTGGACATTTAATGCTAATTTTAATTAGAATATTTATCAATGATTTTTGGAGAAAGAGTGGCTATATCATTAAATGTGAAAATCAAGTTATATGTAGAGGTGTCATATGCCCCTCTCATGTATAATTTTATATAAAATTAAAATGTTATAATGTCTATACACATGATTAATTACCTCCATGAATATTTTTCATAGGGAACTAAGAAAATTTTAACTTACAATGAGATTTATATGAAATCTTAGTTGTCAAGATATTCCATTCATCATTACATATCTCTTTAGATGCATACCTAGTTTCAAAAGAAAGATATAGAGGCACATTGTTTGGTTGTAACAAAACATGATAATATTTTGTGATTTGAGAATGATAGTTATATTGACGTAAAACCTAAATGATGTTCTAGTTTTAATTCAGACCCCTGATCATCACTGTTATGATTATGCATTCTTCGTCACTAAAAAATTAAATGCTTTGAAAGAGATAATATGGGATTGTTGGAGGTTCTAGAAATAAAAATTGATTAAGCATTAGTGATTTTTTATAATGATGTATAATAATTCATGTCTACATATTATTAGGTGGGATGGTTTGGGCTGTTGGATCTTGAGTCATTTGTGTATTTATTTTTTACATTTTAATGAATCTTCTAAGAAATTTGTGTTATATATTTTATATATGTGTTTTTTTATTGATTTCTTTTTGAAAATTTTTATCACTATAGTTGTTTTGTTTAGGAATTTGAATGTGAAAATTTTCCTTCAAAATAAAAAACGATACTTAAAATTTAAAACTTCTACTTATAGATTATAGGTGCTGTAAAAAACATTCAATGTAACAATATTAAATTTTTATTTATTAATATGATTCATCTATGAAATATATATATAAATATTAAACTACAGCTACCCCAATTTTTATTTCTGTTAATTTATATATCCACTTATTTGAATATAAATTAGAAAATATTTCCAATATATAGAAAAAAATAACATGAAACAATAAACATTAAAACATATTTTAATAATTACAACTTTTATCATGTAAATAAACATTTAAAATTTATAAAGGAAAATTAATTAAATGGTTATAAATGTTTGAATGTTTTTCCCATAGAAACAAAAGGAATGAAAAAATATACCTTTCAATGGTTCTTTCCAATATATGATTGTAGCTTTCCATAAGTTATTAAATTAATACTCTACATGGATAAAACATAAAAAAACTTAACTATATTTCCTAAAATGTTTTTTTAATCAGACTAACCATTCTGAATTGTATATATTTAAATAGTAATGAAAATAGAGTAATAATCCATAAAATCATGCCAAATTTAAAATTAAATATCCATTTATATATATTTTTAGTAATATTTGGATAGTATAAATGAAACATAGAATTAATAGAAAATTTTTTAGAAAACCCTAATTTAAAATTAGAGAAATCATTATGTGAGATGAATTGGATGATTTCCTTACTTTTGTGCTATAGTAAAGTAAAATATTTATGTACAAATTAAATATATAAGAAAAATATTAAATATTTATTAATTTATACAAGTATGTGGAAATACTCAATCAATTAGAAAGTATCTAGAAAAGTATGTATTTAGAATCCAAAAATCAAAAAAAAAGAAAAAAGAAAAAAGGTAAATAATTTAATTATAATTTCTATGAAACCCTAATTGTGAATCAATTGAAACACTAGATACCAAAAATTTATTGTTCATAAAACATGAATAAAATAAAATCATACCCAATAAGAGACTAAATCATTAACCGATTGAGTTGTTAATAAGGTTATGTCTGAGCACATCTCGATACCTCATCTTTATATTTGAAATATGGAAAAATAAATCTACTATTGGTGGTCGAGGAGTGCATGAAATGAAAAATAATCAAGGATTTTTGGGTATAGGGAATGGTGATGGATCAGTTGGGCAAGTATAATAAAAACGCACTAGTGTGGGGGTGGTAGTAGATGAATACACATGAATATGGAAAGTGATATGAAAGTTATGTTTGAGGAGGGATCATAATTAGCTTTTTTGTTTGATTTTTTTTCATATTTGAATATTCACATATTTTTTATTAATTAATATTCAACTATAATAGTATATTTTTAACCAAAATAAAAGTATCCAAATTAAATTTATCTAAATTATAGTTATTATTGGTGTATTATTTTGTAATATTTATTATTAATAACAATTTTACATGTTAGAAAAAAAATGTTGGAATTGGTATGATAAATAAATAGATTTGTCATTCTATAAAAATATTTGTTGGTATTGAATAATTAATATCAATATATATATATGTTGGAAATATTATGTGTTTATAATTGAAATTTATTCCAATAAAGCTTAATATATGTTGTAAATACCCATTTTTACCTATAGTTATATTATTATTCAATGCGTTTCTTTTGGAATAAATCAATTTTTAGAGTGAGATTTTTTTGTGGATTTTACGATATTTTAGGGTTTTAGGGTGTTTGGTGGGGGGGGGGGTCATGTTTTCTATATCTTTTTTGGTTTTTAGGGTTTTTTAGTTTTTAGTATTTTTACGTTTTTTTATCTGGTTTACTGTTTTTAAGGTTTAATGGGGTTCTATATTTTTTATGGTTTTTATGGGTTATAAGAATTTTAATGTTTTTTAGGTTTTAGAGAGTATTTAGGCTCTTTAAAAGACGTTTAGGGATGTTAGTGGGGGTTTTGGGTAATTAATTTTTTTATGGTTTTTAGGTGTTCTTTGGGTTTTTGGTTTTTTAGGGAGTTTATGGGATTTAATGTTTTTAGGGGTTTTCAGGTTTTTATGGTTTTAGGTTTGTAGGGTTTTTATGGTTTTAGGGATTTTAATAAATTTTAGGTATTTTTAGTAATTTTATGGTTGGTAGGGTCTTTAGCGTTTTAAGGTTTTTTGTATTTTATAAGTTTTTGGGTCTTTTATTGGTTTTTAGGATTTTTAGGGTCTTTGTTAGATTTTTAGAGGTTTTAGGGTCTTTTATGGTTTTAGTATTTTTATTTTAAGGTTTTTCTAGTATTTTAAGTTATGGGGGGTTTTTGTTTTCTTTTAGTGCCTTTTAGGGTTTTAGGATCTTTTATTATTTTATGGATTTTCTTGTCTTTTAGGGTTATAAGGGTTTTTTTGGGGATTGTGGGGTTTTGGGTTTTTATAGTCTTATAAGGATTTTAGGTATTTTAGGGTTTTAGTGTTTTAGGGGGTTTTGTGTTTTTATAGTTCAAGGAAATTTAGGGGTTTTAGGTTTTTAGGGGTTTTATATTTTTTATTATTATTAGGAGTTTTAGGGTGATTTATGTGTTTTTAGGATTCTTTAGGGTTTTTTTGGGTTTTTTCATTCTAATAGTTTCTAATCGTATTTAGGGTATTTAATGATTTAAGGGTTTTTTAGTATTTTTTGTGTTTTAATGGATTTTTTGGGTTTTCTAGTTCATTTAGATGTATTTCAGGTGCTCTAGAATTTTCTAGGTATTAGATTTTTTTAGGTATTTATGATTTTTAGCAGTTTTTAGTGATTTTAGGGGTTTTAAGGGATTTAGTGTCTTCAGGGTTTCTGTGGTATTTTATAGTGGAATTTTGGGGTTTATGGACTTTATGGTTTTTTTGGTTTTTTGGGGTTATTTAAGAGTATCAGAGACTTTTAGGATTTGGGGAAGATAGGGTGTTTAAGGGTTTTTTGGTTTTTAGGGTTTACGGTTTTTAGTGTTTTTATGGGATTTAGGGTCCATTGGGGGGTTTAATGGTTTTTAGAACTGCTAGGGGTCATTATGGCCTTAAGTTTCCTTTAGGGTATTTTATAGTTTTTTTGGGATTTTTAAAATATTTTATGGTTTTTTGGGTTTTTAAAGTTTTTTTGGGGTTATAGGTTTTTAATGCTATACTCGGTCTTAGGGGTTTCAAAGGATCTTTATGATTTTTATAGGTTGTGGGGGGTTTATTTTTTTGTAGGGTTTTTAACATTTTTATGGTCATTTAGGAAGTTTTAGGGTTTTTTGGGTTATGATACTTTTTTTAAGATCTTATAATTTTTTACAATCTTTATCATCTTATTTGGGTATTAGGGTTTGTATGGTTTTTATGGGCTTTCAATGTTTTTTGGGTGGTTTAGGGTTTTCTATGATCTTTCCAAATTTTTCAAAGGTATCGTTAATTTTTTTGTGTTTTAGAGTCTTTTATTGTTTTTTGGATTTTTAAATCCTTATCAGGTTTTTATAGGGCCATTTCTAGTTTTAGGTGTTTTTAGGTTTATTTTGGGGTTTTAGTGGTTTTAGGGTCATTTATGGTTTTTAGGATTTTATGGTACTTTTGGGATTTCCTAAGGTTTAAGGTACGGTATTGTTTATTTTGGGATTATAAAGAAATTTTAGGGTTTATTTAGGGTTTTTGAAGAATTTTTGTGTCGGTTTAGGGGGTTTATAGTCTTTTACTGTTTTAGGGAATTTTATGGCCTAAAATTGTTTTTTGGGGTTCTAGGGTATTTTTGGGTTTTACGGTTTTTGGGGTCTGTTAGTTTTTTTGGGTCATTTATGGTTTTTAGATGTTTTTAGGGATTTATAGTGTTTTAATGATTTTAGGGGTTTCTTCGGGTTTTTTGGGTGTTCTTAAGGGTTTTAGGTTTTTTAGGGGGTTTAGGGGTTTTTTAGGTTTTTAGTATTTTTAGAGTTTTTTATGGTTTATAAGGTTTATAGGGGGTTTAGGGGGTTTAGGGGGTTTAGGGATTTTAGGGATGTTGGGGGTCTTTATAGATTTTATGGGATTTAAAGGGTTTCAAGGTTTTTTTTTAAATATTTGTTTTGGGTTTTAATGGGATTTTTAGAGCTTATTAATTTTTTTTAGGGTTCTTAGGGTTGGAATAGGTTTTTGGGAATAGGGTTTTCGGTGTATAGTATAGGGTTTATGGTGTATGTTTTTGTGTTTAGTGTGTAGGTAATAGTTTTTTGGGTCTATGGTATAGGGTTTAGTGTGTAGGTTTTTGGTTTTATACTATAGGGTAGAGGGTTTAGTGTGTATGGTATAGGGTATAGGGAGTAGGGTATAGGATTTAGGGTTTAGGGATTACGGTGTTGGGTTTATTGTTTAGGGTTTATGGTTTCTATTTTACGGTTTAAGGTGGAATGTTTTTGGTTTATGGTGCATGCTCTATGGTTTAGGGTAGGGGTTTATGGTTTATGATAACGGGTTTAGGGTGTAGTGTTTAGGATTTAGGGAACATAGTGTATGGTTTAGGGTGTCGGGTTTAACATTTAGGTTTTAGGGTATAGGTTTTAGGTTGTAGGGTTTTGGGTTTAGGGTGTATTGTATATGGTTGAGTGTGTAGGGATTAGGATTATGGGTCTATGGTATAGGGTTTATGGTATAGCGTTTAATGATTAAGATGTTGGGTGCTTGGTATCGGGTTTAGGGTGTAGGGTTTGTGGTTTAGGGTGTAGGGTGGGGTTTAGGATTTAAGGTATGTATTTTAGGGTTTAGGGTGTAGGGTGGGGTTGAGGGTTTATGGGATGTATTTTAGGGTTTAGGTTATAGGATATAGGGTTTAGGGAGTATGGTATATGGTTTATGGAGTTGGGTATAAGGGTTATAGTGTAGGGTTTAGGTTTTCTGGGTATGGTATAGGTTTTGGTGTATAGGGTTTAAGGTTTAGTGTGTAGGTTAGAGGTTGTAGGGTATAGTGTTTAGAGTATAGGGTATTGGGATTTGGGTTTAGGTGTTAGGGTTTAGGGTTCATGTTCATCGGGGATGAATTCCTTGGTGTCAACATCATCTACCTCCATATGATAAGGGAGGTACTAGTTATCGTTTTCTGGGGATAGACTCCCGAAGCGGTTGGAGATGGCCAATGAGGTAGTCCTATGATGGGGTATTAGCCGAAGCTGGAGTGGAATCTGGAGAACCTTTACAAATTGGAGGGTCTTTCTTGTGGCCTCTAATTTAGGGAGAGTACCATTTTTCTGGAACTATTTGATCAGTGTGTTTGAAACCTAGCATTGAAGATGATGGTTAGGCGAGGGACCATGTCCTTTTTTTGGGATCCATACACCCATGTGATTGTTGACTTGCGTGTCTGAGAAATTTTTTGAGATTCCATTTGGATACATGAGATCTCTACTAAATTCATGTTACATATATATATATATATGACATATACTTACTAGAAAAACCTATCAAAGTAGAATCTAATGAACAGATGTAAAATTGGTGATCTTGCATTTCCCTCAATCTTTAGAATGTTAAATGGGCTTAATGTGGGGAAATATTCCACCTTAGTGAAAGATTCACGTCAGGTTCACCATTTTTGTTTTGAATCGATTTGTGTCACACTGCGTATTTATGGCATGTGATATGTCGTCCCATCGGGATTGGGTAGTGTATCCATTTTATGTTATTATAGAGGTGTCGTATATAAATGATCTCAGCGGATGATTCTAAAGAGAGATTATGTGTCCATGAAATCGGCCTATGTTGGGCACGATGTCCATGGATGGTCTCCAACGAGTTTATTCATGGAGCCAAAAACACCCAACGACCCTGGTATCCTTGATTCATAGACCTTCATTCCAAAGGAAGGTTCTACTTGGATGATTATTTGGACAAAAACACTTCAAGACTTCATTGGTCGAGACGATGGGAGGTCGGGCTCTTCACATCCTTTTGGGAGGAATTATTGCCTACTCTAGGGCACTATTATATATTTAATCGATGTTAAAATGTTTGTGAATCCTTGGTTCATTCCCAAATAGTGTGTCCATAGAATACCCATGGGTTTTAAGGTCTATCATGGAGTCACATGGATTATGAATTACTAAGGAAACACTAGTTTAAGCCCTATGATGATGTGCTCTAGAGTTTATTATCATATAAGGGGGACAAAAGTTGCATCAGTATTGGGATTGAACCCATGATATGGGCTTCCTATGTATCCTATTAAGAGGAATCAGAACCCACGTAGTTCAATGTCACTTAACTGGACACATCACCTTTTAAGGTCATGCGACGAGGACTCATCTATGCATTTTAATTTCATGTGGTAAGGACGTCTAGGAAAAAGGAGCCTACTGAAGATCCAAAGTGTGGGTCACGCTGAGATGTCCCAGGATGCCCAAGAATGATATGATCTCCTAGATGAATATGAAACCGTATGGAATATTTCTTGTATAATGATAGGGTGATTTGAGTATTTTTTTTTGGACCCTAGGGAGGCTTCTTATGTATTCTAATTGATTAGAAATCCAATACCTCATAGTTCGGATGGATTTGTGACTTGATTGGGGATTATGTGTATACTATACACACTTAAAGGGGACATGATCTCCCATTTCATGGAGGATATGTTATGGATCTTAGGACTAGATGAAGGCTTCCTACGTATTCTAGTTATGGTGGGAATCAGAGTTTTGATAGTTCATGGTGGGTTGTACCGATGTCGTATTATCATAGCACCCTAAGCCCATGTGAGTCTTCATCTATGTGAAAAATAAGAGGATATTAGATATTCAACAAAGAAACAAATTCACTTATTTACTAAGGGAAAAGGAGGATCTCATGTCGGATGCTGTTGGGGAAATGGTGGATGAGGGTGTAGAGAAATGAACCCTTCAAATTGGAATGAATGTGAGGGTCATTGGGTCCTTCCCAAAAGGATAGGGGATTAATCTGGGAGGGATTCCCTTTGAATGGGTTATGGTAATGGGGAAGAATTATTCTTCTCATTGAAGTGAATAACGAGTGAATGTTTTTTGACTTATCACTTCCCCTTATTTAATGGGAAAGAAAGTTATTACCCTTGATCTCTAGAATGGGAAGATCCACATTAGTATCCTAAGGCCAGACTCTGAGTTACCATGTGAATGAATACCAATAAAAATTACTGTGTTCCATATCGATGTGGGTATTACCTTTGTGACTCCACATACCATGGGTATATAGACTCCAAAAGATGTTTTGATGCACCCGATGGTCTATTTATATGGGTTTGATGACTTTGGAAGAGGCCTTGTCCTACTGCCATTGGACTAGTTTGTAGATAGGATATGTAGAATGGGATGTAAATGGACGGGAATGATCAGTACCGGGAGTGGAAAACCCAAAGGTACCTTACTATGTGTACCATTTGTTCATACATGGTGTGGTCCCTTCCTTATACATTTTTCCTATTTGGGTAGGGGGGTTATCCACGTACTAGAATGGTACGTGGATATGGATGTGTTTTGTGTACTACAGTGGTATTCACATCTGGGTGTCATCCATATACTATGGTGGTATGCAGCATCAGGCACTGTTCACATACCATAGTGGTATATGGTACTGGAGTCCCTAAATGCGGTGGAATACTATGTTGTGTAGGGTTTCGTCTGCATAGAGATGTGCAAAGAGGTATGTCGGATTGAAAAGGGGGCATTAATCTCAATGTTCAATGGTTGTCCATCAATGACAGGAGTATGGTTTGTGAATCCCTTTTTAGGTTTGTGGTTTACCCATGTTATTATGCTTTCTTCTTTTTATGTTTTTCTGTGTGTTTTTACCTACTTGAAACTGTTTTCGATTCCGTACTTCATCGACCTTTTGCCTCATAAGTCTTCTATTCATAGGCTCTCAGTTCTCCCAAAATATGATCCTCTTCCTCCCCTCCTCTTAGGGTCCTTTTATAGTCGGTGAAGGGGGCTGTATCTATGGGAACATGACACCTTTTATGAATTCCCATGGGGGAATTGTGAAACCCGTAGGCGACTCGGTCAACAGAGGTCTGTGGTGTTGCGATTCATAGTGGCAAAAATCACTACCTCACTTTCACGAACGATGCAGTTCTTGTGGCACTGTCAGCCTTATCCCATCTACTGACTACTGAGTCTGTAGGGATGGTATGCAGGGACTTACTTCTCTGTCTCATTTCCTCCAATGACACGGTTCGCAGTGCTCACTATTTTCATCTTATCCACAAACAACTTAGTTAGCTAACCAATGCTTCACAGGACAACATTTCATAGGATGCCTATGTACTGCTTGGTTCACGGTCTTCACCCTCCATGGAACTTTCTTGTTAATCATTATTTAGACCAATTTGGGTACTTCTTTGAATTTTATTCCATCAATATTTTCCTCTAATTTTCATCCACATAGGCATCTCTTTCCTTTATCAATTTTATGGGAGTATCTTATTTCCCAATGTAAATATTTTGAGACCGTATAACGGTTTTTAGGGTCTTTATGGGGTTTTACTTTTTTTTGTTTTTTATGGGTTTTAAAAAACTTTTATTATTTTGGGGGTATTTTATATGTTTTAATGTTTTAGTATCTTTAGGGGGAATTTTTTTGGTTTTTATTGTTTTTATAGAATTTATTGTTTTATGTGGTTTTTATAGTCTTTGAAGGGTTTAATGTTTTTTTGGTGTATTTATGATTTTTAAGGTTTTTTGGAAGTTTTAATATTTTTTCTATGTTTTAGGATGTTATAGGGTATTTTATGGTTTTTAGAGTTTTAGGTTCATCTATATTTTATAGGTTTTTATATCCTTTTATGGTCTTAGATGGTTTTAGGGTATTCATATATTTTTTATATTTTACGGTTTTTTAATAATTTTGGTGGTTTGGGGTTTGTAATGTCTTTTAGGGGTTTTTTTTGATTTTTAGGGAATTTAAGGGGTTATAGTGTAATCAATGGTCATTATGATTTTTCAATAAATTTTAGTGCCCATTAAGGGTTCTAAGGGTTCTTATGGTCTTTTAAGGGGATTACATCTTTTAGTTTACATTAGGGGTTTTTATGGTCTTTTAGCAATTTTAGGTGTTATTGGTCCTTTAGAAGTGTTAGGGTATTTAGTTTCTTTTTTGGTATTTAGGTTATTTTATGTAATTTTAGTTGTATTTGAGGTTCTTAGTGACTTTTAGGGTTCTTAGGGTCTTTTGGTTTTTAGGGTTTTGATGGACATTGGGGGGGCGTAGGGATTTTTTAGGGCTTTATGATTTTTTGGAGTTTTAGGGTTTCCAAGGTTTTTTTCGTTATTTATGGTTTTATAGTTTCTTATGATTTTTTATTTTCTAGGGTTTTATTTGGGTTTTAGGGTTTTTAGTGCTTCAGGTTATTCTATGAGGTTTTGGGTGGGTGGGAGGGGGGTTGTGGTTTCTAAGGTCCATTGCAGTTTTTTGGTGATTTCGTTTTTTAGGATTTTAAATATTTTAAGGGGATTTCCATGTTTTAGAAATTTTTTGATTTTTTATGGTTTTTAATGTATTTAATGATATAAGTGGTTTTAATATTTTTAGTGTTTTTAAGTATTTTAGAGTTATATGGGTTTTTGGGGTTTTGCGGGTTTTTAGTGTTTTAAGGTTATTATAGTTTTTAGGGTTTTAAGGGTTTTAAAGCGCTTTTTGTGTTTTTTGTATTTTTAGTGTTTTTAGGTAATTAAGTATTTTTCTGTGTTTTAATGTTTTTAGGTTGTTTAGGATTTTATAGGGTTTTGGGTTTTTTAGCGTTTTTAGATTTTTATAGGGTTATAGTGATTTTAGGAATTTTTTGGGTTTGGGGGGGGGGGTAGGGGTTGTTTTGGGTTTCTCACTATTTTAGGGGGGTTTATGTTTTTATCATTTTAGTGGGTTTTAGGGATTTAAGTTGTTTGGCGTATTTTTGGGTTTTAGGGTTTTTAATGGTTTTAGGATTTGTAGGATTATATGGTTTTAGAGTTTTTTGGGTTTTTGGGGTTTTTAGGATTTTTATGGTTATGGGTTTTTTATAGTTTTGGGGTTTTTTATGGTTTTAGTGTATAATGGGGTTTTATGGTGTTTAAGGTTTTTTATAGGGATATTTATGATCATATAGGGGTTTAAGGGGTTTTTGGGTCATTTAGAGTTTTAAGGGATTTTGGAGGGTTTTAATGTTTTAGGGTATTTTATGGATTTTTATGGTTTTATAGGATTTTAAGGCTTAGGGGATTCATTATGGGTATTAGGTTTTTTATAGTCTCTTATGGTTTTTGGTTATTTCTTGGTCTTTTTGGGTTTTGGGGTTTTAGGGTCTTTTTGGGTATTAATGATTTTTAAGGTCTTTTAGGGTTTTATATGTTTTATTTTTTTATAATTATTTAAGGGTTTTCTTATAATTTTGTGGGGTCTTTATTGGCTGATAGAGTTTGTAGATTATTTATGAGTTTTAGGGTTCTTTAGGAATTTTGGGTTTTTCAAGTCTTTTAGGGTTTTCGGGGGGGTTCATGGCCCTTTAGGGTTTTGTGGGGATTTAGATTCATTTAGGGTTTTAAGGTATTTCAGGATATTTAAGGTATTTTATGGTATTTAGTGTATTTTAATTGTATTAGTGCTTTTAAGGGTTTGGTGTATAGAGCATTATGGTTTTTTTTCTAATTTTATGGGTGTTTTAGGGTTTTGGTCATTTGGGTGTTTAAGGATTTTTTATGTTCTTTCAGTGTTTTTATAGTGTTATTAATCCATTTTTATGGATTTTATGTTTTTGTAGTGTATTTTTTTTTATTTTTAGGGTTTTGCCGAAATTTAAGGGATAATTATGCGTTTCTATTGTTTTTAGTAGTTTTAAGGGGGGTTTTGTTTTTTACTATTTTTATGGTTTTGGATTTATGGTTTTTAATGATTTTTACTTTTTTTGGGGTATTTTGGTATTTAGGGGTTTTAGGTTTTTTCATGGTTTTTAGGACTATTAAAGAGTTTTTGGGGTTCATGGGGCAAGGAAGATTCAGAGCCATTCTATTCCTGATCCCCCCAAAATATATAAAGAAAAAAGCAGATTCCACAAGGGAGGGGTGAGGCCAAACTGACCACACCCTAAACCCCAACACAACCCAAGACCCACACCCCAAGTAAAAGTCCAAAAAACACACAAAAGAAAAATTCAGTCAATGTCGTTTCCAAAGTCAGTCATTTCCTCACCGAGAGATCCAAATCTTTCAAAAAGACCAGTGTTCGTGTATGTAATGAAAATGTCAGAGTCAACTCCTGTATCCATAGAGTCCCAGCTCAACTCATTAGGGTTAGGATGTGTTTTATGTTTTAAGATGTTGGGTATGGGGTTTAGGATGAAGTGTTTTGTATTTTGGTTGTAGGGTATAGGGTTTTGGGGGTAGTGTTCTTACTTTCTAGTGTAGGGTATAAGGTTTTTGTTGTAGGATATAAGTTTTTTGGTTTCAGCTATAGGGTATATGGTTCAAAATGTATGGTTTTGAGTCCTTTAGGGTCTTTTAGATTCTTTTAGAATCATTTATGGGTTTTAAGATTTTCAGGGTCCTTTAGGTTTTTAGGGTTTTCATTGAGTTTTAATATTTTAAGGCTATTTTATAGTCTTTTAATGTTTTTTTGGTAATTTTAGTTTTTTAATTCTTTTAAATGCTTTTAGGTATTTTAGGGTCTTTAAGAGTTTTAAGGTCATTTAGTGTTTTTAGGGGTTTTTTGGGTCATTAACTGCTTTATAACCATTTAATTGATTTTTAATTTTATGAGTTTTAGTTTCTATTGGTATTTTTATAGTTTTAGAGTTTGTAGGGTGCTTTTGGTTTTTTGGGGTTTTTTGATTTAAAGGTAGTTTTAGGCTCCTTGTGGGTTTTTATGGTTTTTAGGGATTTTACTATTTTTAAAGATTTTCTAGTTTTTATGGTTTTAATGGTTTTTATTGGGTTTTAGGATTTTTTATGGTTTTTTGGGTATTTATGATTTTAATGGTATTATAGATTTTTTGCTGTTAGAAGGGGTTTTTTTGGATTTTAGGGTTGTTTTGTGTTTTTAGTGTTTTGATTGGTTTTTAGGGTTTCAAGTATTTTTAGGGGGTTTTGTGTTTTTCTGTGTGTTAGGGATTTTTTTGGGTTTTTGGTTTTAGTGTTTTTATAATTTGAATGTTTTTTAGGAGTTTAGGGTTATTTATGTATTTTTAAGGGGATATAGACTTTAGGTCTTTTATGGGTTTTTAAGAGATTAAGGGTTTTTAAAAAATTTATGGTATTTCTTGGGGGGGGTTTAATGATTTTTAAAGGTTTATGGATTTTAGGGGCTTAAGGAATTTTCAATGATTTTTTGGGGGTTTTAGAGTTTTTAGGGAATTTATGGGGTTTAAAGGTATATTGGGGGTTCTAGGGTTTTTAGGGTTTTTAGTGTTTTAGGGGTTTGGGGGTTTTTATAGTTGTTTACAGTTTTAGGGGTTTTATGTTTTTTCATTGTTTTTATTGGTTTAAATATTTTTAATGGATTTTACAGTTTCATAGGGTTTGTTATAGCTTTTTTTGGTTTTTTGGGTTTTTTGGGTTTTTGGGTTATTTGTGTCCATTTTAGTGATTCTAGGGTTTTTACAAAAAAAAATTGGGGTTTTTGGAGTTTCTGGTGTTTTTAATTGTTTATGGGTTTTTTGGGTTTTTACTTATTTTGGATTTTAGGAGATTTAGGGAGTTTAAGGGGTTTCCGGGTATTTCGTGGGTTTTATAAGGTTTTAGGTTAATTTATGGTCTGTACTGTTTTAAGGTCTTTTAATATTTTTTGTGTGTTTTTGGGTTTTCTAGGGATTTAGGGGCTTTAATTAATTTTTGAGATTTAAGTATTTTTACATATTTTTAGGGGTTTTATGGGTTTTTAGTGTTTTGTGGGTTTTTGTGTTTTTATAGTCTTTTAGGTTTTTATGGGTTTTTTTAGGTTTTTTAGGTTTTTAGGGTTTTTTGTCATTTTAGTGTTATAATGAAATTTTAGGAAATTTTAGGGATTTTAAGGATTTTAAGGGAATTTTTGGGTTATTCATTGGTTTTCAGGTTTTTTAGTTGTTTTCAAGGTTCTTAGCGATTTTTATGGGTTCAAAGGTTTTATGGTTTTTTAGGGATTTTTTGGTTTTTCATTGTTTTAAAGGGGTTTCATGGGTTTTAAGGGTTTTTTGGAGTTTTCAATGTTTTAGAGTTTTAGGGGGTTTTATGGGATTAAAATTATTTTAGTGAGATTTAAGTTGGTTTTAGGGGTTTAAATGGTTTTATGGTATTTAGGGGTTTTAGGGTTTTCTGTGTTTTAGTGTTTTAGGGTTTTTTTTGGATATTTGTGGGTTTTTTTGGATTTTTTGGGGGTTTATGGGTTTAATGTGTTTTATGGTGTTTTGGGTATTTTAGGTGTGTTTAATTGGTCTTTTTTGGGTTTATGGAGGTTGATATTTCTTTGGGGGTTTTTAGTTTTTTGTGGGTATTAGGGTTTTTTATTTTTAATGGGTTTTAATGTCCTTTTGTTGGTTTTAGTATTTTTAGGGATTTAAGGGATTTTCATTGGATTTTAGGGGTTTTAGTGTCATTTATGGTTTTAGTTTCTTGAAGGATTTTTAGAGTTATTTTAGGGTTTTTATGGGGGTTTAGGGTGTTTCTAGTTTTTTTAGAGTTGTTTAGGGGTTTAGTGTTTTTAGAGTTTTTTATGGTTTTGGGTATTTAAATAAATTTTAGGGTTTTTATGTATTTTAGGGATGTTTTGGTGTATTTATGTTTTTAGGGGTTATGGTGTCTTTTCTGGGTTTTTATAGGTTTTTAGAGTTTTAGGGTTTTTTAGAGTATTTGGGATTTTAGAGTCTTTTTGGGTTTTAGTGTTTTTAGGGTTTTAATTTTTTAATTGGTTTTAAGGGTTTTATGGATTTTTTAGATTCATGGTTAGTTAATGGGATTTATGGCTCTTTTAGGGACATGAGGGTTATTTTATGGTATTTTAGGGTTTTTTTCGGTTTTCTATGGTTTTTTTGAGTTTTTAATTTTTTATGGTGTTTATGTATTTTGATAGGGGATTAAATTGTTTTTAGGGTTTCGGGGTGGTTTTTTTTTTGTGTTTTAAGGTTTTACTAGGTTTTCCTTGAATTTTTTGGGATTTATGATTTTATTAGGAATTTTAAGGTTTTTTATATTTTTTGAATTTTATTTGTTTTAAGGTTTTTAGTGGTTTGGTGTTTTTACATTTTTTTGTTTGTGGGGTTTCTAACGAATTTTTGGATTTTTAATGTTTGTTAGGGTTTCTAATGGTGTTTCTGTTTTTTTAGTTTCTTTCATTTATTTGGTTTTTACGGATTTTAGGTTTGTTAATATTATTAGGGTTTTATCGTGATTTATGAGTTTTTGTGGTTTACAGTTTTTAGAGTTTTAGGGGTTTTAGGGTTTTAGGTGTTTTTAGGGTTTTTAATGGTTTTTGATGTCTCTAGAGTCTTTGGGGCATTTATGGTATTTATGGATATTTAGTGGTTTTATAGGTTTTTAGTTTCTTTTAGGGGTATTATGGTCAATTTGGGTTTTACGGTTTTCTTAAGGTCTTTTTAGGGGTTTAGTAGTTTTTTTTTGGGTTTGTTGAATTTTTAAGATCTTTTAGGGTTTTTAGTGTCTTTTAGTGCTTGGTTTGTTCTTTATGGTATTTTAGGTTTGTTTTAGGGTTATTTTTGTTTTTAATCTTTTCAGGGTTTATAGGGTTTTTAGGGGTATTTTAGGTTTTTTGATAGTTAGGTATTTTTGTGGTTTTTTGGGTTTCTTGGTGTTTATAGTGTTTTTAAGGACTTTTAGTTTTTTGGGGGATTCAAGGTTTTTTGGGTTTTTTAAATGGTTTTAGGGGTTTTAGGTTTATTAGGGGTTTTATAATTTTTATGGTGTTTAAGGGGGTTTTATGTCCTTTAGGTTTTTAATAGGGGTATTAGTTTTGTTTAGTGTTTTATGGACTAATGGGGGTTTTAGGGTTTTTAGCATATTTGAGGGGTTTTTATTATTTCAAGTATATTTTAGTTTTTTTGGGTTTCAGGGTCTTTAAGGGGTTCTAATGGAATTTGATGTTTTAGCGTTTTTATGTTTTTATGGATTCTTAATATTTTTATGGTTTTTAGTGTTTCTATGTTTTAGGTGTTTTAATGTCTTTTTTTGGTTTTGGGGGTTTTTTGGTTGTTTAGGGTATTTTTTTTTGTTTTTAAGGATTTTATAGTTTTTAGGATTATATGATTTTCTCTGGTTTTATGGTCATTTATGATTTTGGGGGCTTTTTGGTGTTTTTTGGTTTTCAATAGTTTTTAGGGGTGTAGGTTTTTTATAGATTTTTGGTTTTTAGGTTCTTAGGTTTTTAGGGTTTTATGTTGTTTTTTGGTTTTAAATATATTTAGGGACATTTAGTGTTTTTATTGGGTTTTTAAAGTCTTTTAGGTTTTTTAGAGTCATGTAGGCATTTTGGGGTATTAGGATCTTTTAGGGGTTTTAGATATTTTAGGGTATTATGTTAGGGTTTTTAGTATTTCAGTGATATTTTTGAACTTTTGTTTTGTTTTTAGGGACCTTCAGGGTTTTTAGGGTGTTTTATGGGTTTTTATGGTGCTTATGTGTTTTTAGGGGTTTAGGGTCCTTTACGATTATTAGGATTTTTTGGAAACTTTAGGAGTTTTGGGGGGGGGGGTTAAAATTGTTTTTATGATTTTAAATTTTAAGGGGAATGAGGATTTTTAATATTTTTTGTGGTTTTTAGTGTTTTTTGTTTTTTTTTCTGTTTTAGGGGTTTTTGGGGGATATAAATGTTTTTTTATGTTTTTTATGGTTTTTTATAGTTTTCGCGGTTTTTGGGTTTTCAGTTTTTTATGGAATTTTTAGGGGTTTTGGTTTTGTAATTCCATTTATGGTTTTTATGTGTTTTTATGATTTTTAGGGTATTCTATGTCTTTTAGGATTTTTGAAAACATTTATGGTTTTTAGGGTATATATGGTGATTTTGGGTTTTTTTGGTTTTTAGTGCTTCTTAGGGTCTTTTAGGGGTTTTGGGTTGTTTAGGGTTTCTTAGGTTCTTATAGGGATTTAATGGTTTTTAGAGTTTTAATGTTTTTTTGGATTTTAAGGGTCATTTAGTGTTTTTATGGCCTTTTTTGTTTTTAGGAGTTTTAGGGTTAATAAGTGTTTTCAATGTATTTTAGGACCTTTTAGGAGATTTAGGGATTTTAGCATCCATTAGGGTTTTTAGTGGCTATAGGCTTGTTCAGGAGTGTTAGGGCAAGGAAGATGCGAGGGTCGGGTTATTCCTGGCCCCCTGAAATTTATTAAAATGATAAAAGAGACACAAAAAAAAGAGAGGGGAGGGGTCAATCGACCCACACCCAAAAACACTTAACGACCCAAGACAAAAGACCCAAAAAAAGAAAAAACTTGAACAAAAAAAAGAAAAAACACAAAAAAAAAAGCATCCACCACCATCATCCAACATCAACCAGCATCTGGCAGCTCCCAACTAACCAACAACCAGCATCCATACTCAAACAGCAATCCACATCCAGCAGCAGCACAACCCTAAACCACAGCTTCAACACCTCCCATCCAAGCAGCAACCAGCATCCAGAACCGCGATCATCCAACATCACAGAACCACCAGCATGAAACATCACATAACCACCAACATCAAAATCATAAGCCTCATCATCACTATCATTCAGCAGCTCACCACCAAGCAGCAACCAACATCCAATTACACAATGCAGCAACCAACAACCAATATCGCATGATCCCGCATCCAACACCTCCTCACCATGGAGATCCACCATACGAAGCACCATCATCCATCATTCATCAGCAACCAGAAGCTCACAACCAAACAAGAACCAACATCCAAACTCACAGAGTCAAACATCGATCACCTTCCCGCTAAGAAGATCAACCGCCAGTAGCATAGAACCATCAGTACACCTATGCCCATAACCCAACCATAGCACCCAATGAAGTATCCAATGCCACTCGACAGAACCAAAATCCAGCATCCGAAATAAAATACTCGCATCAAAACACCAGCACCCACCCGTGATGCCAGAACACAACACACAGAAACCCATGTCCAAACCATCACCCAGATAGTCCAGAAATAGGTCACATTCAAACCAGCAATATCTCATGGGATCACAATATAGAGAAGCATCCAAAACGCACAAATTGGTCAGTCTTTCATCAACAACATAGAGTAGAAATGAAACAGAAGAAAAGGATGCACAGACCTGCATTTTATGCGTGAAATGGTACCCAACTGAATGGAAATCCCAAACCAAAGAACTACTTAGACCACCTCCGAACCATCAAGGCTCGATCCGCCTCTTCAAAAGCCTCCAGAGTAGCCTGTCAGTCCTGTCATCATGTCCATTGAGAAGAACCTCCAAAGGGCTGAACCGTCGCGAGCTGGGGGACCCAGATCTTCCTCAAGAATCCAAGAAGCAAAGTCGCACTCTGGAAACACCTGGAACGACCCTATCCTCCATGATCCTGAACCACCACGCCCAGGGAAGACTAGATCCAACCCTCCCCATCAATGAAATGAGAGGCCGCATTCCAGTAGGACTAGATCCGATCATGGATCTAAAATGCCACACAGAGGAGAGGCCAGATCCGACCCATCTCACCGAAGCATGAAAAAGCCGCATGCCCAAAAGCATAGATCTAACCCTCTTGTTCATGAGAGAAACTAATGAATGGAGCATCCTCCTGAGGAGATCTACGAGGACACAATCAAGCCAGAGAAAACGCACCTCAAGAGGGGGAAGCAGCAGCACTGAGCACATCGGGGCTTGAGAATCCATCACCATGACGAAGAAGTGCCATTTGAGGATGAAGTGCCGCTGGAGAGCAGAAACACGAGAGAATCTTGGGTTCCTGAAATCTGAAAGTCTATCAGCGATGCCGCAAGCCAAAATGAGCCTCTCTGAAACTGCTGAACCACACCTCTAAAGTGCAACACCGATATGCACCTCCAAAGTCGCACCTCCTGAAAATTGTAAATCTAAAGCCATCAAGATCCTCCTTGACCACCACTGTGACACCAGCAGAGAGAGCTACATGAACGCCGCCCCATCCTCATCATGAAACCACCAGAAGAATCCTGAAGGGAAGCAGGAGCACACCGTCGGGAGAGAGAATCCAGGAGAGAGAGGCGGAATCTTTCACGCTAAAATTTTTCACAGGGGTGTTAGGGGACATAATAGCTCTTTATGGTTTTTTTGGTCCTTTGGGGGTTTTAGAGTCTTTTAGTGTTTTTGGGGTTTTTGGGGTTTTTGGGGTATTAACGTTCTATATGGTTTTTAGAGACTTTTAGGGTCTATATAGTCTTCAAGGGGGTTTTAAGGTTTTTATCTGTTTTAGGATTGTATGGTTTGTTGGGGTTTAAGGGTGTTTATAGTCTTTTATGGTTTTTTGGTTTTTTGGTTTTTCGGTTTTTTATGGTCTTTTAAGAGTGTTTAGGTTTTTTATGGATTTTATTGGTTTCTTGAGATTTTTTTGGTTTTTGGGGTTTGGGGGGGTTTAGGGTTTCAGGGGTTTTAAGTTAATTTTTTGTATTTTTATTTTTTTAGTGGTGTTAAGGGATTTTAGTTTTTTGTAGGGTTTTTATATTTTTCCAGAACTTTTAAGGGTTCTAAGTGTATTTAGGGTGTTTGGTCTACTAGAGTTTTTGGGTTATTTTGAGTTTTAATACATTTTTAGTGATTTTAGGGGTTTTATTGTTTTTGTGGTTTTTAGAATTTTAAGGATTTTTATTTTTTTAATGAATTTTTAGGGTTTTAATGGGGTTTTAGGTTCTTTTTGTTTCTACCGTTTTTTGTGGATTTTAAAGTGTTTTTATGGTTTCACGATTTTTGGGGTATTTTGGGGTGTTCATGGTTTTTTTTCCTTTTAGTAATTTTAGGGTTTTAGGGGTTTTTATTGGTTTTTAGTGTTTTTTTTGGTTATTAAGGGATTTTTGGGGTTTTAGGAGTTTTATATATTTTATATATGATCATCATTTTAATATATATTTTTTTTCAAGGAATTTTAGGTGTTTTAGGATTTTCATAGTTTTTTATGAATTTTTGTGTTTTTACCAGTTTTTATGGGGTATTAAGGGATTGTTTTGGGTTTTAGTGGGATTTTAGTGATTTTATGGTGTTTTTAGCAGTTTTTAGTATTTTTATGGGGTTTAGTGTTTTTGGTATTTTTATGGTGCCTTTTGAGTTCTTTTATTTTTGGTTTTTTAGTATTATTAGTGTTTTGGTGTTTTAGGTGTTATATGGTTATTTGTGTTTTTAGAATATTTTATGGTTTTAGGATTATTTAGAGGTTTTATGATTTTTTAAGTGTTTTTAAGGTTTTCAGTGGCTTCTTAGGGTTTTAATGTTTTTTGACAGCTTTTTTTTATTTTTAGGGTCTTATAGGGGTTTTAGGGTTTTTATAGTTTTTAGGGTTTTAGGAATTCTAGGGTTCTTTTATAGTCTTTAGGGATATTTAGGGTTTTGTAGGGTTTTGAATGGGTTTTTGGTTCTTAGGGTTTCTAGGGATTTTTAGGGGTTTTAATGGAGTTTTTTCAATTTTTGGTTTTTTCTATTCTTGGATTAGATAGGGGTTTTTCTATTTTTATGGGTTTGGAGTATTTGAGGGTGTTTTACTATTTTTAGTGTCATTGGGGGGGGGGGTTAGTTTTTGAATTTTTAGTGGTTTTGAGGGGGTTTCAATTTTTTAGAGTTTTATGGTTTTTTTGGTTTTAGGGTTTTTAGTGTCTTTATAGTTCTAGATTTTTTTTTGGTTTTTTGTGTTTTTACTATTTTTTAGGATTTTCAGTGGGTTTTTGAGTTTTTAGGGTTGTTTTAGGGGTTTTTGGTCTTTATGGTTTTTTGTGTGTCAAATTGGTTTTATGTTTTTAGGGTTTTTATGGGTTTTTTGGTTTTGTTAGGGTATTTTGGGTTTTCATACGATTTATTTTCAGGTTTAGTGTTTTTAGGACTTTCATAGGGGTTTGGGTTTTTAAATAAATTTTATATATTTTTGGGTTTTAATTTTATTCTGGGTTGATATAGTTTTTTGGCGTTTTTGGAGTTTTCAAAATTATTTTATGGTTTCTAGGATTTTTCAGCAGTTTTAAAATTTTTAGGGGTTTCTTGGGTTTTAGGGTATTTTTGTGTTTCTTAATGGTTTGTGTGTTTTTTGGGTTTTTTTAATCATTTTTGGTGGTTTAGTGTTTTTAGGATTGTATAGTTTTAGTGTTTTTAAGGGTTTTACTATCTTTTAGGTACATATAAAAACTTTTAAGGGTTTTAAGCGTTATATAGTTTTTAGATAATTTAAGGTGTTTAATGGTTTGTACGGTCATTTAGGATATTTAATGCTTTTGGGTCCATTAAAATTTTTATTTTTTTAGATAATATTTTTGTATTATTAGATTTTTATGTTTTTAGGGTCTTTTGGGGTGTTTTAGTTTGTTCAACTGTGTTTTAAAAATTATAATGTTTATTATACATTTTTGATGTTTTAGGATTTTTCAGGTTTTTTAGTTTTTTAGGAATTTTTTCTGGTTTTTATTGGTTATGGGGTTTTTAGTGTTTTATGTAATTTAAGGATTTATCAGGTATTGGGGTTTTTAATGTTATTTATTGTGTTTTAAGTATTTTGTTGGATTTTTTTGGATTATGATTGTTTTTAAGGTCTTTTATAGTATTTTAGGGGATTTATACGTCTTTAAAGTTTTTATCAAGGTTTTAGGGTTTTATGTTTTTAAGGTATTATAGGGTTTTTGGGGTCTTAGTTATTTTTATGATTTTATGGCCTTTTAAGAATTTTTCTTATTTTCATAAGAGACTTTTGGTTTTTTAAATCCTCTTTGTTGTTTTAATGGTTTTTAGGGTCCTTTAATGTTTTTCGATTCTCTTAGAGTTTTTAGGGCCCTTTAGGATTTTTAGGTTTCATTATGTTCTTTTGGATCCTTTTTAGATTTTGAGAGTTTTTTGAGTCTTTTAGGGTTGTTTTCGGGTCATTTATGGTTTTAGTGTTTTTACTAGATTTTATGGGTTTTAATATATTTAGTAAATTTTATGGTTTTTAGTGTAATATCGTAGTTATTTATATTTTTTGAGTCTTTTAAGGGATTTTGGTTTTTTGGGGTTTCTTTTGGGATTTTAGGGGTTTTATGGATTCTCAAGGTAATTTATGGATTTTTTAGACTTTTTTTCTATATTTTAGAGGTTTTTTTGGGTTTCTGGATTTTTTATGGTTTTTTTATTTAAATATTTCTTTTGAGTTTTAATGTTATTGTGGTTTTTATGATCCTTTAAAGACTTGAAGGGGTTTTAGTGTTTTAAGGTTCATTGGGGTTGTTAGGGTATTGATATATAATTTATGTTCTTTTTTGGCCTTTTTATTTTTTAGGGTTTTTATTTATTTTCATATTTTTTATATAATTTATAGTATTTTTAGGGTTTTTGGGGTTCTAAGGGTTTCTTTATAATTTTTATGGTTTTATGGTTTTTACTGTTTGTAAAGGTTTTTCAGTTTTTTTGGATGTTTTAGGGAATTTTTGAGCATTTTTGGAATATTCAGGGTTATCAGGGTTGTTAGAGGTTTTAGGTATTTTTTTAATTTTTTTTGGATTTTAAGGTCTTCATTGCATTTTAGGGGTTTTTAGGGGTGTTGTGTTTTTGGAATTTTTTAAAAGTTTTTTTTAAGTATTTATGGGGTTTTGTGGTTTTAGGATTGTTTTAGGGTTTTTATGTTTTTTTAGAGTTTTGACGTGGGGTTATTTTTTTTAGTGGTTTCAGGGTTATTTTAGGGTTTTAATGGTTTTTAGGCATTTAGGGGTTGGGGTTGTAATGGGTTTTAGGGGTTTTATGAAATTTTAGGGTTTTCATAAGTATTTAGGGATTTCATATTTTTTTTTATTTTGAATAAGGGTTTTTTGAGCCTTTAATGAATATTATAGGGGTTTATTTTGTTTTTAGGGTCATTTAGGGTCTTTTAGTTTTTAGCGTTTTATGGTTTCAAGGGACTTCTAGGGGTTTTATAGGGGTAGATTGAGGTCTTTAAGGGATAAAAGGATTTTGGGGTGTTTAGTGTTTTTTAGTTTTTTTATGTTTTCTAGGTTTTGTTTATTTTATTGGGGTTTTAATGGATTTAAGAGGTGTTTTAGTTTTTCCTTGATTCGAGTTTTTGGGATAATTTTGGTTTTTATGGGTCTTTATAAATATTTATGGTTTTTAGGTGTTTTATATTTTTTATGGTTTTTAATGGTTTAGGGATTTTAAGGGCTTTAGTGTTTTTTGTGGTTTTGTATGACTTTTTAGCATTTCCACGGATTAAAGGGATTTTAACCGTTTTTATTTGATTTGTGGTATTTTTTGGGGTTTTAGGACTTTTTAGGGGTTTAAGGGGTTTTGGGGTTTATTTTGTTTTTTATATTTTTTAATGGTATTTAGTGTTTTAGAGTTTTATGGTATTTTAGGGGTTTAGTATTCTTTTAATGATTTAGGTGTTTTAAGGGATCATTGTTTTTTTATGATTTTTTTAGTTTTTATTGTTTTTTGGGGTTTTATAGTGTTTTGGGGTTTTTATAGGTGTGAGGGATTTTAAGTGTTCTCTCACGTTTTAGGGTTTTTAGGGTGTTTAATATATATTTATTGTTTTTAGGGATTTTACAGGTTTAATGATATTTTAGGGGTTTTATGTTTTTAGGTGTTCAAGGATTTTTAGTTTTGTTTATGGGTTTTAGTGATTTTTAGGTCGTTTTAGTGTTTTGGGGTTTTCGGTTTTTGGTGTTTTTTAGGGTTTTCTGGGGTTTTTAGAGTTTCATGGTCTTTAGTGTTTTTTGAGTTTTTTGGATTATGTTATAGCTTTTAAATGTCTGTATCTTTTTTTCATTTTATTTTGTAGGGTGTTTTGTGTATTTTGATGTTTTTTGGTGTTTTTAGCTGCTTTGTAGGATTTTGTATATTTTTAGACTACTATATGGTTTTTATAGTTTTTGAGGTTTTTTGGTTTATTTAGGATTTTTAAGTGTTTTTAACATTATTAGGGGTTTTTTTAAATTTTAATGGGTTTTAGGGGTTTTTTGGGTATTTTGTGTTTTAAATATTTTTAGGGTTTTTTGTGTTTTTAAGGGAGTATAGTGGTTTAGGGTTTTAAGGTGTTATTTTTATTTTATTTTTGGCTTTTTTGGTTCTTTTGGTGTTTTCTAAGGGTCTTTTAGGGTTTTAGGGGTTTTTTATGTTTTAAGGGTTTTATGGGTTTTATGGATTTTACTGGATTTTGGGTTTTTTTAGAAATTTTCTAGTTTTTTATGTTTTTAGGGGTTTTAATATTTTTATGGTATTTAAGGTTTTTGAAGTTTTTAGGTGTTTTATTGGTTTTTTTAGGTTTTATGGTTTTTATGGGTTTTAGTGGTTTTAATGATTTGTGATGGTTATTAATATTTTTTATAGTTTAAGGGTATTTAGTGGATTTAGGGTCTTTTAAGGTTTTATTAGTGTATATTTAGGGTCCTTTATGGTATTTAGGTCTTTTAGGGGTTTAATGGATATTTGGGTTCTTAAGGTTTTTATATTTTTTATGGATTTTTAAGGAGTTTAAAATGCATTATGGATTTTAAGGTTTCGTTAAGGGTTTAAAGGTTTTATGATACTTTTAATGTGTTTTATTGTCTTTTAGAATTTTTTTGCGTTTTTAGGGGTCTCTTGGGTTTTATGGTTTTGGGAGTTTTTCAGGGTTTTAGGGACTTTTGGCTTTTTAGGGGTTCAAGTATTCTTCATTTTTTATAGGTGTTAATACGTTATTTTTTGGGGATTTTAGTGTTTTTGGGTCCTTTTAGGGGTTTTCCGGGTTTCTAGAATCATTTTCTAGATTTAGGGTTATTGGAGATTTTTGGGGTTTATTAGGGTCTTTTTTTATTTTACAGAGTTTTATGTGTTTTAAGTGTTTTAGGATTTCAAAGGTTTTTATGGTGTATTTGGGGGTTCTAAAGATTTTTGTAGTTGTTAAGGGGTTTTTAGCTTTTTATTGGTTTTATAGATTTCGGTTTTTTTGTTTTTTATTTTTTTTATGATTTTCACGGGTTTATAGTATTTGGGGGGGGTATTCTAGGGTTTTAGTTTTCTTAGTCTGTTTTCGGGTTTTTAGGTTTTTCTATGTTTTTAGTTTTTTATGGGTTTTAGGTTTATTTAAATATTTTCGTGATTTTTAGTGTTTTTTATTATTCTTAGTGTTTTAGGATCATTTTGAGTTAAATGTTTTTTAAGGTCATTTAGGATTTTTTTTTGTAGTTTTATGGTATTTTTAGTAATTTTGAGTCTTTTCTTCATTTCATGTTTTCAGGTTCTTTTAGTGGTGTTGGGTTTTAGGGTATTTTATTAATTAGGGATTATGGTTTAGGGTTTAAGGTTCAGGTTTTAGTATTTAATTATAGGGTTTAGGGTTTACGATTTAGTGTATACAGTTTAATGAGTAAGGTATAGTGTAAATGGTTTATAGTGTAGAGTTTATAGTATAAGGCCCCAGCCTTAAACCTTACATAATATTGAATTAAATGAATAATTCACATTGAGGATCTTTTCAGGTTTAGAGTTTTAGAAAATTAGAACATAACTATTACATCTTAAAAGATTACAAAGTAGACACTTCTACTAAGTCTCCATAAAATAAAAACTCTTAAAAAGAAAGATGTCTAGATTCCTTGTTTTAGATAGCATGAAATTCCCTTGATCCCATCCTTGACCTTATTCCACTTTAAGTCCTGTGAAAAACATTTCGAAAAACTTGGGGTGAGCATAAAAAGCTCAGTAAGGGATACAAAAAGAATGAAAACTGCTAGTTTTTCAAACATCAAGTAAACCATGTATACTCTATCAAAGTAATACCTTCACCTTCATGAAGAAGTAAAAAAAATCTTGACTGCATAAAGTATCATTACTTACCTTTTTGTAACCAAAGGATTACTATAAAACCCATATAAAGAACACATAGAATATATAAAGGTAACTTGGGACATAAACATACTTAAGTGGAATAACCATACGGTCCACTTCCACACATATCACTTAATGGAATAGCCATACGGCCAATTTCCATACATACTTAATGGAATAGCCATACGGCCGACTTCCATACCCAATGCATTGGAGGTTATAACGTAACCACCCGTCCTGGTATTCACGGCACCACCCGTCATATGGTTTATAACGTAACCACCCGTTAAAATGTCCAAGTACCAATATAAAATCATAAAACATAAAACCAATATAAAGGAATGATAACATTTCCACATTTCAATCAAAATATATCATAATAGAATCCTTTATCAAAACCATTTTCAATACCAAAATACATAAAAGAGTATATGGTATTTATTTTTTTTAAACATTATGGCTTGTTGAGGAAGCCAAAGATTAAATAATACTCACGGTGGCGGAAAAGGTCGTTGTCACCGCGTACGTTAAAAAAACATTCCTTTTTTTCGTTTAGTAAAACGCTTCATAGAAAAAGATTCCTTTTGTATAAAAGTAAAAGTCAAAGGGGTTTATACACCGTATAAAAGAAAGTTGTGTATAAAACGAAATATGCATCAATGAAAGGAGATTGAGATGAAGTCCCTTACCTTGGGTCCAACTTGACTCGATCGTTCTTTAACGTCCTGAATAATAAACTTGAGTTAATTTCTACTTCATTAAGAACCTTTTTAAAGTTCATTATTCTTTTTATATCACTTATTTCCATGTTATAAACATTATGTAACCATTTAAGTTAATAATGTTTGTTTTGTCAATATTTGGTTCTTAAGTCGAAAGTTGACTTCTTACAATTACATGTTGTTCATGTGGTCAAAAGTTCTTTATATCCAGAATGAAATTCCCGATTTGGATATAATATGTATCATATATATCCAGCATATACATGTATTTATAATATTACATAATCATTTAGAGTAAGAAATGAAATGCACCGTTCATGGAGACGGTAAGCCGTACGTACGCATGAACGCTACTTTCATTTCTTTGTCATATTAGTGGAATTAAAACTAAATGAGAGGTATGTATATTTTAATTCAAGAATTATATTCATCATTTAGATATATCATTAATTATATATATACATTATATACATGTAATTTTAATAGTACATTACATTTGGGGATAAGAAATGAAATGCACCGTTCATGGAGACGGTTAGCCGTATGTACGCATGGACGCTACTTTCATTTCTATCTCATACTTTAATGGAAAGAAATAATAATGATATAGAGGTATATTATAATTACAGTATAACATCATATATAATAACTTTAAATCCATCCTTTACATGTCCCACATATGGCATTAACGAATCACATCACTTTTAGGGGGCGGTAGTCCGCACTTCCTTAAATGAAGATATCGTGTTTACCCATAATGGAAACCATAAAGGTATGACAAAAATGAAAAATACAGAAGCTTAAAGAAAACATAAACATACTATATATCATATATAAAAATAGTGACATCATAATGGCCACCCATGAAGGTGTTAAATGAGTATTGAACAATCATCGTTTCGGGAGGCAGAATTTCACCATCCACGGAAACCGTATGTTCTTTAACCATTTGATGTAGTTGTGTGAGAGTGTAGCTCAAATAAATATTATAACAACATCCTAGTATATATAAGATACTGGTATTGTTACAAAAGAAGTAAATAAAAAGAGTTTAGAGGGTTGGAGAAGCAAAATAAAACAAATGAACAAGAGAGAATGAATTACCTTTAAAAGTGTAACTCCCTTTTGATTTGAGCCTAAAGGCTTCGTTTGAAAGGATTATTCCCAAATGGAATCCTCTAGGATGAGGAGAGGGATGTGGAGAGAGTAATTGGGAAGGTTTTGGCCGAGCCAAAGGCTTGAGAAGTGTGTGAAATGGGGTAGAGGTGGGGGCCTTTTATAAGAGGAGAGGAGGGGCACTTTTGGAAAGTAAAGAAATATTACTTTATTTGAAAATGTGTTTCGGTTTTAAAAGGTCCCACATTGATATAATTAGTGGATAAGGTGATAAGGGTTCTAAATCCACTCATCCAATTGGTTTTGGCCATGTGTAGGTTTTATATTTTTCATTATCTTTCCATTTTATTTAAATCGTCAAATAATGATGTCATCGCTGCATCATTATTATGTCATATATAATTTAATTTATTTAATGTCTAAAAATTATAAAACAAATACTATGATGTAGGAAATAGTTTTAGCTTTCCAATGACTATTTATAATCAAAATTTGGTTTGTATAACCCCACTCAAAAATTATTTTAGTAAAACAATTTATGTTAGTGTCATTTTCACTTTAACATTAAATAAAAATATATTAATGTCATTTTCCAACTAAAGTGGCTCCATGGGGTCCCCAAGTTGGCCCATGGCTTGTATTGGTCGGCCATGACTCACCCAATAGGTGTAGGACAAGTGTCATGGTGTTTTCACATTCTTATAATACCATTTTTACCTTAAACTACACTAATTACCTCTAATCGCGATTAATGAAAAAAAGTTACTATTCACCAAAAAAATTATTTTAATCTCATTGAACCACATTTTAATTATTAATGACAACCATGTATGTCGGATTTTCAAAATTCAATACACATTAGTGGTAAACTTTCATTTAACTGAAAAATCAGTTTGCTTGATTACCACTTAGTGGTTTCACTATTCATCAAAAATTGAAGTTTTTCAGAAAATTACCAAAAATTCACCCTAAGCTATATTTGATATTCCGAATTCAAAAATGAAGTCCATTTTACAAAATTCAAAACATATAAGTCAAATTAATTAATTTAATAATTAATTCCCGCTGTCATGACAAATAGCGTGTTTTTGTGAAACAATAAGTATCAAAAGATTGACACCAGTTTAAGTCCAATTTCAAAGTGAAATTGATTCCAATGACCACCATTGGATTAACTGGTAAAAATATTTTCTAATTTCACTTTAAAACCAATTAAAATAATAATCTAATCATATAAATAATTTAGATTAAAAAGAGGTTTTGAATTAAAATACAACATTTTACACTATTCATAAAAAAATGAACTTTATCAGAAAGGTACCAAAAATTTACACAAAGTAAATTTTGATGTCCCGATTCTAAAGAAGAGTTATATTTGGTCCAAAATAAATTATAAGAGTGATCAAAACTATATTTAATGACGGTTCACCATTAAAAGGTGATAAGTGAACCTTTAGTGAAAATTAGAGTATATATGCCCTAAAATTGAACTCCTTCCGTATTTTAAGCCTTTATCTTTTATTGGGTAAATGTATAAACATTTAAAAACATATCTAATCATATTTTAGTTATTTCTATCCATTCCCGCCAGTACAACGGCTACTTGTTAACTAACATTTAAAATAATATTATTTTATTACTAGTGTGCTACGTAAGTTTCAAAGAAACTCATCGTTGCGTATCGGGTACGCTATCGAACATAGCAACCCCTTTAAAATAAAATTAATATTTAATTCGTAAATATTAATTATTATGAAAATTATTTATTCTTTATTTACCTGGGATGTTACATCCTTCCCCCTTTTGGGAATTGCGTCCTCGCAATTTTATTCACTTATCAAAATAAGTGGGGGTATTTATCCCTCATAGCATTTTCAGATTCCCATGTTGCCTCTTCAATCACATGGTTTTTCCAAAAAACATTTACCTGATGAATCACCTTATTCCGTAACACCTGCTCCATGTGGTCAAGAATCTGGACCGGTTGTTCCTCATAAGATAGGTTCTCTTCCAACTGAACTACCTCTGGACTCAAAACATGAGATGGATCTGGCATATACTTTCTCAACATTGAAACATGAAAAACATTGTGTACCTGAGATAAACTCGGAGGTAAAGCCACTCGGTATGCAACTGATCCAACTCTTTCCATAATTTCGTATGGTCCAACCAACCATGGACTCAACTTTCCTTTCTTACCAAATCTCATCACACTTTTCCAAGGAGAAACCTTGAGAAAAGCATGATCACCTACCTCAAAAGATAGATCCTTCCTCCGGTTATCCGCATAACTCTTCTGCCTGCTCTGAGCTGTTCTCATGTGGTTTCTGAATCAACTGAACTTTTTCTGCCATCTCTTCTACCAATTCTGGTCCCATCAGCTTCCTTTCACCCACTTCATTCCAAAATGCTGGAGTTCGACACCGCTTCCCATATAATGCCTCAAATAGTGCCATCTATATACTGGAATGAAAGCTGTTATTATAAGAAAATTCAACCAAAGAAAGATGTTGGTCCCAACTTCCCTGATAATCCATCAAACAAGCTCGTAGCATATCCTCCAATGTCTGAATTGTTCGTTCTGACTGCCCATCTGATTGAGGATGAAAAGCTGTACTAAAATTTAATTCAGTACCCAACGACTTCTGAAGGCCTTTCCAAAATTTAAAAGTAAACCTAGGATCACGATCTGATACAATGGAGAGAGGAACTCCATGTAACCTGACTATCTCTTTAAGATACAGACGGGAAAGTTGATCAAGAGAGAAAGTATCTCGTATAGAAAGGAAATGAGCAGATTTGGTCAAGCGATCAACAATAACCTAGATTGCATTATTACCTCGAGATGTCCTCGGTAATCCCACAACAAAGTCCATGGATATGTTTTCCCATTTCCACTCTGGCACTGGTAAAGGCTGAAGCATCCCTGCCGCTCTGCTTTAACATGTTGACATGTCAAACACTTCACAGTAAAATCAGCAATGTCTCTTTTCATTCCATCCCACCAGTAATACTCCCGCAGATCTCTGTACATCTTAGTACTACCAGGATGAACTGAAAACAGGGAACTATGAGCCTCACATAACAACTCATTCTTCAACTGTGAATCACAAGGCATACATAACCTCTTCACAAACCTCAAAACACAAACACAAACTTATCCAAGAACTCATGGAAAATTTTATTCATAATGTCCATGAATACAGCAGGTGCATTGGTTAACCCAAAAGGCATAACTACAAATTCATAATGGCCATATCTAGTACGGAACGCAGTCTTCGGAACGTCTGCTTCTTTTACGTTCAACTGATGGTACCCCGACCTCAAGTCAATCTTTGAAAAATACTGAGCTCCCTGGAGCTGATACCACTTCATTCGATGGCCCAACATCTGCTGAAGTTGTTACAAAGGATTTCGCCACCCCTTTCTGCTTGTAGTCTGGCTGCATTCCCCCAGTTGAGTTCTTCGTTGGACACTCATTTGCATAATGACCCATTTCATTACACTTAAAACATCTTACCGTTGGCTTTTCATTTCCTGATTGATCATCTTCCTTACAGTTACGAGCAATATGACCAGACTTACCACACCGAAAGCACTTACCAGACTTGGATAAACATTCTCCAGGATGCATTTTACCACACTTCTCATGGGATGGATATTTGGTTTTCTTACCTCCTTTCTTCTTTGATGAATTCTTCCCCTTTTTCCTGCCAACTAGACCTCTTATTCTGTTGTTTGTCATAGAACACCTGATCATCGACAAACTCCATTTCTACCTTCTCCGCACATCGAACAAGTTTTTCATAACTTTTGAATTCACGAGAAGCTAAAGCCCTTCGATACTTTGGCTTTAACCTTGAGTAAAAACGGTTTATTTTACTATCAAGATCTCGTATGAAGTTTGGAGCATACCTTGCCAATCGAGTGAACTTTTCTTCACAAGAAGCCACTGAATCATCCTCCTGCTTCAATTCTAGGAACTTTTTTTCCATCCTAAGACGAACCACCTTAGGAAAATATTTCTCAAGAAACATACCTTTGAATTCGTCCCAGTGAAGATCCTCAATCTCATCACTATCCCTTATATTTTTCACCATCGACCACCACTGATCAGCTTCACCTTCAAAACGGTAAACAGCAAGACTAACCTTTTGATTTCTTGAACACCCCATGACATCAAAAATCTTCTCCAGTGCTTTAATCCACCCTTCAGCTTGCACAGGGTCAGATGATCCTCTGAATGATGGGGGATGTTGCCTCATGAAATGTTCCACCACTGACATGTTCCTCTGCGGTTGATCTGGCTGATCTCGTGCATGGATACCACCACCATTTATAGCCTGAGTCAACTGTGCCATCACTGCAACAAACTGTTCAGTTCCGATTCCGACCATCTCAGGTTGCTGATTTGGAAGGTTATCTTCCTCCTGATGTCGTCCCAACATAGCTGCTTTGTTTCCTCTGCGGAAAACCATTCTGAACACAGAAATATCTTAGGCGAAGCAACATGGTAATCCGTAAATGCTATATCATTTCAATCATATTATAATTTAACACTTTTCTAACTCCTAAAGTTGTCTAAACCGTCCTTTGATACAAACTATAAGGCCCCAGCCTTAAACCTTACATAATATTGAATTAAATGAATAATTCACATTGAGGATATTTTCAGGTTTAGAGTTTTAGAGAATTAGAACATAACTATTACATCTTAAAAGATTACAAAGTAGACACTTCTACTAAGTCTCCATAAAATAAAAACTCTTAAAAAGAAAGATGTCTAGATTCCATGTTTTAGATAGCATGAAATTCCCTTGATCCCATCCTTGACCTTATTCCACTTTAAGTCCTGTGAAAAACATTTCGAAAAACTTGGGGTGAGCATAAAAAGCTCAGTAAGGGATACAAAAAGAATGAAAACTGCTAGTTTTTCAAACATCAAGTAAACCATGTATACTCTATCAAAGTAATACCTTCAACTTCATGAAGTAGTAAGAAAAATCTTCACTGCATAAATTATCATTACTTACCTTTTTGTAACCAAAGTATTACCATAAAACCCATATAAAGAACACATATAATATATAAAGGTAACTTGGGACATAAACATACTTAAGTGGAATAACCATACGGTCCACTTCCACACATATCACTTAATGGAATAGCCATACGGCCAATTTCCATACATACTTAATGGAATAGCCATACGGCCGACTTCCATACCCAATGCATTGGAGGTTATAATGTAACCACCCGTCCGGGTATTCACGGAACCACCCGTCATATGGTTTATAACGTAACCACCCGTTAAAATGTCCAAGTACCAATATAAAATCATAAAACATAAAACCAATATAAAGGAATGATAACATTTCCACATTTCAATCAAAATATATCATAATAGAATCCTTTATCAAAACCATTTTCAATACCAAAATACATAAAAGAGTATATGGTATTTATTTTTTTTTTAAACATTACGGCTTGTTGAGGAAGCCAAAGATCAAATAATACTCGCGGCGGCGGAAAAGGTCATTATCACCGCGTACGTTAAAAAATACATTCCTTTTTGTCGTTTAGTAAAACGCTTCGTAGAAAAAGATTCCTTTTGTATAAAAGTAAAAGTCAAAGGGGTTTATACACCGTATAAAAGAAAGTTGTGTATAAAACGAAATATGCCTCAATGAAAGGAGATTGAGACGAAGTCCCTTACCTTGGGTCCGACTTGACTCGATCGTTCTTTAACGTCCTGAATAATAAACTTGAGTTAATTTATACTTGATTAAGAACCTTTTTAAAGTTCATTATTCTTTTTATATCACTTATTGCCATGTTATAAACATTATTTAACCATTTAAGTTAATAATGTTTTTTTGTCAATATTTGGTTCTTAAGTCGAAAGTTGACTTCTTACAATTACATGTTGTTCATGTGGTCAAAAGTTCTTTATATCCAGAATGAAATTACCGATTTGGATATAATATGTATCATATATATCCAGCATATACATGTATTTATAATATTACATAATCATTTAGAGGTAAGAAATGAAATGCACCGTTCATGGAGACGGTAAGCCGTACGTAAGCATGAACGCTACTTTCATTTCTTTGTCATATTAGTGGAATTAAAACTAAATGAGAGGTATGTATATTTTAATTCCAGAATTATATTCATCATTTAGATATATCATTAATTATATATATACATTATATACATGTAATTTTAATAGTACATTACATTTGGGGATAAGAAATGAAATGCACCGTTCATGGAGACGGTAAGCCGTACGTACGCATGGACGCTACTTTCATTTCTATCTCATACTTTAATGGAAAGAAATAATAATGATATATAGGTATATTATAATTCCATTATAACATCATATATAATAACTTTAAATCCATCCTTTACACGTCCCACATATGGCATTAACGAATCACATCACTTTTAGGGGGCTGTAGTCCGCACTTCCTTAAATGAAGATATCGTGTTTACCCATAATGGAAACCATAAAGGTATGCCAAAAATGAAAAATACAGAAGCTTAAAGAAAACATAAACATACTATATATCATATATAAAAATAGTGACATCATAATGGCCACCCTTGAAGGTGTTAAATGAGTATTGAACAATCATCGTTTCGGGAGGCAGAATTTCGCCATCCACGGAAACCGTATGTTCTTTAACCATTTGATGTAGTTGTGTGAGAGTGTAGCTCAAATAAATATTATAACAACATCCTAGTATATTTAAGATACTGGTGTTGTTATAAAAGAAGTAAATAAAAAGAGTTTAGAGGGTTGGAGAAGCAAAATAAAACAAATGAACAAGAGAGAATGAATTACATTTAAAAGTGTAACTCCCTTTTGATTTGAGCCTAAAGGCTTACTTTGAAAGGATTCTGCCCAAAGGTAATCCTCTAGGATTAGAATAGGGATGTGGAGAGAGTAATTGGGCAGGGGTTGGCCGAGCCAAAGGCTTGAGAAGTGTGTGAAATGGGGTAGAGGTGGGGGCCTTTTATAAGAGGAGAGGAGGGGCACTTTTTGAAAGTAAAGAAATATTACTTTATTTGAAAATGTGTTTCGGTTTTAAAAGGTCCCACATTGATATAATTCGTGGATACGGTGATAAGGGTTCGAAATCCACTCATCCAATTGGTTTTGGCCATGTGTAGGTTTTATATTTTTCATTATCTTTCCATTTTATTTAAATCGTCAAATAATGATGTCATCGCTGCATCATTATTATGTCATATATAATTTAATTTCTTTAATGTCTAAAAATTATAAAAAAAAATACTCTGATGTAGGAAATCTTTTTAGCTTTCCAATTACTATTTATAATCAAAATATAGACTTGTATAACCCCACTCAAAAATTATTTTAGTAAAACAATTTATGTTGGTGTCATTTTCACTTTAACATTAAATAAAAATATATTAATGTCATTTTCCAACTAAAGTGGCTCCATGGGGTCCCCAAGTTGGCACATGTCTTGTCTTGGTCGTCCATGACTCACCCAATAGGTGTAGGACAAGTGTCATGGTGTTTTCACATTCTTATAATACCATGTTTACCTTAAACTACACTAATTACCTCTAATCGCGATTAATGAAAAAAAGTTACTATTCACCAAATAATTATTTTAATCTCATTGAACCAAATTTTACTTCTTAATGAAAACCATGTATGTAGGATTTTCAAAATTCAATACACATTAGTGGTAAACTTTCATTTAACTGAAAAATCAGTTTGCTTGATTACCACTTAGTGGTTTCACTATTCATCAAAAATTGAAGTTTTTCAGAAAATTACCAAAAATTCACCCTAAGCTATATTTGATATTCCGAATTCAAAAATGAAGTCCATTTTACAAAATTCAAAACATATAATTCAAATTAATTAATTTAATAATTAATTCCCGCTGTCATGACAAATAGCGTGTTTTTGTGAAACAATAAGTATCAAAAGATTGACACCAGTTTAAGTCCAATTTCAAAGTGAAATTGATTGCAATGACCACCATTGGATTAACTGGTAAAAATATTTTCTAATTTCACTTTAAAACCAATTAAAATAATAATCTAATCATATAAATAATTTATATTAAAAAGTTGTTTTGAATTTAAATACAACATTTTACACTATTCATAAAAAAATGAACTTTATCAGAAAGGTACCAAAAATTTACACAAAGTAAATTTTGATGTCCCGATTCTAAAGAAGAGTTATATTTGGTCCAAAATAAAGTATAAGAGTGATAAAAACTATATTTAATGACAGTTCACCATTAAAAGTTGATAAGTGAACCTTTAGTGAAAATTAGAGTATATATGCCCTAAAATTGAACTCCTTCCGTATTTTAAGCCTTTATCTTTTATTGGGTAAATGTATAAACATTTAAAAACATATCTAATCATATTTTAGTTATTTCTATCCATTCCCGCCAGTACAACGGCTACTTGTTAACTAACATTTAAAATAATATTATTTTATTACTAGTGTGCTACGTAAGTTTCAAAGAAACTCATCGTTGCGTATCGGGTACGCTATCGAACATAGCAACCCCTTTAAAATAAAATTAATATTTAATTCGTAAATATTAATAATTATGAAAATTCTTTATTCTTTATTTACCTGGGATGTTACATATAGTGTAGGTTATATGGTTTATGGTGTATTGTTTTTATTTTATGGTTAGGGTAATGGGTTTAGAGTTTAATGTATAGGGTATAGGGTTACATGTGATGTTTTTAGGGTTTAGTGTGTGTGGTATAGAGTTTTTTGTTTCAATGATGTTTTTATTGGATTTAAGATTTTTATTTTTTTATGATTTTAAAGGTTATTAATGATTTTATTGGAATTTAAGGTCTCTAGGAATTTTGAGGTTTTTACAGTTTTTAGGTTTTTGTGGTTATTATGTTTCTTTCTTCGTTTTAACTATTTTTTGGGTTTTGGGTGATTTTCCGGTTTTTAGGTTTATTTATGGATTGTAGGGATTTAAGGGGGTTTAGGTTATTTTATGATATTTAGTTTTTTTCTTTTTCTTAATTAGTTTGTATGTTTTCTAGTTGTTTTAGTGGTTTTGGGGATTTTTTGGGTTAGATATTTAGGTGTTTTTTGTTTTTTTTGGGGTTTTAAGGGGATTGTGGGTTTCTAACGTTTTTGGGGTTTTTAGGGTTATTTTGGTTTTACAGTTTTTTCTAGATTTTTATGATGTTTTGGGTGGTGTTTAGTGTTTTTTTTTTCAGTTTTTAGGGTTTTCATTTATTTTTCGGATTAATGGAAATTATTGTTTTAAGTGGTTTTTACTATTTTTGGGTTCTTTTGGGTTTTAGGGAGGTTAAGGGTTTGTGTAGTTTTTAGTACCATTTAATATTTTTAGTTTTTGTAAGGTATTTTAGGGAATTTTAGGGGTTTTAGTGTCCATTTGGAATTTTTAGAGTTTTTCGATTCTTTTGAGGTCCTTTTGTGTATTTTATAGTATTTTAGGGGTATTTATGGTTTTTTAGTTTCATTTTGGGTTTTAGGGTTTTAGAGATTTTGTTTTTGTTTTTTCTAGATAGTTTCATGTTTTTAGGGGTTAATGGATTTCACTTGTTTTAAAGACTTTTTGGGTTTTATGTTGTTTTCTCATTTATGGGTATTTTTTTATTTTTAGGATTTGTACGTTTATATTGTATTAGTGATTTTAAGGTCATTGAAGGGGTTTTAAAGTCTTTTATTATTTCAGTTTTTAGTGATATTCTTTATGTTTTAGGGAATTTTTAGGGATTTGAGGGTTTTTAAATATTTTGAGGGTTTTATGGGTTTTAGGGATTTTAGGATTTATTTGTAGTTTTAGGGGTCTTTAGGGGGTTTATGGGTTTTTAAAATTTTAGGTGATTTTGGGATTTAGGTTTTTTAGGGGATTAAATGATTTTTATTATTTTTAGTGGTTTTAATATTTTTTGTTTTTTGGGATTTTAGTGTTTTTTGGGTTTTCATGGGTATGTAGTGTTTTAATAATTTTTTTTGGGTTTAGGGTGTTTAGATTCCTTAGTCCCATTTAGATATTTTAGGGAATTTTATATTATTTTAGCATTCTATGTATATTTTAATGTTTTTATGGGTTTTAGTGTTTTACTGGTTTCAAGGTATTTCAAAATATTATGGTGTTTAGTGTTTTCGTGAGTTTTTAGATGTTTTAGTGTTTTTTGGGGATTATGGGTTTTAAAGGGTTTTTAGGGGTTTGGGGTTCTTTTATGGTCTTTGAATGGCTTTCATTTTTATTATGTTTTTTAGGGTTTTGTGGTATTTAAGGGTTTTAGTGGTTGAGGGTGTTTAATGTTTTAAGGGGTTTAGGATATTTTTTTGTTTTATAAAGGGTTTTTGGTTTTTAAGGTTTTATTCGGTTTTTAGCGTTTTATGGATTTTAGGGTTTATTTAGGTTTTTTGGTTTTTGGGGGTATTGGTGTCTTTATTGGGTTTTTTGGGCGTTTAATGAGTTTTATGTAATTTTTACGGTTTATTATGTTTTTAATGTATTGGGGGGTTTTTTATCATTTTTAGGGTTTTTTTGGTTTCTTGGATCATTAGGGTTTTTATGGATATTTAGGCTTTTATGTATCTTATGGGTTTTTAAGATTCATTATTGTGTTCTAGGGTTTTGGGTTAATTTATGTTTTTAGGGGTTTTAGGGTATGTTAGGGGTGTTTGGGACTTCTAGGGGTTTTAATAGTGTTTTTATGTTATTTTACGGGTTTTAAGGTTTTTGTTGTCTTTTTTGGTTTTTAGTTTCTTTTAGTGATCTAGGGGTTTTTGGGTATTTTAGGTTTTAGGGTATAGTTATTAGGGTTTAGAGTGAAAGGTTTTTTGTTTATTGTACAATATTTATGGTTTAGGTTGTAGGGTTTAAGGATTTGGGTGTAATGTAGAGTGTTTAAGGGGTAGGGTTTAGGGATTAGGTTGTATGGCATAGGATTTAGGGTGTAGGTGTTTGGGTTTAGGGTGTATGTTATAGGGTTTCGTGATTAGGGATTAGGGTGTAGGGATTAGGGTTTAGGGTATATAATTTTGGTTCTAGGGAATATGGTTTAGGTTGTAGGGTATAGGTTTAGGGGTTTTTATAGTTTTTATAGTTTTAAGAATATTTTTGGGGCCTTAGGGTTTTTATTGAATTGGAGGGAGGTTTGAATGTTTTTAGGAATTTTCTGGGGTTCTAGGGGTTTATTTTGGTGTTTTGGGAATTTGTGCTTTTTATGATATTTATGGGATATTTTGGGTTTTTGGGGAATTTGCAGGAATATAGGGTTGTTAGGTAATATAGGGTTTTTAGTGTGTAAAAGTTTTTTTGGTGTTTTTGTAAATTTTGAGGATTTTTAGGGTTTTATGGAGTTTCTAGAGTTTTAGAGAGTTTTTAGATTCTATATAGGTTTTTAGGGGGTTGGTTTATAGGGGTTTTACAGAATTTTAGTTTTATTTAGAGGTTTTGTATTTTTATGGGATTTAGAGTATTTTGGGTTTTTAGGGTTTTAGTAGTTTTTTTTGTTTTTTCGTTTTTTGGGTTTTTTTGGTTTTTTGTTATTTTTAGTATTTAGTGATTTTTATGATTTTTAATGGTTTTTAGGATTTGTTTTTTTTTTCAGTGTTATTTGGGGTTTTACGGTTTTTTAGGGTTTTGAGCTATTTTTATGTTTTTTAGGGTTTTGGGTTTTTGGGTTGTTTTAATGACTTTATGGGTTTTTACGTGTTTCTAGTATTTTTTTGTATTTTTATTGTTTTTAGTTTGTTTAGAATTCTTAGGGATTTGGGGGTGTCCAGGTTGTTTAGTGTTTTCTAAGACATTTTAGGGTTTTTTGAGTTTTATATGTTTTATGGAGTTTTAGGGGTATTTGGAATTTTTATGGTGTTTTAGAGATATTATGGGGTTTTTTGGTATTTAAAGGCTTTAGGATTTTTATTGTTTTTTATGGTGTTAGGGTATTTTGCGTTTTTTTATGGCCTTTAGTGGTTTTATGGTATTTAGGATTTTTGGGTCATTTAACATTTTTTGGTATTTTTAGGTCCTTTAGGGTTTTTTTTTGTTTTTATTGTTATGGATGGTTTTTGGGGTCTTTTACTGGGTTTATGGGCTTTAGGAACTTTAGGGTATCCATGGGTTTTAGGGAAATTCAGGATTTTTTCGGGTTTTAGGAGCTTCTATAGGTTTTGAGGTTTTAAGGTCTTTTATTTTTTTTATGCATTTTAGGGTATTTTAGGGTTTTTAGATTATTATAGTGTTTTTTGGTTTTTAATGGTTCTGTGGGTTTTTTATGGCTTTATGGGTTTTACATTTTTTATAATTTTTAGGGTTTTAGGGTTTATAGATGTTTTAGAATATTTTTGGGTTTTATTTCCCTTTAAGGCATTTTTATGATTATTTACCATTTTAGGGGATTTTTTCAGTTTTACAGTATTAAGTGGTTTTTCATTGTTTTTTGGGATTTTGAGATTTTTAGGGTTGTTTTAGGGTTTTTAGGGGTTTTAGAGATTTTTGGGGGGTTATTGGGTTTTAATGAGTTTAATGGTATTCAAATTGTTTTAGTGTTTTAGAGTTATCTATAGTTTTCATATGTATTTTTAGGATTTTTCATTATTTTTTATTTATTTTAAGGGGTTTTAATAAGTTTTAGTGGTATTTAGGGTTTTTAGTGATTTACGGTTTTTTGGGTCATTTTGTGTTTTTAGGGGTTTTAATTGTTTTTAGGGTGCGTCGGTGTTTTTATGTTTTTATAAGGGTTTTATGGTATTTAAGGTTTTTAAGGTCTTTTAGTGTTTTTGGGTGTATTTTTTCTATTTTAGGGGTTTTATGGTTTTTAGGGTCTTATATGGTTCTATATGTTTTACGGTCTTTTAGTGGGTTTTTTAAAAAAGTTAGGGTGTTTTGGGTTTTTATTTGGTATTTAGGGTTTTTTAGTTTTTTTATGGTTTTTGAGGGTTACTAATGATTTTTGGGTGTTTTGTTGGGTTATAAATATTTTTTGAGCATTTTTAGGGGTTCTAAGGGTTTTGAATATTCTTTTGGGGGTTTTAGAGTTTTTAGGGATTTGGAGGTTTTTTTGCGGTTTTTGAGGGGTTTTGGTGTTTTTATGAATTTATTTGGTTTTAGATTTTTTAGGTTTTTTAGTGTTTTTATGGGTTTTTAGATTTTATTTGAGGGTTTATAGTTTTTAGGGGTGTATGGGTTTTTATTATTATAAGTTGTTTTTAGTATTTTTAAAAATATTTACAAATATTACGAGGTTTTAGAGTCTTTTAGAGGTTTTAAGGATTTTTAGGTTTTTAAGGATTTTAGGTGTGTTATGAGTTTTTTTGGTATTTTTGGGGGATTATTGGTTTTTGTGACTTTTATGTTCATTTTAGGGAAATTTAGGGTTTCTGGTGTTTTTCAGGGTTTTTGAGTTTTTAGGGATTTGGGGAGTTTAGTGTATTTTTATGGATTTTTTGAGTTTTTTAGGGGTTTCATGGTTTTTTAGTATTTCAAGGTTTGTAGTGTTTTTATGGGTTTTTAAGTTTTTATAATTTTTTATAGTTTTTCTGCTTTAGATATTTTTATTGTTTTAAGGGATTTTTAGAATTCATTTAGGATGTTTTATGTTTTTTACGGTTTTTGGGTTTTTTTTGTTTTTTTAGGTTTTTATGGGTTTTAGTGTTTTTACTATTTTTATGTTTTTTATGATTTTTTAGAATTTTCATGAAATTTTAGGGGTTTTATGGTTAGTATGGTTTTAAAATATTTTTTATGGTTTTGGGGGATTTTTGGTTTTTATAATGTTTTTAGGGTATTTTGGTTTTTTAGGGTTTTTACGGTTTTCTTAGGTTTTTAGGGGTTTTTGGTTTTTTATTAGGGGGTTTATGAATTTTAGTGTTTCTTGGGGGTTTTAGTAGTTTTTAGGGTTGTTAGAGGTTTCATGATTTTTATGGGCTTTTGGGTTTTTTTTAGGTTTTTGGATTTTAAATGGATTTTAGGGTTTTCATGTTTTTTTAGGTTTTTTGATTTTAAATATATTTTAGGGTTTATGTATTTTGTATGGATTTTCAGGCCTTTACGGTTTTTAAGGTATTTTAATGGATTTTTCATATGGGGGGGGTGGGTTATAGGATTTTTAAGGGTTTGAGGGTTTATGAATTATGGTGAGGGGTACTAGTTTAGGGTTTAGAGTATTTGTTTATGGTGGAGGGTGTTGGTTGTGGGGTGTAGAGTTCATGGTGTAGGTTATATGGTTTAGGTTGTTGGTTTTTTCGGTTTATGGTGTTATGTATAGGTTTGTGGTATGGGGTTTAGGGTTTATGGTATAGTGTATAAATTTAGATTTTAAGGTCTAGGTTGTATGGTATAGGGTTTATAGTGTTGGTTTTAGGGTTTTGGGTGTAGGGTATAAGGTATTAGGTGAAGAGCTCATTGTTTATAGTGTAGGGTGTAAGGTGTAGGGTGAAGGGTTTTTGGTTTCCGGGTTTAGGGTGTAGGGTGTACGGTGTAGGGTTTAGGGTTAGGGTCTAGGGATAAGGGTTTAGGGTGTAGGGTTTAGAGATTATGGTATAGGATATAGGGTGAGAGTTATAAGGTTTAGGTTCTAGGGTTTAGTATTAAGGTTGTAGGGTGTTGGGTTTAGGTTTTAGTGTGTAAGGTATATGGTTTAGGGTCTAAGGTTTAGGTTTTAGGGTATAGGGTTGGGGTTTAGTATGTAGGGAATTGGGTTTAGGTTGTAGGGTACATGTTTTTAGGTTGTATGGGTTTGGGTTTAAGTTATAGGGTTTATGTTATGGGGTATAGGGTTTATGGTGTATGGTTTTGGGTTTAGGGTGTAGGGTATTGGGTTTTTGGTTTTTGGTAGAGGGTTTAGGGTGTTGGGTATAGGGTTTATGGTGTGGGGTTTAGGGTTTATGGTGTAGGGGATCTGGTGTTGTAAATACTGTTTTTGGTTTATGATGTAGGGTATAGGTTTTATTGTGTAGGGTATCTGATTATGGGTGTGTGGTATAGGGTTATTGGAGTACGGTTTAGTGTTTAATATGTAGTTTATATGGGTTAGGCTAAAGGTTACTTGGTATAGGGTGTAAGGTATAGGGTTTGGGTGTAGTGTATAAGGATTTTTGTGTAGGGTATATTGTTTAAGGTGTACTATTTAGGGTTTAGGGTTTAGTGTAAAGGGTTTAGGGTTTACAGTGCATGGGCTTTCATTTTAGGGTGTATGGTATAGGGTATAAGGTTTATGGTTTAGGGTCTTGGGTGTAGTTTTTTGGGTTTATGGTGTATGATATAAGGTTTAGGTTGTAGGTTATTGTATTTAGGGTTTAGCATAAAGGGTTTGGTCTTTAGAGTTTGGGTTTTAGGGGGTAGGGAATAGTGTTTACAATGAAGGGATTTTGGATTATGGTTTTGGGTATAGGGTTTATGGTTTAGGGTTTTTGGTATAGGGTGTTGGGTATAGGGTGCATGGTTGATGGTTTAGGGTGTAGGGTATAGGGTGTTGGTTTTAAGGTTTAGATGTAGGGTATAGGGTTTAGGATGTACGTATTAGGGAATAAGATTTAGTGTTCGTGGATTTAGGTCGATTTAGTTTTTTTTTTATTTTTATGTTTTTATGGTTTTTATTGTGTTTATGGTTTTAGGTTTTTAGTTTAATTTATGATTCTATTTTTTTTGGATTTTAGGTGTTTTTATTATTTTTAGGGTTTTAGGTTTTTAGAAGTTTTTTTACGTTTTTTTAGGATTTAAGAGTTTATGGGTTTTTAGTGGCTTTAGTGGTTTTAGAGGTTTTATTTGTTTCTTTGTATTTAGGGGGGTTATAGATTATTTACGAATTTTTAATTTTTATTATTATTTTAATAATTTTATTAGGTGTTTAGGGACTTTCTTATAGTTTTTGTGGTTGTTAAGGTTATATTATGGCTTTTGAGGTTTTCTATGTTTATATTCTTTTTATGGATTTTAGGGTTTTTATAGTTTTTGGATTTAATGTATTCATTAGGGTTTTGGAGTTTTTGGTTTTTGTGGTGTTTTTATGGGGTTTAGGGTTTTTAGGGTCATTTTGTTGTTTTTAGTTTACAAAGGGGGTTTTAGGGGTTTTAGGGTTTTTTATTGTTTTGAGGGGTTTTAGGGTTTTTTAGGGTTTGTTTCGCGTTTTTTGGTTTTTTTAGGATTTATAGGTGGTTCTAAGAAATTTAATAGATTTAAGGGTCTTATTGGGTTTTATAGGGGTTTAGTGCAATTTTTGGGTTTATAGTGTTTTAATGTCTGTAATATGGTTTTTGGGGGTTTTGGGCCTTTTTGTAAATTTTAGGGATTTAGGTTACTTTATGGTATTTTATGAATTTTAAATTTTTTATGGTTTTAGGTTTTTATTTGTTTTGTGGTTTTGAGGTTCATTTAGGTTCTTTAGGGAATTGTGGGGTTATTAGGGGTTTTGGGGTTTAAAAGGGTTTTATGGTTTTATGGGTTTCCATTGATTTTCAGGGTTTTTATGTTTTTTGGCGTTTTTATTGTTTTAGGGTTTTAGGGGTTTTTCAGGGGTTTTGTGGGTTTTGGGTGTTATCAAGTTATTGGGTGTTTAAATGTTTTTAGGGATTTTAGGTTAATTTTAATGTTTTGATGGTTTTAATGAGTTTTTAGGGTTTTTAGGGCCATTTAGTGTTTTCACGGGGTTCTATGGTTTTTTATGTTATTAAGGCATTTTTTTAGTTTTTTTAGTTTTTATAGGTTATTTTAAGGTTTCAAGAGTTTTTTTTGACTTTCTTTCTTTTTGATTTTTAATGTCATTTATGGGTTTTTTGTGGTTTTTGGGTGTTTTAGGATTTAGGGTTTTGTGGGTTTTTGGTATTTTGGGGGTTTTCCTAGTCTTTTGGGTGTTTTTAGGGGGTTTAGGGTCTTTTAAGGGGGTTTTGGGTGTTTATTATCCTTTTGGTATTTTTAGGGGTTTAGGATATTTTATGGTTTTTTAGGGTCTTTAGGGTTTTTGGGATTTTATTGTCCTTTAATGTTATTGGTGGTCCTATAGGTTTTTTTGTGGTTTTAGGGTCCTTTTGGTGTTTTTAGATTTTTTTTGGGTCTTAGGGGTGTTTATTGTTTTTGGTTCCTATAGGGTTCTTAGTGTATTTAGAATATTTTAGCATCCTTTATTTTCTTTAGGGGTTTTAGGGTCTTTTTGTTGTTTTAAGGGGTTTGTGGTCTTTCAGGTTTTTTGATTTTTCGGTATCTTTTGGAGTTTAGGGTATTTAGGGTCTTGTTAGAGTTTTATGGTATTTTATGGGATTTTATTTTGTGATGGTTTTAGAGGTTTTTACAATTTTTATGATGTTTAGGGGTTTTAATGTTTTTAGGGTTTTTTTGACTTTTTTAGGGTTTTCAGGGTTTTTAATGATTTTAAGGTTTAAATTGTTTTTATGGTTTTTAGTGTTTTTTTTATATGTGGTGTTTAAAATTTTTTTATGGGTTTTAGGGATTTTCATGGGTCTTAGAGATTTTTATAATTTTTATGCATGTTCAGGGTTTCAAGTGGTTTTTTGGATTTTTAAGGGGGTTTCTAGTTTTTAATATTTTTTGGGGTTTTCATGGTTTTCGTGTTTTTTAATGTTTTTTGTGTTTTAGAGTTTTTATGGGTTCATTATTTTTTAGAGTGTTTATAATTTTTGGCTTTTTAGGTGTTTTAGGGGATTTTAGGGGTTTTAGTGACATGGGGTGGTGTGTCATGGGTTTTAGGGATTCTTATTGTTTTTTAGAGTTTTAAATATTTTAGGGGTTTACTGTTTACTGGGGTATTAGATTCGTTTTATGGTTTTATGGGTTTTTATGGTTTTTATGAGTTTTATGAGTTCCATGGGGTTTTCTGATGGGGTTTTGGGGGGTTTTAGGGGATTTAATGTTATTTTGTTTTTGTCTTTTCTGGTTTTACTGTTTTTTTAAATATTAGGGTTCTTAGGTATGTTATGTATTTTAGGATTTTTTAGGGTTTTAGGGTATTTAGGGGGTTTATGGTTTTTTATGGTTTATAAGGGTTTTAGAGTTTTAGGGTTGTTTTGGGTTTTTAGGGTTTTTAATGGGTTTTAGGGTATTTTAGGTTTTCATAATGTTATTTAGGGTCAATTAGGGAGTTTTAAGGTTTTTTTGGCTTTGTTATGATTTTTTTGGTGTCTTAGGTGTTTTAGTAGTTTTAGGGGTTTTATTTGCATTTAGGGTCGTTTGGTAGGTTTTAATGGGTTTTAAGGGTATTTAGGGTACTTAGTTTCATTTAGGATTTTAAGGTTTTAAGTGGGTTTAGGGGTTTAATTGGATTTTAGGGTTTGTTGCTATTTTTTTGGTTTTGATTGGTATCTTGGATTTTTATGTTTTTAGTGTTGTATTTGGGTTTTTAGAGGATTTTCCAGGTTTTCAGGGTTTCTAGAGTTTTTAGGATTATTTTAGGTTTTTATGTTTTATGGGATTTTATTGTTTTTTTGGGGTTTTTTGTTTTTTATATTTTTATCCTTTTATAAGTGTTTTTTTATATTAGGGTTTTTTTTGGGTTTTTAGTGTTTTATGGTTTTTTATTGTTTTTGGGCGGTTTTATTGGTTAAAGTTCTTTTTAGTGTTTTTAGGGATTTTGGTTTATATATATTTCTTAGTGTTTTAATATGTTTTTATGGCTTTTCGGGTTTTGGGTATTTTCTCAGTTTTAGGGACTTTTAGGGGTTTTATGGGTTTTTAGGATATATAAGGTTTTGGTTTTTTCAGTTTTAGGGGGTTTTTTGTTTTATTGTATTTGGTCGGGATCTTATGGTCTATTATAATTTAAATGAGTTTTTTGGATTTTTAAAATGTTTTCAAGTAAATTTAATTATTTTTTAGTTTTTTATGGATTCTATGTTTCTTGACCATTTTAGCATTTTCTAGGGACTTTTACATGTTTTTAGGGATTTTGGGGTTTTTAGGGTTTTATGTTTTTTCGGTGTTTTAGGTTTCCTAGGGGTTTTAGGTTTTTTAATAAATTTTTAGGGTTTATTGGTTTTCTGGTTTTTCCTCGGGTTTTAGGGTTTTTATGGGGTTTATGGTTTTGTAGTGTTGGGGTGGGGGTTAGGGTTTTAATTTTTTTTAGTGCTTTCCGGGGAATTTAGGGTTTCTAAGGTGTTTTAGGGTTTTTCTGATTTTAATGTTTTTTGGGTTTTATGGTGTCTTAGGGTTTTTAGGGTGTTTTGTGGTTTTCAGGGTGTTTAAATGTTTTTAGTTGTATTTTTGGGTTTCTGTAGGGTTTTTAGATTCTGTTTCCGATTTTTGGGAATTTTATAGTATGGAGGGTCTTTAGGGTGTTTTAGGGGTTTTTAGTGAATTTTAATGTTTTTTTGTATTTTAGGGGTTTTATATCTTTAAATTTTTTTATTGTTTTTATGAGTTTTCTTAGGGTTTTATTGTTTTTAGGGTTTTTAGGGTATTTAGAATTTTTTAGGTTTTTAGGTGTTTTAGTGTATTTTTTGATTTTTTGAGATATTTTTTTCTTTATATTTTCTCACAGGTGTAATGGTTTTTTAGTTTTTTAGTTGATTATAATGGTTTTAGGGGTTTTCGGTTTTTAGGTTTTTAGGGGATTATGTTTTTAGGTTTTCTATGGTTTTTAGGGGGTTTGGGGTTCAAGGGTTTTTATGGCCTTTTTAGGGTTTTTGGGTTTTTTTGTGGATTTAAGGGGTTTTATGACTTTTAATTTTTTAAGGGATTTTAGGGTTTTTAGGGATTGGGGGGGGGGGGGGGGTTGGTGCCTTTTAAAGCCTTTTAGGGTTTTAATGTTTTTAGGGGTTTTAAGAGTTTTTGGAGTTTTATGCTTTTATGGGTTTTAAGGTATTTTAACAATTTTTTGGTATTTGTTTTACAGGTTATTAGATGTTTTTAAGATTTTAAGGTTTTTTAGGGTTTTCCCATTGATTTTAAAGTTTTTTTAGGTTTTTAGGGTTTTAGGGGTTTTAGTGGTTTCTAGGGTCTCTTAGGGATTTTAGGGCTATTCAATGATTTTATTATTTTTAGGTCTTTTAGGGTTTTTAAGGGATTTATAGAATTTTTTGGAGTTTTAATTTTTTAGTCATTAAATGGTTTTTAAAGTTTTATGGTTTTTTAGTGTTTTATGGGATTGGTATGTTTATATTTTTTTAGGGTTTTTATAGTCTTAGGATTTTTATGATTTTTTCTTGTTTTTATTGTTTTTTGGGTGTTTAATTGTTAGTGGATCTTTTAGAGGTTTTATTGTTGTTTAGGGTCTCTAGTGGTTTTTATGGATTTTAGTTTCTTCTATGTATTTTAAGGTTTTTAGGGTATTTTTGCGTTTTTTGGGTTTGTTATGTTTTTTACTGTTTTTATAGTTTTTTGGGCTTTTAGGATTTTAGGGTTTCTAGAACTTTTAAGTGTTTTGGGGATTTTAGGATTTTAGACTTATCAAAACTTTTTAGGATTTTAGGGGGTTGATGGATTATTATATATTTTTACGGTATTAGGAGTATTTTGGATTTTTTATTGTTTTAGGGTTTAAATATTTTTATAGTGTTTTTAGAATTTTTAATGTTTTTTGGGTTTTTGGGTTTTTTGTATATTTGTGTTCTTTAGGGTTTTTTATGGGTTTGTATTATTTTTTGGGGTTTTATATGTTTTCTAAGGTTTTTAGGTAGTTTTAGGGTATTTAGGGATTGTTGTGGGTTTTAGGTTTTTAGGGTTTTTAAGGGGCTTTAATGTATTGGGGTTTTATGGTTTTTATAGTTTTTAGGGGTTTATGGTTTTTAGGGAATTTATTTTCTTTGGGGGTTTTATGTTTTTTATTTTTTTAAATGTCTTTAGGGGTTTTTTGGTTTTTTGGTTTTTAAGGAGATTATGGATTTATGGGGATTAAGTGGTTTTTATGTTTTTTTAGGGTTTTAAGTTTTAGTAATTTTAGGGGATTTAGTGTTTTATGTGGTTTTTAGGGGTGTTAAGGCCATTTCGTGGATTTGGGGGTTTTAGGGTTTTTTACGGGTTTATATTCATTTAATTTCTTTTATGTTTTTACATGCCTTTAGGGTTTACAAAGTTTTAGAGTTTTTATGATTTTTTAGGGTCTTTTAGTTTTTAGGGGTTTAAGGGTTGTTTAGGGTGTTTTATGGGTTTTAGAATCTTTTAGGGGTTTTATGGGGATTTAGGGTTTATGGGTTTTTAAGGTCCTTATGGGTTTTTAAGGATTTTTAGGGCCCTTTAGGGTTTTTTTGATTGGGGTGGGGGAAGGTTACTAATTTTTGGGTTTTAATGTTTATTGGATTTTTTGGGGGTGTTTTAGGTGTCTTGGTATTTTTTTGGGTTTTAATGGGGTTTTGGGGTATTTAGAGATTTATAGTTTTTATGAACTTTTATAACATTTTAGGTTTTTAAGGTTTTTCAGTTATTGGGGGGGTTAGGGTTTTTATGTTTTTTTGTGTTTTTATGGGGTTTTTTTGTCTTTTAGGGATTTTATTGCATAACTAGTAAAAAATTTATTTTTCACATCGGCTTTACCATGTCAGTTATTTATTAATACCATGAAAAATCCATATGTATTTCTTTTTAATGTCGGTTTTCTAATAATCGATGTGAAAAATCAAGTATCATGCTTTTTTATGTCAGTTATTGTATAACCGACATGAAAAGGATACTTAACACATCAGTTATTTTATAACTAACATGATAAAGAAATGGCATTTACTTTTTCACATCAGTTATTTTATAACTGATGTGGTAAATCCTCTTTTTTGCATTAGTTATTCAATAACAGATGTCAAAAAGCCTTAAAAAATACATTATAATTTCTATTATTATATAACCGATGTTATAAATCATTTAAAATTTTATAAATTTTCATTTTTATTGATTCATGTGTTAATCGATCACATGAAGGTTGGATCATCTCTTTAGTGCACGGAAATACTAACCTTGTTTTTTCTAATATAGTGGCCGAAAATCTCATTTTTTCATTCAGTATACATCCTCACATTTCATCAGGTCATTGTATGAATTTGATCTTCTAATCTCCCAACTATCATGTAAGTCTCACACATCGATTCTTGCTCGATTTTGGTCGTTACAAGCGGGATTTATATCCCTCTTTTTTATTACGTTTACTCAAATCTCATATTACTAATCAGGTTTCATCAACCTCATCATTTCTCATTTTTATATAGATATTCTCATCACATTAAAAAATTTGGTATTTAATTTATCCATTTTCCACCTTTATTTTATTCATTATCCCCTCCTTTCACTCTCTCTTACATCTCTTTCTATTTATGGTTTATGGGGAATATGTTTTTTCTAAATATTGAAAAAACCCCTTTATTTTTATGAGTATTGTAATGGAAAGAAGTTAAAATAATCATTCATATCCATAATTAATTTTCATTTAGTAATGGCCTTAAGGTTTCATTGACATCTGTGTATGTGTTTTTATATAATCATTATTTATAAAAAACTATATAATATTGAGATTTCTATTTTTATCATAGTAATTCCGACATGATTTATTATTATTGAAATAAAATTTATTAATTGTTATCATTGTGAATTTCATGTTTTACATAGAGGTGATTTAAAGCATTTACTGGCATGTCTGTAATGTTTATGACTGTTATTGGCTATATAGAATTTATAGATTCTTCTTCAGGATGTTATTGTTTTAAATTTATGGAACAATGATATTTTTCATTAAGAAATTGTATTGAAATATCAAACATTTTATGTGATTATTACATCATGTGGGAGAAATGGAATGTAATATAGTAAGTTGAGGATAATTACTACATTAAGTATCATTTCACATTGGATAGTGTCCCCTCATTATCCATTTTTTCATAATAGGGGTTGAAAACTGATGAGGACACAATGGTAAGTTGTTGTTTATATCAATCATGATTTACTTATAGAAATTTAAGGCATTATGTAGTATTATTTAATGATATATGTTTCCCATTAATCATCTTACTTTTGGACTAATAGAAAACATAGAACCACTTGGGGAAAATTGATATTGACTAATTTTATTTCATATATTTAGTGGAACATTAGCTTATCTACATTAATTTAGTATAATTACTATTATATATGAATATCCGTGATTTATTAAATAACAACTCATGAAGTAATCATAATTCTCCTAAAATCCTTATTATTTTTTATATAACTAATTAGAGTCACTATGATATTTTTATATGTTTTTATTAGTGGTTTAAATCATATTTATCAATTATATTTAAACTTATATTTTATTATTGTTGAAAAATTATAATTATACTTTTAAAATAAATATATATAGATATATATGTTAAATATCAATGTTTTGTTACTTTCAAATGATGACATCTTCGATATAAATATAAAACTAGTTTGACTTTGTTAATTAATTATAACATTTATCCCCAATATATTTTTTGACAAGATATATTTTTTATATTTTTTTAGATAATAATTAGTCGAAGTTTGATTACAGTAATTCAAATAAGTGATGAATATGAGGAAGGTGTTGATGGTTTTTTGTAATTTTCTAAATGAATTTTTCCAAGAAAAGACAGGTTTTTCTATCTACTATTTAAATGTTTAAATACGAAGAACTTGAAATGAATAGAGATCAAAGATCATTTAATTTTTCATGGTTTTTATCTGAGTTATAGACCTTTTATTTGGAATGATGAAATTGGGAAAATTTCTAGATCTAATTATGATGATGATTTGCAAGATGGTAACTTAGATGAAATTGGAGAAATGATTCATAATATTTAAGAATAAAAAAATAAGAAAGAACCAATGATTGAGAGTATATATAGTAATGAAGAAAACCCATTGTATACATGTTATATAGAATTTATGGTTTTATCATCATTGATTTGATTGATTGGTATGAATTTGAAACATTTATGGAGTGACAAGAGTTTTACTAATATGATACAAATGTTGAAATATATTCTTACTGATGAAAATGATATTCCTGATTCACATTATAATGTGAATAAAATACAATTCCTGATTGGATTAGGGTACAAAAAAACATTCCCACCCGAATGACTATGTGCTATATTGGAAGGATTATGAATTTCTAACAAATTGTCTTAATGTGGGACACCAAGAATTAAGTTAATAGAAAAATTAAATGCTAATTTAGCAGTTACAGGGACCCCTTTTATAGAATTAAGGTATCATTATAAAATTCCTCATTTGAAATGTTTATTTTCAAATTCCCAGGATGAAAAAAGGTTTAAAAGGAGTAAATATTAATTGATATGTGGTGGAAAATTATGACATCGAGATGATTGTCCATAATGGAAGTAAATTGATCATCAATTCACTACAATCATAAATAAATTTAGAAATCTCAGACTAGGACTATGAATTGATGGAATGAATCCATATAGAATTATGAGTATAACACATAGTTCATGGATAATTTTTTTAGTAATTTACAATGTATCTCTTGAATTTTTTATGATGCACAAATATGTCATATTGAGTATAATGATCTCTGGGAAAAAACACAAAAATTATATTGATATTTTTTCTCAACATTATCTGATTATTTGAAACTCTTATGAAAGGATGGTATTATGGTGTTTGATTCTTATAAAATGGACCATTTTCTACTACATGTAATGATTTTGTTCACTATTAATGTCTTCCAAGTTTATGTTAAATTGTATGGATATAGGGTTAAGGGGTATAAACAATTTCCAATTTGAGGATAAAAAACTTCATATTATCAACTATGTCATGGGAGAAAAAATAGTATGCATGGGACATTGAATGTTTTTGTATAAGGATCACTCTTGTGGAAGATATAAAAAGTTGTTCAAGGGATCATAATAATTTTATATTTCTCTAAAACCTTTATCCACTGATCAGTATTTGGAGAGGGTGGAAAAACATGATGTCACATTTGGAATGACACATAAATCTAGTAATTATAGAAATATATAGAAGAAATAATCAACATTTTCGAGCTACCATATTGGATATTTTATGAGGTGAAACATAAAATTGATGTCATGCACATGGAGAATTATATTTATGATAGCTTGAATGGAAGATTGATATATATTAAATGAATGACTAAATATAGGTTGAATTCAATATTGGAGTTACTATCAATCAGAATACATTTGTAGTTATCTCCCACTCATCAGGAAATGTGAACATTTCTTCCCTCGGCTTGTCATAAATTATCCAAGAGGTATAAAATTAGATTTTTTTAGTGTTTTCATGATATCAAAGTGATGTAGGGTAATTCATAAAAAAATTATCCGTGTTTAAAAGATTTGAAGTTCACAGGTATGTAATATAATTATTTTCATCTCATGATGCAACAACATCTACTGGTTTCATTGCGTCAAATATTTCTCATCCGTGTCATAAAGAATATCATGAAGGTGTGTTATTTTTTTGATTCAATTTATAATAAGGATAATTATCTGAATTCTATGAAAATTTTGGAAAATGAAGGAATTTTTATGATTTTTCCATTGGAAATTTAATTTCTTTTAAGTTTTCCTGATATAATGGTGGATTTTATAGTTCATTTAATTTGAGAAATAAATCTTTGTGGGCCGGTATATCTAAATTGGTTGTATCCTTTTGAAAGGTATATGAAGATATTGAAGGGGTATGTTAGGAATTCATATCTTACTAAATCCACCATTATTGAAAATTATATTTATGAGGAGGTTGTATACTTTTGTATGAGCAACTGGCTTGCGGTAGAGAACATTGGTTTGCCTCTTTATCGCCACGAACGAGTGATTTATGGGGGAAAGGGGAGGTATGGATTGAAAGTCAAATATTATTCAAGTGGATAGATAAAGAAGATACATTTATACATATTGAAAAACATTGATGATTCTCATCCATAAATAACATTTCATATTAATGTGTTGAAACAATGTCATTCAAAGAAGAAATATATGTGGATTTTGAATGAGCATAAAAAACTTTTTTGAAATGGTTTAAGAGTACAGTTATTGGTAGATTAGATGTATTATAAACATTAATATGGTTAGTGGGTGGTCATTATTTAGATGTGATAACATTGTACATGTATCAAATTAATGGTTGTACATTTCATACAAAAGATCAGGACAACAAAATTGCATTTCAGAATAGTGGTGTATTTGTGTTTGTGGATGCAATGTATTTTCTGAGTTATAAAGATAAAAACACAATTTATTCATCAAGAGAATATGATAGAGTCATTAAAGAAATTTGGGAGGTTTATTATGTTAAATTTAATGTTCCAGTGTTTAGTTTAAAATGGTTTATCAGTTTAAATAGTGTTATACAAGATTAATTTTTAATGACAATTTTTAATATAAATATTTTGGAATACACAGTTGATCCTTTTATAATGGAAACACATGAAAAACAAATTTTCTATGTTATTGATCAATCTGATATGCAGTGGTCTATTTTTTTATAGGGGATAAAAATATGTTGGTGGTGATCAACTTGATAAGGATGATGATTTATCAGATATCCCTACTTCTATTGAAATATTAGTAGAAAATAATGATGAGCACATTATCGACATGGTTTGTGCCATAAGGAATGATCCTGATGATTTTTTTTGTAAATAATCCAATAGTATATTTCTAATATTATAGGTAGCATATGTTAATTTCTCATAACTTTTATAAATGTCATAAAATGTTAGATATGATAATTTTATTTTCTTTATTATAACATGTGTTAAAGCTAATAAGTAAAAAATGATTTTTTATATTAGTTTAGTTTTTTTTTGACTTTTATAACCTTATGTAAATTATCTATTTATTTATTTTTTTGAAATATAATTATTTTAAATCTAACATGTAAAATAAAAACCCAAATATTTTATATGAGTAAATTTAAATAATATTCTTTTTGTGTGAAAACTAATTTAGTAGGTTTGACCATTTTTAATATTCCTACACCATTTTTGGATTTTTTTCCTTCATTTAAATGAAATTTAATATATCATTAATGTTATAATTTTTGTTAACTATAACAAAAATGAATAACAATGTGTTAGTTTTCATTTACTTTTTTGCATCATAATTTTCATTTTTTTATTTACATTAATATTGTATGTTGAATTTTTGTATTTTGGTACTAATTGTTAGTTTATTTGATTTGTAGGATAATGACAGATCAATCAATTAATAAATAACATACTTATTATGATGATCTTACTCACACCATAGGGGGGAACGTGAAAATTCTATTCTTTATGAGACTCATCCTTCATTACAAGATACATATAATCCCATGGATCCAAATAAGTTTAAGAGGGTTTTTAAACGTGGCCTCACATGTTTACAAAAATTATCAGTTGCCCATAGTTGAGACCATGGTATACTGGTAGAATTTGATGATAATGATATTCCAAGGGGTCCTAATTCAAAACAATTAAAGAGTTTTGTATTTTATCAAGGTAAAAGAAAATTTAGTATGTTGATTAATGATTAGAGAAGTTTTTACAAAGTAACACTATCTCAGCTGTGGGAGACAATTTTGGTAATATCATTTTATACAGTTTCACTAATCTTGAAATGTTTATTGTAATATATGTTTTCTCCATTATTATTAGATGACATATGACATACCTGACACTGGTGGAGTAATGAATATATCATTATCATTAGATGCTAGTAGATGGAGAGTTTTCAAATCAACCATCACATTTGATTTCTTTTTTGGTAATATTAAACATCAAAATCCATGTGATATATAACATTTTATATATAAAGAACATGAAAGAATTTTGTGGAAAGAACATGACAAGAATCTTTTTGGATATGTGTAATGTCATATTTTTGATGTTGTTTATATATTAATGATATTATTAATGATTTTATATTCTTAATTTAAAAAAATCAAGGAGATCTCATTGGGAGATCCAATCTTGAAATGTATACCATCAAAATTTATCTTGGGGAGGGTATGTGTTATTGGAAAAAATTATGGTTGGAAATATTCAAAAACTAAGAGCTAAGTCGTCAAGATATGTAGAGGTTTCCCCTCCACCCATTGGCTAGATATGGAAAATGGAAGAGGGATAAAATGAGAAAAATGACAATATCTTACGGAAGAGTGGAGAGTTAAAGCTGTGAGGATTTGAAGATGTTTTATTTATTTATTTATTTAATTCAATTAAATTATTTATAAATTTTGAATCATTACATAAATTTTCAAAAAATTCATATAGGATTCTATTGTGGTGTAGAGAACAAAGGGGATCTTTGTAGATATGGGTAGGTATGAAATTTTATCTGCATAATTGGGAATGCTTTAATAGCTACGACGTGTTTGAGGATACATAGTGGGTGTATCAGTGAGAAAAGTGTTTCCAAATTCTTAAACTTATGAAATGGAGAGTTTTTATAAAAAAATATTTAGAGTCTCAAGTCCAAAATATTAATATGATTATGGAGGATAAGATTAGAGTATTGTTACAGTCCATGTTTGTAGAAATGCAATTAAAGTTTCATACTGAAACTCCCACTCCTCTACCTCCTCTAGTAGATCCAACTCCTCCACCCCTTCTTATAAACCCAAACTCTCATCCTCTTCTTACAAACCCCAATTTTTCTCCTACTCTGACTCCCACTACTCAATAACTTACTTATTATTTTGTTTTATATGCTGATGATCAACAATACTATATTGTTGAATATGGGATGATATTGTGTATTAGAGATATCATTCATCATTAATTGTTCCAGATAGATCATCCTAGGGTCACAATACATGATATTAATGATATATCAGTTGGTGTATCATTACCTACCTATGAGGTGATGTTAGTGGGAAAAAGTATCAGACACTTTTTAATAAGGCCATCTAGACTTCTGTGACGTATTACCATTATGGTATCTATATATTTTATTTTATTTTATTTTTTTATTTGACATTTTAATGTTTACTTATTTTTAATTTATTTTTAGGAATACTTTAAAAGTAAAGAAATAATTTATATAAAATAACAAATAAAAAGGGCTATGAGTTCAGAAACAAATTCTATTAGTCTGGACAGATTGTAAAGATAGTAAATTTTGTTTTATAGTGTTTATGAGATTCAAATAGAAGCTGATGTATGTTTGTGTGCAATGAATATGAGGGTTTTTAAAAATGATATCATATATCTTGTAACTTGATATCAGTTAGTCATCAACATGATGAATGTTTTTTCAATGAAAGTCTTAACATAAATCAGTCCATGCATAAAATTTATTGAAAATTTATACTTATGTTTATTTTTTATTAGTTTCAATTATAAAATGTATGAGTATCATGAAAATATTGGTTTATAAGGATTTATGTACCCAATGTTCATTTCACTTGAAACGGGAACAATGACTGAAGAAAAAACAATAGTTTATATTACTGAAATATTTGAACAGAAAATAATTACTCAATGCTGGATGTTTTCCTTATATTGAGAAGTATTAGGCATATGTCTCAAAAAGTGCTATATATCTTTTAAAATAATAACCACTAACAATAAATTTTATTTCAAATTAGTATCCACTACATGTTAGTAGTTTTTTGTCTAAGGGAGAAGGAAATTTTCTGGTTATGCTCTATCCATGGCTATGTGTGAGGAAACATTAAGAATATATTTGAACTATATGTTCAATTTCCTAATACTAGTTTATATTATAATGAATATTAAATTTTTATTCATTCATATTATTTTCTAACAGGAGATGGAATTCCATTCAAAAAAACACAAATAAAAAGAGCAGCAAGATCAAATATGTAAAATCAGAGGTGATGTTTCATTTATAATTAGTACATTTTGGATATATTAAAAAATATTGTTATATTTAATTGGAAAATGTATTTAAACAATAGTGACATAAACAATATGGTGTAAAAATGTGGATATTTTTAGTTAATGTTTATAAATGAAATAATTTAAACTAGGATAGTTATAAAGTTACAGACGGTAATACTTCATTAAAACTATTTATTTAATATTTAAATTGTTTTATTCATAATACATGTAAAACTATTTCATTTTAATTTTCATATTTTCCAAAAAACTATGCCTTATAATGAAAAAGAGATCATGCACTTACAAGTTGAATGGGAAAACCATTTTACATGTTTAGTTGGATTTTATTTTTATCAGTTATTATTGTAATATTGAATGTTGTAATTGTAAATTTTTATTTTTTTAGTTTTATTTTTGTTTATTTTTATCTTACATTTGTTTATTTTTTTGGTTGGATGTGGAGAGGAATTTTTAAATGAAATATTTATAAATTTTATTTTCCACGTTGGTTATTTTATAACTCATGTGAAAAATATCTATTTTTTTTTTCACATAGGTTATTTAAGAAATAACATGGAAAACTGTTTTTTATGTTGGTTATTAAATAATAGGTGTAAGAAACACTTTATATAGAAGATTTTATATGTTATATTCATAGTAACTAACCTGGAAGATGATTTTTAGGTTGATTAATAAATAATTGACATAAAAAAAGTTTTCCATAGGGTGTTTTCATGATGGATATTAGATAATTGATGAAAAAACACCATTTTGAAATTTATTGTAGGATAACTGATGTGATAAAAAACTAATCACAACTTTTTATTATGTCAGTTATTTTACAACCAAGGTGGAAAATTATTTTCTATAATGTTTCTTAGGAAATCGATGTGAAAACCCAATTCCAAGATTTATTTACTGTATTAAAATTTTAAGTTATGTTAAAGAAATATTTATGACATCACATTTACTAAAGGTAGCTAGTAAATGATGTAAATAATAAATACGACAATAAAAAGAAATTTTGTGCTAGGATTTTTTTTTCAGTTTTAGGGTATTTTATGTTTTTAGGTTTTGTAGTATTGTTTAGGGTTGTTTGGTTTTTTTAGAGTTGTTTATGTATTTTAGTGTCATCTTGGTTTTTAGGGTTGTTTAGAATTTTCATGGGCCTTTTAGAGGTTTTTGGATTAATGGTTTTCATTGATTTTTGGGTTTTAGGGACTTTTACTGATTTTATTATTTTTAAGGAATTTTAGGGTTTTAATGGTATTAGGGTCTGTTAATGTTTTTATTGGTTTTACTCTCCTGTTTTATTTTTTTGGATTCCAGGGTCATTTATGATTTTATTGTTTTATGTTTTTAGGGTTTTTTGGGTGTCCTTCCTGTCCTTTTGGTTTTTATGGGTTTTGGGTTTTTTTGGGTTTTTGGGGTATTTTGGGTAGTTTAGGGGTTTTAGGTATTTTTATAATCTTTTAGTGTTTTAGAGTATTTATTTTATTTCATGGTATTTAATGTATTTTAAGTCTCCCTATGTATTTTAGGGTCTTTTAGTGGTTTTAGGGTCTTTTAGTGTTTTTATGGGTTGTATTGTCTTTTAAGGGTTTTATGGGTTTTATGGTATTTTATGTTTTAAGGGTATTATGGGGGTTTTTTGGGTTTATCATGTTTTTATATGATTTTTTGGTTTTTAGGGTGTTTATGTTTTTTGGGTCCATTCAGAGTTTTATGGTTCTTTATGGTATTATGTTTTTTTAATAATTTTTAGGTTTTTAGGTTTTTTAGGGTTTTTATGGTTTTTTAAGGCATTGGTGTTTTTAATGTTTTTATAGGGGTTTTATGGGGTTTTTAGTTTTTTAAGGGGTTTAGGGGTTTTATTTGTGTTTCTATGGTTTTTAGGTTACTTAGGGTTGTTATATTTGTTAGTGTTTTCAGGGGTTTATTTGGGATTTTAAGGTTTTTTACTGTTTTATGTGTTTCTTAAGTGTTTTTAAGGTTTTTAGAGTTGTAAGGTATTTTGGGTTTAATGTTTATAAGGAATTTTTAGTTTTTTATGGTTTTAGATGTATTTTAAGGTTATCAAGTTTTTTTTTGTTTTTTTTTGATTTTAGGTTCTCATGGGTTCTATGGTTTTTAGTGTTATTTGAGGATTTTTGTTGGTATTAGGTTTTTTATGGTCTAATGATTTTTTGTATTTTATGGATTCTACTAGGGGTGTATTATTATTTTTATGGTTTTTATGTGTTTTTACCGGTTTTGGGTGTTTTGTAGGTTTTCTTATTTTTTGGGTCTTCTTGGATATTTAAGGATTTTTATTCTTTTAGGGTTATATAAGGTATGTTGTGGTTTATATTTTTTGAGGTTTTATAGTTTTTAGGGTATTTTGGGAATATTAGTAATTTTAACAGTTTTTGGATTTTTTTTGTTTTACATTTTAGGGTATTAAGGGTTTTTATGGGTTTTAGGGGTTTTAAGGGTTTCTGGAATTTTAAGGGTTTAGGGTTTTAAAGGGGTTTTAGGGTATTTAGTGGTTTTGTTGGGTTCTTTTGGCCTTTTAGGTATTTTAGGGTCTTTTACAGGTTTTAGAATGTTTTGGAGTTTTAGTCATTTTTAGGGTCTTATATGGATTTTTATGAGGTTTTATGGTTTTTATGGGTTTTAGGGGTTTTATGTTTTTTTATTGATTTGGAGGTTTTTTATGGCTTTTAGGATTTTTTTTGTTTTTTTAGGTTCTTAATGGTTTTTGGGGTTTTAGGGTTTTAAGGGATTTGACTGTGTGCGTGTGGGGGGGGGGGGGGGGTTGGTTTTTTTAGGTTTTTAGGGTTTAAAATGGTTTATAGAATTTATACGGGTTTGAAAAGATATTTAGTTATATTTAGTGATTTTCAGGGCGTTCAAGGTTTTAATGACTTTTATGATTTTTAGGTTTTAGAGTGTTTTGGGATTTTTAGGATTTTTAGGGATTTATGTGTTTTTCAGAGTTTTTATGGTTTTTATTGTGGGTCAGGTTTTTTAGGATTTATGGTTTTTAACGGGTTTAGAGGTTTAAGTTGTAATATTATTTTATGGGTTTTCAAGAGTTTTAAGTGGGTTTAAGGGTTCTTTAGTGCATTTTAAGTAAATTTAATGGGTTTTCTTCATTTTTAATGTATTTTTTATTGGTTTAATAATTTATATGGATTTATATATACTTCTATGGTTTTTTGGTGTTTTAGAGCTTTTTCTAGATTTTTTTGGGTATTTAAGGATTTATATGGGGTTTTAGGGTTTTTATTGACTTTTTGGGTTTCGGGGGGTTAAGGGTTTTTAGCGGTTCTTATTTTTTTTAGGGTATTGTAATTTTTAGTATATTTTTAGGGGTTATAGTGTTTTCATGGGTATTAATATTTTAATTTTTTTAAGGTTTTTTTGTTTTTAGGATTTTTAGGTTTTATTTGGTAATTTTAAGTGTTTAGTGATTTATAGTGTTTTCATTTTTTTGGGTTTTAGGGTTTTATAGAAATATTGTGGGGTTTTGAAGGTTTTGTATGATTTTATTAGGTTTTTAGGGTGTTTACAATTTAATGGTTTTAGCATTTTACATTCTTTTAGGAGTTTCAAGTTCTTATAAATAAGTTTTATTTTTTAGAGCATTGTTGAGATTTTAGGGTTTTAAAGGTGTTATATAGTTTTTTATTTTTTTCATAATTTTATTGTATTTAAGTGTTTTTTGGGTTTTTATGGTCTTTTCTGTTTTTATGGTTCTTATGGTTTTTAGTGGTTTTTATCAGTTTTATGGTTTATAGTGTTTTTTGGGTTTTAGGGTTGTTTTAGGGTTTTTAGTGTTTTTATGGGTTTAAGGATTTTATATCCTTTTAGAGTTTTATTGGGTTTTAGGTTTTTTTAGTTTTTTTATATTTTTAGGGTATTTATGGGGTTTTTAGACTTTAGGTTCTTTTTGGGGTTTTATGTTTTTTTAGTGCATTTTATTGGGATTATTGGGTTTTAAGGTAATTTATGATTTTTTTAGGAGTTTCATGGTATTTTTGGGGGTGTTTTAATTTCTTTTAGGGTTTTAAGGTTATGTTTGGTTTTTAGTGTTTAAACCGTTTTAAGGACATTAAGGGATTTTTTAGAGATTTTTTGTATTTTTTGAATTTTTAGGACTTCAGAGATTTTTATGGTTTTAAAGGGTGTTAATCCTTTTAGGGGGTTTGGGGGGTTTATGGATTTTTTATAGATTTGGGATTTTTTGATTTTTACCATTTTTAGGGATTTTATGGTTTATTTGGGATTTTTTAGTGTATGTGAGGGGTTTAAAGGAATTTTCTGCATTCTTTGGGGTTTTAATGTTTAGAAGAGTTTTTAGGGGTTTTAGGGGTTTTTAAGGTTTTATGGTTTCTTTGGTTTTTTTATATATTTAGTGTTTTTAGGGCATTTGTGTTTTGAGGGGTTTTCAGGTTATTTAGGTTTTTAGAGCTTATTGGGTTTTATTGTGTCTTTTGGAGTTTAGGGGTTTTAATGGATTTTTACAATCTTTTAGTTTTTTAGGGTTTCTGGGTTTTTATATTTTATATTGTTTTTAGTTTTTTTATGGTTTTTAGGTTTCTTAGTATTTTATTGGTTTTAGGGATTTTTTTTGTTTTTTGTGTGTTTTATGGTTTTTAGGATTTTTACGATCTTTTAGTATATCTAGGTTTTTTAATGTTTTTATGTGTATTCTGGATTTTAGGGTTTTTATGATTTTTATGGCCTTTTATTTTTTTTATTTTTTTACTTTTTATATGGGTTTTATGGTCTTTAAATATTTTTAAGGGGTTTTATGGTTTTATTGTTATTTCGCATGTTTTGGGGATTTTTAGGGTTTTTAGGTTTTTTAGGATGTTTTAGCGTTTTGTATAGTTTTTGAGTATTTTTGGGGGTTTGGGTATTTTAGGGTTTTTAAGTGTTTTTTGGGCCTTTAGGGGTTTCTCGGGGGTGGGTTTATTTGGGTTTTATGGTTTCATTGTTTTGTAGGGTTCTTAGGGTGTTTTATAGTTTGGTTGGATATTTTAGGATTTTAGAGTTTTTATGGGGATTAGGGGTCCATTAGGGTTTTAGGGGTTTATTTCCATTAGTATTTTCGGTGCTTCTTGGTCTCCTCTTAGAATTTTTGGGTGTTCATTGTTATTTTAGTGGTTTTATGGTATTTTATGTCTTTTTAGGTTTTAAGGGGTTTTAAGGGGTTTTAAGGGTGTTTTAATATTTTAGTGTTTTAGTGCGCATTAGGGTTTTAAAGGTGTTTACAACCTTTTGGGATTTTTATGTTTTTCATGGCCTTTTATGGGTTTTATGGTCTTTTGAATATTTTATGGGTTTTATCGGTTTTTATAGTCTTTCGGGGTTTTAGGGTTTCTAATGGTTTTTACAGGGTTTTAGGGTGTTTTTAGTTGTTTATCATGTTTCCTTAATTGTTTTAAGTTTATTTATGTTTTTAGGATATTTAGCAGTTTATGTGATTTTAGTTATTTTAGGCCCCCATAGGGATTTTTATGGTTTTTAGGGGTTAGTAGTTTCTATAGGGGTTTTAAGGTATTTTCATGTTTTTTTACAGTTTTATTGGTTTTTTTGGGTTTTTCGGGTTTTTAAGGGTTTAATGTATTTTAGGATTTTTAGACTTCTTAGGGACTTATGGGTTTTATGGATTTTAAAATTTTAATAGGTTTTTTGGGTTTCAGTATGGTTTTAACAGTGTTTAGTTTTTTATAATTTTTTTTTGTTTTGGGTATTTACGTTGTTTATGGATTTTAAGGGGGTTTAATGTTTTTTGGGGTTTTTGGATAGTTTATGGTTTTTTTGGAGAATATCGGCCTTTTCTAATTTTAGGGGGTCTTGGTATTTTATATGGTTTAATGGTTTTAGATATTTTGAGGTTTTTAGGGGTTTAGAGGGATTGTGTATTTTAGTGTTTTAAATGTTTTTAGGGGGTTTTAGGTTTGTTTATGAGGATTTAGAGGTTTTAGTGTTTTATATAGTTCTTTTAGGTGGTTTTATAGTTTTTAGATTGGGGGGGGGGGTTATGGTTTATAGGGTTTTTGGGTGTTTAAGGGGTTTTAGGGTTCTTAAAATTTTTATAGACTTTTAGGGGGTTTTTTAGGGTTTTTAAGGTCTTTTATGGGGTTTTAGTATATTTTAGGGGTTTTATGGTTTTGAACATTTTTAGGGAATTTTAGGGGATTTAGTGTTTTATGTTTTATGTTTTCTATGGTTTTACGGTTCTTAGTATTTTTAATGTTCTTTTTTGTTTTTTTGTGGTTTTAGTTTTTAATTTTTTAAATTTTTTTATGATTGTTTTGTCAGTTTAATGTTTTTTTAGATTGAGGTTATTTTATTTTAATTTTTTCGGGTTTTTGGGTTTTTGGGTTTTTTTAGGTTTTAATGGATTCTTTTGAGTTTTTAAGGGGTTTTAGGGTCCTTTAGGGGTTTTATAGTTATTTTAGGTTTTTAAAAAACATTTCGGGGGTGTAGAGTTTCAGAAATATTTAGGGGTTTTAGGGTTTGTAGGTACTTTTTATAGTTTTTAAGGATTTTATTATTTTTATGGGAATTTGGGTTATTTTTGGTTTTAGTGTTTTTTAGGGAATTTAGGGATTTTTAGGTTTTTAGTTTTTCTTGTTGGATTTTAGGGGTTTTTATGATTTTTTTTGGATTTTTTAGGTTTATATTATTTTTGGGGTTTTAGAAGTTTTAATGGATTTAATGGGTTTTATTAATTTTAAAATGATATAGGGTTTTACGATTTATCATTGTATTAATATTTTTTAGGGATTTCAATGTTTTTAGCGTTTTTAGAGTACTTGGGAGATTTATGGATTTTTAGTGTTTTTTATATTTGGGGGGGGGGGGTTATGGTTTTCTGGGGGTTTATGGGTTTTTATGATTTAAAGGTTTTTAGTGTATTTTTATATTATTTCAGTGGTTTTAGGGGTTTTTTCCCTTTTATAGGGTTTTAGGGAATATGGTTTTTTATTTTTATAGTATTATGGGATTACAATTTTTAGGTTTTTAGGGTTTTTACTGTTTTTAGGGATATTTTAGGGATTTTTTTGGAATTTGAGTGTATTATTGTGTTTTTTGGGTCTCTATGGTTTTTATGGGGATTTAATGATGTTTAAGTTATTAGGGTTTTATAGCTTCTTTAAGGGTATCATGGTTTTTTATTGCATTTTAATGCTGTTTTGTGTATTTATGGTCTTTTACGGGTTTTGGTTTTTATTTAGAGTCATTAGTATTTTATGTTTTTTTTGTCTCTATTTAGGGTTGTTACGGTTTTTAGGATTTTTAGTATTTTAGGAGTTTTTTTGGGGGGGGGGGGTTTAAGGTTTGGTTTGGTTTTTAATGTTTTTTAGATTTTTGTATGTTTTAAGGGGTTTTAAGGTTTTTTCGGGGTTTTGGGGGGTTTTAAATTTCTTGTAGGGGTTTTTTGGTTTACACAATTTTTAGGGTATTTAGTGTTTTAATGGTTTATAGAGTATTAAAGTGATTTTAGAGTTTCTTGTTGATTATATGGATTTAGAGTCTTTTAGGGTATTAAGGGTCTTTTATGGGTTTCTATGGTTTTTATGTTCATTCAGGGTTTTAGGGGTTTTTTGGGTCCTATATGGGTTTTAGGGGGTTTATGGCCTTTCAAGTGTTTCAAGTTATTTGTAGAATTTTTAGGGTTTTATGTCCTTTTTAAGTATTTTTAAAGACTTTTACTATCTTTTGTGGTTTTTGGATGGTTTGGAGGGTTTTAGGGGTTTTTAGTTGTTTTAGGGTTTTTAGGGGGTTTTGGGGTTTTTATGGTTTTTTCAGAGATTTTAGGAATTTTTATGGGTTTTAAGGTTTAAATTTTTTTATGTGTTTTAGGGTTTTAGGGTTTCTAGGTTTATTTATGGGTTTTAGGGTATCATTGGGGTTTTATCTATTTTTGGGTTTAGAATTATTTTAGGGGTTTTTTGGGATTTTATATTGTCTTAGGGTTTGATTTATTATTTTTGGTTCATTTAGTGTTATAAATTTTATTAGGAATTTCTTCTTGGTCTTTAGGGATATTTTAGGGGTTTTATGGTTTTTTAGGGTCTTTGTGTGTTTTTAAGGGTCATTTTGAGTTTTTATGGATTTTTAGTGTTTTTCAGGTATTGGGGGTTTTTAGCATTTTAAGGTTTTTATGGGATTTCAGGATTTTTAGGTTTATAAGGGTTTTTATGGTTTTCATAGTTTCTAGGGATTTTATGTGATTTATGATTTTTATGGTTTTCTAGATGTTTTAACGGTTTTAATGAGTCTTCTATATTTTGTTTATTTTAAGGTGTTTTTGGATCTTGTGGTGTTTTCATGTCTTTTTTATGGTTTAAAGGGTTTATTATGGTATTTTAGGGGTTTTCTCGTTTGAAGCGGTTTTAGGGGTTTTGGTTTGGGTTTTTATGGGTTTTATGGAATTTATGGTTTTTCTAGGGTCTTAGAGTTTTAAGTTATTAATTATTTTTTGTGGGGTTTGGAGGGTTTTATTGGGGTTTAGATACTTTTTTGTTTTTGGTATTTTATGGTATCTTTAGTGTACTTTTTTGGTTTTTTGCGTCACATTATTTTTTTTTATTTTATTGATTTCTTTTTGTTTTAAGGTTTTTAAATATTTTTTAGGGTTTATAAATTTTTTTTGATATAATGTTTTTACTATATATTAAGTTAGTTACATTTATGGTCTTTTATAATTTTTAGGTTTTTAAGGTATTTTATGTGTTTTAGGGTTTTTAAGGTTTTGTGGATTTTTAATGTCTTCAGGGTCATTTAGGGTTTTAATGTTTTTTGGATTTTTTAGGATTTTTCATATCTTTAGTCTTAGTGTGTGGGGTTTAGTTTTGGAATATAGGGTATAGGATTTATGTTTTAGGGTACAAGGTTTCGGGTGAAGGGTTTTGAGTATATGGTGAAGGTTATAGTGTTTGGGGTGTAGGGTTTGAGGTACATAGTGTGTGGTATAGGGTTTAGGGTGTATGGTTTATGGTTTAGGTTGTATGGTATAAGGTTTAGTTTTTTTGATGTTTTATGCATGTTATGGTTTTTATGGGGTTTTTAGGTTTTTTATGGTTTTTTAATTTTTACAGGTTTTAGGGTTATATATTTTTAGGGTTTTTATAGATTTTTTGGTGTTTTTATTTTGGGGGTTTTTAGTTTTTTTCAGGGTTTTAGTAGTTTGTTAGGGTTTTTTGGGTTTAAGTGGATTTGTGGGGATTTGTGGTTTTTAATGTGTTTTGGGGTTTTTAGGGTTTTTAGGGGTTTTAATTGCTGGTAGGTTTTTTAGGTGTTTGAGTGGGTTTTTTTTGTTTTTTTTTTGTTTTTAGGTATTTTACGGTTTTTTGGTTTTTAATTTTTCTTGATTTTTTTTGTTTTTTTAGTGTATTTAGTGTGTTTTAGTGATTTTTTTTTGGTTTTTTGGAGTTTTTGTGATTTTTGGAATTTAATGTTCTACGGTTTTACTGTTCTATTGGTTTTAGTGGGATTTAAATTTATTTTGGGTTTTTAGGGTTTTTAGGGTTATTAGTGCTTTTAATTTATTTTAGGTTTATAGAATTTTTTGGGTATTTTTAATGTTTTACTAGGTCTTTTAATGACGTTAATGTTTTGTGGGTTTTTTAGGATTTTAGGAATTTTTTAAATTTTTGGTCATTTGGGGTTTTTTAGGATTTTTAGGTGTTTTTAGTGTTTTAAGGGACTATATGGGTTTTTAGTGTTTCCAAGCTGTTTATGCATTTAGGGGTTTTATATTTTTTAGGGTGTTTTGGATATTTTGGGTTATCAAGGGGTTTGGAATTTATATAGTTTTTATTATCTTTAATGTTTGTGGGGGGTTTTTTCCTCATTATGAGTTTTTAGGGTTATTAGGGGGTTTTTGGTTAATTTAGTATTTTTAGGGTATTTAGGGTCTATTACCGATTTTAGGGGTTTTGATATTTTTTTAGGTGTTTGGTGTTTTGAATTATTTTAGGGGATTTGGGTATTTTGTGGTCTTATAGTGATTTAGGGTTTTTAGGGTCATTTAGTATTTTTTCCAATTTTGAGTACATTTAGAGTATTTTAAGAGATTTTACTATATTTATGTATTTTAAGAAATTTTAGGGTAATTTAGGGGTTTTAGGGTCTTCTAGGGGTTTAAGGCTTTTAGTGTTTTAATTTTTTTAGAGTTTTTTTTGTTTTTATGGATTTTGGGTTTTACGGTATTTAGGGAATTTTATGTTTTTAAAGGATTTTTATAGGGTTTTAGGGTTTTTACAATTTTTTTGTTTTAAGTGATTTTTAGGGGTTTAGGGGTTCAATGGGATTCAATATTTTAAGATTTTTTAGGGTTTTTAGTGTTTTTAGAGGATTTAGGTTTTCATAGGTCAGTTATATGTTGTTTAGGGGTTTCAAAAGTATTTAGGTTTTTAGGCTTTTCGGGGGTTTTAGGGTTTTTAAGGATTTTAGGGTTTTAAGTGTTTTATGGTTTTTTAGGGTTTTAGTTGTGTTTATGGGTATTTAATGATTTTTTGTGTATTTTGGGGTTTTAGGGGTTTTAAAAGGTTCTAGGGATTCTATTTGTTTTAAGGGGTTTTGGGTTTTTCTATGGTTTTTGAGTCCTTTGATGATTTTTAGGGTTGTAGGGTCTTTTAAGGATTTTTTATTATTTTAGGTTCTTTTAGTGTTATTTTAAGGTTTTTTAGGATTTTCGGGGATTTTGGGTATTTAGTGTTTTTTGGGATTTGATGGGTTTTTGGGGTTTCACGATTTTTAGGGTGCTCTTGGAATTTTAGAGGTTTATAGGGATGGATAATAATTTTAAGGTTTTTGGGGTTTTAAGTTTCGTTTAGAGTTTTTGTGTTATTTTATTTGTTTTTTAGTTTTTAGGGGACATTTAGGGTTATTTTAAGGGTTTTTAATTTTTAACGGTCTTTTTAAAATTTTGTAGGGTTTTTGTAGTTTTAGGGGGTTTTAGTGTTTTGAATGGTTTTTTTGGTTTTTAGGTTTTGTTACTATATTTAAGGGTTTCTAAGGGTTTTTGGGTTTTGAATGAGTTTATGTTTTTTGAAGGTTTTTATGATTTTTATGGGTTTTTATGAGTTTTTAGCAATTTATGTTTTTCTGACTATTTTTATGGTTTTGGGCTATTTTGTGTTTTTAAATGAATTTAGTGTTTTTTAGGGATTTAGGGTATTTAGGTATTTTACATGCTTTTGGTTTTATTCGTGGGTTTTAATTGGTTTTAGGGATTTCCCAGAGTTTTAAGGTCTATTATGGGGGATTTAGGTTTTTAGTGGGGTATTAATGTTTTTCTGAGATTTTATGGTTTTTTATTTTTTAATGGGTTTTACAATTTTTACTGGTATTTTAGGATTTGTAGGGGTTAGAGTTTAGGGTGTAGGGTATACAATTTATTTTTAGGGTATAGGGTTTAGGTTGTAGTGTATATGATTTAGGGCATAGTGTATAAGGTTTTGGATATAAGGTGTATGGATTAGAGTTTTGGGTGTAGGTTATAGTGTTTAGGATGTAGGGGTTATGATTTAAGGTGTAATGTATGGGGTTTAGGGTGTAGTGTTTAAGGTATAATGTTACATCCCCAACCCAAGAGCCACTAAACTGGTTCTCCAAGCCATGTCGTCACATAACCTCAAATGCGCATCCTCGTATGCCAGAGGATGCCGACTAGCAGTGAGGATCTTATGAGTCACGTGGGGAGACTATAACCATGTTACCAGAGTAATGCATAAAAGAAAAAAATATAAATAGAAGAATAATATCAAACAACTAATAAACATACAATTCAAACATCTGTCAACTTTGTAAAACCCATAATTCAACATTAGCAATGTCATCACATACTAGTAGTGAAAAGTGAATAACACCGAAAAATAAGAAAACGTCCAAATACGAAAATGGGTTCCGACTCTATATCTAGATCCTTCTCCAGGTACATCCCAATCCCAACTCATTATCCTAATGTAGGGCCCTTTCCATTGTCCTATACTTCAACCAAGAAATCTACTTGGGTACCTAACGATGGCCTGAGGATGGTGTGAGTACCAAACTCAGTAGTCCACCACCATTGATTTCTGTGAAATATCCAGTCTAATAGATAGTTAATTAATGTAAAAAATGTTATGTAACCCAGGAAAAGTTCGTGTACCTTTCATTAACCCAATTCCTTTAATTCATGCTGAGCATTTATCCCAATTTCATTTCTTATACCATATTTATTACATAATCCATTTTAAAAACATCCTATTCAGGTTAGGAATACATATCATCTACCCAATGGTATAATTCAATAAATCACATTGATTATGAGAAATAAGTCAAGTACCTATCTGGGTAGGGAAACACATATCACATATACACATTCTTCACACCTTGATGCCTCATTATGGGTGGAATGAATCTATTTGGGTAATAGATCCTCTGCCCCCTTCCCTAACCAGTGCAATTTTTTTGGGGTGGATTTTAGAGCCTCAGTTGAACTCAACCCATGGGCGTAGATCTCATGTTAATACCCAACTGTACCAAGACATGTTCAGATTCTTATTTATCTAATCATCACAACCATACCATAACACAACCAAGGATAGAAAATCCCATTATATATAACAATATATAACAAACAACATGGGAATTAATACTATTCCATAACCGATTAATACAATTACCATTTACAATTCATAGCCATTTATCCAAATTCCCATTCTCATGCCTTAACCCATTATGTGTATAAAAAAACCCCTATACCATTTCCAATATTTATCAATTACCATATATTAACACATTTATCCCATTTATCTTTTCATAAGAATTTACCCACATATGCACTACAAGTTCAATTCATGTCTCACAAGGGAAAAAAACTTTTTTACATTCAAATTTTTTGGAATATTCCATAATTCCCATGTATTAAGCTAATCAAAATATTCATCAATTTCCCATTTTATTAACCAATTGCATGTTCATCATCTAGTATGCACTATTCATCTTAGGCATTTCTAACCATGTTCAATGAACAGTTGACATAATCACATTCGAACCAAGTGTACCATTTTCGTAATATTCCAAAAAAATCATTATTCCCTTAACAACCAAGACACAACTATCATCATCAAATTTACAACACAATTAATGGCTAAATCATGTTCTTCATGGGATCTACATTATTACTTAGAAACTATTCACATAACCCTACCCAATTCTAGGTCTGGAAATGCAGGCACACCCCATGGGTGGCCCTAAAATGGTCAAGTCATTCTATACGCATACCATGGGGATTTTGAGGGTTTCTATTGGTCACATAGACACCACCTTTTTACCAAACCCTCCAACGAGACATACAATATAAAAATGGGAAATCAAGAACACAAACTTCCATGAACAAATATAAAATAAAACTATGGGATATTACTTGTAGACCACCTACCTTGAATATAATGATGAGGGAACTCTTAATCATGGACTTGGATCCAGATTCAAATACACCTTGAATTCATATCCTAGATTTCATCTGAAAAGGTTGGTTTAAGGTTTTAAAATGAAGCTCTGAGAAACAAAAAACCATAATCCGAAAACAAGAAGCAAGAAGAGCGTTAGACTTACCCATGGCTTCAATATGCGACCAACGACACTCCAAATGGCCAAGAATCTATGTAGAACCATCCTAAAGAATCTTGGTTCATCCAATATCGTCACTAGGGATTCTGGTGTTGGAATGAAAGAGAATCCAAGGTTGGGGTTTAAAATCCGAAGATGGTATTTTTGTAAATTTTCCAACTTTACTGGGCTCCATGGTTTACCCACATGGTTTTCCAAACCGTGAAAAAACCATTCAAATGATACTATCCTAAAATTACCCATCATCATGGATTCCTAGGAATTATGGAAATTTTCTTAACCACGAAATAACTGTTTGAAAGCCTCAGTCCAAGGCTACACAGTAACCTGAGATTCATCACACGGTTAGCACTAATTGTGAGTAAACTACGCAACAAGACCATTAATTCTTTTTCATTCCACTTTCATGTCGTGAACCCTTGGAACACCCCCAATCCCTCTTATAAACTTATGAAGAACTTATTTTGACCACAAGAAAGGGATTAAACTGAAACAAAAACAAAAACACACCTTATTGAGAATATGAGATCTTACAACCTCCAAACATTATAACTACTCATCCTTGATCCAATCTTCTCGAGCATCATCGGGCATCTATAATAGGAATCATGTCACTAGGACATTCGATCCTTTCCCATTTTCCCAAGTTTCCCATTTAATTCTACAATACTACCATGAAAATTGAACCTATGAACCGTCTTGACTCGCAATACTTCCTCACCACAACCAAAAAATCGAATCAAATACTCCTTAAGGATGCATCAACATTTAAGATTCATAAACCACTAGAACTATCTATGAAAAACATAAGAAACAATGAATGATTCAAAGAAGGCAGAACATTGCTGGCAACATCATCTCATTGTAGAGGAATCAACTAGAAACCCATCAATCTGATCATCTTTAAAACTCTTGACCCAGATCACTTGGCGTCATTTTCTTCTATTTTCCCCAACCCTAATGGTGACCAAACTCAATATCACCCAAAGTAGAATAGATTTTCTATTAAACCACATTTCCCAACATACATTTATTCACTACTATCGAGGAAAGATCACATGAATCTCAAATAAACTTTCGTATCACTTGATGTGTTCCAACTCACCATGCCTAAAAAATCCCAAGGGAATTACCCGAAATTTTCATCCAACCGCACTGTCAAAACCATTCATAAGGAAATACCAACACTTTCCATTCATGAACTAAGATCAACTTGACCTCAGATAGGTACAACTTCATTTCAAATGGCACTATCCGCCACAACATGAACCTAGAGGTGGGTCACTCTCACCACACCCATTCATGTTTACCATCTCTGGTTGGACCAACCCCGACTGGATTTTCCCAAAACAACCACCTTTAACTGATGGTACAATCACATTTCTCACCAGATAAAGGTTCTTATTATCTTGAAGTCTGTCATTATCATACCATATTCCCACTAAGTTTGTTCCATGAATTCCCATAGAATTCCATCATCATGACATTACTACCCTCAAAACCATCATTATACTTCACTTTCAGCAAGACACCACAACACATGGCCAAGGTTCCCTATTCTTCAATATGTTCTAAAACCACCCAAGGAAAAATTACCCGAGTCTAACCCTTATCTTTGTTGGAGTTATAGGACCTAACCTTACTTGCCACAACCTGTTTTCCTATGTTACCACACCCTTCTAAAACATCATCACTAACATAACAAGCATCCTGTGGAACCACCATGAACTCAAATAAAACAATTCTCTCATTGGTCACCACATCCAAGGCCCACATTTCGTCTCTGAGGAACTAAATATACACCTCACAAGTTCCCCATTGGCATCCAGATTCCACTACACCTACTCGATGTTCTCCTCTCCACATCTAGGACTAACTTATCACACCCCACCATAAGAGTTTCAATACTATTTCTCTATATAATGATTCCTACAACCATTTATTACAATTTATCATAATCCAAACCCCAAAACATAGACATGGATATCTAGATTTTTGCAAAACAATATAAGGAACGTCACTGAGTTCCCATTATTGACTTCTGTGAACGGTACCCATGACATTTGTCAACCTTAAGTCCATCTCAAGGACCTCACACAAGGATAAAGAGGGTGTACATCCCATCATCAAGATCTACATATACTAATTCCATTAACTTAAACTACATGTTGTCCCTCACCCAACCAAACAACTTCATGTCTCTTGGCATAAATCAATAGCTTCTCAACGTACCTATGATGATATCAAGATATTTGGAAGGATTGTCACTAGATAAGGTATGATAAGATGTTGTTAGATAATACCACCACTTTTTTATCCATCTTGATTCCAAAATATGGGACGCCAAGACATTCCAAGGATCTTTGGTTACCCTATTGAATGCATCTCATCAGCACTTAACCAACACTACTCAGGTGTGGTTGACAACCGTGTATCACATCTGCTCCATGACCAAATATCCAAGTATCCATGAACCAATTTTTAATGTATCGCTATATCTAACACACTGCTCTAGTTATTATGATGAGTCCCTGAAAGATAAAAAATGAATCACAATGGTCTACCACACTAATCAAACCAATCGTCTCTCACAATCAACCTTTACTTATGTATATCCCATCACCCGCTTACTTACCTAACCATGAATCTTGGTTAGTCAGCCTCATCAGCCCTGATGCGGCCTCTGCATCTCACCCAAAAATGAAACCATTCATAAAAACATGTTCAACCACACAACCACCCTAACATTGGGGGTCACCATCAAGTGAAAACATATAAACACACTTTATCCACCCTTAACTCTTTAGCTCGAAAACAGCCTCAAGACCACCGTTAATCATCATCCAAACATGAATGTCAGGCGTCCATATGATACAAACCTTCGAAAAAAACTTTACATACTATTATAAACACTAGGGTTCCCTTATAATGGAACCAGACACAACTATACCATTTAATAAAACATGGTGGTACTTAGAACGCACTGAAACCACCTCTGAGGCATCTCCCATCATTATATTCTAAGGTACCTACACCACTGGGCTATCCTCCCTTGAGGTCACACATGATTTTATAAAACCTTCATCATGTAACCCCAAGTAAAGTGGAACCAATAACCATCATCCTTCCCACATATCCCTCTAGGAAAAATTCGCACCTTGAAACACTTTGAGATCCACTATCATAGTCCAAAACATCTACATGTGTGACACAGACCAAAAAGAACTAGAAACCACAAATGGCCTCTCTCATAGGTCACCTTGAAGGATAAATGATACCAACTCCCAAGACTAGAGACACTACGAGGAAAAACCATTGGTCCTCTCTCAAAACCATATATATCATGCAATGAATGAAGTCATGCTTGTGAAAGGGACTCTCACTCGAGATTCAACACACACTATTCCTAGGGAACCAAAAAACCATTTACTATAGGTTCTATACCAATAGTGTACACATTCATTGGCACTAAAAGAAAAAAATCCTCTCTGGGATTCAAAGAACAACACATAAGGTCTCTACTCACAAGGTTACCAAGACATAGGCACCAAAATTAGGGTCTATCATTCAATCCATATGGTCATGAACCATTATAGATTCCACATTCGCATTAAAGAACAATTCTTCACAAACCAAAGCCCACAACCCTACCAAGGGATCCATAAACACATCCCCTATGACATATCCAAAATAGAAAAGAATAAAAATACAAATCCATAGTCCAAAACTATGGAACACTCACCACCCCAAACCACACATACAAGGGTCAAACTGACAACACAAAGGATACCCACCTTCAGACTCAGTCATTCTCATTTTAAACTGATCATTCACTTGTTTCTTTAAAGAATGATTGACCAAATTTAACCACATGTGGAAAAGATCAGAAGATATCAAACATAAACAACCATTCATTATAATATATCCACACGATCATCATCGCACTTATAACTTTATCATCTACCATACCTACAACAAGTCCTGGTCAACATGGTGTAATGAATTATTAATTAATCACAAGTCATTTGACAACACCTCTTCAAACCACTTCCACTTAGTCACATTTACCATTTCACAACTTGTTATAATCATCATTTTAACTCATTTACACCATTCATTAGGAATAAATTCATTATTAATTTTACCGTCATTATGCAATATTTCTCTTTTAGACACCAAATCAACCTTTAAAAATTATCAAAACACAAACTTTTAACTCCGTCACAACATTTCCTTATACATGACATTTTATAACTATTCATTTGGATTATTTTAATTCACCAACTTGCATTACCATTATTATGCATCATTTTCTTCAAATTTATCAATTATGTGAAATGAATTCTACTCTCTATGCCACACATACCCTTCCCATGTGTGTGCCTATAATGATGGATGCCACCTATATTAATGGGTGCCTAAAATGATGAATAGATTCCCAACCTCCGTTCATTATATCAATGAGAAAAATATCCTAAATCCATAAAATCACACAACATGTGAATCACCAAATGTTGAAATATCATTAAATTGTAACCAAACACATCAATAACAACAATTCCCACCCACGGTGACATGGGTTTTCCCTCGTACATGGGTTATCTACACCCAAGGACGATCTCATTACCAATGATCGAGACATACTAACATTCTTTCTACCATCCCAAAATAGTAAGAAAGAGAAAATAACTCCTAAAATACCACTTTGTAACATCCTAGAACTAGGAGCCACTAAACCACTGCCTCGAGTTGAGTCGTCACATAACCTCAAGCGTGCGTCCCCATATGTTAGAGGATGCTGACTAGAGACGAGGGTCTAATGAGTCACATGGGGAGAATATAAACTCTTTACCAGAGTAATACACAATATAATACAATACAAATATAGTAATAATATGAAATAACTAATAAACATTCAAGTCAGACATCTCTAAATTGGGATCAAACCATAATGCAACATCAATAATGTAATGACATACTAGCAGTGCAAAGTGAATAAAAACCAAAAAAATAGAAAAATTCCCAAATACCCTAACAGGTCATGACTATAGTTCCAGATACTTCTCTATGTATATCCAGAGGCCACTTCATCATCCAACTGTAATTCCTTTGACCTTGTGCGGACCTGCAACCAAGAAAAATTCTTGGGTACCCAATGGTGGCCTAGGCAGGGTGTGAGTAAAAAACTCAGTAGGACACATCCAATAGTGTATATAAAATATATAGTCTTATACATTGGTCATAAAGGGAAAAAATAAATGGAAAGTAAACAAGTAAAAGTTCAGGTACCTTTCATTAAAAAGGTTTATTAAAACCATGCATAACATTTATCCTAATTTCATTTCTTATACCATCATTGTTACATAATCCATTTTTAACACATTCTCTTTGGGTTAGAAATATATATCATCTACCCAAGGGTATAAGGAAATCAATAACAATGCATAGGGGACATAAGTTGATTCCTTATCTCACTATGGATACACATATCACATCAACACATTCTTCTCACATCGAATCCTCGATCGGGGTGGAATGAAACGGTTAGGGGAATAAATCCTACATCCCCTTCCATAACCTATGAGTTTTGGGGGGAGATTTTAGAGACTCGCTCTAACTCAACCCATGAGCATAGAGCCTCATGTCAATACCCCACTCCACCAAGCCATGAACACTTGCTTATTTATCCAATCACCACAACCATACCATAACACAACCAAGAATAAAAAATTACATTGGAGATCAAAATACATAACAAATAACATGGGAATTAATACTATTCCATAACACATTAATACATATACCATTTAAAATTCAAATCAATTTATCCAAATTCCCATTCTCATGCCTTAACCCCTTATGTGTATTCAATAACCCCTGTTCCATATCCAATATTCATCAATTAATATATATTAACAAATTTATCATTTCACAATCATTAAGCCACTTATGCCCTATAAGTACAATTATTTTCTCACAGGGCACAACCACATTATTGCATTCAACATTTAAGGAATATCCCATAATTCCCAGGTACTAACCAAACCAAAATATTCATCCATTTTTCATTCCATTATCCAATTAAAAGTTTATCACATGGTATGCACTAATCATGTTATGCATTTCTAACCAAGTTCATTAAACAATTGTTAGATTCTCATTTGACCCAATTTTCCTAGTTTAATATTATGCCAAAGAACCCCTTATTACATTAACACCCAAGTCACAATTATCATCATTACATTTACAACTTAATAAACCTATAAAATATTTTCTTCATGGGTTCTATATTATTACTCGACAAACCTTCACTTAACCCTACCCCTTTCTAGGACTTGAAATGTTGTAGCACCCCATGGGTGGCTTTAAAATGGTCAAGTCATCCTATTAAGATACCATGGGGATCTTGAGGGTTTAGATTTGTCACATAGACACAACCATTTTACCAAACCCTCCAACAGGATCAAGAACAGAAAATGGGAAAAGCAAGGACATAGAGTTCCATGCACAAATATAAAATAAAACAATTAGATAAAATTTATAGACAACATACCTCAAATATGATGATGAGAGAACTCTTAATCATGTCCTTGGATCTAGATTCAAACACCCATATAATCTCCTACAATGGTTTTACCAAAAATGGAGGGTTTTAGGTCTTCATAATGAGATGGGGGAAACTATAAACCCTAATGTGAAAAAGTGAATAAATAGGAGTGTTAGACTTACCCGGGGCATTGATCCACAACCAAATACACTCTAAATGAAAAATAATCAATGTAGAACCACCCATAGGAAGCAGATCATGACCAAGGTTATAGGTGTGGAATGAAGGAGAATACTGAGTTGGGGTTTAAAATCCCAAGATAGATTTTTTTTTCAATCATCCAATTTTACTAGGATGTACATTTTACCATCATGGTTTTCCAAATCATGTGAAAACCATGCATATGATACTGTCCCAAAATCACCCCTCTTCACAGTATCCTGTGAATTTTGCACAGTTTTTCTAACCATGTGATAACCATGCGAACACCTCGGTCCATGGCTTAATGGATATTGGGGATGCTTCGCATGGTTAACACTAACCATGTGAAAATGGTGCAATATCCATATAAATTACTTTTTCTTTATCTTTCATGTCCCAAAACCCCATAACACCCTCAATCCTTCCCATGTACTTGGGAAATACTTATTTCAACCCAAAGACGGGGCTTAAACTAAATCATAAAAAAACACAACTTATAGATAATCTGGGATCTTACATTTCGAGTATTGGTTATATAGTTTAGGTTGTATGGTTTACGGTGTTGGATATAGGGTTTAAGGTGTAGGTTTTATAGTTTATGGTATATTGTATATGGTTTAGGTAATACAGTTTAGGGTTTTGGGTGTATTGTTTATGGTTTAGGGTGCTGTGTATTAGATTTAGTGTATATGGTATAATTTTTACAGTGTAGGGTTTAGGTTTTGGGGTTTAGGGTCAATGGATTAGTGGTTAAAGTGTATGGTATATTATTAAGGGTTTAGGGTATATATTTTAGGTTTTATGGTGCAGGGTATATGATTTAAGGTTTATGGTGTAGGGTACAAGGTTTATGGTGTAGGGTTTATGGTTTAGGGTGGGGGTGTGGGTATACTATTTTGGGTGTAGGGTATTGGATATAGGGGGTATGCTTTGGGGATTTGGGTATAGAACTAGTACAAAAATAGGTTTTTTTGTGTTGTTTATATTATATTTTTAAAATCAGTTTTTGAGGTGACATCTTTGAAGGCGATGTTGTAAATATGTATTTAATGTCACTTATTAATGCAGATTATAAATAAGTATTTTTATGTTTTTATAGGTCCTTATTAAAATAACCAATGTCAAAGACCAACTTAAAATTGGTATTTTTCTAAAAAGAGATAATAAAAAACTATTTTAATGTTATTTTTCTAAAAAACAATGTGAAAATTATTTTTTAAAAAATATTCTTAACTTTGGTTAGCTCAATCCATAGAAAATATAATATCTATAAAGAAAACCTTTCATATAAAACAAAATAAATATATATTAATACATAAAACATTCACATAATTTCCTAGGGTTTTGACGACATAGTTGATATAGTTTTCTTAGAGGAAAGATCTCATGAGTACAACAATGCTTTGGATTAAATTAAATTTTAGAAATTGAAGAAATGTTTTTTTATTATTATCTGAATATGTATGCTTCATTATAATAAAAATGGAATCATTAATCAGTATATAAATTGAGAAAACAAATCATAAATAAATTATGTAAAATAATTACTAATATAATGATGAGATCACTGAAAGAAGAAATAGTTGATTGATGAAAAAGATCAAATGATTTGAGTTAGTGGAAATATGATGATTGAAATAATATACCATGAAATCCATTTATGTAGAGTTTAAAATCATTTAAATGAAAAAGTAAAATCAAACACATTATTATAAATTTTATATAGAAATTGATAATTTCGGTGTTCCACATTAATAAATATGTATTTACACATTGGAAGGATATTAAATTTCAATTTTCATGTCAGTTATATGATACCAACATTAAAAGATATTAAAATTTTCATTTTTACATCGTTTATATGATGATTGATCTGAAAAATAACTTTTCACATTGGTTTTATGATAACTGATGTGAAAATGTATCCTTTAACATCAGTTTTTCTAAATCTAATATAAAAGTAATATTTCAGGTCTGTTATAAAAAAATGTGTTAAAAAATTTCACCGAAATATATTTCATTTCCTAATCTTCAATTTGAATGGTTGTTAAGCTCAAACAGAGTTATGGTAAAAATATTATGGCCATCAGAATTTGGACTTTTCTAAGACATAGTTTAGATATGATCAACTTTCAACATCCGTAACTTTTTATCAATAAGTTTATCTTATCTCTACTACTACTCAAGGCATAGCGTGAAAAATGAAATAATATTTTTAACATTTTTTCAATATGTTTTTTTATAACTGACATGAAAAATGGATTTTGACATATATCCTTGAAAAAAACTGATGTTAAATGTCTTCTCTGAATAATTTTAACATTAGTTTGTCTAAAATCGGGTTTAAAAGTCATTTTTTCCATTGTTTATCAAAAAAGAGATGTTAAAAATGTTTACATACATGAATTTAATTTCACAAGATTAGATTTTACATGTATTGAAGATTAAAATGAGTTATGGATCAAACATTATAGCTTTTAGAAGTTGTACATTTCTAAGACATCATTTAGATATGATCAATTTCTGACATGCATAATATTTGATCCATAAGTCTGTTTTATCTCTATCCCCACTGAAATCAATTCTTGGAAAATGAACTAGTTCATTTTACAATTTTTCACAATGGTTGTCAAATAACTGATGTGAAAAAGTTGGGAATATGTGATTTTTATGATGATTATTTAATAACCAACATTAAAAAACAAATTTTCATGTCGTTTTTATATAAATTATGGGAAAAGGTGATGAAATTTAATTTTTCATATCGATTGTATAAGAATGGATGTGAAAAAAAATTCATAGATTTTCACATCAGTTCTAAAATGACGACATCAAAAAGGAAATGTTATAAATAGTTTTTTTATAATTTATTATTATAGGATTTTGGGTTTAGGGCGTTGGATTTATGTTGTTGCGTTTAGGGTGTATGGTATAGGGTGTATAGTTTAGGTTTTAGGGTCTAGGTTCTAGGGTTTACTGTGTAGGGTTTGGGGTTTGTGGTATAGGGTATAGGGTCTTTGGAGTTGGGTTTGGTGTTTTGGGTATATGGTATAGGGATTTGGGAGTGTTGTTTATCATTTAGGGTGTTGGGAATATGGTTCGGGTAGTTGGGTTTAGGGTTTAGGGTAAGGGGTATTGGGTTTATGGTTTATGTTGATGGGAATAGGGTTTAAGGAGTATGGTTTTTGGTTTATGGGGTATGGTGTTGGGTTTAGGGTTTAGAGTGTAGGGTTTAGGGTTTAGGGTGTAGGGTTTAGGGTTTTGGGTGTAGGGTTTAGGGTTCAGGGTATATGGTTTAGGGTTTATGGTGTACGGTATAGGGTTTAGGGTTTCAGTGATTTTTATTGGTTTTAGGTGTTTTATGGTGTTTTAGAGTTTTTAGGGTTTTTAAGAATTTTATTGGTTTTTAGGTTTTTAATAGTTTTATTTTTTAGTGTTTTAATGATTTTTAATAATTTTAGTAATTTCATTATGGGATTTATATTATTTTAATGTTTTTTTTTGGAATTGTGTTTTTTCTAGATTGGTGGGGGGGTTTGGGTTTTTATGTTTTTAGGTGATTTTAATTGTTTTTTTTTGCAGTTTCATTTTTTAGGGGGATTTCATGCTTCTCAAGGTTCTTTAGGGTCTTTTATGTATTTTTAGGGTTTTAGGGTTTTAGGTGATTTTAGAGTTTTAGGGGTTTTAATGGATTTTAGCATGTTTTAGTGTCTTTTAGTGTATTATAGCTTTAAAGGTTTTTATTATCATATAAATCTTACTATTTTTAGGGTTTTTAGTTTTTATTTGTTTTTAGTTATTTTATGGGGTTTAAGATATTTTAGTTGGGATGGGGTTGGGGTTTTTAGGGTTTTATTGATTTTAGTGTTTTGGGGGTGTAAATATTTTTCAGGTTTTTATGATTTTGGTAGTGAAGGTTTTTGATTTATTTTATTGTTTTTTTTGGATTTTTAAATTTAATATCATTTTCTAGGGCTTTTAGTGTTTTTTAGGAATTTTATTTGTTTTTCATGTTTTTTTTTGGTTTTTTTTGGAATTTTAGAGTTTTTAGGGGTTTCTTTAGTTTTTTTATATTTTAGGTTTTTTAATTTCTTGGGGATTTTAGGATTATTATTAATTTATTTTTGTAAGTGATTTTATGTTTTTAAATGGTTTTATGATTTTTTATGGTTTTTTTTTGAATTTTAGGGGTCTTAGGTGTTTTTTCATATTTTTTAGGGTTTTAGGGGGTTTTAAAGGTTTTTAGGGTCTTAATTGTTATTATTTCTATTAATGGTCTTTATATGATTTTATAGGTTTTATGTTTTTAGGGGTTTGGTGTTATTTTGAGTTTTTAAGGGTTTTTAGGGTTATAGGGTGTTTAATAGTTTTTATGGGCATTTTAGGGGTTTATGGGGTTTGTAGAGACTTTTAAGGGTTATAAGGTTCATTATTGGGTTTATATTATTTTAATGGATTTAGGATTTTTCAGTGTTTTAGGATTTTAGGGGTTTTAGAGCCCTTTTTTGTTTTTGTGGTCATTTAATGTTTTCTTGATATTATATTATTTTTATGGTTTTTAGGTTTTTTATGATTTTTAGGTTTTTATGAGTTTTGAGGGATTTAATAAGGGTTTTTGTATTTTTAAGGATTTATAGGAATTTTTGGGGTTTTTTTTTTGAGTTTTTGGGTTTTTAGTATTTTTATTTTTTTAAGGGTTTTCATGGGCTTTAGTGGGGTTTTGGGTGTGTATAGTTTTTACGATTTTAGTGTGTTTTATAGTACTTTTATAATCATCAATGTTTTTTGGATCTTTTTAGTTTTTTATGATTTTTAGGATTTTTTAGCCTTGTAGGGGTTTTCCTGTGGTTTTTAGGGGTTTGATAGGTTTTAGTATTTTTAGGTAGTTTTAATGATTTATATGGGATTATGTTAATTTTATTGTTTTGTTGAGATTTTTTAAGGTTTTTAAAATTTTAATGGTTTCATTAACTTACATAGTGGTTGTATAGTTTTTAAGATATCATTACGGTTTTGGAGGATTTTAGGGTTTTTAGTGTTTTTTGGTTGTTAAATATATATTTGGGTTTTATATAGATTATAAGGGTTTTAATATTTTTAAGGGTATTTATGTGTTTTAGGGTTTTAATATTTTTTTTGGGTCTTTTCAGGTATTTTTAGTTTTTAGTTTGATTTTGGTGATTTAGTAGTTTATAGGGTTTTAGGGTCCTTTGGTTTCTTTTGTGTTTTGGTGGTATCTGATATTTGATGTGGTTTTCAGGGTCTTTTAGGGGTTTCATTATTATTTTTGGGTTTTAAGGTATTTTCATGTTTTGGGTATAGAGCTTGTGGTTTAGGGTTTAGTGTTTATAGTTTAAGGTTTAGGGTTTAGGGTTTAGGGTTTATGGTTAAGGTTTAGGGTGTATGGTATATTGTATAAGGTGTATGGTTTAGGGTTTCAGGTGTAGGGTGTAGGTCTTCAGTTTTATGATGTTGGGTTAAGGGTGTAAGGTATATTTTTTGGGTTTTTATGGGTTTTAGATATTTTTTATGTTTTTATGGGTTTTCTTGATTTTTAATGTATTATGGTTTTGATGTTTTTTATGTTTTTAAGGATTTTAGTGTTATTTGGGTTATTTGGGGTTTTACAGTTTTGAGGCATTTTATGGGATTTCATGGTTTTGGGGATTTTAGTGTTTTAGTGTATTTTTTTGGGTTTTAGTTTTTTCACGGCGTTTCTTGGGGATTTAGGGATTTTTAGGATTTTACGGTATTTGTGGTGTATAGATTTTTATGGTTTTTAGGGTTTTAGGGTTTTTTAGTGTTTTATGGTTTTAGGAGGGTTTTTGGCTAGTAGTGTGTTAGGTATGTTTATGGGTTTTAAAGGTTTTTTTTGGAATCGTGGTGATTTAGGGTTTTCCATATTTTTAATGTTTTTAATGTTGTAATGGATTTTTATGAGTTTTAGGGATTTTTTGGTTTTTTAGGTTTTTAGGGTTTTTAGGGTGTTTTAGTGGTTTTAGGGTCTTTTAAGATATTTTAGGGTTGTTGGGGTTTTTAGGGGGTTTTAATTTTTTTAATTATTTTTAGTGTATTTATGTTTCTTGGGTGTTTTAGAGGTTTTATGGTATTTAGGGTGTTTAGGGGTGTTTAAGGGTTTCAGGTTCTTTTATAGATTTATGGGTTCTTTGAGTTTTTAGGTTTTTTATGTTATTTTTTGGTTTTTATGGTTTTTAGAATGCTTAGGGTTTTTTTTGGTTGTTTGGGTTTTTTATGGTTTTTGATTTTTTAGTGGTTTTAGGTTCATTTATGGGTTTTATGGTTTTTAGGCACCTTTAGGTTGTTTTAGGGGTTTTATATTCTTTTTGTGGATTTAGATTCATTTACTGTTTTGTGTGTTATTAGTTTCTTTTAGGGTTTTTTTTATTTTTTATTATTTTTTAGTGTTTTAATATTTTTATGGAATTTTAGGGCTTTATGGCTTTTTTGGGTTTTGGGGGTTTTTAGGTTCTCATGGGGATTTTTATAGTCTTTTAAGGTTTTATGGTCTTTTAGGGTTTTGTGCAATTTTAGGGGTTTTTTTATTTTTATGTTCTTTTATTATATCATATAGTTTTTAGGGGTTAATGGTATTACGGGTTTTTTATGGTTTAGGGTTTTTAGGTTTTTTATGGATTTTAGGTTTTTAGGGGTTTTTGGGTTTTTAAGGTGTTTTTGGATTTTATGTTTCTTTATGATTTTTCGAATTCTTTAGATATTTTAGGGTTTATTTGTGTTTGTCGAAATTTTTAGGATTTTGAGGGGTTATTGGGTTTTAAATGGTTTTATGGGTTTAAGGTGTTTAAGGGGTTTCATGGTTTTAGGGTTTTAAAGGATTTTTTTGGATTTTTACTATTTTTTAGGGTTTTATAGTTTTTAGGGATTTTAGGTTTTTTATGTTTTTAGAGGTTTTTATGGTCTCTTAAGAATTTTATGAATTTTTAATGTTTTTGGGTTTTAATTATTTTAATGTATTTTAGGGAATTTATAGAATTTGTAAGATTATATACTTTTTTTTGGTTTTTTGGGTATTTAAGGGTTTTTAGGGCCTTTTATAGTTTTATAATGTCTTCGATTCTTTATGGTTCTTTGAATATTTTAGGTTTTTAGGGGCTTTTAGGATTTATTATTGTTTTCAATGTATTATAGGGTTTTTATTATTTTAGTGTCTTTATTGGACCTTGTGGTTTTTAGGGATTTTAGGGGGTTTCAGGGGGTTTGCAGTTTTTATGGATTTTTTGATTTTATAGTTATTTTAGGGGTTTTTGGGTTTTAGATATTTTTATGACTTTTACGGTTTTCTGTGTTTTTAGGGATTATTATGTATTTTCAGGATTTGGGGTGTTTTCAATGTTGTAGGTTTCTTAGGAGTTTTAAAAGGTTTTTATGATTTTTACGGGTTTTAGGGGTTTTATGGTTTATTTTATGGGTTTTAGGGTTGTTAATGGTATTTTTGGTTTTTTGTATTTTTTGTACTGTATTATAGATTGTAGATTTTTTAAGGGTTTTTGTATTTTATTGGATTTTTTAGGGGTATCTTCGGGTTTTTAGTGGGTTTAAGGCTTTTTATTTCTTATATAGGGTCTTGTGGGGTTTTTAATTTTTTTTTGTGTTTTTTTGAGTTTTTAACATTTTTATGGTTTTTAAAAGTATTTAAGTTTTTTGTTTTTTGGTACTTTAAGGTTTTTATGAGTATTTTATATTTTAAGGGTTTTTAGCAGTTTAGGTACTTTTACATTTTTTAGGGTATTTGAGGGTTTAACTATCTTTTAGTGGTTTTATAGTTTTTAGGTTTTGAATGGTTATTAGGGTTCCTTGAATTTTAAGGATTTTTAGGGTTTTGTATGTTTTTTATATTATTTAGATTTATGCGGGTTTTTAATTTTTAGGGGTCAATGGGATTTTTTACGGGTTTTGGATTCTTTGTATTTTAGGGGTTTTATCATTTTTTTAGCGTTTTTTGGTTTATAGGGTTTTTATTAGGGGTGTGGTTTGAAATTGATTTATGTTTTTAGGGAATTTTATGTTTTTAATTTTTTTAGGGTTTTAATGTATTCATAGGTTTTTTAGTTTTTTGAGGGTTTTTTGTGTTTTTTGTGTCTTTTATAGATTTTTATTTTTTTAATAGGGTCTTTGGTTTTTAGGTTTTTTGAGTATTTTAATTTATTTAAGGGGTTTTACAGTTTATAAGTTTTATAAGGGCATTTTTAGGGTTTTAGGGTCTTTTAGTGTCTTTTAATGTCTTCAAGGGGATTAGGGGGTTTTATGGGTTTTAGGTTCTTTATTATTTTCAGGGTTTTTAAAGTGTTAAATTGTTTTAGTATTTTTAGTGATTTTTTTTTAATTTTAAGGGTTTTTAATTTCTTAGAGGTTCTTTATGTATTTTAGGGGTTATCAAGGTTTTGGATGTTTTTTTGGGTCTTTTGGGGTTTTAACATCTTTTTCTGTATTTTATGATTTTACGATCTTTTATGGTTTTTAGAGTATTTTGTTTCTTTATTGTTTTCTGATTTTTTATGGTTTTTAAGGGATTTGGGTTTTATTTTTTTAGGATTTTTAAGGGGTTTGGGGGCTTATTTTCTTTCAGTGGTTTTTGGGTATTTACTAACTTTTACGTTTTATTTCAGGTTTTAGTTTATTTTAAGGTTTTAGGGGATTTTGGTTCATTTTTGAGTTTTTATGTTTTTAGGGCATTTTAGGTTCTTTTATGTGGTTATATAGTATTTCATGGTGTTTTGGGTCATTTATAGGTTTTTTGGGTTTTTCAGTTTTTTTAGCGTTTAGAATTTTTTGGGGGTTTTTTGGTTTTTAGGGGTTTCAGAGTTTCGAAGGAGTTTAAGGGTCTTAGTGTTTTTATGTTTTTTAGTGTTTTAGGGTTTTATGGATGTTATAGGTTTTTTTTGGGTTTTATGGGTTTTTAAGGTCTCTTAGGTGTTTTAGGCTTCTTTTTGATTTTTTGGTTTTTAGGATTTCTAGTGTTTTTATGATTTTAGTGTTTTTATGAATTTTAGGGTTTTATTTATTTTTAGGTTATTTAAAGTTCTATTTATATCTTTTTGAAATTTTTATGAGTTTTTATGGTATTTTTAATTTTTAGGTGTTTTATGTAGTATAGTTTTTTTAAGGTTTTTATGGGGTTTATGTGTTTTTACTATTTTTAGGGTCTTTGAAATCACATAGGTTATTAGTTATTTTTAAGGTATATGAGAGTTTTTAGGGTATTTTCGGGTTTTAAGTGTTTTAGCGGTTTTTAGGTGTTCTTAGTTTTATAACGTGTTTTAAGGTTTTACAGTTTTTTAGGGTTTCTAGTGTTTTTTGGAATTTTAGGGTGTTTAGGGTTTTCATAAATATTGAAGGGTTTTTGTGTGTTTTAGGGTATTTTATGGGGTTTTTAGGTTTTTAGAAATTTAGGGGTTGGGGGGGTTTGTTTTTTAACAGTTTTCAGGTATTTTTAGGGTCTCAATAAGTTTTTATTTATTTTTTTAAAATTTATGTCTTTAGGGGTTTTAACGGTTTTTAGGGTCCTTTAGGGGTTTATAGGGTTTTCTTTGGTCTTTTAGTGGGTTTTGGGGGGATTTCTTATGGTTATTTAGGTATCTTTAAGGTTTGTAAGGGGTTTTGGGTTTTCAGATACTTTTAGTATTTAAGGTTTTCTAGGTCTTTTAGTGGTTATTTGGTTTTTAGTGTTTTTAAGATTTTAATGGATTTTTAGGGGTTTTAGGGTTTTCAGGTTATTTTAGGGGGTTTATTTTGTTTTATATTATTTAGGGGTTTGGGTTTTTGGGTATTTTATGGGTGTTTAGGAATATTTAGGTATTTTATTGTTTTTTAGGGAAATCTAGGGTTTTTAGAGTTTTTGGGGTTTTTCGTATTTTTACATTTTTGGGGTTTAACGATTTTTACAGTTTTAACAACTTTTTGGGGACTTTATTGGAGTTTTTAAGGGTTTTTGGCCTTTTTTGAAGCTTTTTGGGTTTTTAGGAATTTTGGGGGGTTTGTGGTTTCCTAGGGTTTTTAGGGTTTTTTTAGCGTTTTAGGGGTTTTAGTGTATTTTTAGGTATTTTTTTGTTTTTATGGGTTTTTAAGGTTTTATAGGTTTTATAGTTTTTCACTTTATGGTGTTTTAGGGGGTTTGGGGGTTTTAGGGGTGTATGGTTTCATGGTTTTAACTATTTTTATGGGTTTTATGGTTTTTAGGGGTTTTAGGGTTCTTTTAGGTTGTTTGTGGAATTTTAGGGCTCATTTTGTATTTAGGGTTCTTTTATGATTTGGTGAATCTATTTGGGGATTTTCATGTTTTTAGGGTTTTAAGTGTTTTTAGGTGTTTTAGGGTTTTTGTTAATTTTAATGGGTTTTAGGGTTTTATATAGTTTTCTAGGTTTTTTAATGGGTTTTATGGTTTTATAGGATTTTTTATAGATATTAGGGGTTTTAGGGGTTTCTTGGTGGTTTTTGGTTTTAGGATTTTTTAGGGGGTTTAAGGATTATTTAGGATTTTCTAGAGTATTGAATTTTATGTTAGGGTTTTATGGTTTTTTGGGTGTTTTTATCGATTTTATTGCATTTAGAGTTTTATGGGTTTTTTGTATTTTCATATTTTTATAGTTTTTTAGTTTTTTAGGGTTTTTTATATTTTTAGGGAATTTAAGGGGGGGTTGGATTTTTTAGTGTTTTTATGTAATATGGGTTAAGGATTAGGGTATAGGGGTTTGGGTGGAGGTTAATGGGTTTAGGGTATAAGGTATGAGGTTTATGGTTTAGGGTATTTGGTTTTTAGTGTAAGGTTTAGGGTGTAGGGTGTATGGTTTTGGGTGTTGGGTTTAGAGTTTTGGTTTTAGGGAATAGGTTTTAGGATGTATGATTTTTAAGGATTAGGGATTAGGGTTTAGGGGTTAGGATTTATGGTGAATGGTATAAGGATTACGGTGTAGGGTGTGTGGTGTACGGTTTGAGGTTTAGGGTGTAGGGTATAGTGTTTAGGGAGTAGGGTTTAGAGTTTAGGGTGTAGGGGTTACTGGTTAGGGTGTAGGGTACAGGATTTGTTGTATGGGTTTTAGAGTTTAGGTTATAAATTTTTTGGGTTTAGGGTGTAGGGTTTAGGGAGTAGGGTGAATGGTATTGGGTTTAGGGTTTAGGGTTTAGGGTATAGGGTGAATGATATACAGTTTTGTGTTTCAGGTTTATGGTTTATGGGGTAGTTTTAAGGGTTTAGTTTGTTAGGTTTAGGGATTAGGGTGTAGGGTATATGGTTTAGGGTGTTTGTTTCGAGGTTTATTGTGTGGGGTATTGGGTTTATGGTGTAGGTGTTTTGGTTTTTGGGGTTTGGTATGGGGTTTAGGGTTTACGGTTTAGGGTTTAGGGTATAGTGTTTAGGGAATAGGGATTACAATTTAGTGTGTAGAGTATAGGTCTTAGGGTGCTGGGTAAAGGGTTTAGAGTGTAGGGTTTATGATTTAGGGTTTAGGGTATATGTTTTATGGTATAATGTATAGGGATTAAGGTGTACCGTATTGGGTATAGTGTGTGAGGTTTAGGGTATAGGGTTTATGGTGTAGGGTACATGGATTAGGGTGTTGGGTTTAGGGTTTTAAGTGTATGGTTTAGTGTTCAGATTGTAGGGTTTAGGTTTTATGGTTTAGGTTTTATGTTTTAGGTTATTGGTTATAGGAATTAGGGTGTGGGGTATAGGTTTTAGTGTGTAGGGAGATGGGTTTAGGGTGAAGGGTATGGGGTTGAGGGTTTAGGTTATTGGTTATAGGAATTAGGGTGTGGGGTATAGGGTTTACTGTGTTGGTTATTGGGTTTAGGGTGTAGAGTACAGGGTTTTGGGTTAGTACTTAGGGATTATGATGTTGGGTATATGGTTTAAGGTGTATGGTATAGTTTTAGGGTGCTAGTTAAATGTTTTAGGGTGTTAGATATAGGATTTATGGTTTTGCGTTTAGGTTTTACTATATATTTTACTGGGGTTGGGATTTTGGTATATGGTATGGGGTTTAGGATATAGGGTTTATGGAGTACATTATAGGGTTTTGTTTGTAGGGTATAGAATTTAAAGTGTTGTGTACAGGGTTTCAGGTCTAGGATTTATAGTGTAGTGTATAAGGTTTAAGTTGCAAGGTTCCGGGTTTTGGGTGTTGGGTATAGGGTATAGGTTGTGGTTTTTATGTTTTAAGGTGTATGGTATAGGTTTTAGAGTCTAGGGTGTATAGTTTAGGGTGTAGGGTTTTGGATTCATAGTGTAGGGTATAGGGTTTAAGGTGTAGGGTTTTGGTGAACATTTTAGGGTTTAGGGTGTATGGTATTGTGTTTTGGGTTTCTATGGTTTTATGGTATTTCGAGGGGGGAGGAATTTAAGGATTTTTATGGGGTTTTTTGGTTTTTGGTTTTTTGGTATTTATGTGGTTAGGGATTTTTTGGTATTTGGAGTACTTATGGTTTTTTTGGGTTTTTATGAGTTTTATGGTTTTTAATATTTTTGTAGGGTTTTAAGGGAGTTTTATGTTTATAAGTGTTTTAAGGGTTTTTAAAGACATTATATTATTTTTAGGGTTTTAGGTTTTAGGACATTTATGTGTTTTTTGGGTTTTTTTGGTGTTTTAGGTTTTATAAGGGTTTATTTGTATTGTGTGTGTTTTCCAGAGTCTTTATATGGGATTAAGATTTTCCTTGGGGTTTGTAGTGTTTTTAGTGTTTCAGAGGAGTTTTATGGTTTTTAGGGGTTCTATTATTTTTCAAGGACTTTAAGTATTTTTAGGATTTTAGTGTATTATGGGATTTTTTGGATTTTTTGGTTTTTAAGGGGGTTCTAGGGGGTTTTATGGTTTTTGTGGGATCTTAGTGGTTTAAAAAATTTTATTGTGTTTCTATGATTTTTTGGTATTTTATGGGTTTTATTGTTTTGTTAGTGCTTTTAAGGATTTGTTATGGATTTAAAGTTATTTAATTGGATTTTGGTTTTAATGGTTTTTAGTGTTCTTATGATTTTAAATGGTTTTAGGGTTATAGGGTTTAAGGGGATTTAATATCTTCTTAGTTTTTTTTTTCAGGGTTTTCAACGTTTTATGGTTTTTGGGTTTCAATGGGGTTGTTGGGGTTTAGAGGCCCTTTAGGGATTTTTATGGGGTTTTAGGACTTCTGAGGATTTTTAGGGCTTCGTGACTGTATTATGATTTTAGATATTTTCCTTGATTTTATGTTTTGGTTGGTTTTTATTATTTTTAAGGGTTTTTAGGGTTTTTATGGTTTTAGGGATTTTATGAATTTATGGTTTTTTAAGGATTTATGTGGTTTTATCATTTTTAGGCGATTATTGGGGTTTTAGTATATTTTATGTCATTCTATGGGTTTTAGGGTGTTTTTTGGTTTTATGGGTTTTTATGGTCTTTATGGTTTTAGGGTTTTGTTATAATTTTATCTGTATGGGGTTTTATGGGGTTTTATGGGTTTTTGGTTTTTTGGGTGTTTAAGGGTTTTGAGGGTTTTTAGTGTTTTATAGGGATATATTTGGTTTCCATGCTGTCGGGTTTTTTTACTTTTTTTAGTGGTTTTTTTAGGGTTTTAGGGTTTTTAGTTTTTTATGGGGTATTAGGGTTTTAGGAGGTTTAGTGTTTTTATGGGTTTTCTGAATATTAGGTAGTTTAGGGGTTTTTGGGTTTTCTTAGGGTTTTTAGGGGTTTCAAGTGGTGTTTAGGGTTTTTAGGTTTTATAGGTTTTCAGTGGTATTTTGGTATTTGTGGGATATTTTAAGGTCCTAAAATATTTTTTAGGGATTTTTTGGAATTTTTGGGTTTTTTACAGTTTTTATAGTTTTAGGGGTTTGGGATTTTTGGGTTTTATGGTGTTTAAGTGTCTTTATGGGAATTTTTTGGATTTTAAAGATTCTTTGGGGTCTTTATCATGTATTACGATGTTTTAATGTTCTTATACCCTTTTAGGGGTTTTAGTGTTTTAGTGATGTTGGGTTTTAGGGTTTTTATGAGTTTTATGGTTTTTATGAGTTTTATCATTTTTCTAGGTTATTACGTCATTTTTTGTGTTTATGGTTGTTTATGATTTTTAAAGTTTTTAGAGGTTTTAGGGTTTTTTCATGTCTTATAGGTTTTAAGAGGTTTATTGTTTTTATTGTTTTAGTGTATTATGGGTTTTATGGTGTTCTTAATGATTTTTGGGGTTTTATAGTGCTTTTAGTATTTTTTGTGATTTTAATCTTGTAAGGGTTATTATGGTTCAATGGTGTTTTATAATTTTAATTTTTTTTTTGGTATTTTTGGGTTTAAATGGATTTTTGTGTGGTTTTAGGGCTTCTGGGTCTTCTAGGGGTTTTTAGGTATTATGGTTTCAATGATTTTTTATAGTTTTTATATTTTTTGGTTTTATTAGTTTTTTGGTTTTTAGGTTCTTTTTGAGTTTTCTAAAAGTTCCTAAGTTTTTTTGTGTTTAGGGAATTTTACCGTTTTGTGGGGTTTTCATTGTTTTATTATCTTTTTAAGGGGTTTTAGGGTTTTTTAGTGGTTTTATTGTCATTAGGATTTTATGGTCATAAAGGGGTTTTAATTTTTTTTTAATTTTTTATGGATTCTATAATTTTGAATGGTTTTTAAGGGGTTTATGGTTTTTATGGTTTTTTTTGTTTTATGGTTTCTATGGTTTTATTGGTTTTTTATGATATTTTATTTTTTATGGGTTTTAGTGTTGTTTTAGTGTTTTTTATTATTTATTCGTTTTTAGGGGGTTTATGTCCTTTTACATATATTTAGGGTTTTCATGTTTTTTGGATTTTTAGGGGTTTATGGTTTCTAGTATTTTTGTGTTTTAAGGCGGTTTTAGTGTTTTGTGGGTATTTAAGGTATTAACATTTCTTTTAGTGCCCTTAGGGTTTTTTAGTTTTTTCTCCTATTAGGGGTTTTAGGTTCTTTATGTGGTTTAGGGGTTTTAGAATTTGGTCAGTTTTTTATAGATTTTTTAAGATTATTATCAAAGGTTTTGGGATTTTAGGGTTTGTTCGTTTTTAGGGATTTTTGGGTTTTTAGAATTTTTAGTGGATTTTATGGTTTTTAGGGTTATTTATAGTTTTAATGTTTTTAAATTATTTTAGGTTTTTATTTATTTATGATTATATTGTTTTAGTGTTTTTACAATATTTAATTTTTTAGTATTTATAGTTTTTTATATTTTTTAGGGTTTTTACATTTTTTAGGATTATTATGGTTTTTGGGGGGTTTTCATATTTTTAGTGTTTTAGTGTTTTTTATATGGTTTAAAGAATTTTAGATTTTTTAGGTTTTTTAGTTGTTGTTTTGGATATTATGGTTTTTAGGAATTTTGGGTGTTAAAATGGTTTTAGGATTTTATGGTTTTAGGGTCCCTTTAGGATTTTTAGTGTTTGGTTTTTTTTAATTTTTGTTGTGTTTTTTATATTTTTATGGTTTTTCTATTAAATTTTCTTGGGTTTTATGGGATTTATGTTTTTTTCCATTTTTACGGTTTTGGGGACTTCAAGTGGTTTTTGGGGATTCTGTGTTTTTAATAGTTTTTAGGGAATTTCTTTTTTTACTGTATTTTCTTGTTTTTAGGGGTTTTTTAACTTTTTTAGTTTCTTATGATTTTGAGGGTGGTTTATGGTTTTAGGGTTTTTGTTCCCTTTATGTGCTTTAGGGATTGAGGGGGGTAAGGGGTTTTCAGGTTTTTTTATAAATTCTGTTTGGTTTTTAAATATATTTTTTTGTGGTTCTTAGGTTTTTTTGTGTTTTTATGGGTTTTATGGGTTTTTATTTTTTTAGTAGTTTTAGGGATTTTATTGTTTTTATGGTTTTTAGGATTTTTAAGGGTTTTAGGGTTTTTATGTTTTTTAGAATATTAATTTTTTTTAGAGTTTCATAGGGTTTCATAGTCGTTTAAAAATTTTAGTTTTATTATGGTTCTTTAGTATATTTCAATGTTTATATTGGTTTTCAGGAATTTTATGGTTTTTAGGGTTTTAGGGGGTTTAGGGTCATTATGAATTTTAATTGGGGTTTCTAGGGGTTTTTGGGTTTTATGAGGATTTAATGATATTTTTTATTAGGTATTATAGAGTTTTATGAGCATTTATGTGTTTTAGGGGGTTCTGGGGACATTTAGGTGTTTTTGGGTTTTTTGGGTCGTTTTTTAGGGTTTTTGGCATTCTTTTCTATTTTTTCGGTCCTTTAGGGTTTTTATTAATTTAGTGTCCTTTTGGGGTTTCAGATTTTTAGGTTCTTTAGGGGTTTTAAGGTTTTAGGTTTCTCTTAGGTTTTTAGGGTTTTTAGAATCCTGTAGGGTCTTTTAGGTAATTTTGTTGTCTTAAATGTCGATCCGGGTGTTTTATGGTTTTTGGGGAATTTTAGGATTTTTAGGGTCCTTTAGGGTTTTTATTTATTTTTATTATATTTTAGGGTTGTAAGGGTCTTTTAAGGATTTTAGGTTTTTAGGGACTTCCATGGATTTTTAGGGGGTTTTAGGGGATTTATGTTTTTAGGGTTTTTTCGATTTTTATAATTTTTAGTGTATTTATGGTATTTAAGTTTTTACGGAAAAGAAGGCGTGGACCAAGTTTGGAGCTTGGTACCTTAAAATAAAACTAAAAGAAACATACAAGGCACTACAAGGGGGACTTGTGCATTCGGGTACGTATAGTACCCTTCATGTCAGAGTCAACATGTGAAGCACAAAAAGAAGAAGCAACAAAGGACCGCCACGAAAAACATTCTTTAATAGCCATTTTGGAGAGGACATCAGAAAACATATTGACTTCCCTATATGTGTGACTGATCCTGAGAGTCAGATTCTTGGATAAGCTAAGACATTCAACCCATTGAGGTAGAAGCCGCCATGGAACCTTCCTAGAATTTTGACGAAGAGCCTCCACCACAAGCATCGAGTCAGATTCGATTCAGAGATGAAACCACCCAAATTGGATTGAAAAACGTATAGCCTTGATGATATCCCAGAGCTCTGCCTCATATGCACATCCATTCCCAATGAAATGATAAAAAATTCCCTTGATAAAGCCACGACAGGTGCGGAAAACACTACCACAACCTAAAGGACCTGGTGAACCTGCTGTCGCGCCATCAACATTAACTTTGATCCATGATGGGATTGGTGGGATCCATCAGATGAACTTCATCAACATTAGTTTTTTACCCTGCCAGAAACCCCAAGAGAGCGGGGGGTGACAAGATCATTAAAACAGTTGTTCATGGTACCTGTTTGGATACACCCAGCCATCTGAACAGCACAGTGCATGGAGATAATACCCTCATGTATGGAACATGATTTATTCCAGAACATAGCAGAATTCCTCACAGCCCATAATAAGGCAACAGTTGCTGCTGAAGTAGCAATAAGAAGGTGTTTCCAATGGAAATCGGTCTAAAATCCCCAATATCAATTGCAGCTTCCTTTTTGGGAAGCAGGGAAATAAAATTGGAGTTGGATCCAAAAGGAATTGATCCTAAGACAAAGAAATCCTTGACAGCATTGGTAATTTTTGTATGAAATATATCCCAATAGAAAATGAAGAAGTTGTTGGTAAATCCATCAGGATCGGGGGCACTTTAATAATTGAGCAAAAAATGACCAGATTTGACTTCATCCTCAAGAGGCGGTGAGATCAGATCATTATTCTGTGAGTCATCCACACATTTCTCAACACATTCAGCAATTGAAGCAGAAAGATTTAGTGTTATTAAGGACTTGCAAAACTTATAGGGATTTCTAATTTTCGTTATGTTTTATGGGTGTTTTCGGTTATTAGGGTTACTTTGGGTGTTATGGGGTTTTGGGGTTTTAGGATTTTACGGGTTTTTTGAGTTTTAAAGGTTTTTTTGGGTTTTTAGGGATTTAATGGTTTTTAGGATTTTTAGGGTTTCTAGGTGTTTTATGGATTTTTGGATCACATTAGGGGTTTTAGGGATTTAGAGTCTTTTAGTGTCTTTTAAGGATTTAGGGGTTTTAGATTTTTTATTAATGTTTAATGTTTTTTATATTTTTTAAGTGTTCATGAGAAATTTTAGGGATTTTAAGGGGGTTTATTGGTTATTGTGTGTGTGTGTGTGGGGGGGGGGGTTGGAATTTTAATTTTTTAGGTGTCTTACTGTTTTTAGGAGTTTTAGGAGGAATTAAGGATTTTCTTTTGAGATTTAGGGGTTTTTAGTGCTTTTTGTGCTTTCTGTGTTTTAATGTTTTTATGGGTTTAGTGTTTTTATTGGATTTTAAGATATTTATTGGAATTTTTAGGGGTATTTATAGTTTTTTGTTCTTTTGTAGGTATTATAGGTTTAAATAATTTTTTATGGTTTTAGGGTTTTTTCCAGTTTTTAGGGGGTTAAGGTGTTTTTATGGTTTTGATGTTTTTATGGTTTTTTGGGGTTTTTTGGGATTATATATTTTTTTAGGATTTTTTGTATTTTCCTAGGGTTTTGGGGATTTTAAAAGTTTTTTTGTATTTTTAGGGTTCTATGGTTTTTAAGGATTTTTAGGGATTTAATATTTTTAAGGATATTTAGTTTTTGATTGGTTTTTATGATTTTCAACAGTTTTGAGATTTTTTTTGGGTTTTAAGCTTTTTTTCGGTTTTTGGGGTATATTAGTTTTTTAGTGGTTTTAGGGTTTTTAGTGTTTTTATTGATTTTAGTGTTTTAATGGAGTTTTAAGGGTTTTTTGGACTTTTGGGGTTTATGTGTTTTTGGGGTTTAATAGGGGATTTTGGGGATTTATGTTTTTTTTGGGTTTTTTGAGTTTTTTTTTGACATTGGGTTTTTACTATTTTTATGAATTTACGGGGGCTTAGGGGTTTTTTTAGAAATTTTAGGGGATTATGGGTTTTATTGGTTTCAGTGGTTTTAGGGGGTTTTATGTGGTTTTTTAGTTTTATGATTTTTTCTGTGTTTCTTATGTTTTTAATGTTTTTATGGTCAATTTAGTGGTGTATTTTTTTATGTTTTTTGGGTTTTTTCTGGTATTCAAGTTTTTATAGGGATTTCATGTTTTTAGGGTTTTATAAAATCTATAGGGTTTTTTATAATTTTTAGTGTTTTGTGGTATTTTAGTGTTTCAATAGACTTTTATGGGTGTTTAGGAATTTTGTTTTTTGTTATTATGGATTTAAGGGTTTTTACAGGTTTTATCATTTTTGGATTTTTATACAATTTTTTATATTTATTATTTTATAGGGTTTTTAGATTTTTTATCATTTTCATAGTTTTGTGGGTTTATAAGTATTTTATGGTTTTTAGTGTTTTTAAAGTTGTTTTATGGTTTTAAGAATTTTCAGGGGTTTTCATGGTGGTTTAGGGATTTTAAGGGTGTTCAATGTTTTAAGCATTTTATGGGTTTTCAATGTTTTTTGGGTGTTTAAGTTTTTTATGGGTCTTTAGGGTTTTTATATGGATTTATATTGATTTATAAGCTTTTTATATTTTTAGTGTGTTTTCAGGTTTTTTTGGTTTTTTTATTGTTTTATGGTTTTTAGTGGTTTTTATGGTTTATGGGGTTTTTTGTATTTTTTTGTTGGTTTTAGGATTTTTGGGGTTTTATGGGTTTTCACGTTTTTAGATTTTTTTTAACGTTTTTACATGTTTTTATGTTTTTTGGGTTGTTATGGTCATTTATTGTTTCAAGGGTTTTTATATTTTTAGGGTTCATATGATGTTTTAGGATTTTTTTTAAATGGGTTTTAGGGGTTTTAGTTTTTAGGGTATTTTGGGATTTTAATTATTTTTTAGGGTTTATGGTTATTTATGGGGGTGGGGGAGGTGGTAATTGTTTTTAGTTTATTTTACGTTTTTTTGGGGATTAATAGTTTTTAGGGTTTGGGTGATTTTTAATAATTTTTAGACTTTTAGGGGTTTTAGGGATTTAAGTCTTTTAAGGGTTTTAAGGTTTTATTGATTTTGAGGGATTTTATGATTTTTGGGGGGTTTTGGGTTCTTTTTGGATTTTCTGGAATTTTGGTCTTATTTGGTTTCAAATGGATTTTATGGTTTTAGGTTTTCTTTTTTGGTTTCTAGTGTTTTTAGGGTTTTAGGGTTTAGGGGGTTGTTGGGTTTTTTCTCTTTTAGTGTTTTATGGGGTTTTCAATTTTTTAGGTTTCTAAATGTTTTTAGTGTCTTTTACGGTTTTTATTTTTAGGTTTTTTAGGATCGTTTAGTGGTTTTAGGGGTTTTGAGTCTTTTATGGTAAGGAAGGCTCGAGACCAGGCAAGCCTGGTCCCCCAAATTTTATACCAAAAGGAAAGAACAAACATAGAACTACAAAGAGGGGTTACATAACCGGGTGTGCAACTCACCCTTCAAGTCAGAGTCCACAAGCGGGGAGCAGGAGGGCGTTCCCACAAAGGACCAAAGTGAGCACCTCTCCACAATAGCTTGTTTGGAGAGAGCATCTGCAACCGCATTCTCCTCCAGATAAGCGTGTGTAACAGTAAGATTCATCCTTTGACACATGGTGAGGCATTCAATCCATTGGGTGAGGATCCTCTAGGGAACACACCTAGATCTGTTTTTAAGAGCATTCACAACAAGCATGGAGTCAGACTCAAGACACAGGAAGCTCCACCAAAAACTGACATCATATTCAAATTCCTTTATCATGGCCCACAATTTGGCTTCAAGGGCACACCCTTCTCCAATGAAGTGCTGGAAGCAACCATTGACAAAGCCTCGATCGGTACAGAAGACACAACCACATCCAGTAGGACCTGGCGCACCAAGGGCTGCACCATCCACGTTAACGTTAATCCAGGAGGGGAGTTGAGGGATCCATCGTATAAACTTGGGAACCATTTTTTTTTTCCTACCAGAGACACCAAGCAGGCGAAGGATGATGAGCTCGCGATCATCGTTCTCCATGTGGCATGTCTGAATGCGAGAAGCCGCATAAACATCCATGTGAATCATCACCACAACTCCATGAATGGAGAGACTTCCCCTATTGATGGAAACTGAATTCAGAACGGTCCAGGTAAAGGATATAGTGGCTACAACCGCAACCATCAGGAGATTGCAGAACTGTTCACTATAATCCCAGTTGGACAGGTCTGCCAGGATCTCAAAGAGAGGCCTGTCCAGGCCAGCTAGGAACCCAAAAATCAGTTGTACATAGCCCCAAGGTTCTTCACTAAACCTCCATTGGAGTAAGGTGTGCTGAATGTTTTCTTCCACACCAAGGTATAGGAGGCAAATAGAAGCAATAATATGCCCATATTTCTGCAACTAGTTCTCCATTGGTAGCCGATTCTTCCAGATTTTCTAGAGAAGGAGATGGCTAGCTACGGGGATGAAATTCCTTCTAAATTTGGAGAGCCAGGCCGGGGGAGGGGATCTCTTGGCACAGTTGTACCGATAATAATCTTTACAAGTTAGTCATCCTACTAGGCTGGGCTTCCAGATCAAGATGTCAGAGTTGACGAAGGCATATCGCTGCATTTGAAGCAAGGTTTCAATTGGGAGGAGGGCCTCAATCTATTCCAACCGTGGAATGAAAGCGGCAATGGGCAAGATTTTAAGGCCCAGAGGGGTAGACTCTTGTAGGTGTTTTGGTTTGTTTTAAGGTTTTAGTATTTTTTATGGTTTTAGGGTCTTTTAGGGGGTTTTATAGATCATTGGGTCATTTAGGTGTTTTTGGGTCCTTTAGAGTATTTCTTGTTTTTAGGGATCATTATGGGTTTTTACAGTTTTTAGGGACCTCAGGTTTTTAGGTTTTTTAGTGTTTTGGGTTATTTGGGGTCTATTAGGGTTGTTTTGGTATTTATGTTTTTTGGGGTCATCAAATGTTTCTTAATGTTTTTAGGTTCATTAGGGGTTTATGGGGTCTTTTGGATTTTTTTGATCATTTAGTGTTGTTAGGGTCATTTAATGGTTTTTGGGATTTATAGGGGAGATTGGGTTTTTAGGGGGTTTATTGTTTTTGTGGTTTTTTAGGTTTTTATTGTATTTTAAAGTCTGTAAGGATTTTTAGTTTTTTTGGTACTTTTGGGTTAAAAGTGTGTTTTGGGTCCTTCTGGGCTTTCCTAATTTTTATGTTCTTTTAGAATTCAAAGGGGTATTTATAACGTTTTAAGGGTTTTTAGGGTTCCTTAGGGGATTTAAGTTCTTTTTAGAGTCTTTTAGGGGTATTTTTGTTTTTATGGTCCTTTATTGTTTTTAGATTCTTTTAGGGTATTTTAGGGTCTTTTTCGGTTTTTTAGATTTGTAGTGCCATTTATTGTTATTTTTGTTCTTAGGTTCATTAAGAGTTTTTACAAATTTTAATTCATTTTTTTGTTTTTTTTGGGTTTTTTGGAACTTTTACGATTTTATGGTTTTTAGGGAAGTTTATGGGTTTTATGGTTTTTGGGGTCTCTCATGGGTTCTTAGTTTGTTAATATTTTTTTAGGATCTATAGAAGTTTTTATCATTTTTAATTATTTAGTGGTTTTAGGGGTTTTTATGTATTTTTATATAATTTAGGGGTTCTATTATCTTTAATAGTTTTTTTGGTTTTTAGGGTTTTTATAGGTTTTAGAGACATTTAATTCTTTTATGTTCATTTGGGGTTTTGAGGTTTTCTAGTGTTCGTTTTTTTAGGTTTTTTGGGTCATTTAGGGGTTTTAGTGTTTTAGGGTCTTATAGCGTTTTAAGGGTGTTTTAGGCATCTTTAGGGGTTTTAGGGGTTTTTACTCTCCTTTAATATTTTTATGGGTTTTTATGGGTTTTAAATTTTTTAGGGTCTATTAGGGATTTGGGGTCCCCTGGGGACCTTTTGGGGTTTATGATATTTTTGTTTTTAAATGTTTCTAGTGGTGTTTTTTGTTTTAGGGCTTTTCCAATTTTAATGTTGTATTTTTAGGGTTTTTAGGGGTGTTGTGGTTTTTTGGGGTGTTCATGTTTCTATGGGGTTTGAGATATTTTTGGGTATTTGGGTGGTTTTTTGTGGGGTTCTAGAATTTTATGGTATTTTAGGGGTTTTACGGCCCTTTAGGTGTTTTAGGGGTTTTTTTGGGTTCTCAGGTTTTTTAGTATTTTATGTTTTTAGGTTTTCTATGGGTTTTAAGGATTGTAAGGGTTTTAGTTTTTTCTAATGTTATTTAATGGATTTAGAGTTGTTGGGTTTTTTAGTGTTTCAGTTTTTTTATGTTCATAAAGGTTTTTAGTGGTTTTATGGTTTTATTGTTTTAGGGGTCTGTTGTATTTTATAGGGTTTATAATGGATTTTATGGGTTTTATGGTTTTTTAGAGTTTTTAGTCTTATTAGTTTTATTAGGGATTTTAGTTATTTTTATGGTTTCTTGGATTTCTAGGGGTTTTGGGTTATTTAGGGTGGTTTTGGGGTTTTTAACGATTTTTGGGATTTTTGGGTTCTTCATGTCTTTTTAGGGTTTTATAGTTTTTTAAGGGTTTTTTAAAGTTTTGTTTAAATTTTTAATAAATATTTTGGAATTTAGGTTGTTGATGGTATTAAGATTATTTTGGGTCTGTGATTTTTTATTGGTGGTAGATATTTTAGGGATTTAAGTGTTTTATGGAATTAAGGGTTTTTATTGTATTTTTTGTGTTCTCACATTTTTAGGGTTGTTTGGGTTGTTTGGGGTTGTTTATGGGTTTTAGGTTTTTTAATGTTTTTTATGTTTTTAGTGGTTTTATGGATTTATATATATATTTATGATTTTTTCATTTTTTGGTATTTTAATGGGTTTTAGGGGTGTTTTAGGGGTTTTTTTTGCGTTTTTGGATTTTAGGGGGATTAAGGGTTTTATGGATTTTCATGCATTTTAATGTTTTTAGGGTTTTAGTGGTTTTGTTTTGTTTTTTTCAGGTTTTATTAGGTATTTTTAGGCATTTTTTGGGGTTTTTATGTTTTTAGAGGATTTAGATCTTTCAGGGTTGTTTTAGAGTTTTAGAGTTCTTTGGGTTTTTGGGAAAATAAGTGTTTTTAGGGGATTTATGGAACTTTTTGGTTTTTAGTTGTTTTTTTGATTTTTTGGGGTTTTATGGGGTTTTTTATTTCTATGGGTTTCAGGGTTTTTTGGGATGTTTTGAGTTTAAAGGGGTTTAGGGTCTTTTAGGGGTTTTAGATTTTTTAGGTTCTTTTGTGTGTTATTATTATTATTATTTAAGGAGTTTCTTTATGTTTTTAATGGGTTTTAATGATTTTAATGGTTTTTCGTGTGGTTTTAGTGTTTTTAGGGGTTTTATGACTTTTATGGTATTTATTGTTTTTAGGTTTTTAGGGTTTTTTGGGGTTTTGTGTATTTTGGGTTGTTGAGGTTTTTGAGGTTTTAGGGGTGTTTAGTTTTTTATGGTTTTTACGGGTTTGTAGTGTTTTAGGGATTTGAATGGGTTTAAGTTTATATTAGGGGTATTAGTGGAATTCAGAGTTTTTATGTTTTTTGAGTTATTTGGGTTTTAATAACTTTTTATAGTTTTAGGATTTTAGGGATTTTTTTATTTTTGCAGTTATCAAGATTTTAGGGTTTTTAGTGTGTTTATGGATTTTGGATGTTTTACTATTTTTAGTGTTTTTAGTGGTTTTGTAAATTTTTTTGTGATTTCTTGTATTTTAGGGGATTTTAGGGGTTATAGGACTTTTTGGTTTTATCCGGTTATTAGGGTCTTTTAGTGTGGTTAGGATTTTCATGTTTTAGAAATTTCTGGGTTGTTGGTTATTTTAGGGTTTTAGTGCTTTTTTAATTTTTATTATTTTAAGGGTGATTATGGTCTATTGGGTTATTAGGGTTTTAGGGTTTTTATGGTGTTTATAATTTTTTGTCCTATTTTAGGGTTTTTACTATTTTTATGGGTGTCAAATTATTTTGGTGTTTTTTAGTTTTTTATGTTATTTTGGATTTTTAAGTATCTTTTAGGGGATTTAGTGTTGTTTTAATATTTTTATGGGTTTTATTTTTTTTTGGGTTTGTATGGGTTTCTAGGTTTTTTAGTGTTTTTTTGGGTTCATATGTTTTTTTATGTTTTGTTAGGGGTTTATGGTTTTTTAATGTTTTTAGGGTTATTGCGTTTTTTGTTTTGTTTGAGTTTTTTGGGTTTTTATGGATTTTTAGGGTTTTGCGGGTATTTATCTGTTTGTATGGGGTTTTATGGTTTTTAGGGGTCCTCTTGTTTTAGGAGTTTAGGGTTTTTATGGTTTTTAGGGTTGTTTATACAGTTTTTTTAATATCTTATAGTATTTATGGCTATGTAGGGTTTTCGTGTTTTTAGGGTATTTTTGGAATATTTAGGGTTTTAAGGGTTTGGGATTTTTTAGGGTTTTAGGGATTTAAAATTATTTTTGGGGTTTAAATGTTTTCTTATGGTTTGTTAGGGTTTTTAGGATTTTGTTAAGGTTTTTTAGGTTTATAGGGATTTTAGTGGTTTTAATAGTATTTAATATCTTGTTATATATTTTAGGGTTTTAGTGTTTTTAGGTGTATTTGGGGTTTTAAAGGGTTCATAGTTTTTTTACATTTTTAATGGTTTTTAGGGAATTTCTGGGTTTTAGGGGTATTCAAATTATTTGTGATTCTAGGGTTATTTGGGATTATTTTTTTCGAATGGTTTTTCTGGTTTTTAGAAGGTTTATAGTATTTTAGGGTTTTCATGGTTTTAGAGGGATTATGATTTTTAGTGGTTTTGAGGGGTTTTAATGATTTTTCGGGTGTTTAAGGGGTTTTTTGGGTTTTCATTTTTTATAGGACTTTTAGAGTCTTTTAGGGTTATTAGGTTCTTTTTAGGTATTTATGGGTTTTAGGGTATTTTAATGGGGCTTTATGGGTTTTGGGTGATTTTGGTCATTTCAAAGGATTTAGGGGTCTTTTGGGGTTTTAGGAGCTTATGGGTCATTATGGGCATTTTAGAGTTTTTTGGTTTATTTGTGTTTTTAGGGGTTTTTTGGTTTTTTATGTTTTTAGGGCTATTTATGTCGTTTAGTACATCTTTTTTCTAGGTATTTAAGGATTTTATGTATTTTATGTATTTTTTATGGTTTTATGATTTTTAAGGTTTTTAGGTGTTTTTAATTATCATTTTGGTTTTATGTGGTTTTAATGGTTTTGGGGTGTTTTAAGGGTTTTTAATATTTTTGAGGTTTTAGTGGTTTCTATATTTTTAGAGGGTGTTTAATTATTTTTGGGGTCTTTTATGGTTTTGATAGGGGATTTATGTATTTTAGTATTTTTAGAGACCTGTAGGATTTTTTGGTTTTTAAGGTTCTTTTAGGGGTTTAGGTTGTTTTTGGAGTTTTAGGGTTTTTAATGGTCTTTCAAGGGTTCTAACATTTTTTTCGTCCTTTTAAGGTTTTTATAGTTTATGTTATTTTTATGTTTTTTATTGTCTTTTAGTGTCTTTGAGGGTTTATATGGATTTTAGGGATTTTAGGATTCTAATGAATTTTTAGTGTTATATAGTCTTTCAGGGGGTTTTAGAGTTTTTATGGTTTTAGAAGGTTTTTGTAGCATTTTAGTTTTTTAGGTTGTTTTGGGTTTTTGGGGAGTTTTAGGGTTTTATCTGTTTTTGGGTTTTTTGGGTTCTAGGGTTTTTAGGGTTTTTTGTGTTTTTTGGATTTTTTACTATTTTTAAGGGTTTTAGGAGTTTTATGGTTTTTAGGGATTTTGAAGAGTTTTTTGGTTTTTAAGAGTTTTTAAGGGTCTTGTGGGGTGTTTACTATTTTATGTATTTCTTAGAGTTTTTGGGGTTTTATGGTTTTTTGGATTTTAGTGTTTTTATGTTTTTATGGTTTTATGGTTTGTAGGGGTTTTTGGGTTTCTATGGTCTCAATGGTTTTTTGGGGTTTTTGGTTTTGGGGGTGTTTCAGGGTTCTTATTAGGTTATTTAGATTCTATTAGGATTTTTAGGATTATTAGGGTCTTTTAGGGATTTTATGTTTTTAGGGACTCTTACGGGGTTTAGGGGTTTTAGGATTTAGCGATTTTAGGATGTTTAGGGATTTTGGGTTCTTAGGATATTTTATGGTTTTTAACGAATTTTAGGGTCCTTTATGATTTTTTGGGTTTGTAGGATCATTTTGTATTTTTTTCGAATCCTTTACAATTTTTAGATTTTTTGGGGGGGTTAATGTTTTTTTTAGGGGTTTTATAGTTTTTGGGGATTTTAGGAGTTTCTAAAAAAATTCAGTTTTTAGAAGTTTGTTGGGTTTTTAGGGATTTTAAATCATTTTGGGATTTTCATGGAATTAAATGGTTTTTGAAGGTTTTTTGGTTTTATTAAGAGTCTTAGGGCGTGTGGGGGATTTTAAGGGGTTTTAAGGTGTTTTAGGTTGTTTTATGATTTTTAGGGATTTTTGGGTCTTTTACAGTTTTTATGGTTTTATGGGTTTTAGGGACTTTTAATGTTTAAAGGGTAATTTAGAAACTTTTGGGGGTTTTATGGGTTTTTAGTTACTTATGTGTTTTTAGGTTTTCTCCAGCTCTTTTTATGATATTTTGGGTTATTTAGGGGCTTTGTAGGGTTTTCTAGAGACTTTTATGGTATTTATGGTTTTTGGGATTTTTTATGATTTTTATAGTTTTAGGATCATTTACGGTTTATTGGTTACATTTGGATATTTTTGGTCGTTTAGGGTTTTAATGAATTTTTATGATTGTTTATAGTTATTAGGTATTTTTAGGCTCCTTTTATTTTTTAGTGTTTTTACGGCCCTTTAGAAATATTAGGATTTTTTCTGGTATTTTAGGGTTTTTATGGATTTTTAGGGATTTTTATGGCTTCATGTGGTTTTGGAGTCTTTTAGAGTTTTTGGTTATTTTACAGTCTTCAATGAAAATTTTTATTATTTTTAGTTTTTTTTAGGTTTCTTAATTTTTTGTTTCATTTATGGTATTTAGAGGTTTTCATATTTTTTTGGGTTGTTGAGGTCTTTAAGGGGTTTTTTAGTTTTAGGAATTTTAAAGAATTTTTGAGTTTATTGTTTTTTTATATTTATTATAGGTTTTTGGTCCTTTAGTGTTTGTAATGGACTTAAGGGTTTTTAGGGGTTTTAATAGTTTAAGGGGTTTTAGGTTATTTTGGGTTTTGTGGTTTTTTCTCGAAGTTTTGAGGTGTTTTAGAGATATTTGGGGGTGTTTGGGTTTTTGGGGGGTTTAGTAGTATTTATGGGTTTTAGGGGTTTCTGGAGGATTTTTTTTCTTTAGTTTTTGTGTGGTTTTTATGGGTTTTAGGGTTTTCATGTTTTAAGGTTTTCATTAATGTTTTTAGTGGTTTTTAGCATTTTTAGGGTGCTTAATATGTTTAGGGTATTTCGGGTTTTCTATGTTTATTTATGGTGTATTTTGGGTTTTAGGGTTTTAGTGTTTTTAAGATTATTTACGGTTTTATATGGATTTTAGGGTTTTGGGGGATTTATCTTTTTAGTAATTTTAAGGGTTTTAAGTTTGTTTTGGGAAATATTTGGGTTTATATGTTACTTTATGTGGTTTAGGTCATTTCGGGTCATTTTTGAGTTTTAGGGTCCTTTTTTATTTTCAGTTTACTAAATTTTTTTAGGGTTTAATGTGGTTTAGGTCTTTTAGGGTAATTTTTAGTTTTTAAGGGATCTTTATGTGTTTTTTGGGATTTTTAGGATCCTTTATGAGTTTTTAGGGTTGTTTGTGTCCTATATTGAATTTTAAGGGATTTTAGGTTTCACTACTATTTTTAGGTTCACTGAGGAGTTTTTGGGATTTTAAGGTCCGTAAGGGTTTTTAGATTCCTTTAGTGTGTTTTTATGGTAATTAGGTTCTTTTAGGGTTTTATGGTTCTAGGACCCTTTTGGGGTTTTAGAGTCTTTTAGGGGTTTTAGTGTATTTTTAAATATTTTATGTAATTGGGTGGTTTTAGTGTCTCTTAGGGTTTTATGGGTTTTACGGACTTTTATTGGTTTTTTGGGGGCTTTTATTATTTTTTATTGATCTTATAGGTTTTAGGGGTTTTAGTTCCTTTTAGGGATTTTTAGTATTTTAGTCCCTTTTAGGGGTTTAATTTTTTTTATATTTTTTTATGGATTTTTTGTTTTTGTAGGGTTTTTGGTATTTTTAGGTTTTTTGGGGGTTTTATGATCCATTAATGGTATTAAATTTTTTTGGGGTTTTAGGATTATTAGATTTTTAGGGTTTTAAGGGTTTTTAGTGTATTAGGTGTCTTTGGTGTTTTGTAAGGGGTTTTAGGGGTGTAATTTGTTTGTTGGGATTTTATAATTTTCATATTTTTTTAGAGTTTTTAGGGTTTTTTATAATTTTTGGATTTCAGGGGTTCATATAATCCTTTATGGGTTTAATGGGTTTTTAGGGTTTTTTATTATTAGTAGCTTTTTAGTGTTTTCATGATTTTTAGGGTTTTTTCGGGTTTTTATTGGTTTAGGTGTATTTTTGGGGTTTTAGGATTTTTATGGGGTTTAGGGGTTTTAGGGGGTTTAATTTATTTTTAGGGGTTTTAGGGGGTTTAGGGGTTTATAATATTTTTAGGGTTATTTTGGGGTTTTAGGGTTTTAGGGTTTTTATGGGTTTTAGTGTCTTTATGGTTTTAGTGTTTTAAGGGTTTTTATTGGGATTTAGGGGTTTATAACTTTTTTGGATATTTTTTGGGTTTTCAAGGGTTATAATGGTTTTTAAATGTTTATTGGGGTTGTTGGTTTTAGCGGTCTTAAGAATATTTCCCGAGATTTAATTGAATTTTAGAGTGTTTTTGTGTTTTAATGATTTTTAGGTATTTTTAGTGTTTCTTATGTTTTATGGTTTTTTTGTTTCTAGAGATTTTATGGTTATTATGGGGTTTTAGAACTTTTTTTGGGTATTTTAGGTCATTTTGTGGGTTTTATTGGTTTCAGGAGTTTTTAGGGGTTTATGAGTTTTATGGGTTTTTAGGGGTTTGATGATTTCTTAAGGTTGTTAAGGTTTTTTCAGTATTTTTATTTGTTTAGTGTTTTGAGGTGTTTTTTTTGGATTTTAGTGGGTTCTAGAAATTTTTAGGTTTTTTGGTTGTAAACATTTTTAGTTGTGTTAGGGGTTGTTAATATTTATTTAAGGTTTTAGGGTTTTAGGTTATTTCCTCAAAATTTATAGGGTTTTGTGGGATTGGTTGTTTTAAGGGGTTTTCGGGTGTTCGACCTAATGAAGTTTTGGTTTCATCTTTTGTCAATAGATCAATATATTGATAAAAGAATGTTTTTTAAGATGGTAATGAAAATTTGGATTGAAGAAGGTGTGAGTTAAGTTGTCAAAATAGATCCAAAACCATAAGGATGATAATCGAATCCATGAGGATCAGATTCAAACCCATTAACATTGGATCCAAACATCGGTATGAGTCAACAGATCAGTAAAATCATAAGGAAACTTTGGTATGAAGTCAAAAGCTACTTGAAATTTTATTATGTTTGTTATGAATGTGGTGATTGTAATAAGAATGTGTTTTTGTGTCAGAATGTATTTGATAAGAATCTGATGATGCTTTATTGATTTGTATTTTACAAGTATAATAATTTTTGTTGGAGAACTTATGATGCCAGTCTTATGGAGGAAAGGTGGAGAAAAGGTACTTCCAATCATATTCAAGTTTGATTGGAAAGAAATATGTTGATGGAAAATAGGTTATTTAAAATACTTTCCATAGTAAGACATACAAAGTTTTATATGATTTTATAGGTTTCCAATGTCATGGGAAGTCATGATACAAGAAAGAGATTGTGGTAATATAAAGTTTTTTGTAGACCAATCTTTATAACCTCATGTTCATTTATATGGGATCACCATATTCAAAATTATTTGAAGTCTTGATGACTTAGAGGATCGTATTGAGAAGAAGAAAGAAGTTTCTGATGATACCGGTCCATCATAATTGGTATTCCACTGATAATTACATTCACTCAGACACGGATTATTCATTACACTTGTTTGGTATGATTGTGACATCAGAAACAAATTGATAAGAAAATTTTTCTTCATGCAAATTTATTTTAGAGAATTTTCTTGGAAGAGGTTGGGACAATTGAATAATAACTTTTGGATAAGATCAAGATCAACCATTTAACATCAATGTAATTTTTTATTAACTCAAGTTATAGAGAAAGCTATGAATATCTCAAACAAGTGGGTCAATAGAAAAAAATAAGAAGAGTATTTTTTTTGAAGATTTTTTAAATCAATTTTAAAGGAGGAAAGGAATCATGCTTTATGTTCCAAAAATTGTTTATCACAACTGATATAGAGCAACGTATTCAATAATATACAAATAAAATCATAATGAGGAAATCAAAATTGGAAGATTAGTTTTTCAATTATTTCATTGAAATTTTATGAGATGTATTCAGTTATGATATTTTTGCAAGTGGGTTATGAAAATAAGAGTGGGAAAATGCCTTTATCTTAATAAATAAATTGTATTGGGAAATCAGAATCAGGAATCATATTCTAATTAAATATTTTCTAGAATGAATAAATCTTTGAATAAGTCACAGAAAAATCCGAAAATCAAAGAGAAAAGAATATTCGAAAAGGTGTTGTAGAATTCAAAGAGAAATATAATATTTAAGGGAGATTAAAGATTCAGTAAATTTTGTTAAGCCAAAAAACCTTTTCAGAATCATTCTTAATCCATTTTGGGGTGCCAATAAAAGGAGAGAACAATACTATTTTTACGATGCGAAAAAAAAACTGATGTGAAAGCGTGTTACAAGAGCTCTAATATGTGTATCTTAGGTATTGGGTTTCCAACCTGATTTGGTTTTCATGTTGATGTTGAGGATGTTCTATCAGAATGAGTTCACTAGAGTAGAGTTTAATAAGGTCATTTGAGAAAGTCCATTAGGGTTAGCCCATTTGAGCAGAATCTATCAGAGAAATGTTCATTGGACTGAAATTCAGTGGACACAAGAATTGTGATCTTCCAATTGAGTTTCTAGTCAATTAAAGAATTAAGAGATGAAGAAAAATTGGATTGGGCTGACCATCTAATGGAGACCATCAGACTGAGGTTTCTGAAGTACGAAGATCGGACTGACTCTACTGAGGAAGATTTCTGGACTGAGTTTCTCAAAGGAGTTTCAAGACCAACATGTTCCTTATATAATTTTTTATGTTCTTGAATATTGTACGTTGGTAAAGTTTGTTTCATCTTTATTGTGGAGAATGTAAATACTTTCTGAAGTGTGTTAGAAAAGAAGGATAATGTGAGTTTTATAACTGTGGATACTCAACAGTTGGTGAAAAAGCTACCGTGTGGGAAGTGGATACTGAAAAGGATAGTTAGGGGCATAAGTAGATATAAAAGGAGAGATGCTGCTATGAAGTTAGAATTATACACTACTAGTAACATTGTATTCTGTAAAGAGGATAGTGAAGGGATCTATGTTCGAGGGACTATTCATCATGGAAAGGATTAGGTATTTTTACCAAAACATTTAAATACAATGTGGTACCTTCACATTAAATTTTTTGCATAATAAAGGTGAGTTTGTGAGTTATATTTGAGTGGATATTAACTCTATCAATTTTCAGAGATTAATAATGTTTTTATTAACTATTTAAGAAACATTCTTATATAATAAAAATAACCACTGATTAAAAACCCATGCCCCCTCTTAGTGGTAATGAACCTATTTCAGAACAATAATTGGTATGAGGGCCAACTTTTCCTATGAAAGATCCTTCTCAGGAATAATGAATTTCAATTCCATTAACTATAAGGGTATTCCATTTTTTAATGGAATTAACTATCGTATCTGGATGGATAGAACATTTTCTTATCTTATGTCCCTTAAGTATGATGTTTTGGAATCTAATATAGAAATATTTCTTCATCATATTGATAATTCCCCAATTAGAGTAGCTAATAAGTAAAATAATGTGCATGGTGGAAGAGCTAAAAATTATTTACTCTCATCACTTAAAAAAAGTCAGTTTATTAGAGTATTGGGAGTTGGAACTGCCAATGGTACCTTGGATAAGTTGAAAAACATTTATAAAGGCAATAAAAATGTGAAGAAGGAAAGGTTACAACTATGGAGAATGAAGTATTAATATCTTAAAATTGCTGAGTATTAATCTATTAATAATTCATTATAAGGGAATCTGAAATTGTTTACACAATAATATGTATTGATGAGAAATTGGAAGACTCGACTATTGTTGAAATGGTTTTGAGAATTCATCATGATAAGTTGGATTCCAATCATTCATATTGGGAAGATAAAGTCCCTTAAACTATATCATTAGATGATCTACACACATTTCATATTACTTATGAAATTAGAAGACAAAAGGTTATGAAAAGAAAAGAAAAGGTGATCTAGAAATGGCCTTCAAATCTTTGCTAAAAGGAAAAGATAAAGATAATGGAATTAAAGAAGAATCAATTTATTCAAAATCTGATGAAGAATATGAAGATTTTAACACACTTTTTCCCTCCTTTCAAAGAAATATCATATGGGAAAATGGTGAAGTAAAACTCCCAAATGTTGTAATTATGAAGGGAAAGAGAATTTCACATAGAATTGTCCAAGGAAGAATGTTAGAGAGTATGAGTCTGAATATGATGATGAGAAACCTTAGGAAAAAGAGGAAGAAACAAAAAAATATTTCCTTATAATAAAAAAAAGAAAATTTATCTAAGAATAAGTAAGAATCACTACTACAAAACAATAATTTATTATCATTGGGATTTATTAGCACTACAAAATATTAGTGATAACGATACCCTTTATCAGTACTAGAACAAGCACTGATAAACTGAACCTTTTATCAAGTGCTTTTTCTAGCACTGGTAAAAGGATCCCGTTATCAGTACATTTTTTAGCTCTGATAAATGTAATCCTTTATTAGTGTATTTTTAGAATAGATAAAGGGCGTCCTTTATTTGGGATTTATGTTTAGCACTGATAAAGGAAACACATTGTCAATGTTTTATTTTTATCACCCATAATGAAATCTTTATCAATTACTTTTTAGCGCTCATAAAGGAATTGATAAAATGAAATAATTAGATAAATAAATAATTATTATTATTTTATTAAAATAATATAACAAAAATAATTTCTTAAATAATTTTTTTTATAAATTAAATAATTATTATACTATATATAAATAATAAATATTATATATTTAATATATAGACATATATAAATTAAAAATTAAACAAATATAAATTAAAAATAAGTAAATTGAGAAAAATATTAAACATTGTATTAATTAAATAACTATTTATAATGTTAATAAATATGTAAATATAGAAAAATTTATATAAATATAATTTAAAAAATGCAAAATATTATCTATGATTTACATTAAATATTAATATATACAGAGAATAATGGTTTATAATTAAACTTTATTATGAATAAAAATACTAACTAATTACACTATGTAATGGGAATAATTAAACGTCATTTGATTTTTCAATTTAACAAAGGTCAAACGTATTATATTGATTTCACATATACACAATTAATGCATTTTTATATGAATACACACACAAATATTTTCTTTGTGAATTTAATCAATTTTTATTATTTATATTACACATATTTATTTAATATGTTTTATAATTGTCAATTTTTATTCATATTTTTTCCAATATATATCCATTTTTTAATGATTTATAAAAATGAAACTTACCAAAAATTTCAATATTATACTCATTTTTAATTAATCGATTTTACTCATTTTTAACATGCATTCATTTCTGCCTAAATATTCATTAATAATGGTAAAAATACATTTGTAAAAAATTATGTATAAATAAATAAATTTAAAATGTATATTTACTATTTTATAGATTTATAATTATAAATAAATAAATTATATTTGTTTAAAAAGTATTTTTATAATTATAAATAAATAATAATAAATTAATAATAAATTTATTTATATAGTGAATATATTTATTATATTTATATATATAATTATCTAAATATATATATAATGATATAAATATTATTTTTAAAAAATGTATTTATATAATTATAAATAAATAATTATGTATTCAACAAATTATAAAATTATTATTATATAAAAAGTATTATTACAAGTATTATAATTATATATATAAATTATACTTCTAAAAAAATTTAAAAAAATATTATTAATATTTACCAGATCTTTTTTAGCACTCATAAACACAGATATTTATGAGTGCCAAAAATAGAACAGATAAAATCAATCTTTATCAGTGATAAAACTTTAGCACTAATAAAGATTGATTTTATCAGGGCTTTTTTGGGTTGATAAATCACAAACTTTATCATTGCTTATAAACATTGCATTGATAAAAGGTTTCTTTATCAGCGCTTTTTTGGAATCGATGATAAAAGTGTCCTGATCTATTTTAAGAATAATGACCATCATGAATGTGATCATGATATCTGAACCTTTTCACCAATTTGACATGTTTTTTGTGCTCTTCATTGTTGAATCCGAACTCAAATCTAGGCTATAATTAAGGCTCCAACTATTCCAAGGCTCAAATCAAAGGCTTGAGTGATTCAAAGGTTGAACAAAACCACGTCTTGAACAAAATCCGAGTTTGTTGATATCTTTAATTTCCCTGAGTTATCCATTGAACCTTATCATCCCACATCTATGTATCCCAATAGGTCTAGTTTCACTATCCTATAATAAAACAACCAAAAATTCATTATTCTTTAGATATATTGATGTATCTTCTTCCCATATAGAATGTTCCTCTCCTTGAGACAACATTGGTACGGTGCGACACAAAATATATCAAACCCAATGTTTGGTCACGTTTTTGAGATGTATAATAGGAACCCGATACCTATATTCCATGACATCTACCTCTTTTCCATCATCATATTTTAAAAAATTCATCAATATAGAAGTTGGTGTTGACATGTTTTTTGGAATTTTCCATTGAAAATCACTTGGGAACATCTTTTAATTATTTTTATTGACAAATTAATGTGCTGTGATTTCCATGATTTTCCTACAATACAAGGTAAATGTTTTACCAATCATAGATATCTCGATAACATTCCCCATATGATCCACAAAAAATTTAATTTTGTGTTGTACCATCCTCAAATGTTATTTCTTCGACATATATGACTACCAACATCCTTTGATCATTCTCCTTCTGGATGAAGAGGGTTTCATCCAGTCTACCTCGCTAAAAATCAAGCTTTCTTGGGTATTTATCCAACCTTAAATACCATGAACTCAATGAATTATTTATCTTATACAAAGAATTATTTAAATTGAACACCTTTATCTCATTTTTATCCATAATAAACCCATCAGTTTTCTCAATGTGTACCCCCCTTAAGAACTATATTGAGGAATATAGATCTAACATCCATTTGGTATAATTTTAACTACATTTTTACTAAACTAGGAAAAAATGATAATAGTTTCCAATTAGGATATGGGATTAAAATTATCATATATATATTCATATGATCTTGGAGTTCTCCTTGAATGCTATCCATTCTTTATTTTGAGCCCCTCTTCTATAGTTAATGAGTTTACTACTAAACACCCAGTGGGTTCTAATAATATTTTTGTCTTATGTCCATCGAACAATTTCCCATGCCACGTTTTTCTAATTTGGATCTATCTCATCATGTGTATATTTGATCTAATTATCATCATTTTTAGCCTCTTCAAATAATTTATTCTCTATTTGGGAAGAATTGATTTTTTATAGAGTCTTAATCCTTCAAAATATCACTAAATCTTTCCAATCACCAATTCCACTTTATTCCATGATTTCATTAGTGATTTTATTTCTTTTAGTTGATAAAAATATAAACATACTTGAAATGAGAACCCACTCAAAAATACTTATTAAAAATCACATTATTTTTTTCGTCACACATCTAATAAACACTCTATGGTTTACATTAGTACATTTAAAAAATAACATTATTTAACATTTCATTTTGGTTCCACCATTAAGGATATATGATTTCCATCCATGTAATTCTCAAAAATGGGAGGGATTACCCATTTTAGAGAACACAATAGAGTACAACTGCCGTCCTCATTAGTTTCATCTCTAGACAAGTTATTATTTTATTTTTTTCACCACTCATGCCCCATTAATTTTATGTTACTTGTACTACTCTGATTAGTAGTTATCATATAGATGAAATATTCTTTGAGTATTTCAAGCAACAAAGGGAATGTTCACAAGAGATAGCGGATGAGTTCCAATAAAAATGAAATTATATCTTTTCATTAGTTGAGATGTTGAGGATGAATATTCTTCATAACTTCTCCAGTGGATGAATTCATAGGATAACGCCTACTATAGTGAAGTAATAATTTTCTAATATTCAATTACCCATTTTCTTCAAATCATACTGAATTTTTTTGAAACAATCAAATGTTGAATTTCCCTTATTAAAATTATCTATAAATTTCTTCTTTGATAATGTATATCATATGTTTATTTATTTATTTATTATTCAAAATGAATATTTTATGAACTTAATAGGATACACTTACTTTATATCAGAAAATTCAAAGATTCAGTCCAATGTATCTAATTTTTTCCTCATCTTTCTCAATGATTGATTGATTGTTTGAAAAGATATATTTTAATTGTTTTTATGATTATTATTTCTTTACCATTGACATATCCCTCTATTCAATAATGTTTTCATAGTAAAATCATAATCCATATAATTATTGTATGGTTTCATATTGATGTTTAATTTATTTAATTTTAGTATTAATCATTTTATTATTGTTTTATAATACAATTTTTCTTTTGTTTGAGTTGGGGGGGGGGGGCTTGTTCAGAGATGCTCATGATCATGGCTGATCATACATCGATCCAACATCTGAGATAATGAAAAATATTAAATGAGTCCAGAATTCATACAACCATTAGGAAAAGGATAATTCATACAACTTATTTAATAAATTTTTTCATCATTTTATATAAAATTTTTAAGTTAATTTCCTTATAATTTTATTCTAACACATATTTATTTATTTTTAAAAGATATTTTGGGAAGTCATATTTTTCCTTAAAATATTTAAAATAAACAAAAAAAGAGATACAGTGATTCTTTCTTCCAATGTGACAACATTATCCATTTTCATTGTCCTTTTTGTGGAACTGCCAAAACTACATATTGATTTGATGTTGTAAGCTGAAAGACCATTATCATTGTCGAAAACAATAACAACATAAAAAGATAATATTCCCATTATGGTGACTTCTTGTGATATAATAATCATATGAGCTTCCTCATCTCTTCTGACTTAAAACAATGATAATGTTTTTTCAACTAAGAACATTGATTCAATATGTTGTGTTTGATGTTTGACATCGAAAGAAAATGTAAATTTGGTTACATTGGTAGTGAGGATTATTTAAAAACTTTGATACATGTAGGAATCAACCACACATAAATCCAACACATGGTGTGACATGTATGACTCCATGTGATTATTTTTATTTAAATTTAGCGTTAATTTTTGTAAAAAGAACACCTCATATACTCAAAACAGATAAAATATCTATTTATTTTAATACATTCTTGAATTGTTCCAGAGGTCATTTGGGACATGTAGGAATAATCCACAGCTCAATTTGACGCACTATGTGACCAATATGACTTAATGTGTCTATTATCAATATAAAATTGATAGTTTAGTTCAAAAATTTCCACTCAATAAAAACAAAGAAAACACCGTGAAATTTTCCTGATAATTTATTAGATTGATTTATATGTCATTTATTACATGTAGTAATTTGTATCATGTCAAACTAATACACAATGTGACCAATATGGGTCAAATTTCATGTTTCTTGATTCAAATGTCATTATAGTAAAAAAGCAAGTGAAGTACTAAAAATTGAGAAAAGAAAATTATTAATGTTTCTATACATTAGGGAAATGATCCATATGTCATTTGTGACATTTTATAATTATGCTCACCTCAATCTGACACATGGTGTGACCGATATGACTCCAAATTTTTAATTTTATTTAAAATTGACAACACTTTTAAAAAAATGACAATTGGCCTACTCAAAACTAAGTAAAAAAATTTAATTGTTTTAATACTATAGTAAATTTATATATATATGTTATTTTTAATGTGTTTGAGCCATATTTTTCTCAATTTAAAGCACAATGTGACCAATTTGACTCCAAGTGTATCTTCTTATTAAAAATTGACATCAGTTTTAGTAAAAATGAAAACTTACTTACTCAAAACTATGAAAAAGGATTTGTGATGTTTTATATTATATAAAAAATGATCCTTAAGACATTTTGGAAGGGTAGGAATCATTCACATCTCAATATAATACATGATGTGCCTAGTATGACTCAATGTGTCTGTTATCATTTAAAAATAAACTGTTTGGTTCCAAAAATGTCACTCACTAAAATCTCATCAAACCTGATCTTATTTTAATGATAATTAATTAAATTGATTCATAATTCATTTTTTATGTGTAGGAATCAGTATCACGTCAAACTGATAGACGATGTGATTGGTATGAGTCAAGGTGCATGTTTCCATTTAAAAATGACACTTTAGTATAAAAGAAAAGGGATGTACTCAAAACTATGTAAATGAATTAATATTTATTTATTCATTTTGAAAACTATCCATGATCCATTTAGTACATGTAGTAATGATCTTCACCCAAATATGATGCATGGTGTGACTGATATGACTCTTATTGTGTCTCTTTCTTTAAAATTGTCACTGATTTTAGTAAAAAGGACAATTATCCAACACAAAACTGAGTAAACACATTCATATTATTTTCATACATTAAAATAATTATCCATAAGTTATTTTTAAAATATAGGAATTATATTCACCTCAATCAAACACAAATTTTTTTTGGTATGACTCTATGTATTCGTTATCAGTTTTTAATCGGCATTTTAGATAAAAAATAATCACTTACTGAAAATCGAGAAAAAACACTTGGATTGTATTTATAATTTAAAAAAAATGACTAATAGGTGGTTTTTGATTTCTAGAATTGTGTATCACATTAAAAAAACACATGATGTGACTGTTATGTTTCAATGTATGTGTTTCCACTTTAAAATCACATTTTAGTAAAAAAGACATGTGACGTACTCAAAATTGAGAAAACATATTTGGATTGTTTTGATACTTTATAAAAACGAACCATAAGTCATTTGATATGTGTAAGAATTAGATTCACCTCCTTCACACACATCAGGGGATAGATATGACTCTAAGTTCTTCTTTTTAATATATAAGTGTCATTTTTGTTTTAAATTAGCATCATATCGCCAAAATTGAGCAGACAAAAATATATTGTTTTCAAATAATTCTATCTACTATTACATAATTAATTTCCTTATCATTTTTGTCTTATACTTATTTAATTATTTTTCAATGAAGGTAATTCTTGAATTCGAACAAGAAATGGTGTGACATGAAGTCATCAACCACATCTCAATATGATACACAAATATCCTTATATGACTCAATGTTTTCTTTAAAATTAACAATTTATATTAATTTATTTCTTAAAATTTTTATAAAATAAGATTTTTTTTCTTATACAGGTGATTTTATTCTCAAGTAGTATAAGAACCCAGTTCTTCCTTTAAGGTATGGATCTTGTCTTTTTGGATTATACTTAAGGAGGAGGAGGAAAATAGGTTGAGGGCTATGCTACGTGACTGTTTCATGACATGACTGGGGGTTACACTCTATGTAATCCCAGTACATGCCATTTAATTGCATGTCTAGGACATGTTTATGAAGTTTAAGGAATGTCGGTAGAAAAAGGGGGAACCAGCATATACCCTGCGTATATTTTCTAGTACATTCCATATATTTTATTTTTTTTCACAAAATGGTATCTAGCCTTGTTTCGTTTAGACGGACAGACGTCACCACCCCTAGTTTCCAAACTATTGTGAAAGATGATCCAAAGTAAGGGTTGGCTCTCTATTCTTCATCCCAACTCCATTATAATCTTATTCGATTGCATTGGAACCCCTTCGGTGAGTTATTGATTCCTCTTAATACGTTCTTTGTCTATTCTCCTCTCGAACTAATTATCAAAGATTGTTAGATTATGATCCTTTTTCAGATTTACTACATTTCGTGTTGAATTAGAAGCTAATGTTGGATAAGGATATTTGTATGAGTATGAGGTTTGTGGTTTCATGCCTTTCGCAAATTGTCAATCTATTTATATATGTTGAAGTGTCGCATAACCATTTTGGGGTGTATCTTGGATTTATAATTGACCCTTTTTATTTTCAATTGATGTTTAGGTAATTTAATATGTTTATTAAAACATGTTTTAGTTCATATACCTTGATTGAGGGCCACACCATGGGTGAGTTTTCTAGGATGAATGTTTAAAAAAGATTGAATTAGGATTCCTATGTGGCATGCCTTGTTTTCTATTCTTGGGTTTCTAAAAATGAATTTAGATTATAATATAATTATAAGGTTTATAAATTGTAATTTAATTGGTTAATGGTATTGAGATGGTAGAATTTCCCTTTGAACATTTAATGCCTATGTTTGTTTGAGCATGTTTGGAATGATCATCTACAACTGTGAACCTACCCACATGAGTTTATTAAAATTAAATCAATGTAATAGTTTGATATAAATGTGTTTCCTATTATTTGAATTATTCCCATGTGAGTAATTTAATGGCCAGGCCTCATGAGGTCAGTCCTTTCTTAATTTGTGTTATATTCATTTGGTGTTGACCCTAGCATGGATAATGAATTATTAATTTAATTATATTTTGGTTGAATGGTAAATAGATTTGGGTGAAACATGGACTCTATTTAGAATTCCATAGATGGGCTTATATGTTTATTATACCTCGGTCCCTTCGGTGAACATTGGATTCTTGGAATACCTTGGACAGACTCAATGGGTTTTTTATAATGTTAAGCCTTGAGTGAACCATGTAAGCCATGGATAGGCCTGATAGGAATTTGACTTATATGTCATGAGTTATAAGTGTGGCTCCCTATTGGACCACCAAGCACATGCTCCGTTGACATGGATTTATACCACACCGTGAGTGATATCAGATTCATGAGAGGTTCATCGGAATGGGCCCATAGGATGTTGGGGGAATTTCACATAGGGTGATACTAGAATTCCAATATAGGAATTTCAAGGACAGGATCAAGTAAAATATTGAATATTGGAATGGAATTTCTTATGACATGTTTTCCAACGAAAAGAATAATCTTGGATTCAATTTTCACTTTTGGTTGTTTAGATGTTTCTATGAGACTTTTTATGTGCTTACATTTAAACTGGGGATGTCGGGCTTATGCCGAATCTTGGGAATTATAAAATTCAATATAATAGAATTTTTAATGAACATGAAATGAATGTGAGTAGAAACTAATGCTTGTAGGATTGTTTACTTTTGAGTACTTCCTATCTTACTACTTTCATTTTTGTACACTTACTGTTATATATATTTTTGGACAGATTGGCACAGACCATGTGTGGTGGACTACTAGGATTTATTCTCACGCCCTGTTTGGGTAATGTTTTTGGGCCCAAAAAGATTATATGTATGTAGGTATCGATAAGTACATGATCAGTTCTATAGGTACTTGATATGTTGCTTAAGAGAAAGATAGCATGAGACAAAGTTGCTTCATATGATGCTTCAGAGTTTATTTTTTCTCTATTTGTACATTTGGTAATTATATCATGTATTAATGTTGTGTAACTTATTTTGGATATTTTTCTAAAACATGTACAATTCTTCAAGATCTTTTGTATAATTTGACACCTTGTTGTTTATATTATTAGTCTTCAGTTGTTTAATTCTGTTTTATGGTATTACAACATCTTCTATTGATTTACAATTGTTTCTGAAGTGTTAAAATATTATAATGAGGGAATAGTCTCCCCATTATCACTCCTAGGACCTCATTTCCTGTCATTATCCTCTGGATTTTGGAAGATGCAGTTGAGGCCATGTGGACAACCGAGTACATGTAACCTTTGAGTGGAATACGAATTTTAGATGTTACAAAGTGGTATGAGAGGAGTTTTTTTTTCAATTTTTCCATACAATTTGGTTGCATTAAATAAGTATAATAAGGAAATGGGATTTGGTAATTAGATTTTCCCAGGAGTAGCTACCCCACATATTCGGAAAAGCAAAATTAACTTGAATTGAATTGCGATTTTTTTATTTTTAGTTTTTATAATTGATTAGATTTCACCTTTGGGTGACACAATGGTATTTTGTTTCTATTATTGATATTATTGTGGTTCTATTTTGTTGAAACATGATGAGATGAGGGTATTCCATCTCATGAATCATATAGATACTTACTAGAAATCACATGCCATGCATTCTTTCAATGCCATTTCATAACATTATTGTTTTCATGATGTTGTGATAGGTACTGTGATAAAAATTTGTGCTGTCATGATTGGTGTATTGGTACGTTGTATGGTTCAAATTGGATGGATGCCAAGAAATGTTCCCTGAGGTGTATATTCCCTCATAGATCGTAATTTGGTGGATCAGGTCACTAAAATGTATTGAAACATGTTGTGATGTGGTTCAGGTGGATGCTAAGTATTATTTCACAGAGAGTATGGGCCCCCATGGATCGGAATTTGGAATACCATTTAGGATACGAATGTGAACTTAGTGTTAATCATAAGGGTTTCAAAAAATATATGTGTATCCTTTATTAAAACCCAGATTACACGACATGTAGTCGAGGGGACCACTCCTTGTGTTCTTTCCATTTTGGGAATATGAATTCTTAGGGTGTACACGTTGTGTATAGTGTATACACACCTTGTAATAGTACATGGACATGTAGCTGAGTACCCAGGAATGTCTACCCATGTAGGGGTACATGTTCATGTAGAGTACACATCCAGACCTCATATAGGCAGCTCATCATGTAGAAGTACATGACCTGAACAGGTAAATGGACCAGCATGTTGAGGACATGAGCATATAACCTGTGTTGGGTACATGTTTTGTACAAGACATACATGTCGTGTACTAGGGGAGTTTACACACCCTGGATGGTAGAAGTACATACCCATGTGATAGCTTGAGGGTACACATCATGTATGGTTTCTATACATTGTGTACTTCAATTTTGGTACCCTTTGAGGTTCCTTTACTATTTGTTTATTCTATTGAACTAAAAACCTTGAAAACAAAATGTAACTCATGTGTGTTCTTGACCTTGTATATTTATGAAACCAATAATACCTCCAGATGTATTCCTTGAGGGTATTGACAATCGTAGCCCAGAGTTGGTGGGCCATGGGATACCAGTGGATCCTCTGGTTGTGCCAGTTGTGGCACCAACTGTTATACCAGACATAGGTGATAATGCAAAGTTCCCCAAAGGCTTTATAAAGTTCATGAAAACCATTCCGGGAGCACCACACCCTTCCACATATATGGAAGTGCTAACATTAGTGTTTCAGCAGCTATATCCACTCATGCTTTTGGGGGATGGGGGACCATAGGATACAAATTCATGGATAGATTTCATTCATTTGATCGTAGATCATTTAGATTGGCCTCATAAGAAGAGGTCAAAGCTCATGATGTATATGATGATTTATTTTGCAAAGAGGTAGCGAGATATTATCACTCAGGTAGCGTGTAATCGGGGTATGGAATCGGGATATTTTTATAAAGTATTCTATGATTATTATTTTCCTAAGACACTGAGGGAGAATAGAGCTCGATAGTTTTTTCATGTAAGGTAGGGAACACTGTCAGTTATGGACTATTCTTCCCATTTTACTAAGCTTCATCATTTAACACCCTTTCTGAAGGGTGACGATATGTCAACGAATAGGATATTTGAGGATGGTATGAGGTATGACAGCTGATCATAGGTGAACATTTTCATGTTGACTATCATATATGATATATTGAATCAAGTGATGATTACCGAGAATAACCTGAGGGAATGTAGAGGTGTGAGCCAAAGAGGTTCAGCATTGAGATATGGTAGTGTCTCGACAGGTAGTAGGAAGTGGAAACTAGATCTTTCTCGTAGTGATTCTATTAGTCAGGACATATATTCAGGTATCCAACTGAGGTGCTACCAGTGCGGTAGGATTGGGAATATAAGACCACAGTGTCTATATGACCTAGTTGAGTGGAGATATTGTGGCAAGATAGCCCATCTATGGTTCTTCTTCTAGACGTTTCTACCAGAAGCTACTGATAGAGGGTCTACACTGACTCCATGTTTAAGGGCGGGATCTAAATCTTCTCACCGGTTAGGGAACTAGAATGCATCAGTCCACTCATGAAAAAGTGGTGTCCATGGTAGCCATACCCTAGGTTATCAATGATAATAGGGTGGATCAGCTCAAGATAGACAGGTTGTGTCACAAGGCCACAGTACATGTCAAAATTATGCTATTCAACAAACCCATTAGGAGTAAGATCGCATACCCTCTACTATCAGAGGTACTCCTATAGTCACCTCAATTTTTTATTTTAAACTTTTTTATACATGGACTTCAAATTTTTTCTTATCTATTTTTGTTATGGAGAGCCTTGGGCTCTGTGATTTTAATTATGATGATGTTATTATTCTAGAAACTCCACTGGGGATTTTAATAGCAACTATGTATTAGTGCAATGAGTTAACCATTAAGGTTGGAGGGTTTCACTTTGTATGGAAGCTCTATTTTCTATAAATGATAGGATTTAAATTCATTATTCATAATGAATTGGTTGGTTCCCTTCTAATAATTTTATGATTGATATCGCTGTAGGGTGAGTTTCTTGTCACCAGTGGGTGAAGAGTTTTTATAGAAAGGTGAATGGGATGTCCATGTGATCCAAACCAGACCCGACCATTTTTGTATTGGTAGGATGACATCCAATATTATGATTTTATATCTGGATGACCAGAGAACACATTCTAAGGATTTCCATCCCGAGTTTGATCATTTCAGGGATGTCTTAAAAATAAAATTTCAGGTTTACCTCTGGTGAGAGAGGTTGAGTTATCTATCAAGATAGTTCCAAGAGTTAACCTAGTATCTATTCCTACTTATAGGATGGATTTGAAGGATTTCAGAGAGCTGAAGTGGAAGCTAGATTATTTAGTGGAAATGCTTTTCATCTGATCCAGTACTTCTCCTTGGAGTTCACCAATCATTTTGTGAAAAAGGTAAACAGTACTCTCATACTATGCATGGATTATAGGATGTTAAAACATTTGATGGTTGAGAATTGATATCCTCTAGAAAGGATATATGATATATTCCACAATCTTTGAGTATATAAGGTATTATAAAAATTTTATTTTTGATCTGGTTGTCATCAAAATCATGTTAGATCAGCATACATACCTTACACAACCTTTCAGAGCAACTATGGTCTGTATGAGTATTTGGTTATGCTGTTCGGACTCATGATTGCACCAAAAAAATTTATTTCACTGATGAATCAAGTGTTCCATCCTGATCTTGATTTGTTTGTTTTGTTTTTCATGGATTCTATCTTGGTGTACTCTCATAATCGAAACAAGCATACCACACATCTTGGGATCATTTTTAGTACACTGAGAGGGAATCAGTTATATGATATGCTCACAATGTTTCACTTATAGATGGATCAAATTCACTACCTGAGTCACATAATCTTGTACAAATAATTATTAGTAGACCCAGAGAAGGTGAGAGTAGTAGTTTCCTAGGATCATCCCATAACATCTTCGAGGTATTGAATTTCTTGGGGCTGGTTGGTTACTATAGGCATTTTATACAGGACATATCATGCTTACTGGTGCCTTTGACAGGACTAACTAAGTAGTGGTAAATTATGTTTGGTCAAATTCCTATGAAACATCCTTTTAAGAGTTGAAATGGATATTTACTTTAGCATAGATTCTGATTTTTCTAGATCTGGGAAAGAGTTACACTGTGTACTATGACACATCAGCTATCGAGTTGGGATCAATGCTTATGCAAGGGGATTGATTAACTGAATATGGGTCTTAGTAGTTTTGGCCACATGAGAAGAATTTCCCAATTAATGATCTTGAGTTAGCTGCAGTTGTTCATGTTTTACAATGTTGGAGACATTACATACCCAGAGAGCATTTTGTGGTGTTCATGGACCACAATAGCCTCAGGTACATATTTACTCAATGTGATCTGAATATAAGGAAATAAAGGTGGGTGTAATACCTTCAATAATTAGACATAATGCTTGCCTAACTTCCTTGAATGGGTAATGAAGTGGAAGATTCATTGAGTATGAGGAATCAGATGCAAATAGTGAAACAATCCAATAGCAATTGACAGCTTATGGCAGTGTTCTCTAAGATGCTTTTTGTGGTTCATGACGGCCAGGTACATACATTTATTTCAACTTTTTTTGTTACCTCTACCTTATTGGAAAGAGTGAGGATGAGGTAGATATTAGATTCTGAAGGACTAATTCTACGGGGATGTGTGTTAGGTTAGGACCCTCATCTTGGCTGGACCATAGGCGAGGGTGAGGTTTTGCGATTACACGGTAAAATGTGGGTTTCAGCAGACATTCACTAAGAGTATATTTAAGACTATCATGCCTCTTTATGGGCAGTGCATCCAAGCATCACCAATATGTATTGGTATTTACAACATCAGTATTGGTGTTCTGGTATGAAAAGGGATGTAGTTGGGTTTTTCATGAGGTTCTTCACCTATTAGTAGGCGATGATGGAAAACCAGAGACCAACTGAGCTTTTATAAAAGCTACCCAATCCTAAGTGGTAATAGAATGATGTCACAATGGATTTTGTGACTAGTTTACCTGGGCCACATCAAGTTCATGATTCCGTATAGGTTATTCTTGATAGGATCGTGAATGCTTCACATTTCCTTCTAATCAAGGAAACCTTTAGTGTCGATGATCTTGGTATGTTGAACATCTGTGAGGTTGTACGACTTCATAGAGTCCCACATTCTATCATGTCTAATAGGTAATCCCAGTTTAAATCTCATTTATAGAAAGGGATATAGAGGGATATGGATACATAGGTGTTCCAGAGCACATCTTACCACCCCCAGATAGATGGTTAGTTAGATCGCACATTTCAGGTGCTGGATGACATGTTACGAGCATGAATCATGGATTTCAGGGTTTCTTGGGAGAGAAACATACCCTAGGATGAGTTCACCTATAATAATAGTTTTCAGGATACTATTTATATTTTACCATGTGAGGCGTTGTATGGTCGGTCATTCTGATCACTCTTGTATTGGAAGGAGGTAGGAGAGACAGCTATGATGGGACCTCGTCATGTCAAGAAGACCACCAAGTATGTGTAGTTGATTCTGAAGAAGATAGATATTGCGTAGTCTTGTCAGAAATCATATGAAGATCAACATAGATGGCCTTTGGAGTTCATGGTTAGGGATCAGGGTTTCCCATATGTTGCACCATGGTTGGGACACAAGAAGACCAGGAGAGAGGGTAAGTTTTCACCATGATACCTCAGGCCATTTGAGATTCTAGAGAGGGTCGGGTTGAATGCCTATCAGTTATAGTTACCTCATAGGTATCAGGCTGTGTAGGATTAATTTCATGTTTCATAGTTGCGACATTATTTTTCAGACCTGTCTCACACTTTTCATCCTAAAGAGGTTGATTTAGAGAAAGATTAATACTTTTAGGAGAATCTTATAAAAATTGTGGATCGTAGCACGAAGGTTATCCATGGAATATCTGTGTCCATTAGTATGGGTTATATGGAAGCATGGTTGAGTATAGGAATTGACTTGGTAGAGGGCGTTCAATGTATGATCTCAATGGACTGATTTATTCTCATTAGTTTCTTCACCACCATTGGAAGGTAAATTCGGGGATGAATTACTTTAAGCAGAGAAGTTTGTAAGAACTCAATTCATCCTTTGAGGGGCATGTTTTTTATTTTTATATTGATATTAATAAAGGGGAGGAAAAGGATGTTTTGGGGTAGGTTAGAGGCCTATTAAACAACCTGACTTGGAGTTACACACCATGATATCCTAGAACATGTCATATAATGGTATGTCCAGGGTGTATTTATGATGTATAAGACATATTGGAAGAAAAAGGGGGAAAGGAATATACAGGTCATGTATTTGCTAGAATACATTGTGCATATTTTTTTCACAAAATGGGTTGTAGAATCGTTTTATTTAGACAGACATAACTCACCTCACCTTGCTCATGAACTGTAATGCAAGATTTCTTGAGGTACGTTTTTTTTCTCAATTCATCATCAAACTCTGTTTCAACCACCATTGTTTTCATTGGAACCCCTTCGGTGAGTTCTTGATTCCTCTTGAGCCATTTTCCATCTCTTCACCTCTCAGCCTAATTAGAGGGTTTTGGCTGATTATGATATTTTTTTAGATCTTCTCCATTCCAGGTCAAATTAGAGGCTGACACTAGATTAGGATAGTCATATGAGTACGAGGTAGGTTTTATATTTCCTTTTGCTAAATTTCATGCTATTTATATATCATATAGTGTCTCACACCAAAATTTGGGGTGTCTTCATGATTTATAATTAACCCGTGTGGTTTACTATTGTTATTTACATAATTGAATAAGTGTATTAAATAATTTTTTAAGACTTATACCTTCATTTAGGGTCATACCATGGGTGAATTTCCATGGATGAATGTTTATAGCCATTCGACCTAGGATGCCAATGAGACAAGCCTTGTTTTCTAATATTGGGTTATTAAAAAAGAATTTATATTATAATATAATTAAAAGGATGATAAATTGTAATTGAATTTGTTAAGGGTATTGGGATGGTTGTCTTTCCCTTTGAAACATGAATGCCTATGTTTGTTTGAGCATGTCTAGCATGTTCTTCTCCAACTATGAACCTACCCACAAGAGTTTGTAATGTTAAATCCATGTAATAGTTTAATTTACATGTGTTTCTTATTATACGAATTGTGCCTATGTAAGTAATTGAATGTCCAAGATTCACAAGGTTAGTCATTTATTGAGATGCGTTAGTTTCTTTTGGCAGTGACCCTAGCATGGATAAGGAATTGTTAGTTTAATCCTATTGTGGTTGAATGAAAAATAGCTTTGGGTGAAACTTAGATTCTATTTAGAATGTCGTGGATAAGCTTATATGTTTTTTGTACCTTGGTCCCTTGGGTGAACCTTGGATTCTTGGAATGCCTTGGGTGGACTCAATGGGATTGTTATAATGTTGAGCCATGAGTGAACCATGGATTCCATGGATGGGAACGAGAGAAATTTTAATTTATTTTGAATGATTGATACTTGCGGCTTCTTATAGGACCACCAATGAAGGTCTCCATTGACAAGGATTTATTCCACACCTAGAGTGATATCGAGTTCATTAGAGGGTCATCAGAACAAGCTCGTAGGATGTAGTGGGAATTGTAGATGGAGAGATACTTGAATTCCTACATAGTAATGTTTAGGATAGGATCACATTTTAGATTAAATATTCAAATGGAATGTATTATGAAGCGTTTTCCAAGAAAAATCAAGATATTGGATTTTGTCTTCACTTTTGTTTGTTTAGATGGTATTCTGTGTTTTTTTGTGCATAATTATATATGGAGGATGACAGGATTATTTAGGATCTAGAGACCTATATAATTCAACATAATCAAATTTTTTATGAACATGAAATGAATGTGAATATAATATCATGCTTGTAAGAATTTTTACTAAAGATTATTTCCCAGCTTACTTCCTTCATTATTTTATACTATATTTTATATATATTCACAAAAATATGGGAGTAGACCTTGGGTTGTTAGCTTCTGGTATTTTGTCTCACACCTTGTTTGGGTCATGTTTTTGGCCCCAAACATGTATTATGGTTTCAGGTGTCGATAAAGGCTAGTGCATTTCCCATGGTACATGATATGCTTATTAGGATCACAAGAGAATGGGACCAAGATGAGGCTTAAGATGCTTCTAGGTTTCATTTATCCCTTTTTTTACTATTGGTACTTTATAATGGTTTAGTACAATGTAATATATTTTTGCTATTTTCATAGAACATGTACCATGTTGCAAAATCCATTGTATGATTTGACACATAGTTATTTATATTATCAATATTTTGTTCATTAAATCTGTTGTACAGTATAAATGCTTCATCTATTGATTTATTATTGTTTCTTATGTGCTACAATATTCTAATGAGAGAATAGTCAGCCCACTATCACTCTAAGGCCCCCACTACGAGTCAGTAGCCACTGGTGATGGGGGAGATGTGCATGAGGCCATGTGGCCAATCAAGTATGGGTCACCTTTGAGTGGCATCTAGATATAGGACGTTACAAGAAAGGATTAGGTTAAAAAGACAATGTAACAATTTTTTTATGAATGTGTGTAATATTTTTTTTTCATATTTAATTATATAAAATAAAGTTTTAAATATCTATAATATAGAATTTTTCCTTGTATTTTTTTGTAAATTTTATTTAATTTAAATTCTGCATTCATATATGATTTTTCCCATTTGGTGGTGTTTTTGGTGTTGTGGCATCCTATTACAACACAATGAAATATTCCCCATTATTAGTGATTCTAATTGAAATAATAAATGAATAATTTTTTATTTCTTCTACAAGAACTGATAAAAGTATCCTTTATCATCACTTAAAAAAAGATAATAAAGGTTTCATTTATCAGTGATTTTATAGGTTCTGATAAATGTTTCCTTTAATATATCTTCTATAAGCACTAAAAATGAAACCAATTTTTATCACTTTTTAGAACTGTTAAAAGATCATGGATTTTAATCTCTCTTCAGTAGTCAATGCTTCTCTAGCACTGATAAAGGCCATTTATATCACTATTAAAGGTAAATTTTATAACAGAGAATAATGATTCTTAATCTGATTATGAATCTGATCATCAGCTCAACTTTATTGATCATGTTGGAAATATAAGTGATTCTTCATTAAATGATTATAATGATGAACATATCAAATAAATGGAATGGATTCTTAAAAAAAATTGGATAATGGAATTTAATAAATACTCAACTCAAGAAAGAGAGAAGGAATTTGAAGAAGTATGTTGAAGGCATAACTTGTGATAATGGTGATCATGAAATATAATGGAATTTTTTAAAGAAATATATGCTAGAAATTTGAAACTCAACATGAAAAAATCTACACTATTTAAGGAAAATAAATAGAACAAGTTGATGATAGTTGAATAAAAAAATCATAGATGTTAGGAATATAATGTTGGCTGAGAAAGACAAGGAGTTTTTAGAATCACAATCATTTTTATTAAAGAACAATGTGAGATAAGAAATATGAGAGAAAACATCAACATGATTTTTTCTATTAAATGTCAATATTCAAATAAAGGTGGAAATAAATGATTAAAAATGTGGGTTTGTGAGAAATAAAATTTCACCATGAATGAATGGAATTCTTTATGATGGTATCCGTTTGGGTGGAGTGGTCAATGAATTATGAAGAAACACAATTGTTTTCAGCATTTTCACTATCATTTTTGAAAAATCAAGATTCATTGGTCATTGTTTGTGTTATGGAGTTTATAGAGATAGAGATTATTCATGCTGGTATAACAGGTCTCTACAAGGAAGCAGGTATGAATCAAGGGGGAGCTATGATGAGTAAAGAAGAAAAAATTATTCCAAAAAATATGTGGAACCAAAAAAGGAAAATAAGAAGATAAATGAAGATGAGAATGTTAAGAAAGTTATGGAAAATATGATGAGTTCCAAAACAATGAGTGCTTAGTTATTTGGCCAGAAAAAGTGGACATGGCTAATTTTTTTTTGAAAAAGAAAACAAATATTCTGAATTAGAGGGGAAATAAATGGATTATGTTGATGTGAGAAAATTCGATGAAAAGGTATCAACAAATGTTTGATTGAAAATTCACAAAAGATGAAATAAATTTGTTCAATAAGATAATGTCACTAAGAGTTGTTTTACTATTCGTCCATAATAAAAGGAAGGTGTGAAATAATTGTTATAAAATCACTGTAACAAAAAGGTTTGAAAAAGGGGAAATAAATTAACATCCTTATTAGAAGTGTCTGCATATGAATAGAAATATGTTGCAAAATTTTACTAGGTTGAAAAAAAGTAGAAAACACATCCAATGAAAATTCCAAGAAGAAGAAAAGTTCAAGACTGATAGAAGTCTCTATATATAAACTTTTCTTTTTTTAATCTATGAGGTTCCTCATTATTGTCAAAATATTTTTATTTTTACTAACTTGTAGGGAATTGAAGGAATTGAAATAATAAAGTTTATGTGTGAGTCTCTTACAATTAATTCAAATGAAGGTAATGAGGTTAGGAAATATGATTAACTGAAATTTGAGTTTATACACCGAAACATTATAATATGTTTATTTTTATGGGTGTATATTTATTTTATCTTAAAAAAATCCTTTCATGAATTTCCCTATAAATTAGAATGTTGAAAGAAAGATGTTAAGGAATCACATGAAAGTTGTGTTATGAAAGCCATTGATAACATTTATTATAAAATCTTATTGTCTACCCCATGTTCACCAACATAGACATATATTTGTTTATTTAAATGATATTTATTGACAAAATCATGTGATACTTTTGTTCTCATGATGAATAGTTTCAGTTTTGTGCAATAAAAATTTACAACAATTTAAAATGAGACAATTTATCAATAAAGAACGAAACATTTCTTGATGACCCCTTTGTATTTGATATTCAATAAGAGGGAGAGAAAATATTAAGCGAGAGAGATAAAAATTATGGGGGGAAAGAAAATAAGACTTGGATAAAAAAATGTGAGAAATTAAAACAATGCCATTTATTGTATTGATGTGGTTAAATGTTGGTATTGAAGTCGGTATTGACTACAAACAAAAAGTGGGAGATTATTGGACCCAAGTTTTGTTTTGGTTATATTTTTGGTCAACTTATCAATATTTTGATACAATAATATATATTGAGAAGTTAATATAAATATATATTGAATAAGTGTGTGAATAATATTTTAAAATTAGATCCATAACCATAATGATGATAATCAGATCCTGAATGATCTTCCTTAGAACCATTAGTATCAGATCCAGAAATTAGCATGGGTAAAAAAATCATCACAATCATAATGAGACTTTGATAAGAATTCATAAGTTTCTAGAAATCATATTATGTCTGGAATAATAGTGGTGATCAAAATGAGAAAGTGTTGCAGAGTCAAAATGGATCCTCTAAGAATTTGATTATGATTTTTTGATTTTTATTTCAAAAATTTCATAAGTCATTTTGAGAACACGTGATGAAATCCATATAATGGAATGGGGGAGAACATGTGTTGCTAATCGTATTAAGGTTTTATTGGAAATAAATATGTTTCTAGAAGATAGGGAAGTTACAATAACTTCTTTAGTAAGTTATATGATGCTATAGATGATCATCAAAGTTTTCAAAGTTAAGAGGAATTCATGATAGAAGAAAGAGTATGTGGAAGTATAAAGAATGATGAAGAAAAAACCTTTCATTATAATGTTCATCATTATGGGATCACCATTTTTAGAATTCATTTAAGTTTGGATGACTTAGAGTATCATATTCAGAAGAAGAAAAATGTTGATGATGATACTGGTCTATTGGACTTGGTATGCCACCAACAATAAAAATCACTCTAACACCCATTAGTTATTGATTTTTTTTGGTATCCTTGTGACATGAGAGGCTGATTTAAAAGAAATGTTTATTGAAGAATAAATTTTGTCTATAAATAATTGTCTTGGGAGATAATGGGATACTTGAATAAGAAATTTATGTTGAGTTTGGGATAAATCAACAATATAGTCAACCATTTCTCAACAAGATAATTTATTGTTTAACTGAAGTGATAAATAATGTTTTGAATATCACTAAAAAGTGGGTCAAGATAAAAGAATAAGAATAAAATTAATGATTGAATACTTTTTGAAGGCATTGTCAAAGGAGGACAAGAAGCATGATTTAAGTTACAAGAATTGTTTTTCACAATTTATATATAGAAACTTACTCAAGAATATTATATCTTCATCGTAATATGGATATAGTATGGGGAAGAATATTTTTTCAATTAGTGTAGTGAAATTTTATGATATGTCTTCAGTTTTGATTTGTTTTCAAGTGGGTTAAGAAAATTAGAGTGACCAAATACATTAATCGTAATGAAGAAATCATATTGGGAAATCAAAATCCCCTTGAATGTTTTTTATAAATACTAAATATTCTATAAAGTCAAAGAGAGATATAAAAAAAATGAGATTTGAAGATTCAAAATGGATTTGAATAATTCAATGAGAGATCTATGATTTATGGAAGATCAAGGATTCGTTAAATTTGGTGAAGTGGGAAAACCATTTCAAAACCGAAGTTAAACAATTTTGGAATTCTTATAGAAGGAGGGCACAATAAATTTGAATGATTTATGAAAAAATTGATGTGATTTCATGCACTGAGAACTTTGACATTTGTTTTTTATCCATTCAATTTCTTACCTGACTATGTTTTAGGTTTTCGCTGAGGCAGTTCTATCAGAACGAGTCCGTTATAGTGGAGTTCAATAAGGTCATCAAAACAAGTACATAGGAATGAAACCATCAGAGTGAAAATAATTGAATTGAGGTTCATCACACCATGTTACATTAGACACAGTAATTTTGAGATGTCGATTGAGTTTCTAATCAACTAAGATGGTATAGAAGAAGAAGAGTCAGACTGGATGAACCATCGGACATAGACCATTAGACTGAGGTTTCTAGACTGGGAAGATCATATTGACTCTTCAAAGGAAGATTTATATATTGAGTTTTTTGGAAGGAGTTTCAATACCAATAAGTTATTTATAGAATTTATGAAGTTCATAAATATTGTATGTAGGTAATTTTTTATTAATCATTCTTGTGGAGTAAGTGAGGAATTTCTATATTGAATCATCAATGTAGATGAAAATGAATATTGTAACTGTGGATACTCACTGAGTGCTAAAAATGATTTCTTGTGGGAATTTGATTCCATAAAGGATAGTGGGGATTTATAAGAAACTATAATAGGGAATTTTCTATCAGGATTTTAGAATTGTTCACTGCCAGTGCCTTTGTATTACAAAAGAAGATAGTGAAAGAATCCATGTTGGTGAGACTATAAAACATGGAAAAGAGTATGTATTTGTACTAATCCATGTAAATATCATGTGTTTTCTTCTCATTATTTTTGTTTCATATGAAAGTTGATGTTGTTATTTATATTTTAGTATATCGTAACTTTATCAACATTCATAGGTTATGAATTTTTTTGTTAAGGTGTTAAGAAATATTCTTATAAAAGAAAAGGAACCATTGATTCACTCCACCCCCTCTCATTCATCTTGGTCCTACTTGAGAACAACATAGAGATTTATAATTTATATAGGTTTTAGTGTTTTTAGGGACTTTAGGGGTTTTATTATTTTTTTATGATTTTTTGGGTTTTTTATGTTTTGGGGGTGGTATGGGTTTTGAGGGATTTTTGGTCTTTATGTTTAATGGTTTTAAGAGTTTTAAAGGTTTTTAGGGGGTTAGGGTAATATGTTTTTAGGGGTTTAGGGTTTTAGGGTGATTTCATGGTTTTTGGAGAATTTTATGTGTTTTATAAGGTTTTTTATTTCATTTAGTGTTTATAGGGTCTTTTAATTTTACATGGTTTTATGATTTTTTTTAGTTTTTTAGGGTTTTAGAGTCTTTTAGTTATTTTTAAAGAGTTTTAGTGTATCCGGGTCCATAAAGGTTTTTTGAGGGTTTTATTATTTTTAGTATTTTGGGTTTTTAATGGTTTTAGGTGTTTTTATGGTTCTTTAATGTTTTTAGGGTTTTTATGGGATTTAGATTTTTTATGTTTTTTATAATTTTATGGTTTTTTAGGGTTTTCAGGGTTTTTAGTTTTTTTTACTGTTTATAATGATTTTTTGGGGGTTCAAAGATTCATAATATAATTTTTGGTTTCGGGGTATTTTTAGAGTTTTATAAGTTTTTACGGTATTTTAGTTTATTTTAGTTTGTTTAGGGTTTTCAGGGGTTCTGGGGATTTTACGGTTTTTTAGAGTTTTAGGGTGCCTTTCAGGTTCATAGGGGTTTAATAAAAATTAGGTTTTATTATGGTTTTTTTGGGGTGGTTGTTTTTTTAAGGTTTTAATGACGTGTTTTGGGTTTTTATATGTTTTTGGGCCTTTTCGGTTTTTAGGATTCATAGGCTTTTATGGATATGTAGGGTTTAAAATGGGTTTTTTGGGAATTTTATGGGTATTAATGGGTTTTAGGGGGTTTAGGGTATCATTGGGGTTATAGGGTTTATTTGTGTCATTAAGAGGGTCAGGGGGGTTGGATTTTTTAGACTGTTAGGGGGTTTTATTAATTTTTCATATTTTAGGGGTTTTTAGTTTGTTTTAGAGGATTAATTTTTTCAATGCCTTTTATGGGTTTTAGTGTTTTTAGGGGTTTTAGATGTTTTTTAGTGTTTTTAGTGTTTTGATGGGGTTTTACGAGTTTTTGGGGTTTTTTGGATTTTTTGGGTTTTCAGCCTCTTTTAGTTTTTTGGGTTATTTTAGGGTATTCTAGGGATTTAAGGGTTTATTATTATTTTTTTGGTTTATGGATTTTGGTGGTGGGGGATTTTTTTTTGGGTTACATTGTGTTTTGAGAGTATTTTTTACATTTATATAGTTTTTCAGTTACTTCAGTTATTTTAGGGGGTGTTGGGGTTTTCGGGGTTTTGGGGGGGTTTTGGGTTTTAAGGTATTTTATGAGTTTTGGAAAATTTAGTGTTTCTTTAGTGTTCTAAATTTTTTTAGTGACATTTTCGGTTTGCGAATTTTTATAATTTTCATGGTTTTTTGGATTTTTTACTAATTTGTTGGTCTTTTGATGATTTTCAGGTATTTTTGAGTTTTTAGATATTTCAGGGTTTTAAGCATTTTGTTATTTTTTAAAGTGATTTTATGGTTTTTATGGTCTTTTAAAGTTTCTATGGAGTTTATGGTGGTTTTAAGGTCTTTTAGGTTATTATAGGGTCAACATGTTTGTAGGTTTTTAAGATCTTTTGGGGTTTTACAGGGTTTTAGGCTCTTTTTGCGTTGTTTTCGGGTTCTTTTAGGGTTTTAGGAAATTTAATGATTCTTAATGGTTTTTTGGGTTTCACAGTATATTAGGATTTTTGGTTAGTTTTGTGGTCTTTTAGAAACTTTTGGGGGTTTCAACGGTTTTTAATGTTAAGGTAATTTTCAAGGTTTTTAGGTTTTTGTGTGTTTTAGGGTTTTTAGGGTATTTAAGATTTCTTAGGATTTTTGTGGGGTGTTTGGTATTTTTGGATATCTTATGTTTTTTTGGGGTTTTATGGGTTTTAGCTTATTCTTTTTATTTTTTAGGTTCTAGGGTCGTTAAGGGGTTTTAGGGTATTTTTAATGTTTTTAGTATTTTTTAGGGTTTTTAAGGTTTTTTATTTTTTAGGGATTTTAGGGTTTTTAGGGGTTTTAGGGTTTTTAGGGTATATGGATTTCTTTTTTATGGATTTTAGTGTGTTTTTTAATTTCTACTATTTTCTAGTATTTCTTATTTTTAAGGGTATTTAGGTATTTTAGGTTTGTTCGGTTTTTATTATTTTTTATGTTTTCTTTAGGGGGGTTTTGGGTTTTTTCAGGGGGGTGTTAGGGGTTCTTAGGTTTTTTTAATGATTTTTATATTTTTAGGTTTTTTATGGATTTTTTGATTCATTTTTGGGGTTTTTGACTTTTTTGTGGTTTTGGGTCTTGGGATTTTAGGATGTTTAAGGGGGTTTTCAAGTTTCTAAGGTCTTTAGGGGTTATAGTAATTTCATTAGTTTTTAGTATTTTTTGTTTTTTAATGTTTTATGGGGGTTTCTTTTGTTTTAGGTTTTTTTGGAGGTTTTTTAGGTTATTTAGGGTGTTTGAGGGTTTTTATGTAGTTTTTCATTTTTATATGGTTTTTAGGGTTTTATAGGGTCTCTTAGGGATTTAGGGTCTTTTAGGGGTTTATATGGGAATTTAGAGTTTCTTAGTGTTTTTATTGTTTTTAGGGTTTCTAAAATTTTTAGGGGTTCTATATTTTTAGTGTTTTAGGGGGGAGAGGGGTTCGGTATTTTCATGATAGTAGAGTTTTATGGGGTTCGATGGATTTTTTGGATTTTAATATGTTTTGGGGATTTTATGGGATTTTAAGGATTTTATGTGGTTTAGGTATTTTAGGGTTTTTATAGTCTTATGGTTTTAGTATTTTAAGGGGTTTTAGGATTTTATTGGATTTAAGTGTTTTTAATATTTTAAGGGGTTTTAAGGTTTTGGGGTGGGTGGGGGTTATTTTTTTCTCATATTTTTAAGGGTTTTTTAATTTTTTGTGTTTTCTAGGGTTTTTAAGTTTTTTATTGGTTTTTGGGTTTCTAAGGGGTTTAGGGTTTTTTAATATTTTTATAATTCTTAGGGTTCTTTGGTTATTTTGGATTTTTCAAGGTTTAAAGGGGTTTCATTATTTTTGTAGTGGTTTAGGATTGTTTTAGTGTTTTTTAGAGTTTTTGGTTTTTAGGGTTAATTTATGGGTTTTAGGGGTTTTTTATTATTCTTAGGGTATTTAGTATTTTTTATTGTTTTATAATGGGTTTAATGGGTTTTAGTGTTTTTTGTATTTATAGGTTGTTTGAGTGTTTTAATATTATATTATGGAATTTAATTGTTTTTTATGTATTTTAGGTTTTCATCAGTTTTAGGGTTTTTAGGGTTTTAGGGACTTCTAGGGTTTATTGAGGATTTTTAGGATATTTACGTGTTTTATGGTCTTTAGGTTATCTTTTGGATTTTTATAGTTATTAAGGTTTCTAGGTTTTTATGGTAGTTTCATTTTTTATTTATTAGGATTGTTTGTGTATTTTTAGTGTTTTATAATATTTTAGGGGTTTTAGTGTTTGATGGGGCCTTTCAGTATTCTTTTATGGAGTTTCTAGGTTTTTAGTGTTCTTTTTTGGTTTTGGGGGTTTTAAATTTATTTATAGGGTATTAGGGAGATGTATTTTATTTAGGTTTTTATTGAGTTTTAAGGTTTTTATAATTTTAATTTGGGTATTTAGAGTTTATTTGGTTATTTTTAGGTTTTAGGGGTGATTTATGGTTTTTTGAGTTTTTAGGGTTTTAGGGATTTATAGGGCTTCAGTGGTTTTAGGGTATTTAGGTAATTATAATGTTTTTAGGGTTTTTAGGATTTTAGGGTCTTTTAGGGTTTCCTTAGTGTATTTTAGGTTTTTAGGCCCTTTTGAGTTTTTAGGGTCTTATTATGGTTTCTAGGTTTTCAAGGGTTTTTATTTGGGTTTTTAGGGTTTTATGGGGTTTTTTTGGTTGGGTGGTGGGGGGTGTTTGGTTTATGTGTGTTTTTATAGTTTTTGTTTTCTTAAAGGTGTTTATTTATTTTTAGGTGTTCATGAATATTTAGTTAATTTTAGGGATTTTAGGTGGTTTTATAGGTTTTTAGGGTTATTTTGTTTTTATATTTTTTAGGTTTATAGGTTTTTTAGGTTTTTAGGTTTTTTAGGTTTTTAGGTGTTTTTGTAGTTTTAGGGTTTTTAAAGTTTCCTTATGTATTTATTTAGGTTTCATAGTATTAATATAGTTTTTAGTGTTTTGAGTTTTTAGGGTATTTCGGGTATTTTAGTGTCTTTATGGTATTATTATGACTGCTTACAGTCCTTCAAGGTTTCTTGGGACTTTTGGGTTTTTTTTATCATTTTAAAGGGTTTTTGGGTTTTTGGGTTCTTATTATTTTTAGGGTCTTTAGTTAATTTTATTGGCTTTTATGATTTTTTACTAATTTATGGTGTTATTTGTTCTTATGGTTTTTAGGGTTCTTAGGGTGTTTTGTGTTTTTAATGGGTTTTAGGTGTTTCAGAGGTTTTTGGGTGATTTTAGGGTATCTTATTTTTTTCATTATTTTAGGTTATTTTATTGTTTCAAGGGTTTTTAGGGGTTTCTAGGTTTATAGAGTTTTTTGGGTTTTAGGGTTTTTCAATTTTTTAGGGTTTTAATGGTTTTATTTGAGTTTTAGGGGTTTTTTGGGTTTGTTAGGGTCCTTTTAGTGGTATTTGAGGATTTTTAGGTCTTCTTTGGTGTTTCAAGGTCTTCTTGTGGGTTTATGGGATTTTTGGGGTTTTATGTTATAACGTTTATATATGCTTTTTATGGGTTTTAGGATTTCTTTTATGATTTTATGTATATTTTGGGGTTTTTGGATTTTTTTAGGGGGTGTTGGTGGGTTATATGATTTTAGGTTTTTAGGGATTTTTAAAGGTATTTAGGATTTTTTTGGGATTTTTAAGAGTTTTAGGGGATTTATGCTTTCTATGGGTTCTAGGGTTTTTTGGTTTTTTGGTTTTTTGGTTTTTTTTGTTTTTTTGTTTTTTTGTTTTTATGTTTTTTAATGTTTTAGGGTTTTAGGGTGTTTTGGTGTTTTTATTGTTTTAAAGGTTTTTTATGTTCTTTTATATTATTATAGTTTTAGGTTATTTTCGGGGGTTGATGGTTTTTAGAGTTTACTTAGGATTATAAGGGTTTTAAAATATATTTTAGGTACTATTTTGGTTTTTTGGTATATTAGGTTTTAATTTCTTTTTGGGCTCTTTAGGGTTTTTATGTTCTTGTACAGGTTTTATGGTTTTGGATTATTTTAGGGATTATGGTGTAGGTTTTAGGGTATAGGCTATAGGGTTTACTATTTACGGTGAAGGGTTTAGGGTTTAGAGCAATGGTTTGTGGTTTATGGTGTAGGGTATAGGGTTTATTATTTTGGGTTTATGGTTTAGGGTGTAGGATATAAGGTTTAGGTTTTAGGGAGTAGGGTTTAAGGTGTAGGGCATATGGTTCAGTATTTAAGGTATATGGAATTATGTTTAAGGGGTTTGGATTTGGGGTTAGGGTATAAGATTTATAGTTTTTGGTTTTTATAGTTTATAGGGTTTTTGAGGATTTTTAGTGTTTTTATGTTTTTAAGGATTTTATGGTTTTTTGGTTTTTTGGGGTGTTAATGGTTTTTGTCTATTTTTAGTTTTTAGTGGGTTTTTGAGTTTTTTGGTTATTTTTAGGGTTTTGTGTGGTTTTTTGGATTTTTATGGTTTTTATGGGCTATTTTTTGGTTACATGGGTTTTTAGGGTTTAAGTGGTGTTTATGGATTACAGGGTTTTTAGGGTTTTTTTGGTTTCATGGTTTGTAGGGTTTGTTTTGTTTCATCATTTTTTTAATGGTTTCTTATATATAGGGGGTTTTTTGGTATTAATGGTTTTTAATGATTTTTAGGGATGTTTAGGGTTTTAGGTGGTTTTAGGGGTTTTAGGGATTTAAGTATTTATTTTTTTATTATGGGTTTTGGGGTATTAATATTTTTTAGTGGTTTTAGGGAGTTTTAGGGTTTTAGGGTCCCTTAATATTTTTTGGGGTTTTTTGGGTCATTTGTGATTTTTAAGGGTTTTAGGGTCCTTTTAGGTATTTATGATTTTTATAGTCTTTTAGGGTTTTAGGTTAGTTTAGATCATGTTAGGGTGTTTATGGTTTTTAGTGTGTTCTAGGGTTATTAGGGTTTTTTGGGTATTTAGTGGTTTATTGTGGGTTTAAGGGGGTTTAGGGTCTTTTATTGAGTTTCATGATATTTTTTGTATTCTAGGTTTTTAGTGTCTTTTAGGGATAATAATGGAATTTAGAGTTTCTAAAGTTTTTTGAAGTTTTATCGATTTTTATGATATTTTTAGGGGTTTAAGTGTTTCAATATAAATTATTAATTTTACAGTATTTTACATGTTTGAGAGTATTTTTGGGGTTTTTCAGGTTTCTATGTGTTTTTATGTTTTTATAGATTTTACATGTTTTATGTTTTTTTAGGTTTTCTTAGTTACATAGATGGGTTTTATGTTCTTTTGGTATTTTAAATCATTTTAGGGGTTTTAGGTTTTTATGGGGGTTTTATGGGTTTCTTGGAGATTTGGGGGGGAAGGGTTGAGGGTTTTCAGGGGGTTTAGGGTTTTAGAGTTTTTAAAATTTTAGGTTTTTTGGCCTTTTTTGTTCTCTATTTTTTATAGTTTTTTAGGGATTTGAAGGGTTTGTTATATATTTTTAGGGTCCATAGGAACATTAGGGTATTTTAGGTGTTTTTTGTTTGGGGGGGAGGGGTTTTGGGGTTCTTTTATGGTTTTTAAGGTTTTAGGGATTTTAGGGATTTTAAGGTTTTGCTAGAGTGTTTTAGGGAAGTTATGGAATTTTAGGGTCTTTTAGTGTTTTCAGGTAGTTTTAGGTTTCTTGGGGTATTTTAAAGGTATTTATGATTTTATAGTTTATATTATTTTTGGTGGGTTTTATATTTTTTGAGTTTTAACGGGATTGTTAGGGTTTTTTTGGGGTTTTTATAGAGTTTTATAGTTTTTTGGGATTTTATGGTTTTTCAGTTTTGTAAGGCGTTTTTTGGGTTTTTTGGGGTTTTAGGGCCATTTGGTGTGTTTTGGGGTTTAGAGTTTTTTTTGGGCTTTGACATTTTTTAGTTTTTTTTGGGTTTTGTGGTATTTTTAGTGTTTTTATTAATATTTTTCGGTTATTATTGTTTTAGGGTTTTTAGGGGTTTTAGGTTTTTAGGGTTTATTTAGGGTTTTATAGTTTTATGGATTTTTTGGATTTTTTGGGTTTTTTTAGCGTTTTTATAGTTTTTTCAAAATATAATGGGTTTTAGGATTTTTTTGGTTTTTTATTGGTTTCTTAGGTTTTATGGTTTTTAGGTTTTTTAGGGTTTTTAGGCTTTCTAGGGTTCTACGAGATTTTATTGAATTTTATGTTTTTATGATTTTAGGGGTTTTGTGATTTTTTAGAGGTTTTATGGGTTTTAGGTCATTTTAGTGGTTTCATGTTTTTTTTTGTGTTTTTGGGGGTTTTAAGTGTTTTTAGGGTGTTTTAGGGGTTTATTGATTTTTATAGTATTTTTGGTTTTTAGGGGTTTTTAGGTTTTTAGGGAGTTTTTGATTTTTTATGTTTTTTTATTGTTTTTAGGGTTTAATGGTATTTTTGGTTTAGAGTCTTTGGTTTAGGGTTTATTGTGTAGATTTTAGGGTTAAAGGTGTATTGTTTAGAATTTAGGTTTTACTGTTTAAGTTATAGGGTGTAAGGTATTGGGTTTAGGGTGTAGGGTATAGGATTTTGGGTATAAGGTTTAGTGTGTAGGGTATATTGTAATGGACCGGACCTCTCTAGTCCATTCCTTTTTGAAAATGTGGCGCTGGAGGTGTTCCGGGAGGTCACGGTGATTTGGGGGTGCGTTTGGGTGGACTTTTAAGGAAAGCTAAAGGGCAATAGATTTCACATGATTGGCGCACTGTTTGCCTAAACCGTGCGGCCAAACCGTGTGAGGTTGGTGTTGGAGGCAGTGGATAACGTAAGGTTAGCGCACAGTTTATCTAACCGTGCGGACTAACCGTGTGAGGAGTGTTTGACGATGCAAAAACTAACGCACAGTTAGCGCACGGTTTGTTAAACCGTGCAGACTAACCGTGCGGGCACTTAATGTTAGACCTTAAAATTGTGGATCTAACTCGTTTTTTCATTAATCACCTCGTTTAAGACACTAAGCGGCCATAACTCGGGATTACTCTCCCTTGAAGGATAGAAGAACCTCTCCCAAGTGTTTTGGAGGCAATCTGGGGGCTTCTCTTGGCGAATCGAAGCCGGTTTCTTGAGGTATGTGATCGTTCTTGTTTGGTTTCTTATATCTACTTAGATCTACTTCTCCTATTCTCTCTATTTCTTAGATCTACACCCATTGTGGGTAGATCTAAGCAAGTGGATGTCGAATATGATGAGCTTCGGTCTTGGTTGTGTTAGGAGATGAGATATAAGGGAGATTCATGGAGAATCGACCCAGTTCCTTGGGTGTTCCTCGACTGTTGTGGTTTTCCTCGAAAACCTTTAAGGTAGGGGATTCGTGGCTTCTCTAATTGTTTATCTGAAATCGTAGAGTTATCATGATTTAACCCTTTGTATCACAATAAAATTGACCTAATTAAATACTTGAACCAGATTAAAAGAATTGTTTTGATTGCATGTTTTTTCATTGTACCGTGATAATGGTTAGCCTCTTGATTTTCTAGATACTGTGATATCTGTGCCTTTCTTGTTAGCATGTTGTGTTTGATGAAATTGATAAAGAACGTAAAGACAGAATAAATTGATAATTTATTGGATAATGATAAAGAGGCATGTAAATGATTTAGGTTGTTTTTGTTGTTTTGGTTGTTGATCCAAATTGATGTTAATCAAATTGATGCTGATGTACGTGATTTATTCAGTTGGTTGGGAAACTGAAATCTATTTATTCTTGTTGTTTGAAGGCTAGATTCCTTGTTAAAGGGACAAGAGCCCAATTTTATGTGATGTTTACTTTCCTACTTCTTGTGTTGTGATGTGATCCTAGATGGGTGTTGTGATATGTGGAGGCATAGTGGCCTTTTTGGTTGTGGAATCGGATGACGCCTAGAGTGGCGAGATGCATCCGTTTATGCTTGTGGGTGTTGGGGAGGACACCAGAGATGATGGAATGGGATGGATGTGATTGTTGTATGCTTGTTTATTCTTAGTTGTTTATCTTCTTTACATTTCCCCACTTCTCAAGGTAGCTGGTCTTGCTTACCCTTCTTCCGAAGGTGGTGAAGACAGGTGGGGTATGCCACATGCTTTTCTTGTTTACCCTCTCAAGGGAGAATGGGTCTACGCTATTGCTATATGCAACAAAGACTCGACGGGTAGTGCATCTACTCACCGTGTTGAGCCCCTTGTGTTTAGTTGCATAGGATTCTTTTCTAGAATGCTTGGGAATATGGGAAAGTAACTCAGAAATGAATGTTTTATTAAATGATGTTAACCCATGGGGTTGGAGTTTGTTGAAACTAAATGATGAGGTCGAGAAGTTTTGATAGGACAGTGGGTTTTGGATGTGATGTTAAGGGATTTTTAATGTGGAATTTTCATGGTTAATTAATGTGTAAAGAATTAATTAACATAAAGGAGAATTGATAAAAAGGGAATGAAGTAATCTAATGAATTTATTTAATTGGTTGTGTGCTTATAGGATACCTAGTCTTAAAAATAGCAGTCCGGAGTCCGAGAGACATTAGCTACAGTTGAGACTAAGACTAGGTTATTCCCATAGTGTGGTTGTGATTTATAGTATATTATGTACTTTTTGTGTTTCTATACGCTACTCCACCCTTCCAGTAAGGGAAACTAGCACCCTGGGGATTCTGATCCCTAGAGGGTGTTTTCCCCATCATTCTGGTGGGAGGATGAATGGTTGAATACCCCCTTTGACCCCACTCTCTTCTCTTGGTAGATACTAGTTCCATTAGGCACAGTGGTTAGTTTTCTCCATATATGTGTGTAGAGGGCTGCAATGGCTTGTGGTTATTCAAACACATATATTTTGGATATAGTACCCAATGGACTACTAGAGGTGTAACGTATATAGGTTGTGATGGCATGAAGATCCTTACTCGGTGTATGAGCTGTAATGGCTTGAGGTAAAATACCCAACATATAATACACATTATGTGAGTTGTGGTGGCTCCTAGAAACTACCTGGTTACTTTTGGTTGTGAGGATGGTGTTGTGCTTCGCCTAGGTGTCTGCGGGAAAGCCTTGGTGGTGCACGTGGTGCAGATTGTGGAGCTTAGCCCAGGTATATACGGTAAATCCTTTGGAGAGAGATGCACATGATGTATGTCATTGGGGAAAATCAGCAAAAAAGTGGGTAAGTAGTAGCATGGTACCCTTGATATTCTTTATTATATGATATATTATTGTATGAATTACTTGGTGAGAGTAGCCATGGTGAGGTTAGGAACATAGTATACCTGTTAGGTGGTGAGTTAGTTTCACATGTTGTTCACTATGCTTTAGCATTCTTTATTTACTTTTGACCAAGAGGCTTTGGGGAGTATCGTATTGAGTATACAGTTATACTCACCCTACGTATATATAAACTGTTTTTTAGGTCACTTGGAGCATGTTGGAGATCAAGCTGGTTTCTACTATCTTGGGATTGTAGGAGCTATTTGGGCTTGTGGTTGCAGCTGTTTTTACTTTCTTTTGGGTACATGCAGTTTTCCCCTTTTAGTTGTAGTACTTTTTCATGACATTACATATGTGGTATTGGGTTTTCCTTTATACATTAGTTCTGAGTTGGAGTTGGTTGGTGTCTATCTTATCTCTCTCTTCTACATGTGTTCTCTTAGAGGGTAATGCCTCCCATTTGTGTGATATTATACCCTCGGTGCTAGTTGCCAACCCGATGCCTACTGGAGACGGGACTCGGGGGTTATTATCTCCCTTCTCACATTGTCATCCATGGAGGGGTACACTTTGTGGGGAGGGGGTCATGACAGAGTGGTATCAGAGTTCTAGTTGAGAGATAGGATGGAGTTAGGAGTTAGGCACAAGTGAGGTTTCATGGGTTGGTAGAGAAATCGTGTCATTCATGTTTAGAAAGTGAGGTAAACAATGGAGACCGGATGAGACATAGGCGTTTAAGTCCCCCTATGATATGATTAACGGACCTTTAAGTTTACAGTGGCTACTAAACAAGGTGATACTAGTTGCAGGCTAGAGACCTAGGAAAGGAGCATGCATCATTCTTCTTTGTTCTTGTGTTTGAATGAGTAGACCATGGGACAGGTTAACATAAAATGAATAAAATAAAACAAAAAAAATAATTAATATTGAGTCTTCCCTATTCCAGGTTAAGGAGATCTAAGTGTTTGTTATTTTGCAGGTATGGAACCAGGTCGACCTACTCGTCAGGCTCTCATAGAAGACGTCCAGCAAGCTATTCCAGCATATCACCACAGGGTAGAGGTTGACGATGACGACAGATGGAGGAAGACAATCCAAGAGTTTCAGTGCCAGATTCTTTAGAAGTACGAGGGCTCCATTTCAGATACAGTCATGAAATACTAGTTGGAGGAGGTCAAGATAGGCTTCAGTCTGATCCGTGCTCAGATGGAGCATTGGGTGTCCTTGGTTGTGAAGATGATGTGTGGAGCAGCAAGGCAGTGGTGGTTATTGTTCCTCGGGGATCGTGAGGAGTCAACGATCTCATGGGAGGAGTTCCGAGACCATTTACAATCGAGTTCCTTTCCTCGAATACAAAGGAATCCAGTTCCAGGATCTTCTTACCCTTCAACAGGGGAGCTCTACTATTCGAGAGTTTGGAATCTATTTCCAGAACCTTTTACGATAATCTTATGACCTGTTTCCAGATGAGGAGGCCAGGGCGAGGCATTTCGAGGAGGCTTTGCGTCCATAGAGAAAGCGCCAGGTCACCCCATTTATGCTAAAGACATATCTTGAGGTGATGGAAAGGGCAGAGGATGTCGAGAAGACTTTGGCCAGGATGGGATCATCATGAGAGGGGGATCGTCATGATCCCTCACGAAGTAAGTCTATGGTTTGAGGTTCCCAGTTTTCAGGATAGAAGAGTTTCCGATCATCCGGGGGTAGTCCCAGCCCTTCACATCTCGTTTATATAGAGGTAGAAACTCTCAGGCCAATTCCAAGGGATCAGGCACTTGTTTTTCTTGTGGTGGTCATGGCCATCAGCAGCAGGAGTGCCTGACCTTTTAGAGTGGTCATCGTGCACCAGGTGTTTCGCTCCAGGTTCCTCCGTTGAGGCAGTTCCAGCTGAGGCAGCAGCAGCCAGTAGCACCAGCATTAGATCACCAAAGTATAGATGGAGTAGGCAGAGGACTGCCCCATGACTCTCCCCGTCCTCAGAGATTAGAGCGCGGCCATGGTGGTGGTCATCATCAGGGTTAGAGAGGCCATGTATGAGGTCTTGGGTAGCTTCATTCTCTAGCGTTTCCAGAACCAGATGAGCCAGATGTAGTTCGAGGTACCCTTTGTTTGTTTTCTACCTTGGTGTATTCCTTGTTTGATTCAGGAGCGACACACTCCTTCACATCACCTACCCGTGTCCATGCTTTGGGACTTGAGGTAGAGAGGATTCCAGTGAACTTGGCATTGACTACGCCAGTTGGAGGTCGAGCTGACTTGTTTGAAGTATGTAGAGACTGTGAGCTAGTGTTGGGGCAACACCGATCTTGGGGAGGTTTCCTATGATTACTAATACAACCATATGATGTCATCCTTGGCATAGATTGGTTGTATTCAATTCAGTCTATCATGGATTTCTTCAGGAAGAAGGTCATTTTCCTTGGTGCAGATGGAGATCAAGTGGTGTTTCTTGGTGAGCAAGACCCTCATATGGGTCATATTCGTGTTTCATCCTTATCATCCATGGTGGCTGAGATGATTCTGAGTCCTTCTGAGGTTCAGTAGTTGGCGTTTCCTAATGTGGTAAAGGAGTACCCTGATGTATTTCTGGAAGAGGTTGTGGCATTACCCCCTCGATGAGAGATCAAGTTCGGGATCGAGCTACAGCTATGAGTGTATTCTCTCTCTATGTCTCCATATAGGATGTCCCCTTCTGATTTGTGAGAGATGCGTATACAGCTTCATGGTCTTTTGTAGTGTGGTTTTGTTCGGCCAAGTCTGTCACCATGGGGTGCACCAGTTTTATTCGTGAAGAAGGATGATGGCAGTTTGCAGTTATGTGTCGATTATCGTCACTTAAAAAAATTGAAAATAAATAATTTCTATCATCTTCCATGGATTGATGATTTATTCGATCAACTGAAGGGTGAAAGTTGGTTCTAAAAGATCGACTTGCAGTCAGGATATCATCCGATGCATGTGAAGGATGAGGATATCCCAAAGACTGCTTTCCGCTGTCGTCATGGGCATTATGAGTTCATTATAATTCCGTTTGGCATGACGAATGCTCCAGCAATGTTCAGGGGATTGATGAATGCTATGTTCCGTGAGTTCCTGGACATGTTTGTCGTGGTTTTCATCAAAGGCATGCTTGTGTACTCCACATCTAAAGAGGAGCATGCAGAGCATCTACATGCTATTTTGGGAGTTCTTCGTAAACATCAGTTGTTCGGGAAGTTGTCGAAGTGTGAGTTTTGGGCTCGAGAAGTCCGTTTCATCGGGAATGTTGTGTCCCAGTAGGGAGTAGCTGTGGATCCATCAAAGATAGAAGCAGCTGTGTCTTGGGAAGCCCCCAAGACAGTTTCATAGGTGTGAAGTTTCCTTGGTCTCTTAGGATGCTACAAGAGGTACGTAGCCAATTTATCCCAAGTTGTGACTCATCTAACAACATTGACTTGGAAGGATCAGACTTTCATATGGATTGATCAGTGTCAAGAAGCTTTATAGTATCTAAAGGAGAAGTTAGTAAGTGCTCCAGTCCTTTGTCTTCCAGCGGAAGGAGTTCAGTTTGATGTTTTCTGCGATGCTTCACATCTGGGGTTAGGTTGTGTTCTCATGCAGTAGAGGTCAGTTGTTTCTTATGGGTCTTGGAAGTTACGTCCTCATGAACGCAACTATTCCACCCGTGATCTTCAGTTGGAAGCCTTAGTGTTTGATCTGAAGTTGTAGATACATTACCCCATTGGTGATAACTTCGTGGTTTTCACCGATCATAAGAGTTTGAGGTATGTTTTCTCCCAATGTGATGTGAACTTACGATAGTGTCGGTGGATGGAGTTCTTGCAGGAATACAACTTTGAAATACCATATACACCTGGAAAGTGGAATGTGGTAGCTGATGTGATGTGCTAAAAGTCACGTAGTGATGGTGTGCATGAATCCGGTGATTCCTGGAGAGTAATGGAAGAACTGTCAGCTTTCCATCTTGATATAAAATAAGTCGGAGGTAGAGGATGTCTTTTCCAGATGACAGTGCAGTCATACCTGATGTAGAAGGTGGAAGAGTCCCGGTTAGGAGATCTTGAGGTGGAGGTGTAGAGAGACCGAGTTGTTTGTGGTGAGGCCCCTGATGGTTGGACAAAAGAACAACACAATGTTTTGTATCATGGAAGGTTTCTTATTCCATTGAAGATGTGCGAGATGGTTCTCCGAGAGTTACATAGTTCACCCTTCACAGTACACCCTGGAGTAACAAAGATGTACCGATCATTCAGGAGCCAGTTTTGGTGGCCTAGGTTGAGGCGTGCGGTTGCGGAGTCTGTGTCTCAGTGTTTATTCTGCCAAAGGGGGAAGGTCGAACACTGTGTTCCAGGTGGTCTTATTTATCCATTAGAGATTCCTCAGTGGAAGTGGGAGGAAATCTCAATGGACTTTGTTACAGGTTTACGTCGAGCTCCGAGAGGACATGATGCTATTTGGGTGGTAGTGGATCATTTTACAAAATCGGCCCACTTCATAGGTATCATGGAGTCGTGCTCAGTGGAAGTTTTGTCGAGGCAGAATCTAGAGTAGGTTTTGAGACTTCATGGAGTCCTTAGGATGATCATTTTTGATCGAGATCCTCGTTTTACCTCCAGGGTGTGTAGAGGTCTCTAATAAGATTTTGGTTCTCAACTATGCCTTAACACTACTTTTCATCCTCAAACAGATGGTCAGACATAGCGAACTATCCAGACTCCTGAATACATGTTATGATCTTGTGTTCTCGATTTTGGAGGATCATGGATGAGGCTCTTTCCCTAGGTGGAATTCTATTATAATAATAGTTTTCACTCCACCCTCAGTATGGCACCATTTGAATCCTTGTATGTCCGGCCTTTCCATTCTCTATTGTTCTAGACTGGTGTTGGAGAGTCAGAAATTCTTGGACCGGAACTAGTGCAGAATACAACAGAGATGGTTCAGGTGATTCGTGAGAGGATGAAGACCATGAAAGATCGTCAGAAATCATATTCCGATCAAAGAATAAGACCCTTAGAGTTTAATGTTTGGGACCATGTGTTTCTGAAGGTGACTCTCTATCGTGGGAAGCGAAGGTTTGGTCATGGAAGTAAGCTCTCTCCCCGGTTTGTTGGTCCTTTCGAGGTGTTAGCTCATGTTGGAGCTGTTGCATACCGAGTGGCATTTCACCCTTAGATGAGTTGGATACATTATGTTTTCCATGTATCACAGATCCGTTATTATCTTCATGACGACTCTCACGTCATCGATTGGGGAGAGATCAATGTCAATGATGATAAAACTGATGAGGAGGGACTAGTGGAGATCCAATGCCACAGGTACAAGGTGTTGCACGGTCATTCTATTCCCTTGGATCATATCTTGTGGTGACACCGTGGCTTGGAGGAGAGTACCTAGGAATGTGAGTCACATATCTGTGTCCAGCACCCAGAGCTGTTTGATGTTTAACTCTTTTCATGTATCGTTGTATCATATTTGGTTGTGGAACTTTCATGTTTATGAGATGGTACCCTTTGTTGCATTGGTGGATTTCTCTCCTTTGAGAGGTATCTCGATGGGAAGTTTTTTAGACCCTTCTTCGTTTTCTCTTTAGGTGTGTTTTGGATTCTCGAGGATGAGAATGTTTTGAGAGGTATTTGATGTAATGTCTCGGACCACTCTAGTGAATTACTTTGTGAAAATGTGTTGTTGGAGGTGTTCCAAGATGTCAAGGTGACTTGTGGGTTCATTTGGGTGGACTTTTAAGGAAATCTAAAGGGAAATACCTTTTGCACGGTTGGCGCATGGTTTGCCTAAACCCTGCTGCCAAACCGTGCAAGGTTGGTTTTGGAGGCAGTGTATAACGCATTATTAGCACACAGTTTGTCTAACCGTGTGGACTAACCGTGCGAGGAGTGTTTGACGAGGCAGAAACTAACAAACGATTTGTTAAACCGTGCGGACTAACTATGCGGGAACTTAAAGTTAGATCTTAAAATTCTGGATCTAACTCATTTTGTCTTTAATCACCTCGTTTAAGCCCCTAAGCGGCCACAACTTGGGATTACTCTCGGTTGATGGTTATATGAACCTCTCCCAAGTGTTTTGGAGGTGATCCAGAGGATTCTCTTGGCAAATCAAAGCTGGTTTCTTGAGGTATGTGATCGTTCTTATTTGGTTTCTTATATCTACTTAGATCTACTTCTCCTCTTCTCTCTATTTCTTAGATCAACATCCGTTGTGGGTAGATCTAACCGTGTGGATGTCGAATATGATGAGCTTTGGTCTTGGTTGTGTTAGGAGAGGATATCTAAGGAAGATTCGTGGAGAATCGACCCGATTCCTTGGGCATTCTTTGACTGTTGTGGTTTTCCTTGAAAGCCTTTGAGGTAGTGGATTCATGGCTTCTCTAATTTTTTATGTGAAATCATAGAGTTTTCATGATTTGGCCCTTTGGATCAAAATGAAATTGACCTAATAAATACCTGAACAATATTAAAAGAATTGGTTTGATCGCATGTTGTTTATTTGTTCCGTGATAACGGTTCACCTCTTGATTTCCTAGATAGTGTGATATCTATGCCTTGCTTGTTAGCATGTTGTTCTTGGTGAAATTGATAAATAACGTAATGAAAAAATTAATTGATAATTAATTGTCTAAAGATAAAGAGGAATGTAAATGATTTTGGTTGTTGTTGTTGTTGTTGTGTTAGTTGATCAAAATTGATGTTAATCAAATTGATGCTGATGTACGTAATTAATTCAGTTGGTTGGGAAACCGAAATCTGGGTGTACTTGTTTTTTGAAGGCTAGATACCTTATTAAAGGGCCAAGAGCCCAATTTTATGTGATGTTTACTTTCTTGCTTCTTGTGATGTGATGTGATTCTGGATGGGTGTTGTGATATGTGGAGGCATAGAGGCACTACTAGAAACAAGGTCTATACCCACAGTTTTCCAAAACCGTGGGTATGTGACACATATACCCATGGTTGTGCCAAAAACCGTGGGTATAGTTTTCTCATAAGACATATACCCACAGTTTTAGAGAAAATCGTGGGTATAGGGTATTTTCCGAAGACCTGTAACGATTGTTCTTGAAAACCGTAGGTATTGTAGTTTTTTTTGACGACCTATACCCACGGTTCTCCAGAACCGTGGGTATAGATTTCCCACGTTATAGCAGGGAAAAAAATTAGGTGGGACATGGTAAAATTTGGTAGGTAGACATTTTTTAAAATATTAATATATATATATATATGCAGATATATGTATTTATAATTTATAAAAATTCCAGGTTGGTTGATCGGTTGGTGGCATGTCCGCGATTCTCAGCGCAAGTCATGTGTTCTAAGCCCTGTGGGTGCTCTTTTTGAATTTAAATACACCATATGAATATATATACGTAGATATATCAGTATATAATAGATACAATTTTCAGTTTGATTGGTACCGCGGTCTCAATGCTTCCGCGAGAACCGGGATCGAAACCCCATTGGTGCTTTTTTGAATTTAAAACGTAATATTAATATATATACGCTGATAGATGGATATATAACAAATAAAATCTTCGCTCGGTTGGTTGCGCGGTCACGGTGCTTGGGGTGGGTCATGTGTTTGAAACCCGACGTGACCTTTTTTAGAATTTAAATATGTAATATTAATATATATACGCAGATAGATGTATATATTACAGAAAGAAAACCCATATCGGTTGGTTGCGGCACTGAGTCCTTGTGTGTGGCAGGGGTTCGAAACCCTCCGCCCCCGATTTTTTAAAATTAAATTTCCCACGGTTTTCAAACCGTGGGGAAAGTGCCCTGCCACACTGTACAACAGCGGGTTGGTGTGTGGCACACCTATACCCACGGTTCCACCAATCATTGGGTATAGGTCAAGACCCCTATTCCGACGCCGTTCGAGCCCACAGTTTCCAAAACCGTGGGTATAGCCTATACCCACAGATTTGGGGGCTATACCCACTGTTTTGAACTGTGGGCATAGGTCATTTTTTCAGCAGTGAAGCCTTCTTGGTTGTGGCAGCAGATGACGCCTAGAGTGGAAAGATGCATCAGTTTATGCACGTGGGTGTCGGGGAGGACACCAGGGTTGATGGAATGGGATGGATGTGATTTTTGGATTCTTGTTGATTCTTGGTTGTTTATCTGCTTAACTTTTCCCCACTGCTCAAGCCATCTGGTCTTGCTTACCCTTCTTTCGAAGGAGGTGAAGACATGCAGGGTATGCCACGTGCTTTCCGTGTTTATCCTCTCAAAGGAGAATGGGTCTACGCTCTTGCTATAGGTGGAAAATACTTGACAGTTAGTATATCTACTCACCGTTTTGAGCCCCATATTGTTTAGTAGCATAGGATGCTTTTCTAGAATGCCTGGAAATATGGGAAAGTAATTCAGAAATGAATTTCTGATTAAATGATGTTAACCCATGGGGTTGGAGTTTGTTGAAACTAAATGATGAGGTTGAGAAATTTTGAAAGGACATTGGGTTTTGGATGTGATGTTGATTGATTTTTAATGTGGAATTGTTCATGGTTAATTAATGTGTAAAGAATTAATTAAAGTAAAGTGGAATTGATGAAAAATGGATTGAAGTAATCTAATGAATCTTGTTAATTGGTAGTGTGCTAATAGGATACCTAGTCTTAGAAATAACAGCCCGGAGTCTGAGAGACGTTAGCTGCAGTTGAGATTAAGACTAGGTTATTGCCATAGTATGGTTTTGAGTTATAGTATATTCTGTACTTTTTGTGTTTCTATATGCTAATCCACCCTCTCAGTAAGGGAAACTGGCACCCAGTGGATTTTGCGACCTAGGGAGGGTGTTTTCCCCAACATTTTGGTGGGAGGATGAATGGTTGACTACCCACTTTTTGACCCCTCTCTCTTCTCTTGGTAGATACTAGTTCCATTAGGCACATATGTTAGTTTTCCCCATATATGTGTGTAGAGGGATGTAATGGATTGTGATTATTCACACACACATATTCTGGATATAGTATCTTATGGACTATTATAGGTGTAAAATGTATAGTCTTTGATGGCTTGAGGATACTTACTCGGTGTATGGTATGTAATGGCTTGAGGTATAATACCCGACGTATAATACACGGTATGCGAGCAATGGTGGCTCTCAGAAAATACCTGGTTACTTTTGGTTGTGAGGATGGTGTGGTGCTTCGCCCAGGTGTTTGTGGGAAAGTCTTTGTGGTGCACGTGGTGCAGATTGTGGAGCTTAGCCTAGGTGTATATAGGAAAGTCTTTGGAGAGCGATGCACATGACATATGTTTTTGGGGAAAAGTGGCAAACCGGTGGGGAAGTAGTAGCGGGGTACCCTTGATATTCTTTATTATATGATATATTATTGTATTTGTTACTTGTAGATAGTAGGCATGTTGAGGTTGAGAATATAGTATACATGTTAGGTGATGAGTTAGTTTCACTTGTTGTTCACTGTGCTTTAGCATTCTTTCTTTACATTTTCATGAGAGGCTTCAGGGAGGATCCTACTGAGTATACTGTTATACTCACCCTACGTATATATAAACTATTTTTCAGGTCACTTGGAGAAGGGTGGAGATCAAGCTAGTTTTTACAAGATTGGGGTTCCAGGAGCTGTTAGGGCTTGTGGTTGCAGCTGTTTTTTTACTTTCTTTTGGGTACTTGTAGTTTTTCCTTTTTAGTTGTATTACTTTTTCATGAAATTACATATGTGCACTTAGGTTTTCTTTTATACTTTCGTCCTGAGTTGGAGTTGGTTGGTGTCTATCTTATCTCTCTCTTTCGTATGTCTTCTCTTAGAGGGTAGTGCCTACCATATGTGTGTTACTATACCCTTGGTTCTAGTCACCAACCCGAGTCCTGCTATAGGCGGGACTTAGGGGTCATTATCTTCCTTCTCTCATTGTCAGACCAGGAGGGCTACAATTTGCGGGGAGGGGTCGTGACATATATGGTTTTTCATATAGGGAATAAGGATTAGGGTTTTTCTATTTTTTACGGGTTTTATTGTTTTTACATTCTTTTAAGGGGTTTGAGTATTTTTATTATTTTTAGGGTTTTATGGGTTTTAGGTTTTATTTGGATTTTACAGTTTTCTATAGTTGTTGGTGTTTCAGGGGATTTTTGGGTTTTTATGAGTTTTAGGGTTTTTTGTGTTTTTAGGGTTTTAAGGATCCTATTTTTTAGTTTTTTTACAGTTTTATGATTTTTGGGGGGGGGGGGTTGGATTTAAGTTTTTTTAGTGGGTTTTAGGGTATTTATGTTTTTTAGTGTTTTTTTGGGGGTTTTTGGTTTTTTAGTATTTTATTTGTTTTTAGGGTTCATATGGATTTTTAGAGTTTTTAGGGATTTTAGGGATTCTTAATCAGTTTTAGTGTTTTTATGGTTTTCATGGTTTTTCATGGTTTTAATGTTTTTATTTTTTTAGATTCTTATAGAGTTTTTATGGGGTTTAATTTTTTTGGGTGTTTTAGCGTTTTTAAGGTTTTTTGTGTTTTTTGGGTTTTTAGGATTTTTATATTTTTTTAGAGGGTTTATGGTTCTAAGGGTTTTTAGGGTTTTTATAGAATTTTATGTGTTTTAAAGTTTTTTTAGGGTATTTAGGGTGTTTTTTAGTTTTGTAGGGTTTTTTGGGTCTTTTGGGTTTTTAGTGAGTTTTAGGGTCATTAGGGTCTTTTAAAGTATTTTGATATTTTAGGGGGTTTTATGGTTTTTAGTGTTTTATACGTTTTTATGTTTCTTTTCGGGTTTTGGGGTGTTATGGATGCTTAGGGTTTTTAGTGTTTTAGGGGGTTTTTGGTTGTCTGGGATCTTATTATTTTTAGTTTTTTTTGTATTTAGGGTTTTTAAAGTCATTTTTGGGTTTTGGGTTTTTAGAGACTTTTACATTTTTTCGGATCAACAGAGTTTTTAATGAGTTTTAGGGCCTTTTAAGGTTTTTGTGGTTTTTATGATTTTTTAGGTTGTTTTAGGATTTTTAGGGTAGCAGGTTCCTTTAGTGTTTATTTTTATTTTGTGGTCCTTTATGGGTTTTAGTGTCTTTTAGAGTCTTTTAGGGGCTTAGTTTATTTTAGTGACTTTTACAGTTTTTGGGTTTTTTGTGTCTTTTAGTGGTTTTATTGTCTTTTAGGGTGTTTTATGGTCTTTTATGATTTTTTTGGTTTTTAGGGGTTTGTGAATGTTTTAGGATTTTTTTGGATTTTGGATCCATTCATTGTGTATTACATGAATAAAGATTTTTTGGGTTTTAATGTTTTTAGTGCTTTTAGGTTTTTAGGTTTTTGGGGGTTTTAGATATTATAGATTTTGGGGTTTTAGGAGGATTTAGGGTTTTCAATGGTTTTAGGGTCTTTTAGGTTTGTTAGGATTCATAAGGGGTTTTATAGATTTTTTAGGGATTAAGGGGATATTGGGGTATTTAGGGTTTTAGGGATTTTATTGGGGTTATAGGGTTTCAATAGTTTCAAAGTTTCTTATAGTTTTTAAGGGTTCTAATGGTTTTTAATGGTTTTTAATGTTTTTATTGGGTTTTGGGTATTTTAATGTTTTTATCATTTTTAGTTATTTTTATGGTTTTAGTGTTTTTTTTTGGTTTTTGGTGGTTTGGGGTGGTTTTAGGTATATTTAGGGATTTTATTAATTTATTGTTTTTATGGTCTGTATTGATTTTTTTTGGTTTTTGAGGGTTTTTTGGGGACTATTCATTTTATTTTTTTAAGGTTTTTTATGTTTTTAGGGGGGTTTTAAGATTTATTAGGTGTTTTTACTATTTTTAGGGTTTTTATATGTTTAAATGTTTTTTAGTATTTTTATGGGTTTTGGGAGACTTTAGTGTTTTTTTGTGTTATTAGGGTTTTTTGGTTTTTTGGTCTTTCAGGGATTGTAGTTATTTTCTAGAGATTTATGGTTTTAATGCAATTTAGTGTGTTTATAGGTTTTTATTTTATTTTATGGTATTTATATAGTGTTTATGATCACTTATGGTTGTTGAGGCCTTTATGTTATTTTGGGGGTGTTTAGGGGTTTAGGGGTTTTAGGGTATTCTAGGGATTTTTATTGTTCTTATGATCTTTAAGAATTTTATGGGGTTTTAGTTTTTAGGGGTTTTTTATTTTTTTGGGATATAGAGGTTTTTAAGAATTTATGGGTTTTTTTGTTTTTTGGTTATATTTGGTTTATGGTTTTTGTGTGTGTGTGTGGGGTGGGGGGGTTACGTTTTAAGGATTTTATGGGTTTTTAGTTTTTTTGGGTTTTCAGTGATTTTTGGGAATTTTATGGGTTTTCTAGAATTTAATGTTTCTTAAAGTTCTTTAGGGTTTCTAAGTATTTTAGCATTTTTGAAGGGTTTATGGTATTAGGGGGTTTTTGGTTGTTATGGTTCATTATTGTTTTGGGGTTTTATGTGTTATTTTAGGTCTTTAGGGTTTTTAAGGGTTTTTTAGTTTTTTAGTTTTAATTGTTATTTTGGTTATTAGTTTTTTTAAAGGTATTAACAGGTTTTAGTGGGATTTAATGTATTTAAGGGCTTTGTGTTTTTTTGTGTTTTAGGGGTTTTAGGAACTATTATGGTTTTTTGGGTTTTTAGTGTTTTTTAGATTTTCATATTTTCAGATTTTTCAATGTGTTATGATTTTTTTACTTTTTTTGGTGGTGTAGGGTAATTTATAAGTTTTCTGATATTTCAGGTCTTTTAATGGGGTTTTAGGGTTTTTTTGGATGTTAGGGCTTTATAGGTTTTTAGGGTTTTTAGAGTCTTTTTGATTTTAACGGTTTAAGGGGTTTTCATTGTTTTTAGGGTTTTAATGTTTTTTTGGTTTTTAGGATTTTAGGGTGGGATAGGTTTAGGGTGTTTAAGGGGTTTAGGGTCTTTAGGGTTAAGTTATGTTTTTAGATTTTTATGGTTGTTTAGGGTTTTTAGGGTGCCTTAAGGATTTTTAGGTTTTTTTGGGGTTTGTAGTGGTTTTCAGGTTTCATTGGGTTTTGTATGGTTTTTTGGATTTTTAGGGCTTTTTAGGATTTTTGGGTTATTAGGGGGTTTTTGGGGTTGTTAGGGGTCTTATGATTTTTTATGATTTTTATGGGTTTTTAGGGTTTCTTATGTTTGAGTTGGTATTTTTGGATTTTTTTAGGGTTTTAGGGTTTTTATGGTTTTTAGGATATTGGGGGTTTTCTTAGGGGTTTTAAGGGATTATGGGGTTTATTAAGGTTTTTTGGGTTTTTAAAGTCATTAGGGAATTTTAGCTGTTTTAGGGAATCATGGTGTTTTATAATTTTTAGGGTTTTAGTCATTTTATGGGGTTTTATGTATTTTATGTTTTTGAGATTTTTTGAATTTTTTTTGGGTTTTAAGGTTTTTTTAGTTTTTAGCATTTAAGGTTTATGGTGTAGGGTATAGAGTTTATGGTATAGGATATAGGGTTTTTCGTGTAGGATATAGGGTTTTGGGTATATGGTGTATGGTTTAAGGTGTAGGTTTTAGGTTTTTGGGTGAAGATTTTAGGGTGTAGGGTTAAGGGTTTTGGGTGTAGGGTATAGGGTTTAGGGTATTGGGGTGAAGGTTTAGGGTGGCGGGGTTAAGGTTTAGTGTGTATGGTAAAGGGTTTAGGTTGTGAGTTTTTGGGTTTAGTGTGCACGGTTTTGGTTTAATTTTGTATTGTATTGGGTTTAGGGAGTTGGGATTAGTATTTAGAGTGTTGGTTATAGGGTATATGGTGTAGGGTTTAGGGTATATGGTTTAATGTTTAGGGTGTCAAATTTTGGTATAAGGGTGTAGGGTTTAGGGTATATGGGTTAGGGTGTTGAGTATTGGGTATAAGGTGTAGTTTTTAGGGTTTAGGGTGTAAGGATTTGGGTTTATGGTTCAGGGTTTCAGGTTTAGGGTTTGGAGGGGGGGTTTAGGGTTTTTATATTTTTTATGGTCTATTAGGTTTTCTGGTATTTTTAGTGTTTTAGGGTTTTAATAGTTTTGATGGGTTTTATGATTTTTAGGGTTTTAAGGGGTTTTAAATTTTTATTGTTTATTTTGGGTTTTTTCATTTTTATTGTTTTTAGGAATTTTAGGCTTTTTTAGGGTTTTGATCGGTTTTAGTGATTTTGGTATTCTATGATTTTTAGGGCTTATTAATGTTTTTTTTGGTTTAAAATGTGTTTCCTTGTGTTTTTTTTGTTTTTTATGTATTTATGGATTTTTAGTGTTTATTAGGGCTTTTATCATGTTTAGGCCATTTATGGGTTTTTTTGTTTTTAGGGTTGACTATGGGTTTTACGGTTTTAATGATTTTAAGTGTTTTTTGGTTTTTATTTGTTTTTTTTGGGTTTTTAGGATTTGTTAGAGTTATTTTTTATTTTTTTTAGTTTCTTATGGTATTGGGGGGTTTAGGATTATTATGATTGTTTTACTATTTTTATGTGGTTTTTTTAGTATTTTAGGGTTTTAGGGTGTTTTATGGACTTTGGATATTTTTTGTTTTTAGGTATTTTGGGGTTTTAGGGGTTTTTTGGTTTTTTGGTTTTTTATAGTTTTGGTGTGTTTTTATGGTGTTTAAGTGTTTTTGGGTTCTTTTTGGTATTTTGTGTTATTAATATCTTCTATGGTTTTTAGTGTCTTTTAGGGTATTTGGGGGTTTTACAGCCTTCAAGGGGTTTTATGTTTTTAGGGTTTTTGTTTTTTTTTGGGTTATTAAAGAGTTTAGAGGGTTTTAGGGTTTTTTTGTTTATAGGGTTCTTGGGGGTTTTATGGGTTTTAGGGGTTTAATATTTTCTTAAGGGTTTTTAGCGGGTTTTAGGGTTTTGGGGGATGTGGTTTTAATTTTTTAGGGTTTTGGGGGTTTTAGGGGATTGAATTATTTTGTAGTATTTTAGGGGTTTTTATGATTTTTTTGGCTTGGGGGGGGGGGTTATAGTGTATTTATATTTTTTAAGGGTTCTAAGGTTTTTTAGTGTGTTTGGTGGTTTTCTGTTTGTTGGGATTTATGGGGGTTTCGTAGTTTCTATGGTTTTATGGGTTTGGATGGATTTTTGGTCCATACAATCTAACATAACGATAATGTTTATGTAGAAAATTTTGATTCTTTATTTTTTAAACATATTAATTGGTTAGGTGTCTTTCAGAATAATTCTTGTCTATGAAATAGGAGACTATTCCACTGTAACATTCACTTTCATAGAATGATAAATTGGAAATGTTTAGCTAAAGATCTTTCTAAACTAGAATTATCAAAATTAAATGTTTTTAACCCTTTTTAAGAAGTGAAAAAATAAGTTTTCTTTCAAACCAAATAAAGAAGTATAAACTTCTGGAACCCTAGAGTTGGTTCACATTGAATTATTAGGCCTTTTAGAGTTTGTATATTAAATTGAATACTAATGTCTATTTTCTTATACATTTCAATTCTAGATAAATTTGAGTATTATTGTTTCCTCCAAAAAGTAAAGTGTGTTACAATTTTTTAAAATATGAAATATCAATATAAAATATTAGATGGATTACTTTTAAGAACTTAAGAAGTGATCATGTCCATGAGTTTTAAAATCAATACTGTGAATATTTTTTCTCACAACATGGCTACAATCAAAATTTTTATACTCACAGTAGTACCCAGTAGAATGGTGTTAAAGAAAAAAGTAATAAATATCTTCCAGATATTTTCAAGACTATTCAGAATGAGTATGACTTGCCTATTACATTCTAGCAGAATCTACAAGTACAACTTCTAATATTATATATAGAGTTATTAGAAGACCACTTTTAATGAATATTTCATATGATTTATGGAATGGGAGAAAACAAAATGACAGTTTGAGATTTTAGCTAATTTTTTTATTCCCAATACAATGAAATTTTCAGAAACATTTGCATCAAAAAGTGATGAAAGAATCTTCTTTGGTCATTCAACCTCCTGTAAATAATATAGAGTGTTCAATAAAAGAACCAAACATGTGTAAGAATTTGTACATGTAAAATGTGACGAAACAAATCCACATGATCCTAAAACCCATTTAAAAAAACATGAGGATGATCTTTCACATTTGAATAGAAATACGTCAACCGAACCTACTGATTTTACTCTAAATCATGTTGTAGAAAAATCATTGAGTTCAATGAAATTGTTTGAACCAGATCCTAATGAAGAAAATGAAGTATTGAGTACTTATATCCCTATAACCTTCAAACCTCATAGAGATAACCCATTATATATTTTAATTGTACATCCAGATAGTGGTAATCGAACTAGATATTTAATTAGAAGCCAAGATGAATATCATGCTTTATTTTCAACACTTGAACCTAAAAACATCACTAAACTAATATATGATATATTCTGGGTACTGTATATGTAAGAAGAGTTGAATATTTTGGAAAGAATAAAATTATAGGATCTAGTGGAAAGAGTTAAATATTTTCTAACCATTAAAACAAAATTGGTATTTTGGAAAAAAAAAATTGATGATTTTTGGCATGATAATTGGAAATAAATCTCGATTGGTTGTATAAGGATATTTTCATGAAGAAGGTGTTGAGTATGGAAAACCAATTACAATAGTAGAAATACTTGAATCTATTGGAATATTTATTTCCTATAAAGTATAATTTAATTTACAACTACATCAAATTGATGTCAAGAATTCATTTCCTAATGTTTATATTATAGAGGTTGTCTTTTAGAAAAACACCCTTTATATCAAAAACACTAACTTTATAAAACATGTTTTGAAATTAAAAAATTATTTTTATGGTTTAAAATAATCTCTTATATCTTGTTATGATAGAATCAAATCTTTTTTAATTTCTAAATGTTTTTATGATGGTATAGTTGATCCAACTATATTCATGAAAAGAATTTATGAAGATGTTTCTGTATTCAAATTGTTTCTTAGATCCTTGAAATGTGTATTCCAGTTTTAATAATCCCTAATTCCAAGTGGTTTCCATTGTATTTATTTATGGAACCAAAAAAATCTAATAGTTCTTTATCCAAAGGGGACCTACTTTCCAAAGGTAGGCATTCGTTAGGTTTGAACTTTACGATACTTAAGAACATGCATTGGTTGAGACGATGGGAGGTAGGACTCATCCCACCTTTTTTGGGGGGAATTATTGCCTACCCAAGGACTCTCTTTATTAATTTAATATATTTTCATGAATTATTATTAATTCACCAAGCATAACATATGTTTCCATTGTAATTTACAATCACTTATTAACATGTGTAAAATTTAGAATCATCAGTATGAATTCAAGGTTATTCATTAATGGAAATATCTATCTGTATTAGAGGTTTTCCATCAATCTTATCCTATAATATACTTCATATAGATTTTTTTATCATCACTGTGATGATAATGGTTTTTAAGCCACTCAGTGGGGAACACTGGAATTTATTACCATCCAGGGAGACAAAGGTTTGGTTTGATTTTGGATCGTGGCCATAAAATGGGATACCTATATATCCTTGTAAAAGGAATCAGAACCCATGTAGTTTAGTGCCACTGAATGGGACTCATCACTCCTTTTAAGGTAATTTAATAAGGACCGAGCAATATAGTTTAATGTCATGTGGTATGAAAATTTAAGCAGAAGGTGATTAGTCCAAACATAGTTTGGGACTTTTACAGAAGCAACCCAATGAACTTTGGAAAGAATATGGGTTTCCATGTATGATCAGACCCTATTGGTAATATGGACCAAGGAGAATAGGGTTGATTTAGGGTATTGGGTTTGAACCTCATGGAGGCTTCCTATGTATCCCATATAGATGGGAATCAAAATCCCACGTAGTTTGATTAGTCTCATAGGAGAGTATAGTCCTTTGTGAGAAATGAGTTTGGGCTTACTTCCTGGAAAGTATGACTTGATGATTTGGGGTTTAATTTAGGTCTTATTAGTTATGAGGATGCATAGATTAAAGGAATTAGGGTTGGATTCATGAAGAATATTTCTAGTGAACTCAGGTCCGAAAAGGGATTCCTATGTAACCTGGTCTGAACAGGAATCATAGTTCTTGTAGTTCCATTGATTGTGAAAATGTTGTGGCCATGACAAATCTCTAAGACCATGTGAGTCATGCTTATTTTGAGAAACAAGAAAATTTCAATGATTCAACAAAGTAATTCAAACATTCAATTTTTTTCTCCTCCGTTGGTGGAAGAGGGTGCGTCGATCGTGGAAGAGGGTGAGGCGACGAGCATTCCGCCTGATCTATTTACATTGGACGAGGGTCCAATGTAAGGAGTAATAGATGAAGGTTAGGGGATTAAACTTGGATGGATGCCCTACAATTGATCCTCATAGAGGATGGAGACATATCCAATGCTTGCGTGGAAAAATAAAGTGTGAATTGTTCCTTTACTACTAGATATCTGAGGTTCTGGGCCATCTCTTCGAGAAAGGAGAGGACAGGACCCAACCCTCCTCCAAAGCGGGAACCTCCGCACAATGTTTCTGGGAGAAAGGTCCTTCTGACTATGGATATACAAACCCACATACACTGCATGAATCATAACCCCATTTTGAATCAAATGTGGGAAACCTCTAACTATGGAAATACAAACCCAAATAGAAGAAACATTGATGTGTCGTTCCTAGAGGTTTGATAAGGCAGGATGTTTTTGTGGAGGTCTTAACAGAATCACTTTTAGATAAGGAAGCTAAAGAAGAAGAAACATTTCCATGAATGGATTTGATGAAGGTTTGATGGCTTGTAAACTGAATAGAATAAGTGAATCAAAGTGGGGCACGCAAGTCGGTAAGGGCGTGCAAGTGTGGGCGCACTTGTACACTGGGTGACCTGATGTTCACTTAAGCTATGGATAACCTATATGTTAATACTTTGGCGAGACCTTTCACATGCCTTCAATAGTATTTATAGGTTATCCAAGAAGTGGGTCATTCAAGTTCCTGTGGGAGGAATTGGTGGCGTGCAAGTATTTCTGATTTTGGGAGGTTGGGCACTTTACTGTGCAAAGGTGACGCAAGGGGGGAATAGGGGTGATGTATTTCCATGCAGTATAACGTCAAGCGGTATGGACGAAGATGAACCGATTTGAAAGGAAATAAATATTGTAACTAGATTAAGATATAAAACACAAGTGTCACTATGTGTGTTGATGGGGAAAGAATCAAGTCATACATTATTCTTAAAAATTCCCCAATACTGGTTTGATTCGTAGACGTGAAATAAATGGTTTTTTATCGCGGTTGAGACCAATATTGGAGATCTAGGCATCTTTACGTATCTCAAATAAAAGATAATCAAGACATACTTAGTTCATTAATCAATCATTCCTCACACTAATCGAGTTTGACATTAAGAATTGGGGATTTTGACAAATCATTAGAGAACAGATAATCTTAAGACATAAAATGGTATAAGGACAAAATCATATATCTTAAAGAAACACTCTATATAGATCTGATTCATATATAGGAGGAGAAAAGAAAATAAGAATTTTTTTTATTATGGTTGGGTCCAAAATTGGATATTTAGGCATCTCTACATATCTCATTGGAAAATGAGAATCAAGTAATAAATAGTTCTTGAAATAAGGTCTCTATGCAGATCTGACTTAGACATAGGAAAGAGAGGGAAACATGTACTACTAAGGAGTAGTGATGAAAAGTATGCAATCTTTTCTCATCTAATAATTCCAACTCATTGAACCATTTCTAAGACCTCTCATATGTAAAAAAACAGATCTTATATTGCAACTATGAGTGAAGTAAATTTCATTTCAATTAGAAAAACAACTTCAGTTTCATATACCAATGAATAAGGAGATGCTTGGGTAGTTGTACGGGTAGTTGTCCGATAATCCCATAAAGAATTCAAAATATTATCCTGATATGATTTCTTATCTTTATCAACTATATTTTTCTGTATATTTGACAGGTTATTATTAAAGGACTCTATCTATCCATTAGACACTACATGATAGCGAGATGAATGGTTGGATTTGATATGATGTTCTTGATATAACTTTTTTACCTCAGCAAAACAAAAATTGGTTCCATTGTCCATCAAAATAGTATGAGGGACACCAAATCTAGTGATGATATTAGTTTTGAAAAAACTAAAAATGATTTGGATCTTACTTCCTTGAGAGGTATTGCATCATCCCATTTAGAGAAGAAATCAGTAGCAGTGAGAATATACTTGAACTGATTAGCCATGGCTAGAGGATTAGGCCTTACAACATCCATTCCCCATGTGGAAAATGGATAGGAGTATTTAGTTGTTTGTAGAAACTTTGGGGGTTGATGAATGAAGTTGGAATTCACTTTTTAGGGATGAAATTTTTTAGTGAAATCTGGGAAATCCTGCATCTTTTAAAGCCAAAAGTATCCAAGCCTTCAGATCTGATCAGAGAGTGTGCCCAGACTGGTGGCCGCCAAAAACTCTTGAATGAACTTCTTTCATTAAAATTGTAGTCTCTTATCAATCAATACATCTGAAGAGGATGCCATCAAATCCTCAATTTTAGAGGATCTTTTGGTGTTCTGGACTATCATAATGAGTGAAATTGGCTGCTAGTCATCAGATTTGTTCTTTTTCATCCCTATCTGGCGGAAGTATCATATTTTGATGATTTTCTATGATGGATGTTCTCCATCCTATTGTATGAACATATGGTTCAGAAATAGGGATAATTTCATTAATTTCCCCATTATGGTTTGGAAAAAACCTAAAACCACATGATGATGGGATATGATGATGACTATCTCATCCCAATTTGGATCTTCCAAGGTTGTAGCTGCATTAGTCAGTGCATTTTCTTGAGCATTTTGTGATCACGGGAAATAAGACAATGTCGGCTCTACGTTAAATTCATCCATTAACCCTCGGACATAATCACACAAAGGGATTAAATATTATTTTATGATAGAATATTTCCCATTAATTTAATTGATTACCAATTCTGAATCGCCTTTCACCTTTAAATGATCCATTTGCACCTGTAGGTAAATTTCCAAACCTGTGATGAGTGATTGATATTCTGCCTCATTTTGGTACAACATTTTAAAAATATGAAGGAATAAGGCAATACTACCTTTTTGAGGAAATAAGGACAATCCCTAACCCAAATTTTTTGAGTTTAGGGTTTTTCATTCCTTTCTCTGTTGGACTTCTAGATGCACTATAACAATACATTTCCCATGTTTGGGAATTATCTTGAATAGAGAAGACCTATTCATCAAGGATTTCAGTATTAAATGATGTATCTTCTGCATATGAATTCTCAGTTAGGAAGTAAGCCAGAGATAGGCCTTTTATTGCATTTTGAGGCACAAACTGGATATCAAACTATTTCAAAATAACTACCCACCATGCTATATTCTCTGTAAGCATAGGACGACTAAGGATAAATTTGAGCTGGTTGTTATGAGATACCAATTGGGCATCATGATGTTCTAGGTAGTGGCTCAATTTCTGAACTACAAAAATAATGCTAGTTAGCACATTTCAATGCATTAATATTGAGTTTCCACTTCAATCATAGTTCTACTGAGATAGTAAAGGCAGTTTTCATTCCCAATATCATTCTTTTGGGAGAGGAAGACAACTAGTGAACACTCTAAAGCTATCATGTAGAGAATAAGTGGTATTACTTTAATAGGTAGAATTAATACTGGTTGACTCAAGAGATATTTCTTTAAGGTATCAAATTATTCTTGGTAGTCTTCCATAAATTGGTAGGTGACTCCCTTCTTCATTAATCTAGTTAAGGATAAACACTATCCTTCTAAATTGGTAAATAAAGTTCCAAATATAGGCCTTGTGTCCTCGGGGTCCTCTTTATTATTTTAAATTACAATGAGGTGACATACCAAGAATTGGTTTTTTTCTCAAGATCATCATCATTACCATGATGGTGTACAACAAAGCCAACGAACTTTCCGAAGGTTACCCCAAAAGCACATTTCAAAGGGTTTATCATCAAACTGTATTGCCAAAATTTATTTAATATAGTTTCTAAATCATCCATGTGACTGGAAATTTGTTTGGATTGACCCCCAAATCATTCACGTAACATTCAATAAATTTCACTAAGAAGGGTTTGATGATATAGTGTGTGGCATGTTGATATGTTACACCTGCATTCTTTATGCCAAAGGGCATTACACGATAGAAAAACACCCCTTGAGGGGATATGAAGGTTATATATTCTTCATCTTCTAGGGCCATACAGATTTGATTATTCCCATAGTATCCATCCATGAAGGAAAGATCTTTATAGCCAGCCGTTGCATCAATTAAAAGATCTATAATCAAAACTGAAATATCATCTTTAGGACAATGCTGGTTAAGACCTCTGAAATCAATGAAAACTCTAATTTTTCCATTCTTATTTTTCACTGGGATATTTCTGTCCATCCATTTGGGATATTGAACTTCCATAACAATGTTAGCCTTATAATCTTATCAACGCCAGCTTTAATTTAAGAGGCATGAGTTTGATGTGTTCTTTTTGCTGCCTGCTTGAATCCACGATGTTCTTCTGGAAAACCCAAATGATGGATGGATAAATCAGGATTAGAAAATGGAATTTCTGTATAATTCCAAGAAAATATATCTTGATGTTGCTTTTGAAATGAAGTATACACCTCTTTCTCATCAGAGGTCATTGTCGCACAAATTAGAGTGGGGCGTGGATCTTCTTATATACCCAGATTTATTTCTCTGAGCTCATCCACAATGGTAGAGACACCTTCCTCAAGTGTTGGAGGAGCATCCCTAAGATCATTATCTTCTACTTCATTAAGTGTTACCTCTTTTGTTTACACTTTTATAGTATATGATGAGGAAAAACTTTCAAAGCAATGGGAGGAGTTAGTATTTGAACATCCTGAAGAAGATTCCATTATATTTGACCCTACTGATAATGAAGGGTTTTCCTGTGGTAATAAGGAGGAAATGATGGATTGAGAATCAACATTTTTATATTCTTCTATAATGGCTAAAATTTCTTCTACTTTGGTTGATGAAACAAAGGCTTGTTTTAGTTTAGTGGATGAAATGAAGACATCTCCATATAAGCTTCCATCACTAATTTTTTTAATTAGAAATTTCTCCCATGTTGGAAGTCTCATTTTCCATAATTGATACTATGGAAGTTAATGGATAAGTTCTTGGATTTAGTCTTACCTTTTCAATTTGATTAATGGGTAGCACATAATCTGTACTCAAATGCATAAATGGATTTGCTGGTATCTTTTCTAGTCCCTTTTGAGTATTAACTCTGATAATTTTTTTTGTGATTGACTTTGTTTATTTTGTGTGATAAAACTCTACCTCAATGTATTGATATTCCCATGTTTTGAATGGAGACTTTTCACCGTACAATTTCCCGATTTGACCATTGAAATCTTAAAAAAGACATTGGTGGTATGATGAAGGGATGTCTTCTTGTTGATGCAGAAAAGGCCTTCCAAGAAGAATATTAAAGGTTGTTTCCTGATAAACAACCATGAAATCTGAATTAGACAAAAGATCTCCAAACTGAGTTCTGAGTGTAATATCACACATAGTTTCTCATTCATTCTTGTCATACCCTTGAATCATTAAAGTGGAAGAAAATAAATCAGATCTAGTAAATCCAAAAAGATGAAGTGTACAAACGGGAATGATGTTGACCCCAGAGCCATTATCAATGAAGGATCATTGGATTTCTACGTCACTGACCATTCTAGACAAATACAATGGTCTGATATGTCAATGTACAACATCATCTTCATCTTCATCTATAAAAGTTATGATGTCATGACAATATACAGGATCTTTCCTTATACGTTAAACCTCACCAGCAGCATCTTCGGTTTCAAACTCTTGAGAACTTAAAAAAACCTCAATGAGTGCCTCTTGAAGATCTTTTGATAGATTCCAAGCATCCAGAATTTATAACTTGGTTGGTACATGTGCTAATTGTTTCAAGATGTCAAACTTTTGGTCCAAATGTCTGTGTTTTATATCATAGAGATGAATTTTTGTAGGTGCTTTGGAAGTTGATGCTTCTGATGTAACCGTATTCTCTGACAGAGAAGAAGCTAGAAATACTCCTATCTTTAGTATATTAGATTGGATAGGTCTATTCACTTGCTGAGAAGAATATGGTGTATCTTCAAATTGGTCATCCAAAATAATTTTGTCAGAACTGAACTTGTCTTTCCTGGAAATAACTCTTTGTTATTATTGAGCATGTAGAAGGTCTCTTCCACAAGTTTTTACTGTATAAATGGTTTGAGAAGGGGTAGAGTTAAAATGGTGATTTTTAGAACTCCCACATATTCCCTTGTATCATCAACCTTGGCGTCTTCCTCTAGTTCCCCAATTAGGTACAAGAAATTTTGGCACATTATAATCAGAATCACCATGGGAATAAGGATCCGTTAAATAGATAACATTAGCATTACCAAAGATAAATTCTTCATTTGACAAAGATTCTTCTTGACAGGTTAATTCTGGTGGTGGTGTTTGGCTAGGTGGTTCCCGTGATTTTGAAATCAATGGCATAAAATCTTCCAGGGTCAAGGACAACATTGTCCTTGACATGAGATTGTCTCCTTTTGAACATTCTTTAACCTTATAATCAATTCGTTTTATTTAAAAACAACCTTTTGATGAAGGTGGTTTTACTGTGGCAGGAGTGGAAGAATACAAAATCAGTTGTTTCAATTGTGTCTATAAAATGGCTTGAGTTCGGTTGATCATTTTCCTGATCATCCAAATGTCTTATTTCTGCACATTTTACCTTTTAACCTCCTTCCATTTTCCTTCTTCATCTGGATCAGTAGAAGTAACACATTATACTTGAGATGATGATCTTTTTAGTTTTAATTTCTCAGAGTCTACTATATTTTTCAAGACGTCCTTGAAAAAAAAAACAGTCTTAGATGGGATTTCCTAACATCTGGTGAAAGGGAAAATAATTCGAAATATCTTCATATCCTTCTTTATTTAGTTTCTTCGGCCCTAGAAACTAAACAAATTTCTTTCTAAGGCTGAGATAAATTAACCAAGAACTCATTCATTCTAGAAAGAATAAAATTTATTCTTTAATTCCTAAAAATGTTTCCCCCTTTGATCTCTCTGATCATCTTGAAAATCCGTTCATTACTGTTGATTCTCAGGAGGCAGAGCCTTTCCATATGATGATGGTCTTGAAGTAGCAGCAGGTACAAGTGCCTACTTGAGTGTGACTGTAGAAGCTTCTACCTTTCCTATCCTCCTCTCCGGAGCTGATGGAATTACACAAGTTTTAGCCTTAATTTCTATAATAGAGTCTTCTATCTGTTGAGAAACTGATGTAAGGACTTTAAACCCTCCTATGTATTTCATAGGGATCAATGTTTTGGATAACCCATCACGTAGATTTCCACACAAACTGGCAACAACTCTTATTGAGGGAGTTCTAGACCTATGGAATATGTTAATCTTTTCCATCGAGCAATGAAATTCGAAACTCTTTCATTCTCCATTTGTTTACAATTTGAAAGATCAAAAAATATCATCTTTGGTATCGTTGAGGTAAATTGATGAAGGAATTTATGATGGAGATCCTCCCATCAAGTAATTGATTGAGATTGTAAACTTGTATACCAGACAAAAGCTGTCCCTTGTAATGATTTCAAAAAACACCTAATATTTACTACTTCTTGTTGATGAGAAGTTCCCATCATGGGATCGAAACGTGAAACCAATCGTTTTATGTGTTTTTCTGGATCTTCTGAACCATTGATGATTGGGAATGTGATATTCAAAAATTTTGGTTGGGAAGTAATTGAATCCAACCATTCATGGTATGCTTTCTTATACGGTTGAACTGGTTCACGTCGTTCCTCCATATCTTCCAATCGAGTGGTTAATGCCTCAATTGTGTTCATAATAATTTGGGGATATCTGGATGCGTTGTAATCTATGCAGGTATAGAGACTAGTGCTTGAGCTGGTGCAACGACCGACAAAACCACAGATGGTGGTGCTGATATCTACCTTGGATAACCCATGGGAATAGGCCTATCAGGATATATATGCTCCTTCCTTAATTATGTACCCAGTGGAGGGGATTCATTATCCACATTTGTAGTCAGTACAAATCCTCTTTGCAGAGGAGATCCTATAGGAATTTCAATTTGAGTACCTGCCTCGAGAGTACATCTAGCAGAAATGATGCTTCGAAGTAACTCTGTAATAAGACTTTTAAAGTCCATTATTTACTCTTATTTCTATGAAAATATATATTCAAGAGAAATATATTTACATTCTCCAATGGAAAAGTGAGATGTGATTTGACTTTTGAATTTTCCATTGTTAGATGCCTTTCGAAGAGGGGGGAGTTGGTGATTTGAAGGAAAACCTAGATTCTGGGTAAGCCTATGATTTCGAGTGCTCGCACCTTCTTTATTTGCCTCGGTGTGTACATTATTATGGAAAATAAACTTATCGTCTAATTCCCCTAAACTGGACTCATTTTTGGGAGAATCTTATTTAGCAGTGTTAATGACATCTACTGACACATAATGCATTGATGGTATTCTTTCAGTGTTTTTCCAAGATGGTCTGCCTTTGTGTCTTCCATGAGACTTCGTTTTTCTATATGATGAATTACGTTGAATTGTTTGTCGGACATTAATCTAAAGGGTATCCTTAGACAGTTCGGTTGTACGCTCTCCTTGTGGCTTCTTTCCAAATCGGGAGAAAACTGACTTTGGTTGAGGAGGGGATTGCAGATGTGAAAAAGCCCCCAACCCTACGGGATGGGGCTGTTCATTTTCTTCTTCTACAAATCTTTGAACATTGATGAATGAATTTGAAGGTTGAATTAAATGAGCCCCCACCCTTCCAAGCTAGGGTAATTCTTGAGCTGCTATGATAGAAACTCATGAAACTACTCTTCTGGTTTTGCAGATTTTAGATCAGACATTAGCTAGGTGCATTATTCAACCACCACTTAAATCGCATGTTTCAAAAGATCATTGTTCTATTTCAAACATTTTCATTCTATGATGCATGACATCCTCTAAGTGGGATGCCTACTCAAGATTCTCAGATTCTTGATGTAAACGTCACTCAACATCTTCTTTTCTTTGGGATTGACTCTGATGAGAGCTATTTGAGGCCAGTTCTTGAGCATATATTTTATTACCTATAACATATGTTGATTGTGGATGATCGTTGGAAATAACATTTCATGATACCACTTTTAGAGGAGTTTTCTGATTTTTGAGTGCAGTGAAATGAAATGATTCATATGCACCCCATCCACTGATACGAACATTATATGGGGAATCAGAAATTAACTACCGTAGCCTCTTTAGATCATTGAGACACGCACGCTAAAGGGTTCTCTGCAGTTTTTCAACCATTGGATGTTGGGAAACTGAGAGAGATTCCATGCCAATTTGGTGTTCCAACCCTTCTATTACCTTTACATGATTTTGATATTAATTATTTGTTAATACTTTGGTTTTCAAATGATGAAGAGTTCTCAATTAGTTGAGCTGGATGTCATGAATTCAATCTTCTGTCATTAATTATGGAATGAAATACTGAGAATTTTCCAAATTCCAGAACATGACTGGTATTTCTCCCTGTTCCAATTTTTTTCTCATGTTTAACATATTTTCATCGTCATTCACTAGAGGTTTCTCCACATGGTTTGACTAAAGTGGATGCTTTGTATTAGATGAAAAATGACCAAAGTGAGGTTCAGAGAATGATTGTTCCCTTATGATTTCTTCTGTTTGAGAAAGTGTTTCACTTATAAATGACACGGCATCAGAAATGACAGCCTTGGGTTTGCAAGTTCCTCGATATTGGAGGGCTTTCTTGTCTCTACATTTTCAATTATGAAATTTTCTTGACAGTATCAAATACTAATAAAGAGAGAACTTTCGCAGCGAATTCCATCATGGGGAGGATCACCATGATGGATTACAGAAAAGGATAAATGTTCTTGCTCCTTGGTCTTCTGGCCACATAGAGGTTTTCTATGGATCTCATCCAGAGATAGTCACTCTGGATTGACCGAAGTTTTATGAAGCATGCCTTCATAATGAAGCATCTGATGAGGAACTTCAGAATTACAACTACAACCCCCAAAATTTGTTAATGAGAGGGTAGGATATTTAGATGCAATAGATAAATGTTCAAGATCTTCAAGAACTCTAGATTTAAGAAGATCCAAATCATATCTTGACTCTTGATTTTCCAACAGTTCTTGGTGAGAATGTTTCTTGGACTTTCTCTTATACTTATTTGGGGCCACTTAATGGGGAAAGAGGTTATCATGGGAAAGTGTATCTGCTTTCCTTCGAGTTGTTACTAGAATGGACCGATTACCTCTAATTGGAAAGGGTGTATGTTCACGATCTTATTGTCTGTATGATATGGGAACTATTCCCTAAGGCCATTTTGGACTAGAATAGAGGAGTGTATCTGCTCCGGGATGGCATGTTGATGTGTTATCCCATGTGTCCAGACAGATTTATGTGTTTGATATCCTGATACTACTAAAGTAGTTGAAATAATATCTTGGCATGATTCCAGAATATGGACATTGATTTGTGTCTGCCCTTTCACCATTGAGAGGATGTGTTTGGTGATGTCAGCAGCCAGAACGGGAATATATTTCCATTACATATCTAGAGTAGGTGTATGTGCCTTCTCCTGTCCTCCTTTTCCTTTGAAGGGGTATTGACATAACTCAAGCATGGGGGAAGATGGTTGGGTATGCCCCAAATTTGTCATTAGAGCTTTCCGGCTAACTTCTTTGGGTACTACCAAATGAAACTGTTTGAAAACATGATGAAAATTAGAAGGTGTATGTGCCTGCTGGATATTTTCCATCATGTATGGTTGATAGACTTCCTTCAATACTGGAAGAAGAGACTGCTGAGAGAATTGGTGATTCTAAATAGTTGTTTTTTCATGTTTACCATTTTCCACCACATTAGATTGGTGGGATTCTTTAAATGCAGTCAAACGAGCTTGTTGACTGGTTGATAACTTGTAAGCAGGTGTATATGCCTATAGATGGTACTCCACTGGATTTATCTGGTGTTATTGGTGGGTTGCTTCCAAAGGAGCCTTCTGAGAAGAAAAATTAGGATGGAAAGGTGTATGGGCCTGCTCACTATTATCCATCAAGTTAAGTTGATGGACTTCTTTGAAGGACGGAGATGTGAGAACATACTTCTTATTGAGTGTACGTTGTCCCTTGCAGTACATCTAGCGTGCCCGGTATTGAGAGACCTGGTCCGAACGTCCAAAGGCAACACCCCAATCATGTTGGGGGTACACTACTGTGTGATTCTGGAAGTGATTTATGGTGGTAGTACTCAAGAAGGACTCCTTAATTAATGAATCGAGTCATTGACTGAAAAGTGTATGTGCCCGCTCATTGTTTTCCTGATCATCCAGTCATCATATTTCTGCACATTTTTACTTTTAACCTCTTTCCATTTTCCATATTCCTTTGGATCATTAGCAGTAACACATGGTACTTGAGCTGATGAACTTTTCAGTTTTATATGCCCAGAGTCTATTATCTTTTGCAAGAGGTCCTTGAAAACAAAACATTCTTAGATGGGATATCCTAACATCTGGTGAAAGTTACAATAATTTAGAAGATCTTAATATTCCTCTTTATTTGGTTTCATCAGCATTGGAAATTGAACAAAATTGTTTTCGAGGGATGAGATTAAGTAACCAGGAACTTGTTCATTACAGAAAGATTAAAATTTATTCTTTAATTCCTCAAATTGTTTCCGCCTTTGATATCTCTGATCATCTTGACGAGGCATTCATTGCTACTGATTCTCTGGAGGTGGAGGCCTTTGGTATGATGAAGGTCTTGAAGCAGAAGCAGGTACATGTTCCTACTTGATTGTGACTGTAATAGATTCTTCCTTTTGTGTCCTCCTCCCCGAAGATGATGGAATTAGACGTGTTTTATCCTTAATGTCTATAATAGAGTCTTCTATCTATGGATCAATTGAAGTAAGGTCTCAAAACCCTTTTGGGTATTTCACATGGATCACTGGTTTTCATAACTCATAATGTATATTTTCCACACAAATTGGTAGCAACTCTTCTTGAGGGAGTGCCAGACCTAAGGAATATGATAATCCTTTCCCCCAAGCAATGAAATCTGAAACTCTTTCATTATACATTTTTTTACAATTTGTGAGATCAAAAACTATCATCATTGGTAGAGTTGAGCTAAATTGAAGAAGGAATTTCAGACGGAGATCATTGCATTCAGTAATTTAGTGAGATTGTAAACTTGTATACCATACAAAAGCTAGTTCTTGTAATGACTACACAAAACACCTAAGCATTACTGATTCTTGTTGTTGAGAAGTTCTCATCTTGGGACTACAATGAGAGACAAAATGTGTTATGTGTTTTCCCAGATCTCCTAAACCATTAATGATTGGGAATGTGGTATTCACAAAATTTGGTGGGGGAGGAATTGCATACACCCTTTCATGGTAAGCTCCCTTTTCCGGTTGAATTGGTGCACGTCGTTCCTCCATAGCTTCCAATCAAGTCGTTAATGCCTCAATTGTGTTCATAAGAATTTTTGGAATATCCAGATGATCTGAATTATGTGTAGGTATAGTAACCAGATCTTGATTTGGTGCAACGACCAGCAAAACCACTGATGGTGGTGCTTATATCTGCTTTGGATAACCCATGGGAAAAAGCCTAACCGGATGTATATAGACCCGCCTTGATTGTTTAAACAATTAAGGGAATTCATTATCCACATATGTATTTACTAAAAATTCACTCTTTGAAAAGATCCTATAGTATTTTCATGTTAAGGACCTTCCTGGGAGTATGTCTAGAAGAAATAATACTTCAAATTAACTCTGTATTGAGTCTTTTCAATTCCTTCATTTCCTCTTCTTTTTGGGAAAATCTATCTCCAAGTAAAGGAGATTGACATTCTATAGTGGAAAAGTGAGATGTGATCTGACTTTTTCCATTCCCCTTGTTAGATGCCTTTTGGAAAGGGGGAGTTGGTTATTTGAAGGCATACCTAGATTCTAGGTATACCTCTGATTTTGGGTGCACTCACCTTCTTCATTTTCCTCGGTGTGAACCATATTATGGATAATAATTTCATTTTCTAATTCCCCTGAACTAGACTCATTTTCTAGAGGATATTATGTAGTGGTGTTAATGATATTTACTAATTCATAATGCATCGATGGTTTTATATCTCTGTTTTTGTGAGATCATCTTCCTTTGTGTCTTCAATGATATTTCTTTTTCATATATGATTAATTCCCTAGAACTGTTTGGAAAGCAATAACCCAAAGGGAATCCTAGGTTTGTTTATTTGTAAATTCTCCTTTTGGCTTCTTTTCTAATTGGGAGAAAACTAACTTTGGTTGAGGAGGGGATTTTTGATGAGAAAAAATCCCCCCATCCCTACAGGATGGGGTTGTTCCTATTCTTATTCTTTAAATCATTGAGCACTGTTGAATGAATTTGAAGGATGGATTATATGATCCCCCATCCTTGAATTATAGGGTGATTATTGAACTACTATGGATGAGATTCATGCAACTACTCTTTTGATTTTGTAGATTTTGGTTTGGATATTAGCTGGGCGCTTCATCCGACAACTACTTAAATAACATGTTTAGGAAGATCACTGTGCTATTTTAGACATTTTCATTCTCTAAGGCCTGAAATCCTCTAAGAGGGATGCCTACTCAAGATTCTCATATTATTGATGTAAAAGTAACTCAACAACAAGTTTTCTTTGGGCCTGACTCTAATGAGAGGTATTTGAGGCCTATTATTGAGCGTATATTAAATTACATACAAAATATATTGATTTTGGTCGACTATGGGAAATAACATTGCATGATACCACTTTTGGTGGACTTTTCTAATTTTGATGTGCAGTGAGATGAAATTATCCATATACACGGCATCCTTTGATACGAATACTAGATGAGGAATCAAGAATTAACTGGTGTAGCCTCTTTAGAGCATTGATACATGCACTCTTAAGGGTTCTCTCCTATTTTTCAACATTTGGATGTAGGGAAACTAAGAGAGATGACATATCAATTTGGCATTGTAACCCTTCTATTAACTTTACATGATTTTTATATTCATCATTTGGTAATACTTTGGTTTTCAAAAGATGAAGAGTTTTTCATAATTTGAGGTGAATTTCATGAATGCAATCATCTGTGATCAATTCTATAATTTTATACTGAGAATTTTCCAAAGACCGGAAAATGACTGGTATTTCTCCTTTGGACAATTATTTTATCAAGTTTAACATATCTTCATTGTCTTTCAGTGGAGGTTTCTTCACTTGGTATGACCAAAGCGGATGCTCTGTATTACAGGAAAAATGAACAAAGGGAGGTTTGGAGAATAACTATTCCCTTATGATGTCTTCGGGTCAAGAAAGTTTTTCAATCATAAATGACAAGGCATCAGACATGACTGGCCTTGTGTTTGCAAGTTCCTCAAGATAGGAGGGATTTCTCGTCGCTACATTGTCAATTATGAAATTGACTTGACAATGAGAAATACTATTACTGAGAGGAATTTCTCAATAAATCCCATCATGGGGAGGATCAACATGATCAATTACAATAAGGGATAACTCTTCTTGCTCCTTAGTCTTCAGGCCACACGGAGGGTTGTCGTGGCTCTAATCCAGAGATAGGCACTCTAGATTGACCTAATTTTCATGAAGGAATCCTTCATTATGAAGTTTCTGATGAGGAAATTCTGAATTACAACTACCACTCCCATAATTTAATAATGAGAGGGTAGAATCTTGTGCTTCAATAGAAAAATGTCTGAGGGCTTCAAGAACTCTATCACTAATAGAAGCCAAATCGTAGCATGACTCTTGATATTCCAGTAGTGCTTGTCAAGACATTTTATTGGATGTTCTCTTGTTCTTATTTGGGGCCACATGCTGGGATAAGTGGTCATCATAGGCAATTTTATGTTCCTATATTGGAGTGGTTACCGGAACAAACCAATTACCTCTAATTGTAAAGGGTGTATCTTCCCGATCATGTTGTCCATATGATATGGGGGAGTATGCCCCATGACCCTCCTGGACTAGAACAGAGGTGTGTATCTTCTCTAGGATGGCATGTTGATGTGTCATCACATGTGTGGGGATTGATTTATGTGTATGTTCCCCTGATACTATTGAAGTTGTTGTCATAATATCCTGGCATGCTTCCCAATTATGGATAGAGATTTGTGTATTCCATTTCACCATTAATAAGATGTGTTTTGTGACGTCAATGGATAGAACGGGAATATATGTACATTCCGTATCTGGAGTGGGTGTATGTGCCTTCGCCTATCCTTCCTTTACTATCAATGGGTATTGAAATAACTTATGCATGGGGAAAGAGAGTTGGGTCTTCCCCAAATTTGTCATCGGAACTTTCTGACTAACTTCTCTGTGTGCTATCAAACGAGACTGTTGGAAAACTTGATGAAAATTGGCAAGTGTAAGTGCCTGCTGGATGTTTATTGTCATGTATGGTTAACATACTTCCTTTGATACTAGAAGACAAGACTGATGACTGAATTGGTGATTGTAAACATGTTTATGTTCCGGTTTACCTGTTTCCACGACAATAGATTGGTGGGATTCTTTAAATAAATTCAAACGAGCCAGTAGACTGGTTGATAACTTGTAAGTAGTGTTTGTGCCTGTTCATGGTACTCCACTAGATTTATCTAGTGGGGTTGGTGGGTTGCTGCTAAATGCTCCTGCTGAGCAGCAAAATTAGGATGGATGAGTGTATGTGCATTCTCATTGTTTGACATCTTGTTATGTTGATGGTCTTCTCTGGAGGTGGAATAGGTGAGAACCTACTCCCCGTTGGTCGGACATTGTCCCTGGAAGTTCATCTGGAATTCCTGGGTGTGAGAGACCTATGCTGAACGTCCAGTGGAAACACCCCCATCATGTTGGGGGTACACTACGACGCGATTCTGGTGGCGATTGCTAGTGGGAGTCCTCTGTAAGGACTACTACATTCTTGAATTGAGGCCTTGAGTGACCTCTTGATCCACAAAACTGTAGAACAAGAGGGATTGATTTTTTCATTTCAGGGATAAGGACCTGAACCGGTTGAAGATGGTGGTTCGCACCGTCTTCTTCTTGATCATTGGTCGTCATTGGATAGATAATCCAGGATTGTTATTCACTAGGAGGGCCTGTCGAGTTGCCTTCAATGTTGGGATTATACCATGCTGGTGATATTCCTTTACCATCACATTTGAGACCCAACATTGAATATTCTAGGTTAGTGATGACATCCTTCTCATGGATGGAGATATATCTTGAGCAGTGGTTTGGAAGTTCAGAGATGTTGTCTTGGAGAAATCCATTTTTTGGAATGGAGGGAAATTATGAGAAGAAAATCATGAAAAAAAACAACCTCCATTAAAGAAACATCATTTTAGATGGATAAATTAATGATTAATTCTTTTGTCTGGCCTTACTTTATCAATTGATAGGGGCCTAATAGGTGGGTAACATTATTAACTTGGTTAAGGAATCACGTCAGGTTCACCATTTTTTGAATTGTAGTTCCATGAAATGTGTATTCTAGTTTTAAGAATGACTGCTTGCAGGCAGTTTCCATTGGATTTATTTATGGAATTGGAAACTTCCCACGGTTCTTTATCTAAAGGGGAACTTCTTTCCAAGGGGAGGAATTCATTATGTTTGAACTTTACAATACTTAAGAACGTGCATTGGGTGAAAATATGGTAGGTTAAACTCATCACAACTTTTTTGGGGGGAATTTTTGTCTACTCCGAGACTCTATTTGTAAATTTAAAATACTTTCACAAATCCTTATTAATTCACCAAGCATAACATAAGTTACCATTGAATTTTTCAATCACTAATTAACATGTGTAAAATTTAGAATCATCAGTATGCATTCAAGGTTCTTCATTAATGGAAATATTCATATGTATTTGAGGTTTTCCATCAATGGTATCCTCTAATATTCTGCTTAGAGATTCTTTAAATAATTTTTGTGATGATACTAGTTTTTAATCCACTCGGTGGGGCACTTTGGAATTTATTGTCATCCAGGGAGATGAAGGTTTGGTTTTATTTTGGGATCATGCCCATAAAATGGGATACCTATGAATCCTGTTAAAAGGAATCAGACCCCCTGTAGTTTAGTGTCACTGAATGGGAAACATCATACATTTTAAGGTCATGTGATGATAACCTAGCCATACAGTTTAATGTCATGTGGTATGGACATCTAAGTGGAATGTGCTTAGTCAAAATATAATGTTGGACTTATACTGAAGCAGCCCAATGAACTTTGGAAAGAAAATGGGTTTCCAAGTAGGATCAGAACCTGTTGGTAATATGACCCAAGGAGAACATGGTTGATTTAGAGTATTGGGTTTGAACCTCAAGGAGGCTTCCTACATGTCCCATATACATGGGAATAAAATCCCACGTAGTTCGATTAGTCTCATAGAAGATTATAGTCCTTTGAGAGAAATTATTTAGGGATTACTTCTTTAAAAGGATGCCTTGATGATTTGGGGTTTAATTTGGGGCTTATTCCTAAAGAGGATGCCAAGATTAAAGGGATAAGGGTTCGATTCCTGAAGAGGATTTCTAGTGAGGTCAGACCTTAAAAAGGATTCCGACGTATCCCGGTTTGAATAGAAATTAGAGTTCTCATAGATCCTTCGATTATAAAAATGTTGTGACCATGAAAAATATCTAACCAATCATGAGTCATGATTGGTGTGAGAAATAAGAGGATGTCAAAGATTCACCAAAGGCATTCAAACTATCAAATTCTTTCTCCTCTACTGGTGGAAGAAGGGGCGTCGATCATGGAAGAGGGAGAGGCGACTAGCATTCCCTCTATTCTGTTTATATTGGACTAGGGTCCAATTTAAGGAGGAAGGGATGAATGTTAGGTGCATAAACAAGGATGTATTCCCTACAATTGAACCTTATAGTAGAGGGAGTCTTATCCTATTCTTGCATGGAAAAATCAAGTGTAAAGTGTACCTTTCCTACTAGAGATCTGAGGTTCTGGGGAATATCTTTGATAAGGGAAAGGCTAGGACCCAACCCTCCTCCAAACCGGGAACATCCCAACACTGTTTCTGGGTGAATGGTCTCTATGACTGTGGATATACAAACCCATAGACACTCCATGAATCTTTACCCCATTTGGAAACAAATGTGGGAAACCTATGACTGTGGAAATACAAACCCAAATATGAGACACACTAATGTGCCTTTCCTAAAGGGTTGATAAGTCAGCAGGTTTTGTGGAGGTCTCAATAGAACCCCTATCAGATAAGGAAGAAAATGAAGAAGAAACATTTCCATGAATGGGTTTAATGAAGGCTTGATGGCTTTTAAACTGAATAGAACAAGTGAATCAAAACGGGGCACGGAAGTAGGTAAGGGAGCGCAAGTATGGGCGTCCATGTACACTTGGGTGACCTGATGTTCACTTACATGATGAATAACCTGTACGTTAATACTTGGGAGAGACCTTTCCCAAGCTGTCAATAGTATTCAAAGGTGATCCCAGAAGTGGGGCACTCATGTTCCTATGGGTGGAATGGGCAGCGTGCAATTATTTCGAATTTGGGGATGTTGGGCACTTTAGGCGCGCAAGATTTATGGTTTTCAAACACTAAAAGGTTTTAAGTCCAATGATACTCCCTTAAATCCCTTTCTCAGTGTGTTGAAAACCCACCTTGAAAGTTTAATAAGACTTGGGTGAAGTACTAGGGCGATCAGAGTAGTAATTGAGCTTTGGGGAAATTTGTCTAAACAAATGAGGGCCCCGTGTGTCTATTTATTGGAAAAAAAAGGAACCTGGGAAAATGGAGTTCAGTCGCGCAAGTGAATTGAGTGCCAAATTGTGGCGCACAAGTGGGGTGCGTGACATATTGGGGCGCGTAAGTGGGCTGCAGAACATATACGGGCACACAAGTAGGCTACGCGCCAGTGGTTTTTTTTCTAGACTAGGGCACCAATTTGAGGACTTAGTCAAACTTATTACTTCAATTAGCTCCAGCATGTTGGCACGCAAGTATTTGTGTGTAGGTACATTCGACATTTCTTTAAGTACTTAACCAAATAATTTCTCCATACTGTGGGGGTGTAGCCCCCGCACCCCTACATGGGATCAGTGTTGGGCTTCGGTCTCGGCCCTTTGGCATGGTGCCTTTTCCACCATTATTGACCCCTATGAAAGATATTGAGTCGTTCCATGAATGTTTCAATCCCAGTTGAGGTCATTTTGAGTTGTATCACATGAAAATACATCTTCAATTGTGTATAAGTGCATGCAACACATTTCATGGTGTCTACAAAATCCCCCCGTTAGAATTTGATTCATTCTGAATGAAAAGAATCTTGTTCTAAGGTAAAATTAGGGCACTTTGATGCATTCATACATCATTCGATAAGATTTGAAGCTTCTCCAAGTTTGACCATAAATTTTGAAATTAGATCCCAAAAAAGACTTTGTGGTAAAGAATTGCATTAATTATTCATTAAATATTTCCATGGGGAATCATGACCCATGATCTTTATGGTCACCAAATGTAACACTTGTATCAACATAAGTGGTGTATTTTACAGGAACGAAGCTATGCTTATTTGGAAAACTCGTTATGGAGGCTTTGTTATGCAAGGCCAACTGGGGCATATACTACATAGCCAAATAGTGGCATCTTTTGACTAATAGGCCTATTATGTAGGAAACATATACAAGGCTGCCTAAGAAAATGTGTTGCATCTTCAAAAAAAGATATCTTTTAGGATTAACATTTTTTTGTTGATAGATTAGGGAAAATATGATTTGGGTGACTCAAGACCATAGTGGGTTTTTATCTAAGGAAGTGAATTTTAATAATAAAAGGGCTACATCACACAAACATATGTCATGTATTTGAAAACCATTTCTATAAAAAAAAATTGTATGAGGAATGGTTAAGATTTATCATAAAGGTGACTTTCTGATATCATATTGTGCAGTTTTAAGTCATGCAGTGAGGACATTGTACTATGTTGTTTTAAGTCATGCAGTGAGGACATTGTACAGTACAGTTTCAAGTCATGCAGTGTGTACATTTTTTGACTTTAACTCAAGGTCTTTAGATATGAACAAAGGCATGAGATTCTCCAAATTTATTGATATTTTTTTTGGAAATATACTATCATGTTCCGGTATGGAAGGAAAAATGGTAAACTTTATTTTGGGATTTTTTTAATCCCGAGGATGATATGGAAAAAGGGATAAAGGCATTAGAGGAATTCTCCTTTAATAACAAAGTTACCATTATTTGAAAAACCCATTATGTGGGAAATCTTATGAAGGGAACACTATGTCATATAATGCATTTCCAAATAATGGAAACTTTTGACTGACATTCCTGTTATGTAGGAAACTTATGCAAGGTCACCTAATGACACATGTTGCATAGTCAAAAAAAAAGAGCTCTTAGAAGTTTGACGTTCTATTACTAAAATATGAAGAACGTTTATAGGGAATCAAATTTTTTGAAGAACATAGTATGGTTTATGGAGAAAGGTATCTGAATATGGAAAGGGTATTTCCAACCCAAATTTCCAATGAATCATAGGAATAATAATTTTAAAAATGTCTAACTCAAACATAAACGTTACGATGTTTGAAGTTTTTTGTCATAAAACTAGGACCAAAAATGGAAATATTATATGATTTGTGACCAAGTGATTCCAAGGTTTTTTCATATTTCATTGAACACATGGTTAAGGAAATGTGTAAACTATGGTCTTGAGACTTTCAGATAGAGAGAAAGATAATGAGACAAGTGTACCAAAATGATTGTTTCAAAATACAGACCCTTGCGTATTGTCATCAAAGTTTAAAGAGTAAAAAGATACTATAACTAAGAATGAAGTTACTATTATATGAAAAAACTAGTTATGGGGGTTGTGTTATAAAGGGAAAACTGGGGAATATGCTGCATAGCCAAATACTGGCATCTTTTGGCTGGCAGACCCATTATGTAGGTAACTTATGCCAAGCTACTTAAGGGAACATTCTACATAGTCAAGCAAAAGAATTCTTAAATATTAGGAACTTTGTCACCTGAAACCGTATGAAAGATTATGAGGATTTGGAAATATTCAAGATTAACAGTGTAAAATATGGTATGGGATTTGGCTCAATCCACATGATTAATATTTTAATCAATATTAGTTGTGATTTTGACGTCTTTTACATAGATCTGACTCATATGTAAAATGGTTAATTTATTTGTTTTCTCTGAATTAATATTGTGATGTGAAGTTTTTAGTCATGCAGTGAGGACATTGATGGCCCCATATGAAATTGAAACACCTTATTTATATAAAAAATCCTTATACCCAATTCCTAATCCCACATGAGATATGCCCCGTGTGAGAGACAAGGAGCAGTAAGGGTTTCTTTTATAGTGAAAAGGTAACGCAAGTGAAGAATAGGGGTGTTATATTTCCATGCACTTTAACCTCATGTGGTTAGGATTAAGATGAACTGATATGAAAGGAAATACATAATGTACCAAGATTAAGGGATAAATTCCAAGTGTCACTATGTGTTTTTTTGGGTAAAAAATCAAGTCATACATTGTTCTTAAAACATTCCCTATACAAATTTGACTCTTAAAAAAGAAATAAAGGGTTTTTTTATTGCAGATAAGCCCAATATTGGAGATCTAGGCATCTCTACATATCTCAAGAATATGAGAATCAAGCCGTACATAGTTCTTTAAATAGTTATTCCTCATGCTAATTGAGTTTGACATGAAAAATGGGGGCTTTTGAAATTTTTTGAGAGAACTATAAATATTAAGACATAAAATGGTATAAGGACCAAATCATATATCTTAATGAAACACATTGTATAGATCTAATTCATATAATGGATGAGAAAAGAAAATATGATTATTCTTTGATTGTGGCTAGGACCAAAAATGGAGATTTAGGTGTCTCTACATATGTAATTGGAAAATTAGAATCAATCCATACGTAGTTCATGAAATAAGGCCTCTATGAAGATTTGACTCAGACATAGGAAGGAGAGGGACTCGTGTACTACTAATGAGTAGTGATGATGTCAATGATGTTTTGCTATTAGAATATTCTAATGTCAAATATAGAAATCGTTAGTTGTACAAATGATTTCATGTAGTTTAACTTCATGCGACAAGAACAAAGATGCTATGAATTTTAATGTCATGCGACATGGAAGATTTTGGTTATTATACAGTTTAATGCCTGGAAACTAGGACATAGGGGTTGTGAAATTTTATGTCATGCATCAAGGACATGGTACAATGTAGTTTTAAGTCTTGCATTGAGGATGTTGTACTGTGAAGTTTAAATCCTTGTAGTGGGGATGAAAGTGCACAACTATAAAAATTATATCTTCAAGAATCTCGCATTGGTTGGAGTTGTAATAATCTCTCCATCCATTGAGCTTAATGAATAAGATCCATTTGAATAATCCTTATGTATGGAATAAGTTCCTTCCCACTTTGGCCTATGTTTTGGAGGTTTCTTTCCTACTACCATTAGAGTTCTAAGGACCAATACCAATTCTTCTTGAAAAAATGAACAGAGGAAAACCTTCTTGTTAAAATCTCCTGCAATTATATTTTGATAGACTTCTAGATGATTCCATGTCTGAAATATTTTCTCATCTAATAATTTCTACTCAATGAACCATTTCTGAGACCTCTCATATGAAGACAACTAATCAAATATTGAAACTATGAATGAAGGAAATTTCATTTTAATTGGAAAAACTGCTTCGGTTCCTTATACTAATGAATAAGAAGTTTCTTCGGTAGATGTATGGTTAGTTGTCTGATAAGCCCATAAATCATTCAAAAGTTTATCAAGCCGTGATTTCTTATCATTAACCACAATATTCAGTAGTATATTTGATAGGGTATTATTGAAGGCCATTATCTATCCATTGTCCACTGCATGATAGTGAGATGAATGGTTGGATTTGATATTATATTTCTGATATAGCTTTTTTACCTCAAAAGAACAAAAAATGGTGTCTTTGACCATCAAAATATTATGAGGGACACTAAATATGGTGATGATATTAGTTTTTGACAAAACAAAAAATACTTTTGGATCCGAATTCGTTGATATGTATTGTCTCATCCCATTTATAGAAGACGTCCGTATTAGTAAGAATATACAAGAACTACTTACCTATGACTGGATTATAAGGCCCCACTACATCTATTCCCCATGTGGAAAATGGAATAAGTATTTGGGTGTATATAGAAACTCTGAGGGTTGATGAATGAAGTTTGCATGCACATGGAATGGATGAAATTTATTAGTAAAATCTTTGCAATCCTATGTCATTGAAGGCCAAAAGTATCCAAGCATTCAGATCTATTCTTTTTCATCCCTATCTAGTGGAATTATCCCATTTTCAATGTATTCGATGATGGATATTATCCATCCCGTTGTATGACCATATGGTTCAGAACTAGGGCTAATTTCATTAATTTTCCCCTTTATGGTTTGAACAAAAGGTAAAACCACACGACAATGGGATATGTTGATGACTGTCTCATCCCGATTTGGACATTCCATGGCTATAGCTACATTATCCTGTGCATCTGTTGGATCGTTTTGTGATCACAGAGCATAAGACAATGTCATCTTGGAAGGAAATTTAGCCATTAACCCTCTGACATAATCACACAAAGGGGTTAAATATTTTCTTCTGATAGAATATTCCCCATTAATTTGTTTTATTACCAATTATAAATCACCTTTCACCTTTAAATGATCCATTTTCACCTAAAGGGCCAATTCAAAACCGACGACGAGAGCTTGATATTATACCTCATTGTAGGTACCACATTCTAACAACATGAAGGAATAAGGTAATACTTCCTTTTCTATGGAAATAATGACTATTCCTAACCCATATTTGTTGATTTTAGGGTTTTCCATTCTTTTCCCTAATATACATTTGGAAGAACCGTCAAAATAAATTTCTAATGTTTGGGAATTATCCTGAATAGAGAATACCTATTCATCAGAAAGATTAATATTAAATGATTTATCTTCTGTAGAAGGATGATCAGCATGAGCTTGGAGTTTTATTTCCTTTTGAGGCACAAACTGGATATCAAACTATTTCAAAATAACTGCCCACCGTGCGAGATCCCCTCTAAGCATAGGATGACTGAGGATAAATTTGATCAGGTTGTTGTGAGATACCATTTTGACTTCATGATGTTGTAGGTTGTGCCTCAAATTCTGAACTGCAAAAATTATTGCTAGGAAGCACTTTTCAATACATGAATATCGATTTTTCGTATAAAGTGTAGTTCGACTGAGATAGTAATGGTTGTTTTCATTCCGGGCATCATTATTTTGGCTGAGGAAGGCACCTAGTGATCACTTTAAAGTTGTCAGGTAGAGAATAAGTGGTCATCCTTAAATAGGTTGCATGAATAAAAGTGGAATCAAGAGTTATTTTTTGAGGGTATCAAATGCTTCTGGGAAGTCTTCGGTCCACTGGTAGGTGACTCCCTTCTTCATTAATCTGGTGAAGAGTAAACACTTTCCAGCTAAATTAGAGACAAAGCACCAAATATAGGCCTGGTGTCCTTGGATTACCTTAATTCATTCAAATTTTGAGGAGGTGATATACTAAAGATTTATTTTATTTTCTCAGGATCAACATCAATACCACAGTTACACACAACAAAGCCAAGGAACAATCCAGAGGTTACCTCAAAAGCACATTTCAAGGGGTTCAACTTCAAACTGTGTTGCTGAAGTTTATTGAATATAGTCTCCAAATCTACCAAATGATTGGCACTTTTTTTGGATTTGACCACCAAATAATTCACACAACATTCTACAAATTTCCCTAAGAAGGGTTTGAAGATATGGTTCATGACACATTGATATGTTGTACCTACATTTTTTTAAGACAAAGGGCATTACCCAATAGAAAAAAACACCATGAGGGGATCTGATGGGTGTAGATTCTTCATCCTCTGGGGCCATACAGATTGATTATACCCAGAGTATCCATCAATGAAGGGAAGAGCTTAATATCCATTCGTTGCATCAATTAAAAGATCTATAATTGGAACTGTAAAATCATCTTTAGGGGAATGCATGTTCAGATCTCTAAAATCAATGCAAACTATAATTTGTCTATTCTTCTTCTTCACTGAGAGAATTTTGGCCAACCATTTTGTATATTGAACTTCCCTTTCAATGTTATCCTATATAAGATTATCAACATTAGCTTCAATTTTAGATGCATGAGTTGGATGTGTTCTTCTTATTGTCTGCTTGAATCCACAATGTTCTTTTGGAAAACCCAAATAATGGGTGTCTACATTAGGATTAAGACCTGGAATTTCTACATAATTATAAGAAAATATATCTTTATGTTGCTTTAGAAATGAAGTATACACCTCTTTCTCATCAGAGTTCATGGCCACACAAATTAGAGTGGGGCATGGATCTTCTTTTGTTCCCATATTTATTTCTCTGATCTCATCCACAGTAGTAGAGACACCTTCCTCAAATGTTGGAGGAGAATCTCTGAGATCTTCCTCTTCTTCTTCATTATGCATTACCTCTTCTATTTCCACTTGCATACTAGATGACAAGGAAAAACTTCCAGAGTTAGGGGAAGAGTAATTATTTTATCATCATGAAGAAGAGGCAACCATATCTGACCCTACTAACGACGAATGGTTTTACTATGGTAATAAAGAGGAAATTATGGATTGAAAGTCCACATCATTGTCTTCTTCTAGAATTGTTACAATTTCTTCTACTCTGGTTGACAAAGAAGAGGCTTGAAGTGGTTCAGTGGATGAAATGAAGACATCCCCATTTAATCTTCCATCAGTACTTGGTTAATTAGCGATTTCTTCAATGTTGGCAGGCCCAGTTGCCTTAATCGACATTATGTATGTTACTAGATAAGTTCTTGGATTTAGTTTTACCATTTCACTTTGATCGATGGGTAGAACATAATCTATACTCAAATACATAAATGGATTTTCTAGGATCTTTTCCTCTCCATTTGGAGCATTAACTCTGGTTATTTCCTTCGTCTAGGACTTCTTTCCATTTGTGCGATAAAACTTTTCCTTAATGTATTAAGATTCACATGTTTTTAACAGATCCTTTTCACCATAAAATGTCCCGAATTGAACATTTAAATAGTACTTAAGACATTGGTGGTATAACAATGGTATGTCTACATGTTGATATAGCCAAGGCCTTCAAAGAAGAATATTTAAGGTTGTGCCCTGACGAATAACCATGAAATCTGAATTAGACATAAGATCTCCAAACTAAGTTCTGAGTGTAATCTCACCCAAAGGTTCTTTGTTAATTTTTTAAATACCCTTTCAGCATTAATGTGGAAGGAGATAAATCAGATTTAGTCATGCCCAGCTGATGAAGTGTACAAATGGGAATGAGGTTTCTCCTATAGCCCTTATCAATGAAGGCTCATCAGATGTCTACATCATTTACCTTTCCAAAAAAATACAAAGTTTTAATATCTCCATGTACAACATCATCCTCATATTAATATATATAAGATATGACTGACTAAAATTCCACATGATCGTTCTCTATATAGTAAACCTCAGCAGCAGCACCTTCAGTGTCAAACTCTTGAGGAAATGACAAAGCCTCAATAAGGGCCTCTCGAATATATTGTGATATATTCAAGAATCTAGAATTTATATCATGGTTGGTACAAGGGAAAATTGTTTCAATACATCATACTTTTGGTCAGAAGTTCTGTGTTCTGTAGCATAGAGATGTGGTTTCTTAGGTGCTTTGGAAGTTGATGCATCTGATGTAGCGGTATTCTGTGTCAGAGCAGAAGCTAGAAATACTCCTGGATTTGGTTTATTAGACCGAATAGGCCTATTCACTTATTGAGAATAACATTTTGTATCTTTTAATCACTCTTCCAAAAAAAATATGTCAGAACCGAACTTGACAGGCCTGGAAAAAACTCCTTGTTCTTGTTGAGCCCACAGAGGTGATCTTCCATGAGTTTCTTCCACATATATGGCTTGAGTAGGGGTAGAGTTAAAATGGTGATTTTTAGAATTCCCACATCTTCCCCTATATCCTCGACTATGGACTCTTCATCTAGTTCCCCAATTATGTATAATGAATTCTGGCTCCTTATAATCAGAATCTCTATTGGCATAAGGATCTATTAAATGGATATGTTTTATAGATCCAATGATCAACTCTTCATCTAATGAATATTCTTCATGATAACTTAATTCTGGTTGAGTCGTTTGGCAGGGTGGTGCCTATTCTTTTGAAATAGATGGTATAAAATATTCTAGGGTCAAGGACAACTTAGGCCTTAAACCGAGCTCATCTTCTTCTGACTGCTCTTTATCCTTATAATAAATTTGTTTTATTATGTAATGAAATTTTGATGAAGGTTGATTTACTCTGGATGCAGTGTCAGAAGATACAATCGGTTGTTTCAACTGTGTTTGTAAAATGGAATGAGTCTGGTTGATCATTTTCCTGATCATCTAATCGTCATATTTCTACAGATTTTTAATTTTTTACCTCTTTCCATTTGGCTTCTTCCTCTAGATCAGTAAGAGTAACACATGCTACTTGAGCTGATGAACTTTTCAGTTTTACTTTCCCAGAGTATACCATATTTTGAAAGAGGTCCTTCAGAACAAAACATTCATGGATGTGATGTCTAAACATCTAGTAAAAGGGACAATAATTCAAAAGATCTTCATCTTCTTAATTATTGTGTTTTTTCGGACTTGGAAACTGAACCAAATTGTTTTCCAGGGATGAGATGAAATAACTAGGAACTAGTTCATTCTGGAAGGAATAATAATTATTTTTTAATTCCTCAAAATGTTTCCACCCTGGATCTCACTTATCTTCTTGAAAAGGAGGTCCTTGTTGTTGATGCTCAGGAGTCAGTGCCCTTCGATATGATGAAGGTCTTGAAGTAAAAGTAGGTATAGGTGCCTGATTGAGTGTGACTATAGCAGCTTATGCCTTTCCTATCTTCCTCCCCAAATATGATTGAATTACATGAGTTTAAACATTAGTTTCTATAGTAGAGTCTTATATCTATTGACTGATTGAAGTATGGTCTTGAAACCCTCTTGTGTATTTCACAGAGATCAATGGTGGGCGTAACTCATCATGTAGATTTTCCACACAAATGGATATCAAATTTTCTTGAGGGAGTTATAGAATTAAGGAATATGTTAATCCTCTCCATCGAGCAATGAAATATGAAACTCTTTCATTATCCCATTGATTACAATTTGTATGATCAAAAAATGTCGTCTTTGGTAGTGTTGAGAATAATTAAAGAAGGAATTTCTGATGGAGATCTTCCAATCCAGTAATTCATTGAGATTGTAAACTTCTATACCAGACAAAAGTCAGTACTTGTAGTCACTGAACAAAAAACCTAATCATTACTGCTTCTTGTTGTTGAGAAGTTCCCATCATGGGATCACACTGGGAAACATAATGTGTTAAGTGTTGTTCTGGATCTCAAAAACTATTACTTATTGGGAATGTGGTATTCAAAAAATATAATGGGGGGGGATTGCATCCACCCATTATAGGAAATCTCTCTTTTTCGGTTGAACTGGGAATGTCGTTCATCCATAGATTCTAATCAAGTCGTTAATGCCTTAATTATGTTCATAAGCAATTGGGGAATATCTAGATGAGCTGGATTTTGTATGAGTATAGCAACTGGAGCTTGATCTGGTGCAATGACCGTCAAAACCACTGATGCTGGTGCTGATATCTTCATTAGATAACCCACAAGAACAAGCCTATCAAGATGTATATGGTCCTACCATGATTGTGTACCCAGTGGAAGGAATTGATTATCCACGTCTATAGTTACTATAAATCCTCATTGCTGAGCAGATCCTATGTGATTTTCTTATTGAGGACCTACTTATGGAGTATGTCTAGTAGGAATACTACTTCGAAGTAACATTGTATTGAGTGTTTTAAACACCTTCATTTCCACTTCTTACTGGAATATCTCTCTTCAAGCGAAAGAGATTGACCTTCTCTATTGGAATGGTGAGATTATATCTGGCATTTAACATTACCCTTTTTAGATACCATTCATAGAGGGTGGATTTGGTTATTTGAAGGTATACCTAGATTCTGGGTAAGCCTCTGATTTTGGGTGTGCACACCATCTTTATTTTCCTCATTCTGTACCTTGTTATGGAAAATAACATCATATTTTGATTCCTCTGAACTGGACACATTTTCTAGAGGATCTTCTATAATGGTGTCAATGAAAGTTGTTGACATATAATGCATCGATGGTATTTTGTCAGTGTTTTTACGAGATTGTCATCCCTTTTGTCTTCCATGAGACTTCGTTCTCCCATATGATGAATTCTCTGGAACAAGAGGATAGTAACCCAAAGGGAATCCTCAGATACTTAGGTTCTATTCTATCCTTGTGGCTTATTTCTGAATAGGGAGAAAAATGACTTTGGTTGAGGAGGGGATTGCAGATGTTAAAAATCCCCCCGCACTATAGATTGAGACTCTTCCTATTTATCTTCTTCAAGTCTTTGAACATTGTTGAATGAATTTGCAGGTTGAATTAAATGAGCCCCCACGCTTGTAATCTGGGGTGATTCATGAACTGCTATGGCAGAAATTCATGAAACTACACTTCTGATTTTTCGGATTTTGGTTCAGACATTAGTTGGATGAATCATCCAATAACAACTTAAATCACAGGATTCAGAAGATTTTTGTCCTCTTTCAGAAATTTTCACTCTCTGATGCATGACATCCTCTATGTGGGACGCCTAATCAAGATTGTCATATGCCTGATGCTAATGTAAATCAATAACATATTTTCTTTGGGCCTAACTCTGATGAGAGCTAGTTGGGGCATGTTCTTTAGTGTACATTCGATTACATACAAAATCTATTGATTATGGATGACTAAGGGAAATAACATTGCATCAGACCACTTTTGGAAGATGTTGATGATTTTGGAGTGCAGTGAAATGAAATTCATCATATTCACCCCATCCTATGATACGAACACTATATGGGGAATCATAAATTAACTAGTGTAGCCTCTTTAGAACATTGAGACATGCACACTTAAGGGTTCTCTACTGTTTTTATACCTTTGGATTTTGGGAAAGTGATAGAGATTCCATGTCAATTTGGTATTTCAACTCTTCTATTACCTTTACATGATTTTGATTTTCATCATTTGGTAATACTTTCGTTTTCAAATGATGAATATTTTTTCATAATTTGAGGCAGATTTCATGAATGCAATCATCTATCATCAATTCTTGAATGTGATACTGTGAATTTTCCAAATTCTATAACATGACTGGTATTTCTCCTTTGGCCAAATTTTTCCTCATGTTTAACATATATTCATCATATTTCACTTGAGGTTTCTCCACTTGGTATAACCAAAGTGGATGCTCTATATTAGTAGAAAAATGACCCAAGGGAGGTTCGTAGAATGGTTGTTCCCTTAAGATGTCTAATGATTGAGAAAGTGCTTCACCCATAAATGACAAGGCGTTAGACATGACTAGCCTTGTGTTTTCAAGTGCCTCAAGATAGGAGGGATTTCTCGTCGCTACATTGTCAATTATGAAATTGTATTGACAATGAGAAATACTACTACAGAGAGGTATTTTTTAGATAATTCCATCATGGGGAGGATCACCATGATTTATTACAGCAAGGGATAAATCTTCATGCACTTTGGTCTTATGGCCACATGGAGGGTTGCAGTGGCTCTCATCCAGATATATGCACTCTGGATTGACTGAATTTTCATGAAGCAAGGATTCATGATGAAGTTTGCAATGAGGATGTTTCGAATTAAAACTACCACTCCCAAAATTTGGTAATGAGAGGATATAATATTGACCTGCAATAGATAAATGTCCGAGGGATTCAAGAACTCCTACATTAAGAGGATCCAAATCACATATTGACTCTTGATTTTTCAATAGTGCTTGGAGAGACTTTTTCTTGGATGTTCTCTTATACTTATTTGGGGCCACTTACTGGGAAAAGAGTTTATCATGGGAAAGTGTATGTTCATGCCTTGGAGTGGTTATCAGAATAGACCGATTACCTCTAATTGGAATGGGAGTTTGATCCTGATCATGTTGTCCATGTGATGTGGGGGATTATACCCCATGACCCTCTTGGACTAGAAAAGAGGTGTGTATTTGCTTCGATATGGAATGAATATGTGTCATCCCTTTTTTGGGGATAGATGTATGTGTGTGTTCCCCTGATACTGCTAATGTAGTTGTTGTAATATCCTGGCATGCTTCCAAATTATGGATACGAATTAGTATCTGCGCTTTCACCATTGATAAGATGTGTTTAGTGACTTCAGCAGCCAGAAAGGGAATATATATCCATTTCGTATCTGTAGTAGGTGTATGTTACATCACATGTCCTCCTTTTCCTGTCAATGGGTATTTATAGTAATCATGTATGGGGAATAGAGTTGGGTCTTCCCCAAATGTTTGTTGGATCTTTCCGACTGACTTATCTATGTGCTACCAAACGAGACTGTTGGTAAAAATGATGAAAATTGGATGGTGTATATTACAGATGGATGTATCCCATCATGTATGGTTGACAGACATCCATCAATAATCGAAGAGGCGAATATTGAAAAAATTGCTGATTGAAAAAAGGTGTATGTTCCTATTTACCAGTTTCTCCCACATTAGATTGGCAGGATTCTTTAAATGAAGTTAGACGAGCATACAGACTGGTTGATAACTTGTAACAAGGTGTATATTCCTGTCCATGGTACTCCACGGGATTTATCTGGTGGGATTGCTGGGTTGTTTCCAAATGAGCCTGCTGAGCAGCAAAATTAGGACCGATGGGTTTATGTGCCCGCTCATTGTTTTCAATCAAGTTATGTTGCTGGACTTCTCTGAAGGAGGAAGATGTTATAACCAGCTCCCTATTGACCGGATGTTGTCCCTAGCGGTTCGTCTTGCATGCCAGGGTCTAAGAGACCTTGGCTGAATGTCCAGAGGAAACACGCCCATAATTTTGGGGGTACACTACCACATGATTCTTGCAGTTATTGCTAGTGGGAGTCCTCAGGAAGGACCCTTTAATTCATGAATTGAGGCCTTTTGTGACCTCTTGATCCACCTTCCGGTAGCATGAGAGGGATTGATTTTTGTATTTCGGGGATAAGGACTTGAAACGGTTGAATATGGTGGTTGGAACTGTCTTCTTCTTGATCATTGGTCATCATTGGCTAGATGATCGACGATTGTTATTGACCTAGAGGGATTTTCGGGCAACCTTCAAAGACAATATTATACCATGCTAGTGATATTCCTTTACCAGCACATTAGAGACCTAGTGTTGAAGACACTAGGTTTGTGATGACGTCCTTCCTATGGATGGAGATCCATCTTGAGCAACGGTCTGAAAGTTTGCAGATGTTGTCTTGGAGAAAGTAATTTTTTTGAATGAAGGGAATTATGATAAAAAAACTTGAAAACAACAACCACCATTAAAGAAACATATTTTTAGATGGATATATGGGTGCTTGATTCCTTCGTCTGGACATTTTTTATCAAATGATAGGTGCCTAATAGGTGGGTAACATTATTAACTTGGTTAAGGATTTATGTCGGGTTCCCTATTTTTGGTTTCGATGTTCCTTGAAACATGTATTCTATTTTCAAGAATCACTACTTCCAGGTGGTTTCCATTGGATTTATTTATGGAACTAACAACTTCCAATGGTTCTTTATCCAAAGGGGACCTTCTTTCCAGAGGCAGGCATTTGTTAAGATTGAACTTTTTGATGCTTAAGAACGTTCATTGGTAGAAAGGATGTGAGGTTGGACTCATCACACATTTTTTGGGGATAATTATTGTTTACTCTAGGACTCACTTTGTAAATTAAATATATTTTCATGACTCCTTATTAATTCAACAATCATAACATATGTTTCCCTTGGAATTTACAATCACTAATTAAATTGTGTAAAATTTTGAATCATCAGTATGCATTCAAGGTTCTTCATTAATGGAAATATATGTATTTATTCAAGTTATTTCATCAATGATATCCCCTAATATACTTCTTAGTGATTATTTTAATCATGGTTGTGATGATACATGTTTTTAAGCCACTCAGTGGGGCGCTCTGGATTTTATTGTCATCAAGGGAGATGAAGGTTTGGTTTGATTTTGGGATTGTGCCCGTAAAATGGGAAACCTACGTATCCTTGTAAAAGAAATCAGAACCCATATAGATCGGTGACACTGAATGGGAAACATCCTACCTTTTAAGGTCACGTGATAAGGACCTATCCATATAGTTTAATGTCATGTGGTGTGGACATCTAAGAAGAAGGTTCTTAGTCAAAACATAGTGTGTGACTTATACTGAAGCAGCCCAATTAACTTTGGAAAGAATATGGGATTCCAAGTAAGATCAAACCCTATTGGGAATATGGCCCAAGGAGAACAGGGTTGATTTAGGGTATTGGGTTTGAAACTCAATGAAGCTTTCTACGTATCCCATATATATGGGAATCATATCCCATGTAGTTCGATTAGTCTCATAGGAGAGTAAAGTCTTTTGAGGGAAATTAGGTTGGGATTACTTCTTGAAAAGGATTCTTTGATGATTTGGGATTTAATTTGGGTCTTATTACTAAAGAGGAATCCCAGATTAATGGACTTAGGGTTGGATTCCTGAAGATGATGTCTAGTGAGCTCGGGCCCTGAAAGGGATTCCTATGTGTCATGGTTTGAACAGGAATCAAAGTTCTCATAGTTCCTTCGATTGTACAAATTTTGAGACCATAAAAATTATCTAAGACCACGTGAGTCATGCTCGGTGTGAGAAATAAGAGGATTTCAACGATTCAACAAATCTATTCACACATTCAAAACTTTTCTTCTCCGCTGGTGGAAGAGGGTGCATCGACCATGGAAGAGGGAGAGGTGATGAGCATTCCCTCTGTACTATTTACAGTGGACAACAATATAATATAAGGAGTAAGGTAATAAGGTTAGGGGCTTAAACCAGGATGGATTACCTACAATTGATCCTGGATGGTGAAGGAGACTTCTCTTATTCCTTCATGGAAAAGAAAGTTTGAAGTGTACCTTTCCTACTAGAGATCTAAGGTTCCAATCCATCGCTTCGAGAAGGGAGAGGCCATGAACCAACCCACCTCCAAACTGAGAACATCCCAACACAGTTTCTAGGAGAATATTCCATGTGAACGTGGATATATGAACCCACAGACAGTCCATGAATCCTAACCTCATTGTGAAACAAATGTGGGAATCCTCTAAATGTATAAATAAAAACCCTAATAGAAAACACACTTATGGGCCTTTCCCAATGGATTGATAAGTCCGGAGGTTTTGGTGGATGTCTCAATAGAATCACTATCAAATAAGGGAGCCAATAAAGAAGAAACCATTCCATGAATGGATTTGATGAAGGATTTATGGCATGTAAACGAAAGAGAATAAGTGAGTCAAAGAGGGGCGCTCAGTAGGTAAGGGTGAACAAGTATGGGTGTTCAAGTACACTTGGGTGACCTGATGTTCACTTAAGCAATGAATAACTGGTATTTTAATACCTGGGCAAGACCTTTCTCAAGCCAAAGAGAGTTTTCACAGGTGATCCCAGAAGTGGGTCACTCAAGTTCCTATGAGAGGAATGGGCGGTGCGCAAGTATTTTTGATTTTGGGAGGTTGGTTGCTTTAGGTGCACAAGTGTTATGGTTTTCAAACACTAAAAGGAATTAATTCCAATGATCCCCCCTTAAATCCTCTGCTGAAGGTGTTGAAAATATACCTTGAAACTTTTAGAATACTGGGGTGAAGTAATAGGAATACAAGACCAGTAATTCAGCTTCGGGGAAATCCGTCTGTACAAATGAGGGCGACATGGGTATATTTATAGGAAAAAACAAAACCGTGGGAGATAGAAGTTTGGTCGCACAAGTGATTTGCATTACAAATTGTTCCATTCAAGTGGGATGAGTGACATAAAGGGTTGTGCAAGTAGTTTGTGTGACATATAGGGGCGGACAATTAGGATGTGCACTAATGGTGTTTTTTATAGACTAGGGTTCCACTTTGAGGACATAGCCAAAATTATTACTTCAATCTGCTCCAACATGGTGGCGTGCAAGTATTTGTGTGCAGGGACCTTGGAAGCCACTTTAGTGACTTAGCCAAATAATTTCTCCATACTGCGATAGCACAACCCCTAAACCCCTGCTTGGGTTCTGTGTCGGGCTTCTGTCCTGGCCCTTCGAGTTGGTGCCTTCACCACCATCACTGACCCCCATGAAAAAAGTAGAGTCACACCACAAACGTTTCGAGCCCAGTTGAGGTCATTTTGAGTTATGGCACATGGAAATACATCTACCATTGTGGAGAAGTGTGTGAAATACATTTCATTTCGTATACACAAATATATATAGATGATATTATTTTTCCCCCCAAATCTCTTTATATACTATGTTTTCAAAACTAATGAAAAATTAATTTGAAATGAGTTTAGTTGATTCATTAAAATTATTCTATAGTGTTCAATTTTTCCAAAAAAATGTATAAATCATTTTAAATCTAAGAAAATACACTAAATATATTATAAAATGCTTTGGTATGTATAACACCAAAGGTAGTGAAACTTAAATGAGTAAAATATCTAATATGGATATTTATGAAACTAGGAAAAAAATTAATCAAACCATCTAGAGAGTTATGATTTAAATTTTACTATACATAACTACTAGCTGACCTGATAATATGTTTAGTTTATGTATGTGTTCACATTTTTAATTAAATATAAATGAATGTCATCTTAATGATGTATTTTTTTTAAAATACCTCAAAATTAAAACCAATTTATGATTGTTCTATTCTTGAGTAATTGTATTTGACTTAGTTATTTAGATGATGATTTTAGTTTTTGTATGATTGATAGAAAAAGAACCTCTATGTCATGTTACTTTTTAGTAATGTCTCTGGATTCATGGTGTAGTGAGAATCTATTATTTATTGAATTATCTATGGTTGAATATGGGTAAATATTTATCCGAAGTTGTTTTACCTATATTTTATGGAAGAAATACACATTAATAGATTATGGATATCAATTCAGAAATGTACCCATAAATTATGACAACAAAAGTACTATTAACATTTTTAAACATCTTGTATCTCATATTGGGAAAAACATATTGATATAAAACATCAATTTTATTAAATAACATTTTTAAAACAATCATACAACTCATTAATTCATTGGTACTGAACATCATATTGATGAAATATTTATAATGATATTGAATATTGAAATAATGAATTATATCAGACATGAATTAGGAAAGATTAACTATACTAAAATCATTCAATTTAGTTATAACTTGTATATTTACCTAATTATTATTATAATGATTAACATCTATGTTAATTTGTTCACAGAGTTAGATTTGTAATTATGACCAGTTTCTCATCCAGTCACAATAACTTTTATGAGACTTTACTCACAAAGAAAGTATACATACCATGATTTTAAAATTAGTATACCAATTATTCCTTAGTTTCTAAGAATACACAGTCAGTATACCTATGATGACTAATTATTTTAAAAAAAATATTATATTTTTTAGAAGGATATTGTTCTAGTTTATTATTATTCTATTTCCTAAACAATTGAATTAAAATTAAAATCATAATATTAATAATCACACGCACTTTCCCTAAAAAAAATTTCTTATTTTCCAATCCTTAACTTCTCTATTTCTCAAATTCCTCTCTCATAAACCCCCCTCTTTAACTCAAATACAATCCCTTAGTAACCAATTTTTAGTTTAATATATCAACGGTTAAATGAGATTGTACTGTCAAAAATCCTGCTAGATCACCTATTTTAAATAATTTGAAAAATGATAAAGGTTGTTTGAGAGTAATATTTATTTCATTCAACCCTCCTCTGATTCATCGGCTAGTAGGTACTAAAAAGGAAGTAAATTCTTAGTTTCTTTAGTACAAAAAAATATATAGTATGAAAATTTATTCAAATTCTAGGATATAATGACTGGTTTAAGGATAATGGTAAACCATTTTATCAAATATCAGTTAAATAATTTTATACTCATATGGAATTTATTTCTAGAGATAAAAGAGATAGCCTTTAGATAGTGGTGAATGGAGAATTTTATGTTTTTTCTTCAACGATTTGGGATAAGAGATTAAATGAGCCTCATAAAGATGAGTTTGAAGATTATTAATGTTTTTATACTATAAATCATGCACATTTCTCATTTTAGGATGATATTGATGAATTTAATTGGAATTTGACTCCCAGAAGGCCAACCATAATTGAGATTAGTGGTGAATGTAGGTTGTTGTTTAACATTAACGGATGCGTAGTTAGTCCCAATAAAGGGGACTTTAGTATCCAATGGCACCGTGACTATTATTTATCTTATTTATGAATAATGGGATTTATATTAGGTTGTGTAGGTTTTCCATGAGACATATTTTAGATATGGGAAATCCTTCATTTAATTAAAATTCCCTTCCATATCCAAATTTCAAAATTATTTTGTTTTGATTTTAACAGATTAATTCTAGTAAAAGAGGAAAAGGAGAATTACTTTGATGGTTTGTGTCTAAATCATAATATTTATTATCTCATGAAAGTAAATTGGATCCCCTGGAGAACAATGGATGGATAATAGTGAAAAGTTTTATGGAAATATAGATCTTTTCAAGTATTATGCCATGCTAAGGGACATAGTGGTTTATATCCCAGAGCCTCATAATGTTATTGAGTATTCCTCTAATGATGGATGTGTTGTTGTTGTGGAAGTGTAAGAATGGGAACCTGATGTTTCTAATCTAAATTATGATGTTATGGAACTTTATGAGGATGAAAAGGAAACCTCTCCTACAATGTCACTTGGAATTCATAAATCACTTCTTTCTCTACCTTCTCATGAGGGTTACTTGAAATATGAGGACCTATTTTCTACATAGAATTTTTTATGTGGTTTTGTGGAAGAAACATATTGTGATGACTCAGGTAGGTCTGAAGACAATATAAATGTTTTGAAAAAAATATACCACATAAATCCATGTTATTAGTAATACTGTAGAACTAGTGTACCAGATACACCATATAAGGTGGATAATTCCCCATGATTAGTAATATTATGTCTTGATTACTATGATTTTGAATATAATGATAATGAAGGAATTCTACATTTGGATGGTTTACTTTCCATCCCTTCTACTCAATGAGATTTTGAAGGTTATTTGATAGATGAGATTGATTCTCAAAATGGACATGAGGTATCTTTTCCTAGAACATCAACTGATTATCTTTTTGAAGGATTATTAGACATAATCCTACCAAAGATATTGATGAACACGAGGATAATAATATAAAAATACCTATTCGATCCCACACTATAGATGTTCTTGAAATCGGAGAATAAGTTAAAGCATAAAAAGAAATAGAATTTTAGTCAGATCACGTGGAGTTTGAAGTTGAAATGGATGGTAAGAAACTTTACTTAGACCCATCTACTCCCATAGCTACTTTTGTTCCTTTTTCACCCTTTATAACAAAAGTCGATTTAAATGAGTTCAGATCATATCTGAAGGGTCTGCTGAAATAATTTTTCCATGTCTTTGTATATTCTATAGAACCATTCAGATAGAAATATATAATAAGGATAGTTAATTTAGTCAACTCTCATGTCTAACCAAGATTCGATATCAAAATGGTTCTTATGGAAAATGAGATTGAGGATTTGAGAGAAAAAGTGTGTGCTTTGATGGTTGATATTCATGATATGATATTGAAGAAATATCAGTGATTTACGAATATCATGTTCAATCTTATGCTTTCACTAATCTTCCTTCATCCTCCTAAGTACAACCTCCAACATCTATGACAAAATTTGTAAATTATTATTGAATCAGATAGATTTTAAAAGATGAATCAAATATTTTTTCTTATGAGTTTCATAGAACTAGAGATGGGGTGTTTGATGGTTTTGATACATGTGATGCTAAGTCCTTGGAATTAGAAATAAGTGATTTCAAAGACTGGTAGAGATATATATACAATCATAAAATCTGTTAATTTTTATCTTAGCAATATATTCTATCATACTTGATGACTATGTTGAGATCCATTTCCAGTGATCTCAAGATTCCTTCCTTAACCAATGAATTTAAGCCACATGTTGAAAATATGATTTTCATAACTCTTATTCTGGAATCCTTCATGGTGAAAAAAGAGGTTTATTTTTATGTAATGGATCATGGGTTAAGAGTAGTAATGTATTTTAAAATATTTCCAGAGCCACACCTCTATATTTACATTCATGATACTCCTATAATACCCATTTATATTACAAGTACTTCCAACTCTACATCAACTAAAACCTACTATATTAATACTTTTGGATTGTATCCTAAAAAACAGTTCAACACCACCATCTAATTTCCATGAATGTAGTGATCCAATAACCTACATTTTCCAATATGTCATAACATTCCCAAAATGTCTCATCCTTTACATCTAGAGGAAAGGATCCTATCCATACTTCCAACATCAAGGATGTACTAGATCCTGATTTTGTTTATAATTCTTCATAGGGACACTTGTTGAATACTATGCTTCTAATATTTGTTTGTAATATTTTTTACATATTATTGAAATTTATTTTTTATTCTTTTCCTTCTTATTGTTTCACTATTTTAAATATTCTTTGTTATATTTTTTTTTCTGTATTACTTGTTGATAATCGTAAGAGGGAAATAAATAGATAAATAAGAATGATTTGGATACATGTTGTATATATTTAATAAATGGAGAAAAATGATGCATTCAATTCAACTCATATATATGTTATATATGTTATTATTTGTGATCATTAAAAGGGAAGGTTTTTTGGATTAGTCTAGAACCTTTTTTTAATGATCACATGTATTATTTCTTATCAAATTAATGATAATTTTGTTTTATGATACTCCACTATTTTTCTATAAAAAAATATAATAATGTGAAAGCCTATAAGTGGTCATGCCAACCTACCTTGTCAAGTGGATCAACTAACAGTTTTAAAATGTTCAAGTGATCTTATGAAAGTGAGAACATGTTGAACTCTAAGTGACTACATGAACAATCAAGTGACTATTCAGAAAATAGTATTAATTTTTCTAATTATTGAACTAAATATGAATTGATGTTAAATTGACCCCATGTATTCGGAACCTACCATACATTGAAGATGAAGTGACCACATGAAAAATTCAACCAACCATGAGAAGTAATTAAGTGATTTTGTGAAGTAATCAACTGAGCACAAGAAGAAAATAACATGAAAAATAAAAAGATGAAGTAACCACAAAAAGAAAATAACATACCACATGAAGTAATTAAGTGAGTGTGAGATTAAACAAGGTAACCAGATGAATAAGTGAAGAGTTTGTATATTGAAAATAATTCACCACATGATAAAATGAAGTTATCATGATATGTTATCATATCAATGTTACTGTGATAATTGACCATTGAATTTATATTTTCCAGGTAATCATGATCCATAGTAACACTCCCTATGTAAATACAATGCAACATCGTGTAACTTAAGCAGTAAGGTATTTTCAAAACTCCAAGAGCTATATTTTGAAGTATTAGTTATAATGTTATTGTATTTAAGGATACAATGAGTATGAGGATTAAATTAGGAATATACACTAATGAGTAATTAGATAAGTTTTTTTAATAATTAGATCTACTTGGGGTTACGTAGATTTAGTTATTGTGTGCATGCTTGAGGGATATAATAATATTCCATAATATAACACTGAACATTTTTAAATGACAATTTTTCCACCCTCTTAGTAAAAACATAGTTGAAGATTTTCATGGTCATATTTAAATATAATTGATCTACCTAAGCTGATTAGATTAAAAGGCATCAATTATTCTCAGTTTTAACCCTTATCACTCCTTGTTTTTTTCTTAAATTTTTTTTTGATTTATTATACATAGATTATTCTTTAACATAGGATATTGTATTTTATTGGTGAGTTATAGACTCAATCTCTCCCATTTTGTTTCATATTTTATCTCAAATAGAGTTTTGGAGGGGGCAATGTGTATCCGAGACTCCTCATGTGTATTTGTTTTATATAAAATTTATCCATGTTGTGGATTTTTTTCTTTGATAAACTACTTGGAAAAATGTGATTTCTAAGTAGATGTGAGTTGGTCTGGATGTGACAATTAAACTTTTCTATTATTCCATTGTATTTTTTATTGTTTTATTTGTTTCATTTTAAAACAAATTGTATGTAGTTTTCAAAATATTTATCAAGAAACATTACATAGATAATTACATTTAATAAGTTTTTTATATATGGTGTTTGATTCAAGTAAATGTGTTTCAAAAGTTAAGATTTTTTTTAAAAATTATTTAAAGTGAGTTGTGTTCAAAATTTTAAGAATATTTTTTGAAATATAAAATTATATTATTTTACTATTTTTTACAACTAGTATGTTTTTATAACATGGTGGATTTAGTTTTAAATCATTTTTAACACATTTTGTTTTATTTGAAACTCAATTCACCCCATCTTGAGTTTTCCACATTGACATACCAAAGTGTAGAGAGTAGGGTATAGGGTTTATGATATAGGGAATAGTTTTTAGGGGGTATCATATAGGGTTTAGGGTGTCAGGTAAAGGGTTTTGGGTGTCAGGTATAAGGTTTAGGATATCAGGTTTAGGGTTTAAGGTGTATGGTGTAGTGTTTAATGTGTAGGGTGTAGTGATTAGGGTGTAGTTTTATGGTTTTGGTATGAGGGGCATAATATTTTGGGTGAAGAGTATATGTTATAAGGGTGTTCATGGATTTTAGGGTTTTGAGGTGTTTTAGGTTTTTATTTTTTTTCAATTTTTATGGCATTCATGGTTTTTAGAGATTTTTGTGGTTTTAGATGTTTGTAGGTTTTTTTTTGGTTTTTAGCGGTTTTAGGGTTTTTATGGTATTTAAGGGTTTGAATATATTTCTAGGGGTTTATTTTTTAGTATTTTTTCAAGGGTTTTTAGGTTTTTTGGTTTTTATGGGTTTTTGTAGTCTTATGGTTTTTATGGATTTTAGGTTTTTTAGGGATTTTTTGTTTTTATTTGAGATACTATGGTTGTAAGGTTTTGTTTTCAGTTTTCAAGTTTTTTTAGATTTTAATTTTTTTTGGGATTTTTAGGGTTTTATTATTTTTAATTTTTTTATGTTTTTATGTTTTATTAAGGGTTTTGGGGATTTAGAGTTTTTTTATTTATACAAATATTTTTTGATATTTTGGGATTTTTATGGTTCTACTATTTTTTTAGGATTTTTGGGTTTTGGGTTTTTATGCTTTATATAGGGGTTTAGTGGTTTTATGGATTTTAGTGGAATGTTTTGTGTATTTTGAGTTTTTAGGATTTTTAAGGGTGTACAAGCTTTCAGGGACTATAGGGTTTATCGAGGGTTTAGTTTTTTTATATTTTTTTGTATTTTAGGGCATTTTAGCGTTTAAAGGGGTTTAAAGGTGATTTTAAGGGATTTATAAGAGTTTTAAGTTATTTTAATGTTTTATGATTTTTAGAGACTTTATGGGCTTTGTTGTTATTAGGGTCTTTGAGGGTTTAAAAATGGTTTTGGTGTTTTTTTGGTTCTTATTTTGGTTTTTTTGTTTTTTAGGTTTTTATGTTTTTTTGGGGGGGGGTTTGTTTTGGGGTTTTTTCTATTTTTAGGGGTTTATGGTTTTAGGTATTTTTATGGGTTTAAGGGGTTTTTAGGGTTTTAAAGGGTTTTTAGGTTTTTTTGTGGTTTTGTGTGATTGAATATTTTTTTGGGTTTATTTAGGGGTTTAATGTTTTTAAGGGTTTTATGGTTTTTATTGGTTTTATGGGTTTTAAATATATTTTAGGGTACTAATGGTTTTTAGAGTGTATTAGGGTTTATAGGGTTTTAAATTGTCTTTTAAGGTTTTAGGGGTTTATAGATATTTTTTACGATTTTTAGGGAATTTTAATTTTTTCGGATTTTTAGGAACTTTTAATTTTTTTAGGTTGGTTATGGAAATTTAGGTTTTTTGCATTTTTTATTTTTAGGGTATTTTAGGGTTTTTAGGAACATTATGGGGTTTTTGGTATTCTGAGATTTTTCTTTCTTTTTGGCAATTTCCTGTTTTTAGGGTTTTTAAGGTTTTTAGGGAGTTTTAGGTTTTCTACGTATTTTAGGGTCATTTAGTGGTTTTAGGGTCCTTTGGGGGGTTTTAAGGTTTTTATGGTCCTTTAGGGGTTTTGGGGTTTTATGGCCCTTTATGGTTTTTAGTCCATTTAGGTTTTTTAGGAATTTTTTTGGTTTCTTATTGACCTTTATAGTTTTTTCAGTGTCTTTTAGAAACTTTTATGGTATTTTGTTGTATTTTGGGTTTTTCGGTTTTTAAATGTATTCTAGTATTTTTATGGATTTTATAGTTTTTTTGGGCATTATGGACTTTTAGTGGTCTTAGGGTTTTCAGTGTTTTTATGGTCTTTAAGTTCTTTTTATGTTTTTCTAAAATTAGGGTTTTTAGATTTTTTAGTGCTATTTGAGTGTTTATGGGTTTTAGGGATTGTAGTTATATAAGGTTTTTAAGGGTTTTAAAAATTATAGGGTCCTGTATGGTTTTTATAGTTGTTAGGGGTTTTAGGGGTTTATGAGTTATTTTAAGGGTTTATTAGGGGTTTTAGGTATATCATAGTTTTATTGGGTTTTACGGTTTTTAGGGTTTTAGGGGTTTTATTATTTTAGGGTAATTTTTTATTTAATAGGGTTTTAAGTGGTTTTTAGATATTTAGAATATTATGGATTTTAAGAATTTTAGGGATATTGGGGTTATTTTATTTTGAGATCTTTTAGTTTTTCTATGTGTTTTTGGTGTTTTTAGTGTCTTTTATGGTTTTTAGGGTTTATAATCATGTTAATATGTTTTATGGATTTTTATGGGGTTTTTATGGGTTTTATGGTTTTTCGGTGTTTTAATGATTTTCATGGATTTTAGGGGTTTTGAAGGGTTTTAGTGTTCTTAAGGTGGTTTTTAGGGGTTTTAGTGGTTTTTATGGTCTTTATGCATTTTATGGTTTTTATAGATTTTATTTTTTTATTTTTAGTGATTTTTAATGTTTTAATGGTTTTTAGGGTTTTTAAAGATTTTTACTGTTCTTCATGATTTTTTATGGCTTTTGGGGATTGTATGGTTTTGGGTATTTTTAGTGGTTTTAGGATTTTAGTGTTTTCTTAAGGTTTTATAGGGATTTTTATTTTTAAGGGTTATTATGCTTTTTATAGGGTTTATATTTTTTGGGGTTTGGGAATTTTATCATTTTTAGTGTTTTTAGGGTTTTAGGTGGCTAACTGGATTTTAGGCTTTCTATGGGTTTTAGGGTTTTTATTATTTTTATGTATTATTGTTTATTTTGGGTTTTTATATTGTCATTTAGGTTGTTTTAGTTGGTTTTTGGTTCTTTTAGGAGTTTTTTGGGGTTTTATTGGGGGGGTTGATTTTTTGTGTTTTTAGTGTCTTTTGGGGATTTTATAGATTTTTATGGTTTTGGATTTTCTAGGGGGTTATATGGTCTTTAGGATTTTTAGGGATCATTGGGTTTATATAATTTATATGTTTTTAGTGGATTTAGGGTTTTAAGAGGGTTTAGGTTTTTTGGGAATTTTATGGTGTTTTAGTGTTTTCCATGGTTTTAGGGTTTTTCGATATTTTGGAGTTTTTTTGGATTTAGTATTTTATTAGATTTTTATAGGGTTTTGTAATTTTCTACTGTTTTTAGGAATTTTAGGACTTTTTTTAGGATTTTTAATGATTTTAGGATTTTAGGGGTTTTAGGAGTTTTGATGGATTTAGGTTTTTCAATGTTTTTTTATTTTTTTTGTTTTTGTGATTTTTGTTGTTGTTTTAGTGTTCTTATGGGTTTTAGGGTTTTAATAATTTTTAAGGTGTATTAGGGGTTTATGTTTTTAAGTGTTTTTTATTGGTATTATGTTTTTTGAGCGTTTTAAGTGAATTTAAGGCATTTTAGGTTTTTATAGTTTTTAGGGTTTTAAATGGGTTTTAATGGGTTTTTTGTATTTATATGGATTTAAGGGGTTTTATGGGTTTTCAGGGTTTAATGTGTTTTTAGGTGTTTTAATGGTCTTATCATTATTTTTTAGATTTATGGGGTTTAGGGGGTTTTCTTAGTTTTTTGGATTTTTTGGGGGTTTCAGTTTTTTGAGGTTAATTAATGGTTTTTAGGAATGTATGTTTTAGGGGATTTTGGGGTTTTCGGGTTTTTAGGTGGGGGTAAGTTTATTAATGAGTTTTTATGGACATTATGGGTTTAGTGTTTTTTAGGTTTTATGGGTTTTATTGTTCTTTAGGGTTTGGGTGTTTTTGTGGTTTTTTTAGTTTTAGGGTCTTTGATTTTGTTTTAGGGTTCATATGTGTTTTTATGGGTTTTAGTGGTTGTTAGGGATGTTATGGTTTTTAGATTTCTTAGGGATTTCTTGGTTTTTAAGGGTTTCGGGTGTTTGGACTTTTTATTATCATTTTTCTTTTTTTATAGGGTTTTTAGGGTCTTTTATAGTTTTTAAGTGTTTTTAGGATATTTTAGGGTCTTAGGGTATTTATGATATTTATAATGATTTTAGTGATTTATGGGATTTTATCCTTTTTAGGGTGTTTCGGTTTTTCATATTTTTATAGGTATTTTAAGGGTTTATTGGTTTTTAGGGGTTTTCTAGGTTTTTTAGGGTTTATTGGTTTTTTCATCTTTTTAGGTGGTTTTAGGGGTTTTGTGTTTTTTAGGAAATTTTTGGGTTTTAGGGTTTTTTTTGGGTTTTTTCTACTTTCTTTATGTTTTTAGGAGTCTCTAGGGTTTATGTTTTTTAGTGTTTTTTGTTTTTTAGTGTTTTTTTGAGTTTTTGTGGACTTAGTTTATTTTAGGATTTTATGGGTTTTTTGTGTTTTCAGTGGGTTTTCAGGTCATTAGTGTTTTTAGGGATTTTTTATATTTTAATTTTTTTTGGTTCATTATCGATTTTATGTTTTTAGGGGTATTATGGTTTTGGGAGTTTTTAAATGATTTAGGTGGTTTTGGGATTTTTTGTGGTTTTAGGGGTTTTAGGGATTTAATTTTTTTTGGGTTTTTGTTTTTCTGTTTTTTATAGGTTTTTTTTGGTGTTTTTAGGAATTTCTATTTTTTTATTGTTTTGGGGTCTATTAGGGTTTTAGGTTTTTATGGTTATTAGTTTCTTTTATTTTTTAGGGTTTTTAGGGTCTTTATGGATTTTTATATTTTTCATATTTTTTATGGTTTTTAGGGAATTATTATACATTAGATTTTAGGGTAAATTTTTTCATATTAGGGGTTTTATTGTATAATAAGGTTTTTATGAATGTTTTGGGCTTTAGGCTTTTGAAGAGTCTTTTATGATTTTAGGGATTTTAGGATCTTTAATTTTCATTCGGTTTGTAGGGTCCTTATGGTTTTTAGGGGTTTTACAGTGATTTAGGGAATTTATTGTATTTAGTGTCCTTTAGGATTTTTAGGTTATTGGAATGTATGTTTTTTGTGGTTTTAGGGTTTTATGATTTTTTATCGTTTTATTATTTTGGGGGTTTAAAGGGATTTTAGGATTTTTAGTGGTTTTATGGTTTTTATGGGTTTTTTAGGTTTTAGGTTTTTTATGGGATTTATATTTTTTAGTGTTTTTAGGGGTTTTGGGTTTTTTGGGATTCTATGGTTTTAATGGGGTGTTGGGGTTTATGGTTTCTAAGTATTTTTATGGTTATTTAGTGATTCCAGGATTTTTAATGGTTTTTATGTTTTTGAATGTTTTAGTGGATTTTTAGGGGTTTTAGGTAATTTTAGGGATTTTTTGGTTTTTTATTATTTTTGTGGTGTTTAAGGTTTTTATGTTTTTTATAGTTTCGATGAGTTTTGGGGGGGTTTAGGGGTTTTAGGTGGTTTTTTGGTTTATGAGATTTTTAGTGTTATTTAGTTTTCCTTCGGTGTTTTTTGCGTTTTTCTGGGTTTGATGGTGTTTTATGGGGTTCTATGATTTTAGGAGTTGCTAGAGTATATTTTTGTTTTAAGGTATTTTAGGGTTTATCATGTTATTTATCAGTTCTTATAATTTTTGGGTTTTTAGGATTTTAGGGGTTATAACTATTTTTAGGGGTTTTAGGGTTTTTATAAGTTTTTTTCGGTTTTTGGTATTTTATATTCTATAATGGGTTTCAGTGTTTTAATAGTTTTTATTTTATTTTAATGTTTTTATAGATTTTAAGATCTTTTTTGGTTTTTAGTTTTTGCATGTTTTAGGATTTTTATGCTCCTTTATGGTTCTTAGGTTTTTATGGTCATTTTGGGTTTTTAGTGTCTTTAGGTCTAATAGTGGATTGTGGGGGGTTTGTTTTTTTTTGGTTTTATGGTTTTTAGGGGTTTTTTATTATTTTTAGGGTATTTAGTGGGTTTTTGAGTTTTGGTCCCTTGGGTGTTATTTTGGTGTTTTAGGGTTTGGGACTAGAGGTGTTTTATTTTTAGTTGGTTTTCTTTTTTTTAGGCTCTCTTAGGGTTTTTAGGGATTTTTGGATTTTTGGGTTTTGAGGGGTTTCAGTTGTTATAGGGTTTTCATGGGATTTTTAGGGTTTGATGGTTTTTTTGGGGTTGGGTTATTTAGGGGTCTTTAGGTTTTCTAGGGTTTTAGGGTTTTTACTTTTTTTAGTGTATTTTAATGTTATTATGGATTTTTAGCGTTTTTAGGATTGTTATGGTCTTTTATAAATTTTAAGGTCATTCACGGTTTTTATTGTTTTAAATGGTTTTTATGGTTTTATGGGGATTTATGGTTTTAAACCTTTTAAAGGAATTTAGGTTTGTTCAGGGGGGTTTATGGTCTTTTATGGGTTTTTAATGAGTTTTAGGACCCTTTAATTTTTTGGGAGTCTTTAGCATCATTTTTGTTTATTAGTATTTTTAGGGTCCTATATGGATTAAGAGATTTTTAAGAACATTTATTAATTTTAGGCTTTTTTAATGTCCTTTTGGATTTTATGTGTTTTAGTGTTTTAGGGTTCATTATGGGATTTATGGATTTTGATTATTTAAGTAGTTTTTGGTTTTTTATACACATTTAGGGGTTTTAGTGTCTTTTAGGGTTTTAAATTTTCTTAGTGTCTTTTAAGATTTTTTAGTACTTTTATAGACATTGATGTTTTTATAGTCATTTATTGTTTTTATGTAGTTGTTAGAGTCATTTATGGTTGTTAGGTTTTTTGGGTCTTTTAGGGGGTTTGGGGTTTTTTCTAGTATTTAAGGTTTTCAGTAGTTTTTGGGTTTTTGGTTTTTTATGTCTTTTTAGGGTTTATATAGTTCTTTGTGTTTTTCATTGTTTTTCGGTTTTTGGGTTATTTAGGGTTTTTTTTTGTTTTTAGGGGTTTATGGATTTTTAGTGTTTCATGGATTTTAAAGGTTTTATGGTTTTTAGGGTTTTAGGGTATTTAGTAATTTTAAGGGTTTTTAGGTCTTTTAATTGTTTTTTGGGTTTTAAGGGCTATTATGGTTTTTGGGGTTTTTAGTGGTTTTTGGGTTTTTAATGGGGTTTTAGTGTATTTTTGATTTCGTGTTTTTAGGGTTTTATGGACCATTTAGTGTTTTTTTTGGTTTTATGGTTTTATGGTATCTTTGGTTGTATGGATTTTTTAAATAGTTATGATTTTTATGGGGGGGGGGGGGGTTAAGTGTATTTAATTTTTTTAGTGGTTTTAGGGTTTGTAGGGTTTTCTGGGTTCTATCGTTTTTAGGTGTTTAAAGGTTTTTTGGGGTTATAAGGATTTTAAGGATTTCTATTACATTAAAGGGGTTTTAGGACAAGGAAGGTGTGAGGCCAGGCTATTCCTGGACCCCAAAATTTATAAAAAGAAAAGAAAAGCAGACAAGGGAGGGGTGGGGCCGAACAACCCACACCAAAAAACCCTAGACCCCCCCCCCCCCCCCCCAAGACACCAAAACCCCAAAAGACCCGAAACATAGAAGAGAATGAAGAAGGAACTACAACTCATTGTCTCCATCCCCATATGGGTCTCCATAAGACCCATTACAAGAGGAAGCATCTAACTCCACCTAATCCCATTTAGACGATTCATATTGCTTTAGGAAGGTAGTGTAATAATCTCTAAGATGGTGTTGCTCCACATTCAGTTGTGCCTTAACAGATCGACTACCCCTACCATAAGCATCTCCCTTAGCGTTGCAAGAGGCTCTCATGGACACTGTCTTTGGAAAATTCAAATAGTCCTTCATCAGATTCCTCTTTTGGGGATCTAAAGAATCCCCTACATGTTTTTTTCTTCACATATGGAATGGCCACCTCTAGCAAGGCCCTCTCCATAATGATCATAGCCATATTTTTATTCATCCTTCAACTATCCTCCTAGAAAAAATCTTGATCAAGGATGAAGTAGGATTCCTGATTTAGGGAATATTCAGCAAGATCCCCACATTGAGCCATGCTAGGAAAAACCAAGGCAGGTTCCACAAATGCTATACAAGGAGGGGACACCACACTAGCCAAGGCCATCTGTAATTTCCCCTCCTCCCTAGGTATATTTCTTACATTCCACTGGTAAGATGGATAATTCTACAAAATCCCCAGGATCTCCCTTTTCTCCTTGTCCCCAGAGCCATCCAAGTGCCCAATGATGTCCATCATTGGTTCGACTTCACTATAATTCTGGGCCACACTCTCTTCACCACGCCTTGCAACAATGACCTGCACCTCATTCAGCACCTGTACAACAAACCTCACACTCCCAGCATCAGAAACCGTAGACCCTTTCACCTCATTTGTAGGAAACATTCTTAGTTTACCCTCATCTACAAAAATCCAATCACAATTGTGAACAAGCACCTAAAACTCCCATTTCTCTTGCTCAACAAGACCATCTGAGTGCCCAGTGGTGTCCAACATTAGCTCGGCTTCACTAACAATCTGAGCCACACTCCTTCCATCTTGCCCAACATCAATTTCATGCACCTCACTTACTGCAAACCTCACACTCCCAACATCAACCAATGGAGACCCTTTCAACTCCTCCTCGAGGTCTATCCCTTCAAAGTGATTGAATGTTGGAACAACTTCTTTACTCTACATCATACTTCTACTAGAGGAAATAGACATCCCACTAGCCACAACCTCCCTATATAAAGAACATCCAACATCCAAAAGCATCAATTCACTCCTAAATCTCTTGAAAATATCAATCACCTTGGGCTCCGGTAGGTTCTGAACAACCTGTTTCCCTAAACTGTTATCACCTACTGTAGACCCATTGCCACCCAGCAAATCCGGAAGACCAACTTGTACAATCATTAGGCACAGTTATTCATGACCAAGGCCAAAAGCAGGTTCCAACCCATCAGCACCAGTCCTTTCATACTCACTTGAAATAGCCACTGAGAACTCCTTAACATGCACCCCTACCCGAGCCTAACCAACTTCACCAGACTCAACCTGTTCCAAATTCAAGAGTTTAGGATCTGTGTGCACAACCTCTTATACCTTGCCTCGATCCTGCTTCCCATCACCAGCCTCCTGCACCTCCCCCTAGAGTTTTTAGATGTTTATGGTTACTATATAATTTTATATATTTTATATTTTTTGAAGTTCTTTTGGTGTTAAAATGTATTTGGTTTTTTTATTTTTTAGGGCCATTACAGTTTTTAGGGAATTTTATAATTTTTAGAGTTTTTATGTGTTTTATAGTTTTTAAGACCTCTTATAGATTTTTTGGTTTTATAGTTTCTGGAGATTTTATGTTTTTTAATTTTTTTATATGTTTTTATATTTTTTTGTATTTTAAATATATTTATAGATGATTTTATGAAATTTATGTGTTTTAGTATTATTATGGTTTTTAATGGTTTTTAGTGTTTTTTTAGTTTTAAAGTATTTTTAGGATTGTTTGCGGATCTTAATGGGGGTATTTAGAGACATTATTTTATTTTGTGTTTTTAGTGTTTTTAGGGTTTTGATAATTTTAGATACTTTAGGGGTTTTAGTGTTTTTAGGGTTTCTTAGGGTTTAGGGGTTTTTAGTCTTTTTAGGGAATTTATGGTTTTAGTGTTTTTTAGGGCTTTAGGATTGGGGGGGGGGATTTCGTTTTTTATATTTTTTTTTATTTAGTGTTCAAATGTTTATATGGTTTTAACTTTTTTAGGTTTTTTATAGGTTTTAGGGTTTTAGGGGGTTTTGGATTTTTTTGGGTTTTATAGTTTTTTGGGTTTTAAATTTTTGAAGGGTGTTTTAGGGTTTTAGGGTTTTTCAGGTTTTTAAATTTATATAGGATTTTTAAGTTCCTTTTATGGGTTTTAAGGACTTTGAGGCCTTTTAATTTTTCATAGGGTTTTTGGGTTTTAGGGTCTTTTAGGGGAAATATAATTTTTCTATGGGGTTTAAAGGTTTTTAGGTATTTTGGTGTCTTTAGGGTTTTCTAGGGATTTTATGATCTATAGTATTTTAATGTGTTTTAAGGTTTTAATATTTTTTAGGGGTTTTAGTGTTTTTAGTAATTTTTAAGGATTTTAGAGATTTTAGGGTTATTTACAATTTTAAGGATATCTAGGTTTCTTATGGTTTTCAGAGGCTTTCAGTGTTTATAGGGTTTTATGGTATTATTATTTTTATGAATTTTATAGGTTTTTATGAATTTTAGGTTTTTTAAGGATTTTATTGTTTTGTAGGGGTTTTCATTGTTTCTTTTGGGTTTTAAGGTTTATAGGTAGTTTGGGATCTTATATAGTTTTTTGTATATTTTAAAATTTTTAGGGGTTTAAATGATTTTAGGGGTTTTCTGGGGGTTTATAGGGGCCTCAGGGGTTGGTAGGGGTTTTAGGGCTCTTTCAGGGTTTTAGGGTTTTTAACATATTGTCATGGATATCTAGGGTTATTTACAGTTTTTTATGGAGTTATATCATTTTTATGGGTTTTAGGAGTTTTAGGGGTTTGTAGGATCTTTTGAGGGGGTTTTAGGGTCTTCTAGTTTTTATGGTTATTTAGGGTTATTCAGGGCTTTTAGGGGATTTAGATTTTTATAGTTTTTAATGTGTGTTTTGGTTTTTGGTTTATTTTTTATATTTTTAGTGGTTTTAATGTTTTTAGTGCTTTTAGTGTTTTTTGGGGTATTTTGAGATTTTTGGAGATTTAGGGTTATTTTATGATTTTTGTGTTTCGTTTATGGTTTTAATGGTTTCTAGGGTTTTGTATGGGGTTTAGAGTGATTTAGGGTTTTTTGTGTTTTCAGGGTTTTTAGGTGTTGTCTATGATTTTAAAGAGATTTTATGTTCTTATTCAGTTATAGGGTTTTTAATATTTGTAGGGTCTAAGGAATTTTAGAGGATTTAATGGTTTTAGATCTTTTTGGGGGGTTTTGGGGTTTTGGGGACATTTAGGAATTTTATTGGGTCTTTTAGGAGTTTTAGGTGGTTTATAGATTTTAGTGTGTTAAGGATTCATACATTTGTTGTTTTTATATCATTTTAGGGTTTTTGTGTGTTTTTAGTCTCTTTTAGGATTTTTAGGGTTTTTTGGGTTGTTTTCAGTTTTTTAGGGATTTAGGGTCCAATAGGGTTTTTAGGGGGATTTAATGGAGAAATTTTGTGGGTCCTAGGTTTTTATGGTACTTTAGGGGTTTTTATAATGTTTTTGGGTATGATAGGGGTTATAGGAGTTTTTTTCAGTCCATTAGTGTTTTTAGTGTCCTTTAGGGGAGTAGGGTTTTCTTAGGGGGTGGGGGTTAAAAGTTTATTTTCAGTTTTTTAGGGTTTTTAGGTATTTTAGAGTTTTTATGAATTTATGTGTTTTATGGGTTTTTTAGGTTTTTTATTTTTTGGGGGGTTTTTTGTTTTTTTTTAGGGGTGTATTTTGTTTTTTAAGGATTTTTAGCAGTTTTTAGTGTTTTAGGATCTTTTATGCGATTTAATGTTTTGTTGTTTTTACAAATTTTAAATTTTTCATGGGGTTTTGTAAAATTTTATGTTCTTTAAGATTTTTTAGGGTCATTTGGAGTTTATAGGGTTTTCATGATCATTTGGGGTTTTAGGGTTGGTTAGGGTCTTTTAGGGATTTAAATTGTTTTGGGATATTTAGTGTTTTTAGGCTTTTTTTTTGAGTTGTTTAATATTTTCAATGGTTTTGTGTCCTTTATTAAATTTACGAACCTTGGGTTCTTTATGGGTTTTAGTGGTTTTAGTGCCTTTTTGGGTTTTTAGGTTCATTTAGGGTTTTGAGTATTTTTTATTAGAATTTTAGTGGTTTTAGGGTATTTTATGGTATTTTAGTGTTTTTTTGGTTTTTAGAGTCTTTTAGGGGTTTTGAGGTTTTAGATTCTTTTAAGGTTTTTTTTGTGATTTTAGGTTCACTTAGGGTGTTAGGGTTTCTTGCTTTCTTTTATGGGTTTTATGGTATTTTTTATCTTTTATGGGTTTTATAATTTTTTTTAGTTTCTAGGGTTTTTGGGGTTTGTTTGGGTTTAAAAGATTTTTCTGTTTGGGGGGGTTTTAGTGTGTTTGGGGGGTTTTATTTTTTCGGTGGTCCTTTAGGTATTCTAGGGTTGTTAAGGAGGTTTATAGTTTTTATGGTTTTTAGGGGTTTTATGGTTTTAAGGATTTTTAGGTTTTTAATGATTTTTAAGGGATTTTAGGGAGTTTCATGATTTTTAATATTTTTAAGGATTTTAGGGATTTTAAAGGTTGTAGGGGGTTTAGGGGATTTTTTGTAATTTTAGGGGCTTTAGTGTTTTTAGGGGTTTTAAAGTGGGTTTACTGTTTTCATGGGGTTTTGGGGGTCTTCTAGGAATCATGGAATTTTTAGAGTTTTTATGTTTTTAGAGATTGTTGGTGTTATTTTAGAGTTCTTTTATTTTTTGGGGGTTTTAGTGGTGTTAACTAGTTTTTAGGGTTTTAGGATTTTTAGGGGTTTTATGGTTATTAATAATTTTATATAGTTTTATGGTTCAAGGGTTTTTTGGGGTTTTATGTCTTTTGGGTTTTATGTATTTTTAGGTTTTTTAGGTTTTTTTTCATTTATAATGGATTTTAGGAATTTGTATTGGGTTTCATGCATTATTTGGAGTTTTCATAGTTTTTGATATTTTAAATAATATTTAGGATCATTATGGTTTTTGTAGGTGTACTACGGGTTTTAGGGTTTTTACTGTTTAATGGTTTTCAATATTTTCTTAGGTTTTTTATTATTATAAAAATTTTTTAGTGGATTTTAATTTTTTAGGTTTTTTGGGGGTTTTAGAGAGTTTTGGGATTTTAAAATGGGGGGTCAGGGATTTTAGTGATTTTTTAGGGTTTCAGAGGGTTTTTTAGGGTTTTAGGGTTGCAAGGATTTTAATGTATTTTAGTATTATTTTAGGGGTTTTGTATCGTCCCGGTTCTGGAAGCCACCCAGAGGCGCCCCGTACCCGGTTGGTCACATGCCCTCAAGCGCATTTCCCCAAACGCCAGAGGCTGCCAACTAGCAGCGAGGGCCTTGGGTGTGATAGTGGGAAAACTATTCCCTCATTGGCAGAGTACACAGCGGAAATAGGTAAACATGAAATAGTGGAAGTAGTGAATAACCAACAATAATAATAGCGGAAGACTAAATCAACAAACTGAAGAAAATATGCATATATGGAATGATGCAAGATACAACTCTAGGAAAGAAGCCAAAAAAGTCACAATGCTAAAACACCACACTACCAAAACAAATAAAAAATAAAAGTAAACAGCTCCTCAGCTTCGCAAGCCAAAGCATGGTCCAATGCTCTCCTTCTCCAAGAAATTAAGTTCCAAAAGTAGAAGGGTGCTTGCCCTTGTCTATACCTGCAACAACATAGTCTTCTTGGGCCCAAAATCATGACCCAAACAGGGTGTGAGATAAAATCTTAGTAGGAAACCACCCGGAAATCTGTGCCTAACAGTCGGTGAGTATATGGCTTGTAAATGCACAATAAGCAGTAAACAGTAACAACAAGCAGTAGGCAGTAACAGTAAGCAGTAAAACAGGATGATACATAGTAGCAATCAATACACAACAGACCAACAGCAGTGAAACAAACAGCTAATAAGCCGGAAACCCACTAGGAAGTACTCGCAGCCATCCCCTTTGGTCCTATCCAAGAAGTACCACAACCCTCTGGGTAGTGCACTCAGACTAACCCTTCTGTCTTGGTCATACAAATTTATGAGACTCTTTGGGGAAGCTCACTCAGTAAATTCCACTTATAGTCTAGGGTAGTCAGGGGCTCTCTTGAGGAAGATCACGCGGTCTAACCCTCTTATCCCCAAGGTATAGAGACTCTCTGAAGAATCTATCTTGGTCAATTCCTCCTATATCCTCAGGTATACCACAGACTCTCTAAGGAAGCTCACTCGGTCAATTCCCCCTCTAGCCTAGGAATGTACTTAAAGAGATTCAAACAAGGTAAGATTCTCTAAGGAAGCTCAATCGGTCTACCCTCCTGTAGTCTATAAAATCCCAGACTCTCTGGGATCTCACTCGGTTTATCCCCTCTATAGTATGTAATATCTAAGACTCTTTGGGAAGCTCACTCGGTCTATCCGTTATAGTCTATAGCACCAGGTTCTCTCAGCCCCGTTCCAGTCAGTTTATAATAATGCTATAATGCTAAATTACACCTATAGAGGTACTTGGCTAACCAAAGTACACCTGTAGAGATACTTAGCTAAAAAATCTACAAGGTAACAAGAATGTCATGAGTTTCACTTCAACCTATATCCGCAATTCATGGAAACAAGTGTAATAGCCAAAGGAAAATGAGACCCAAAGGTCATAAAGAGAACAAATCAAGGGAAAAATACATCCAAGCACAACAAATTATCCTCTAACAAGGTAAATTTACCTCTACACAAGCAAACAAGCAAGGTATGAAAACAACGGGGGAAAAAAGGTAAACACGCAATACCCAATTCATGGGTATTGGTGAAATTTGCACCTAAAACATAGATACTTTGAACAGTAAGGCACAAACCACCTACCTCGATCCTAGGAGATCGATATACTTGAACCACGACGGATAATTCCCCCTATAATTTCGTAGATCTCAAAAAATGCACAAAACATTCAACCTTAGATAACTTGAGAAGGAGAAAGAATTGGAAAACAAGGCTCAAGAAGAAGGGAGAAATCACCTCTGTGCTTCCAATGCAATCGGTCGTGCTCAAATCGGAGAACAGACGGAGAGGCGGGAGCTCGGGGAAGATCCGCCCGTAAAGGTCGCTCTCGGATGAACCAGACCTAGAAGAAGATGGTTTTGGCTATTAGGCGCGACCCTAGTCCATTTTGTGAAAAAAAAGAAAAGTACATGGTGTGCATTTTTAAAGTACACGGTGTGAAGTGGGTCATTCCGTACTCCACCAAAATTGGCCTCCACGTCACCCCTACACACCGTGTGTGTATTCCGGACACGGCCAGCACACGGCTTCGAGCGGGAAAAGAGTACACGGCGTGTACTCAGAAAGTACGTGGTGTGTACTTCAAAAATTTCCAAAATCTCCAAAAATTATAAAAAACTCCAGAAATGGAATGACATGCATTAAACAAAGATCCGGGTTCTTACAAACTTCCCCCCTTAAAGAAATTCATCCCTGAATTTACCTATGTGGGCATAGAAGAAGGATCCTCGAATAGCTCTGGCCACTACGATCGAACCTCAGCCTCCCTCTCCCATGTCTCATCCTGTACTCACCCGTGCTGCCATAGCACTCGTACCAGAGGAACCGACCGGCCTCAGAGAACCTTTGTAATTCGATTGACAATCCAGATAGGATGCTCTTCAAACGACGCACCCGCTTCGAGCTCAACCTCCTCCGGCTGAATGACTTGAGATGGGTCTGAAAAGTAACATCAGAGCTGAGAGACATGGAAGATGTCATGCATAGCCAAGTAATTCTGAGGTAGCTGAAACCGATAGGAAACCGGCCCAACTCTCTCCAACACCTCAAACAGCCTGACGTACCGCGGTGAAAGATTACCCTTTCTCTAAATCCTCTTGTGTCCCAACCTCGGTGCGAGACATAGGAAAACCTGATCTCCGACCTCCAACTCTAGAGGTCATCTCCGCTGATCAGCATAAGACTTATGTTGAGGCTGTTTTGTAGCCATCCTCTTCTGAATCAACTCTATCTACTCAGAGGTATCCTGAATAGGAAGAGGTCTTAGCAAATCTGCCTCTCCTACCTCCATCCAGTATAAGGTTGATCAGCATGGCCTACTGTATAGAGCCTCATATGGTTACATCTGAATGGTCGCCTGAAAACTGTTGTTGTAGGATAACTCCACAAGAGGTGTATTCTTCTCCCAAGAACCACCGAAGTCTAAAATGCAATATCGGAGCATATCCTTAAGCACATGGATCGTGTTCTTGGACTGGCCATCAGTCTGGTGATGGTATGCAGTACTCAAAAGTACATGTGTACCCAAAGCCTTCTAAAGTCCCTTCCAGAATCGAGAGGTAAAGCGTGCATCCCTGTCTGAAACAATAGAGTGTGGAACTCCACGCAGATTAATGATCTCTCTAATGTAAAGTCGTCCCAGATCATCAACACTGTAGGTCTCCTTGATCGGAAAGAAGTGTTCTACCTTCGTAAGTTTGTCGACGATGAACCAAACAACATCACTTCCCCAAGGTGACCTCGGTAACCCGGTCAGGATGTCCATTGTAACATCATTCCACTTCCACTATGGAATGGGTTACTGCTGTAAAAGCCCTACTAGTCGCTAATGCTCTAATTTCACCTACTGACAAGTAGAATATTTCATGACAAAACCAGCAACATCTCTCTTCATACCTAGCCACCAGTACTAGTGATGTAGATCCCGATACATCTTGGGGACGCCAGGATGAACTGCCCAAACTATGGAATGGAAATCCCACATTAGCTCCTCGCGTATGTCTGCTGGCAACCATACGCATCCCTAGAAATGCAAGATCTCATCCTCTCCCACTGTCCATCCAGGAAGAGGGTCCCCTCCTAACACACTCTCCCACGGGACTAAGGCCTTCGAATCTGATAGCTGCCTCATTCGTACCCGATCGAGAAGTGTAGAGGTAACATCCACAGATGAAATAAAGGTCTATCCTTGCCTATCGTGCACCTCCATATTCATCTCAGAGAACAAAGCCATAAGCTTCCACTCACTACTGGCCGCCTGAACTTCCTATATCTGAGTTCATCTGCTCAACGCATCTGCCACTGCATTTCCCTTTCCCGGTGTATAGGCGAGCTCGATGTAAAAGTACTGAAGATACTCGACCCACCTGTGCTGTTTCAGATTCAGATCACGCTGAGTGAAGATATACATGATACTCTTTTGGTCGGTAAAAACTACAAAGTTATCTCCCAGAAGATAGTGTCTCTGACAGCGTAAGGCATGAACAACTGTTGCTAACTCCAGATCGTGTGTCGGGTAGTTCCTCTCGTGTGGCCTCAACTGCCGAGACCCGTACGCAATGAATCCATCTTTCTGCATGAGAACAGCTCCTAGCCTAATACCTAAATCATCATAGTAAACAGTGTAGCCCTTTCCCGGCTCTAGCAAGACTAGTATCAGTGCTGACATCAACCTACCTTTCAACTCCTAAAAGGCTGACTCACAAGAATCTGACCATAAAAACTTCACCCCCTTCTTGGTCAGACATATCAATGGTGCTGCTAGGCACGAGAAGTCCCGAATTAAGCGTATGTAGTATCCAGCCATCCCTAGGAAACTCCGCACCTCAAATATGTTCTCCGGATGCTCCCAGGAAACTACAACTCTCACTTTCTATAGGTCCACTAACAATCCTATCTCCGAGATAACATGACCCAGGATGTGAATCTAATCCATCCAAAAGTGGCACTTCAAGAGTTTAGCATAGAGATGATGCTCTCTCAGTGTACTCAGAATGATCAAAAGATGTGTGGAATGGTCGTGTCGAGTGTGAGAGTACACCATGATATCTTCCACGAAGACCACAAAAAAAGAGTCCATGTACGGATAGAACACTCGGTTCATCAGTTCCATGAAAACTGCAGGCACGTTCGTGAGACCGAACGACATGAATGTATACTCGAAAAGACCATACCTACTCTTGAAAGCTGTCAGAGGTATATCTGATGGTCTAACGCGCAACTAATGACAACCAGACCTCAAGTCGACCTTCGAGAACACCCGAGCTCCTCAGAGCTGATCAAAGAGGTCATCGATCCTCGACAAGGGATATCGGTTCTTGACTGTCAACTAGTTCAGCTTTCGATAATCCACACAAAGCCGAAGGGTACCTTCTACCTTCTTCGCGAATAGGACAGGCAAACCCCACAGATAAGTACTGTGTTAGATGAAAACCTTTGCATGTAACTCCTCCAATAGCTTTTTTAGCTCCTGCAACTCAGGTGTAGCCATCCTATAAGGATGAATGGACACCGATGTCGCTCCTAGAACAACCTCAATCGAGAAGTCTACCTCACGCTCTAGAGGTAAACCTGAAAAGTCTTCTAGCAAGACATCCCTGAAACGATCCACCACTGGAGGAAAGTCTAACTGTGAAGTCCCCTGGTCATCTAGATAAAGACTAGAAATCTGGGTTGTAACTTCCCCTAGCACATGATGCTCGGGTCTAGCTATACCCACCTGGACATCCCACTCGCCTCTATGAAAGAAAGATATGCCCTCCAGTGATACGAAACTCACCCTATGATGATAGCAATCAACGATTGCCTGGAAGGGAACCAACCAGTCCATACCAAGGATGATGTCATAGCCTGTCATCTCTATGACATAGAGGTCCCATAAGAAATGACACCCTGCAACCTCGAGAGGGCACACTCTGCACTGACGTACGCTAGATGTCCTCATTCCCAACGGTGTGACAAGAGTCAACATGTCGGCAAGAGAAAAGATATAGAGGCCAAGGCTCTTCACAACCACAACAGAGATAAAGCTATAGGAAACACCAGTATCGAAAAGGGATGAAGATAAAAATGAGGCTACTAAGATCATACCTCAAACTATAGAAGGGTATGGGTCCTTCTCCTGATATGTCTTCTCCACGACGAAAGATTGTCCTGCACCGCGGCCCTATTACCCTAGCTGACCGCTCTGAGCTGATCCACTCTTCTATCACTGATGACCTGGTGACTGACCACCACGACCACGACCTCCACCTCAGCCTAAATGGATGGAAGAACTCTAGTTCCCTGACTGGTGGGAAACTAGTGAAGCATCCCCAGAACGCGGGGTCATAGAGGAACCCCTACCACCAGTTGAAGGTGAGAAGATATGACAGAAACACTAAAGATGGCCCATCTTGCCGCAAGACCGGCACTCCATCAGATCCCTCTGGCACTGGGGCCCAGTATACCCACTCTTACCGCACTAGTAGCATACAACATGTCTTCCAGAAGATGCATCCCGCGAACCTAGATCTCCTCGAGAAGACTCTCTGTGATGATTCCTACTATCCGTAGGAGGAAAACCAGCTCTGGATGATGAACTGCCTTGGCTCACTGCTCCAGAATCCCTCAGATTGCACTCAGTGATCCGCGCCTGGTTGAAGATGGAGGATATTGAATTAAACTGGAAGATATTCACCTGGGAACGTATCTCTTTCCTAAGACCGTCCTCGAACTTCCTAGAAACTAACAACTCATCACCTGCTGGGATCGGTGTGAAACGCTACAGCTCAGTGAAGCGAGACGAGTAATCCATAACAGAGAGAGTACCCTACTGCAGACTCATAAACTCATGGGCTCGATCAGCCCTTAGGGTCTCTAGATAGAAGTAGTCATAGAAGGTGTGTCGAAACTTTCCCCAAGACATATCTTGCTGACGCCCTGACCATGAGATCACCTCCCACCACCTCTTGGAGGTGTCCTGGATCATATAAGTAGCTATCTTTACCCTTTTCTCCGGAGGGATCTCTAGGTGCTCAAAGATGGGTAGTGTGCCCTCTATCCACGACTCTGATGCCTGGGGTCCTCTATCCCCTGAAAAAGTATGAGGATGTTGCTGCTGAAAAACCCACGTCAACTAAGCCATCGACGGGGCTGGAGGCGGCGCTCCCTTGAAGGTCTGCATCATCCACAGGAAGTCCTCCCTAAACTGAACCTCGACGCCTGCAATGGGTATGAAAGCTGGTGCCAAGGCTGGCTCGACTAGAGGATCGGTAGGAATTCCTTGATCAGCCATATCTGGTGTCTGATCACTGCCTGACGACAGATGTACAACCAAAGGACATCTCAGAGGCATAGCTCTGAAAGATCAAAAGAACACCTTAGATCATGAAAACAAGGAAAGAGAACACAAGAGTGAAAAACAGGAATAGTGGAAGAAAAACACACAAGTTTACAAAACACAACTACACGATGGGTATAAAAACTACACGACATGTCTTCTTAAGCCACTGACATGGGTGTGTACCCCTGCCCTACAGGTCATGTAACACCTAAAACTACACGGCATGTTGACCCAACACATGGTGTGTACTTGAAGTCTATTCCCCTGTCTGAGTATCTTTACATGGCTAACTCACACGATTCAAACTAACCTCAGACTACACAACGTGTTCCCCAGGGACACGACGTGTAATAGACACTGACTCAGCGGCCCGAGTTGTTAGTTACACGGCCGTCTACACAGCTGGAACTTACACGGCGTGTTCCGAACAAACACGGTGTGTATAGGAGAAGGTGACACCGTCATGTTTTGTTCGTGACACGGCCGGGTACCTGGGCAAGACTACACGGCGTGTTCCAAAAGCAACATGGCGTGTCTTAGAGAAGGTCACGCCGACCCATGTTGTTTGTGACACGGCCGGGTTCCTAGACAGAACTACACGGCGTGTTCTTCACCCACACGGCGTGTTCTACTCGAGCTTCCCTGACCCATGTTATTAGTTACATGGCTGGGTACAAGGCTTGACACTACACGGCGTGGACAAACTGTACACGACATTCTCCAGACGTTATTTTCACAACACCATGTTCCTGCACACACAATCAGTAACACGGCCTAAAAACAACATAGTGTGTAACCAGAAAGTACACACTATGTATTCTGGGTTTTTCTAGGCAGTAGCTTAGAAACTGCACAGAAACCTAGAAACACTGAAAACAAGTTAAAGAGGTGCCAAATTCTGATCCATGAGGGCCCATATTCCCCACGAATCAAAGCTTGGCATCTCCTACAGTCATGTACAAGAGAAAAAAGGAACATGGTCCACCAATTTCCAATTTAATAGGGCCTATAACACCTCAAGAATCAAAATTTGGTGTTCATTTAAACAAAGTACAACACAAAAAATTATCTAACAAGAATCAGAGATTCTATAAAGCATCTATCACAACAGCATGCATAATCTACACAACATCTATCACAACATCATTCAATCGCTAATTCACCCTAAATGGCATGTCCAGAATGCATCGCATGTGATTTCTACAGGTGCCTATATGATGTATGAGATGACATAACCTCATCTCATCGGTTTGCGATAGAAATAGAACCGTAATATCAAAACAAAAATAGTACAAAGAATGTGAATAACTATAGGTGAAATCATATCAGCCGTAAAATATCAAGACCAGAAAACAGCAATAGATGAGGTAGTATGGCTTTTCCCTGTATAGGGGTTAGCTACTTCTGGGCACAACTTATTACCAAGTACCGAATCTGTCATATCCCTGGATAAAGTATCTAAATAGTAAAGCAAGATAAAATAATTCCTCTAATACCACTTTGTAACATCCCAGTTCCGAAAACCACCCAGAGGCGCCCCGTACCCGGTTGGTCACATGGACTCAAGCGAATTTCCCCAAACTCCAGGGGCTGCCGACTAGCAGCGAGGGCCTTGGGTGTGATATTGGGGAAACTATGCTCTCATTGAAGAGTACACCGTGGAAATAGGTAAACATGCAATAGCAGAAGCATTGAATAACCAACAATAATAACAGTGGAAGACTAAATCAACAAACTGAAGAAAATATGCATATATTGAATGATGCAAGATAAAACTCTAGGAATGCAGCCAAACAAGTCAGAATGATGAAACACCACAGTACCAAAACAAGTACAAAATAAAAGCAAAAATCTCCTCATCATCGGAAACAAAATCTTGGCCCCATGCTCTCCTGCTCCATGAAATCAAGTTCCAGAAGTCGAAGGGCGCTTTCCCTTTCTTATACCTGCAACAACATAGTCTTCGTGGGCCAAAAAGCATTCCCCAAACAGGTTGTGAGATAAAATCCCAGTAGGAAACCACCTGATGATATATGCCTAATAGTTGGTGAGTATATGGCATGTAAAAGCACAATAAGCAGTAAACAACAACAACCAGCAGTAGGCTGTAACAGTAATAAATAAAACAGGATGATACATAGTAGGAATCAATCCACAACAAACAAACAACAGTGAAACAAACAGCTAATAAGCCTGAAACCCACTGGGAAGTGCTTGCAACCATCCCCTCTGGTCCTATCCAAGAAGTACCACAACCCTCTGGGTAGTCCACTCATCCTAACCCCTCTGGCTTGGTTATACGAATTTATGAGACTCTATGGGGAATCTCACTTGGTCAATTCCCCTTATTGTCAAGGGTAGTCAGGGACTCTCTTGAAGAAGATCATGTGGTCTAACTCTCTTAGACCCAAGGTCTAGAGACTCTTTGAGGAAGCTATCTCAGTCCATTCCTCCTATACCCTCAGGTATAACATAGACTCTCTAAGGAAGCTCACTCGGTCAATTCCCCCTCTAGTCTGGGAAGGTTCTTAATGAGATTCAAACAAGTTAAGACTCTATGAGGAAGCTCAGTTTGTCTAACCTCCTGTAGTCTATAAAATCAAAGACTCTCTGGGAGCTCATTCAGTCTATCCCCTCTGTAGTCTGTAATATCTAAGACTCTCTGGAAAGCTCACTTGGTCTATCCCTTATAGTCTATAGCACCAAGTTCTCTCAGACCCGTGCCAGTCAGTGCATAATAATGCTATAAGGCTAAATTACACCTATAGAGATACTTGGCTAACCAAAGTACACCTATTGAGCTACTTAGCTAAATAGTCTACAAGGTAACAATCATGTCATGAGATTCACTTAAACCTATAACCACATGAAATGGAAACAGGTGTAACAGCCAAAGACAAACGAGACCCAAAGGTCATAAACAGAAAAAAGAAAGGGAAAAATACATCCAAGAACAACAAATTATCCTCTAACAAGGTCAATTTTCTTCTACACAAGCATACAAGCAAGGTAGGAAAACAACGACAGCAAAAAGGTAAACACGCAATACCCCGTTCACGGGTATTGGTGGAATTTTCACATAAAACTCAGAGACTTTGAACGGTAAGTCACAAACCACCTACCTCGATCCTAGGAGATCGATATACTTGAACCAAGATAGCTAATTCCCCCTTTAACATTGTAGATCTGAGAAAAAACACAAAATTTTCAACCTTAGATAACTTGAGAAGGAGGAAGAATTGGAAAACAAGGCTCAAGAAGAGGGATGAACCCACCGCTGCACTTTCAATGCAATCAACTGTGCTCGAATCGGAGAACGGACGGAGAGGCGGGAGCTCGGGGAAGATCCAGCTATACGGGTTGTTCTCGAACGAACCAGACCTAGAAGAACATTATTTTGGCGATTAGGCGCGACCCCAGACTGTTTAGTGAAAAAAGTACACAGCGTGTATTTTTAAAGTACATGGCATGTAGTCGGTCTTTCCGTACTCTGCCAAAACCAGCCTTCAAGTCACCCCTACACACTATTTGTGTGGCTCGGACATGGCCAGTACACTTCTTCGAGCAGGAAATGAGTACACTGAGTGTACTTAGAAAGTACACGGTGTGTACTTCAAAAATTTCCAGAATCTCCAAAAAATATCAAAAACTCTAGAAAAGGAAAGACATACCTGAAACAAAGATCCGGGTTCTTACAAGTTTTGTGATTTCTTATTGTTTTTAGGGTATTAGTGTTTTATTGTTTATAGGGATTTTTGTGATTTTAGTAGTTTAGGGTTTTTAGTGGGTTTTTGGGTTTTTGTGTTTTTTGGGCTTATTAGGGTATTTAGATTATTTAGGTTTTTATGGGTTTTAGTGTTTTTTAGTATTATGTATGGGTTTTAGGGATTCAATTAATATTTAGAGTTTTATGGTTTATAGAGGTTATAGTATTTTTAGGGGTTTTAGGTGTTTCATTTTTTTGGGTGTTTAAGGTTTTTTTGGTTTTTAGTTTTTTATTTATTATATATTTTTTTGGTTGTTCATTTTTTCTTGGTTTTTCTGGTTTTTAGGATCTTTATAGTGTTTTAGGATCTTTTAATGATTTTATTGTTTTATGGATTTTAGTGTTTTAAGGGTTAAATTAGTTTTAGGGGGTTATGATATTTTGGCGGTTCAAAATATTTTAGGTTTTCTTGGTTTTTTAGTTGTTTTTAGGGTTTTTATGGGTTTTTAGTTATTTCAGGTATTTTCATGGTTATTAGGGTTTTTGGGGTTTTCTGGGTTTTTAGGAATTTTAAATGTATTTTTATTTCATATAGATTTTTGGATGTCTAGGAGGTTTTAGTTTTTTCATGGGTTTCAAGGTTTATTTAGCATTTTTAGTGGTTGTTTCGGGGTTTAGGGATTTTATATATTTTAGGGGTTTTTAGTGGTTTTTCCATATTTTAAACCTATTTAAATTTTTAATTGGTTTAATGGGATTTTTGTGGTTTTAGAGTGTTTTAGGAGTTTTAGGATATTTAGGGTTTTTAAGGATTTTATGTGTATTAGGGTACGTTTTTGGGTTTTAGAGGTATTTTTATGGAATTTTAGGTTTTGTAAGGGTACTTCAATTTTTTTGGGTTTTATGTATTTTAATCATTTTAAGTGGTTTTAGGGTGTTTTCAGAAGTTTTATCCATATTTTAGTTATTTTATGGGGTTTTAAGGATTTTAGGGTTTTTACCCTTTTTTAGGGTTATTGATATTTTTTCAATGTTTTAAGGATTTTTAGGGATTTTAGGGTTTTATGGGTTTTAAAGGATTTTAGTTTATTTTTGGGTTTTTTTGTGTCATTTTAAGTGTTATAATGGTTTTATGTTTTTTTAGTGTTTTTGGGATTTTCTAGGGTTTTAGGAGTTTTAAGGACACTAGGGTTCTTTTTGGGTTGTTTATGGTTCATTTAGAATTTTGTATGATTTTTTTGGGTTTTATAGTTTGATTGATTTTAGGGATTTTTAGGGGGTTTAAAGTGGTTTTAATGGATTTAATGATTTTTAGGGTTTTTAGTATTATTGATGTATTTTAGGGATTTTTTGGATTCTATGTTTTTTATGGGTTTAGAGGGTTTTAGGGGTTTATAGACTATGTTATGGGTGCTTTAGTGTTTTCTAGGGTCTTTTATGTGTTTTTAGGGGTTTATGGGTTTTATGGTGTTATAGTTTTTTATATTTTTTAGGATTTTTATGGTTTTATGGTTTTTTTTATTTATGTTTTTCAATTAATTTTTAGGATTTTTAGTGTTTTATGGTTTTTATGATTTTTAGGGTTTTTACAGTTTTTAGGGTTTTGGGGGTTTTGGGGGTTTTTATTATTTAATATTTAGTTTGGTTTTAGTTTTGGGGTTTTATCAGTTTTTAGTGTTTCTAAGGTTTTTAGGATTTTTAGGGTTTGTTAGGGGATTTCAGGGTTTTTTTGGCTTTCTTGTGTTTTCAGGTTTATTGAGGTTTGAGAATCTTTTTAGTGAATTTTAGGTGTTTATTATGTTTTCTTAGAGGTTTTAGGTTTTTATGGATTTTATAAAACATATTTTGGAATATTTAGTGATTTTTTTTCTTTTTTGAGTAATTTGGTATTTCTAGAGTATTTTAGAGGTTTATTAATTTTTAGATATTTTACAGTTTTCATTGGTTTTTAGGGGTTTCGGAAAATTTTTAAGGGTTTTAGGGTTTTGATTATTTTTCGTACTTTTATAGTTCTAACTATTTTTTTGTGGTTTTAGGATTTTTTTTGTTCTTTTTATGGGTTTAGGGGTTCTTTATTTTGGGGGGGTTTTGTGTTTTTGTGGTTTTATGGGGTTTTTAAGGGTATTTTAGGGTTTTGGAATTATATTGTGTTTCTTGGTCATTCTAAGGATTTTTTTTGGGGGTGGAGGTTAGAAATTTCAGGGGGTTTATTGTTTTTACATTTTATTTAGGGCTTATTTAGGTTTTAATAGATTTTATGGTTTTGGGGGTTTTTATGTGGTTTAGTGAATTTTATGGATTTTTACAGATTTTAAGATTTTTAGGGGTTGTCGAAGGTTATTATAGGGTTTTTATGGTTTTTAGGATTTTTACAGTTTTTATGTTTTATAATGTTTTTTATGTTGTTTAATGTTTTCTGGATTTTTTTTGGGGTTTTCGGTTCGCTGGGTCTTTTAGTGTATATTATGGTTTTTTGGGTTTTTACAGTTTTTGGGGATTTTAATGTTTTTAAAGGTTTTATGTTCTTTTATAGTTTATGAATTTTTTTCTTCATTTTTTAGCGTTTTTAGGTTGTTTAGTGTCTTTTTGGGAATTTTAGGGGTATTAGTATTGTTTTTGGTTTTTTAAAGGTTTTTAGGGTTGTGATGGAGTTTTAAAAGTGTTTTTGGATTTTAAGGGTTTTATAGGACTTTAGAGTTTTTAGGGGTTTTAGGGTCTTATAGATTTTTTGGGTTTCTAGTGTCTTTTAGGGTTTTATGGGTTTGGGTGGAGGGGGTATAAATATTTTTAGGGGGTTTTGTAATTTAGGGTTTTTAGGGACTTTTAGGGTTTTCTATGTTTTTAGGGGTTTTTTTTGTTTTTTTGGTTTTTATGGATTATAGGGATTTTAGGTTTTTAAGGTTCTTTTATTTTTTTATGGTTTTAGGATATTTAGTGTTTTTTGGAGTTTTTGAGAATGGGGAGTTTTAAGGGGAGTAAAGGGGGTTTAGGGTCTTTTAGGGTATATAGGGTTATTTAGGGGTTTTAAGGTCTTTTAATGTTTTCAAGGGGCATGGAAGATGTGGGGGTTAGGCTATTCCCCCCCCCCCAATTTATTAGAAAAAAGATGAAGATGGAAAGGAATTATAGGGGTAAAATGACCCATGCCCAAAGAAATCCTTAACAACACCAAACCCAAAAATCCAAAAAAAACAAATATGTACACAAAAAGACAAACAAAGCAGAACTTCATAACAGTCCCCATCATCACCTCCTGAACAATCTACAACCAGCATTCCACAGCACCATATCCCCAAGTAGCAAATTCATCAGCAATCGTCACCACGATATCAGTAGCACCACAATAAACTCTTCTTGCCAAGCATATCCACTTCCATCAACACATAACCTCCAGCGCCAACAACATAAAGATCGCCTTCATCACATCGTAGACAAGAATCACCCATCACGATCATCCAACCTCCCTTTGCACTGTTCCCACCATCCATCACCTCCTTGCCATGAAGATCGCTCACCATCAACATATAACTACCAGCAGCTTCCAACCTTCCACACCTAGTAACACATCCATATACACAGGACAACTAGCACCAATGCGTGTGACAAACCACAGCACCCAAAACTCCTTGTTCATACCTGTAACCATAAATCCCTTCTGATGACAGCTTCCACTGCTACTCAACATACCCAAAAAACAGCACCAAAAACCACTCACATCCAAACTAGCCATAACTTAAGAATTCATAGTCCAGCATAGCAGCCACACAGAACAACTTAACCATCCTTTCATCGACAACACAAAGAAAAAATGAAACTGAGGAACTAGATACATATACCTGCATGTTCTGCGCAAACTAATGCTAAGCCGATTTGGTATCCTACACCAGAGAACTGATCATGCCACCTCCAATCCAGCATAACTCACTCTGCATCCACCGATTCCTCCACCAGTCACACCCACCATCGAGACCGTCGATCTTTTGAAAAGTGAACCCAACAAAACCCAACATCATGATGCACCAGCAACCATCATCCTGTGACCCAAACCAGATAAAAGACCAGTTGTCCCCGGATCCACTCCAAATACACAAAATATTCAGAGTGTAGCTTCAGAAAAAAAGAAGAATCACAACCAAGTCCAGCTCCATGCAGAGCTTCACGAAGCCCAGAGGGGATCCATGAAGCTATGGAAGGAACAACGCCCAAAGTTGAGGTGCTGTAGTCGAGACCAATGTAGTTATATCATGACCACTCCTCTATATAACTATAGAACCATGCGAAGGAAAGAACAAATCCACCCAACGCCTCCAAAAAACTACAACGCCACATGTAAGCAGGTCCAGATTTTCCCCAATAATCTGATAAAATACAAATCCGTACTCTGAAAAGGCCATATTTGACCATCCCATCCTTGGATCTGAAGCGCCACATAGAGGAAAGACCATATCTGACCCTCCCTACCAAATCTCTACCACGCCGCACACCAGAAAGACTAAATCGGACCCTCTGTAATTTTTATCAAGCCTTCGACCAAAGCTTCTGCTTGAGAGGGTCTATGAGGGCACCATCATGCCAAATAAACTGCACCTTGAGAAGAGGGAGTAGCAGTGATGAGCAAGACGACGCCTGAAAATCCACCGTTGTGCTAAAGGAGCACCATGCAATGAAGGAAGGATGTCGCCAGAGAACCCTAATTTAAGAGGATCCAGGAGACTTGGGAGCCATATATTCTTAATGTTTTCAAGGGGTTTAGTGTGTTTTTGATTTTTATGGTCCTTTTAGAGGTTTTCAGCATTGTTTAGGGTATTAGGTTTTTAAAGGGTTTTTAGGGGGATTTAGGGTTTCAATGGTTTTTAGTGTCATTTATGAACTTTTAGGGTCATATATAGATTTTAGTTTTTTTGTTTCATTAGGAATTTTAGGGTTTTAGGGTACTTTATGATTTTTAGGGTCTTTTTTAACACAAACGGGTTTTAAGGGTAATTTATTCTTTTTAGGGGTTTAGGGTCCCTTAGGGTTTTTTAGGGGTTTACGGTCCTTTGGGGTTTATGAGTTTTTCAGATACTTTAATGGTTTTAAAGATATTTTTTAATCTTATTGTGGTTTTTGGTGTTTTTTTGTGTTTTAGGGGTTTGAAGGGTTTTGTGGAATTTTAGGGATTTTTAGAGTCTTGTAAGGTTTTTTTGGGTTTTGGGGGTCATATAGGGTTTTAGGGTTTCTTACGGTCTTTTATGGGAAGTAGGGTTATTATGGGTTTTATGGTTTTAACGGGTATATGGTTTTTGTGGTAATTTTAAATATTAGGGGTTTGGGGGTTTTTAGGTGGTTTTAGTGTTTTTTGGGGGTTTATGGTTCTTTAGTATTTTAGGGGGGTTTTAATGTTTCTTGGGAATATTTAGGGGGTCTAAGGTGTTTTTAGTGGTTTAGGGGTTTTTATTATTTTTAGGATTTCATAGGGTTTTATGGTTTTTAGGGATTTTAGCAGTTTAAATGGTTTTAGTGGACTTAGTTCTCTTGTAGGGATTTAAGGTTTATTACTCGTTTTAAGGGGTTTTAGTGTGTTTTTTGGATTTTTGGGGGTTTTAGGGGTTTTAGGACTTTTAGGGGTTTATGGGTTTTTTGGGGGTGTTAAATTGGTTTTAGGGGTTGGACGGGTAGTGTTTTAATGGTTTTTTAGGTATTCTCAATAATTTGATTGTGGGGGGGGGGGGTAGAGTTTATTTCCTAGTTTAAATTATTTTTATGGGTTTTATGGGATTTAGGGTTATTAAGATTTTTAGGGTATTTAAGGGTTTTATGATTTTTAGTGATTTTAGGGTTTTTAAGGTTAATAATGGTACATATGAGATTTAAGGTTTTAAGACTTTTAGGGTTTAATATTATTAGGTTCATTTCTGTTTTTAGAGTTTTTAGGGGTTTGGGGCTTTACAAACTTCATTTAGAGTTTTTAATGTAATATTATGCCTTTTAGAGTTTTTTTATGTATTTTTAGTTTTTATTGGATTTTAGGGTTTAGGGTTTTTAGGGTTTTTTTTTGGTTCTACGGTTTTTTAGGGGTTTTATGTTTTTGTAGTTTTTGTGTTCTTTGTGTGGTTTAACAATCTGGGGGGGGGGGGGGGGTTGGTGCTCTTTATATTTCACTGGTGTATTACTATCTTTAAAGATTTATTGTGTTTTATGGTTTTTTTGTGGTTTAAGGTATATCAATGTTTATAGGGGTTTTTCCATTTTTTTTGGTTTTTTGGGGTTTTAGTGTCTTTAAGGGTTTTAGGTTGTTAAGGGTTTTGGGAATTTTTATTTTATTTCTTTTACGAGTATATGGGTTTTATTATTTTTCTGGGTTTTATGGTTTTAGGGGTTTATGGGTTTTATGGGTTTTTTGATTTTTAGGTGTATAAAGGGTTTGGGGGGTGTGGATGTATTTATTTTAGGGGTTTTAGAGTTTTTTGGGGTTTGAGGGTGTTTGAGGGTTTACTAGATATTTTTAGGTTTTATAGGGTTTTGATGTTTTTTTGGGTTTTAGGTAGTTTTAGAAAAGTTATGATTTTTTTAAAGTCATTAGGGTATTTTAATCATTTTTATGGTTTTTAGGGATTTCTAGGGTCCTTAGGGTCTTTTAGGGGGTTTAGGGTCTATTCAGTTTATATGGGTTTCACGGTTCATTTAGATTGTTATGGTTTTATAGGTCCTTTAAAAATTTTATGGGATTTTTGGGGTTTTCATTTTTTTATGGTTTCATTATTTTTATATTATTTTTAGGTTTTTATGTATTTTTACTAATTTTTGGGTTTTAGTGTATTTTGAGGGTTTTAGGGGTTTTAGGGTTTTTATAGATTTGGGGTTTTAGTGATTTTTAGTAATTATAATTTTTAATGGTTTTAGGATTTTTATGGGTTTTTACTATTTGTTAAGGTTTTAAGGGTTTTAGGGGCTTAGGGTATTTTAGGTTTTTATGATCATATAGGGGTTTTTATGATTTTCTATGTTGTTTTCAGGGGTTTAGCGGGGTTTAGGCTGTTTTATGTGATTTATGGTTTTTAGGGTTCCTATTGTCTCCTGGGTTATTTAGAGCTATCTAGTGGGTTTTCAGGTTTTTATGGGTTATTTAGGGGTTTTATGGTTATTTATACCCTTTATTTATTTTAGAGAAATTTAAGGTTTCTTGTTTTTAGGGACCTTTAGGGTTTTTAGGGTGTTTAGGGTCCTTTAGGGTATTTTAAGTATAACTTTGGGGATTTTAGGGATTTTAGGGTCTACATCATTTTTTATGTTCTACATGTGTTTTAGGGTTTTTGATGTCTTATAGGATTTCTGGTTATTTTATGGGTTTTTAGGGATTATTTTGGGGGATTGTTGTCTTTCAGGGGTTTTATGGGTTTTATGGCAAATTAAGGCTTTATGGTATTTTACATGTTTATGGGTTTTTTTGTATTTTTTTGGTTTTGTGGGTTATTTGAGTCTTTTAGGTTATTTAGGGTTGTAACAGGTTTTCTAGTGTTTTTATATTTTTCGATAGTTTTTAGGTTTTTTTGATTTTTTTTAATTTTTTGTGGTTTAAGGTATTTTTAGAGTTTTTACATTTTTTATATTCCGTATTGTTTTGAGATTTTAGTGTGTTTGAGGGTTTTTAGGATATTTAAGGATTTTTAAGGGGTCTTAGGGTTTATAGTGGTTTTTTTAATATTTTATGGGTTTTATGGTTTTTAGGGTTTAAAGGGTTTATTATTATCTTTGGGGTTCCTTTAGGGTTTTATAGTTCTTAGGGGTTTTAGGGTATTTTAGGATTTTTAGTGTTTTATGGTTTTTTAAATTTTAGTGTTGGAGGGGGGGTTATGTTTATTGTGGTTTTGAGAGTTTTTGATATATTTATTTGTCTTAGGGTTTGTAGGGGTTTTATGGTTTTAAGAGGGTTTAAGGGTTTCTATATTTTCTAGGGTGTTTATGGTTTTGAAATTTTTTTTGCAGTTTTTCAGTTTTTTTTGGTTTTTTGTGGGTTTTATGTATTTTTAGGGTGTTTATGGGTTTTTTTTTGAGTTTTAAGGGGTTTATAGTTTTTAGGTAATTTTATTTTTTTTTAAAGTATTCTTGGTCTTTTTATGTTTTTTAGAGTTTTGTGGGTTTTAGAGTCTTTTAGGATTTTTTGGATTATTTTGATATTTTAGGGGTTTATGGTTTTTTTTTTGGTTTTTTGGTTAGTATTGTTTTTATGGTTATTTTGTTTCTTAATGTTCTAAGATTTTTTTTATGTTTTTATGGTTTTTTGGGTTTTTGGGTTTTAATGGGTTTTAGGGGTTTTAGGAGTTTTCAGAGTTTTTTTGGGTTTATAGTGGTTTTAGGATTATTATGGTTTTGGGGGTTTTTATAATGTTTTTTGGTGTTTTAGGGGTCTTAAATATTTTAGGGTTTTGGGGTTTCTTTTTTATCTTTGTTTTTTAATGGTTTTTGGGTTTTAAAGGGTTTTAGTGTTTTTAGGGATTTAGGGGTTTTTAGGGTTTAAATGGTTTAAATTTTTACAGTGTTTTAGTGTTTTTAGGGTCTTTTAGTGGTTTTATATGGTTTTAGTGTCTTTTTGGGTTATTAAAATTTATATAGAGACTTAAGGATTTTACGGTTTTAAGCCACTTTTTGGTTTTTAGGAGTTTTTGGGAGACTTAGGATTTTAAATGGTTTTTGGGACCTTTGTGGTGTTTCTGAGTTTTTAGGGGATTTTATGGATAGTATGGGTCTTTTGATGGGTCTTATAGTTGGGGGGGTTAGTGTTTTTTAAATTTTCGGGGATTTTAGGTATTTCTATGGGATTTAGACATATTTATGGGTTTAGGCATATTTAGGGTTTTAGGTCAATTTTATCAATTTTATTATTTTTATAGTTTTAGGGATTTTATCAATTTTAGGGGTTTTTACATCTTTTTAGGGTTTTAGTGATTTTTGTGGTCATTTAGGATTTTTAAGTCTTATAGGATTTTAAGGGGATTATAGGATTTTTGGTTTTTACGGTATTTAGTGATTTTAGAGTTTAAGGTTAGTAAATGGGGTTTTAGGGTTTTAGTGGGTTTTGGTGTGTTTAGGATTTTTTAAGATTTTAAGGGATGGGGGCTGGGTTGTTTGGGGGACGGTATGGGTTTTTTGGGTATCTATGATTTATAGGGCTTTTAGGTTCTTTTAGGGGTTTTGTGGTTTTAGGTTTTTTATGGTTTTTATAGGTTTTTAGGGGTTTTCAAGATTTATGGGTTTTATGGTTTTTATGGTTTTCATTTTTTTTGAGTCCTTTAGGTTTTTAGGTGTTTTTAGGGTGTTTATGGGTTTTTAGGATCTTTTTGTTTTTATATGTTTATTTATGGTGTTTTTTGGTTTTCCTGGGTCCTTTAGTGTTTTTGTAACGTTCTTATGGTCTTTTAGGGGTTTTAGGGGGTTTTAATGGTTCATAGTGGTTTCAAGGTCTTTCTGCATCTTTTATTATTTATAGGGTTCAGGGTCCTTTCATGTTTTTTTGGGTTTTTGAGGTCCTCTTAGGGGTTTTACGGGTTTTGGGATCCTTTATAGGTTTTAGGGGTTTTACAATCCTTTAGAAGATATAATGTTTTTTCGGTGGTTTTGACGTGTGTTTATGGTTTTAAGGGTCTCCAATGTTTTTTTGGTTGTTATGTGGTTTTACAGATTTTTTTGGGGGGTTTTATGTTTCTAAGTGTTTTAGGGTTTCAGGGATTTTTTTGGTTATTAGGGATTTTATTCCTTTTTTGATTTTTTTGAGGGATTAATTTTTTAGGGGTCTTATGGTTTTAGGTTTTTTTATGGTTTTTAATGTTTCTAGGGTTTTAAGAATATTTTAGGGGTTTTAGGGTTTTCAGGAATCATTAGAGTTTTTATCTTTTTAGGGAATTTTATTGTGTTTTGGGGGGCTTAGTGTCCTTTAGAGTTTTTATATTTTCATATTACGCTTTCAGGGTTTTAGGTTTCATGAGTTTTAGGCGTTTTTTAGTGTTTTTAAGGTTTTTAGGGTTTTTAGGGTTTTTTATGATATTATAGTGTTTTTTGGATTTTAGGGTTTTTAGGTTTTTAGGTTTTTAGTGGCTTTATGTTTTTCATGGTTTTTAACAATTTACTGGTTTTTATAGTTTTAGTGTTTTTACGGTTTTTGTGTTTTAAGGACATTTAGGATTTTTTTTTAATTTTAGGTTCTTTCTAGGATTTTTAAATTTCATTTAGTTTTTTAAGGTTTTCTAGTGCATTTAAGGGATTTTATAGGGATTTTAGGTGTTTAATTATTTTTTAGGGTTTGTATGGTCTTTCACGATTTTGGGTCATTTAAGGATTTTTGGGGATTTTAAGGACCTTTGGAGATTTTAGGATTTGTAGGGTCCTTTAGGATTATTAGGGTCTTTGGGGTCATTTAGAGGTTTTAACATCGTTTATGATGTTTTTGGGTCTTTGGAGTTTTTTTTGTTTATGGTTTTTACGTACATTTATTTTTTTAGGGTAATATGGGGTTTACAAATTTTTAGTGTTTTTAGTTTTTTTTGGTTTTATAAAATTTTAGTTTATTATGGTATTATATGGTATTGTAGGTTTTTTATGATTTTTATTGTATTTTAGTATTTTTATTATTTTTAGGCTCCTTAGGGGTTTTTAGGGTTTTTCATCCTTTTAGAAAAATTATGAGTTTTAGAGATTTTTTGGATTTTAGGGGTTTGAAGTACCTTGTAGTTTTTTATGATATTAAAGGTCATTTAGGGGTTTTTAGGGTTTTATATTTATTTATGATTTTTAAAATTATTTGGGGTTTTGGGGTTTTCTGAAATTTATGGGCTTTAGAGGTTTTCTGGGTTTTACGATGATTTTTTCAAGTTTTTTATGGTTTTAGGGTGTTAACCAGTTTTTAGTTTATTAATTACTTTTTATGTGTTTATAGTGTTTATAGTGTTTTCTTTATTTTTAATTGTTTTATGTTTTTTAGGGGTTTTAGGGTTTTTATGCTTCTTAATTGTTTCAATATTACTTAAGTTATTTTTATATTTTTTGGGTTTTTTGTTTTCTTAGGGTTTTTAGGGGTCTCGGGATTTTTATGGTTTTGGGGTTTTGGGGTTTTTAAAGGTGTTTATGGTTTTTATGGTTCTTATGGGTTTTATAGTTTCTAGAGTTTTTAGGGGTTTAAATGGTTTAAGTGTTTTTTTGGTTTTTCATATGGTTTCTTGTTTTTTTGTTTTATAGGGTTTATCTAGTTTTCAATGGATTTCTATGGATTTTATTGGCTTTAAGGACTTTTAGGTTTTCAAGGTCATTTAGGGTTTTAGGAGTTTTTGGGTTTTTAATATTTTTTGGTATTTTGGGGGTTTTATGGTTTTATATGGTCCTTTATGGTGGGGGTGAGAGGGTTGGGTTTTTTAAATTTCTTTAGGGCTTTAGGGCCTCTTATCATTTTTTTTGGATTTTTAGTCGTTTAGTCACTTTTATGGTTTTTAGGGTTGAATAATGGTTTTTACTATATAAAAGGGTTATTAATGTGGTTTTATGGTTTTCAGGGTATTTAACGTTTTAGTGGGCTTTAGGGTCCTTTTGGGTGATTTATAATTTTTTTTAGTCCTTTATGGTCCATTTGGATTTTTGATTTCTTGGATTTTTGAGTTTTTTTATTTTATATTTTTAATGATTTTTTGGGTTTTACAGGGGTTGAAAGGTTTATTCATTTTAGTTTTTTAAGGTTTTTATGATTTTTAGGGATTTTAGGGGCTTTTATGGTTTTCAAGTTTTTAATGTTTTCAGGTTTTAGTGGAATTTTATGGTTTTTAGAGTCATTTATAAATTTTAGGGTTTGTTTATGCTTTTAGGGTCTTTTAATGTTTTTAATGTCTTTTAGGGTTTTATTAGATTTAAGGAAATTTTTGGGTCTTTTAGGAGTTTTAGGGTTGTAGGTGTTTTTATGGTTTTCTATTGTCTTTTAGGGGTTTAAGGTGGATTTATGTTTTCAAAAATATTGTTATGGTTTTATGGACTTTTAAGGGTTTTTACATTTTTAGGGTCATTTAGCGTTTTTCAGGCCCTTATGGGGTTTTTTTATTTTAGGGTCATTTATTATATTTATGGATTTTTATAATTATTTAGGGTTTTTTGATCCTTTAGGGTTCTTAAGGATTTTTAGGACCTTTTTCGGTTTTCGGGTTATTTATGTTTTTTTTGTTTTTCCTTTATGGTTTTCAGGGTTTTTAGTGTCTATTTATTTTAATTATTATTTTCTACCCTTTTATTGATTTTTAGGTTTTGGGTATCTTTTAGGGTGTTTTTTGTTTTTAGGGCCTTTTAGGTGTTTTATTGTTATAATTTTATTTTTCAGTTTTTAGGGTATTTTGGAATTTTAGGGTTCATTTAGGGGTTTAGTTTTTTTTGTGTGTATTTTTGGGATTTAGGGCTTAAGGGTTTTTTATACATTTTAATGTTTTTAATGTTTTATATTTTTTTAGGTGATTTTAGTGTTTTAGGAGTTTCAAAGGTCATTTTTAGGTTTTAAGGGGTTTTATGTTTCATAAGGGTTTTGGGGGTATTAGGGTTTTGAGGGTTTTTACAACATGAAGGATTGTTTTTATGTTTTTGTAGAATTGTTTAGGTTTTTTGGAATTTTAAAATTTTTTAGCTGTTTTTAGTGTTTTTCAGTTTTTTAGGGATATTAGGTTTTGTAGTTTTTTTGTGTTTTAAGGGTTTTTTGGGTTTTTATGTTTATTTTGCGTATTTATGGGTTTTTATGGTGTTAGTGTTCTAGGGTTTTATGATTTTTTGAGGGGGAGGTTGGGGTTTTTTAATGTTTTTATGTGTATAGGTTTTTAGGGTTTTTAGGGGTGTTCTTTTTATTTTAGGATTTTTAAGGGTTTTGGGTTTTTAGGGTTGTATGGTTTTTTTGAGTTTTTACTAGTTTTATAGATTTTGAACGTTGATTAGGTTTTTTTGGATTTTTATGCTTTTAAGGGATATTTTGGTGTTTTTTTGGAGTTTTAAGGGGTTTTCAGTCATTTTTGGGGGATTTTAGATTTTTCTAGGGTTTTAGGGGTGTAAAGGGTTTTTAGTGTTTTCATGTTCTTTAGGGTATTTAGGGTTTTTGTTGCTTTTATAGTTTCTAAGTGTTTTGAGTTCTATTTAGATATTTTTGGGTTTTTTGTTTTTTATATGGATTTATATGATTTTAATGGGTTTTCGTGTTATTCTAATATATTTAGGGTTTTCAGTTTTCTTTTGGATTATTATTTTTTTGGGGTTTTAGATCTTTTATAGATTATATATATTCTTGGAATTTTATGGGTTTTAGAGATTTTTAGGGTGTTTTAATGAATTTTAGTGTGTTTGGTGTTTTTATGGGGTTTTTGTATTTATTAGGTCTTAGGTGTCTTTAGGGTTAGGCGGTTGTGTTTTTAGGTGTATTTAGCTGTTTTAGCTTAATTTTGGATTGTTTTAAGGGATTTATAGTTTTTTGGTGTTTTAGGGTTTTTTGGTGGTTTTTGGGTTTTTATGATTTTAGTGTTTTCAGGGTTGTTTGTTTTTTGGTTTTTTGGTTTTTTGGTTTTTTGGCATCTTAGGTTTTTATTATTCATTAGGGTTTTTAAGATATTTATGGTTTTTAGGGACTTTTAGGTTTTTATAGGGTTTCTAATATTTTAGGTATTTTTAGGGTTTTATATACTTTTGTATATTTTTTAGTGTTTTAATTTTTTAAGTGTTTTAAGGTTGTTTTAGGGTTGGTATGGTTTTTTTGGGTTATTTATGGGATTATGTGTGTTTAGTGTTTTATTTATTTATGTGTTTTTAGTGTTTTTAGGGGTTTCACGTTTTTTTTGGGTTTTAGGATTTTTTGGGTGTTTATGTGTTTTGGGGTTTTTTTCGTTTAATAGGTTTTTAGTTTTCAAAGGAGTTTTATTTTTTTTGTGTTTCTAGGGTTTATAGGGTATTTATTGTATTTATGGTTTTATTATTTATATGTTTTTTATAGAATTTAAGGGTTTTAAGAATTTTATGTTTTTTAAAGGTATTAGGGGTCTTAATGTGATTTTTTGGTATTTAGGGGTTTTTAGGGTTTTCTGGGTATTTTTTAGTTTAATGGGTGTCTTATGGTGTTTTCATGGTTTTTATTGTTTTAGGGTATTTTTTACTATTTTAGGGTCATTTTTGTTTTTATATTTTTTAGTATTTTTAGGGGTTGTAATGGTTTTTTAGATTAGTGTGTTTTTTAGTGTTTTTAAAGTTTTTAATGCGGAATAAGTTCTTTCATGGGTCTTTCGGTATTTTTAGGACCTTCTTTGGGGTTTAAGTGGGATTATGGAGGTATTAGTTTTTTTGGATTTTTGGGTTTTCGATTTTCTATAGAGTTTTAGGGTTTTTAGAGTCTTTTAAGGGTTTTTGTATCCTTTTAGATTTTGGATGTCCCTTTAGGGTTTATTATGGTTTTCAGGGGAATTATGGGTTTTGTTAGGAGTTGTACGGTTTCTAGGAGTTTATAGGGGTTTTTAGGTTTTTTATGGTTTTATTGTTTTTGGGTATGTTAGGGTTTCTTTGGATTTTTAATGGTTTTTTGGTCTTTTTAGAGTTTTTAGGGTTTTTAGTCATTTTAGGGTTTTTGGGTTTTTGGATTTTTGGAGTATTTTAGATAATTTAATGTTTTTGGGACATTTAGTGGCTTTTTAGGGTTTTAGAATCTTTAGTGGTTTATAGAGTTTTTTAGGTTTTGGGGGTTTTTTTGAGTTTTTAGTTCCTTTTAGTGTATATAAATTATTTAATGGTTTTTGGGTTTTTAGTGTTTTTAAGGGTTTTTACGGTTTTTAGGTTTTTTTTATTTTAGTATTTGTAGTGGTCTTTTAGGGTTCTTTTAGGGTTTTATTATTTTGTATGGTTTTAGTTGGTTATATGGTTTTATATAATGTTTATGGTTTTAGGTGATTTAGGGGGTTTGGGTGGTTTTGGGGGTTTTATGGTTTTTTGTGATTATTTGGGGTATTGAGGACCTTTTAGTGTTTTTATAGAGTTTCTATGTTGTTTAGGAGTTTTTCATGATTCAGGGGGTTTTCGGGATTTAGGGTGTTTTAGTAGTATTTATGGGTTTTGGGGGTTTTGCAGGGTTTTAGGGTTATATTTTTTTTATGGAATTTTTTGTTTTTTGGGATTTTATGGTATTTTTGGTATTTTAATATATTATTTTTTTGGGTTTTTGAGGATTTTATGGTTTTTAGTGATATTATGGGGTTTTAATGTGTTTTAGTTATTTGGGGTTTTAGGGTTTCATGGGGTTTTCTATGGTTCACAAGGGTTTTTAGGGGTTTTAGCATTTTATTGTTTTAATGATTTAGGTTGTTTTAAATTATTTTAGGTTATTTTTAATGGAGTTCGGTGATTTTATGTGGTTTTAGGATTTTAGACGTTATTTTGGTGTTTTATGGCATTTTGGTGATTTATAGGGGGTTTAAGAGGACTTTTAGGGCATTTTAATGTTTTTAGTGGATTGGGATTTTTAATATTATTTGTGACATTTATTGATTTTATTAGTCTTTAGTATATTTATGGTTTTTATATTTTTCAAGGATTGTAGGGAGTTTCAGGGTCTTTTATGTTTTTAGTGTATTATAGGGTTATTATTGGGGGTATAGTTTTTTAGGATTTTTAGGAGTTTTAAGGGGTTTAGTAGTTTTTAGGGGGTTATGGTTTTTGGTTGTTTTTAGTACTTCAATGGTTCTGGATTTTTAAGGCCTTTTAGGGGTTTTAGGGTTTTAGGGTTTTTATTATATTTTTAGTGTATTTTTGGGTTTTTAGTGTTTTGTAGGGTTTATTATAATATTTGGGGTTTTATAGTGTATCATGGGATTTAGTTTTTTTAGGTGTTTTAGGGTTTTTAGTTGTTTTTATGGGATTTGGGTTTTTATTATCTTTAGGGGTTTTAGGGATTTTAGGGTTTTAAGGATTTTCATTATTTTAGGGGTTTCATTAATTTTATGGTGTTTTGGGTTTTTTAGTACCCATTATGGTTGTTTTATATTTTTAGGGGTTTTTATGGGTTTTTAGGGTATTAATGTCTTTTTTATAATTTTTTTCTGTTTCCATGGTTTTTTAGGGTTTTATGGATATTCTAGGATTTTTATGAAGGTCAGTACCTTTTTAAGGTTTTTAGTGTTTTTAGAGATATTTTTGGGTATTAAAGGATTTTTGTGTTTTTGGGTTCCTTTAGGGTTTTTAATTTTTTTTGGGTTTGTAGTGTTTTATGGTATTTGCAGGTTGTTATTTTTTTGGGGGGTTTGTTAGGGGTTTAATGGTTTTCTAATATTTTTATTGGTTTTTAGGGTTTTTAAGGTTTTTTATAGTTTTAGAGGTTTTAGGGGTTTCTTATTCTTTTTTTATGGGGATTTTCATTTATTTTGTTTAAAGGGGTATTAGATGTATTTAGGGTTTTGGGTAATTTTTAGTGATTTTAACATTTTTAAAGATTTTTAGTTTTTTGAATCGTTTTTAGGGTTTTATTCATTTTTAGTGTTTTAAACGTTTTTTTTGTTATTTCAGTTTTTTTTATTTTTTGGGTTTTATGATTTTTATGGTTTTTAGGGTTTTTAAGGGTTTTTAGGGTGATTTTTTTTTTTGGATTTATGGTTTTTATAGTTTTTAGGGTTTTTAGGGTTTCAACGGATTTTTGGTTTTTAGAGTTTTTAGGGTCTTTCATGGTTTTTATAATCATTATATGGCATTTATGTTTTTTAGGTCTTTTAGGGGTTCAAATGTGTTTTAATGGTTTTATGGATTTTTTAGGTTTTTAATGATTTTATGGCCTTTTAGGCTTGTTTTAGGGCATGTGTAGGTATTTTTGATGTTTTAATGGTTTTTTGGATTTTTATATATTATTAAAGTTTTAGTTTTTTAATGTTTTTTGGGCCTTTTAGTTTTTTTAATAGTTTTTTTTTTGATTTAATAGATTTTTTGTATTGTAAGGTTACTATGGGTTTCTGGTGGGTTTGGGTTTTTTTTGGTTTTAGGGTAGTTAGGATTTTTTAAGGTATTAAATTTTTTAGGGTTTTAGTGTTCTTATGTTGTTTAAGGGGTGTTAGGGTCTTTTGTGGTTTCTATTGGGCTTTTGGGACTTTTTGATTTTTTTCGGATTTTAGTGTCTTTTATTGTTTTAAGGGGTTTTGGATTTTTTTTTTATCTTTTATGGTTTTTGTTTTTTTAATAGAGTTTTATGGTATTTTTGGGTTTTAATTTGTTTTTAAATGTTAGTAGGGTGTTTTAGAGGTCATTAGGGTTTTAAGAGTTTTTAGCGTTTTTATGTTTTTCGAAGTAAATTAATGGTTGTCCTGGGTTTCATTGATTTTTAGGGGTTTTTCGGATTTTTTTTGTTTTTTAGGAATCGTTTTTAAGGGTTTTAGCATTTTTTTTAGAGTTTTATGGTATTTAACTGGTTTTAGGGTCATTTTTGTTTTTAGGGGTTTTAAGGTATTTTAGTATTATTTATGTTTTTAGGGTATTTTAGTGTACATTAGGGGTTTTAGGGACTTTTAGGGGTTTTAATGACTTTTATCTATAAAATGGATTATAGGGTCTTTTGGGGGTCTTTTTGGCTTTTAAGGGTTTTTTTGGAATTTCTGGATTTTTTTTGGCATTTCGTGTTTTTTGGGGTTTTGGAGATTCTTGGGTTTTATGGATTTTAGGGTTTCAATGGGTTTTATTGTTTTCTGGATTTGTGGTTTTTTAGTTTTCTTTATTTATTTTTAGTTTTTATGGGTTTTAGGGGGATTATGGTTTTTAGTGTTTTAGGGTTTCAGGGTTTCTAGGGGTTTCAAGGGGTTTTTAGTGTTTTCATGGTGTTATTTGGGATTTTGGGTGGTTTTGGATTTTTGAGGTTTTATGGGTTTTTGAGGGGTTTGGTATTTTTAGGGATTTAGGGTTTTTATGAGTTTTAATTCTTTAGGGTCTTTGAAATTTTTAGGTTTTTTAGGGTTTAAGGATTTTTATATTTTTTGGGTTTTATGGTTTTTAGGGGTTTTTAAAAATTTCTAGGTGATTTTTGGGTCTAATGTTATTTAGTGTTATATAGGTTTATTTATAGTCTTTTAGGGGTTTTTAGTTTTTAATTTTTTATGGGTTTTTTTTGGTTTTCGTGTTATTTTATGTTTTTACAGAGTTTTATTAATTTTAGGGTATTTCTAATGGGTTTTAGTGTCTTTTGAGTATTTTTGTGGTGTTTTGATTTTTTTTAGTATATTTAGGGTCCTCTTGTGTTTGAGTGTTTTATGGAGCTTTAGTTATTTTATGGTTTTTAGGGATTTTGATGTCCTTCAAGGTTTTAGGGTCATTTAGGGGTATTGGCATTTTGTGGTGGGGGGGTTGAATGGTTTTTTTGGGATTTTAGTCGTTGTTAATGCATTTAGGGATTCTAGGGTTTTAAGGATTTTTTATGTTTTCAAGGGTGTTGGGGTTTTTGTTTTTTTAGTGTTTTTTGGGGTTTTTAGTGCTTTTATGGTTTTTATGGACTTTTAGGGCTTTAGGGTACTTAGTATTTATAGGGTCTTTCTAGGATTGTTAGGGTCCTTTGGTATTTTTATGTATTTCTACAATATTTTATGGGTTTTAAGGGTTTAGGTTTTTATGGGGATTAAGGGTTCTTAGGGAATTTCGGGGGTTTCAGGGTTGTTTATGGTCTTTTGGGTCCTTTAGGGGTTTTGGGGTCCTTTATGACTTTTAGGGGTTTTATGGTCCTTTAGTGTTTTAATATATTTAAGACAATTTAGTGGGTTTTAGGGAGTATAATGGTTTTTTCGTGTTTCTTGAGGTTTCATGGATTTTTTAGGTTTTTTAGAGTTTTAAGGGTTTTCAGTGTTTTAAAGGGTTTTATGTATTTAAAAGGTTATTTGATGTTTTTAGGATTTTTTAGGGTTTTTAATATATTTAGAGTTTTTAATGATTTTAGGTGGTTTTATAGTTTTTAGAATTTTTAGTGTTTTTAGGGGTTTAAGTGTTTAATTTCTTTTAAGGGTTTTTAGTGTTTTAAAAGGTTTAAAGGTTTCTAGAGTTTTTTTGTTTTCTTTGATTTTTAAATGGTTTTAAGTTTTTAGGGGATTTTTACCATTGTAGTAGTTTTAGGGTTCTTTAGGGTATGTTAGGGTTTTCATAGTGTTTCATGGTTTTTTGATTTTCTTAGTGTTTAAGGGTTTTTATGTTTTTTAGGATTTTAGGGGTTTTAGAATTTATTATGGTTTGAAAGATTTTTACTATATTTAAATATTATAAAGTTTTTAGGATTTTTTAGGGTTTTTTATGATTTTAATGTTTTTTAGGTTTTTGTAGTTTTTATGGATTTAGGGGTTTTAGTGTTTTAGGGTTTTATATGGTTTTTTTAGTTTATAGCAGGTTTTTGGGTTTTTTGTGTTCTTATGGGTTTTAGGGGGTTTTAAGGTGCTTTGTGTTTTATGGGTTTTCTGGGATTTGGTATCGGGGTTAGGGTTTTGTGATTTAATTATTTTTAGTGTGTTTTAGTGTTTCTATGGATGTTTAAGGGTATTTAGGGGTTTTTAGAGTTTTTATGATTTTAAGGGTTTTAGGGTCTTTCAAGATTTTATAGTGTTTTACGGACTTTTAGGGGGTTTTAATGTTTTTTTGATCTGTTAGTGCTTTTGGAAGTGTAATGTATTTCTTTGGGTTTTCGGGGGTTTTAGGGAGTGTTAGATAGGAATTGAGGTATTTTGGTCTTTGAGGATTCTTTTAAGGGTTTTAGGATATTATATTTTTTCAATTTTTAGGGTTTTTAGGAGGTTTTTGGGTTTTTAGGGCATTTGGGTTTTTTTGGGTTTGTATTATTTTTAGGGTTTTTATATTTTTGTAGGATTTTCATGGATTTTTGGGTTAGTAAGGTATTTATGTCTTTGGGGGCTTTTAGGTTTTTTAATGGGTTTAGGGTATTTTGTGTTTTATAGGGTTTTTCGGATCTCTTATGGGTTTTTTGGGGTTTTAGTGTATTTTAGTGTTATTATGGGGTTTTTGGGTTTCTTGGGTTTTTACAGTATTTAAGGGGTTTCTATTTGTATTTATGGTTTTAAGGTGGGTGAAGTGGTTTTATGTTTTTTTATAGTTTTATGGTTTTTTGATACTTATGGTTTTAGAGTTTTAGGGGTTTTAAAGTGATTTTAAAGTTTTTTTTGGGGGGGGGGGGTTATGGTGTTTTAGGGTATTTATGGGTTTTATGGTTTTTAGGGTTGTTAATGTTCTAGGGGTTTTAAGGATTTTATTCGTTTTTAATTTTTTCAGCATTTTTTTTGGAATTTTAGGGGTTTTAGGGTTTTTTGGCATTTTTAGTATTTTTATGGTTTTTGGGTTTTAACTATTTTTTTTGTGATTCATGCGTTTTAGGGGGTTTTAGAGTTTCTCAGGTTTTTTGGGTCTTTTATTATTTTTAAAATTTTTTAGGGTCTTTTAGGGCTCTTTTTAAGTTTTAGGGTGTTTTAGGGTATTTTTAGGATTTTAGGGTCATTTATGGTTTTTAGGGTTTTAGGGTTTTTTAGGAATTTTATGGGTTGTTATGGTATATTAGCGGTCTTTTAAGGGTTTTTATGTTTTTAGGGTTTCATGGAGTTTTAATATTTTTTTTGGGGGGGGGTTGGGATTTTTTTGGTGATTTTAGGGGTTTTAAGGTATTTATGGTCTTTAGGTATTTTTATGACATTAATGTTTTTATAGATTTTAATGTTTTTAGGGGTTTTTATGATCTTTTTAGGTTTTTAGGGTTTTAAATAATTTACATATTTTAGGTTTTTTATGGTTTTTTGGGGTTTTGGTATTTTCTAGGTTTTTAGGGTTTTAGGGTTATTTTTTCTTTTAAGGGTTTTATGGTAAATTAGGGATTTTAGTGGGTTTAAGGAGTTTTGGGGGTTTTGGGGGGTTTTGGATATTTTAGTGTTTGTATGGGTTGTTAGGGAATTTATGGGGTTTTTTGAGTTTTCAGAAGTTCTAGAGTTTTTAGGGTTGTAGTGGTTATATGCTTTTTTGGATTTGGCGGTGTTTTGGGTTTTTGGGTGTTTTGGGTGTTTATATTTTTTTATGAATTTTCTCATGTTTTAGGGGTTTTAAGGGTTTTTATGATCTTTTAGTGATTTAGGGTTTTTATTTTAGTTTAGGTTTTTTTATGTTTTTGGTTGTTTTTAGTGTTTGTTAATTTTTTAGGGTTTTGACAGTTTTTTGTTTTTTAGTTTTTCAGTGGGGTTTTAGGGTTTTTTTTTGGTTTTAGGGATTTTTATGGTTTTTTTGTGGTTTTAAGGATGTTTTGAATTTTTTCAATGGTTTTAGGGATTTTTGGGGTATAAGTGTATTTACATGTTTTAGGTTCATTAGTGTCTTTTATGATTTTTTTTAGGAGTTTATGGTATTTCTATGGTTTTTAGGAAAATTTATAGGTTTAAGGGTTTCTTAGGTGTTCTAGAATTTTTAGTGGGTTTTAGGGTTTTATTCGTTTTTATAAGTTTTTGATGTTTTTTGATTTTAGGGGTTATATATTTTTGTAATGTTTTATAGGGTCTTTTACGACTTTTACGGTGGTTTGGGGTTTTAATGGATTTGACGGTCGTTTTTTAGTTTCTGAGGATTGTTTTACGGTTTTGTATGGGGTTCAATGTAATTAACTGTTTTAGGGTTTTAAGGATTTTTTATATAGTTTTAGGTTTTTATTATTTGTAGGAGTTTTAGGTTTTTAGGGTTTGTAATGGTTTTTATGATTCTTTAGGGTTTTATAGGTAATTATATATATATATTTATTTAGGTTCTTAAAGTGTTTTTTTTTTGTTTTTTATCATTTTTAGGGTTTATAATTTATTTAATGTTTTATTGGTTTTTATATAATTTACGGTGTTCAAGGTATCTAATGTTTTTGGGGGTTATTAATATATGTATTCTTTTCGGGGTTTTATGGATTTCAGATTTTTAGGTTTTTATCATTATTTAGGATTTTTTTTGGTTTTATGGTTGTTTTAGGGTTTCTGATGTTTTTGGGGTTATAGGGGTTTTGGTTATTTTATGGATTTTTTGTTTTTAGGTATTTTATAGTTTTTGTGGTTTTTATGGTTTCTAGGGGTTTTAGTATTGTTTGGATGTTAATAATTTTTAGGGTTTTAGATTTTTTAGTGTGTTTATGTGTTTTATGGTCTTTTAGGTGGTTTTTTGGGGGTTTTATGGTCATTGAGGTCGTCATCGATATTATAGGGTTTTTGGTTCTTTTAATGGTTTTAGATATTTGAGGTACTTATAGGGGTGTTAATGGTTTTCTGGGGGTTTTATGGTCTTTTAGGGGTGTTTTAGGGTTTTATGGTTTTTAGCGTTATTTATGGGATTTTAGTGTCGATGGGGGTGGTTTTAGGGATTTTATGGATTTTTAGGGTTTTTAGGATTTTAAGGGTTCTTAGGGTTTTAATGAGTTTTAGAATTTTTAGGATTTTTAAGGATTTTTGTGATTTTTATGATATTTAATTGTTTTTATGGTCTTTTCTATTTTTATGGGTTTTTGGTTTTTTGGGGGTATTTGATGTTTTTATGGCATTAGTGTTTTTTTGAGTTTTAAGGTTGTTTTCAAGATTTTTGGATTGTAAAGGGTTTTGTATATTTGGGTTTGGGGGGGTTATGATTTTAGTGGTTTTAGTGATATTTATGAGGTTCAATGGTTTTTATGGGTTTTGGGGGGTTTTAGAGGTTTTGGGGTCTCAGTGTTTTTCTGGTTATATGGTTTTCATGTTTTTAGGGGTTTAGGGTTTATGGGGTATTTTAAGTTTTATGATGTTCGTTTTTATATAGTTATTTATGGGTTTTTCATTTTTAAACGTTGTTAATGTTGTTTATCTTTTTTAATGATATCTTAGGGTTTTTACTGATTTTTTCAATTTTTGGGTATTTTTCCCATTTTTAGAATCTTTTGGGCCATTTTTTGGATTTTTTATTGTCCTTTAGGGTTTTTAGGGGTTTTATGGCCCTTTAGTATCTATTATAGTTTTAGTTTCTTTAGGTTAATTTGGGTTCTTTTAGTGTTTTATAGATTCTTATTGTTTTAGAGGGTTTATGGGTGTTTTGTTTTTTTTTCATTTTTAGAGTATTTTGGTTTTTTAGGTTTTAGAGTTTTTTCTGGTTTTTTGTGTTTTATATATTTTTATTGGTTTGAAGGTTTTTTTATAGGGTTTTAGGAGTTCTATTTTTTTGGGTTACTATGGGTTTTAGGGGTTTTGGGGGGTTTTATGGTCATGTAGCGTTTTTATGGTCTTTGGGTTTTTATTGTCCTTTTTGTTTTTAGGTCTTTTTTAGGTTTATTTAAAATCTTAAAGGGTCATTTTTGTTTTTAAGGGGTTTAAGGGGATTAATTGTTTTTAGGGTTTCTTGGGTATTTTTGGGGTTTTAGGGTCGTTAATGGTATTTAGGATTTTTTTGGTACCATTTGATTTTTAGGGATTTTAAGAGTCATTTATGGGAATTTTGTGATCTATAGTTTTTAGGGTCCCTCGAGGTTTTAAAGTGTATTTTGGGGTTTTTAGTGTTTTATGGTCCTTTATATTTTTTGGGTTTTTAGTGGTTTTAGGGTATTTTAATACATTTTATGGTTTTTAGGGTATTTAAGTGGTTTAGGGTTTTTATTGTATTTTAGGGTTTTTAGTGGGTTGTATACTCTTTTAGGAATTTAATAGGGTGATGGTAATTTTGGGTATTTTTAGGGATTTTAGGGATTTTTATGTTTTTTTTATTTTTAGGGATTCTAGATTTCGATAGAGTTTTATGAATTGTTATGTTTTTAAGTGTTTTTTTTGTTTTTATTGGTTTTTAGAGGGTTTTATGGGTTTTTAAATTTTTATATGGGGTTTAGGTTTTTACCAGTTTAGGGGATTAAGGACTTTTTAATGTTTTTTAGTGTTATAGATAGTTTTTATAGCTTCACTGGGTTTTTATGGATTTTAGTGTTTTTATGATTTTAGGTGTTTTAATTTATTTCTAATGTTTTAGGGGTTTTAGTCTTTTTAGGGGTTTTAGGCGTTTTAGAAGATTTGGGAATTCTGATGGTGTTTTATGGGGTTTTATGTGTTTTAAGGGTTTTTTTTATGATTTCTATGGGTTTTTATGGTTTTAGGGATTTAGGTTTTTTTGGTTTTTAGGGGTTTTTTTGGGGTTTTTTGGTTTTGGGATTCTTAGGGTTTTTAGTGGTTTTCGGGGTTTTTTGGGTTTTCTGGTCGGTTTGTAGGGTTTTATAGTTTAAGGGATTATCATGGTTTTAAAATGTTTTTAATGTTTTTATGTTCTTTTAATGGTTTTTGTATTTTTTATGGTTTTATCGACTTCTAATGTTTTTAGAGTTTTCATTCTTTTAGGGGTTTGGGGGTTTTTTGGGGGTTTTGGGGTTTTTTGGGGTTTTTGGGTATTTTAAAGTTTTTAGGGTATTTAAGACTATTTAGGGATTTTAGGGGCTTAATTTCATATAGGGGTTTGGGTGTTAGTGTTTTTAGAGTTTTTAGGGACTTTTATGGAATTATGGGTTTAAGGGTTCATTAGGGGTTTTAATGGTTTTAAGGACCTTTATTTTTTTATAGATCTTATTGTTTTACCATTTTTAGGGTTTCTTTTTTATTTTTATTTTTATTTTTATATTTTTTATGATATTGTTTTATGTTTTTAGGGTTTTAGGGGTTTTAACAGGGTTTTATCTTCTTTTATGGGATTAATGGGGTTTTAGGGTCGTATAGGTTTTTTTGTCAGTTTTATGAAATTTTATGAATTTTTTGAGGTTTTTAAGATCATTTAGGGTTTTTAGGGTCGTTAATATTTTTAGGGTTTTAGGGCCCTTAAATAGTAGTTATATTCAATTATGTTTTTGAGGGTTTTATGTTTTTAAAAAGGTTTTAATGTTTTATAGGGTTCTAGGTTTTTTGTGTTGTTTTTTTGTTTTTTTGGGTTTTTAGGTTTTTAATGTTTTTCTAAGGTTTTTAGGACTTTTAGGGATTTTTAGGGTTTTATAGTTTCTATATATTTTAGGTATTTTAGGGATTTGTAAATCTTTTCAGGTTTTTCCAGTTTTCTAGGCTTTTCTAGGGTTTTCTAATATCTTTTATGGGTTTTATGGGATTTTATGGGTTTTAGGTAATTTTAGGGGGGTTTAGGGTTGTTTAAGGCTCTCAAGGGGTTATAACGGCCTGTTAGGATTTTTTTTGGATCCATTAGGTATTTTACGGTATTTAGGATGCTTTTAGGTTTTTGGTGTTTTTAGGGTCATTTAGGGGTTTTTATGTTCTTTGGGTTTTTTCCTCTGTAATTGGGGATGAGCTCATTAATTTAAGATTCAAACATTCCAAGCGGTTTCTAATGGGTTTGTTCGTCGAACCGGACACATCCAATGATTCCATATCCATTTGGACCTACTTTTCAATGTAGGTGCTCATTAGTTGTGAACTGATGAGACTTAATAATTTTCATTGGTCAAGAGGATGGGAGGCCGGACTCATCACACCTTTTTGAGGGGATATATTATCTACTCCAGAACTCTCTTTATAGATTTAGGTTATGTTCGTGAATCCTTATTACATTACCAAGTATGAAAATGAGCTTTCCTTTAGATCTGATAATCAATGATTAGTATGTATGAGATTTAGAGAATCTTCTATATGTATTTGGGGTTCTTGATTGATAGAGAATCATATGTATTTGTTAGAGATTCTTGGTCAATGGTATGCTTCAACACATTATATAGAAATCTTTTGGTTATTATGATAACCATACTGGTTTTAATGCCACTCAGCAGGGCACTTGAATTTTATTTTCATTCATAAGGACATGAATTATTTCATAGTTGGGATCGTACCCGCTTATGGGCTACCTATGAATCCTTTGTTTTGGAAAAGGAATCAGAAGCCACGTAGTTAGAGTAAAGAAGTATGAGTTTTATGCATGTTTTATGGCTCAAAGAAAGATGTCATAATTACTTTTACACTCTAAGCTCACGTGAGTCAATGATCTGTGTGAGAAACAAGAGGTATTGGTAAAACCAGACAATTGTGCCATGAAAAGATGCAATTATAAGAAATGATGTGGGGCTTATGTATGTATGACTGCCCAGATGAATGATGATTAAGATTTACTTCAGGGAAGAAACCCAAAAACAAGTTCCATAAAGGTATATGTGCTTTATGGATATTTGGATACTTAATTTAGGACATAATCTTGATAGGGATGCCCAAATTATAGGGGGACTTATGATTGGGTTTTATTCCTGAGAAGGAAGCCCAAATAAAAAGGTTAATTAATAATGGTTAAGAGAAATTATGGATGGGGATTATTGCTAAGAAGGAGGACCATGTTAAAGGGATTTAGAATTTGGGGCTTATTCCTGGGGAGGTTGCCCAAATTTTGGAAATAATGACTGGGGCTTACCCCTAAGGAGGATGCCTATGTTAGGGGACTTGGGGCTTACTCCCGAGGAGGATGCCTAAATTCAGAGAACTTGGATTCGGGATTACTCCTGAAAAGGAGTCCCAAATAAAGGATTCTCTCATCTTAAAGGATGAGGTTGAATGAATGAAATCTCTTACCCTAGTGACATAAAGATATGTAAATCACTAGGTTTTGAGAGATGTTCCGTATAATTCCTTTCAGATAAGGAATCCAACAAGGGATCCATGCAAATAAATGGCTTTAAAGAGGTATTTTAAGGATGGATCTTGAATAGGAGAGGTGGATAGGTATAAGAGAGGTGAAATAGGTAGAAGTGGCACCCAAAAAGAAGTGGGCGTGTAGGTCCTCTATGGACGCATAAGTTATGGTCACGCAAGTATACTTTTGCGACACATGGGTACTTGTCCGATGGTCAATCCTTAGGGTAATTCTTGGGAGAGACTTGGATCAAGCCATTAGTACTATCCCTATAGGCTTCCAGAAGAGTGGAGCGCAAGTTCTGTTGAAGGGGTAAGTCGGCGCGCAAGTGTGGTCATTTTCCTTAAGGGATGACCATTTTAGGCGCAAAAGTGTTGATGTGTTTCAACGCTTAGGCCTTACTCCCCCTCTTTAGATCTTCCGTTCTAGGAAAGAAATTACCTTAGAAGTGTTCAGAAGCATTGAGAAGAGACTAGGGCATCTGGAGCTGAAATCTGAGTTTATGGAATTTTTCGTCCTCAAATGGGGGGCCCACCGGGGGTATTTATCGGCTGGTGAAGACCCTGGGTGAAAATCATAGAGGGCGCGCAAGTCACCTGCGCGACCATTGGGCGACGCACAAGTATACTTGCATGACCTTGGTGGAACTTGCACGACCAAAGTGAAAATGAATCTTTGTTCATGCCTTTTGTCAATTTGTGATGTTTCGTCAAAGGATGAATCACTTTGGGTTCAAGGTATTACCCCTTTTTATTCGTTTAGACTCTGTGACGGAAAGGAGCATCAAAAAAATTCCCCCCTCAGAGTTGGATCTAAAAGAAATAAGGATGTGACTCTGAGGTAAATAATAAAACCAAGAAACATGTGGCGTGCAAGTGTTTAGTGCACAGATGGCGGCACACAAGTGAGAGTCACGCAGGCGTCAGCATGTAGGGGTGTGTACCTGCCTATATGTAGGCAGTCATTCCTCATGCAAAGCACCTAATCTCAAAATTCATGCTCTCATCGCACAAGTTGCCTTCACCGCACGAGTTGCTCTGTTTTCTGCTGTTTCTTTGCTGTCGCACTGCTGTATTGGTATTTGTACTTGCGGGTGATACCTGTGCGCCAAAACATGTGCGACACACTGATACTTCCGCGCCACTTTTGGGACTTTCCTGCCTTAATGCCTTAGCCATTTTTTCACTTTTCTTCACGAAATTTATGAAAAATAAACTTACTTAAGAGTTAATTATTCAACTTTTGTGCAGATTAAATGGCTCCCAAGAGAATCGAAATGGCTGATGAACTGGCTAGAAAGTGAATTGATGATATGATGAGCATCATTGGCCATGATTATTATACTATCTGCGATAGCATTCTTCCAGATTTGGCCAAGTACCTGAAAAAGTATCATCTTGACTTCCCATAGAGTATTTATCTACCTTTTTGTGGCTATGGTCATCTATGAGAAGTCACCATTCCAGAGGCAAAGAATTATCTCCCAAAGTATTGGTTTCAGAATTAAAACAATTTTTCTTCAGCAAATATCTCATGTGGAGGAGCATTTGCAAATGCTGGAACAGTGGAGAAGGCCTACATAATCCATCATAGTCCTTGAGCGCCAGATCTGAAACCTCACAAGCCCTAGCTGCAACCACATTATTATCCTTCAGTCTTCTGATATTCTCAGATGGATCAATCCAAAGGCTGGAAGAAGAGTTGGGAATTTCTTCCTGGAGGAGGTGTGAATCCAACTTGGATATGGGCATACTGGGTGCGAAAAACCTGCGCAGAATTTGTTGAGGATTTAAAAGGATTTGTATTATATGAAGTCATCTGGGCTGGGCAAACCTATGTTTACAGAAATGATGACTTTGTGGCAGATATAATCTTCCATTGGAGCCCAGAAACCAATTCCTTCTATTTGACTCATGGAGAAGTAGGCATCAGTTTGTGGGATGTCCACAATTTCTCAGGGGATCCAATTTTGGGTGAAATGTATAATGAATTCATCCCTCCAATGTGACTTGGAATGATTCGAAGAGGACCCTAGCTTTGGCTAGGGAATTATTGAAAATATTTCACAAGATCAAGAGTTCAAAGAACTCTTTATCTCATTCTAGAAATGATATTCATCTAGAAGAGTGGATGGATATGTTTCTTACAAAGAATCAGGGGAAGGAGAAGTGGGGATACAAAGTGAATCAGAAAATCCCAAAGAAGACTCGTCTAGCAGGCTTCTTGGCCTTGTGTCTCAGTGTTTATCTTTTTCCAGTCAGGGACTCAAAGGGAGGCGTCATGCCAGGGACCTTCGTTGTTGCATCCAAGTTAGCTGAGGGGAAAATGGTTGGGTTGGCTACCCCCATTTTACCAAAGATTCATAGGAGATTACTCCATGTCTTCATGGTTAAGTCTCCTTTGAGAATAGTTGGACCATTCCAAGTTTTCTGGGGATGGATCGCCACTCACATCAGGACGTATAATGTACATAATGGAGTACAGGTTCCTAGAGGTTCTTTCAGTCCATCAGTGCAGGAATTCTCTGGAATTACTCCACTAGCTCTTAATTCCTACGACATGAAGGTGAGGCTGATCATGTATAAGGAATTCAATTTCTTTCATAATGGAAACCCTCCAACCGGGTGGTTTGTTGATGATGGAACAACCAGCCTGGAATTGAGGGCATACATGTCAGCCTGAAGAGATGGTGTACTGGCCACCAGGATTGATGGAGAGATTATATGCGAGGGTTATGCTCCATACAGATTTGGACATCAATTCAGGTGTTTGCATCATACTGTTGTATCTCCCCTTGTGCATGTCAGGTTAGATAAACATCCGATGGTTTCCTGAAAACTATGGTTGTTTTCATCTATGGAGAAGACCGGGGAAGTGTTTGATATACCAGTTGATAAAATGGAAAGTAATTTGACTACTTGTTATGCCGAAAATTGGATAGAATCATACCCTATAGGGGTGTTGAATCACCCAGTTTATCAGGTGGATAAAAGGAAAATAACCATAGAGAAAGAAACCCTTCATCTGGAAGGTTATTCTTCTACACCACCTGAAGCTGATTCGTCGGATTCCCAAAATGGGGATGATGAGGCACAACATGAGAAAAGCGGCCTCATTCCAGATATAATCCCCCTGTCAGAATCAAGAGATCAACTCCATAGACTCCTAGTGAGTTACTTCATTGGAGAAATTTAATCACCATTACTTTATAGAGAAATACGTCTTATTTTATTATTCTCTATCTATAGTTGTAGGAGCTAGGAAGAATTAGAAGCCCAAGATTGTAGTACCTTCCATGTATCCTTCCGGTACACATACTGAATATCTACAACCAGAGGCTATCCAGACATGGAGGAGTTTATACTACGGTGCTGAAACTGCCTGGCTAGATTTGTGCGAGGGGCTACACCTCCCTGGGATAGGGAATCTTCTGGATTCTACAGATATCTGTTACAAGGATAACCCCGATGAAGTGCGGGCTTATATTAGAGAGATGTAAATGATCATATATTCCACCGATGATTCAATTCCTGCCACCCAACGGGTGAATTAAATGATAGATTGTGGCACCACTAAGGGGATTGGTGCTTCCGGAGATGAGGAGTGGCCTGATTATGTGGCTCCTGAAGATGTAAATCTCCTTCTTTATTTTATTTGCAACTTGATTTTAGTCAAAGATTTGTTACTTAAGCAACATTTTTTTTCCTGCAGCTTCCAAAGAAAGGAACTACTAAGGTTCCTTCACTACAGTATATCCCTGGTGGTACTGCCATCAGGGCTAATGAATCTCCTCGTGAGCAGGGTGAAATATCTCCAGGCCAGCAAGCCATGAATGAGGAGTTGTACATGACATTACATTCTCCAATTCATGTACCTATAGATGATGATACCCTCACTCCCAAAAATCCAAAGAAGAAAAATCATCTAAGGTGGAAGTCCATAGCTAAACGCATCATCAGTAGTGGTAAGTCTTTCGGATAATCATGAGTCTTAATCCGTGAAAAGATTACTCATAATTTTCGGGATTTTAGGAGCTTCTTCGATTTACCCTTTAAGGGAGAGGATTGACCTTCCTCTAAGAACAATGGAGGGTGCTGGTGAACAATCACAAGTTCAGACTTACTTGGCTGCTCCCAGAGAAGAGCCAATGTTTGTTCCAAGTAACCCTCCTAATACTGTTTCAAGGAGAGAAGAGCATTCTTCCTATAAGTTAACAATGCTTCATAAAATGTTGAATGAAACATCAACTAATTTCCATTCTGTGATACTTTAGGTTCAACCCCTACACTAGAGCTTTTGGTGGCCATTGCAACTGAGGCCGAAAATTTTACTGAAGAAGTTGTTGAGGGTCAGAGGCTGCAGGATGAAGGTCACCAAGAAGACATATCAAATGCTCCCACTAGTGAGATTAACCTGGATTCTAAGATTACATTGGATGAAATGATGGAAATTGGAGCATCTTTTAAAGATTTGTTAGATCATGTTAAATTACCATGTAATTTAGAAGATTATGTATGTGAGTGTTATCCTTTGTCCTATTAAAAATAACTTCTTATTACATCTCTAATCATGATCGTTTGAAATGCGCAGTTCTATCTAAGCAACATGTTGAACTGCCAATGCCTGAAGGGGGTACAGAGAACCCTACTATTGCACAGACACTAGCTCAAGTTGAGCTTAACTTGACAGAGCTTTTTTAAACTAGTCTTGAAAAGCCTGTTGAAGATAGGATAGACAGGGAGACCCTTCTCATGTTACCAATCTACCGTTGGGTAAGAGATAACAATTTTTGCGACTGTAATTAATTTACAAGACAACCAATCAACTTTTGTTATCCTTTGAAACTAACCAAACTTTCAATTGATTATGTAGGGACATCAATTTCTATGGATATATCTGGAGGTGAAGCCTCAGCTTCTTCCCCAACAGGAATAGAAAGTGAAGAAACATGGGTTAGGGGGAAAGGATAAGAACAGGGCACATCCCTAAGTGAATTAATCCCAGATTATATTCCCTATGTGACAGTGATGCTGAGTCGGACCCTGAAGTACAAACGGCTCTCCAATTTTCATGACGCAAGGCATGAAAGAACATATGGAAGATCATATATGATGTGCCTTTAGATGAGCTGTCATCAAAGATTCCCCAACTATCATCCCTGTTTGTCATGCTGAGACTTGGCAGTTTTGGATATCAAGAGGTCCATTCCTCAGTGAAACAAGTCATCTTAAAGAAGGGAGCAGGAGAAAAAGTGTCGTCATGATTTGACCCGGGTGAGGCTGTCAGGAAACATCAACGAATTTGAGGTTGCGGTGTCCTGAGCTGAGGATGATCATGCTGCCAAGTTGAAGGATCTGAATCATAAGACCATAGATAAAGTCGTCCAATAGATTCACCTTTAGCAATAGTTAGATGTTGTTACTGGGGAACATGAACAGCTTAATAATTAATTGTAAGGAGTTCAAATGAATGGTATGAAAACCATTACAGATGCTAAGAAAGTACTCCATCAAGCTGAAAAGAGTGAAGCTGGTCGATTGCAAGAGCTTCAAGTGGCTGCTGATGAAGCTCGGGATGCGGTAAATCAAATGAAGATTTATGTTGACAGCCTTTTGTAATTCTTGGAAAAGAGAAGAGACTTCAATATGTGGATGTCCTTCTAACTCTTGTGTATCAAAGGAAAAGCACTTTCATCTTTGATCATTTGTGAATGCCTTGTTTTGCTACATGCTTTAAATTTTGCCTAAGACAATGGGCCAGGTAAGAATAGTTTGATTTTTTCTAAGATTATTATAAATGACCCTACAAACTTTGAATCTTTTTATTTCTCAATATTACCTAAAATCATAAAAAATGTATGTTTAGTGAGCTGGAACTTGACTTTTGTTCAGAGTTCCCTTGTCATTTGTGAGAAGTTCAAATTCATGCATGTTGGACATAAAAGGCTAATGTTTAAGGTAGAAATAGCTTTCACCAAATGGATTGGAATTGACTCAATTCCATGATAATTTATCTGAAAACATATTTCCATGTTCGAGTATGGGGGAAAATGTAAACAATGACTTGAGAAATTTTGAATCAGAGCAATGATATGAAAAAGGGCTAAAAGGAATTAGAAGAAGTAGTTCTGAAGAATAAAGATACCATTATTTAACGAACCCATTAGGGGGTTGAATTATGCAGGTCCTCTTAGGGGCATTGGCTGCATAGTCAAATAATAGTATCTTTTGGCTGACAGGTCCATTAAGTAGACTACTTATACAAGGCTGCCTAAGGGCACGTGATGCATAGTCAGGAAAAAGAACTCTCATAAATTTACTTTTCTACTACTAAAAATCCAGTGAATGTTTATGGAGATTCAAATTTTTCCAATCATAGAGTTTACGGTATGGAAAGAGGTACTTGAATATGGAGAATATATTTCCAAACAAGATTGTATAAGAACTGGATAAAAGTCACTCCTACGATGGTCTGACCCAAAAGTAGGTAAGGGAAATATAAACCATAGACTTGAATACTTTCAAATCATGAAAATGTGTATGGGACAAATATGTTAAGGATGGCTATTTTTTCCTGTATCCCTATATATTGTCGTCAAGAAAACTAAGGAAAAAACAGGTTTTCCTTCCAAGAATGAAGTTACCATTATTTGAAAAACCCGTTAGGGGGTTGAATTATGTAGGGCCACCTAAGGGCATTAGCAGCATAATCAAATAATAGTATCCTTTGTCTGAAAAGTCTGTTATTTACACTCTTTATGCATGTACGCCTAAGGGTACGTGCTGCAAAGTCAGGAAAAAGAACTCTCAGAAATTGGACATTTTGTGACCAGAAGTCAAGAAAAGGGTTATAGAGATCTGGAAGTATTTAAGGTTAGGATTATGACACATGAAAATGGGTATTGTCCAATTCATGAAGGAGATACATAGATCAATACTAACCACAATCATGTTGTGACTGGGTCCTGAATTGAGATGCTGGACTTCACTACGTATCCCATAAGGATGATAATCAAGCCATACGTTGTTCTTGAAATATAGTTTAATTTCATGTGGGATGAATTTATTTGAAATCTTAGTTTAGGGTCATAGAACTCGGACCATAATAATGAATACACAGTGTGTGTTTTCATAAGGATTTTTCATCCAGGGGACTGAAAGTAAAATTTGGGGTTAGGCACAAATACTTGGGGCTGGATTGGAGGGATGCTCGAACATTCCTACATATCTCATAAGGATGGGAATCAAGACACACATAGTTCATGAAATACCCTCTGTACATATTTGGTCCATACAAGTGAAGGGTGAAGGGGAATTTAGTGCAATGATGGTTTGACCAAAGATAAAAGGTTTGGGAATTACCATGTATGCACATAGTCTTTAGAATATACCATGATTGGAGATCAATGTAAATAATTATTCCCTCTCAGGTGAGGGTGTCAAAGAATGTTTTAGTTTATTTCCATACAGGACAAAAGTGTTTTATAGTTTAACGTCATGTAGCAAGGAAAAAGGTGAACCAATTTAAAGAGATTGATTCCGGGGGTGGCTTCACGAATCAACATCGTATGAGATGGAGGTGAACCGATGTGAAGAGATTGGTTTTGGGCTTGAACCTCAGAAGGATGCCTACATACCCAGCCTGGAAGGCAAGGATCAAAGTCCGCGTAGTTCAATTAAAGAATGAATTAGTGATCAAGTTGTTCTTGGGGACAACGACCTAAAAATGGTGTTGGGACTTACACATGGTTAGCGGCCCAGAGAGGGTGTTATGGTTGATGTTTACTCTAAGCTCACGTGAGTCATAATCGATGTGGGAAACAAGAGGTAGCAACAAACTTAACAATGCACAGTTTAATGTCATGTAGGACATATGAAGGGACTATGTAGTTTAATGTATTGCAGTGAGGACTACTGGTGCTGCACAGTATAGTGTCATGTAGTAGGGGAAAAATAAAGTTTAACGTCATGTAAGACGTATTAAAGGACATTATTCAATTTTACGTCACAGTGGGACGAATGAGCAGTACAGTTTAGCGTCCTATAGCTATGACGATGGGGAAAATACAATTTAACGTCATGTTGGACGAAAGGGGGACTGTGCAATTTAATGTCATGCAGTAAGGACAATGAAGACACAGTTTAACGTCATGTTGGATGTATTAGGGATTTTTTTCAAAGTTTAACATCATGTTGGATGAAAGGGACTTCTGTACAGTTTAGCTTCATGTATCTAGGACATCACAGTTTAATGTCATGTTGGACGATGGTGCGAAAAGTTCAAGGTCATATTCTTAGACTGTTGATGTTGTAGTTTAACGTCCTGCTGAATGAAAGGGATGAAAATAGTTTAGGGTCATATTCATGGACTGTGGATGATGGAGTTTAACATCTTGCTAGACGATAAATTATTTGTGTTACACAAAATAATTCTTCAGAAATCTAGCATTGGTTGGAGTAGTGATGAGTTATTCATCCATTGAGATTAAAGAATAAGTTCCATTGGAGTAGACCTTATGTATTGAATAAGGTCCTTCCCATTTTGGCTTAAGCTTGGGATGTTTATTTCCAGGTATCATTGGAGTTCGGATAACTAATACCAATTCTCCCTGAACGAATGAACAAATACGTACTTTTTTGTTGAAATCTCGTGCTATTCGATTCTGATAGATTTCCAAGTGGTGGAGGGTGCACAATCATTTCTTATCTAACCATTCCAATTCAACCAGTCGCTTTTGAGAATTTTCATCTGTAAATTATTGATCCCAAATGGATACTCTGAGCGAGGGCTATTGAACCTAAATAGGAAAAACTGCTTATGTTCCATATATGAATGAATATGGAGTTGACCGCATTGCAGTGCGGGTGGTGGTTCGATAAGACCATAAAGAATGAAAGATTTTATCAGGCAATGATTTCTTATCATTATCCACCATCTTTTGCAGTATGTTTGAAAGAGTTTTGTTGAAAGCCTCTATCTGGCCATTGGTCTCTTCATGATACTGAGATGAATGATTGTATTTGATGTTGTATTCTTGATACAACTTCCTCACCTTGGATGAATAGAAGTTGGTGCCATTTTCCGTCAGTATGGTATGAGGGACACCAAATCTGGTAATGATGTTAGACATGATGATGATACCAATTCATTTAGAACTGACTTCTTTGAGGGGTATTGACTCTTCCCATATGGAAAAGAAGTCAGTAGCAGTAAGAATATACTTCAACTACTTGGTTGTAGCTGAAGGATAAGGTCCCACTACATCCATTCCCCATGTGGAAATTGGCCAAGAGTACTTAGTTGTATGAAGCAACTTTGGGGGTTGATGAATGAAGTTGACATGTACATGGTAAGAATGACACATCTTTGTGAAATCAACTCAATCTTGTATCATTGAAGGCCAAATGTATCCAGGCCTTCGAATTTGATCAAATATTCTGTGTCCAGACTGATGGGCACCATAGATTCCTGCATGCACTTCTTTCATGGAAGCCATTGTCTCTTCACCATCAATGCATTTGAAGTGAACTCCATCAAAACCAAGCCTGTAGAGAATTTTCTCTAGGTGATCTAGGCTATCATAAAGAGTGAAATTGACCACATGTCGCCCGATTTTTTCTTTCCCAGCTCCATCAGGTGGAAGTGTTCCATTTTGAAGGTATTCCCTGATAGGTGTCATCCATCCTGTAGTATGGCCATATGGTTCAGGAATGGGACTAATTTTATTGATTTCCTCTATTCTGGTTTGAACATAAGGTGAAATTGTACGACGGCGGGCAATACTGATGGTTGTCTCGTCCCGATTTGGATCTTCCAGAGTTGTGGCTATATTAACCAGTGCATCAGCTTGAAGATTTTGTGATCTTGGGATATAAGAAAATGTCAGTTCCGATGGAAAATCCACCATTAACTCTCTGACGTAATCATAAAAAAGGATTAGTTCTTCTTTTCTGATTTCATAATCCCCATTGTCTTGATTGATTACTAGGTCTAAATCACCTTTCACATTTAAGTGATTCACTTGTTCTTGAAGCGCCAACTCCAATCCTGCGATAAGAGCTTGGTATTATGCTTTATTATTTTTACCGCCTCCCAACAATGAGAAGGAATAAGGTAGCACTGCCTTTTCTCGGGAAATGAGTATAATTCTTAACCCAACTTTGTTGAATTTAGGATCTTCCATTTTCTTCCCTGTTGGACTTCTGGAAGCACCATCAAAATGCATTTCCCATGTTTGAAGACTATCTTGAATAGAAAAGACTTCTTCATCAGGAAGTTCAATATATGAAGATGTATCTTCTACTGAAGGATGTTTAGCAAGGAAATCAGCCAGATCTTTTCCCTTTATTGCCTTTTGAGACACATATTGAATATCAAATTTCTTCAAAATAACTGCCCACCTTGCCAGACATCCTATAAGCATTGGACGACTAAGGATGGATTTGAGCGGGTTATTGCGAGATACCAATTGGACCTCGTGATGTTGCAAGTAGTGTCTCAACATTTGAACTACAAAGATTAATGCTAGGCAACACTTCTCAATATTTGAGTATCAGGTTTTTGCTTCAAGCATAGTTCTACTAAGATATTAGAGGCTGTTTTCATTCCCAACATCATTCTTCTGAGCAAGAAAGGCACCCAGTGATCACTCTAATGCTGTCACATAGAGGATAATTGGTCTTCCTTCAACAGGTGGCATTAAAACCTGTGGTCTCAATAGATATTTCTTGAGAATATTGAATAATTCTTTACATTCTTCAGTCCACTGGTATGTGACTCCTTTATTCATCAATTTGGTGAATGGTAAACGTTTTCCTGCCAAATTGGCAATGAAACGCCGAATATAGGACAAGTGTCCTTGATGTCCTCTCAATTCCTTTAAATTTTGAGGAGGTGGCATACCAAGAATTTAATTTGTCTTCTTAGTATCAACTTCGATACCATGATGGTGTACAACAAACCCGAGAAATTTTCCTGAGGTTACCCCAAAAGCACATTTTAAGGGGTTCATCTTCAAATTATGTTACCGAAGTTTGTGGAATATGATTTCCAAATCAGCCAAGTGATTAGAACGTTGATTTTATTTAACCACCAAATCATCCACATAACATTCAACAAACCACCCTAAAAAGGCTTTGAAGATACGATGCATGGAACGTTGATATGTTGCACCTGCATTCTTCAGACCAAAGGGCATTACCAGATAGCAAAACACACCCTGAGGGGATCTGAAGGCTATAGATTCTTCATCTTCTAGAGAAATTCGAATTTGATTATATCCATAATATCCATCCATGAAGGAACGTGATTTATAGCGAGATATTGCATTAATTAAGAGTTCTGTAATCAGTACTGGAAAATAATCCATAGGACAATGCTGATTAAGATATCTAAAATCAATGAAAACTCTAATTTGCGCATTCTACTTTTTCACTGGGACAATATTATCCCACCATTTGGGATATTGAACTTCCCTGGAAAATTTATCTTTGATAATCTTATCTACTTCATCCTCAATTTTAAAATCATAGGTTGGGTGTGTTCTTCTAGCAGCTTGTTTGAATCCTCGATGTTCTTTTGGAAAACCCAAATGATGAGTGGAAACATCAGGATCATACCCTAGCATCTCTATATAGTTCCAAGAAAATATATCTTGATTTTGTTTTAAAAAATATATATACATATTTTTCTCTTCAAGAGTCATGGCCGCACTAATTAAAGTGGGGCGTTGATATTCTTTTGTACCCTGATTTATTTCTCTGAGTTCATCCACAATGCTAGAGATACCCTCTTCAACTGCTGGAGGAGCATCCCTAAGATATTCCTCTTCTTCTTCAACATGTGTTATTTCTTCTGTTTCTACTTACATAGTAGATGAAGAATCATAATTTCCATGATCAGAAGAGATGTTAAAATTTGAACATCTTGAAGAAGAAGCTTCCATTTTCGACCCGATTGATGATGAAGGGTCTTCCTTGGGTAATAAAGAGCAGATGATGGATTGAGAATCAGCATCATCATTTACCTCTGACATTGCTATAAATTCTTCTGGTCTAGTTGACAAAGTATAGACTTCATAGATTTCAGCGGATTAAATGAAGAAATATCCATTTGATATTTCATCATTTCTTGGTGGATCACAACTTTCTCCCATGTTGTCTGGCTTGATTGTCTTAATTGACATTATGAAAGTTTCCATAACAGTATTTTGATTTGGGTTTATCCTGTCAATTTGACTGATAGGAAATACATAATATGTACTCACGTGTGTTAATGGGTTTACTGGAATCTTTTCCAAACCATATAGAGCATTAACTTTGGTAATCTCCCTTGTTGTGGATTTCTCTATTCCCTTTATGTGATAGAATTCTGCCTCAATGTATTGAGATTCACATGTCTTGAATAAGAACTTATCACCATACAATGTCCCAATTTGACCATCAAAACAATATTTGAGACATTGATGGTATGATGAAGGGATAGCTGCATGTTGATGTAGCCAAGGTCTTCCAAGAAAGATGATGAAGGCTGAGTCTTGATCAACAACCATGAAATATGAATTAGATACAAAATCTCCAAATTGGGTTCTGAGTGTAATCTCGCCCAGTGGTTCTTGTTCATTTTTATCATATCCTTGTAACATCAATGTAGAAGGAGATAAATCAGATTATGTGAGGCTCAATCGACGAAGTGTACTAATGGGGATTAGGGTGAATCTTGAACCATTATCAATGAAAACTCTTCGGACGTCTACACCATTGACCTTGCCAGATAAGTAAAAAGTTCTAATATGTCCATGCATGACATCATCTTCATCTTCATCAGTAAAAGATATCACAGCATGGAATTCTTCAAGATTATTCTCTACGTGGTAGACTTCAGCTGTAGAAATTTCAGTTTCAAACTCTTGAGGACTCGACAAAGCCTCGATGAGTGATTCTCAAAGATCCTTTGATAAATTCAAAGCATCCAGAATTGATAACTTGGATGGTATTTGGGCCAAGTGTTTCAATACATCATACTATTGATCCAAAGGTCTGTGTTTCCCAACAGAAACATGTGGTTTCACAGGTGCCTTATAAGTTGATGCTTTGGAAGTTGATGCATCTTGTATTGGGGTAGGAGTTGGTAATACTCCTGGCTTTGGAAGATTAGAGTGATTATGTCTATTTACTTGATGAGAGGAAGAAGATGGAACCTTCAACTGATCTTCCAGAACAATTGTGCCAGGACTGAGTCTGTTATTGGTGGAAGAATTTTCTTGTTCTGGTTGAGCCCGTTGAAGGGCTCTTCCACGAGTTTCTACTACATACACAGTTCTAGCAGGGGTAGAATTGGAATAGTGGCCTTTGAAAGATCCACGTCTTCCCCTGTACCCTGAGGCTCTGGAACTCCCTCTGATTCCTCTGTTAGATACAGGGAACTTGGGATCATCAAAAACGAAATAGCAGTTGCCATATGGATCTGTTATGTGAATCATGTTAACAGAACCAAATATCAACTCTTCATCTGATGAAGACTCTTCCTGATTATCCAATTTAGGCTATGCCGTTTGGTGGGACGGTTCCCATTGCTTCGAAGTGGATGGAATAAAATCTTCCAGAGTCAAAGACAACTTGAGATTTGACATGATTTCATCTTCTTCTGATTGATCTTCTTTCTTTGAATTAATCCGTTTCTTTGAGGATTTTCCCTCTAATGAAGAGGGTTTTTCTATGGAATTCATAGCAGAAGACACAATTGGTTTCTTCAACTGCATTCAAAAAATGGCATGAGATCGGTTGATCGTTTTTCTGACCATCCAATAATCATATTTTTCCGCATTTTTATTTTTTACTTCTTGCCATTCGCCCTCTTCCTCTAGATCTGTAGTAGTAACACATTCTACCTGAGCTGAAGAACCTTTCAATTTGACTTGTCCCAAGTCGAACATTTTTTGCAGAAGGTATTTCAAGACAAAACACTCCTGAATGGGATGCCCCAACATCTGATGAAAGGGGAAATAGTTGGGACGGTCTTCATCTCTTTTCGTGTTCGGCCTCTTGGGCCTTGGAAATTGAACCAAATTATTTTCCAGAGCCGAAATGAAGTAGCCAAGAACTTGTTCATTTTGGAAAGAGTAAAATTTTCTTTTCAAATCCTCAAAATTGTTTTCATCTTTGATCTCTTTGATCATCTTGATGAAACGGCCTCTTTTGTTGACGCTCAGGAGGCAGAGCCCTTCGAGAAGACGAAGGTTTTAAAGTATAAGTAGGTACAAGTGCTTGTTTAAGCATAACTGTAGCAGTCTATGTTTTACCCATTCTCCTTCCTGGAGATGATGGAATTACACAAGGTTTATCCTTAGTCATCATAAGTGAATCGTCAATTTGTTGAGCGATTGAAGTAAGGTATCGAAACCCTCCTATGTATTTCATAGGGATCAATGGTGTGAGTAACTCATCACACAAATTTTCTACACATATTGGCAACAATTCTTCTTAAGGGAGTCCTAAGATCAGGGAATATGTTAACCCCTTTCAGCGAGCAATGAAATCTGAAACCCTTTCATTTTCCCTTTGCTTACAGTTTGTAAGATAAAAAACTATTGTATTTGACAAAGTTGAACTGAATTGAAGAATGAATCATTGGAAGAGATCCTCCAATCTGGTAATTAACAGTGATTGCAAGCTTGTGTACCATACAAAGGCAAGCCATTGTAATGATTGTACAAAACACCTGAGCTTAACTGCTTTTTGTTGCTAAGGTGTTCCCATCATTGGATCACAACGAGAAACAAAATGTGTTAAGTGTTTCTCTGGGTCTCTCGAACCATTAAATATTGGGAATGTGGTACTTGAAAAATTTGATAGGGGAGGAATTTCATCAACCCATTCAGGGTAAGATCTCTTTTCTAGTTGAATTTGAGCACACTTTCCCTCCATAGCTTCCAACTGAGATGTTAATGACTCAATAGTAGTAATTAAATATTGAGAAACATCCGGTTGAGCTTAGACATGAATCGTTGCAATAACGAGAGCTTGGACAGATGTGGTGGCTGGTACTGCAACTGGTGGTAGCACCGCCGATTGTTGTTGCACATGACCTGTAGGATTAGACCTATGAGGGTGTACTAGTAGAGGAGGATATTATTGATCCATCTCAGCAACTTCAACAAATTCCCTTGGCTGACCTACTCTATCACATTTAGGAGGAAGACTACCTTGAAGTAATTCCGCGTTCAACCTCCTCAATTCCTTCATTTCTTTCTCCTAATGTACAAATAGATTCTCTAGTGAGAGTGATTGGACTTCTCCAGAGGAAGGGTATGTAACATGATTGTTTCCCTTCCCCTTATTGGACACCTTTTAGAGAGGGGTATGTGGGTTACTTGAAGGATTACCTAGATTATGGGTAATCCTTTGATTTTGTTTACGCACACCTTCTTCATTTGTGTCTCTGCGTACAACCTCTTGAGCAGGAGTTTCCTCATCTGATCCCTCTAAGTGAGCCTCATCTAGGGGATCATCAACAACGAAATTGATGACATTGATTGATGCAGAACACATTGAAAACCTTATATCATCATTTCTGTGGTAGTTTCTTCTTCCATGTCCTTGATGAGACATTTAATTTTGCTGATTCGATCCCTCAGGAACTTCTTGACGAACCGTTATTTGGAGGGAATCTCCTGATAACTCGGCTCTTCGTTCCTCTTGTGGCTTCTTTCCTAATCGAGAGAAGACTGAATTTCTCTGAGGGAGAGATTGAGGATTTCAAAAAGTCCCCAGTCTTGTGGATTGGGGATTTTCTTGCTGTCTTTGCTCAACTCCTCGAATCCTATTTTTTGATTTTGAGGGTTGGGTTAAAAGAGTCTTAGTCTGGCAAGCTGGGGTGGTTATTGAGATACTATATATGAGACTTTTTTTTGAAATATTTCCTGATCTTAGGGACATTAGTCTGAAAATTGGATGGATGCATAAACCTACATCCACTCTTATCACCTATCTCAAAATACTATGGAATGATTTCTGACACTTCTGTCACTTGATGATGTGTTTGCTCCAAACAAGAGGCATGTTAAATATTCTTGTTTGCTTGATGTAGGAGTAACTCAAAAACTTGTTCTCTATATGCATGATTTTGAGAAGAAATAGTTGAGTCCTGTTCTTGAGCGAGCCTTTGATTACAAAAAAAACCAATTGGCTATGGCCGTCCATGGGAAATAACATTGCATGAGACCATTTTCGTCGGGCTTTACTAACTGGAGAGTATAGTGAAATTTAGTGCTCCATGAACAGTGCATCCCCTGATATGAATACCAGATGGGGAATTGGAAATTAACTAGCGCAATCTTCTTAGTGCATCAAGGCATGAATGCTGAAGGGATCTCTACTACTTTTCAGCTTTCGGATATCGATAAACTGAGAGAGATGACAAATCAATTTGGCATTGTAACCCTTCTATTATCTTGACATGATTTTCATATTCATCATAAGATAATATTTTATTTTTCAACTGACAAAGAGTTTTCCATATGTTGAGACAAATATCATGAATTCCATCTTCCGTCAACATCTCTGGAATGTCATACTGAGAATCAGCCAAAGGACAAAACATAACTAGCACTTCACCATTCGCCAGTTGTTTTCTCATATTCAGTACTTCCTTTTTATCATTAAATAATGATTCTTCTACCTGATTAGACCAGAGTTGGTGCTTCCTTGTTGCTTCATCGGAATCAACAAGATTGGTAGAAATTCACTGATCAAACTAGAAGATGAACGACCCAGGGGGGGTTCGGAGAATGACATACACCCTAGGATATCTTCTGATTAAGAAAGTGTTTCACCTGATAGTGGTAAAGAATCAGACATGATTGGCTTCACATTTGCAACTGCCTCAAGATAAGAGGGATTTATCATTACTACATTGTCTTTTGGATAATTTTCTTGGCAATGTGCATTATTACCACGGAGAGGACTTTGGAAGCTAAATTTATCATCTTGGGGAGGACCACCATGGTGGGTTACAACAAAGGATGAGACATTTTGATCCTTGATCTTCTGGCCACACAGAGGGTTCTTGTGGCTGTCATCTAAAGATGAAACATCGAGATCGACCGAATTTTCATGAAGCAAGCCTTCATGAGGAAGTGTTTGATGAAGACTTTCAGAATTAATGTTCCCACTCTTGGGAAATGAGGGAGTAGAATATTGAATTCCAACAGATAATTTTCTAAGGGCTTCAAGAACTCCAGCATCGATCAAGGCCTTATTACAGATTGGATCTTGATTTCTTGACTATGTTGGGTGGGTCTTCTTCATAGACACCTTCTTACTCACTTCAGGAACAACTTGTTGAAAAAAGTGGTTATTATGGGCATGTTTATGTGCCTGATCAGGAGAAATGATCAGGTTAGGATGATTATCTCCACTCAAATCAGGTGTATGTGCCTGAATTGGTTGTCTGTATGATATGGGGAAGTATGCCCCAAAACCCTCTTGGACTGTAACATAGACGTGTGTCTGTTCCGGAGTGAACTGTTGATGTGTCACTCCACTGGTAGGGATATATTTTTATTTCTTCCCCTATGATGCTGCTGAACCTGTTATAATATCCTGAAAGGCATCCAGAAAATGAGTAGGGATTTTCTTCTGCTCTTTCCCCATTGACAGAATATGGTTGGTGACTTCAGCTGACAGAATGAGAATATACGTCTATTCTGTGCTTCGAGTAGGTGTGTGTTCCTGCTCCTGTCCTCCTTTTCCTATCTATGAATTTTGACAGTACTCATGTGTGGGGGAGAGAGTTGAGTCTGCCTCCTGTTTTTCGTCAGAGCTTTCCGACTGACTTCTTCGAATGCTACCAAACGATACTTTTGGTAGGCTTGATCAATACTAGAAGGTTTATGTGCCTGCTGATTGCACTCTGCTGAATGTGGTTGATGAGCTTCCTTCAATACTAACAGATGAGGTTGCTGGCAGGATTGATGAGTGTAAGCAGGTGTATGTGCCTGTTTACCAGTTGTCAACACATTGGGTTGGAAGGATCCACCATATGTAGTCAGACGAGCCTGCTGAATAGCTGATGATTTATAAATATGTGTATTTTCCTGTCTATAGTACTCCACCGAAATTTCCTGGAGGGATTGGCGTGTTGCTTCCAGATGATTCATCTGGACACCAGAATTAAAACAGATGGGTGTGTGTTCCCGCTTGTTTCTTGCCACCAAGTTAGGTTGGTGGACTACTCTAGAGATAGAAAAGATGAGTACTTATTCACTATTGATCGGATTTCACCTCTAGTGGTTCGCCTTGCCTGCTCGGGTTCGAGGAACCTGAGCCAAACGCCTGGAGATGATACCCTCGTCATGTTGAGGGTGCACTGCCGCACAAGTCTGGCGGCGATTGTTGATTGGAGCCCTTGGAATGGACTTCTGTCTTCTTGAATTAAGTCCTTGAGAGACCTTCTCATTCACCTCCCCAGAATATGGGATTTAATGGTGATTGTGTTCCAGGGATAACGACCCGAAACGGTTGGAGACGGTGGTTGGCACCACCTGCTTCTTGATCACTGGTCATCGCTTTCCGGACGAATAGGGTGAATTATTGACTTAGAGGGCCAATTGAGAGGCCTCTAGAGTCAGAATAGTACTGTTTTGACGGTACTCCTTAACCAGTGCATTTGATACCCAGCGTTGAAGATGCTGAGTAGGTGATGCCATCCTCATAGCAAACGACGATCCAGCATGAGTAGCAGCAGAGTCATTCACAGCAGAAGTATTCACACGTGTGAACTTAAGAGAAGCCATTTCTCTAACGCAGAGGATCTTGGAAAAGAGTGCCTAATTGATATAACAGACATAATCAGGATATGTTCGGCCACAACATCTTTTGGATGAGAACATATGTTATTGATTGTTTTGTTATCCCTCTCATTGAGTTTTAAATAGGGGCCTAACAAATAAGTAAAACATCATTTTAACTTAGTTAAAGATTCATGTCGGGTTCTCCATTTTTTGTTTCCTCTAGAATTGGGGATGACCTCATTGATTTAAGATTAAAACATTCCAAGCATTTTATAATGGGTTTGTTCGTAGAACCGGAAATATCCAATGATTTTATATTTATTTGGACCTAGTTTCCAAAGGTAGGTTCTCATTAGTTGTGAACTGATGAGACTTAATAATTTTCATTGGTCGAGAGGATGGGAGGTTGGACTCATCCCACATTTTTTAGGGGAATTATTGTCTACTCCAGGACTCTCTTTATAGTTTTATGTTATGTTTGTGAACGCTTATTACATTACCAAGTATGAAATTGATCTTTCCTTTAGATCTCACAATCAGTGATTAGTATGTATGCAATTTAGAGAATCTTTTATATGTATTCGAGGTTCTTCATCGATAGAGAATAATCTGTATTTGTTAGATATTATTGTTCAATGGTATCCTTCGACACATTATATAGAAATCTCTTGGTTATTATGATAACCATACTGGTTTTAAAGCCACTCAGCAGGGAACTTGAAGTTTATTGTCATTCAGAAGGACATAAATTATTTCATAGTTGGGATCGTACCCGCAGATGGGCTACCTACGTATCCATTGTTTTGGAAAAGGAATTAGAACCCACGTAGATCGAGTAAAGAAGTATGAGGTTTATGCATGTTTGATGGCTCAAAGAAAGATTTCATAATTACTTTTACACTCTAAGCTCACGTGAGTTAATGCTCTATGTGAGAAACAATAGGTATTGGTAAAACTAGAAAATTGTGCATTGAAAAGATGAAATTATAAGAAATGATGTGGGGCTTCTGTATGTATGACTGCCCAGATGAATGGAGATTAGGATTTAATTCAGGGAAGAAACCCAAAAACAAGGTCCATAAAGGTATATGTGATTTATAGAAATTTGGATACTTAATTTAGGACTTAATCCTCAGAAGGATTCCCAAATTAGAGGGGGACTTATGATTGGGTTTTATTGCTGAGAAGGAATCCCAAATCAAAAAGTAAATTAAGACTGGTTAAGAGAAGTTATGACTGGGTCTTATTGCTGAGAAGGAGTCCCAGGTTATAGGGAATTGGAATTTGGGACTTATTCCTGATGAGGAAGACGAGATTTGGGAAATTATGACTGGGGCTTACTCCTAAGGAGGATGCCCAGGTTAGGGGGCTTGGGGCTTACCTCTGAGTAGGATGCCCAAATTAAGAGAACTTGGATTGGGGATTACTCCTGAAAAGGAGGCCCAAATTAAGTATTCTCTCATCTTAAAGGATAACATTGAATGAATGAAATCTCTAACCCTAGTGACATAAAGATATGTAAATCACTAGGTTTTGAGAGATCTTCCACATAATTCCTTTTAGATAAGGAAGCCAACAAGGGATCCATGCCAAAAGAAATGGCTTTAAAGAGGGTTTTGAAGGCGGTATGTTGAATAGGAGAGGTGGATAGGTATAAGAGAAGTGAAATAGGTAGGAGAGGCACCCAAAAAGAAGTGGGAGCGTAGGTCCTATGTGGGTGCGCAACTTCTGGTCGCACAAGTATACCTGCACGACATAGGGGTACTTGCGCGACGGTCAATCCTTAGGGTAATACTTGGGTGAGACTTGGCTCAAGCCATTAGTACTATCCCTAGAGGCTTCCAGAAGAGTGGCGTGCAAGTTCTGTTGAAGGGGTAAGGCGGCGCGCAAGTGTGGCCATTTCCCTTAATGGCTGGCCAATTTAGGCATGCAATTGTTGATGTGTTTCAACACTTAGGCCTTACTCTCCCTCTTTAGATATTCCATTCTAGGTAATAAATTACCTTAGAAGTGTTTGGAAGCTTTGAGAAGAGACTAGGGCATTGGGAACTCAAATTTGAGTTTCTGGAATTTTTCTTCCTCAAATGGGGGGCTCACCGGGTGTATTTTTATGCTGGTGAAGACCCTGGGCAAAAATCATAGAGGGAGTGCAAGTCACCTACATGACCATTGGGTGGCGCACAAGTATACTTGCACGACCTTGGTGGAATTTGTGTGACCAAAGTGCAAATGAATCTTTTTTCATGCCTTTTTTCAATTTTGGATGTTTCTTAAAAGGATGAATCACTTTGGGTTCAAGGTATTTCCCATTTTTATTCTTTTAGACTCTGTGATGGAAAGGAGCGTCAACAGAGTTGTAGGGGGTTTAGGGTTTCTTTTGGTTTTTAGGTTTTTAAGGGGTTTTTCATGGATCATTTATTTGTTTAGTATTTTTAAGGGATGTTATGGTTTTAATGTTTTGATTGATATAAATTTTAGGGGTATAATTTTTTTGGGGTTTCAAGTATTTTAAAAAAATTACTATTTTTAGGGATTTTAGGATTATAAAAGGGTTATTGTTTTTAGAGAATTTTGGGGATTTAATGGTGTTACATTTTTTTAGGGTTATTTTTATTCTTTTATGGTTTTAGGTTTCTTTTATAGTTTTCTTTTATTTTATTGATTTTATGGTGTTTTATGGTTTTTAAGGTGTTTTAGGTTTTTCTTTGGTTTTTAGGGATTTTTGGGGGTTCTAGGATATTAGGGTTTTATGGATTTTTTAGTGATTTTAATGTTATTAATAGTTATTACGGTTTATTAGTGATTATTATAATTTATTATGATTTTATAATCTATTTAGGTTTTTGGGGGATTTTTTAGGGTCTTTAGAAAAATTTTGGGTTTTTAGGGATATCAAGATACTATAGGGTTTTTTGGGTTATTAATGGTTTGGAAGGAAATTTTAACATTTACTTTATAGGCTTTAGGGTTTTATCTTTTGGGGGGGTTTCTTAATTTTTTAATGTTTTAAGGGTTTCTGGGTTCTTAAGTATTTTATGGGATTTATGATTTTTAGGGTTTTAAGGTGTTTTTTGGGATTTTAGGTTTTTTAGGGTTTTAAGGATTTTTAGGAGTTTGGGTTTTTTAAGATTTTTCAGTGGTTTTAGTGTTCTAATGTTCTTAATGTTTTTGGGGTTTTTATATATTTTTATATTGTTAAGTTTTTAATGGACTTTTAGTATTTTTATAGGTTTTTAAGGGTACTTTAGTTATTTCATTGTTTTTAGGATCTTTTATGGGTTTTCGGTCGTTTAGGAGTTTTTCTAGGACTTTTAGGCTTTTAAGGATTTTAATGGGGTTTTATAATTTTATGGTTTTTAGGGTTTTGTAGTGTTTTTTATCGTTTTTTGTGTTTTATGGTTTGTATGGTTTTTTGGTTTTTTATGGTTTTATGTTTTTTTATGTTTTTTATGGTTATTAGGTTTATAGTGTTTTATGGGATTTTAGGATTTTTAGGGGTTTCCATGGGTTTTTAGGGTTCTTGGTTTATTTAAGGGGTTTCAGGTCCTTTGTAGTTTTTATTGGGTATTATAGTCATTTTGGAAGTTTTAGTATCTTTTAAGTTTTATGGGTTTTAATTTATTCAAAGGGGTTTTATGTTTTTAGGGGGCTTAGTGGTTTTTTAGGGGTTTTAAGGTTTGTTTAATCATTTTTAGGTTTTTTAGGGGTTTTAATGTTTTTTTGGGGGTGGTTAGGATTTTAGGGTTCTAAAAGGGAGTTTAGGATTTTTAGGGAGTTTTAAGGTTTTTAGGGGTTTTTAGGTTTTTATGGTATTTTAGTGTTTTCAGGTTTTTAAGGTTTTTGGGTTTTATATGGGTTTTAGGGGTTCAAGGGGATTAGGTTATTTTTTGTTTTTAAGGGTTTTAAGGGTTTTATGTATTTTAGGTGTTTATATATTTTTTGTGGTATTTGATGGGTTTTATGATCTTTTATAGTTTTAATAATGGTTTTAGGATTATTTTTGTATTATTATGTTTTTACGGTCTTTTGGGGCATTTTTTTTTTGATATTTTGAGATCCTTTAGGGTTTTAGTGACTTCTATGGGTTTTATGTGTTTTTAGTCTCTTTTTGGGGGCGTTTAGGGGATATACAATTTTTAGGGTTTTATTTTTTTTTTGATTTTTTTGGGGTTTTAGGATTTTTATTGGTCTTAGGGTTTTTTAGGGTTTTTTTTTGGGGGGGGGTTTAGTGTTTTTAGGGGGTATGGGGGTTTTATTGGTTTTTTGGGTTTTATGGATTTTAAGGGTTCTTGGGTTTTTATAGTATTTTAGGGGTTTGTAGTTTTTTTACAATATCTTATAATTGTTAGGAGGTTTATCGAGTTTTTGACTTTTTAATTTTTTTCGGGATTTTAGTTGTTTTAGAATTTTCGGTTTTCTGCAATTTTACGGTTTTATGGGGTTTTAGGGGTTTATATGGGTTTGGGGGTTTGGGCGGTTTTATGGGTTTTTGTTATGTATTTTTGGAGTTTGGGGGGGGGGGGTTATTTTGGGTTTTAGGTTTTTAGGGGTTTTATGGTTTTTATGGCTTCTATGATTTTTCTGTTTTTTTAATGTATTACAATTTTTCAGTTTTTCCCTATTTTAGGTTGTTTATGTGTCTTCGGTTATTTTAGGGTCTTTGTAGGGTAATTTATAGTCTTCCTGGGTTTTTAATGTTTTTAAGGAACTTTAGAGTTTTTAGAGTATTTCATTGTCTTTAGGGATTTTCAGGGGTTTTCGGTTTAAGAGTCTTTTAGGGAATCTTGGGGATTTTTGGGATCCTTTATAGGTTTTGGTGTTTCTAGTAACTTTTGAGATCCTTTAGGGTTATTTTGGGTGTTTGGGTGTTAAAACAATTAATGGGGGTTTTTATTCTTTAATGCTTCTAGTGTCTTAGGGTATTGAGGCATTTTTTTCTCGGTTTTCTTAATTTTTTATGTTTTTTTGGGTTTTAGGTCATTTTTATGGGTTTTAGTATTTTTAGTAACCTTTATAATTATTCGTTATAATGATGATTTTTTAGGGTTGTTAGGGTCATTTATGGTATTTTGGATTTAAGTTTCTGTTAGGGTTTATAGTGACTTTTTTGGGGAGTTTCTAGGGTATTTTATAATTTTAGGGGATTTTATTATTTTTAAGGGGTTTAGGGGTTTAGGGGTTTAATTGTATTTTAGGTCCTTTAGGGGTTTAATGGTTTTTATGGTACTTTAAGGGTTTTCAATTCCCATTACAAGGTTTAGGGGTTAGGTTTTATTAGGGGTTTTATGGGTTTTTAGTGTCTTTTAGGTTTTTTAGGATTTTTAGGGTTTTTATATTTTTTATATATGTTAGGTATTTTAGTTTTTTAGGGGGTTTTAGGGTGATTTACGGGTTTTGATGAATTTTAGGGGCTTTAGGGGTTTTTAGGAGTTTTAATGGTGTTTTAGGGAATTTTAATAGTTTTTTGTGTTTTAGGGGTTTTAGGGGTATCAGAGTTATTAAGGTTTTTAAGGGGTATAGTTTTTTAGATATTAAATTTTTACTAGTGTTTTTAAATGGTTTTAAGGGGTTTTAATATTTTGATGAGTTTTAGGGGTTTTATTGAGTTTATTCCGTTTTATGGGTTGTTTGAGGGTTTACAAGGTTTTTACATTTTTTAGGTTTTATTGTTTTTTGGGATTTCAATTTTTTTAGGAATTTTAGGTTTTTATAGGTTTTTTAGGGATTATAAAGTTTTAGTGTTTTTATCTTTTTTGGGGTTTTAGGGGTTTTTGTATTTTTTGGGTTTTGTACATTTTTTATGGTGTTTAAGGGAGTTTTGTAGTTCCATGAAACATCTGTTCTATTTTTAAGAATCACTATTTCTAGGCGGTTTCCATTGGATTTATTTATGGAACCGAAAACATCCAACAGTTCTTTATCCAAAGGGGATCTTCTTTCCAAATTCATGTTTTCATTATGTTTGAACTTTGCGATACTTAGGAATGTGCATTGGTCGGGAGGATGAGAGGGCAGACTCATCACACCCTTTTGTGGGGAATTACTGTCTACTCCAGGACTCTCTTTGTAAATTTCAGATATTTTCACAAATCCTTATTAATTCAACGAATATATCCTAAGTATCCCTTGGAATTTACAATCACTTATTAACATGTGTAAAATTTAGAATTTTCCGTACGCATGCAAGGTTCTTCGTTAATGGAAATATCCATATACATTTGAGGTTTTTCATCAATGGTATCCTCTAATATACTGCAAAGAGATTCTTTCAATCATCGTTTTGATGATACTAGTTTTTAAGCCACTCAGTGGGGAACTCTGGAATTTATTGTCATCTTAGGAGATGAAAGTTTGGTTTTATTTTGTTATTGTGCCCATAAAATTGGAAACCTACATATCCTAGTGAAAGGAAACAGAACCCTCATAGTTTGGTTCTGTTTAATGGGACACATCATACCTTTTAAGGTCATGTGATAAGGACCTCTAACTTGAAGTTGCTTAGTCAAAACTTAGTGTGGGACTTGTGTTGAATCATCCCAAGTAACATGGAAAGGATATGTGTTTCCAAGTAAGATTATACCTTGTTAGGAATATGGCCCAAGGAGAAGGTGGTTGATTTGAAGTGTTGGGTTTTAACAACACAGAGGCTTCCTATGTATCCCATATGGATGAGAATCAAATCCCACGTAGTTTGATAAGTCTCATAGGAGAGTATGGTCCTTTGAGAGAGATTAGTTTGGGATTACTTCCTGAAAAGAATGCCTTGATGATTTGGGGTTTAATTTGGGGATTATTCCTAAAGAGGATGCCCAGATTAAGGGAATTAGGGTTGGATTCCAGAGGAGGATATTCAGTGAGCTCATGCATTGAAAGGGATTCCTATATGTCCTAGTTTGAACAAGAATCAGTGTTCTCATAGTTCCATCAATTGTGCAAATGTTGTGACCATGAAAAAATCTATAAGCCCGCGTGAGTCATGATCGGTGTGAGAAATAAGAGGAATTCAATGATTCAACAAAGGCATTCACACTTCCAAATATGTCCTCCTTCGCTGGTGAAAGAACACACACCTATGGTGCCCAAGGTGAATGAGGTTGAGGCAATCATTGAAGGGGACGAGGCGACAATCCATCCCTCAGTTCTATTTACTTTGGACAAGGGTCCAATGTAAGGAGGAAGGGATGATGGTTGGGGGATTACTCCAAGATGTATTCTCATAGAGACAAAGCGAAATGGGAGAGGGAAAGGGTAACAAGAGTCCATGTGCCCATCTCCCATTTGGTCTTTGGCACCGAATAAGATATGAGGAGCAATGATGCCACATCCTTCAAGAAAAGGTAGGGGATTACGCTAGGATGGTTTCCCTAAAATTGATCTTGGTAGGGGAGTGAGACCTATCCATTATTTTTAAATAGAAAATTAGGTATGAATCGTATCTTCCCCTACCAGAGACCTGAGGTTATGGGTCATCTCATTGACAAGTGAGTGTCTAAGACCCAACCGTCCTCCAAACTGGGAACATCCCAACACTATTTCTGGGATAAAGGTCCATGTGATTATGGATATACAAACCCACACACACTCCACGAATCCTAACCATATTGTGAAACAAAAGTGGGAAACCTCTGACTATGGAAATACAAACCCAAATTAGATACTTTATGATGTGCCATTCCCAGTGGTTTGAAAGTTCAGGAGGTTTTGGAGGAGGTCTCAACAAAATCCTTTTCAGAAAATGGAACCAAGGATGAAGAATCCTTGACATGAATGAATTTGAAGAAGGATTTATGGCTTAAATATTAAATATAGTAAGTGAATCAAAGAGGCATGACCAAGTAGGTAAGGGTGCACAAGTATGGGTGCACAAGTGGACTAGGGTGACCTGATGTTCACATAAATGGAGAACAACCTATATGTTAATACATGGGTGAGACCATGCTCTATCTTTGAAGAGTATTCAAAAGTGATCCCAAAAGCAGGGATCTTAAGATCTTGTGAGAGGAATGGGTGGCACACAAGTATTTCTAACTTGGGGAGGTTTGGTGCTTTAGGCGTGCAAGTGTTATGTCTTTCAAACACTAAAAGGGCTTATGTTCAATGATCATCCCTTAAATCCTTGGCTCATGGTGTTGATGAACTACCTTGAATATTTCAAATGATTGGGGTGAAGTACTAGGTCATCCAAAGCAGCAATTGAGCTTCGGGGAAATCCGTCCGTACAAATGAGGGCCCCAATGGTCTATTTATAGGCAAATTAGTGACCTTTGGATAAATGAGTTGGGCGTGCAAGTAGGTTGTGAGATAGATAGGGGTGCCCAAGTAGTATGTATGCCAATATTGTGTCACACAAGTTCCTTGCACACTGATGGTGTTTTTGAAAGACTAGGGAGTCGCTTTGGGGACTTATAAAAAATTATAACTTCATTCCGCTCCAGCATAATGGCGTGCTGGTGTTTGCGTATAGGTACATTGGGTGCCTCTTTGAGAACATGTCCAAAATAATTCTTCTATACCACGGGGGATGCGCCCCCTTAACCCTGTTTGGGGTTCAGTGTTGGGCCGCGGCCCCAACCCTTTGAGCCAGTAGCTTCTCTACTGTCATTGACCCCCATGAAAAATGTAGAGTCGCACCGCGAGCTTTTCGAACCCTGTTGAGGAAATGTTGAGTCGTAGCACATTGAAATACATCTTCAAATGATGAGAAGTGCATGAAACACATTTCAAGGTGTCTACAAAATCCTCCCTTAGTATTTTATTCATTTAGAATGAAAACAATCTTGTTCTAAGGTAACAATAGGTCACTTTGATGCATTCCAACATCATTTGTTTGGATTTGGAGCTACATAAGGTTTGTAAAGATGCCCTAATTTTTTCCTATTCCATGAGGCCCAGCCAGCATAGTTTGATTTTTTTTCAAGGGTTATATGGATAAACCCACAAACATTATATATGTTTACTTTTTATTGCTAAATATCACCCAAACCATACAAAATGTAAATTTAGTGAGCTAAGACTTGACTTTTGTTTTGAGTTCCTTTTGCGGGTTCTCAATCTAATGAGTACCATGTATTTTGTTGTTTGGTAGTTTAAAAGTCATGAATGTTGTACTCTAATGGGATAATATTTAGGGACAAATATCTTTGACCATACACTTTGAATTAGATCCCAAACAAAACTCTGTGGCTAAGAATTGATTTAATATTCTTAATATATTTCCAAGAGGAATATTGAGTCATGATTTTTATAGTCACCAAATTTAGAACCGGTATCAACATAAGGGATGACTTTCCTAGGAACAAAGTTACCATTATTTGACAACCCTACTATGGGGCTGTGTTATGCAGGGCCACCAGGGGATTATGAAGAATAGCCATACAGTGGTATCTTTTGATTGACATGCATGTTATTTAAGAAACTTATGCAATGCCGCCTAAGGGAACATGATGCATAGTCAAAAAAATAGCTCATTGAAATTTAACAATTTTCTATTGATATACTAGGGAAAATAAGATTTGGGTGAATCAAGACCACAGTGGGTGGTTTCTCCAAATAAATGAATTATAATAATTAAAGGCCTATTTTACACGAACATATGTCATGGATAGGAGAACCATTTCTAAAACAATTGGTGTCTGAGGAACGGTTAAGATTTATCAAAAATGGGAATTTATAATATCATATTGTGATGTTTTAAATCATGCAGTGAGGAAATTGTACCATGCAGTTTTATGTCATGTAATGAGGACATTGTCTGGCTTTAATTTATAGTCTTTTTCTCTGACCAAATGTTTGAGACTCTCCCAATTTCATGATAATTTGTTTGGAAACACACTATCATATTCAGGTATAGAAGTTAAATGGTAAATTGTGAATTGGGAATTTCTAAATCTTCCAAAATGATATAGAAAAGGAGATAACGGAATTAGAGGGAGTCTTTTTCCAAGAATAAAGTTACCTTAATTTGAAAAACACGTTATGGGGGTTGTGTTATGCAGGGATAACTAGGGAATATGATGCATAGCCAAATAGTAGTATCCTTTTACTAATAGACCTGTTATGTAGGCATTTTTTGCAAGGCCGCCCAAGGGAACATGCTGCATAGTTAGGAAAAAGAAATCTTAAAAATATGACATTATAAAACTAAAAGACGAAGAAAGTTTATAGAGATTCAGATTTTATGAAGCATAGAGTTTGGTTTACTGGGAGAGGTACCTTAATATGGAGAGGGTATTTACAACCTATATTTCCAAAGAATTAGAGGAATATGACTCCTATGAAGGTCTGGCCCAAACTTAGGAATTATGGTGTCTGTATTTTTAGGTCATACGAATAAGACCAGAAAAAGGAAACAGTATGTGATATGTGGACAAGTGATTCCAAGTTTATTTCATATTTCATTGAACACATGGTGAGGTAAATGTGTAAACCATGGTCTTGAAACTTTCAGATCGAGAGAAAGATAATTGAAAAAACATACCAAAATGACTATTTTAAAATACAGATTATGGCATGTTGTTATCAATGATTGAACGTGACAAAGATACTATAACCAAGAACAAAGTTACCATTATTTGAAAAAAAACCTTTATGGGGGCTATGTTATGCAAGGCCAACTAGGGCTTATACTGCATAGCCAAATAATGGCATGATTTTATTGATCGGACCGTCATGTGGGAAACCTAATCAAGGAATCTAAAGCACACATGCTTCATAGTCAAGAAAAATAGATCTTAGGTATTAGAAACTCTGTCACCAGAAACCATAAATAAGATTATGAAGATCTAGAAACATTTACGATTAGGAGTGTGGAATATGGGAGGGGGTTATGACCAATTCCTATAAGAAATATTTGATTCAATATTGGCTATGATTTTTAGGTCCTTTACATTGATATGACTCATTTGTAAAATGGAGACTTTCTTTGTTTCATCAGAATTAATATTGTGATGTACAGTTTAAATTTATGCAATGAGGAAATTATAATGAGCAGTTTTATGTCATGTAGTAAATACATTAATAACCCCATAATTAATTGATACACATTTTTATATAATGAATCCATTTACCCAATTCCAAAGCCCACATGAGCTATGCTTGTTGTGAGAAACAAGGAGCAGTAAGGGTTTCTATTATTGTGCAATGGTGACGCAAGTGAATAATAGGAGTGTTAATTTCCATGCAGTTTAATGTCATGAGGTATGGAAAAAAGATAAATTTATGTGAAAATAAGGACATATTGTAACTAGATTAAGGGATAAGACCGAAGTGTCACTATGTGTCTTGTTGGGGAATGAATTAAGTTATACATAGTTCTTAAAACATTCGCTATTCATATTTGATTCTTATATAATAAATAAATGTTTTTTTATTGAGGTCATTGTTGGGCCCAATATTGGAGCTCTAGGTCTCTCTACGTATCTCAAATAGATGAGAATGAAGATGTACATAGTTCTTTAAACAACCATTCCTCAAAAAAATCGAGTTCCACATGAAGAATGGGGGATGTTGACATGTTATGAGAGAACTGTAAATATTAAGACATAAAATGATATAAGAGTCTAATCATATATCTAAAGGAAACACTTTGTATAGATCTGATTCATATATAAGAGGAGAAAATAAAATAATAAGATTCTGTTACTATGGTTGCGCCCAAAATTGGAGATTTAGGCGTCTCTACTGATCTCTTTGAAAAATGAGAATCAATCCATATATAGTTCTTGAAATAAGGTCTCTATGCAGATCTGAATTAGACATAAGAAAAAGAGGGACTCATTTACTAATAAGGATTAGCGATGATGTCAATGATGTTTGCTTTTGGAAACTTCTAACATGAAATAGGGAAAATGTTAGTTTTACAAATGATGTCATGCATTTTAATGTCATGCGAAAAGGAAAATTATGCTACGCATTTTAACGTCATGCAGTATGGATTCTTATGGTTATTGTGCTGTTCAATTTCTTGAAACTAGGACATGGGGGTTGTGTAGTTTTATGTCTTGAAGTAAGGACATTGTGATATTCTGTTTAAAGTCTTGCATTGAGAGCGTTGTACTGTGCAGTTTAATATCTTGCAGTGAGGATGTTGTAATGTACAGTTTAATGTTTTGCAGTGAGGACATCAAATTGTGCAGTTTAATGTCTTATGGTGAGGATGTTGTACTATGTAGTTTATAGTCCTGATGTGAGGATGAATGTTTTTAACTACACAATGTATTTCTTCAAGAATCTCGCATTGGTTGGATTTGTAATAAGCTCTCCATCCATTAAGATTAAGTCATAAGCTCCATTTCAATAGACCATATGTATAGAATAAGGTCCTTTCCCACATTGGCTCAAGTTTTGGAGGTTTATTTCCAGGTATCATTGGAGTCATATGGACCAATACCAATTCTCCTTGAAGAAATAAATAGAGGCAATCTTTCATGTTAAAATCTCATGCTATTCTATTCTGATATACTTCTAGATGATGAAAAGTATGTAATCTATTCTCATCTAATCATTCCAACTCATTGAACCATTTCTAAGACCTATCATTTGTGGATAATTGATCATATATTACAACTATGAGTGATGTAAATTGCATTTCAATTGTCAAAACCACTTCAATTCCATATACCAATGAATAAGGAGTTTCTTGGGTAGGAGTACGGGTAGTTGTTCGATAGTCCATAAAGATTTTAAATGTTTATCAGGCCATGATTTCTTATCTTTACCCACCATCTTCTAGAGTATATTTGATAGGGTCTTATTGAAGGCCTCTATCTGACCATTGGTCACTGCATGATAGCGATATGAATGGTTAGATTTGATATTATGTTCTGGATATAACTTTTTTAACTCAGCAGAACAATAATTTGTGCCATTATCCATCAAAATAGCATGAGGGACACCAAATCTAGTGATGATATTAGTTTTGAAAAAACTAACAATGATTTTGGTTCTATCTTCCTTGAGAGTGTTTGACTCATCCCATTTAGAGAATAAGTCAGTAGTAGTGAGAATATACTTAAACTTCTTAGATGTGGGTATAGGATAAGGCCCTACAACATCCATTCCTCATGTGTAAAATGGCCAAGAGTATTTAGTCGTATTTAAAAACTCCAGGGGTTGATGAATAAAGTAGGAATACACTTGGTAGGGATTCCATTTCTTAGTGAAATCTGTGAAATCATGCGTCACTGAAGGCCAAATGTATCTAAGCCTTCAGATCTAATCATAGAGTCTGGACCCAAACTGGTGGGCCCCACAAACTTCTGAATGTACTTCATTCTTGACAGTTACAATCTCTTCTCCATCAATAAATCAGAAGAGGATTGCATCAAATCCATGCTTGTAGAGGATCTTTTGGTGGTCTGGACTACTATAAAGAGTGAAATTGGATGCTCGTCATCAGATCATTTCTTTTTCATCCCTATATGGTTGAAGTAACCATTTTGAAGATATTCCATGATGGGTGTTCTTCATCCTGTGGTATGACCATATGGTTCAGAAATAGGGTAAATTTCATTAGATTCCTCCATTGTAGTTTCAACAAAAGGTAAAACCACACGACATTGGGCTATGTTGATGACTGTATCATCCCGATTTGGATATGCCAAGCCTGTAGCTACATTAGCATGTGCATCTGATAGATCATTTTGTGATCGCAGAGAATAAGAAAATGTCGGCTCGGAGGGAAATTCAGCCATTAACCCTCTGATATAATCACACAAAGGGGTTAGATCTTTTTTTTTGGATAGAATATTCCACATTAAATTGTTTGATTACCAATTCTGAATCACCTTTTACCATTAAATGATTCATTACCACATGAAGGACCAATTCCAAACCTGTGATGAGAGCTTGATATTCTACCTCATTTTTGGTACCAGCTTCTGACAATACTGAGGAATAAGGTGATACTGCCTTATTTTGGTAAAATAATGACAATTCCTAGAACAAATTTTTTGAGTTTGGGGTTTTCCATTCATTTCCCTATTTGACTTCTGGAAGCACCATCAAAATATATTTCCCATGTTTGGGAGTTATCATGAATAAAGAAGAACTCTTCATCAAGAAGTTTAGTATTAAATGATGTATCTTCCATAGATGTATTCCCAGTAAAGAATTCATCCAGAGCATGGCCTTTTATTGCCTTTTGAGGCACAAACTGGATATCAAAATGTTGCAAAATAACCGCCCACCTAACTAGATTCCCTGTAAGCATTGGACGACTGAGGATAAATTTGAGTGGATTATTATGAGACACCAATTGGACTTCATGATGTTGCAACTAGTGCCTCAATTTATAAACTACAAAAATTAATTCTAGTCATCACTTTTCAATACATTAATATCGAGTTTCTACATCATGCATAGTTTTAATGAGACAGTAAAGGTTGTTTTCATTCCCAGCATCATTCGTTTGGGTGTGGAAGGCACCTAGTGATCGCTCTAAAGCTGCCACGTAGTGAATAAGTAGTCTTCCATCAATAGGTGGAATTAATACTGGTGGAATCAAGAGATATTTCTTGAGGGTATCAAATTATTCTTGGCAGTCTTCAGTTTATTGGTTGGTGATTCCCTTCTTCATTAATCTGGTGAAGGGTAAACATTTTCCTGCTAAATGAAGATAAAGTGCCGAATATTGGCCAAGTGTCCTTGGAGTCCTCTTAATTATTTAAAATTTCAAGGAGGTGACATACCAACGATTGATTTTGTTTTATATGGATCATCTTTGATACCATGTTGGCATACAAAGAATCCCAGAAAAATTCTTGAGGTTACCCTAAAAGCACATTTCAAGGGGTTCATCTTCAAAAAGTGTTGTGAATTTTATTGAATATAGTCTCCAAATCAGCCAAGTTATTTGAAAGATGTTTATATTTTACCACAAAATATTACACATAACATTCAACAAATTTTCCTACGAAGGGTTTTATGATATGGTTCATCGAACGTTGGTATGTTGCACCTGCATTTTTTAAGACAAAAATAATTAACTGATAGAAAAATGCTCCTTGAGGGCCTCTAAAGGCTGTAGATTCTTCATCCTCTAGGTCCATACATATTTTATTATACCGAGAGTATCCATCCATGAAGAAAAGTGATTCAAATCCAGTTGTTGTAACAATAAGAAGTTCTGTAATTAGAACTGGAAAATCATCTCTAGAACAATGTCGGTTAAGATCTCTGAAATCAATGCAAACATTGATTTGTTCATTCTTCTTTTTCTTTGGGACATTTTTGTCCATCCATTTGGGATATTGAACTTCCCTGGAAAAGTTTTCCTTTATAATCTTATCAACTTCATCTTCAATTTTAGAGGCATGAATTGGGTGTGTTCTTCTTGCTACCTACTTGAGTCCACGATGTTCTTCTAAAAAATGAATGGTGGATACAGTACGAATAGGACATAGAATTTTTGTATAATTCTACGAAAATATATCTCAATGTATCTTTAGAAATGAATTATACACCTCTTTATCTTTAGAGGTCATGGACACACTAATTAGAGTGGGGCATGGATATTCTTCTGTACCCATATTTATTTCTCAGAGCTCATCCACGGTTGTAGAGACACCTTTCTCAAATGCTGGAGGATCATCCCTGAGATCTTACTCTTCTTATTTATTATGTGTTACCTATTTTGTTTCCACTTTCAAAGTAGATGATGAGGAAAAACATCCAGAGTAAGGGGAGGAGTCATTATTTGAACACCCTGAAGAAGAGGTCACCATATCTGACCCTACTGATGACGAAGGGTCTTCCTGTGGTAATAAAGAGGGATTGATTGATTGATAATATACATATTTGTCTTCCTCCAGCAGTGCTACAATCTCTTACACTCTATTTGATGAAGAAGAGGCTTGTTTTAGTTCGGTGGATGAAATGAATACATCTCCATTTAAACTTCCATCACTGCTTGGTGGATCAATAACTTCTCCCATGTTGTCAGGCTCAATTCCCGAAATTGAAATTATGGAATTTTTTGGAAAAGTGCATGGATTTTGTTTTTCCATTTCAATTTTATCAATGGGGTGCACATAATTTGTACTGAAATGCATAAATTGATTTTCCAAGATCTTTTCTAGTCCAAATGGATCATTTAATCTGATTATTTTCTTTGTAATGGACTTCGTTCTTTTTGTGTCAAAAAACTCTACCTCAATATATTGAGATTCACATGTTTTGAACGGATCCTTGTAACCATATGATTTCCCCATTTGACCACTGAAATAGTACATGATACATTGGTGGTATAAAGAAGTTAGTACTACATGTTGATGTATCCAAGGCCTTCCAAGCAGATTATTGAAGCTTGTGTCCTGATGAACAACCATGAAATCTGAATTAGAAACAAGATCTTCAAACTGCGTTTTGAGTGTAATATCTCCCAGTGGTTCTTATTCATTATTATTATAATCATGCAACATTAAAGTAGAAGGAGATAAGTTAGATTCAATCAGTCTCAATCGACGAAGTGTGCGAACATAAATGAGGTTGACCCCATAGCCATTATCAATGAGGGCTCATTGGATGACTACATCATTGAACATGCGAGAAAAATAAAAAGGTATAATATTCCCAAGCACCACATCATTTTCCTCTTCACCTGTAAATGATATTATAGCATTAAATTCTACATAATTAATCGCTATACGGTAAACCCCAGCAGGAACAACTTCAGTTTCAAACTCTTGAGGACTTGACAATGCCTCAATGAGTGCCTCTCGAAGATCTTTTGATAGATTTAAAGCATCCATAATTGAAAACATGGCCAGTACATAGGCCAATTGTTTCAAGACATCATAATTTTGTTCCAAAGGTGTATGTTTCCCGGCATGGTGATACCATTATTTAGGTGCTTTGGAAGTCGATGCTTCTGATGTAGCCATATTCTATATCGAATTAGAAGATGGAAATATTCATGGCATTGGTAAATTAGACTGACTAGATCCATTCACTTTCTAAGAAGAATATGATGTGACTTCTAATCCATCCTCAAGAATAATCATGTTATAACTGAACCTATCTTTCATAGAAGAAACTCTTTGTTCTTGATGAGCCCGTAGAAGGGCTCTTCAACGAGTTTCTGCGGCATATATGGTTTGAACATGGGTAGATATAAAATAGTGATTTCTTGAATTCCCACGTATTCCCCTGTAACTTTGACCTTCGCCTCTTCCTCCAGTTCCCCAATTAGGTACAAGTAATTCTAGTTCATTATAATAAGAATGACCATTGGCATAATGATCTGTTAAATGGATAACTTTAACAGAACCAAAGATAATTTATTCTTATGAAGAAGATTTATCTTGACAGGTTAATTCTAGTAGTTTTGTTTGGCGGGCGGTGCTTGTTCTTTTTAAATAGATGGCATGAAATCTGCCAGGGTCAAGGTAAACTTTGGCCTTAACACGAGATCATCATCTTCTGACAGCTCTTTTTCCTTATAATAACTTCACTTCTTTGAGGAACTACCTTTTGATAAATATGGTTTTTCTATAATGGGGGTGGTATAAAACACAATCGGTTGTTTCAACAACGTTTTTAATATTTCATGATTCCGTTTGATCATTTTCTTGATCATCCAATCATCACATTTTTTGCACATTTTTTCTTTGGACCTCTTTCCATTTGCCTTCTTCCTCTGGATCAGTAGTAGTAACAAATGCTACTTGATCTAATTAACTTTTCTGCATTACTTTCCTAGATACTACCATCTTTTACTGGTGGTCCTTGAAAACAAAACACTCTTGGATGAGATTCCATAACATCAGGTGAAAGGGACAAAAATTTTAATGATTTTCATCTCCGTCTTTATTTGGTTTCTTCAGCCTTGGAAACTGAACCAGATTGTTTGCTGGAGTAGATATGACGTAACCACGAACTTTTTCATTCTGGAAAGAATAAACATTGTTCATTAATTCCTCAAACTGTTTCTACCTTTGATCTCTTTGATCATCTTGATGAGGTGGTCATTGCTTCTGGTGCTCAGGAGGTGGAGCCCTTCGGTATGATGAAGGTCTTGAAGTTGAAGGAAGTAAAGGTTCATGCTTGAGTGTGACTATAGAATATTCTACCTTTCCTATCCTCCTCCTGGGAGTTAATGGAATTAACTGAGTTTTAGAATTAGTTTATAAAATAGATTCTTCTATCTGTTGAGCGATTGAAGTAAGGTCTCGAAACCCTCCTGTGTATTTCACAGGGATCAATGGTGTGCATAACTCATCATGCATATTTTCCACATATATTGGCAGCAACTCTTCTTGAGGGAGTGATAGACTTAAGGAATATGTTAATCCTTTCCATTGTGCAATGAAATCTGAAACTATTTCATTCTCCCTTTGATTACAATTATTAAGATAAAAAACTGTCATTTTTTGTAGCGTTGAGCTAAATTGACGAATGAAATTTTTGACGAAGATCTTCTCATCCAATAATTAATCGAGATTGTAAACTTGTATACCAGACAAAAGTTGGTCATTGTAATGAATGAAAAAAACAAATAAGCTTAACTTATTCTTGTTGTTGAGATGTTCCCATCATGGGATCGCAACGAGAAACAAAATGTTTTAAGTGTTGTTCGGGATCTCCCAAACCATAAAAAATTTGGAATGTGGTATTCAAAATAATTGGTGGGGGGGGGAATTCATCCACCCATTCAGGGTAAGATCACTTTTCCAGTTGAATTGGTGCACGTCATTTCTACATAGCTTCCAATCGATTCATTAATGCCTCAATTGTGTTTATAAACATTTGGGGTACATCCAGATAAGCTGGAACATGTGCATTTATAGCAACTGAAGCTTTAGCTGGTGCAATTAATGACCAAACCACTGATGGTAGTGTGTATATCTTCCTTAGATAACCCATTGGAATAGGCCTATCAGGATGTATATAACCTTTCCTTGATTGTGTAACTAGTTGATGGAATTCATTATCCACATATATAGTTACTAAATATCCTATTTTCTGAGGATCTCTTACAGTATTTACATGTTGAGGACCTGCCTGGGGAGTACGTCTAGTATAAATTCTATTTCAAAATAACTCTATATTAAGTCTTTTAAACTACTTCATTTCCTCTTATTTCTATTAAAATATCTCTTAAAGAGAAAGTGATTGACCTTCTCCAAAGGAAAAGTTATATTCAATATAACTTTTATCCTTTCCCCTTGTTAGATTCCTTTCAGAGGGGTGGGAGTTGGTTATTTGAAGGAATTCCTAGATTCTAGGTAAGCCTCTAATTTCATGTGTGTACACCTTCTTCATTTTCCTTAGTGTGTACCATATTATGGAAAAGAGCTTCATCTTCTAATTCCCTTAAACTAGACTCATTTTGTAGAGGATCTTCTACAGTGTTGTTAATGACATTTACTGACGCATAATGCATCGCTGGTATTCTGTCATTGTTTTTGCAAGATCTTCTTCTTTTGTGTCTTCCATGAGACTTCATTCTTCTATATGATGAATTACCTGGAACTGTTTGTTAGACAGTATCACAAAGGGAATCCTCGCATAGTTCAGTTGTACGATCTCCTTGGAAATTATTTCCTAATCAGGGGAAAATGACTTTGATTTTGGAGGGGATTGAAGATGTGAAAAAGTCCCTAGCACTTCAGACTGTGGTTATTCATGTTATTCTTCTTCAAATAATTGAACATTGTTGAATGAATTTGAAAGATGAATTAAATGATCCCCCATCCTTGTAAGTTTGGGTGATTCTTGAACTTCTATGGTTGAAATTCGTGAAAATAATCTTCTAATTTTGCAGATTTTGGTTTGGATATTAGCTGGGTGCATCATCTAAAATCAACATAAATCTCTTGTTTTAGAAGATAACTTTTCTAATTCAGACATTTGCCTTCACTGACGCCTGACATCCTCTAAGAAGGATGCTTGCTCAAGATTCTCAAATTCTTGACGTAAACGCAACTCAACAAATTTATTTCTTTGGGCCTGACTCTGATGAGATCTAGTAGAGGCATGTTTTTGAGCATACATTCAGTTACATACAACATCTATTTATTGTGGCCAACCGTGGGAAATAACATTGAATGAGACCCCTTTTGGCAGACTTTTCTGATTTTGGATTGTAGTGAAATGAAATGCTCCATATGCACCTCATCCTTTGATACGAACACTTGATGGAGAATCCAAAATTAACTAGCATAGCCTCTTTAGAGCATTGAGTCATGCACACTAAAGGGTTCTCTGCTGTTTTTCATCCATTGGAAACATAGAGAGATGCCATTCCAATTTGGATTTTCAACCATTCTATTACCTTTACATGATTTGGATATTCATCATATGGTAATAATTTGGTTTTAAAATGATGAAGAGTTTTCCATAAGTCATATAAGGTGTCATGAATTTAATCTTATGTCATCAATTCAAGATTATTATATTGAGAATTTTCCAATGGCCAGAACATGACTAGTATTTCTCCTTTGGCCAATTGTATTATCATGTTTAACATATCTTCATCGTCTTTCACTAGAGGTTTCTCCACTTGGTATGACCATAAAAAATGATCTGTATTAGAAGACAAATGACCCAAGGGAGGTCGTAGAATAAAAATTCTCTTAATATGTCTTCTGTTTGATAATGTGTTTCACCCGTAAACGACAAGGCATCAGTCATGACTGACCTTGAGTTTGCAAGTGCCTCGAGATAGGAGGGTTTTATCATCGCTGCATAGTCAATTATGAAATTGCATTGAAAATGAGAAATAAAAATGTGGAGAGGACATTCATAGTTAATCACATCATTGGGAGGATCACCATGATGGATTACAGCAAGGGATAATTCTTCTAACTCCTTGGTCTTCTGGCCACATGGAGGGTTGTCGTGGCTCTCATCCGGAGATAGGAACTATGGATTAACCGAATTTTCATGATGAAAGCCTTTATGATGAAGTGTACTACGAGGAACTTCAAAGTTACAACTACCAATCTCATAATTTGGGAATTAGAGGATAGGATCTTGAGCTACCAGAAATAAATGTCTAAGAGCTTCATGAACTCCAACATTAAGAGGAGCCAAATCACAACTTGCCTCTTGATTTTACAACAGTGCTTGGAGAGAATACATCTTAGATGTTCTCTATTACTTATTTGGGGGCACAGGCTAGGAAAATAGGTTATCATGGGGAAGTGTTTGTGCCTGCCTTAGAGTAATTACCAGAATAGACCAATTACCTATAATTGGAAAGCTTGTATGTTCCAGATCATGTTGTCCGTATGATATGTGGGAGTTTAACGCATGACCCTCCTGGACTGGAACAGAGGTGTGTATCTTCTCTGGGATGGAACGCCAATGTTTCATCCCATGTTTTGGGATAGATTTATGTGTAGGTTCCCCTTATACTGCTGAATTAGTTGTTAAAATGTCCTGGAATGCTTCCAAAATATGGGTAGGGATTTGCATCTGCCCATTCACCATTGAGAATATATGTTTGGTGACTTTAGAGACAAAAACAGAAATATACATCCATTAAATATCTGGAGTAGGTGTATTTTCCTTCTCCTTCCCTCCTTTTCCTATCAATGGGTATTGACAGTACTCATGCATGGAGGAAAAAAGTTTGGTTTCCCCCAAATTTGTTGTCCGAGCTTTCCGACTGAATTCTCCTGATGCTACCAAATGAGACTTTTGGAAAGATTAATAAACATTGGCAGGTGTATGTGTCTGATGTCTATTTCTCATCAATTATAGTTGACATACTTCCTTAAATACAAGAAGACGATATTGCTGATAGAATTGGTGATTGTAAACAGGTGTGTGTTTCATTTTACGAGATTCCACAACATTATATTGGTGGGATTCATTAAATTATGTCAAAAGAGCTTGCTATATGGATGATAAATTGTATGTTGGTGTATTTTACTGTTCATGGTACTCCACTGGGTTTATCTGGTGGGATTCGTGGGTTGCTACCAAATGAGCCTGCTAAGCAGCAAAATCAGGATTGATGGGTGTACGTGGTCGCTCATTTCATTCCATCGAGTTAAGTTGATGGACTTATCCGGAGGATTCAGATGTGAGAACCTGCTCCCTGTTGATCGAATGTTGTCCTTGTAGGTTCATCTTGCATGTCCTAGTTTGAGAGACTTGGGCCAAATGTCCAGATGCATCACCCCCATCATGTTGGGGGTACACTAACAGTCGATTCTGGTGGATATTACTTGTGGGAGTCCTCAGTAATGACTCTTGAATTATTGAATTGGGGCCTTGAGTGTCCTATTGATCCAAATCCTTGTAATATGGGAGGAATTGATTGTTGCGTTCCAAGGATAAAGACCTGAAATAGATGAATACGGTTGTTGGAACATTCTACTTCTTGATCATTGGTCGTCGTTGGCCAGATGATCAAGGATTGTTATAGACCTGGAGGGAATGTCAAGCAGCCCCCAATGTTGGGATTGTACCTTGATGGAGATGTTCCTTAACCAGAACATTAGATACCTAGCGTTGAATACACTATGTTGGTGATGAAATCCTTCCCATGGATGGAGATCCAGCTTGACCAATAGTCGAGAAGTTCACAGATGTTGTCTTGGAGAAAGCCATTTTTGGAATTAATGGAATTCTGAGAAGAAAAACTTGAAAACAACACCAAACTCCATTAAAGAATCAACTTTTATATGGATAGATGCATGATTGATTTCTTTGTATGGTATTCCTTTTTCAATTGATATGGTCCTAACAGGTGGGAAACATTATTAAATTGGTTAAGGATTCATTTTGGGTTCATCATTTTTGTTTTGTAGTTCCTTGAAATGTGTGTTCTAGTTTTATGACTCACTATTTCAAGGCAGTTTCCATTAGATTTATTTATGGAATTAGAAACATCCAATAGTTAATTATCTGAAGGGGACCTTATTTTCAAAGGCAGGTGTTCATTAATTTTGAACTTTACAATGCTTAAGAACATTCATTGGTTGAGAGGATGTGAGGTTGGAGTCATCACACATTTTTTGGGGAGAATTACTATTTGCTCTAGGACTCTCTTTTTACATTTAATATATTTTCATGGATCCTTATTAATTCACCAAGCATAACATAATTTTACCTTGGAATTTACAATCACAGAATAACATTTTTAAAATTTAGAATCATTATTATAAATTATAGGTTCTTCATTAATGGAAATATCTATATGTATTCGAGGTTCTCCATCAATGGTATCCTCTAATATACTGCTTAGAGATTCTTTTAATCATCCTTGTGATGATATTGGTTTTAAAGTCACTCAGTGGGGCACTCTGGAATATATTTCCCTCCAGGGAGACGAAGGTATGGTTTGATTTTGGGATCATTCCCATAAAATGGTCTACCTACATATCCTTGTGAAAGGAATCAGAACCCCTGTAGTTCAGTGCCGCTTAATGGGACACATCATATCTTTTAAGGTCATGTGATAAGGACCTCTAAGAAAAAGGTGTTTGGTCAAAATATAGTGTGGGACTTATGCTGAAGCAACCCAAGGAACATGGAAAGGATATGGATTTCCAAGTAAGATTAGACCCTATTAGGAATATGTCCCAAGGAGAACATGGTTGATTTGAAGTGTTGGGTTTGAACCTCAAGTAGACATCCTACGTATCCCATATGGATGGGAATCAAATCCCATGTAGTTCGATAAGCCTCATAGGAAAGTATTGTCCTTTGAGAGAGTTGAGTTCGTGCTTACATCCTGAAAAGGACACCTTCATGATTTGGGGTTTAATTTAGGGCTTATTTCTAAAGAGCATTCCCAAATTAAGGGAATTATGGTTGGATTCCGGAGGTGTATATCCATTGATCATGGGCATTGAAAGGGCTTACTATGTATCCTGGTTTGAAAAGGAATCAGATTCCTCGTAGTTCCTTCAATTGTGAAAATGTTGTGTCTCAGAAAAATATCTAATCCCACGTGAGTAATGCTCGGTGTGAGAAATAAGAGGATGTTAAAGATTCAAAAAAGTTATTCACACTTTCAAATTTTTCCTCCTCCACTAGTGGAAGAAGGATCGCCTCTGGTGTCCAAGGTGAATGAGGTCGAGGTGACCATGGAAGAGGGAGAGGCGATGGTCCTTCCCTCTGTTCTATTTATATTGGACAAGGGTCCAATGTAAGGAGGAAGAGATGAAGGTTGGGGACTTCCACCAGGATGACTTCCCATGGCGACAAAGCGCAATAGGAGAGGGAAAGGGTAACAAGAGTCTTTGTGCGCATCTCCCCTTTGGTCTTTGGCACCGAAGAAGAGAGGATGAGCAATGACGCCACCTCCTGCAAGAAAATCTAGGGGCTAATGCCAGGATGGTTTCCCTAAAATTGATCCTAGTATGGGAGGGAGACTTCTTCTTTATTTTTAAAAGGAAAATTAGGTATGAACTGTATCTTCCCCCACCAGAGACCTGATGTTCTGGGTCATCTCTTCGAAAAGGGAGAGGCCAGGACCCACCCCTCCTCCAAACTGAGAACCTCCTAACACTGTTTCTAAAAGAAAGGTCCATGTAACTATTGAAATACAAACCCATAGACAATCCATGAATCCAAACCCCATTGTGAACCAAATGTGGGAAACCTCTGACTCTGGAAATACAAACCCAAATAAGAGACACATAGATGTGCATTTCCCAAAGGTTTTAAAGGTCGAGAGGTTTTTGTGGAGGCCTCAATAGAATTCGTTTCACACAAGGGATCCAAAGAACAAGAATCCATAGCATGAATGGGTTTGAAGAAGGCTTGATGGGTTATACACTGAAGAGAGTAAGTGAATCAAAGAGGGGAACCCAAGTAGGTAAGGGAGCACAAGTATGGGCGTGCAAGTGGAATAGAGAGACCTAATGGTCCCGTAAGAGATGAAAAACCTGTATTTTAATACTTTAGTGAGACCTTGATCTAGCCTTGAAATTTATTCACAGGTGACCCCATAAGTGGGGCGCTCAAGTTCCTGTGAGTGGAATGGGCGGCGCACAAGTATTTCTGACATGGGGAGGTTGGGAGCTTTAGGCGTGAAAGTGTTATGGATTTCAAACACTAAAAGGACTTATGTCCAATGACCCTCCCTTAAATCCTTAGCTCAAGGTGTTTAAGAACTACCTTGAAAGTTTCAAAAGACTGGGGTGAAGTACTAGGGCAACCAGAAGAACAATTGAGCTTCGGGGAAATACATCCTTAAAAATGAGGGGCCCAAGGGCCTATTTATAAGAAAATAAGTGACCTTGGGAGAAATGAGTTTGGGCGCACAAGTAGGTTGCACGATATATTGGGGAGCACAAGTAGGCTGCACACTAAAATTAGGGTGCGTAGGTACCTTGAGCGCCGACAATGTTTTGGGTAGACTAGGGCACCACATTGGGGACATAGAAAAATTTATAACTTCATTCTTCTCCAACGTGATGGCTCGCAGGTGTTTTTTTTACAGGTACCGTGGGCACCTCATTGAGAAAATAGCCAAAATATTTTATATATACAGCAAGGGATGCACCCCCGCACCCCTGCATGGGATCATTGTCGAGCTGCAGTCCCGGCCCTTCGGGCCAGTTCCTTCACAACCGTTACTGACCCCCATGAAAAATGCAGTGTCTCACCATGAACATTTCAAGCCCTGTTGAGGACATTTTGAGTGGCATCACATTTATTACATATTCAATTGTGGAGAACTGCATGAAACACATTTCATGGTGTCTTAAAAGGGGGTTCTTGCTCATTTATGATTTTTCAAAGGTTTTAATGGTATTTACGGTTTTTTAGGTTTTTATGAACTATTAGGGGGTTTATGTGTCCAAAGTCTTTTAGTGGTTTTTATTGTTTTAGGAACTTTTAAAATTTTAAGGGGTTTAGTGACTTTTAGGGATGTTTAATTGGTTTTTATGGTTTTTAGTCCTTTTAGATTTTTTTATTTTTAATATCTTTTAAGGTCTTTTGGGTTTTTATTGTGTTTTGGGGGTCTTTATGGGGGTTTATGGTCTTTATTGTTTTTAGGGTTTTTAAAATAATTTAGATTTTTAGGGTATTTTAGGGAATTTTAAGTGATTTAGGGTTTTAGGGAGTTTTAGGGGTTTTTATGGGTTTTTGAGGTTTTTATGGTTTTTTGGTGGTTTTAGGATTTTTAGTGTTGTTTTAGTGGGTTTTATGTATTTTTGGGGGTTTTAAAGATATTAGTGTTTCCAGGATTTTGGGGGTTTTATGGTATTTTAGGGGTTTTAGGGTTTTCAGTTTATTTACGATCATTTATAGATTTTAGGGTTTTTTGTTTTTTAGTATATTATAGGGGTTTTATAGTTATTTTATGTTTTTAAGGATCTTTGGGTCCTTTAGGGTTTTATTTTCTTTTAAGTTCCTTTAGAGATATATGGGGTTTAAATGGTTTTTTGGGTTCTTATGGTTTGTAGGTTTTGTTTGGTGTTTTATATTTTTTTTTATTTTTTAGCAATTTTTTGTTTTTTACTTTTTATGTGTTATTATGTGTTTTTTGGGGTTTGGGGGGTTTTAATTTTTAGCATTTTTATGTATTTTTAGCGTCTATAATGTTTTTATGGGTTTTAGGGGTCTTAGGGTTTTTAAAATATTTACTATTTTTAGTATTTATATGTTATTTTAGGGGTTTTTGGTTTTTTGGGATTTAGGGTCCTTTTACTGTTTTTAGTATTCTTTTGGTTTTTTATGATTTTCTACGGTCTTTTAGTGTTTTAAGGGGTATGGGGTTTTTAATGGTTTTAAGTGATTTCGGTTTTTTTAGGGATTTCAAGGTTATTTAAGATTTTTAGGGTTTTTTAGAGTCCTTTAAGGTTATTATAGTTTTATAGGGTCCTTTAGTGTAACACCCAAAGCTTCCGCATTACGCTTTCCTTTGAATAAAATAGTAGCGTGTGTTGTACACTACTTCGAGTTCTAACACACACACCACAACCAATCAAACTAGACGTTATGAATAGTAATAACCACTTTTTGAAATATTATAAATTTTATCTTTCAAAATGGACTTCATTTTTGGATTCGGAATATCAAAATTAGCCTAGGGTGAAATTTTGGTATTTTTCTAAAAACTTTCAATTTTTGATGAATAGTGAAAAAACACTGAGTTATGGTTTAAAAACAAATTTTTATTTAAATAATTTTTTATTTTATTTAAATTTAATTAAGGTCAAAATAGATACATAATACCTATATATGTTCAATGAAATTCATTGGAGTTAGTTTAGAATAATTATAGATATATAAAAATTTTATTGGACTTTTCACCATCTTTTACCCACCTCCTAGGAGAATTTGGAAATTCACATAAAACTTAATTTTACCGCTTCTGTGAGTGGAATTTAGAAAATCCAAGAGACACGGTTAATATAAAGGAGTAAAATTTGGTTCAATGAGATGAAAATAATTTTTGGTTAATAGTAACTTTTTACTTTTATTTACCACGGTTACAAATAAATAGGGTAATTAAGGGTATAAATGATATTAATATTACCCTAACACATGTCCTAATTCTATTGGAAAAGTGTATCTCGACCAAAAACAACCTTAGGAATAAAATATTATCATTTAGGTCCACTTGGATTAGATTAGGACATTTATTATTATTTAATTCAAAGAAGAGTTAAAAGATTTAAAATCAAAGATTATTTACTAAAACATTTTTAATATAGGGTTATACATATGATAAATTCGATTGTAATTACTAATTAGAAATATAAAAATATTTCCTGCATAAGGGTAGTTTATTTATAATTTTTAGACATTAAATAATTTAATTTATTTATGACACAATGGTGATATAGTAATTACCTAATTAATGAAATATTAAAATAATTGATATTATAAATATCAAAATAAATGTAATTTGAGACTTTTTATAAATTCCACTATTTTTCTAGGTTAATATGACATAGTAGGATTGATTATATGAATTTTTTTTGAAGTAATAATGCTGTTAGGAATTTATCAAAAACAAAATACCCAATAGTGTCAAAATTGACATCTAAGAGTTTTTAAAACGAATATTATATTATTAATTTATATTCAATTCTTAAAAATATAATGTTCATTAAAGAGACTTATATAATGATATATGTATCATTAATGGACCATTTTGTGGTCTCTTTGAGGTATATAGTAAGTTTATTAACTATATAATATAAAAATACAAATTGAAATGGTAAGTGTCAAACTAATTAAATAAGAGTTAAAACTAAAAGATAAGGTTAATATAATGACCCAAACATGTATAAATTAGATTGTTTGAGTGGTTTTAGACCCATCCCCACCTTAAACTTTAAATAATCTACTTTGTATCCATTAGAAACCGAATATGAATTTATTATAAAATAATATTTCTAGCTTTTCAAAAGGTGCCCCTCACCCCTCTTATAAAAGGGAACCCCCCTTATCACTAATTCACATATTCAATGCCTTTTTCCTCGGCTACCCCTACCCGACTACTCTATAAACATCCCTCACTTCAACCTAGAGGCCTTATTTTGATCATAAATCCCACCTATGGAGCCCTTTTGATCAAATCAAAAGGAAGAACCCAGAGAAGAGGTAATGTTTTCACCACCCTCTTTCAAGTTCCTTTCTTCTTCAACTTCTTATTTATTTTTTATTCCCATATTAAAATAATAACTCTAGTATCTTATATATACTGTTATGTTATTATAAATATGGTACAACCATATTCAGTATTCTATCCATCCTTTGAATGACATCTCACCATACGTGCATACGTACGGCTTACCGTCTCCACGTCGTGGTGTAATTGTTATTCAATAAATTATTGTTTGGATGGGTATAATAATGATATGTAATTCATGTAAATAATAAATATAACATGATAATTATTATTTATATATGATATACCATCCAATTATATATTATTTTAATATTAAAAAAATGATATTATCGCTCGTGCGTACGTATGGACTACCGTCTCCACGAACGCGATGAGATTCATTCTCCATCGTATATATTCAAGTATAATTATCATTTGATGATTTAAAAATAATGTTTAAGGACTTGATATAATTTTTGATATGAATAATATACAACCTATCCATAACAAACACGGCTTACGTAACAAAACATATAAAAGAAAACGAGTAAGTTAACACCCGAAACGACGATGATACTAAGATATTATAAACAAAGAAATGTTAAAAGATCATATATGGTATCATATTAATGAATATGATTCTTGTATAATTTAATAACAATTATTTAACCATTATACAAGAGTTTAACCTACCCCGAACCAAAGAAAAGTAAAAGGTAAGGGTTTATTTCTCAATATCTTCATTATCCGAGGTTGTTTATACGTAATAATCTACTGGGATTTCTTTATCAACCACATCCATGTTTCTTAAAAATGTATTTCAATTTTTTTTACTATTTACAAGAATATGGGTTAAAGTCATTTATACCCTTTTTTGACTTTTTATAAGCGGTTTATAAAGGAATCTTTCTGTCGTTTTCCAAACAAGGTGCTTTTTAACCTTTTCGACAGAATTACAGTAAGAATTTTTTCTTTAACTTATACGGCGGGTGCGGCTATTTTCTGCCATTATAAAATCTTCGATGCTTCCCTTACAATATTATAAGAAAAATTTCAAAGTAAATTTTTTATTTTATAATTATGCGACTCTTAAATGATTTCAAAATAGAAAGATATATTTCTCTAAAAAGAGTTTTTATTTCATCTATGTCAACATCCTTTGATGGATTTTAAGTTTATTTGGATTTGATTTATTATGATACAAAACATCCATATTGTATTGATGGTTTTGTGATATGTTTGACTATGGATGTGTTATTTTTATACCATTCATGGTTTATGATGAAAGTATTGACATTAAGTATGCTATTTTTAATACGAATGTTTATGTTATGTTTAAACCTGTTCATATGAAGAATGCATTGGACTTAATAAATGACGGGTGGAGCCTGTTGTAGATCCTCGATGCATTGGTAGGTCTCAAGAGACAAACTAGTGTCTTGGTACAAGGCCTTGACAAAATCTTATTTTTAGTCTTGTCACGAGGCCTTGGCTATGTGGTTATGATAGTATGGAATTATGCATTCCATCATTATAAAAGTGGTTATTGATATTGCATGTGATTATTCAACTAGTATAATATCTATGTGAATAAGTATATGGAATTATTTCATTTTATTTCTACCATATTATGCTGAAGTTAATGTTTTAAAAGGATTTTGTTTTATTTATACATTTTTTTTAAATGTTTATGCTTATTTATGAAAGTTTCCTCTATATTGTTATCCTTACTGGACATTTGAGCTCACCCCTTTCTGTGTTTAATTTTTCCCAGGATGTGAAGAAGTATTTTATGAATGACTTATAGGGATAGTATGAGGGGATAAGAGTGTGGACTATGGAGGTTATATTGTGTTAGTTTTTCATTTTATGATGTAATGTAAACTTTATGAATGTATCTAGTTATTCTAAGACTACTAAACTAATCAGTCTATCGAGACTTGATCTTTCTTGTGATCAATGCAATGTTATGTAATAATGCACCAACTCTGGGTAACTGGGGTTGGTGCGTTAAAGTTAGCATCATAGGAAGTTAAGTACAAAACTTGAAATCTAGATTTAGATAAACTCTGATTAGAGAACATAGATTTAAGATAGACTTTGAGGATTAGTATAGAAGAACTTCCTAGAATTTTGGTATTGTAGAGATTTTGTGAGTTTTCTAAGAATTACATCCCTGTCTGGATACAAGAAGGTAGAGTCGGCTCTGGCATAGATGTACCTAGGGGTAAAACCAAGAAAACACCGCTTTGAGCTAGACTCGAACAGGAACTAGCGCACGACAACGGACCTTGCTGCACTCTTGGTTACGACACTTCTGATAGATATGATTAGGATAACTCTAATTTTTCTTTACAAATAATTATGAAGGGTTTATGAGTTTATACGTCCTCAAAGAAAACATTATTATGATTATGGATTATATCCATAAATAGTTAAATTTATGTTATGTGTTTTATAAGTATGGAATTAGGTATTTTGATTCATAAACTGGTCTAGTTTATGCCATTTTTTATAAATGGAACCTAGTGGAAGAAATGGAAACTGTATCAATGCATGCACTCCATGTAGGGATTGCCCTCCAGTTCAAGATAATTATAGTGGAGTTGGTGATGCAAATGGTGCTGATCAACAAATCACCATACTGAGAAAACTCACTCAGGTTATGAAAAATAACCTTATCCGTATAGAGCACCCTGATCCACAACGTGGAGGATCAATGTTATATCACTTCATGAGGAAGCAACCACCAACATTAAATGGGAGCACAAATCCATTAGTAGCTGAGCAATGGATTAGTTCTCTAGAGAAAATATTTCAGGCTTTGGGGAGTAGTGAAAGGGAAAAAGTTGTCATGGCAGTTTATCGACTCACTAAAGATGCTGATCAATGGTGGTCATTGATTCAAAACATGAAGGAAGATGATGAAGTATCAAATATGGAATGGAGGGAGTTAAAATATCTATTTTTAGAAAAATACTTTCCACATGACCATCGAGCAGATATGGAAAGGCAATTTCTGAGTCTGAGACAAAAGGAGGATGAGAATGTCGCAATGTATGAGGCCAACTTTACAAGGTTAGCAAGGTATGCTGGAGATTATATACGTAACCCAAGACGTAAGATTGATCATTTATTTTCTGGGTTAAAACCATTTCTACGTCGAACATTAGTCTCACAATCCTTCTCGTCGTACAAAGACATTGTCTCATGTGCTATCAAGATAGAAAAGGAATTATCTATGTCTTATGAATTTAAAGCAAAGAAAGAGAAGATAAGATCTGCTGATCAATCTGGGAATGGAAATAAGGGGAAGAAGGGAAAAGTTGAATATCCATCCTATAGTTAATGTGGGAAGAAACACCCCAGTACTTGCTAAAAAGGAATGGGAGTCTGTTACAAGTGTGGTGAAAAAGGCCACCAAACTCGTGATTACAAGGGGAAGAAGTAATCTACCGATGTCAAATGCTACAATTGAAGGGATATGGGACATTATGAAAATGAATTTACTAAGCATTAGGGGAACATACCTCAGAAAAGGCCAAGGGATCAAGTCCAAGATTATGCTATCACTACTGCTGAGGTAGAAGCTCCAAAAGACGTGGTGGAAGGTAATTTAAGGGTTTCCTAAAGTTTAGAAAATGAATTATTTGATTCTCGATCATCGCATTGTTTCATATCTTCCTAGTTTGCTAAGAAAATTAGATATTTCCAATTTGATTTAACAAAGGAGTTATCAGTTAAAACTCCTAAGGGAAGTATCATTGCAACAATGTTTTGTGAATCAGTCCCCATTAGAGAACATAAATGTTCTTTATCTGCTGATCGTATCATCATAACTATGATTGAGTTTCATATAATCCTCAGTATGGATTGGATTTCGAACCATGATGCGAATATTTATTATAACCAGAAGGAGGTTACAATTTTTTATGATGATGATAAGGAACAACTTATCTTTAGAGCATAATCGTCACCACCTAATTATTATCTATATCCACCCCCAATAGCTCAACTAAATTAAATTATTGGGGAGGAAGAGAATGAAATGACTTTGGGTGAGGAAGGGAATGTTCAAATAGAGGATGTACCTATTGTGAAAGAATATGTAGATGTTTTTCCATAAGATTTACCTGGACATCCTCCAGAATTAGAAGTAGGGTTTTCCATTGATTTATTTCCTGGATCAAAGCCTATATCAAAGACTCCTTATAGAATGGCCACTGTGGAATTAGATGAACTAAAGAAACAACTAGAGGAATTGATTAATAAAGGATTTATTTGCCCTAGTGTTTCTCCATGGGGAGCCCCTGTTCTTTTTGTTAAAAAGAAAGATGGATCTATGAGGTTATGTATCGACTACAAGGAGATCAATGCTATAAAAATAAATAACAAATATCCCATACCTCTCATTGATGATTTATTTGACCAACTGCATGGAGCTCAATAATTTTCAAAGATTGACCTTCGATCTAGATACCATCAGTTTTGTGTGAAGAAAGAAGACATTCCGAAGAAAGTATTTAGAACAAGGTACGGGCATTACGAGTTTACGGTAATTCCTTTTGGGCTGACTAATGCACCCTCTGTATTCATGGATCTAATGAATAGAGTTTTCAAGGAATATCTCGATGATTTTGTGGTGGTATTTATTGATGATATCATGGTATAATCCAAAATCTATGAAGATCATAAAAATCACTTTCTCATTATTTGGAAGACTTTGAGAAGACATGAATTATATGGGATGTTTAGCAAGTGTGAATTATGGCTTCAGGAGATTTCTTTTCTTGGCCATATTTTCTCTAAAAATGGAATCTCTGTTGATCCTTCTAAGACCAAGGAAATCCAAGAATGGCCAGAACATATGAGTATAACTGAGGTATGCAGTTTTATTGGTTTAGCAGGTTATTATCGATGTTTCATCCAGAAGTTTTCCCGATTGGATAATCCATTAACAAAGCTCACACATAAGGGGGTTAAATTTGTTTGAAAAAAAGAGTGTGAAGAATGTTTCGAAGAACTGAAGAGAAGATTATTCAATGCTCTTATATTGACTCTACCATCAGGGAATGATGTGTTCTTTATTTATAGTGATGCATCGAAGAAATGACTTGGTTGTGTCCTTATGCAGAATGATAGGGTTATTGTCCATGCCTCACGGCAGTTCAAAATTCATGAGAAAAACTATCCTACTCATGATCTCGAGTTAGAAGTTGTGATCTTTGCTTTGAAGATATGGAGGCACTACCTCTATGGTGAAAAATGTGAGATTTATACTAATCAAAAGTGTTTGAAGTATATTTTCTCAAAAAAAGAACTCAACATGAAGAAAAGGAGATGGCTTTAATTACTCAAGTATTATGATTGTAAGATACACTACCACCCGAGGAAGGAAAATAAGGTGGAAAATGTTTTGAGCAGAAGAGATAATGGAGTTTTGAACAATATGAGAATTGAAAGGGATCCAATTTTCATGGATCTAGTGAATATGGACATGGGAAGAACCATGGAAGGTGAAACATCAGTGCTTTTTCAAATGGTTTCCAAACCATATTTACTAGAAAATATTAAGAGTTCTCAGACCGATGATGAAGAATTTCAAAAGAAGATTAAAGCTGTGAATGATTGGAGATAGAATGACTTTGGGTGTGAAGATGGAATTTTGAAATTTGGGAAGAGACTTTTTGTTCCCAATATACCTGATCTAAAAAGGGAATTTTTGGACGATTCTCATAGTTCCAATTTCTCTATACACCCTAGGAGCACCAAAATGTATAGAGACTTGAAGGAACATTTTTTATGGGACAACATGAAGAGGGAGATTGCTGATTTTGTGTCGAGATGTATGGTTTGTCAACAAGTGAAATCTAGAAGGAAATAGCCTAGAGGAGTCATGCATCCTCTTCCCATACCAGAGTGTAAATGGGACAATATTACGATGGACCTTGTCATGGGGCTACCGAAGACTCATAGAAGGAATGATGAAATATGTGTTATTGTTGATCATCTTACCAAGTAAGAACATTTTCTTGCTATAAGACAAGATCTACCATTGGAATGTCTAGCAATACTATATATTAATGAAGTGGCGAGACTTCATGGAGTACCCCTTTCGATTGTTTCTGATCATGATCCCCATTTTACTTCATGATTCTAGAAGAGTCTTCAGAAATCCCTAGATACTGAACTTCAATTGAGCACTGCCTACCACCCTGAAATAGATGGACAATCAGAACGGACTATTCAAACCTTATAAGACATGATGAGATCCTGCTCTCTGGACTTTCAGGGTATGTGGGATCAATATTTACCTCTGGTAGAATTTTCCTATAATAATAGCTTCCATTCAAGTATTCAGATGGCACCATATGAAGCGTTATAAAGAAAGAGATGTCGCACACCAACCTGTTGGGATGATGTTGGTGAATGAAAACTTGTAGGCCCAGAACTGTTGGAGGAAACAATGGAAAAGTTAAAGGTAATCCAAAACCACATCAAAGCAGCTCAAAGTAGACAGAAGAGCTATGCCGATAACCGAAGGAAGGATTTGGAATTTCAGGTAAGAGATCATGTTTTCTTTAATGTGTCTCCATGGAAGGGAGTTATACGTTTCGGTAAGAAGGGTAAATTGAGTCCTAGGTACATTGGAACTTTCGAAATTCTTGAATGAATTGGGGCTGTATCTTACCGTTGGGAAATTCCGCCAAGTCTCTCCAAAGTTCAGGATGTGTTCCACGTATCACTGATGAGGAAATACATGCCTGACCCAACACATGTACTCACCTATGAGGAATTAGAATTGGAACCCCATCTGTCTTATTGCGAAGAGCCCGTCAATATTCTTGATACCAGAGAACAAGTACTGAGAAACCGGATGACTTGTCTGGTAAAAGACTTGTGGAGAAACAATAATATGGAAGAAGAAACGTGGGAACACGAGGAACTTATGATGAAGAACCACCCAAGTCTTTTCATGCGGTAGTATTCTATAAATTTTGAGGACGAAATTATTTGAAGGTGGGGAGAATGTTACACCCCAAGCTTCCACGGTACACTTTCCTTTGAATAATACAGTAGCATGTGTTGTACGCAACTTCGAGTTCTAACACACACACCACAACCAATCAAACTAGCCGTTATGAATATTAATACTCAAGTTTTGAAATTTTTTAAAATTTTTCACTCAAAATGGACTTTATTTTTTGATTTGGAATATCGAAATTAGACTTGGGTGAAATTTTAGTATTTTTTGGAAAATTTTCCATTTTTGATGAATAGTGAAAAAACACTGAGTTATGGTTTAAAACCAAATTTTTATTTAAATTTAATTAAGGTAAAAATAGATACATAATACCTATATAAGTTCAATTTAATTCATTGGAGTTAGTTTAGAATAATTTTAGATATATAAAACATTTATTGAACTTTTCAACGTCTTTTACCCACCTCTAAGGAGAATCTGGAAATTCACATAAAACCTAATTTTACCGCTTCTGTGAGTGGAATTTATAAAATAAAAGAGAGACGGTTATTATCAAGGAGTAAAATTTGGTTCAATGAGATGAAAATAATTTTTGGTGCATAATAACTTTTTACTTTTATTTACCACTGTTAAAAGTAAATAGGGTAATTAAGGGTATAAATGAAATTAATATTACCTTAACACATGTCCTAATTCTATTGGACAAGTATATCTCTACCAATAACAACCTTAGGAATAAAATATTATCATTTAGGTCCACTTGGATTATATTAGGACATTTATTATTATTTAATTGAAAGAATAGTTAAAAGAGTTAAAATAAAATTTTATTTACTAAAACATTTTTAATATAGGGTTATACATAAGATAAATTGGATTGTAAATATTCATTAAAAATATAAAAATATTTCCTACATAATGGTATTTTATTTATAATTTTTAGACATTAAATATTTTAATTTATTTATGACACAATGGTGATGCAGTAATTACCTAATTAATGAAATATTAAAATAATTGATATTATAAATATAAAAATAAATGTAATTTGAGAATTTTAATGAATTACACTAATTTTCTTGGTTAATAAGACTTATTAGAATTGATTATATAAATTTTTTTTGAAGTAATAATGCTGTTATGAATTTATCAAAAACTATAAACCCAATAGTGTCAAAATTGACCTAAAATAGTTTTTAAAACAAATATTATATTATTAATTTATATTCAATTCCTAAAAATCTAAGGTTCGGCCAAGAGACTTATATCATGATGGGTGTATCATTAATGGACCACTTGGGGGTCTCTTGGAGGTATATAGTAAGTTTATTAACTATATAATATAAAAATACAAAGTGACATGGTAAGTGTCAAACTAATTAACTAAGAGTTAAAACTAAAAGATAAGGTTAATATAATGACCAAAACTGTCTAAATTATATTGGTTGAGTTTTTTTCAACCCATCCCCACCATAAAATTTAAATAATACACTTTTTAGCCATTAGTAACCGAATATGAATTTATTATAAAATAATATTTCTAGCTTTTCCAAAGGTGCCCCTCACCCCAATTATAAAATGGCACTCTCCCTTCTCAGTAATTCACACATTCAAATCCTTTTGGCTCAGAAAACCCCTGCCAAAACACTCTCTCAACTTCCCTCACTTCAACCTAGAGGCCTTAGTTTGATCAGAAAGCCAACCTAAGGAGCCCTTTTGATCAAATCAAAAAGAAGAACCCGAAGAAGAGGTAATGTTTTCACCACCCTCTTTCAAGTTCCTTTCTTCTTCAACTTCTTCTTTCCTTGTTATTCCCATTATAAAATAATAACTCCAGTATCTTATATATACTATGATGTTATTATAAATATGGTAAAATCATATTCAGTATTCTATCCATCCTTTTAATGTCATGTCACCATACGTGCATACGTAAGGCTTACTGTCTCCACGTCGTGGTGTAATTGTTATTCAATAAATTATTATTTGGATGGGTATAATAATGATGTTTAATTAATTTAAATAACAAATATAACATGATAATGATTCTTTATATATGATATAACATCCAATTATATATTATTTTTATATCAAAAAAATGATATTGTCGCTCGTGCGTACGTACGGACTACCGTCTCCACGAATGTGATGAGATTCATTCTCCATCATATCCATTCAAGTATAATTATCATTTGATGATTTAAAAATAATTTTTAAGGACTTTATATCATTATGTATATGAATAATATACAACCTAACCATTATAAGCACGTCTTACATAACAAAACATATAAAATAAAACGAGTAAGTTAACACCCGAAACGACGATAATACTAAGATATTATTAACAAGGAAATGTTAAAAGATCATATATGGTATCATATTAATGTATATGATTCTTTTATAATATAATAACAATTATTTAACCATTATAAAGGAGGTTAACCTTTCCCCAACCAAGGAAAAGTACAAGTTAAGGGTTTATTTCGCAATCTCTTCATTATCCGAGGTTGTCTACACATAATAATCTACTGGGATTTCATTATCATCCACATCCATGTTTCTTAAAAATTTATTTCAAAACATTTTTACTATTTACAATAATATGAGTTAAATTCATTTATACCCTTGTTTGACTTTTTATTAGAGGTTTATAAACGAATCTTTCTGTCGTTTTCCAAACAAGGTGCTTTTTAACCTTTTTGACAGAATTAAGGTAAGAATGTTTTTTTAACTTATACAGAGGGTGCAGCTATTTTCCGCAGATATAAAATATTTGAAGCTTCCATTAAAATCATATAAGAAAATTTTCAATGTAAATGTTTTATTTTATAATTATAGCACCCTTTAATGATTTCGAAATAGAAAGAGATATTCTCTAAAAAGCGTTTTAATTTAATCTATGTCAACATCCTCTGATGGATTTTAAGTTTTTTTGGAGTTGATTTATTATGATAAAAAACTTCCATAGTGTATTGATTGTTTTGTGATATGTTTGACTATGGATGTGTTTTTTTATACCATTCATGGTTTATGAAGAAATTATTGACATTTAGTATGCTAGTTTTAATACGAATGTTTACGTTATGTTTAAACCTGTTCATATGAGGTATGAATTGGACTTAATAAGTGATGGGTGGAGCCCACTATAGCTCCTCAATGTAGCAGTAGGTCTTATGAGCCAAACTAGTTTCTAGGAACAAGTCCTTGACAAAATCTTATTTTTAGTCTTGGCACGAGGCCTTGGCTATGTGGTTATGATAGTCTGGCATTATGCAATATATCATTATGAAAGTGGTTATTGATATTGCATATGATTATTCGACTAGTAGAACATCCATGTGAATAAGTATATGGAATTATTTCATTTTATTTCTGCCATATTATGTTTAAGTTCAAGTTTTAAAAGGCTTTTGTTTTAGTTATACATTACCTTAAATTTTTATGCTTATTTATGAAAGTTTCCTCTATATTGTTATCCTTACTGGGAATTTTAGCTCACCCCTTTCTATGTTTATTTTTTCCCAGGATGTGAAGATGTATTTTATGAATGACCTACAGGGATAGTATGAGGGGATAAGAGTGTGGACTATGGAGACTATATTGTTGTAGTTTTTCATTTTATGATCTAATGTAAACTTTATGAGTGTATCTAGTTATTCCAAGGCTACAAAACTAATCAGTTTTTCGAGACTTGATCATTCTTGTGATCATGCCAATGTTATGTAATAATGCACCGACTCTGGGTGACTGGGGTCAGGGTGTTACATTTAGGGTTTTCTATAGTTTTTACGGTCCTTTAGGGTTTCCATGTACTTAGGTTCCTTTAGGGGTATTGACTGTTCTTAGGTTCCTTTATGATTTTAGGGGTTTTTATGGCCCCTTATGGTTTTCATGATTTTTAGGATCTTTTGGGGTTTTATAGTTTTTAGGGTCTCTTTTTTTATGAGTTTTTAGAGTATTTTAAGGTTTTTAAGGCATGTTATGGTCTTGTAGAGGTTTCAGGATTTTTCATATTTTAATTCATTTTTTATGGTTTTTGGGTCTTCTAGGGTGTGTAAGGACATTTCTGGTTTTTGGGGTTTTAATGTCTTTTTATGTTTTCATTCATTTTAGCTTCTGTGAGTTTTTAAGTGTTTTTTGGGTTTATTGAAATTTTTAGGTTTTTTTGGGATTTTAGGGTAGATAAGGGATTTTTTAGGTATTATAGACTTTTAGGGTTTTTATGGGTTTGAGGGTTTCTAGGGTCGTTTAGTGTGGGTTTGTTTTTTTTTACAATTTTTTTCGGTTTTTTGGGTTTTTAATAATTTTTATATATATTGAGTAATGTTTTAGTAATTTTAGGGATTTTTAGTGTTTTATGTTTTTTAGGGTTATTAGTGTTTAGTGGTTTTATGTTTTTAGTAATTAATAGTGTTTAATATTTCCTATGGTCCTTAATGTTTTTTGAGGTATTTTAATTGTTTTTGGGGTTTTACGTTTTTAGAGTTATTTTAGGGTGTTAAGGGGTTTTATGGTTTCTCAGGGTTTTTAGGGTATTTTTAGGGTTTAGGGGATTCTAGTGGGTTTTATGATTTATTGGGTTTAAGGGATTATTATGGTTTTAAAGATTCTTGCCAGTTTTTAGGGTTTTTATAATATTTTAGGGGTTTAGGGTTTATATTTTGTTTATGGGATTACGGTTTTTTAAAGGATTGTGGTGATTTAGAGTGTTTAGGGGGTCCAGGGTATTTTACAGGTTTTTTTGTTTTTATGGCTATTTATGTTTTAGGGTATTTTGAACTATTTTTAGTTTTTAAGGGATTTTTATGAATTTGTTTAGGGTATTTTTGGGGTTCCAAGTGTGTTTTAAATTTTTTAGGGTATTCTATGGTTTTAGGGTTTTTATGGATTCTCATTGGTTTTATGTTTTTTATGATCTTGTTGATTTGAAGGGGGTTTTAGGATTTTATGGCCTTTTAGTGGTTTTGGGGTTTTAGGTTCCTTGGGGATTTAATACAGTTTTAGGATCCTTTAGGGTTTTTATATTTCTTATATTTTTTTAGGGTTTATAGGGTTTTTTTTTTTGTTTTTATGGTTTTTAGGTTTTTTGGGGGATTAGGGAAATTTTGGGGTTTTTGGGTTTTAAGGGGATTGGGGGGTTTTATAGTTTTATTTAGTATTTTTATGCTTTTAGTGTATTAGGATCACATACAGTGATTTTTATAGATTTTAGGTTCTTTATGGGTTTTAAGTTCTTTTAGGGGTTTCAATGGTTTTTTAGAGTCGTTATGTAGGGTTTTAAAGGTTTTAGGGTCCTTTGAGGGGGTTTTACGGGTTGTTTTTGTTCCTTTAGAGTTTTTTTGGGTTTTGGATTATTTATTATTTTTATGGTATTTTGGGGGTTTTAAAGCGTTCTAAGGTTTTTTTATTTTTAGGATTTTTGGGGTTTTTAGGTTTTTCGGAGTTTTAGGGTTTTTATATCTTTAGGTTTTAGGGGTTTATGGGGTTTTAGTCTACTTCATCATATTTCTTATGTTTTTAGGTTTTTAGGGTATTTGTTGGGATTTTAGGATTCTTTAGGGGTTTAAGAGTTTTTTGGGAATTTTAGGAGGATTATGTGTTTTTATGGTTTTAGGGTATTTTAGGGATATTTATGGTCATTTAGGGTCTTTTGAGGTTTTAGGTTCCATTGTGGGTTTTAGGTTCATTTAGGGTTTTTTGGGTTTTTTTTCCTATTTTTGGGGTTTTAGGATTTTATTGTTTTCATGGGTTTTATGGATTTTTAGAGTTGCTGTATGGTTTTCGAGATGTTAACAGTTTTTCATATTTTTATTGGTCATTTTAGGGGTTCTATTATTTTTTTGGTTTATATAGTTCTTAGGTTTTTTTATTCTTTGGGTTTTAAATGGTTTTTAGGGTTGTCAATGGTTTTGAGGGTATTAATGTAATTTAGGGTTTGTAGGGGATTTTCCGTTCATTTAGGGGTTCATGTTTCTTTTATGATTATTTAGGGTTTTGGGGTTTGTATTGTTTTAGTGTATTTATGAATTTTTAGGGTATTAGGGTATTAGGGGTTTTTTGTGTATGTTATGGTTTTAAGGGTTTACAATGTTATATTTTTTATTTTTAGTTTTCTAGGTGTTTTAGGTTTTTTAATATTTCTCAAGGTTTTTTTTTGAATTTTTATGTTTTTTAGTTCATTAAGGGGTTTTTTAGTTTTTTGAATTACTTGGGTCATTGATGTTTTTTGAATTGCTTATTTTTTTATATTATTAATCATATTTGGAGTTTTAGGGGTTTAATGTTTTGTTATGTGTTTTAAAGGGTCTTAAGGGTTTGTTTGGGATTTGGGGTTTTAGGGATTTTAGAGTAGTTTTTTTCATTTTTACGGTTCGTAAGGTTTTTTTGTTTGTTTTTTGATTTTAAATGTTTTTAGATTGATTTGGGTGCTTTAGGGTTTTTGGGATTCTTAGGAGTTTTTATGGGTTTTTGTTGTTTTTATGGTTTTTATGTGTTTTAGGGGTTTTAGGGTCAATTAGGTTGTTTATATGGGTTTTAGGGTCTTTTTGTGTGATTAGGGGTTTCATAGTTATTTCTATTGTTTTAGGGATTTTAGGTAAATTTTGTTTTTATTGTTTTTTTATTTTTATGGGTTTTAGGGTTTTTAAGGTTTATAGTGTTTTAAGAATTTTAGATATCTTAGGGGATTTACTAGTTTTAGGATTTTAGTATTTTTAGTTTTCATAGGATTTTTAGGGGTTTATGGTTTTTAGTGTTGCATGGTTTTTTTTGTGTTTAAGGGTTTTTAGAGTTTATGGGGGGGTTTTAGGGGTTTTATGGTTATTTAGGTATTCAAAGGGGTCTTATGTCTCTTTAATTGTTTCGATGGTTCTTAGGGTTTTTAGTGGTTTTAGGATCATTAAGGGATATTACGGGTTTTATGGTATGCGGGGGGGGGGGGGTCTGGGGGTTTTTGGGGTTTTTATGAATTTTCAGGGTTTTTAGAGTTTTATGAGTTCTTATTATTTTTAGGGGTTTTATATGTTTTTAATGGGTTTTAGTGTTTTTTAAGTGTTTTTTAGTTTTGTTAGGGCTGTAGTTTATTAGGTTTTTTAGAAGTTTTTAGGGTTTTATTTTTTAAAAGGAGTTTTAGGGTGTTTAGGGTGTTTAACGATTTTTCAGTTATTTTTAATATTTTTTATGGGTTTTAGGGGATTTCGGTTATTTTCGGGTTTCCTTGAAAAAAAGGTTATTTTTGGGGTTTTAGGTTCTTAAGGTTTATGGTTTTTAGAGTTTTTAAGGTGGTCAAGGGTTTTTATGGTATTTTAAGGGGTTTATAGGGTTTGGGGGTCTTTTATGGGTTTCTTTCAAAAAAGTGATCTTTTAGTTTATTTTAGGTTTTTTAGGATAATTTAGAGATTTTATTCTTTTTTAATTACTTTTAAGGTTTTATGTTTTATAGTGACTTTTATGGGTATTTTTCGATTTTAGGATTTTTAGGGTTTTTATGGGTTTTAGGGTTTTAAGGTATTTTAGGGTATTTTTGTTATTATTTTCTTTTAGTGTTTTTAGGTACTTTTAGTGTTTTTTGGTGATTTTATAGTGTTTAATTTTTCCTTTGGTGTTTATAGTTTTTTAAGTATTTTTTAAAATATTTAATTTTTTTAGAACTTTTTTTGAATTTTGCAGTTTTTATAATCTTTTATGTAATTTTAGGTTTATTAGGGAATTTTAGGGGTTTTATTGGTTTTTATTTTATTTTAGGATTCATTTTGGGTTTTAAGGGATTTTAGGTATTTTATGGGTTTTTGGGGGTTCTGTGAATTTAGTGTTTTAGGGGGTTTCTATGTGTTTTAGGGGTTTTATGGTATTTTAGTTTTTTCTTGAGGTCTTTAAGGTCTTTTAATATTTTTTTATTATTGGTAAGTTTTTTAGTGGTTTTAGGTTTTTAATTTGGGGGAGGGTTAGGGTTTTTTGGTTTTTGGGATTTTAGGTGTTTTTTTATTTTTAGTGTATTTTAGGGATTTTTGAGTTTTTTAGGTGTTTTATTATTTTTAATGACTTCTAGAGATTTTATGTGTTTTTAGGATTTTCAGGGTTTAAGGCATTTTTATATTATTTTTGGATATTATTTTGTTATGGGGTTTTTTGGTTTTTAGGGCATTATGTTTTTAGGGTTTTTACTGTATTTAGGTTTTTTAAGGGTTTCAGGGTTTTACGGTTTTAGGATGTTCAAGGGGGTTTAGTGTCTTTATGATTTTTATAGGGTTATTTAGTGTCCTTTAAAATTTTATGTGTTTTTAGGGACTATTTTAGGTTATAGATCTTTTATATTATTTTATATTTTAGGAGGTTTTAGGGTGTTTGGTGGTTTTAGGGTTTTTCTTTTTTAGGGTTTTTTGTGTCCTTAGGGTTTTAAGGTTTTTATGGTTCACTAAGATTTTTAGGTTTGTCAGGGTTCTTTTGGTTATTAAGGGTTTTAGGTTCATTTATGGTGTTTACAATTTGTTAGAGTTTTAACGGGTTTTTAGAGTTTTTTGTTTTACGATTTTTAGTGTATTTAAGGGTTTGGGGGGTTTTCGTGTTTTTATGATTTTTAGGGGTTGTTTTGGGGTTTTTGGGTTATTAGTATTTCTATATTTTATAAGGGGTTTAGGATTTTATGGTATTTATGGTTTTTCGGTTTTTATGGTGTTTTAGAGCTTTTAGGATCATGTAGGGGTTTGTAAGGGTTTTTTAGGGGCTTTTGAAATTTTTAGGGGGTTTTAAGGGTTTAAAGGTTTTTAAGGCGTTTTAATGGTTTTTTGGGTCTTCTAGAGGTTTTTTGGGGGGGATTTAAAGTCTTTTTGGGTTTCTAGGGCATTTAGGAAATTTTTAGGGACCATTACGGTTTTTATGTTTTTTATGGTCAGTTAGGGATTTTAGTGGTTTTAGGTTTTATTGTGTTTTTATGAATTTTTATATATACTAGGTTTCTTAGTTTTTTAGGGGTTCTAGGTTATTTTGTTGTTTTAGTGGTTTTTGGGGGGTTTCTAGATTTTAGGGGGATTAAATATTTTATGGTTTTTAGGGGATTTAAAAAAAATATAGGGGTTATTAAATTTTGAGGGTTTTAGGTGTTTAGGGTTTTAAATGGATTTTATCGTTTTTAGGTGTTTTTTATTGATTTTAGGGATTCACTAGTTTTAATTGTTTATAGGGATTTTTATTTATTTAGTTTTACTAGGGGTGTTAGGTATTTTTAGGTGTTTTAGGGTTTTAATAATTTTTAATGTTTTTGGGTATTTGCAGTTTATAGAGTTTTCGAGGTATGGGGTTTTTGAGGTGTTTAGGGGTTTTGAGGTTTTTAGGGGTTTTTATGGTTTTATTGTTCTTTAGGGGTTTTATATATTGTTTGGTTTTATGGGGTTTCATGGTATTTTTTGGATGTTGATATATTTTTTAAGGTATTTGAGTGTTTTTAGGTTTTATGGGGTGTTTTTTGGTTTATCATCTTTTAGGGTCTTTTATTTTGTTTTTAGTGCTTTTAGGAACTTTTTGTAGTTTTATGTGGTTTTGGGTCTTTTTAGAGTTTTTTAGGGATTTTGTGTTGTTATGGGTTTTGTGGATTTTTTAGGGGATTTTTTGATTTAATATAGTATTAGGGTTTTATGTGTTTTTAAGATTTTTGGTTTTTTTCTTTTATATTTTTTTTAGGTTTTACATGGTTTTTTATTATTTTCATGGTATTTACGTTTTTTTGTTATTTTAGTTTTTTATATTCTTTAATGTTTTTTGGGTTTTTAGGGATATGGATATTTTCAGTGTTTTAAAACTTTTTCTATAATTTTAGTGTTTTTATGGTCTTTTGTGGTTTTAAGGGTTTTAGGGTTTTTGATGGTTAATGGGGGTTTTATGGGGTTGGAGGATTTTTAAGTGGTTTTAGTTTTTCTATGAGTTTTAATGGTTTTCATGGTTTTAGGGGGTTTGTATGGTTTGTAGGGTTATAGGTCTTTTAGGTCTATTTTGTAGAATATTAGGGGCTTTGGGTTTTAGGGTGTTTTAGGGTTTTATGGGTTTTAGGGTATTTAAGGTATATAGGGGTTTTAGGGTTTCTAATGGTTTCAAGGGAAATTAAATTTTTTATGTTTTTAGTGGTATTTAAGTGGATTTGAGGTTTTTAGGGTCTTTTAGGGGGTTTTACAGTTTTTAGGGTCATTTAAGGTTCTAAGGGATTTTATTTTTTTAGGGGTTTTAGCATATTTTGGATCTTTCTAGGGCCCTTTAGAGTTTTTTTCAGGGTGCTCTACTATTTTTATGGTCCATTAGGGTTTTTTGGGTCCTTTAGTGTTTTTATAGTATTTTGGGGTATTGGGGTTTTATAGGGTTTTTAGGGTCAATATAATGTTTTAGTATTATAGGGTTTTTAGGTGTTTTAGTGTTTTAGGTATTTTAGAGTTTTCTCATGTTTTTACAATTTTTAGAGCATTTAAATATTTAAGGCTTTTTATGATTTTTAGGAATTTTAATAATTTTCTTATTTTTAGGGATTTTATTTTGTATGGGGTTTTATGATTTTTAATGTCTTTTGATATTTTTCTGGTTTTTGAGTATTTGTGTCTTTTAGGGATTTAAGGGCCATTTAGGGGTTTTTTGGTTTTCTAGGTTAATTTAGGGTTTTGATAGGTTTTTATGATTTTTAGGGTTTCTATGGTCTTTTCGGGGTTTTAAGGGGTTCTTGTGTCCTTTAAGTATTTTAGGATCTTTTTGGATACTTTGGCATTAGTAATGTTTTTTACGTAGCTTTATGGTCTTTAGGTTCCATTAGTATTTTTAGTTTTTTTAGGATCCTTTAGGGTTTATGGTTTTTAGGGTCCTTTATGGTTTCTTAGGGTCGTTTAGGATTTTAGGGTTTTGGGCCTTTTATGGGTTTATGGGTTTTTAGTGAATTATAGATTATTATGTGTGTTTTACGGTCTTTAATGTTTTTTTGTTTATTTTAAGGGTTTTTATTGGTTAAACGACCTCTTAGGGGGTTTAGTGAATTTAGGGTATTTTTTGGTTTTTATATTTTTCAGGGCCATTTAGGATTTTTAGTAGTCTTTAGGTCTTTTAGAGTTTTATAGGGATTTTAGGATTTTTAGGGGGCTTAGGGATTTTAGGGTCTTTAGGGGTTCTAAGGATTTTGGGGGTTTTATGTTTTTTAGGTTTTTTATGAGTTTATAGATTTTACGAGTTATTATTTATAGTGGTGGTGGTTTAGGGGATAAAAGGGGTTTTTGGGTGAGGTAAGGGGTTTTAGGGCCATTTATGTTTTTTATATTTTTTGAGGTTTTAGAGTTTTTAGGGTTTTATTAATTATTTATGGTTTTGATGTGTTTTAGTGTTTTTTAGGTTTTACGGTTTTTATCTGGTTATTAGGGTTTTTAATGGATTTAGGTTTTAAGGGGTTTAAGGGGGTTCAATGGTTTTCAATTTTTTTGGGTTTCTATTGTTTTTAAGTGTTTAAATTAGTGTTTTAGGGTTTTTTGGGGTTTTAAAGGTTATATGGTTTTTATGGTTTTTATGCTTACATAGGGTCCATTTAGGTTTTTTAAGAGTTTTTAGTGTTTCAAGCCAATTTATGGAGTTTAGGATTTTTACTGTTTTACATTTTTTAGATATTAGGGATATTTATGGTGTTTTGGGGTTTTAATAGTTTTTAGTTTTTGAAGTTTTATCATGGATTTAATGGTTTATAATGGTTTATAATGGTTTATAATGGTTTTTATGGTTCTTAGTGTTTTTAGGGTTCTTAGGGTTTGTATGTGCTTTTATAGTATTAAGGGGTTTTTAGGGTTTTTATGTTTTTGATAATTATTCATATATTTAATAGTTTTTTTTAGTTTCTTTGAAGGTTGTTTTGGTTTTGGGGGGTTTTAATATTTTATAATGTTTTGGTTATATATGTTCTTTTAGTGTTTTTAGGTGTTTTAGTCTTTTTAGGGTCTTTTAGTGTTTTTTTGTGTCTTAGAGTTTTAGTATTTTTTTCATTCAAGGGTTTTAGATATTTTTAGTTTTATTAATAGTTTAATGATTTTAGGGTATTTTGGGTTTTTAGTTTCATTTTGGGGTTATTTGGGTTTCTTAAGGTTCTTTACCTTATTTTAGGATTTTCATAGTGTTTTAGGTTGTTTAGATTTTTTAGTGGTTTTTAAAATTTTTGGGTCTTCAAAAATATTTAGGGGGTTTTAGTTAAATTTAGGGTTTATGGGTTTTAAAAGTTATTTAGATATTTTTTTCAATTTTTATTGTATTTAGGGTAAAAGTGAATTTTTAGGGGTTTTTATAATTTTTAGGTTTTTATGGTTTTTGGATTGTTTAGAGATCTTAAGGATTTTTATGGATTTATTAGGGGGTTTAGTTTATTTAGAGTTTTTAGGGTGATTTGTGGTGTCCTGAGGGGGGGGTGTTAAAAGGGTTTTAGAGTTTTTTTTGTTTTTAGAGTTTTTAGGGTTTTTAGTATCATTTAGAGTCTTCATAGGGATTTCGGGTCTTTTATGATTTTTAGGTTTTTAGTGTCTTTTAGGGTTTTAGGGTCATTTGGGGGTAATATATTTTTAGAGACTTTTAGGGATTTTAAGGGTGTTTTGGGTCTTTTAAGGCTGTTTTAGTGTTTTTGGATTATTTTTGGGTTTTAGGTTTTTTAGTGATTTTATGGGGTTTTATGGTTTTTGGGATTTTGAGGATTTTGAGGATTTTTATGGGTTTTAGGGTTTTTAGGGTTTTTAGGTTTATTTTTTGTTTTAGTTTATTTTAGTGTTAAATTAGAGTTTTCTTGTTTGTATAGTCTTGTAGGGTTTTTATGTGTTAGGTTTTTTATGATCATTTAATATATTTTATGGAGTTGTTAGAGTTTAAGGGGTTTTGGTGTTTTTTAGTCATTTAGGGTTTTTAGGGTTTCTTTTGGGTTTTACAATTTTTTTTGGTTTTTTGGGTTTTATCATTTTTTTGGGATTTATTATGTTTTGGATTTTTAGGTTCTTTTGGGGTTTTATTGTTTTAGTGGTTTAGGGTTTTAGGGGTTTATCTTTTTTCGGGATTTATTTATTTGAGGAGTTTTGTTTTTCTAGGGTTTTAATGGTTTTTAATATTTTTAAGGTTTTTAAGGGTTCATGGGTTTATAGGACTTTTAGTGTTTTTAGGGCGTTTAAAGGGTTTTGGGGATCTTTTAGGTTACTTATAGAGTTATTTACATTATTTCAAGGTTTTAGGGTTATTTATTGGTTTAAATTAGTTTTAGTGACATTTATAATATTTAGTAGTTTTGGGGGTTTCGGGGTATTTTGGGATTTATAAGGGGTTCATGGTAATTTAGGGTGTTTAGGATTTTCTAGTGTCTTTTATGAGTTTCTCGGGTTTCTTGGGGGGTTTAAAATGTTTTTGAGGGTTTTTTTGTGTTTAGGGGTTTTTGTGTTTTAATGGTTTTAGAGGGTAGTGTTTTTTGGTATTAAGGTATTTTATGGGTTTTAGAAATTTTAGAGGTTTTGGAGAATTTCAGGGTTTTTATATATTCTTATGGTTTCAAAAAAATTTGTTTTTGAGTGTTTTTACAATTTTTATGGTTTTTACAGTTATGAGGCATTTTAGGGACATGTTTGGTTTCTTATGGTTTTCTAGGGTCTTTTACAGTTTTTGGGGTTTCAGTTTTTTAAGATTTTTAGGAGTTTCTACGGTAGTTTATTGTTTTTAGGTTTTTTAAGGTTTTTTGGATCCATCAGGGTTGTTAGGGTCCATTTTGTTTATTAATGTTTTATATGGTCCATTAGTGTTTTAGGGTTTTTAGGGTTCTTAGGGTTTTTTTGGTTTTAGTGTCTTTTAATGTTTTCATGGTTTTTATAGTTTTTTGGGTTGTTAGGGTTTTAATAGTTTTTATGGGTTTTAGGGAATATTTTGGTATTTATAATCCTTTAGGGGTTTTCATGTCATTTAAGGTTTTATGGTTTTTAGATAATTTTAGGGTTTTTTGGATTTAAATGGTTCTTGGTTTTTAGGGTCTTTTGGGGTTTTAAGGCTTTAGGGGTCTTAGTGTTTTTTGGGGTTTTAGAGTTTTTTGTGTTTTTAATGTTTTGTAGGGTTTATTATAATATTTATGGTTTTAAAGGGTTCAATGTTCTTTAGTTTTTTATTTATTTTATGGTTTTTAAATGTTTTAATGGGATTTTGAGTTTTATTATTTTCAGGGGGTTTTAGGGGTTTTAGGGATTTAGGGATTTTCATAGTTTTAGGGGTTTGAATATTTTTTTTGCTTTTTGGGATTTTTTTAGTACCCATTATGGATGTTTTATGTTTTTAGGGGTTTTATGGGTTTTTAGGATTATAATGTTTTTAGAACTTTTTTTGATTTACATGATTTTTTTGGTTTTAATGATTTTATAGGATTTTTATGGATATCAGTACCTTTTTTGGGTTTTTAGTAATTTTGTGGTTTTTAGTGTTTTTAGGGATATTTTAGTGTTTTAAAGGATTTTAGAGTTTTTGGGATCCGTTAGGGTTTTAGTGTTTTTTTGGGTTTTTAGGGTTTTAGGGTATTTTCAGGTTTTTAATGTTTTTTGGGTTTGTTACGGCAAGATAGATATAGGGCCAGGCTATTCCCAACACCCAATTTTTTTTTTAGAAAACGAGATGCAGAAGAAAGGGGAGGGTCAGAGTCAAATGACCCATTCCCAAAGGATCCCAAAAAAGTAGACAAAGAAATAAAAAGATACAAAAAACAAAACACAGAACACCAAAAGAAAGGGACATGTTAGTCAATGTCTCCACCAAAGTTGTAAGCCAAGCCCACCCTATAGAGATAATCATTTACTCCAAACCTAGTAACCACATCAGCAAATCATGGGTCTGAGTCCACCTCCATGTTCATGGATTCCCATCCCGATTCAATGTCCTCTTGTAGTCCTAGCAGCGCCAAGTGTTTCAGCCTGAGCATCTCCAGTTCAGCAGTGCACCGAGACTACTCACTCTTGTTGACTTTTAACATTGGATTTTTTAGGGTTTTAAAGGTTTTCTAATATTTTTTATGAGATTTTAGGGTTTTTAAGGTATCTTAGGATTGCAGTGGTTTTAGGTTTTCCTTATTATTTTTTATGCGGTTTCTGGTTTATTTAGTTTCTATGGGTATAGAATTTGTTCGGGTTTTTGTTTATTTTTAGTGGTTTTAACATTTTTAACATTTTTTGTTTTTTTATTTTTTTTAAGGTTTTTTTGATTTTTAGTATTTTAAAACATTTTTGGGTATTTTCGGTTTTTATATGTTTAATAGGTTTTACGGTTCTTAAGGTTTTAGGGTTTTAAATAGTTTTTAGTGTGATTTTTGTTTATACGGATTCATGGTTTTTATAGTTTTTAGAGTTTTGGGTTTTTTTGGGGTTCAAAAGATTTTTGGTTTTTATAGTTTTAGGGACTTTCAGTGTTTTTATAGTCATTTAGGGTTTTTATGATTTTTCGTAATTTTAGTGGTTTAAAGGGTTTTTATGATTTTAGAGTGTTTTAAGGGTTATAATGGTTTTAGGGTCTTTTAGGGGTGTTTTAGTGCTTTTTAGAGATTTTTGGGGTTTTTATAATTTTTAGGATTTTCAAATGTTTTTAAATATTTAGTGTTTTAGGGGATTTAGGGGATTTTATTTTTTGTAAGAGTTTTATATTTATTTTAGGATTTAAGATATTTTATGGATTTTAAGGTTTTTATGGGTTTTAAGGCGTTTTGGAGTTTTTTGGGTTTTTGGATTTTTAGTGTCTTTTAGGGTATTAATTTTTTAGTGTTTTAGGGTTCTTATGTTGTTTAAGGGGCTTTAGGGTCTTTGTAGTTTTTATTGGGATTTTATGGCCCTTTAGGTGTTTTAGGATTATAATGTCTTTTATTGTTTTAGGGTTATTTGATTTTTTTGATATTTTAGGGTTTTTGTTCTTTTAATAGTGTTTTATAGTTTTTTGGGTTTTTAAGAGCTTAATGGGTCTAAATGGTTATTATAGGGGGTGTTAGGTTTTTTATGGTTTTATGGGGATTAAAATATTTTTTAGGGTTTGAAGAGTTTTTAAATGTTTGTAGGGTTTTTTAGAGGTCATTAAGGTTTTTAGAGATTTTAGTGTTTTTATGTTTTCTGAAGGACATTAATGGTTGTTAGGGGTTTTGGGGATTTTTAGAGGTTAAATGGATTTTTTGGTTTTTTAGGATTCTTATGTTTATAAGGGTTTTAGTGTTTTTATAGTTTAAGGGTTTTTAATGGGTTTTAGGGTCTGTTTCTGATGATTTCATTGGGGCAGACATATTTTTCTACTCGAGTACGAAAGGTGAGGTTTCGTTGCCCCGCATTCTTGCTTTCCAAAGGCGAGCAGTATCCGTCGCTTATTCAGGGATGTTTGCTGCTTGATCGAAACGAGATAATGGGATGTTGGTTCTTCCTTCCGTGGAATCCTCCTTAGAACTCGTCACCTAGTCCGGGTCTCCGTTATAGATTTAAGATTTTGTTCGTGAAACTCTTCCTAGTGCCATATCTTCGTTGAAACCAGTTAATGACACTGGTTTTGTCGGGACATTCCAAAGGGTCCGGTCTGGGTAGCAACCTTCGGTGAGGGGAGTAGTCACGTAGGACATCACGGGCGTGTATGGATTCTAGAACACTGGTTCGTCTGGGATTATTCTCCTTATTATAGGGCTTCTCAAGGGCGCGGAAGCCCGAGAAATCCCATACTGAATGCGGGGAATCATATGCCATAGGCATGTATCTGAGAGTTTCCTCAGCTTCCCATGTTTAACACAGGGTTTTCCACAGGTCTATCGTCTAGCGGAGACAGATCAGACTGATCAAAACCCTGATTAGAGTGGATCAGATTGGTGCAACCTCTGGAGGGAGCACTGATGTTGGGGCCAACGTGTGGTTATCTTCCTGGTTACTGTTAAGGGGAATGTGAAATGATGTGGTGTGATCTCACTGGTATGTGGAAGCTCGGGTAAGAATTAATATGGATAATGGTGTGTTTGAATGAAGTGGATTGTGATGGGATGGAACCGCCATGAGGACGATGGTAATGTTGGCATTGAGTCCCGAGGAGTCATCCTGCGTATCCCCATGGCTGGTAATCAAAGTCTGTGTAGTTCAGTAGGGTGAAGGGACACCTATGGAGGTGGCCTGTGAGAATGGATGAATTTATTGGACTCGGAGGAAGTGGAAACTCTGGGTTGGGGCCCAACCTTCCCAAAACACATAAGATCGAAGGGAAGACCAGACAATGGACTTTAATTGGGGGTGTATACATAGGACGACAACCTGATGATGTGTATGGGGCTCACGCATGGTTAGCAGCCCAAGTTGGTTTGATGCCACTAGGATAGAATAAAGTTTAGGGTCCTGGAAAATTGGATTACAATGGATTGCTGCTAAGTAGGGGACACAATGACTTACCACAGATTGAGGTCACAACGGCTTACTGTTGTATAGGGTCTCAACGGCTTACCACCAGGTGGGGTCATAATGGCTTACCACTATATTGGGGTTGATCCTTATGGAATGTTCTTACGTACCCTTCCTAGGAGATCAAGATCAAACCCACGTAGTTCGTATGGGATTGGGGTTGGTGGATCAATGCAATGGGGGACATGGGGTCTAAATGGATGGTGTGCTTGAACCTCATGGAGGCTTCCAACATACCATGCTAGGGTAAAGATCAAAGACCTCGTAGTTCATGGAGGAGTTTGGTGAACCAACGTTGAAGGTAGTAATAACCAATGGGTGGTGGGATTGAACCTCAGGGAGGCTTCCTACGTACCTCGCCTTAGCAATGATCAAAGTCCACGTAGTTCATGTGGGCGAAACAACTTACCTCTGGCTGGGGGAAACAACGGATTCTTACGTACCTCGCCTTAACAAGGATCAAAGTCCATGGAAAGGATCAAATACCGCATAGTTTAGGTGGTGTGGGAATTGACGTGAAGGGGGGTCAGAATGACCGGGTGTTGGTCTTGAACCTCCGGGAGGCTTCTTACGTACCTTACCTTGGCAAGGATCAGTGACCACATAGTTCAAGTTGGGTGTGGGGCTTACACTCTAGGCATCCTGAGGTGTGGGTGAACCGACGTGAAGATGGTCGGAATGACCAGGTGTTGGGATTGAACGTTAGGGAGGCTTCCTACGTACCTTGCCTTGGCAAGGATCAAAGACAATGTAGTTCAGGTTGGGTTTGGGGCTTAAACTATAGGCTACCTGAGGTGTTGGTGAACTGTCAGAACCCCCTCCCACCAAAGATGCCCCTCCTGAGCTGGAAATGGTGAAAGGGAGATAATGACCCCCCAAGTCCCACCTCCAGTAGGCCCCGGGGTGGCAACTAGCACCAAGGGTATGAGTTTTCACAAATATGGGAGTCACTGCCCTTATTATTTATTTAGGATCGGGAAATAGGACAAGTCAACCACCAAAAGGGAAAATAGAACAGGTGTATAGAAATAAAGCCAAAACAAGCCCACATGCATGTTTAAAAAATTTTATAACAAGGTACAAGTATAAGAAAGCTCAAAGTACAATACCAAAAGAAAACTAGAGAACAACAACTGCAACAACTCCAACTGTCCGACTAGTAGGGTCCCGCACGGCCCTGGTAGTCCTCCTGGAAACCTAAAAGTAAACCTAGGGTGAGCATACAAGTATACTCTATAGGGAAACCTAAAGATCTCGTGCACTAGTGGGGAGACATCCTAATGTCCCATGAGAACAACAGAAGAAACCTATCAGGGAATTCTATCCACCCAACCTCAACAGCCACACTAACCAAAACACAAACACAACAGGTAGTAGTATATAAGAAACAAGGGTACCCCACACCGGTTCCCTTTAATTAGCTGCTCTTCCTAACGACGAACGTCCTGACGCTGCCACACTCTCCCCGCCCGCACACACCTGGGCATCACCACCACGTCTCCCGCCCGCACACACCTGGGCCTCAGAACCACGTATCCCGCCCGCACACACCTAGGCCTCACAACCACCTATCCCGCCCGCACAAACCTGGGCCTCATCCCGAAGATTCTTGGGAAAAAGTTGAACCTGCCCGAAGAGTCTTGGGCCTAAGCCACCCCAATTGAAACCTACCCGAAGAGTCTTAGGTGTAACGTCGCCTAAAGCCATCACATCCTAGGGGAGAAGGAGCAGGAAGAAGCTAGTAACTAAAAAAAGAACACCCTCTCCCATGAATGGGAGTGTTCGACACTAAGTTCCCAACATGGGTGGGGTGCGATATAACAGAAAAGATACAGATATATATATATATATATATATATATATATATATATATACCAACCACACAGCCCAACCTATGGCTTCTAAATAGAGAAACTGAGCACATGCCTCGGCACTGCTACTACGAAGCATGCATACAACAAACAACCCCAACCCCATTTAGGTTTTCACGTTTCAGTAAAATTAGTTTATTTAGTTCCTTAACTACTGGAAAACTATCCACAACCAACCACATCGATCGTTCGTAAAACATATCCCTGCCATCCACAAAACAAGTTAGGAAAACACAAGCAACACAACCAAGTCCTTCTTATCAACCAACCAACCCCATTGATTATTAATTTTGTTTCATTACCATGCCCCACCATTCATTAACTCTTCCGCATTTATTATTAATAACAACCCATAGTCCATTCACATTCCAACCCATCCTTGCAGCCCTGCTGCCAGCCGCCATAACAACAACCGCACCGTACATCATTATCCCTTTAATACCATTTATCGCAGCCCCGATGCCCATTACCAACATAACATTTACACCAACTCAAAACCAATCAAACCGCATCCCCACTGCTCAACCTATCCACAACAACCCCCAAAACATCCCCATCACATGCCACGTAACCAAGACAACACCCACATGTTCATTATCCTGTTTTGTTCAACCGGGGTGATCACACAAGGGTTCCAGATTTTAAACAGCCAACTATACGTGATTAACCAATTTCCACATTCCACAAGGTTCAATCCACAAAAACGGTCTAAAAAGATAGGGCAACATTTAATTGCGCAAGAAAAGGCCCCCAACGACTGTGATTTTCAGTAGGCATAAGCCTATTCAATTGACAACATAATATCACAGGATATAAAGTAACAGCAATCACAAACTTCCCAACCCCATTCCTTAACCAGTTATTATCTTAATTTAATGGTTCTATTGTTTCTCATGAAAACAATCGGATACCCACCCCGCATGATGCACAAATTAGAGAGACGAAGGTAAGATCCCTACCTCAATAGGTTCTGATCACAGCGCTCCCCCGGATCAACTTTAGAAGAAGTCTGTCGGTGTCCTTCACCTCTGTCGGGTCCCGTAAAAACCTCCTCAGGTGGATGTCGGAAAGGAAAGGCCGAAGGAAAGACAACGAATCCAAACTTGTAAGTTCCTCCTTGTCGTTACGATCCCATGGCCGATGACGGATCGTAAATCGGAGCTCGGACGAAGAAGTTATGGAAGAAAAGGAACCTTCGAGTCTCTTGGGAGAGCTCTGCTCATAGGAAAGAGGAGGAGAGGAGTGAATTGAAAGGAGGAGGGGACCCCTCCTTTTATAGGCAAGAAAAGGAAAAGTACACGGTGTTTAATTTATGGTACACGGCGTGTACTCGGTTATTTTACACGGTCTCCACGTGGCTTCCAACACGGTTCTGTGGCCATTGACTGGTCAACACACGGTTTGAGGGTAACACATACGCGGGGAAGGACTACACGACATGTAGTTTAGACACACGGCATGTACTCATTTATTGCACATGGAAAGGACACAGCTCCAACACGGCACACGGCCGTTAAATGGTAACGCGTACGCGGGGAAGGACTACACGGCGTGTAGAACTGGGAACACGGCGTGCACCCATTATTTCACACAGTGAGGACATGACCTGCAAGATGGGGTATACCCGGAAAGGGGGTCACGGTGTGTACTCAAACTACCCGGTGTGTAGTTTCAAAATTCTGGAAAGTGTGGGAAAAGTCCATTTTACCCTCCATAACACTTCTTAACCTTCTTTTTGACAAAGGAATGGGTCGGAGAGGTCCGGGCCATTACATCAAATACCTCTTAAAACATTCTCGTCCCCGAGAATTCAAAAAACCAACCCAGGGGAACCCAACAAGATACCTCTTTGGGTTCTCATTATAACAGGAACCCAACCAACAACCCTAATCATATGTTTTAGGAATTCCTTCTCCTATGTCGAGATATTATCCACTTTAGGCGGCACTGACTCGCCTGCATGGGTTTAATCGCATCCTCATTAATGCATCTTGATTAAGAATTGGGTCTTACCACTTTCATACATTAGGAATTTTTTTTCAACTCGCACTACCCCCAACACCACACAACCAACACACTTCCCAAACACGTGGGTTTGGGAAATTCTTTCTCCTATGTCGAGATACTATCCGCTTTAGGCGGCACTAACTCGCCTGCATGGGTTCAATCGCATCCGCATTAATGAATCTCGATTAAGGGTCAGGTTTTTCCCTTTCCCCACACATCCAGACATGTCACACATTACCAGGGAAAAAGGAAACAAAAGGTCTCACAACTGACAAGCCAAGAATTCCATATATCATAGGTACAAAGCACTAAATCAACACAAATCTCATAAGAACAAGGGAAAACACAAGTCAAAAAAACTCCGAGTACTGAGCATGCATCTGGTTCTCCCGCTCCAAAGTTCTCTCCTCGAGGCCGCCATGCCTCCACAACACACGAACCAACGGAATGGTTTGTCCACGGAGCACCTTCTCTTTACGATCCTTGATCCTGACTGGTTGTTCCTCGAAGTTCGCGTCGTCTCCCATATCTAAATCTCCCCAGTCGATAACGTGGGAGTCTTCGTGTAAGTACCGACGAAGTTGGGAGATGTGGAAGACGTCATGAACCTTCTCCAACTAAGGTTGCAAGGCTAGCTGATATGCCACCTCTCCGACTTGTCTCAGCACCTCAAAAGGTTTGATGAACCTAGGTGAGAGCTTGCTCCCTTTACCAAACTTCCGCTGCCCCCGTCGAGGGGAAACCTTCAAGATCACATGATCTCCCACCTGGAACTCCAAGGGCCTTCTCCTAAGATCAGCATAAGACTTCTGTCAGTCCTGAGATGCTTTCATCCTCTCACGTACAAAATGGACTTTCTCTGTGGTGCTCTGCACTACCTCTGGCCCAAGAGCACCTATCTCACCAACCACTTCCCAGCAAATGGGTGAAGGACATGGCCTTCCATACAAAGTCTCAAATGGTGCCATGGTAATAGTAGACTAGATGCTGTTGTTTTAGGCGAACTCTACAAAAGGCAAGTGTCGTACCCATGATCCTCCAAAATCTAGAACGCATGCTCGCAGCATGTCCTCCAACGTCTGGATAGTCCGCTCCGTCTTCCCATCAGTCTAGGGGTGGAAAGCAGTGCTAAGGCATAGCTTGGTGCCAATAGCATGATGTAACCCCCTCCAGAATCGTGAGGTAAACCAAGTATCCCGATCTGAGATGATAGTATTTGGAACTCCATGAAAAGGTACCACCTCATTTACGTACCTCTGTGCTAAGGTACTCACCGAGCCTGACCCTTAATTGCTAAGAAGTGAGCTGATTTCGTCAGTCGATCCACCACCACCCAGATAGCATCATAACCACCCTGAGCTCTGGGTAGTCCTGTGACTAATTCCATCGAGATGTCATCCCACTTCCACTCGGGGACATCTAAAGGATGCAACAAACCACTGGGAACATGGTGTTCAGGCTTCACTTGCTGACACACTAGGCATCTAGCCACAAACTCCGCCATTTCCCGTTTCACCTCGGACCACCAAAAATGTTCCCTCAGGCATCAGTACATTTTTGAAACTCCAAGATGTACCGCTAAGGCTGAGCTATGGAACTCACGGAGAACTCCCTCACACATCACCTCCGGAAGAAACAACCTTCCATGGAAAAGCATCCGATGTCAGTTGTACTCTGACCATCCTTTTGGAGTATTCCCCTGATCGACATGATCCCGCATCACTTTCGCCTCAGATTCCCCCCACTGGGACTCTTCCACCTTCTGAAACAAGGAGGACTGCACCGTCATCTGAAACAAACATCTTCTAACACCTTCTACCCTGGAATCCAAGTGCAAGGAAACCAATTCTCCCATCGCTTTCCAAGCATCAGCAGATTCCTGAACCACTTCCTGATGCGACTTCCTGCTCAGGGCATCAGCCACAACATTTCCCTTACCTTCAGTGTAAGAAATATCAAAGTCATAGTCTTGGAGAAACTCAATCCAACTCCGTTGTTGTAAGTTCAGGTCATGCTAGGAGAAGATATAACACAGGATATTGTGATCTGAGAAGACCACAAAGCGCTCCCCAAAGAGGTAATGTCGCCATAACTTCAGTTCAAACACTACTACTACAATCTCTAGTTCATGGGTGGCATAGTTACGCTCGTGAGGGAATAACTGCCTAGACCCATAACAGATCACTCCCTTCTTCTGCATCAGCACGCACCCCAGACCAAGGCCAAAATCATCACAAAACACCTCATATAACACCCCTTCCTCTGGAAACCTGAGCACGGGAGCACTGACCAACTTCTCCTTCAGGTATTAGAAAGCCCTATGGCACTGATCGCTCCATAAGAAGACCTGGTTCTTCCTAGTCAAAGCTTTCAATGGAGCAGCAACTCGAGAGAAGTCTAAAATGAACCTACGATAGTAACCTGCCAACCCCAAGAAACTACAAACTTCCGCCACACTCTTGGGTTCTGCCCAAGAAACAACTGCCTCTACCTTCGATGGGTCCACCGAGACTCTATGCTGAGACACCACATTCCCAAGGAAGTGTACTTCTTGTGTCAAGAACTTACACTTCGACAATTTCCCATAAAGCTGGTGGTGTCGAAGGACTTCCAAGACTGCCCTAATATGCTCAACGTGCTCCTCCTCTGATCTTGAGTAGATCAGGATGTCGTCGATAAACACAACGACGAACCGGTCTGGAAACTCCCGGAAGACAAAGTTCATAAGTCCCATGAACACAACCGGTGCATTCGTAACTCCAAACGTCATCACTAAAAACTCTAAGTGCCCATACCTGCACCTGAAAGCTGTCTTCGTGATGTCACTGTCCTTTACCCTCAGCTGATAATATCCAGATCGTAGATCAATCTAGGAAAACCAACCTGCTCCCCTCAGTTGGTTGAAGAGATCATCTATCCTTGGGAGGGGATAGTGGTTCTTGACCATTACCTGGTTCAACCATCGGTAGTCTATGCATAGACTGAGACCACCATTTTCCTTCTTCACGAACAAAACTGGATCACCCCATGGCGATACGCTGGGTCGAACAAAACCCCTCTCCATCAGATCTTCAATCTGAATCCGCAACTCCCGCAACTCCGAAGGTGCCATCCGATAAGGGGCCATCGAAATCGGACGGGCACCAGGATGTAAGTCTATCCCAAAATCAACGTCACATCGAGGGGGTAGAGTCACAACCTCCTCAGGAAAAACTTCTAGGAACTCCCCAACAACCTCCGGGACATCCATCATCTCTGTATCAGCTGGAACCACTGATAGCCCACCTAACAAGGAAAGGGGAGGCTCCACACGCCGGCTTCCCACCTGATATCTCCTCTCACCAACAAAAGCTACATGTTGCCCATCCACGTCGGAGAACACGACTCTTATTCGGAAGCAGTCGATAATGGCACTAACAGAAAACAACCAGTCAATGCCTAAGATGACATCGTATGGCTGCATCTATAACAGAAGAAGGTCCCCACTAGATCTATGTGGTCCCAACGTCAGCCCACATCCCCAGAAAACACAAGATACGCTGGTCTAGCCTCCAACTAGTGTACTCAGCACCAGTGGTATGGAAAGTCTCTCTAAGTCTAGTCCCAAATCATGGGCTAGACCAGGTGCAAAAAAGGAGTGCGAGGCTCCTGAATCGAACAAAGCAGAAACAAGAGTGCTGAACAAACAAATCGTACCTTGCACCACCTCTGGTCCTGGTGGAGCTGTCAACTCTGATGCGTGCAACTGTCCACGCCCAGCTCCTCTGCCTCTCTGATGTCGTCCACCTCGCCGACCATGCCCTGGTCGAGGTCCCTGAGGAGCACCCTGAGGTCGGCCTCCTCCTGCAAATTCTGCCCTCGGAGGATTATGGTCATGATTCTTCTGGAAGGGCCTCGCTGGCAACTGGTGCTGCTGAGGTGGGCGCTGAACCTTCCCACCTCCACCGTACTGAGCTCGGGTCGGGAACCGACTCTGAACGTGCCTGAAACCTCCACAAGAAAAACACCTCGGTCCTGGGCTCGTGAAAAAGGGACGAGGACCCGAAGATCTGAACTGGAACTGCTGGGGCCTGCTCCCCACTGGCCTGAACCTGGAAGGTACCATCGCAGGAGACCTGCTGCTGACTGCTTTCCCCTTCGATGAGCCTGGCTGGATCCCCTCTCGGGGTGCACCTCCCAGCAAGTGCATCCTCTCTACAACCTTTTCCTTCTTCTGTACCGCCATGTACGTCGGAATGGTGAAGGTGGTGACAACATACTGGAGCGAAGGACGAAGCGCCTCCTCCAAACGTCTCGCCCGAGACTCCTCATCCGGAAAGAGATCCGGAGAAAAGCGCAGGAGATCCTTGAACTTGATCCCCAGCTCTCTTACTGACATACTCCCCTGCTGAAGGGAGAGTAACTCCTGCCGCTTCTCCACCTTGATCATGGAAGAAAGGAATTCCTCTCGGAATTCCATCTCAATGTCAGCCCAAGGAACCTCTGCCTCTATCTTCTCTCCAAGGTAGAGTGTCCACCACTGTCGCACCGCACCTCTTAGCTGACTGACTGCTAGGGGAACCCAGTACTCCCTCGGAGCATGGATCAATGTAAAAGCGATCCCTAGCTCCTTAATCCACCCCTCTGTCTCCGTATCTGATGTAATAAGCTCGTACTTCTTGAGGGTCTTCTGCTAGAAAGAACGGAGAGTCTTCTGCCTATGGATATCTTCCTCCTCTCAGTCAATCCTTAACTGATCGACCGCCAGAATCTGCTGGGCCTCGGCCGTCTGAGCCACCCAGGGACGACGTCCAGGTTCCATAGCTGTATGGTAAACAAGGATCTCCTAATCCCAAGTAGTAAGGAAAACTCAAGGTTTTATTTTAAAATTTTATTTCAATTTCTTTACCAGAACACCCAAATCAAGTAAAACACAATGATGATGCATGTACCTTCCCTACGGTCTCTACCCTGCAATCAATGTAGTTTCACTTGGCCATTTGGTAGGCTCATAGTCCTTGCATCGGGTCATGGGGGGCCCTAAAATCCCGTGTCCTAGCCGGTCTTCCCTGGCCTATGTCATGCACCAAGATTAACTAACACTGTTGCCCTACCATCCCATGCAATCCACACTGTGCATAACTCCAGACTCCATCATATCTCTCAACCTCCCTCTGATACCATTCTGTCACGACCCCCTCCCACCAAAGATGCCCCTCCTGAGCTGGCAATGGTGAAAGGGAGATAATGACCCCCCGAGTCCCGCCTCCAGTAGGCCCCGGGGTGGCGACTAGCACCAAGGGTATGAGTTTTCACAAATATGGGAGGCATTCCCTTTTTATTTATTTAGGATCGGGAAATAGGACAAGTCAACCACCAAAAGGAAAAAAAGAACAAGTGTATAGAAATAAACCCAAACTAAGCCCACATGCATGTTTAAACAATTTTATAACAAGGTACAAGTACAAGAAAGCTCAAAGTACAATACCAAAAGAAAACAAGAGAACAGAAAGTGCAACAACTCCAACTGTCCGACTAGTAGGGTCCCGCACGGCCCTGTTAGTCCTCCTGAAAACCTGAAAGTAAACGTAGGGTGAGCATACAAGTATACTCAGTAGAGAAACCTAAATCTATCGTGCACAAGTGGGGAGACATCCTAATGTCCCGTGAGAACAACAGAAGAAACCTAGCAAGGAATTCTGTCCACCCAAACTCACCATCCACACTCACCAAAACACAAGCACAACAGGTAGTAGTATATAAGAAACATGAGAATTGGGTACCCCGCATCAGTTCCCTTTAATTAACTGCTCTTCCTAACTATGAACATCCTGAAGCTGCCACACTCTCCCCTCCCGTACACACCTGGGCCTCACCACCACGTCTCCCGCCCGCACACACCTAGGCCTCACAACCAGGTATCCCGCCCACACACACCTGGGACTCACAACCACCTATCCCGCCCGCACACACCTGGGCCTCACAACCACCTATCCCTCCCGCACACACCTGGGCCTCACAACCATATATCCCACCCACACACACCTGGGCCTCATCCTAAAGATTCTTGGGAAAAAGTAGAACCTATTCGAAGAGTCTTGGGCCTAATCCACACCAATTGAAACATACCTGAAGAGTCTTAGGTGTAAGGTCACCTCAATCCATCACAGTCTAGGGGAGAAGGAGCAGAAAGGAGCTAGTAACTAAGGGAAGAACACCCTCTCCCATGAAATGGGAGTGTTCGGCACTAAGTGCTCAACATGGGTGGGGTGCGATAAAACACAAAAGATACAGATATATATATATATATATATATATATATATATACCCACCACACATCCCAACCTATGGCTTCTAAATAGAGAAACTGAGCACGTGCCTTGGCACTGCTACTACAAAGCATGCATACAAAAAACAACCCCAACCCCATTTAGGTTTTCACGTTTCAGCAGAATTAGTTTATTTAGTTCCTTAACTACTAGGAAACTATCCACAACCAACCACATTGATCATTCGTAAAACATATCCCTGCCATCTACCAAACAAGTTAGGAAAACACAAGCAACACAACCAAGTCCTTCTTATCAACCAACCAACCCCATTGATTATTAATTCTGTTTCCTTACCACGCCCCACCATTCATTAACTCTTTGGATTTTATTATTAATCACAACCCATAGTCCGTTCACATTCCAACCCATCCCTGCAGCCCTGCTGCCAACCTCCATAACCACAACTGCACCGTACATCATTATCCGTTTAATACCATTTATCGCAGCCCTGCTACCCGTTACCAACATAAAATTTACACCAACTCACAACCAAGCCAACCGCAGCCCCGCTGCTCACCCTATCCACAACAACCCACAAAACATCCACATCACATCCCACGTAACCAAGACAACACCCATATGTTCATTATCCCATTTTGTTCAACCGGGGTGACACACAAGGGTTCCAGATTTTAAACAACCAACTATACGTGATTAACCAATTTCCACATTCCACAAGGATCCATCCACAAAAATGGTCTAGAAAGATAGGGAAACATTTAATTGCTCAAGAAAAGTCCCCCAACGACCGTGATTTTCATTAGGCATAAGCCTATTCAATTCACAACATAATATCACAGGATATAAAGTAACAAAAATCACAAACTTCCCAACCTCGTTCTTTAACCAGTTATTATCTTCATTTAATGGTTCAACTGTTTCTCATGAAAACAAGAGGATACCCACCCCGCATGATGCACAAATTAGAGAGACGAAGGTAAGATCCCTACCTCAACAGGTTCTGATCATAGCGCTCCCCCGGATCAACTTTAGAAGAAGTCTGTCGGCGTCTGTCACCTCTGTCGGGTCCCAGCAAAACCTCCTCAGGTGGAAGTCGGAAAGGAAAGGTCGAAGTAAAGACAGAAGATCCAAGCTCGGATGTTCCGCCTCGTCGTTACGATCCCGTGGCCGCTAACGGATCGTAAATCGGAGCTCGGACAAAGAAGTTATGGAAGAAAAGGAGCCTTTGAGTCTCTTGGGAGAGCTCTACTCAGAGGAAAGGGGAAGAGAGGAGTGAATTGAAAGGAGGAGGGGACCCCTCCTTTTATAGGCGAGAAAATGAAAAGTACACAGCGTGTACTTTATGGTACACGGCGTGTACTCGATTATTTTACACGGTCTCCACACGGCTTCCAACACAGTTCTTTGGACGTTGACTGGTCAACACACGGTTTGAGGGTAACACATACACGGGGAAGGACTACACGGAGTGTAGTTTAGACACACGACGTGTACTCATTTATTGCACACGGCAAGGACACGGCTCCAACACAGCACACAGCTGTTGACTGGTAACGCGTACGCAGGGAAGGACTACACGGCATGTAGAACTGGGAACATGGCGTGCACCCATTATTTCACACAGCGAGGACACAGCCTGCAACACGGGGTATACCCGGAAAGGGGGTGCACGGCGTGTACTCAAACTACACGAAGTGTAGTTTTAAAATTATGGAAAGTGTGTGAAAAGTCCATTTTACCCTCCAGAACACTTCTTAGCCTTCTTTTTGACAAAGGAATGGGCCGGAGAGGTCCGGGCCATTACATAAACCGTCGTGAAGATGGTCAGAATGAACAGGTGTTGGGCTTGAACCTCAGGAAGGATTCCTATATACCATGCTTTGTCATGGATCCAAGACTATGTAGTTTAGGTTGGGTGTCGGGCTTACACTATAGGTTGCTCGAGGTGTTGGTGAACCGACGTGAATATGGTTGGAACAACCGGGTGTTGGGCTTGAACCTCAGGGAGGCTTCCTCCATACCTCTCCATGGAAAGCTTCAAAGACCACGTAGTTTAGGATGGATGTGAGGCTTACAATATAGGATGCCCGAGGATGATGTCATGTTTGATGCTTTCTCTATGTCCATGTGGGTCAGGCCCGGTGTGAGAAATGAGAGACAACAAAGACCTGGCGATCATGTCGCGAAAGGTGTGTCCGTGGGAAGTAGACTCAGGCTACACATAGTTAGTGGTCCAAAGTGGAAACAAGGGCTTACACGTAGTTAGAAACCCAAGGATATAGAGATTGGGTCATACTCCAGGATGGAGGCCCGAATGGTGGCAAATCCCAGTAACAGAGGGACTTGGCACCCAGGAAAGGAGCATGGGTTCTACCTCCTGCAAGAAAAGATAGGGGCATACACCAGGGTGGTTTCCCTTTCACTACGGATAGATACTGCTCTGATAAAGAAGGCCTCATTACATTTGAGTGATGATTTCACTCTCTTGGAGACCAGTGGGCGTAAAGAATGTTTGAGACATGGCACTCTGCGGGCAGGCATGGGCCGAGGCCACAGTTTAATATCTTGCACTAAAGAAAATGGTTCATGGAAGTTTAACACCCTGCTGCTCGGACAGTGTGGGTGTGCTCCGAACCCCTTGGACATACATAAACAGCACCGTCTACACCTTGGTGAAGAGACGGGACATGCAACGGCATGGCTAGGGGGGTGTTATGGATCGAACCGTTGGAGGGTACACATTAGCGTGGCTATGTGAAGAAGCAATTTCCTTTAGCGTTCCTATGCGAAAAAACATGAGGTTAAGCAACGAAATGGGTAGCATAATCCAAGGGACTTTGAAATTTCTTTGTGCAAACCTGAAGGGCTACACGGGAAAAGGAGTTGTTGGGCATAGGGGTTCATATGTAGAAGCCTTGTGAAGCTCTGGTGCTCCATGAAGTGGAAGGGCTTCATAAAGGGATGTGAATCACGAAGTGAAGTCTCCTAACCAAGGAATATAGAATAGGTGCATATGGGAGGAGATTTGTGAAGTTTAAAGCCATTCGTGAAGCAATGCCTCACGAATTAAGGGTGCCTCATGTGGTAAGGTGTTATGAAGCAAGGTGCTTCGCGAGGTATAGTGGCCCTACCTTAGCATATGGGACACATGTGTGTGAGGGGTGTTTTGGGAAGCATAAATTCTCCGCGACAACCTAGGTCCCGTTTGGGATACCCTTCCTTAACAAAGGACCATAGGCTCCACAAAAGGCATCCCTATAGAAATATAATAGGAATTAATACAAGGGGGAGGAATTTTGCGATGAAAAAATTCCTCGTGTAGCTCATGGTTCGCAGAGCAGAGAGTGCTTCGCGATTCAGGAGCATGGATGTTGAAAGGTCGGATGGTCTGTCCTTTGGGCTCGAGGGGAGCCCTATATTTATAGGCAAGAGGCACCACAAAGCACATCTCACTCAACATAAAGATGGATTTTTCTCTGCGGCGGGCTCGCAAACGTCAATGGGGTTCGCAGAGCATCCCACATCCTTGCTTCGCGGTGGGCTCGCGAATGTCAAATCGGCTCGCGGAGCCTCCCACCTCCTTGAACCACGAAGGTCACACGAATGTAAAATTGGCTCTTGGATCCTCCCACCTCCTTGATCCTTGGTGGGCTCACGAACGTCAAATTGGCTCATGGATCCTCCCGGCTCCTTGCTCCGCAACGGCCGCAGGGCCATGGGGGCTCTGCAAACGGTCTTCACGAGGCATCCCCTTGACGCTTTCATTTGTACTTCTACATCCCAAATTTTTGCATCAAAAAATGACCCTCCTAATACTTGGAGATGAGGAGACATCAAGGGTCAATGTATGAGGTTCAATTTCCCAAATCTTTTATTTGTTCGCAATGCTGACTCGCAAAGGAGGCTCGCAAAGCGGGGAAGTATCGGGCCAGCTGAGCGCACTACGGAGATCACCATGGGTTAGAAGTGCCACGAAGCTCTAAATATCATCACCTAAGAATAGGGGAGCTGACCTATATTTTATCTTATATCTCCTTCTCGATTTTTCCATTTAGCACTCTCAATTCGTGAAGCTCTGCGTACTCCGCGATTTATCTCCGCGAATCGGGGCTTCTACTCTGCGGCGTACAATGAGCCTCTGACTCAGCGACAACACTTTGTGATCTTGTGATTGAAGTCTGGTCAGGGGTATGCACCTTTCTTTATGAACGAGATCTGTGACATTACATCATAGTATGGATTTGAAAACCGGACACATGAAACACCCAAACTTGAAACTGAATGGCTCATCAGAAAGCTGTGAGAGGGGTCCTTGTAGATGTTGCCTGAATAGAAAAGATGGAATATAGTTTTTTTCATATGGGAGTTAATTCAGATCCACTCTAACCTTGGTTAATTGGTGGAGCTACTATCAGAGATCCTAAGGAACTACCTATTGTGTAAGAGGTTTACTTTGTATGGCTTCGAGCTGAGGGATGACATCTTCATCCCAGACGGAAGTCTAGGCGAGCCTACTTACTGCTTTAAGAGGACATCAAGCCAGTGCCAATGGATCAGGGCGGCTGACAGCCATACCCAGGAGGACTTCACACCAGTCATTACTGACTTCCTATACAATCACCTGAATAATGTGGATGGGAAGCCATTGTAGCTGCAGACGTCTCCCCCTCTATACCAGATGATCATGAAGGTAGCCTTGAGGAACCCAAGGGAGGGATGGTCTAAGGAGTGGGATTAGCGCCAGGGCAGCAAATTCGTCGATGATTGGGCCCGGTTCTACTGGGTAGGTACCTCATGTGAAGAGTTTGGGGATGAATTGAGGAGATTGGGTTGGTATGAGGCGGATTGGGCCTCCCAGTTTCACATCTATCAGCCGAAGAAGCTGATGCCGAAGTTTCTGAGTAGGTGGTCATCAAGGACCAATACCTTTCACTTACACCACGAGGAGGTCGGTATCAGCTTGTGGGATATCCACCAGATCTCGGGGGTCCTGATACTGGGGGCTATGTATGATAAATTCTTCCCCATTATGGGCACATGGGAGGATCCAGAGTAGATGCCACCACTGGAAATTGTGTTGATGGAGATGGTGTCAGGAGAGGAAAAAGAAGAAGTGAGGGATGCCCACTATAGACGGTGGTTCAACTAGTTTTTGAACACCCCAAAAGATAGGTAGTTTCTGATGAGGCCTCAGACTTTTCTGAAGGGGGACCAATGGGGAAAGGAGCACTCATACAAGTAGCTCTTGGAGGATAGCCAGTGGAAGACCTGGGCATTTAGCATTAGCATTGAGTAGCAGCCGATGGTTAGGCTGGCGACGTTCATCACGTCTCTTATCTATGGTTGGATCCTACCGAAGAGGGATACAAACATTGGTGTGAAACAAAGAACATTTATAATGGCGTCCATGTTGATGACAGGAGGGCGAGTCAACCTCGGGATTCTGATGCTCTCCAAGTTATACAAGATGTTGTGGAACATCCACGAGGGGAAGAGGCGACAGAGGATATGCGGGCCATTCCATCATCTTTATGGGTGGATAGTGGTGCATATTAGGGGGATTTATGAATACCGAAACCCCATCTCTCCTATGGAATCGATCATACACCCATCAATCTTGAATGCCTCAAGAAGCTTTCCGGCCATGCTGACCATGCCGTTAACACTGAAAAGGGTGTGGAAGGCAGAAGAATTCAACTTTCACCCATTTCCATTTCCAACAAGAGCTTATACTGATGAAAACCAAGAAATGAAAGAGAACTGGTCCTATATCCTGGACTTTCGAGGTGGAGTCATGGTGGAAAGGTTGGACTGTGAGCCCCTCTACGAGCCATACACCCCACACAGATTTTCCCGGAACTTTCGGTGTATGCAGCGACTAACCTCGCGGGTCTATCTAGGGGTGCACCACGGAGAACACTCTTTTGTGATGAGGAATATGTGGCTCATGTTCACGTGGTAATATGGGAAGATGCAGAACGAGCTGCCCCCTCCTACTACTATCTTCGGGTTGGTACAGAAATATGCCAAAAGTTGGGAGGTGTCCTACCCGGGGGAGATGATGAACCATCCAACCATTTAGGTCTGTGATGGTGAGCTTCCCCAACCTCGGGTCTGGGGTCGGAACGCAGCAAAGGCATCTCACAGTGGCGGGGATCCCATGGAAGTGAGACCCACACCAGTTGAGGGTGAGGAAACTGCGATATATCCAACAGCGGTAGTGGACCTGGCAGTTCCAGAAGAAAAAAGCCCTCTTGAGGGGAGGCTGTCGAAAGGATCCTATAGGATATCCACCCAGGATCCAGGGAAGCAGTTTCTCCATATAGACATGTTAGAGAATGTCATCTTTCCAGAGTCCTGGGACATTTGGGATGTCAACCAGCAATTCCTCAACCTGTCTGAGATGTGGCAACACATGAACCGTCTTGGGATTGATTTTCCAAGGATAGGCCCTATCAGGTCCAGCTTTGCGGTGTCCCAATAGGAGGTGGAGAAATAACTAGATTTGTGGGAAGACTTTGTGCATCCCCGGGGTGCTCTTCGTCCAATGACTGATCGTGTCAAGGTGTTTCTAGATCATATGGCCCCACCGAAGTTTTCGTCCGCTGATCTGAGAGAGCACTTTCCTCTACTGGATGAATCAGTGGAGTCCTCCTGGTGGAACAAGGCCAGTAGACGGAGCCCATTTGAGGAGGGAGAAGTTGGCGATCAAGACTCGGACCTTGAAGAATTTTTAGAGGCCTTTGAGGTAAGATCCCAAGCCCCTTCCTCAGGGTCTGCTCTCATGTCCTTTTGGACTCCTTACTAATTCTTGAACTATACAGGAGTGTCTCGTACACAGAACCCATTCTCATCCATCAGTGGATGCAGATGCAGGCCCTTCGGGATCCATGCTTGCGACCGCACCAATTGCTACGTCCAGCGGGGCCAGGACACCTGAGGTGACCCCTCCTATGATTTTTGATCTTCCAATAATATATGGGGGACCACGCCTTAGGGTCTCTACGACATTGAACAAAGAACAAGACCAATAATATGATATTTGTAAGTTCCCTCTTCCAATTTTGTTACTGTCATCACCTAACCATGTTAACAGACATTCATACTCCCCTTCTTGGTGTGTATAGTTCTTCGATTGGCATGGGCCACTACGGTGAGGTTGGTCGGGACTTCTGGAGGCACCTTTACTAGGGGAATTCCGGTGATCATGGAGGTGGATATCCAGACTAACCAAACTGCTGCACTCCTGATCATTGGAGGGACAATCAGCATGGTTGTGCCTGAGATTATTGAGGTGGGATATGATTATGAGGATTGATCAAATAGCCCAGGTCTAGCTATTCCTGATCAAATGCTAGACTTGGACCCTAATGATGAGTTCCTGAGGGCATCCCCCACATATGAGTCTGCCAACTGTGTTGACTAGGATGAAATGGCCTCTGATGAAGAGGACAAAAAAATAGTCCATCGCAGATCATGGAAGCTGATTACGCGCTTTGTTAATAACTCCCCCAAGCACTATGGCTAGATGATATGAACAGACAATGCTCACAACTACATGAACTATGTTCTCGGGGAGTGGATGCCCAGCTTCCTCACATTCTCATCTGAGATCTTATAGAGGAGAAGATTTGAGAGTATGATCATGGACTTGGTGTGGTCTGGCAGTGGAGGAAATCAGTGAACATGAAGAAGATACAGGAGGCTAAAAATGATGTTCAACGACTATAGGTCCAGGAGGATGAGCACTCAGCCTCCCTCCATGTGAAATCAGAGCTAATATCGCGATTGAAGGCCCATATGGAAGAGGCCGAAGAGGGCATGAAGCGAGTCTTTGAGAATATAATCGTTATCAGGACTGACATATAGGAGGCCCAGACTACGGCCGATGAATTGAGCCCCATCGCTACTGAGGAGGAGATGGAATTGAACAGGCGACAACAAATCCTAGATGCCAGAAGCCAGAGGGTGGCAAAGCTGCAACTTTCTTTTGAAGGGATTAACCAATCCATGGGATGGATAAAACCTCGGGTGATGTAATGCACGTAACTTTTGAAAGTACATTCATTTATTTATTATTTTATTCTAACTCGATGCATTAGTCCCATTATTTGTGTTGGTTTATTTCATTCCTATGACATTCGTTGAGTGTACAACGATCATTCCCTAAGCTCACATGGGTCGGGCCCGATGTGTGAAACAAGGGAAAACCATCTTATTACTCCATTCAAACATGGGAATGTATACCAAGCTCCAGGTATCTCGGGGTTTGGATAACCAATTCGGATTTCTGAAAAAAAAATGAGGGAGACCTGACTGGAGAATGAAGCTCTCAGAACCGTTGAATAACCGTTTTCCCAGTGTGCTCTTGTGCACGGATGGGGTAACGCCATGGGCGTTGAAATTAATCCGAACATAGGGGAGTGGAACATGTGCATCACGATACCAAAAACTCGGAATGTTGTAGGGGTGGTGTGACAATGAAGGATAATTGTTGACCATGTTCGAAACATAGTATTCTAATCGTGTTAGCCTAAAATGGGGATAACAAATGAGGGCCTAATGCTGACCATGTGCGAAACATGGATCCTGACTTGAAGTGTTATCCATTAGTCTTACGGAACGTTAGACCAGGGTAGTAGGTGAGCCATAGGACAAACATCCATACTATTATTGGGTTCCTTCAGAAGTGAAAGGGTATGAGGTTCTGAATAAATGGGCACACAAAGCGTGGAGTGTGGAGTGATGGGTTGTTCGACTCGAATCTAACAGTCTTGAAATTACGCCACCGGGGTGGAGACACCTTGGGTGGGAGCATCGGTCTAATCTGGTATCAAACATAATTCCAAAAAGGACAGCTCTGGTAAGGACCTGTAATGATCAGTAGTTTTATGTCATACGAATAATGACTGTCGACACGTAGATTAATGTTATATGGTGAGTACAGTGCACATAGTTTAAAGGTCATACTTCATGGACCAAGATCAGGGATGAGGGGCCAGAAGGGTTAATGACCTAGGGGTTGGGCCCAAGAAAGAATTTTTGGGCATCACTACATATCCCATAAGGATGAAAATCAATATGAATGTAGTTCCGAGAGCTCAGTTTATCCTCATGCGGGAAGAGGAAGGGAACAGTTGTGCCAGTACACATCCTACCAAAACTACTAAGCCTAGATGAGTAAAACTCGATGTGGGAAACAAGAAGAAGTGGTAGGACTTTCCTAACACAGGAATGAACAAGTTAGGGCCTAAGGGACACTCAGTTAATGTCATCCAAATGATTCTGACCCATCCATGTAATGCACCAAGACACGTGAAGAAGTAAAGATGAGTATGTCGGAATTCCACTAGAACATAAGGAAGCAGAAATGTGTGAATCATGATGCTCGAGATCTGGGCCACAATGATGGTGGAGTGATGATAGGGGAAAATTTTTGACCATGTTTGAAATAGATTATCCATACCGTGTTAGCCTGGAATGGGGACAACCAAATGAGGTTCGACCATTGTCCATGTTCAAAACACGGGACCTGTCACAAATGTCTTCTGAGATCTTTAGGGATGTTGGCCCGAAATAGTAGGTGAGCCGAGGTGGCATGAGACCAGGTCATGAACAGGGTCCCTTCAGATGTGCAAGAGGATGAGGATCCAAATAATGAGCTCACGAAGCTTGGACATGGAATTAGGGGAATGTCCCTGTGAAAATTCCACACTTCAGGCACTTTGTCAAAACACATCTGAGGTCGACAATGAGATGTATCAGATAGAGGGAGTCAAGTACCTTTCCAAGGATGAGGGTCCTGGGGTCACATGCATTCAGCCTAAGGTCCAAGGATGTACCATTAAGGGGGGATTGATTTAATGGATCGTGTGTAGGGGGGTGAAATAGCCAAACGTGACGTGCATTTCCCATGTGGAGATCTTAGTTTTGGGTCATAGAACTCGGACCGCGCTGGGAAAAGACATGAGTAGCACATGGTCTGGATATTAAAAAACCCAATGTGAATGAGAACCTAAGAGGTACTCACCACACCACATGTTCTTAAATGAGTTTTGGCCAAGGGGCCGAAGAAGAAGTGACATGATTTGTAGAGTCCTGGGGCTGGACCAGGAGAAAAAAATGCCAGTGTGTTCCTACGTATCCCACGAGGATGGGAATCAATCCATACATCGTTCTGGAAGACGTCGTGCAGTTTAACATCTTACGGTAAGGACATGGAGTGGTCTTAGTTTATGGTCATAGAGCTTGGACCACGGATGGTAGGAAATAAGATAAACACAACAATGTTATTACAATACTCGACGTGAATGGGGACATGGTCTGGATCACCGTGCACTTCTTGGGGGAGGTTTCAGGTCGAGGGACAGAAAACGTAAGTTAGGCTGGGCCCAAGGAAAGTGAATGGGAATTCCTACGTATCCCATGCGGGTGGGAATCAAGACACGTGTAGTTTTAAAAGGTTGTGCGGGTCTGTCCTTTGCACCTAAATAAGTGTTTTGATAGATCTTGTTTGTCCTTTAGGATGAATGAGTGTTTTTTTGTGTGGCGATGGACCTAGGATAGAAAGTATAGACATCAACCCAAAAATAAATTTGTGTGAAGGAGTTGACAAATGGTATGGTGTATGATCGATACCAAACATGATGCCTCCTCAAGTGAGGATATCACGGTGCAATGCCATTTTTTGTTGTTCGGCCAAAATGATAATGTCATAGTTTAGGGTCATGTGATGGGACCAAACATGCATTTTAACATCATTTAGGATAAATGAAACATTTTGAAGTCATTTGGGACTAATCATCATAGTTTAAGGTCATATGGATCAGACGTATACTGAAGAGATGAGGTTCTAGAGGGGATGCACAGGGCATGATAAAGAATACCCAACGTGAATGAGGATGAGGTACACACCATACCATGCACGATTCCAAAGAGGAAACCTTGGGCTTAGGGTCTTGGAAGGATTAAAGGATAAGGGGAAGGAGAAACAAGATCCCAATTAATCTGGACCTGAAGACGGGATGTTCGGGTGTTCCTACGTATCCCATGAGAATGGGAATCAAGCCACACATAGTTCTTGAAGGTTCCTTTTTATTTCGTGCAAGAAAAAGTGGGGAATAACTCCTAGAAAGTGGATTATGTGGTACGGCCAATGAAAAAATGACGTGAATGAGGACATGAGTCCCATACCATGACACATAGTCCCATAAGTGTTAAATCCCTGAAGGCAGAACATAAGAGATAAATTAGTGGAACTCAAGATGGACCCAAAGACAAGATGTCTAGGGATTCCTACATATCCTATGGGAATATAAATCAAGATTTCCATAGTTATAAAAGAGATTTTAGCTCATGTTGTTAGAGCTCTGACCATTGAAGATAGAAATCCTACCAAGTCAGTGCAGACCTCAACCTAAACCCTAATCCCACTAGAGTTAAACTCAGTGTGGGAAACAATGGTGGAATAGGTTTTTGGAATACCTAGAATGCACGCCAAATGGAAATCAGTGCGGAGCCCCCGAATGATGCCCTTACCATGGATTTTTCCCCCTAACGTGTAAATGCGCACTAAGGGATAGTTCCAGGAGTGTCAAAATTCTATTTGGACATGTTAGGGTGGAAAATAATGTGAATCATGTAACCATCATCCAAGGAATGAGGAGACTAGCATGATGATGGAGGATAACTATTGACTGTGTTTGAAACACAGTATCCATATTGTGTTAGCCTGAAATGGGGACAAACAAATGAGCATTGACCTCTAACCATATTCATAATGCTAGAGATGTATCAATTTTTTGCCCGAAATCCTTGAGGATGTTGGCCCGTAATGGTAGGAGGGACCTTATTCCAAGCATCCAAGCCATTTGGGGGTCTATTCAGGGTTGAATGATTATGGAATCTCAAATGAACGGGGAACACGAATCCTAAAAAATGGGCGAAATCGTGTCCAGGTAAAATCCAACACTCTTGACGCTGAACCAGAGTACTCTTGGGAACATTGGTGAATCACTGAGGAGGGTCAAGGGGATGAACTTGAGAGTGGAAGATTTGAAAATATAAGTATAGAACAAGGAGATAGAGAAATTATTAGGAGAAAGAGGCACATGTCATGGTTGTTACAGAGCTCACGTTAATGGGGACATAAGCTTATACCACACCACATACCCCTCTCCCCAGGAAAGTGCAGGCCAAGGGGACAAGGTGAAAGGGATATTTCTAATAGATGGTGATCGACATGAAGACTAGACTATTAGGTGGTCCGACATATCCCATGAGGATGGTAATCAAGACACACATAGTTCTAGAAGAGGGTAACATGCAGTTTACCATCATGCATTAAGGACACAAATGGGTAAGATACCCCACATGAAGGAGGAGTACGACAAGACGAGTAACCCAGTGTGAATGTGGACATAATCCCACACCACACCATAAAACCTTAAGTGAGAACATGGGTCAGGGGCCCGAGAAGGCCAAGGGGCCTGAGGCTGGGCCTCAGATGAAAAGTCTCAACCAGCTTCTAGTCTAACGTCTTGTAGTGATAAAGAAGGTGATATTAGTCTCGGGTCATAGAGCTCATACCGTATATGCCTAGTTTAATGTCATATGTGTGGGACGAGAAGGAAGAATCATTGTGCTTATGGAAGAACACAAATTAACAATGATGATTGAAGACAATAGTTGACTAGGTTCGCAACACAATATCCACGCTTATGTGACTGGAATTTGGAGCAAGCAATTGAGCGTCGACCATTGACCATATTTGAAACACTAGACTTGTATCAACTTTTCACTCACAATTCTCAGGGGAATTAGCCCGTAATGGTAGGAAATCCCTTGGTCCGAGCATCCATGTCCTTCGGGGGACCTTTTGGATATAGTGGGTGAAAGAAACCCAAATGATGGGTCATGTCGAGCATGGCAGGGATTGTGATCACGGAATGAATGATAAATGAATGAAAGGGTATCTCCAAGTGATATGTGTGGCGTGGGGAAATATCCTGATATGAATGAGGACATGAGTCCACACCACACCACACAACCCTAAATGAGAATGTGGGAGAGGGGCCTGAAGGGGTCGAAGGACCCGAGGTTGGGCATCCTGACCAATTGTAGCCATATAACCCCCTCTGCAGTTACCGCCTCATCAAAGATCCTAAGCCCACATGAGAAGTGCTCAGTGTGGGAATCAAGGAGTCAGATTCGGCTTTCCCTATCATATAAGGTTCTGATAGATGGAATCACCAGAAGGGAGTTGCAAATCCAAGATACAGTGGGCAGGATCAACCAACACCCTCAATTTTTGTGATCTATGGGGGTGGTGAAAACGAAAAAGGATAGCCACTGACCATGTTCGAAACACAACTTCCTTATAGTGTGACCTGAAATGGGAACAACAAATGAGTGTCAACCACTGACTACATTTGAAACATGGTACTTGTATCAATTTTTTGCTCAACATCCTCGAGGGTGTTTGCCCGAAGTGGTAGGATAGCCCTTGGGATGAACATCCATGCCAGTCAGGGGTCCTTTTGGACATGAAAGATGATGGAGTCTCAATCAAAGGAGTGGGTGAAGCATTTATGTGCCCATACATTTTAATGTCTAGTAGGGCGGTGAGAGTGATGGACATCTCTAGGGAGTGGGATGTATGGAAGGATCGAGATGAGCTCGGCGTGAATTGGGGAAAAATCTTGACCCACCATATGTCCCAACCTGAGGGGGAATTTTAATGTTTGGGCTAGGCCAACATACAAAATGTCCGATAATTACAACGTATCCCATGAGGATTGGAATAAAACTGTATGTAGTTCTTAAAGGACATGTAGTTTAACGTCGTGCGGTGAAGATGTGGGAGGATAGAAGAATGGGGAGGGGCACATGGTGAGAATGTCGTAATCCTGACATGAGTGGGGATAAATAAGCCTTCACTATGTCATCTAAGGATCCTCCTAGAGGTTTACCCCCAGGGGGGATAGTCAAAGACGAGAGTTTGGGGGGCTGGACTCAGGACCGAGAATCTGAGAATTCCTACGTATCTCATAAGGATGGGAATCAATCCTTACATTGTTCTGGAGGACCCATACAGTTTATCATCTTGTAGGATGATGAACAATTTAACGTTGCGCAAGATAGAGCAGTTTAGGGTCATGTAGGACCCGACAGTTTAGGTTCATGAAAGACCAAGTAGTTTAGGGTCATATAGGACCATCATGCAGTTTAGGGTTGTGTGGGACCGTCCAATTTAAGGTCGTGAAGGATCATATAGTTTATGGTCATGTGGGACCATATAGTTTATGGTCACGTGGTACCCTAGACTCAAAAATACTATTGCTTGAGGAACTTGGCATTGGTGGGAGGAGTTATATGCTCACCATCCATGGTCACCAGTGAGTACGCACCATTAGGGCAAACCTTGTGAACAACGAAAGGTCCATCCCATTTGGGCTCCAACTTGGGTGGTTTCCTGCCATGTATCATTGGTGTCTGGAGGTCCAAAACCAAATCACCTTGTAGGAATTAGTGGAGGTGAAATGTTTTGTTGAAGGCTCTAGATATCTTATTTTGTTGCCTTTCCTGATTGTGAAGGGCACAAAGCCTATTTTCATAAAGTGCTTCCAACTCGGCCAGGCGAATTTTAGCTACTTTATCTGGCTCCTTCTAATCATAGACCATTTTGCGTAATGTAGGAAACTAAATCTCGATAGGTAGGACGGATTCTGTTCCATATACCAGGGAATATGGGGTCACCTGTGTAGAATTACAAGTCATCGTCCGATAAGCCCAGAGGGCGTTGGGGAGCTTGTCCGACCAACTCTTCTGGTTCTAACCAACCATTTTCAACAAAATTTTATAGATGGTCTTGTTGAACACATCGATCTTCCCATTTTCATGCGCATGATAGAGGGAGGTATGGTTAGAACGGATGTTGTATACGGTGTACAACTTCTTCAAATCAGCTACTCAGAAGTAGGTGTCATTATCAGTGAGGATGGCATGAGGGAATCCAAACCGATAAATGATATTGGAGCTCAAAAAGTCAACGATTGAATGAGCCTTGACCTCCTTGAGCATAACCGCCTCTTCCCACTTGAAAAATAAATTCGTAGTAGTCAGGATAAAATGATATTGGAGAGATTTCACTAGGGGATATGGTCCCATGACATCCAGTCCCAAAACTATGAAGGACAAGAGTAATTGGTAGTGTCGAGAGGCTCTGGCAGCCAATGTATAAAATTAGCATGAATTTGGAATGCCTGACATCTCTTGGTGAACTCGATGAAATCATGGATCATGGATGGCCAAAAGTACCCCAATCTCAGGTTCTGGTCAGATTGCTTCGTCCCAGTTTGATGGGTGCCACAGGAACTGGTGCGAACCACCTGAATGACCTGATAAATGTCAACTACTTGGAAGCAACGAAGGAGACCACCATTGAACCTGCTCTTTTAGAGGATCTGCTCAAGACTAGGACCATCATGGAGGGTAAACTATAAGGTGCAACATCAAATTCTCTCGAACTCAACCCGATCTATCAGGAGGTAACCATTCAGAAGATACTCGACAAATGGGGCCCTCCATTCGGGAGTCACTTCTACCACTCCATCTGAGGGACATGATTTGGAGGCTCTGGTGGTAAGATGGCACACCTGTAGGCAATCTTCTTCACTTGGGGATACATGAGAAATGACTCACCGATGTGCCATGTGGATAATCCGTTTCTCCTGCTTTGGCTCTGCAAGTGATACAGCTAGGTCTACCAGGGCATCAACTCGACCGTTCTGAGATCGAGGGACATGAGTAACTTCTGGTTGAGAGGGGAACTTGGCCATTAGCTACATAGTGTTCTCCAAAAACAGTATGAGCTCTGACTTTCTAATGATGTAGTCACCGTCGATCTGCTTGATGACTAGTTCGAAATCCCCTTTCACAAGCAAATGGGGCACATCAATCTCGAGGGCCAACTCGAGGCTAGTGATAAGAGCCTGATACTCTGCCTCATTGTTGGTGAAACCTTTTGACTATAAGAATGAGTAAGATAGAATTTATTGTGTCGAGGTAATAAAGAAAATACCCAAGATTACCCTATTGAGACTGGGATCATTGAGCATCCTGCTAGTGGGGCTTCAGGAAGCACTGTTTAAGTGCATTTTCCAGCACCGAATGGAATAATCTACAGAGAGAATTGCCTAATCGGGAAAATTGAGATCCAAGGACTGGTCAGCAAGAGATGAATGGGAAGTAAGGAATTTTTCCAATGTTTACCCCTTAATAGCTTTCAGAGGGACAAACCTGATATCGAACTGCTGATGAATCACTGCCCAACGAGCTAGATGGCCTGCCAACATGGGACTATTCAGAATGAACATTAGTGGGTCTACCTGAGACACTAGCTATACCTCGTGGTTCTAAAAGTAATGTTGCAATTTATTTACTACGAATACCAGCACAAGGAAGCTCTTTTTGATGGGGTATTATATGGTCTTCATATCGATGAGCATACGACTGAGGTAGTAGAGGTTGTATTCTATCCCCGTATTGTTCTTCTGGGCAAGAAGGGTGCCAAGAGATCATTCTGGGGCAGTCACATAATGGAAATGTGGTTTTCTGGAGACGGGTAGCATCAAGATAGGAGGATGGAGTAGATACTGCTTGATTTCCTCGAACGCGGTCTGGAAATATTCGTCCCACTCATTGGCGGTTCCTTTCTTCATGAGATGAGAAAAGGTATTACACTTGATGACCATATTCACAATGAATCGGAGTATGTAGTATAAGTGGCCTTGAAAACCTCGAAGATCCTGAATATTTCTCGAGGGTGGCATCTGGAAGATGTCTTGATCTTCTCTGGGTTGATCTCAATGCCCCAATATCTAACAACATTTCCAAGAAACTTCCCAAAGGTGACCCCGATGGAAAATTTCAATGGGTTCATCTTCAGGTGGAGGGAATGGAGAAAATTGAACACATTCTCAAGGTCCTTGAGACGGTCCTGACGCTGGAGATATTTGACCACCAGATTGTCCAAATAGCATTCCACCAATTTCCTGAGGATTGGCTTGAATATGCGATGCATTGCCTGTTGATTGGTGGCACCTGCATTCCTTATGCCGAAGGGAATGACCTAGTAACAAAACGTACCTTGTGTTTTCCAGAAGGCTGTAGAATATTTTTCCTCAGGGGCCATCCCGATCTGATTGTATCCAATTTAACCATCCATGAAATAGAGGTCTTGGAACCCATCCATAGCATCAATCAACAATTACATCATTGGAAGGAGAAAATCATCTTTCAGAAAGTGATGGTTGAGATCCTGGAAGTTGATGCAGACTCTGATTGATTTGTTCTTCTTCCTGGCTGGTAAGATGTATTCTAGCTATTTGGGGTATTGAACCTCCTTAACAAAATTGGATCTGACAAGATTTTGAACTTCAACCTCTACCATGGCACCGTGAGAAGGGTGAATCTTCCTAGGAGGTTGTTTGAACCCGTGATGATTTTCAGGGAGACCGAGGCCGTGGACGACTACCTAAGGGTCTAGTCCTGTCATCTAATCATAACTATAGGCGAATACATTGCGATGTTGTTTCAGGAAGTCTACGTACCGCTGCTTCTCCTTGGGTGGCATGGAGGAACTGATCAAGGTGGGTCTTGGATCTGCCTTACTATCGAGGTTCACCTGGACCAACTCATTGACTGTGGTAGAGACACCCTCTTTAGAGGCGGGGGGAGAATCCTCTAAATCATTTTCTTCTCTTGTGGAGGAGTGATCCCCAGTGGGAGGAGCTTCCTTTGGGTCGGTCGATTCTGATGGGAGGCTGGTACCAGCCTAAGCAGTAGTGGTCACTACATCGGGAGATTCTAGTGCTGCTAAAACCATAGAAATGAAGATTGTCGACCTGATCCCATCTATGTATTTGGCCCAAGGTTCCACGCTTGATGATATCAAAGAAATAGTGGCATGTTTGCTTGAGCCTGTTAATTCCAGCCCGGTGGAATAGGCATGTATGATGTATTACCGTTGCCCTGGGAAGGACTTCCCGGTACCTTATGGGAGTAGGGGGCTCAGGGATCACTGAGGCTTGATTCTTATAAGAATAAAAATTGATCTTCCGATGTCACTTGGACCTAATAATATGAATCCACTTATACCATAGACAACAAAACATTTCCCTATATTAGGGGTTGTGGAATCCAATCGATGGATAGTGAAGATGTAGGCGTCATCCAGACCTATCCCAGGGATAGTTGCAACAATGACGGGTTCAAGCTCATTGGATTGAATCTTCTTTTCCTTACTCTTCTAATAGTCGACATCCAGGTAGAAGGATTTACAGGAGGAAAAAGGATACGCATCACCTTGGAGCATTCCCACTCGACCATTGATGGAGTACTTGAGGCACTAGTGGTATGATGAGGGAACCGCCACGTTCAGGTGGATCCATGGTCTACCCATCAATGCATTGTACACGGTATCATGGGAGACAACCATAAACTTGGTACTGGAAATTAGGCCACCGAACTGGGTCTTCAAACAGATATTTCTGAAGGGGGTCTTCTCAGTCCTATTGTATCCCTATATTTTTTTGTCAAAGGGAGTCAAGTCATCTTTGGATAACCCCATCTTCTGCAGTGTCTGTGTCGGGATAAGGTTAATCCTAGAGCCACTTTCAATAAGACAACGATGAACCTCCATGCCATTGAATTGGCCAGTGATATACAGTGGGATAATGTTCCCCTATATGGGAGAACCTTAATCATCTCTGGAGAATGAAATAATGGCATATCATTCTGCATTCTCTATTACTTCTTCATGAAAGGCCTCTGCAGCTGCTACCTCCGTCTCAAACGGGATGGGACTTCTTAAAGCATCAACTAGGGCCTCACACATATCTGATGATAAGAGAAGGGATTCGAGGACAGAAAGACTTGCTGGGATGCTGGCATGGGGCTTGAGAATATCATACTTCCACGCCAGGTGTGAACATCTGCTTGTAGGTGGTCGATCAATGACAGGCGGTACGGTGGTCCCTGTCAGTTGGGTCGGTGGCTGACTAGTGCTGGGCATATCCCACTACCCACTAGTCAAAGCCTATATAGTGGCTTCCAGATGATGGTCGGGCGACTGAGACTGGCCTATAGTAGGGTGCAGCTTGTCATGTCCTGGTCGAGGTGGCTCTACCTAATCTAGTAGCCCAAACAAAGGTGGATGTGTTCTTGATGACACCAGATGAGGAGGCTATGCATACTGAGCTTTGCGATGGTCCTGTTGTCTAGTCTCAGTGGCTTGCATGGACTAACTAGAAGTGATAACTGATGTACCTTGATGACCCATATGGTCGTGGCTCCACCGACGTTGGCATCGGCTGGGGACGTTGGAAAGATCTTCCTGGCACTCCCCATCGTTGGGTGTCATGTAGGGGTTTACCAACTCTATGGTGTTAACCGAAGCATACCCTTGACTATCACTCTAAGATCCATCCCATAATAGTCGTATTCTAGGAGGAATCCCCATCTTCGTGGTCATGAAATCACTGAGAGTAAGAGATGATGATGGCATTGATGGGGCATGTTGGTTTCCATTGCGCAGTCGGTGTTTGCTCTTCTGGGAAGAGTCCGGCTAAGATGAAAATGAGGAAGTGGTGGCCACAAATTTTAAAGGCTGTAGCTGATTCGGGCATGCATAGATGATACCATGAGCATGGGATACTATTTTTCGAGCCATCCAGTCATCATACTTCTGGTACCCATTGTTAAAAACCTACTGCCACTCGCCCCCACTATCGCTGCTGTTGTTTGGCCTTATGACGATGCATGCCACTTGTTCCGGGGTCAGGCCCAACCTCACTATATTTTTATTGACATGGTATTGGAGATAGTATTTGAACACATAACACTGCTTCAGAGTGTTCCCCAGGATCTAGTGAAAGGGGTAGTAGTTGGAGCGATCAGTGAGGTTTGCCTCTTCTGGTCTTCTGCACTCAAGAAAATGCACAATCCCCTATTCCAAGGCATTTCAAAAATAGGTGGGGACCTGATTCTCATTGAACGAGTAGGTAAAGTTTCTTTTGTCCAGAAAGGGGGGCCTTGGACCTTGGCCCTAACAAGGAGCTAGAGGAGCCTATCAAGGAGGTGGGGCATGAATGTCCCGCCTAATAAGTGGAACCACATTACGTAGGGGCACCTGCTGATTTTGAGGCGGCCACTGCTGGGCTAGAGGTTGTGCCTGTGGTGGTGGGCCTCTACGAGGTTGCGGAGGCAGATTCACTGGTAATAATTCTAGCTTCTTGGGTCCCCTCCTTGCAATAATTACATGGGGCAACATAAATGCTTGTATGGTCTATTTCAGGGCTTCTTCTAGGCACTGGGCCTCATCATAGATATCTTGGAATCCTCCAGGGTAGTTCTGGGTGATCAGAGAGGGAACCAGTTCCATTTTAACATTCCCTACACACATCGTCAGTAAATTCTCCTAAGTATATGGTATGTCAAGGTAGTATGTATGCCCTTTCCCCTGGGTGAAAAAGTCCTCAACACGCTCATCAGGCCTCGGTTTGCACTTGAAGAGGTCTGTGATGCTCGTTTTCAGCGCGTTGGAGATGAACTGGTAAAGTAATTTCCTATGGAGGTCCTCCCAGCTGGTCAATGATCTTATGGGTAGCTAGGTGTACCAAAAAAATGAATTCCCCTACAATTTGTGCACAAAACCTCAGAGCTTGGCGACCTCCTACTATACTGGAGTCTGTAACATGGGCCCACACCTTGTGGTGAAGTGGGACAGATACTGTGGTGGGTCCCCTATCCCATTAACGGAGGAAAATGAGGGATTCCCAAAACCTAATGGTGTCGACATATCATCCACCCATTTTGGATATGGATTTCCATCAGGTGGGAGTGCCACCTATCGCATTTCCAACGCCTCAAGGCGGGTAATGAGTGCCACCATTGGATCATCTGGATGGGGTCCCTATCTTGACGAGTATCCCTAACCACGAGTGCGTTGGCAGGTTCTTAAACAAGGTAAGTTGGCTCTGTGGATCATGGAACAGCTGGTGCGGTGACCTATGGGGAAGCTGGGGAACCCAACATGGGTTCCTTGGATTACAGCGCCGTTCTGGAGGGTTTGGAGAGGCATATTGTTCCCTCTTGTCATAAGATCGGTCCTCAACTATGTTTGTGGGGGTAGGATGGTCAGGGTTACCTAGAGGCATATCGCCGATGGGAAGTTGTTCCTGCCCCTGCTGCCCTAGCCTAGGATTTCCACAGTCTAGTCGTCATTCTACAGCACGTTCAGCGAGGAGGTCATTAACCAAATTATTCTATGTAGAAATTTGTTGGCGCAACACGCCTTTCTCAGGGTCCTCCTCCATCTTTCTCACTATGGAGGATGGGTCGGAGAGTTTGGTAGCTCTGATGTGATCATTACCCTTACCATGATTTTGGCTAAAGACTAATGCCTCGGTGGGCGCAGAGAGACCTAGTAGATTCTACTACTGGTGGGTAAATCTTCTTGAAGGATTATGTAGTGGTGGGATTCCCTCAAGGGTTAATTCCCCATAATGAAGCCGTAGATCGCTCTTCTAGTCCACTATGTCATCCATGTTGTTCGTGACCCTTCCGGAGAGCATGTCCTCAATATCGCCTAGTGAGTTGGGATGCCAGTGGATAGGACAGAAGAGGAGGGAATCATACTGCCCCCAGCCATGGATTTTCATCTGGGGGTAAGCCTCCTTGATAATCTTGCAGAGTACCTTGAAACTCTAAACGCATTGTTGTTGGAGGGACTTATAGAGACCTGGTGACTCGAGGCACTAGGCCATAGGGAGTGCGGCCAAATCAACTAGACGAAATTTCTTGCCAATGTCTTCAAAATGTGCTTGGATCCTGGGATAAACCAGTCACTGATGAAGAATGCATAAGTTCATCTCCCATAGGGTTTGGCAGAAACACTAAACTTCTTCTAGGGTGATGGATTCCTACATGCAGAAATTCAGCACTGCCACGGGCCAGAACATCTCAGGGAAGTGGTCGTCTTTGAGGATATTCCATAAGCTCCTCGGATCAGATTCAAGGTCTGGTGCTTTATTTCCCCATTCGTCAATTGGGGGTGGCTGAGGAACTGACGATGGTACTAAGGCAGACTGGTGGGAGGGATGGCTGGCCGGTGGGGAATAAGGCGAATGGGATAACTGGCTATAGAATCTCAGGATATCCTCCGATGAGTGTAGCAACTCAGTCACCACATAGCGGTAGGATGGGATGACGGCTGCATTTCCTAGTGTAGGGGCTAGGTCTACTGGCGAAAAGCTGCATTGCTTCTCGCCCGCCATTTTTCCTCAGAATAACTCTTTGTGATCTCTGTTCAAGGTAGAGAGTGCTTCTGGTGACGATGGTGGTGACTGCACGATCGTAACCTGTGGGGTTACCAAATCATCATCCTCCTGGTTATACCTGCGGTGCGAGGCAGGAATCTGTTGGATATTACATTACGGGATTACTAAGTTGATGCACCTCGTTCCTTCCCCAGCCCTTAACATGGATGAGTGAGGGGAGGGCTCCCGCATTGAGTCGTATTCTGCTTTGGAGTCTGAGAAGCAAAATGGTTTGATCTCTGTCCGGACCTTCCCTGAATCCTTCTTATAGCGGTGATGACCAACCTTCCTGCCCTAGGATGGCTCTTCTAGACATGGTAGATTTCTGACATGAGGAGGTCCTTCAACTACACTGGTGCTGGGGCTAGGTGCACTTCCACCTGAGAAATCCAGTGTGTGAGAAGTACCAGGGTAGATATCAAAAGGGATATGTGGAGGACCTCTATGGGAAGTGGTCGAGCGGGTAGGACCTCTACTCAAGCACATAGAAGCATGGGTGGGACCCCCATTCTTGTTTTCGCTGATGACATTAGTATGAGGACCGGCCTCGTACTGGTCGATCTGAACATGGGTAGGACCTCCGTGCTGAGCACTAGTGATGCAAAGCTGGCCATCACCCCTATGATTTCTGGGGTGAGGAGGACCTTCTCCAGCTTCTACAAGGACATAGGGAGGGTCCCCACATTGAAGAGCGGCCATATGTGCAACGTCCCCATACCAACAGTCTGTGGTGGGAGGAATGACACCATATCCAGTGTAATGGGCATGGGAGAGACTTCCATTGTGATTGTCACTACCGCGATGAGGACCATTGTTTGGACTGAAGGTGGAATGAGGAATACCTCCATGCCGAGCTTCGAAGTGGGGAAATCATGCATTCTCCAAGGTAGTGGTACGATGAGGACCTCCGTATAGGGTGGCATCGCAACGGGTTAGTCCATGGAAGCAACGTCCTATGCCGACGACCTAGAGAGTTGACCTAGCCTACCCATGCGGCGGTTGGGGACTTAATCCCAGCCGGGAATATAGATTCCACTACTCAGCATATATAGGGAGATAGTGATATGTTTCGGCGGTGTCTTAGGCCACGGTTGCCGCTGATGTTGACGCCCCTTGGCGGGCAACATCTTTGGCTTGTGCCCAATGATGACGTAGGGTTAGATGAACTGGAGACAGTGGTGAAGGTGCATGGCTTACCTACTCCTCATCCAGTAAGACCGAGCAGTGGTGTTGACACGGCTGGGTGGGATCCCTCGCTGGGAGCCCCTCGAATGGGACTCTAACTAGGATGGCTCGGACATCCCCTACCTCATCGGCGTAGGGTAGGGAGTCATCAAAGCATTTTGGGGACATGCTCCTGAAATGGCTATATGTTGGAGTGGAGAGCAGTGGATCTTTTCATGGCCCTCAGGGGAGGCGTTGATGATGAGGTGCATACACCTCTAAATCCAGGCAGGCCATATCCCGAGTCGGGATAATACCCTCCTCCTCGTACTGGCGTATGAGGTCATTGATCACCCTTCGTTGGATGACCTCAGACGGGGATATAGGGTGTGGGTGCCCCTTGGTCTTGGGTGTAGAGGACGTTGTGGAAGAGGCAGAGCCACGTGGTACCACCACATTGGTACTGACCCTGCCCCTATGTTAGTGGGTAGGCGGTGACCGAGTTCCGGGTGCAACAGCTTGGTTTTTGAAAACATGTAGATTAACTCATCAGTGCTAAAAGCAAAAGGAAATCAACCACTAGTGCCCCATCACCATTAAATATTCCATGGTTGGTAATATGGATCCATGCTGACAATGTCACATACCGGGATCTCCAACATTCTACTGACCTAACTTCTGGTGAGTTTCACGCCCGGTCCGCTATTTTCTTGGCAGGACCCGGTTCCAGATAACTAGATCTGGTGGCACGCTAATCCATTGATGCCTCGAATTCTATTAATCTTCATATTGAGGAGAATAATATTCATGACATGTTCTACATTTCTGTTTTTGACGCTTTCGTCATGGCACGTGCGTCTGTCTGTTAGAGTATGAAAGGCACGGTTTTGTTGCCCCACATTCCCGCTTCCAAACGGTGGGCATCATACGTTTCTTATTCAAGAACGTTTTCTACTTTATTGAAGTGGGATGATGGGATATCAGTTCTTCTTTCGATGGATTACTCCTCAGAACTCATCACCTAGTCCAGTTCTCCCTTTAATATTTAAGATGTTGTTAGTGAAACTCTTCCTAGTGCCATATCTTCATAGACACTAGTTAATTACGCTGCTTCAGTCGGGAAATTCGAAAGGGTCCGGTCAGGGCAGAAACCTTCAGTCAGGGGAGTAGTCACATTGGACATCATTGGCATGTCTGGACACAGGAACACTAGTGTGTCGGGGTTTCTTACCCTTATTATAGGGCTTTTTGAGGGCATGAATTCCCAAGGCATCCCACATCGAATACGGGGAGTCATATGCCATAGCAATGTATCTGAGGTTTTCTTCAGCATCCCATGTTTATCACAGGGTATTCCGTAGGTTTAACATCCATTGGAGATGGATCAGAATGACCAGAACAATGAATAGAGTGGATCATATGGGTACAACCCCTGGAGGGAGCACTTATGTTGGGTCCAATGTGTGGTTAGCTTCCCGGTTATTGTTAAGGGGAATGGGGAATGAGGTGGTGTGATCTCACCAGGATGTGGAAGCCTAGATAAGAATTAGGATGGATTATGGAGTGTTTTAATGAAGTGGATGGCGGATGGGATGAAACCGCTGTGAGGACGATGGTAATGTTGGGCTTGAGTCTCAAAAAGAAACTTCCTACATATCCCCGTGGTAGGGAATCAACGTCCGCGTAGTTCAGTAGGGTGAAGGGACGTCTAAGGAGGTGGACCATGAGAATGGACGCATGTATTGGACCCGAAGGAAATGAAACCTCTGGGTTAGGTCTTGACCTTTCCGAAACACATAGGCTCGAAGGGAAAACTAGGAAATGGACTTGAATTGGGGGCGTACACATAGGATTACAACCCGATGATCTGTATGGGTCTCACGCATAGTTAGCAGCCCAAGTTAGTATGACGCCACTAGGATGGACCGAAGATGAGGGTCCCAGCAAATGGGATTACAATGGCTTGCCGCAAAGTATGGGACACAACGACCTACCGCTGATTAAGGTCACAACGGCTTACCGCAGGATAGGGTCACAACGACATACCGCTGGGTGGGGTCAAAATAGAATATCACTGGATGGGGTTGATCCTCATGGAATATTCCTACCTACCCTTCCTAAGAGATAGAGATCCAACCCACATTGTTATTATGGTATGGGGGTAAATGGACCGACGCGAAGAAGGACCTGAGGTCAAAATGGATGGTGGTCTTATACCTCGTGGTGGCTTCCAACATTCCATGCCTTGAAAAAGTTCAAAGGCCTCATAGTTCATGGAGGAGATTGTTGAACTGATGTTGAAGGGGGTCATAACCAAAGTGTGGTAGGATAGAACCTCAGGGAGGCTTCCTACATACCTCACCTTAGAGAGGACCAAGTCCAGATTGTTCAAGTGGGTGAAACAGCTTACCACTGACTGGGGGAAATAATGACTTACCACTGATTGGGGGAGATAACAAATTATCGATAATTGAGGTTCACAATTTAACGTCATGTAGGATGGGGGTGAACCGATATGAAGGAGGACCTGGGGCCCATATAGTTGGTGGGATTTAACCTCGTGGAGGTTTCCTATGTACCTTTCCTTGGCAAGAATCAATGAACTCGTAGTTCAGGTGGTGTGGGAACTGACGTGAAGGGGTGTTAGAATGATCGGGTGTTGCACTTGAACCTCAAGGAGGCTTCCTACGTACCTAGCCATGGAAAGGATCAAAGACCACATAGTTCAGGTTGGGTGTGGGGCTTGCACTCTAGGCTGCCTGAGGTGTTGGTGAAACGATCTGAAGATGGTCGTAATGATCGGGTGTTGGGATTGAACCTCAGGGAGGCTTCCTACGTACCTTTCCAAGGCAAGGATCAAAGACCATGTTGTTCAGGTTGGGTGTGGGGCTTAAACTCTAGGCTACCCGAGGTGTTGGTGAACTGATGTGAAGATTGTCAGAACGACTGGGTGTTGGGATTGAACCTCAGGGGGGGCTTCCTACCTACCTGGCCTTGGCAAGGATCAAATACCATGTTGTTCAGGTTGGGTGTGGTGATTACACTCTAGGCTGCCCGAGGTGTTGGTGAACCAACGTGAAGATGGTCAGAACGACCAGGTGTTGGGCTCGAACCTCAGGGAGGATTCCTATATACCTCTCCTTCGAAATGATCAAAGAACACATAGTTTAGGTTGGATGTGGGGATTACACTCTAGGCTGCCCAAGGAGGATGTCATGTTTTATGCTTTCTCTAAGCCCACTTGAGTAATGATCGGTGTGAGAAACAAGAGACAGCAAATACCTGACGATCACGTCATGAAAGGTGTGTCTATGGGAAGAAGACTGGGGCTACATGTAGTTAGCAGCACAAAGAAGAAACAAGGGCTTACACATGGTTAACAGCCTAGGGAGATGGATATTGGGACTTACACCGGGATGGGGGCCTGGATGGTGGAAAATCTCAATGGGAGAGGGACTTGGCACCCAGGAAATAAGCATGGGTGCTACCTCCTGCAAGAAAATCTATGGGGCTTACACTAGGGTGTTTTCCCTTTCTCTACAGACAGAAGACACTCTGGTAAAAAGGGTTCCATTACATGTGAGGAATGATTTCACTCCCATGGAGATCAGTGGGAATAGATAATGTTCGAGATGGGGCACCCTGCATGCAAGGTACGGGGCGAGGTCACAGTTTAACGTCTTGTGCTTAGAAAGATAGCGCTTTGCAGTTTAACGTCATGCAGCTCGGATGGTGTGGGTGTGCTCTACACCCCTATGACTTACATAACCGTCACCCTCGACACCTTCATGAAGAGAAGGTATAGGCAACACTGTGGCTAGGGGGTGTTATGGAGTGAACCATTGGGGGTCCATGTTAGTGTGGCTATGCGAAAGAGTAATAGTTGTTCGCGTGCCAATGCAAAGAAGCATGAGGCGAAGAAATGAAACGAGAAACATTGTCCAAGGGACTTTGAAATTACTTCATGAAAACATGAAGGGATTCATGAGAAAAGGAGTTGTAGGGCAGAGGGGTTCATAAGTAGAAGCCTTGTGAAGCTCTGGTACTCCATGGAGTGGAAGGACTCCGTAAATAGATGTGATTCACGAAGTGAAGTCTCCTAGCCTAGGCATATGGAATAGATGCATATGGGTGGAGCTTCACGAAGTGTAATGGAATTCATGAACCAATGCCTCACAAAGCAAGGGTGCCTCGTAAGGTAAGGTGTTGTGATGTAAGGTGCTTTGCGAGGCATAGTGGCCTTGCCTTAGCATATGGGTCACATGTGTGTGAGGGGTGTTCCACAAAGCATAAATTCTCTACGATGACCCAGGTCCCCTTGGAGATCCCCTTCCTTCACGAAGGCCCATAGGCTCTGTGAAAGGAATCCCACTCTAAAGAGGGGAGGAATTAATGTAAGGGGGGAGGAATTTCGTGATGAAAAATATACCTCACGTAGCTCATGGTTTGCAGAGTAGAGAGTGATTCGCGATTCGAGAGATAGGAAGTTGAAAGGACTGATGGTCCGTTCTTTGGTCATGAGGGGAGACCTGTATTTATAGGAAAGAGGTACTGCAAAGTAGAGTTCGCTTGATGTGAAGATGAATTTTGCTCTGCGGAGGGCTTGCAAACGTCAATGGGGTTCACATAGCATCCATAATATTTTCTCCATGGCAGGCTCACGAATGTCAAATCAGATCATGGATCCTCCTACCTCTATGCTCTGCGGCGGGATCACAAATTGCAAATTGGCTCACGGAGCCTCCCGCCTCCCTAGTCGGCAGTGGGCCCGCGAATGTCAAATTGGATCATGGAGACTCCCGCCTCCTTGCTCTATGGTGGCCGTGGGGCCATGGGGGGATCCTCAAACGATCTTTGCGATGTGGCCCCTTGACTCTTTCAAGTGTACTTCTCCATCCAAAATTTTGGCGTCAACAGGGTCTTTTTTGTTTTTAGGGGTTTTAAGGACTTTATGTATTTTTTTATGTTTTTATTGTATTTTAGTGAATTTTATGGGTTTTATGTACTTTTAGGGGTTTAAAGGAATTTTAGGGTTTCAAATGGATTTTAGGGTCTTTTGGGTCTTTTGAGTTTTATGGGTTTTTAGAGTTTTAGGGGTTTTTTGGATTTTCTGGATTTTTTGGATTTTTGTTTTTTTGGGGTTTTAGAGTTTTACGAGTGTTTGGGACTTTAGGGTTTTAAGGGGTTTTATGGTTTTGGGTTGTTGTGTTTTTTATCTTTTATTGATTTATAGTTTCTTTATGGTGTTTTGGGGGTTTTATGGTTTTTAGGGGGTTTATGGTTCTTCGTTTTTAGGGTTTAAGGGGTTTAAGGGGTTTCTAAGATATTTTAGTATTTTCCAGGTTTTTTTTGATTTTGGGGGGTTTAGGATTTTTAAAGATTTATATGTTTTTATGGTGTTTGGTATTTTTAGGGATTTTTGGTTTTAGGGTTTTAGTATTTTTAGGGTATTTGAATTTTTTAGGTTTTTTTGGGTTTTATGTTTTTTTATACTTTTTGGGTTTTAGGGTTTTTAGGGGTATTTATAATTTTCTAGGGGTTTTTTGGGTTTTAAATTTTTTTAGTCTCATATATATTTATTTACGGCCTTTTAGGGGTGTTTCGTTTTTTCAAATTGTATAGGGGTTTTTTGGTTTACATGGTTTTTTTTGTTTTTCAAGAGTTTTAGTATTTTTAGTGTATTTTTAATGGTTTTCCAATGTCTTAGGAGGATTTTTGGTGTGTTATGAGTATTTTCAAGGAAATTAGGTTCCTTTAGTGTTTTATGGGTTTTAAGTTCCATTAGTTATTTAAGAGTTTTTTGGGGTTTTAATGCCCTTTAAGGTTTTAGGGTCATTAAGGGGTATTGGTATTGGGGGAGGGGGGCTGAATGGTTTTTGGGGATTTTAGTATTTTTATTTTTTTTAGGGATTTTAGAATTTTTATGTATTTTTTGGTTTTTAAGGGTGTTGGGTTTTTTATTTTTTTAGTTTTTTTTGGGGTTTTTGGGATTTTAAGGTTTTTAATGACTTTTAGGGTTTTATGGTTTTTACTGTTTATAGGGTATTTTGTAGGTTTGTTAGGGTAGTTCAGTGTTTTTTAGGTATTTCGACTATCTTTTATGGGTTTTTGGGGTCTTGGTTTTCTAGGTGGTTTGAGGGGTTTTAGGGTGTTTTAGGGGTTTTAGGGTTGTTTATTGTTTTTAGGGAGATTTAGGGGTTTTATGTTCCTTTATGAATTTTAGTGGTTTTATGGTCTTTTAGTGTTTTAATATTTTTTAGGCTAATTCACTAGGTTTTAGGGGGTTTAAGGGGGTTTTTATGTTTCTCGGGGTTTCATGGATTTTGTAGGTTTTTTAGAGTTTTATGTGTTTTCAGTGTTTTAATGGTTTTTATGGTTTTGAAAGGTTATTTGGGGGTTTAGTGGTTTTTAGGGGTTTTAGTGTATTTAGAGTTTTTAAGGATTTTTGGTGGGTTTAGAGTTTTTTGGGGGGGTTTATGGTTTAAGGGTTTTTAGTTTTTTAGTGTATTTTTATGGATTTTTGTGTTTTAAAATGTATAAAGGTTTCTAGAGTTTTTAGTTTTTTATGATTCTTAATAGGTTTAAGGGTTTATAGTAATCATTTTGGGGATTTAGGGTTTATTATGGGTTTTAAGTGTTTTAGGTTTTTTAACCATTTTTATTAGTTTTAGGGTTCTTTAGAGTATGTCAGGGTTTCCTTATGGCTTTTGGGTTTCTAGTATTTTCTTAGTGTTTTTAGGGTTTTTATGTCTTTTAGGTTTCTAGTTTTTTTATAATTCCTTAGGGTTTTAATGATTTTTACTATATTTTAATATTTTATGGTTTTTAGGATTTTATGGGGTTTTTATGAATTTAATGGTTTGTAGAGTTTTAATGTTTTTAAGGATTTAGGGTTTTTGGTGTTTTAGGGTTCTCTATGGAATTTTTATTCTTTTGTGTTTGTTTGGGTTTTTTGTGTTCGTATGGGTTTTAGGGGGTTTTATAGGTTTTTGTGCCTTTATGGGTTTTTTTGTGATTGGGGATGGGGGTAGGATTTTTGGTGTCTTAATGTTTTTTAGTGGGTTTTAGATTTTTTCTGGATGTTTATGTGTTTTTAGGGGGTTGTAGATTTTTTTTATGGGTTTTAGGCTCTTTCAAGATTTTATAGGGTTTCAGAGACTATTAGGGGGTTTTAATTTTTTTTATCTTTTAGTGATTTAGGGGGATTAATGAATTTTGTGGGGTTTTTTAGATTTTTAGGGAGTTTTAGAGGGGGCTTTGGGTTTTGGGTCTTTTAGGGTACTATTAGGGGTTTTGGGTTTATTTTCAATTTTTATGTTTTTTGGGGCTTTGGGGTTTTCGGGTTTTGAGGGCATTTGGGTTTTTTTGGGTTTTTATGATTTTTATGGTTTTTATATTTTTTATGATTTTGAATGATTTTTTGGGTTAGTTAAGTTTTTAAGGTTTTGGGATTTTTAGGGGGTTTTAGTGTATTAGGGTATTTTGGGGTTTTATAGGGTTTCTTGTGGGTCTTTTAGGGTTTTTAGGGTATTTAAGTGTTTTTAGGGGGTTTTAGTGTTTCTTGGGTTTTTACTATCTTTACGGGGTTTTTATTAGAATTTGTGATTTTAATTGGGGGAAGAGTTTTTATGTTTTTATAGATTTAATGGTTTTATGATATTTTGGGTTTTATGCTTTTTAAAGGTTTTAAAGGGTGTTTAAGGTGTTTTAGGGGTTTTTGGGTGTTTTAAGGTTTTTATGGGTTTTAGGGTTGTTAGGGTTTTTTTATATTTTTAGTATTTTATATGTTTTTAAAGTACTTTCATGTTTTAGGATTTTTTGGGGGTTTAGGGTTTTTTTTGGCAATTTTAGTATTTTTATGGTTTATTGGGGTTTAACGGTATTTTTCATTTTTCATGAATTTTAAGGGGTATTAGAGTTTTTTGGGGTTTTTTTGGAACTTTTATTATTTTTATAATATTTTTGGGTATTTTAGAGTACTTTTATTTTTCAGGGTCTTTTAGGGTATTTTTAGCATTTTAGGGTCATTTATGGTTTTTAGGGGTTTTAGTGACTTTTATGGATTTTAAGGGTTGTTACTGTATTTTAGGGGTCTTTTGGGGTTTTAGGGTTTTTAGGGTTTTATGGATATTTATGATTTTTGAGGGGTTTTGTGGGGGTTTTGGGGAGTTTATGGGTTTTAAGGTATTTATGGTCTTTTGGTATTTTTACGATATTTAAGGTTTTTATAGATTTCTATTTTTTGGGGGTTTCAGGGGATTTTTATGATCTTTTTAGGTTTGTTGGGTTTTACACTTTCATATTTATTTTTTGATTTTTATGTATTTTAGGGGTTTTGGTGTTTTCATGGTTTCTAGGGTTTTTAGTGGTATTTTGGATTTTAAGGGTTTTATAGGATCTTTGTTATTTTGAGGGTTTTGAGGTGTTTTTGGGGTTGGGGGGTGGATATTTTAGTGTTTGTATGGGTATTTAGGGATTTATGGGGTTTTTAGGTTTTTCGGGAGTTCTAGAGTTTCTAGGATTTTAAGGGTTTTAGGATTTTTAGGACTTTGGGGTGTTTAAGGTTTTTTGGTGTTTTGGGTTTTTAGTTTTCTTATGTATTTTCGGATGTTTAGGGGTTTTAAGGGTTTTTATGATCTTTTAGTGTTTTTGGGTTTTTAGCACACTTTATGTTTTTTAAGGTTTTGGTTGTTTTTAATTTTTATGTTAGCTTTTAGGGTTTCTATAGTTTTTCGTGTTTTAGTGTTCCTTTGGGGTTTTAGGGTTTTTTGTTTTTAGGGGTTTTTTTGATTTTCTTGGGTTTTAGGGATTTTTTGGATTTTTTGGGTTTTAGGGATTTTTTGGATTTTTATGGTATTTAATGGTTTTAGGTTCATTTGTTTTATTTATGGTTTTTAGGGATTCTATAGAATTTCTATGGCTTTTAGAGCCATTTAGATCTTTTAGGGTTTTTAGGGTCTTTTAGAATTTTTTGGGGGTTCTAGGGTTTTATACGATTTAATGGGTTTTTCTGTATTTTATGATTTTTACTGCTTATAGAGTTTTCTATAGTTTTATAGGATCCTTTATGACTTTTAGGGTGACATCAGGGTTTTAAAGGATTTTAGGGTTTTTTTGGTTTTTGAGGATCGTTTATGGTTTGGTTAGGGGTTTAGTGATTTTTAGTATCTTATGGTTTTTAGGTTTTTTTATATATTTTATGGTTTTTATGATTTGTAAGAGTTTCAGGTTTTTTAGAGTTTCTAATGGTTTTTTGGAGTCTTTATAGTTTTTAGAGTTTTATGGGGATTTATATGTTTTTTATTTCTAGGTTCTTAAATGAATTTTTTCTTTTTTAACATTTTTAGGGTTTATAAATTTTTTAAGGATTTTAGGGGTTTCCAAAGATTTTAGGGGGTTTAAGGTATCTATTGTTTTAGAGTTTTTATTATTTTTAGGGTTTTGGGGGTTTTATGGATTTATTATATTTAGTTTTTTATCATTTTTTAGGATTTTTCAGGGTTATGGGTTGTTTTAGGGTTTGTTATGTTTTTATGGTTTTAGGGGTTTTGGATGTTTTATGGTTTTTTAGTTTTTAGGTATGTTATAGGTTTTATGGTTTTCAGGGTTTTTAGATGTTTTAGTGTGTTTTAGTGTTTTATGGTCTTTTAGGGGGTTTTTAGAGCAAGGAAGGTGCGAGGCCAGGCTATCCCTGACCACCGGATATATAAAGAAGAGAAAAAAGCAACAAACAAAGGAGGGGCAGGGTCAAACAACCCACACCCAAACCCCTTAAAACCCCACAAAAAAGGTCCAAAAGCCCAAGAAGCAAAATGAGTGTCAACTACGGAACAAAATCACCATCCCTAAAGGGATCTCCATCAGCACCATAGCTCGAGGAAACATCTGAGTCCATTGACTCCCATTCAGGGGATTCACACTACTTGAGAAAGGTTGCGCAGTACTTCCTGAGTTCCACATCCGGTTTCACATTGATAGCCCGATCTTCGCTGCCATGTGCATTTCCATTGCCTTTTCTAAACTTGGAGGAATCCCTAGTATCCATTGGCCTATAAAGGGAGGAATAGTCCCTCCTATCCCTCCGTTTAACCTGAGGGTCACCCTTCATCTTGCTCCTCCTATGAGTAGAGGCGTCAGGAACAATCGTGCCTCCCTGCTTGCTACATTCAGGGTCAGACCACGAGCTTCTCCTTTTATTACCACCACATGAATCAGAGAGACCCATCTTCTCCTGAACCTTCTTGATCCTATTCAAGATGGCATACATGAGATCATCACAGTCCCCAAGGATATCACCAAGCCTTATGTGTTCATTATTCTCATCCATGAGAAAGATCACAGGCTGCAGATCTGGCTTGGGAAAGATATCATAAATATGCTGCTCAAGCGGTATTTTCGAACAATCCAGCACAATCGGGTAAGACAATTCAACACAGGGAGGCAGCTTCTCGAATAGAATAAGAGCCGTGTTGTTTTCGGGCTACTCATTGTTCCACTTATCAGCACGAGGGTTTCCAAGGGATTGCATGGGAAAAGGAGCATCACTCATACCAAATCCAGGCATCGTAAATTCCAGTAGCACATGCTCCTGGGGGCACAATGGGAATGGGATACTCCACACCCAAGGCCCAAGAACCAACAATATTGGATGACAGGTCTGCATCCTAGAGAACATCAACAGCTTCTACCTCCTGTAGCACCAACATCCTCTGACCCCTTTCTTTAAAACCCATAGAGTCCTGATGATTCAGACCAATGAACCGATCCGAGAATAAAGCCAGCTCATGGCCACAACCAGCATCTACTAAAGGGATTGACAAAGGCAACCACTCGAATCCAAGACAGGCTCACATTGGGACCAATATCATGACCCTGCCAGGATTAGATTATTAGGAAACATTCCCAGCTCCACCAGGAATGACATCTCCCATTTCAGAAGAGGCATATCCCCATATGATGAATTCACCCCTCTCTCATGTAATGATGATATTGACTGATACAGGCTCCCTAGAGGCAATCCAAGGGGATGATCCCTCATCCTCTATCTTGTCATTTCTCCAAGCATCCAGCAGAGGATCCCTAGGGGATTCATTCCTTACCGCCATATCCCATATTGAGATAACCAATGTGGAGATGGACTCCTTGCCAAATCTATCCACCAATACATCCCTACGTCCGCAATCCCTTTTCAAATTTCCATAAGAAAATCACGAGACACGGTAGTTCTCCCACAATTCGAAAACCAACTACTGCTTCCATCGAAGCTCTTCACCAATCTCAATCAATATGAAGTCTACTGGTTCCTTCGAGACATCAACATCGAAAATAACCCTCGGGAAAACTGGGTGATAGAGGGCCCTGGTCTGACTATCCTCACAGAGAAACCATCCAATTAAATTCCCCAACATAGAAATATTGGACAAGTTTTGGAAGGGAAGGTTGAGTTCAGGGAACCTTACCAAAATTTCCATACGAGAGGAGTCACAGTTCAAATAAAAATCAAAATTCCACCGGAAAAGGGAGAAGCGAGCAGCATAACACCTATGAGAAGCTGAAGACCAGGCCTGGATAAGGTCCTCCTCTGATGAGAACCGACTAAAAATGTGGGTAAAATCAACTAGACCCACCATGGAACGGCCCCTAAGATCCCACTTCTCGAAAACGAACCTGTCAAAAACATCAACCGGTGGATTCCAAGTCAAAAACATGGATACTAGGGTCAGACTGTAGAGGTAAGAGGCCTTGTTGAACTCCAAAATCATCATAGGGAGATTAGGGGTCCCTTCATCCAAGACTAGGACCTTAGGGCAGAGATCAATCTGCAGGAAAGCAGGAAGCGAACCAGGATACTAGAAAGGAGAAAATATTTCCTTAATAGAGGGAAGAAATGACCCCTCCCTCACAGAGGGGGGATGCTAGGGCACAACCACTCTTTAGTCTTCAAGACATCAGGGAAGTGGTAGGAGCGCCATCGCGGGAGCAGAGCAGCAGGAGCACCATCTTCCTCTTAGTGTTTTTCTGGGGGGGGGTTTGGGTTTTGAGGGGCATTGAGGGCTTTATAGATATTTCAGGGTTTTTGGGTCTTTTAATTGTTTTAGGGATTTGAGGTACTTATATGGGGTTTTATGGGTTTCTATGTGTTTTAGGATATTTTAGGGGAGTTTTTGGGTTTTATGGGTTTTTGAGTTATTTATGGGATTTCAGTGTCTATAGGGTTGTGTTATAGATTTTATGGATTTTAAGGTTTTTAGTCTCTTAGAGGTTTTTAGGGTATTAGAATTTTTAGTATTTTTAAGGTTTTTAGTAATTTTAATGTTCATTAATGGTTTTTATGGTCTTTTTCATTTGGGGGGGGGGGGGGGGTTGGGTTTTTTGGGTTTTTAATGTTTGTTATGTATTTTGTGTTTTTTAAAGTTTTATGGTTTTTGGGGGATTTTTGGGTTGTAAAGGGTGTTGGAAATTTTGGGTTTTATTGGCGGGGGGATTAAGGTTTTAGTGTGTTTAGTTATATTTTTGGGGTTTAATGGGTTTTATGGATTTTTTTTGGGGGGGGGGGTTAGAGATTTTGGGGTCTAAGTGATTTTATGGTTTTTATGTTTTTAAGGTTTTAGGGTTTATAGGGTATTTTAGGTTTTTTGATGGGGTTTTAAGGTATTTTTTCGTTTTTATATTTTTATTTATGGGTTTTAGGGTTTTAATATTAATTTATTTATTTTTTTATTTTCTATTTTGATATCTTAGGGGTTTAATAGATTTTTTCGATTTTAGGGTATTTTTCCCATTTTTGGTATCTTTTTGAACATTTTTTGTAATTTGTATTGTCCTTTTTGGGTTTCTAGTGTTTTTATGTCCATTTAGCATATATTATAGTTTTAGTGTTTTTGTGTTCATTTAGTTTTTTTAGTGTTTTATAGTTTATTATTGTTTTAGAGTGTTTAAGTGATTTTTGTGTTTTTAGCATTTTTAGGGATTTTGGGTTTTAGAGTTTTTAGTGTTTTATATATTTTTATGGTTTTAAATGTGTTTTTATTTTTTTAGGGTTTTATGTGTTCTTGGGTGGTTGGACTCTGATTTGTTTTAGGGGTTTTAAAGGTTTTTTTGGGTTATGTAGGGTTTTTAAGGTCTTTGGGTTTTTATTGTCTTTTTGGATTTTAGGTTTATTTTAGGTTTATTTTGTATTTTATAGAGTCTTTATAGTTTTCAAGGGGTTTTAGGTGTTTAATTGGTTTTTAGGGTATCTTGGGTCTTTTTGGGGTGTTAGGGTCGTTAATGGTTTTTAGGATTTTTAGGTTCCTGAAGATGTTTTTTGAGTTTTTTAGGGTCTATTAGGGTTTTTGGAATTTTTGTACCATTTGGTTTTTGGGAATTTTAAGAGACATTTAGCTGAATTTAGTGTGCTCTAGTGTTTTTAGGGGCCCTCTCGGTTTAAAAGTGTATTATGGGTTTTTATATTTTTTATGGTCATTTATATTTTTAGGGTTTTTTGTGTTTTAAGGGTATTTCATTGTCTTTTAATATTTTTAGGGTCATTAAGGGGTTTAATGTTTTTTTGTGTATTTTAGGGTTTTCATTGGCTTGTATACTCTTTTAGGTTTCTAACTATTTTAGTGTAATAATTTGATTTTTTGGGGTTTTAGGAATTTTTTATGATTTTGGGTTTTTAGGGATTCTAGGGTTCTATAGTCTTTTATGATTTTTTTTGGTATTATGTATTTTTAATGGATTTTTAGGTGGTTTGAGGTTTTTAATTGTTTTTAGGGGATTTTATATTTTTTATGAGCTTTAGTTTTTTACCAGTTCAGAGTTTTATTGTCTTTTTATTGGTTGTAGAGTTATAGAGAGTTTTTAGTACATTAATGGAGTTTTAGGTATTTTAGGGTTTTTACAGTTTTAGGGATTTTAAATGATTTTTAATGTTTTAGGGTTTTTAGTTTTTTAAGGGTTTTAGGCATTTTTTGAGGTTTTATGAATTCTCAAGAGGTTTTATATGGTTTATGGGGTTTCAGGGTTATTTAGTATTTTTATGATTATTTATAGTTGTAGTGATTTAGGGTTTTTTGGTTTTTTGGATACTCTTTTATGTTTCTAACTGTTTTAGTGTAATATTTTGATTTTTGGGGGTTTTAGTATTTTTTTATATTTTTGGGTTTTTAGGGATTCTAGGGTTCTATAGTGTTTTATGATTTTTTTGGTATTAGGTATTTTTAATGGATTTTTATGGGGTTAGAGGTTTTTAATTGTTTTTAGGGGATTTTAGATTTTTTATGAGGTTTAGTTTTTTACCAGTTCATAGTTTTATTGTCTTTGAATTGGTTTTTAGAGTTATAGAGAGTTTTTAGTACATTAATGTAGTTTTAGGTATTTTAGGGTTTTTAGGGTTGTAGGGATTTTAAATGATTTTTAATGTTCTAGGGTTTTTAGTTTTTTAAGGGTTTTAGGCGTTTTTTGAGGTTTTATGAATTCTCAAGAGGTTTTATATGGTCTATGGGGTTTCAGGGTTATTTAGGATTTCTATGGTTTTTTATAGTTTTAGTGATTTAGGGTTTTTAGGTTTTTTGGGGTTTTGTGGATTTTGGAGTTTGAGTTTCTTAGGGTTTTTAGTGGTTTAGGGGTTTTTTGGGATTTTTGGTGTTTGGGGGGTTTATATTTTATGGGTTTATCACGGGGTTTAATGGTTTTTAATGGGGTTTTATGGTTTTTATGGTTTTATATTTTTAGGTGTTTTTAGGGTTTTTATGAATTTTAGGAACTTGATGGTTTTTATGAATGTTTTAAAGTTTTTATTATTTTTGTGTTCTTTTAACGGTTTTTGGATTTGTTATGGTTTTTATAGATTCTAATGTCTTTAGGGTTTTTTAGTATTTTAGGGGGTTGGGGGTTTTAAGGGTTTTAAGGATGTTTTATGGTTTTAGGGTATTTTAGTGTTTTTACGGTATATAAGACCATTTAGGGATTTTTGGGGCTTTATTTCAAATAGGGGTTTAAGGGGTTGTTGTTGTTATATTTTTTAGGTTATTTTACGGATTTATGTGTTTAAGGGTTCATTAGGGGTTTTAATGGTTTTAGGGACCTCTATGGTTATTTATGGATATTATGGTTTTATCATTTTTAGGGTTAGCTTTCATTTTTATTTTTATTTTTTTCATGTTTTTAGGGTATTTTTGATTTTTTAGGGTTTTATGGTTTTAAACTTTTTTTAGCATCATTTATGGGATTAATATGGGCTTTTAGGTACGTTTAATGTTTTTAAATTTTTGTTCGGTTTTAGAGAATTTTATGGATTTTTAGAGGTTTTTAAGATCTTTTATGGTTTTTTTGGTTTTTAGGGTCCTTAATATTTATTATTGTTTTTAGGACCATTAAAGAATAATTTGGGTCATTTATGGTTTTTTTTTGGGTTTTTGGGTTTTTAAAATATTTTAATGTTTTCTAGGGTTCTAGGTTCTTTTTAAATTTTAGTATTTTTTTGCAGATTTTTTTGGGTTTTAGAGTTCTTCTTTGGTTTTTAGAACTTTTAGGGCTTTAGGGTTTTATGGTTTCTAGGGATTTTTTGTATTTTAGAAATTTGTAAATTGTTTTAGGGTTTTCCGGTGTTTTAGGATTTTCTACTCACTTGTATGGGTTTTTTGGAATTTTAGGGGGTTTTAGGTAATCTAAAGGGGTTTAGGGCTGTTTAACGGTTTTAAGGGGTTTAATAGTCCATTAGGTTTTTTTGGATCCATTAGGTATTTTATGTGTTTTAGAATCCTTTTAGTATTTTAGGGTTTTTAGGTTCATTTAAGGGTTTGTAGGTTTTTTTAGTTTTAGCGGGATTATGGTTTTTTTGCTTTTTTGTTTTTATGGTTTTCTTTCGTGAATAATTTTTTGTTGTTCAGTGTTTTTAACGGATGTTATGGTTTTAATTTTTTTATTGATTTAATTTTTTGAGTTATTAATGGTTTTTATGGGTATTTAGTATTTTATGAATTTTATCATTTTTAGCGTTTTTTGGCTTTTAAATATGTTTTTTGAATTTTAGGGTTTTTTGGGATTTCTTATGATTTTACGAGTTTTTAGGGTTATTTGTATTCTTTTATGGTAAAATAATTTCTTATTTATTTATTAATTTTATGTTTTTATGGGGTTTAGGTTTTTGTTTATATATTAAGGATTTTTGGGGTTTTAGGGATTTTTGGGTTATATGGATTTTTTAGTGTTTTTAATGTTATTAGCAGTTATTATGGGTTCTTAGGGTTTATTATAATTTTTTAGGATTTAATAATATTTTTATGGTTTTGGGGGATTTGATTTTTTAGGGTTTTTTGAAAATTTGAGGCTTTTAGAGATTTCTAGATAATATAGTGTTTTTTAGGTTTATTAATGATTTGAAGGACATTTTACTGTTTTCGTTATCGGTTTTAGGGTTTTTTCATTTTGGGGGGTTTCTTCTTTTGTTGGGTTTTTGGGTTTTTGGGTTTTTGGGTTCTAATATTTTTATGGGATTTATGATTTTGAGGGTTCTAAGGTGGTTTTAGGGATTTTAGGGTTTTTAGGGTTTTAAGGAATTTTAGGTGGTTGGGTTTTAAGGATTTTTTATGGGTTTTGTGTTATAAGGCTCTTAGGGTTTTAGGGGTTTTTAGATATTTTTACGGTGTTTAAGTGTTTTTAGGGTCTTTTATTCTTTTAATAGGGTTTAAATGGAGCTTTAGTCATTTCATAGTTTTTATGATCTTTTATGGGTTTTGGGGACTTTTAGGAGTTTTTAGGACTTTTAGACTTTTAAGGATTTTAATGGGTTATTGTTTTTTTATTGTTTTTAGGGTTTTGTAGTGTTTTTTATGGTTTTTTGTGTTTTCAGGTTTGTATGGATTTTTATGGTTTTTTGTTTTTTATGTTTTTGGAGTTATTAGATTTATAGTGCTTTATGGGTTTTTAGGATTTTTAGGGTTTTCCTAGGGTTTTTATGGGTTTTATAGTTCTTGGTTTGTTTCAGGGTTTTTAGGTCCTTTTTAGTTTTTATAGGGTTTAGGGTCTTTTAGGGGGTTTTAGTGTCTTTTGGGTTTAGGATTTTTAAGGTATTTAGGGTGGGGTTTATATTTTTTAGGGGGCTTAGTGGGTTTTAGGGGTATTACGGTTTTTTTTGGGGGAGGGGTAGGATTTTAAGGGTTTTTAATGGTTTTATGTGTGGTTACGATTTTATGGGTTTAAAAGGGCATTTAAGATTTTTGGAGAGTTAGAAATTTTTAGGGGTTTTTTTGGGTTTTATGGTATTTTAGTTTTTTCATGTTTTTAATGTTTTTTGTGTGTTTATGGGTTTAAGGGTTTTAAGTATTTAAGGTAATTTTTTTCATTTAAGGGTTTTTAGGGTTTTAGGTGTTTTTAAAATTTTAGGGTATTTGATGGGTTTTAGGATTATTTAGGCATTATTATGTATTTAGGGTTTTTTGGGACATTTTTTGGTTTTTAGGATATTTTATGGTTTTAGTGACTTCTAGTGGTTTTATTTGTTTTTAGTCTCTTTTAGGGGGGAGGAGTTTTGGGCCATACAGTTTTAGGGGCTTTATGGTTTTTTTAATTTCTCTCAGGTTTTATGATTTTTATGGTGTTTAGGAGGTTTTTGTGTTTTGGGTGGGGTTTAGTTTTTTGGGGGGGTTTTGGGGGGTTTTGGGTTTTTTTTGGATATTATGGGTTTTTAGGGTTTATGGGGTTTATGGGGTAGTTATTGTATTTTAAGTTTTCTAGTTTTTTTTGTTTTTACAATATCTTTGGGTTGTTATGAGGTTTTATGATTTTTTGGATTTTTAATTTTTTTTCGGATTTTAGAGGTTTTAGGAATTTTGGTTTTCTATAATTTTACAGTTTTGAGGGGTTTTTAGGTTTTGGGGGTTTGGGTATTTTATGGGTTATTAGGGGTTTAGGGGGTTTTTCTTTATTTTTGGGGTTGTGGGGTATTTTTCTTTCGGGTTTTAGGGTTTTTAGGTTTTATAGGGTACTTTTGGATTTTTATTGTTTTAGGGTTTTTAATATTTTTAGGGTTTTTATGGTTTTTTGGCTTCTATGGTTTTAATGTTATTTTACAGTTTTATGTTTTTTTAGTTTTTTTTTCTCTATTTTAGGTTGTTTATGTGTATTAAGTAATTTTAGGGTTTTTATAGGGATGTTTGTAGTCTTATGGGGTTTTAATGTTTTTGGGGACTTTAGAGTCTTTATAGTATTTTAGGTTCTTTAAGGATTTTTAATGGTTTAGGGTTTAAGGTTTTTTTTAAGGATTGTTGGGATCTTTCACAGGATTTAGTATTTCTAGGATCTTTTGGGATCCTTTATAGTTTTTTTGTGTTGTGGTTTTTAAAAAAATAAAGGGGCTTTTTGATTTTTTTTATTGGTTTTATTGTTTTAGTGTATTTAGGGTTTTTTGGGGTTTCTTATGTGTTTATGTTTTTCTGTGTTTTAGGTCATTTTCAGGGGTTTTGGAGTTTTAGTGACTTTACATGTTTTTAGTTAATTTTATGGGTTCTTATGGTTGTTAGGGTCTTTTATGGGTTTACGGATTTTAGTGTCTTTCAGAGTTTTTAGTTTCATTTTTTGGTTGGGGGGGGGGTTTCTATGGTATTTTATAATTTTTATGGTATTTTATTATTTTTAGGGGGTTTAGGGGTTTAAGGGTATTTTAGGTCATTTTTGGGTTTATTTGGGTTTTATGGTCTTTTAGGGGTTTTCAATGCCCTTTATTGTTTTTAGGGTATATGGTTCATTAGGGTTTTTTTTGGGTTTTTAGTGTCGTTTAGGGTTTTTAGAAGTTTTAGATTTTTTTAGATATTTTAGTGCTTTTAGGGTTTTTAGGGGGTTTTTATGGGTTTTAGGGGGATTTAGGGGTTTTATGTATTTTAGGGGTTTTAGGAGTTCTAGGATATTTTATTAGTTTTAAAGGTGTTTTCAAGAATTTTAATAGTTATTAGTTTTTAGGGATTTTATGTGTTTTAGAGTTTTTATGGTTTTTTGGGGGTTTAGTTTTTTTAGATATTTTATTTTTACTAATTTTTTTAAATGGGTTTAAGGGGTTTTAATATTTTTGGGAGTTTTAGGGGTTTTTTGAGTTTTTTCTGTTTTATGGGATGTTTTATGCCTTGCTAGTAATTTACAGTTTTTTTGGGTTTTTTTGGGGTTTTTAAATTATTTTATGGCTTTTAAGGTTTTTTTTAAGGTTTTTATGGTTTTAGAGTTTTTAGTCTATTTTTGGGGGTTTTGGGTTTTTAGTTTTTTTGGGTTTTTGTATATTTTTATGGTGTCTAAGAGGCTCTTGGTTTTTTATTTTTTTTCAAAATTTTTAATGGTATTTGATGTTTTTTAGGCTTTTATGTACTATTAGGGGCTTTAAGGGTCCATATTTATCTTGTGGTTTTTAAGGTTTTAGGAACTTTTAGCGGTTTTAAGGGGGTTAGGGTATTTTATGGATGTTTTATGGGTGTTTAGGGTTTTTAGATTTTTTTTATTTTAAATATCTTTTAGGGTATTTGGGGTTTTATAGTGTTTTTGGGGTCTTTGGGGGTTTTAGGGTCCTTATAATTTTTTATGGTTTTTAAGGTAATGTAGCTTTTTAGGGGTTTTAGGAAATTTTAGGTGATTTAGGGTTTTAGGGGGTTTTAGGTGTGTTTAGGGGGTTTTTGGTATTTTTTTGGGGTTTTCGGTGGTTTTATGATTTTAGGGTTGTTTGAGTGGGTTTTAGGTATTTTTAGGGGTATTTAGGATATTAGGGTTTTCAAGATTTTAGTGGTTTTATGGTATTTTAGGGGTTTTAGGGGTTTTAATGTATTTTCGATCATTTATAGATTTATGGGTTTTTTGGGTTTTTTAGTTCTTATAGGGTTTTATGGTTATTTTATGTTTATAAGGTTTTTAGGGTCCTTTAGAGATTTCTATTGTTTTTGGGGTCCTTTAGGGGTTTGGGGGTTTTAAATGGGTTTTTTAGGTTCTTATGGTTTATAGGGTTTGGGGTTTTTGACTTTTTAGCAGTTTTATGTATTTTTATTGCCCTTAATGTTTTTATGGGTTTTAGGGGTCTTAGGGTTTTTATAAATTTTATGTGGTTTTTGTAACACCCCAAGCTTCCACGGTACGCTTCTCTCTGAATAATACAGTAGCATGTGTTGCACGCAACTTCAAGTTCTAACACACCACAACCAATCAAACTAGCAGTTATGAATAGTAATACCTACTTTTTGAAATTTTATACATTTTATCTTTATAAATGGACTTCATTTTCGCATTCGTAATATCAAAATTTGCTTAGGGTGAAATTTTGGTACTTTTCGGATAACTTTCATATTTTGATGAATAGTAAATTTTAGTAAATTTTAATTAAAAATAAATTTTTTAATCGAAATAATTAATAGGGATAAATTATTAATTTGAGTGGTTTTAAAGTATATTTAGAATATATTTTTACCATTTAATACAATGTTAGTCATTGGATGTAATTTCACATTTAAACCAGACATAAACAAGTGTCAATCTCTTGATAGTTATTATCTCTTAAAAACACGCTATTTGTTTTGATGACGGGAATTAATTATTAAATTAATTAATGCTACTAATATGTTTTTAATTTGGTAAAATAGACATAATTTTTGAATTCATAATATCAAATATAGCTTAGGCCTAATTTTTGGTATTTTTCTGCAAACATTCATTTTCTGATTAATAGTGAAACCACTAAGTGGTAGTTAAAAAAACTGAATTTTTCATAAAACTTAATTTTACCGCTTATGTGAGTGGAATTTTGAAAATCCAAGAGACACAGTTAATATCAAGTAGTAAAATTTGGTTCAATGAGATGAAAATAATTTTTGATGAATAGTAACTTTTTACTTTTATTTACCACGGTTAAAAGTAAATAGGGTAATTAAGGGTAACAATGATATTAATATTACCCTAAAACATGTCCTAATTCTATTGGACAAGTCTATCTCGACCAAAAACAACCTTAGGAGTAAAATATTATCATTTAGGGCCACTTGGATTAGATTAGGACATTTATTATTATTTAATTCAAAGAAGAGTTAAAAGAGTTAAAATCAAAGTTTATTTACTAAAACATTTTTAATATAGGGTTATACATAAGATAATTTCGATTGTAAATTTTAATTAGAAACATAAAAATATTTCATACATAATGGTATTTTATTTAAAATTTTTAGACATTAAATAATCTAATTTATTTAGGACACAATGATGATGCAGTAATTACCATAATAGTGAAAAATTAAAATAATTGATATTATAAATACCCAAATAAATATAATTTGAGACTTTTATTGAATTACACTAATTTTCTAGGTTAATATGACATATTAGGATTGACTTAATTGACTTTTTGCGAAGTAATCATTCTGTTATGAGTTTCACAAAAATCAAGTATTGAATAGTGTCAAAATTGACATAAAAGAGTTTTTAAAACAAATATTATCTTATTAATTGATATTAAATTTTTAAAAATATAAGGTTCTGACAATAGACTTATATAATTATATATGTATCATTAATGGACCACTTGAGGGTCTCTTGGATGTATATAGTAATGTTATTAACATTATAATATAAAAATACAAAGAGCCATTGTAAAAGCGGAACTAATGAACTAAGAGTTAATACTTAAAGATAAGGTTAATATAATGACCCAAACCTGTATAAATTCTATTAGTTGAGTGTTTTTAGACCTATACCCACCTTAAAGTTAAAATAATATACTTTGGAGCCATTAGAGACCGAATATGAATTTATTATAAAATAATATTTTTAGCTTTTCCAAAGGTTCCCCTCACCCCTCATATAAAAGGCCACTCCACCTTCTCATTACTTAACACCTTCAAAACCATTGGGTTCGGCCAAATCCTGCCCAAATACTCTCTCAACTTCCCTAACTACAACCTAGAGGCCTTATTTTGATCATAAAGCCAACCTAAGGAGCCCTTTTGATCAAATCAAAAGGAAGAACCCGAAGAAGAGGTAATGTTTTTAGCACCCTTTTTCAAATTATTTTCTTCTTCAACTTCTTTTTTCTTTGTTATTACCATTATAAATTAATGAATCCAGTATCTCCTAGATACTGTAATATTATTATAAATATGGTACAACCATATTCATTATTCTATCCATCCTTTGAATGTCATGTCACCATACGTGTGTACGTACGGCTTACCGTCTCCACGTCGTGGTGTAATTGTCATTCAATAAATTATTATTTGGATGGGTATAATAATGATGTGTAATTCATGTAAATAATAAATATAACATGATAATTATTCTGTCTATATTATATACCATCAAATTATATATTATTTTAACATCAAAAGAATGATATTGTCGCTCGTGCGTACGTACGGACTACCGTCTCCACGAAAGCGATGAGATTCATTCTCCATCGTATCCATTAAAGTATAATTATCATTTTATGATTTAAAAATAATTTTTAAGGACTTTATATAATTCTGGATATGAATAAGATACAACCTATCCATAACAAACATGTCTTACGTAACAAAGAATATAAAGGAAAACGAGTAAGTTAACACCCGAAATGATGATAATACTAAGATATTATTAACAAATCAATGTTTAAAGATCATATATGATATCATATTAATGTAAATTAATCTTTTATAATTCAATAACAATTATTTTATCATTATACACGAGGTTAACCAACCTTTGACCAATGAAAAAGTACAAAGTAAGGGGTTTCTTATCTCACTTTTAATTCAGTGAGATTTTCATTGTTCACAACTTATTTATTGCATGTGGTGTGTGTACTGCACATTATTGTATTCATTGTGTAATATAATTTAATTTATGGGTATTTACATCATCATTTTATGATCCTTCTTTAATGAGTGCATGTTTCATATGTTACCAAATTGATAAGATAATTTGAAATTTCAATTTCCACTCATTCGGCTTTACGCAAACTTCATTGATTATTTTACTTGGAGATTATGTGTGGAATCACTATTCATTTGATTATGTCATAATTTCTACTCCCCTTTTATTTGGATATACTTTTTATACACATAATAACTCCATTTATAATTTCCCAAGTCATCAATTTGAATTTGATAAGAGTAATTTTAACTCATTCTCCATTTGTTGAGTTAAACATCCTATTCATTGGTATTGTTTTTACAATATTATGTGTGAATGTCCTTTGATTGTTTTACACTAAATATCCAATCATATTTAGTGTATTTATATTTTTCACACATAACTATGTCGTTGATTTATCCTTAACTTAATGATACGACCTTTATGAGATATTTCATCTCAATTTACATTCCATTGAGACTTCTTTGTTTTTATACACCAAATCACTTTTATGTGGTGTATATAATGTACTTTGACATTGTATATCATGAATCCCTTTATTCTCATGATATTAATATGTTTTTATTACCTCAATTATTTGTATTCAAGTGTCTCTCTTTTGGTTAGAAACTCTAACTAAAATACCATTTTAAAATGTTTTAAAGACTTATTCTTCTAAATCTTTCTCAATAATGTCCATGTTTTAAAAATGGTTTTAAGGATTTATTTATATGGACATTAATGTTTTAAAATTAAAACTACTTTTAAAAGTTTCAAAGTGGTATGGGACACTTTGATTCAAAAATCTATTTTTAAACGGCTTCTTGACAAATAGTGTGACTTATAAATGTTTTCAAGAAAAGGTGGATACATCTCTCAAATAGTTTTGATGATAATTTTCATCTATGTCAATATCCTTCATTATTCTCGATTGAGGTTAATATGATACAATAAAATCTTCTATATTGTATCAAATGATTTATGTTTGACTGTGGATGTGCTATTTTTATACCATTCATGGTTTGTGGATAAATTATTCATATTTCGTATGCTAGTTTTAATACGAATGTTTTTGTTATGTTTAAAACTTTTCATATGAGGAATGCATTGGACTTAGTAGGTGACGGGTGGAGCCTGCTATAGCTCCTCGATGCATCGGTAGGTCTCATGAGACAAACTAGTGTCTTGGCACAAGGCCTTGGAAAAATCTTATTTGTAGTCTTGGCACGAGGCCTTGGATATGTGGTTATGATAGTCTGGAATTATGCATTCCATCATTATGAAAGTGGTTATTGATATTGCATGTGATTGTTCGACTAGTAGAATATCCATGTGAATAAGTTAATGGCATTATTTCATATTATCTTTTCCATATTATGCTGAAGTTCAAGTTTAAAAGGCTTTTGTTTTAGTTATAAATTTCTTTAAGTGTTTATGCTTATCTATGAAAGCTTCTGCTATATTTTTATCCTTACTGAGCATCTGAGATCACCCCTTTCAAATGTTTTATTTTTCCCAGGATGTGTAAAAGTAATTTATGAATGACCTGCAGGGACAGTATGAGGGGATATGAAGACTAGATGTTGTTGTAGTTTTTTTAACATATGATGTAATGTAAGACTTGTGAATATATCTAGTGTTTCCAAGACTACTAAACTAATCGGTCTTTCAAGACTTGATCCTTTGTGATCATTCCAATGTTATGTAATAATGCACCGACTTTGGGTATCTTGGGTCGGGGCGTCACAGTTGGTATTAGGGGAAGTTTAGTATAATCCTTGGAAGCTAGATTTAGATAAACTATGATTAGATCACATAGCCCTAAGAGAGAATTTGAGGATTAATATAGAATAACATACTAGAATTTTGGTATTTTAGATATTTTTTGAGTTTTCCGAGTAATACATCCCTGTCTGGATATGAGCAGGTAGAGATGGCTCTAGCACAGATGTACCTAGGGGTAAACCCGAAAACACTGCTTTGAGCTAGACTCGAACGAGAACTGGTGCACGACAACGGGCCTTGCTGCACTCTTGGTTATGACACTCCCGGGGGATATGCTTTGGTAAATTCACAAGATTAGTAAGAACCATTATTAAGGGAATACAAAAAAATGCCCCTAAGAATATATGTCGGCAAATAGATAGTGGATAACCTAGATTTTAACATAGGGTACCCCAAGTTAGGATATATTTTTAAATTACAATATTATCCTATTATGTCTATTTTTTTACAGTCTTATTAGATAAGTATTCAAAAACCCTAATTGTATTTTCTTTTTGTTAGTAGAAACATGGAGGGAGCAAGATCATGAACAACACTTCTCTCTCTTCCTGAAAAACTACTTACAATTATTATCCAGAAGTCATGCGCAGATGATGTTGAAACTTTTTCAAATGTCTAAGTTACATGCAAACAACTTTATGAGACATCAAATACCTCTAGCATTGCACGATTATTTCATGAATCAAGTACCAACTATGGGATAATGATGCGCTCTCAACTTTCTTACCACGCAATGTGTGGGATGTACCATCAGGGACTTTTCAAATTATTCACATTATCTCAAAATTATGATGCACTAAATAATTTTCTAGATGATGTAGAAGAGGGAGACCTTCGAGCAGCCTATATGTATCAAATTATATATTTATGTCTTTTGGGATATACAAAAACGGATTTACCAAAACCTTATTTTGAAATATTTGAAGATTAATTAGTGAGAATTTTTCTAAAAAACATGTTAAAGACGATGTCTCAAAATTATATATAAGAAATACCTATTTTTTTATGATGCATCGATGCTTCCATCGATATAATCTAAGATGGATGAGGAGTTTTTGGGTAAAGGAAGTAGATGATTTTGAAAAATTCCTGAGGTACCATTGTGACACATGAACGCATTCTACCAAAAGGCAAATCTTCCTAGTCTCTCCAGAGTTCATGTTGTGATCCACATATCTCTAGTGACAAAATACATGTCTAACCCAAAACATGTACTCACCTATGAAGAATTAGAACTGGAACCCGATCTATCTTATTACAGAGAGCCTATCAGAATTCTTCATTCTAAAGATCAAGTGTTGAGAAACCGGATGACTCGTCTGGTAAAAGTTCTATAAAGAAATCATAAGATGGAAGAGGCAATGTGGGAACCCGAGGAACATATGATGAAGAACCTATGTGGAAATAAATGGATGGTGAAATTTTTAAAAGTTTTAGTGCTCTTTTTTTATGGTATTACATTGGAATAATTTTCTCCTGTATGTGTAAACCTGCAATTTATCATGTGAAAATGATATTTGTGGAAGAATTGTCTTTTCTTTTGTGGATATAGTTATAAATAACCATTTGGTCTTATATGATCATTGGGTTTGAAGAAATTACAAGTTATTATAATGAAAATGCAAGGCATGAGATAAGATTTGTGTTTAAATTATGTTATGGTTATTTTGAGGAATTTATCTCATTTTGGTAATGTTATAAAATATGGTTTTTGAAAAAGGACAATACGCTGACCGTGTGACAACCCGTCACGTCAGAAAAAGCTGTGGAAATCGAACCCACAACCAAAGTACGATTGGGATTTATCGCCTACCACTAGACTACATAAAGTCCCTGGTTAATGTGACTATTATTTTTAGTTAAATGATTTTATTGATCAATAATAATTTGATTTGGGATCTTATCTCTTATCAAATGAATACCCTTAGTATAGGAAAATGATTTGGTGATTAAGTGATAAATGTTATTTTGGAAGTTGTTCGCTTTGTTGTGAACACTATATGCTCAAGGAAAATATAATAGTATAGTATTTCAATTGAGGAGTAATGGTGGATATTTATCTATGTTTTTATTGTGGATTTATAGTGATTTGGGTTATTTATGGAAATGATTAGGTTAATTACTTTTAAGTATGTTACTTTAAGAGTAATTAATGTCATTTAGAGATACAATTTAACGTGGAAGACTACATTCTTAATAACTTTTGGGTTTAAATATCAGTTTGTATTATATTAAAGGATTTTAAGGACAATTGATTATTCAATGGTATTTATTTAACTTTGGGGTATTGATGGTTTAATTTTAGAAATTAAGATTAGTGTTTTTTTCTCTCTAATGGAATATCCATTTGGGGGATCATCAGATATTACACTAACCATTTTGGTTTTTATTAATCTCTAAATACAAGGTAAATATATAGCTTATTCTACATGGATCATGTATTTCTATAGAAGTTTATTCTAGCTCTTCCATTGTGACAAAGTTTTCTTGAATACTCATTGTTCAAAAAAAATGATTTAGTGGTAAAAATTTATTAAAGAATGAAACTCTACATAAAAATTAAGTATATCTCTTTATGTTCTTAGTCAATATCATAAATTAATTCATCATCCTTATGTAATGTAACTTAAAACAAACAATGTTGTCTGTTTAATTTTCCTACTGGGAAACTAATGACCGTTTGTCCCATCACAAGTTTGTGGTTTTCTTATTGTTAACTTTCTCCTGATCATGTTCTCTATCCCAATCCATCATAACTTGAAACTTAGTTTATAATCCATATCCATGTTTTTCTACATGGAATCCTCGTATAGGTTATCTCGGGTGACCTTTGTACTTATCATTCTTTCTTTTAAAGTGATAATTTTATTGACTCTTTTTCTGATGTGGGACTTTCCATTATATTCCCAAGACCAATTTTAAAAATTTCGAGGACGCAATTTATTTAAGGAGGGGAGAATGTAACACCCCATGTTTCCACGGTACGCTTCTCTCTGAATAATACAATAGCGTGTGTTGTACGCAACTTCATTTTCTAACACACCACAACCAATCAAACTAGCCGTTATGAATAGTAATACCTACTTTTTGAAATTTTATACATTTTATATTTCAATATGGACTTCATTTTTTCATTCGTAATATCAAAGTTAGCTTAGGGTGAAATTTTGGTACTTTTCGGATAACGTTCATATTTTGATGAATAGTGAAAATTACTAAATTTTAATTAAAAAAACTTTTTTAATCGAAATAATTAATAGTGATAATTTATAAATTTGAGTGGTTTTAAATTATATTTATAATATATTTTTACCATTTAATACAATGTTAGTCATTGGATGTAATTTCACATTTAAACCAGACATAAACAAGTGTCAATCTCTTGATAGTTATTATCTCTTAAAAACACGCTATTTGTTTTGATGACGGGAATTAATTTTTAAATTAATTAATGAAACTAATATGTTTTGAATTTGGTAATATAGAAATCATTTTTTAATTCATAATATCAAATATAGCTTAGGCCTAATTTTTGGTATTTTTCTGGAAACTTTCATTTTTTGATGAATAGTGAAACCACTAAGTGGTAGTTAAAAAAACTGAATTTTTCATAAAACATTATTTTACCGCTTATGTGAGTGTAATTTTGAAAATCCAAGAGACACGGTTAATATCAAAGAGTAAAATGTGGTTCAATGAGATGAAAATGATTTTTGGTGAATTGTAACTTTTTATTTGTATTTAGCACGGTTAAAAGTAAATAGGGTAATTAAGGGTAACAATGATATTAATATTACCCAAACACATGTCCTAATTCTATTGGACAAGTGTATCTCGACCAAAAACAAACTTAGGATTAAAATATTATCATTTAGGCCCACTTGGATTAGATTAGGACATTTATTATTATTTAATTCAAAGAAGAGTTAAAAGAGTTAAAATAAAAGTACATTTACTAAAACATTTTTAATATAGGGTTATACATAAGATAATTTCAATTGTAAATATTAATTAGAAAGCTAAAAAAGATTTCATACATAATGGTATTTTATTTATAATTTTTAGACATTAAATAATATAATTTATTTATGACACAATGATGATTCAGTAATTACCATAATAGTGAAAAATTAAAATAATTAATATTATAAATACCCAAATAAATATAATTGGATACTTTTATTGAATTAAACTAATTTTATAGTTTAATATGACATATTAGGATTGATTTAATTGACTTTTATTGAAGTAATAATTCTTTTATGAGTTTCACAAAAATCAATTATTGAATACTGTCAAAATTGACATAAAAGAGGTTTTAAAACAAATATTATATTATTAATTGATATTAAATTCTTAAAAATATAAGGATCGGCCAAGAGACTTATATCATTATAGGTGTATCATTAATGGACCACTTTGTGGTATCTTGGATGTATATAGTATGTTTATTAACCATATAATATAAAAATACAAAGAGACATTGTAAAAGTGAAACTAATTAACTAAGAGTTAATACTTAAATATGAGGTTAATATAACGACCAAAACCTGTAAAAATTATATTGTTTGAGTGTTTTTCTACATATCCCCACCCTAACCTTTAAATAATCCACTTTGGATCCATTAGAAACCGAATATGAATTTATTATAAAATAATATTTTTAGCTTTTCCGAAGGTGCCCCTCACCCCTCTTATGAAAGGGCACTCCCCATTCTCATTACTTCACACCTTCAAAGCCTTTTGGTTCGTCCATCCCCTTCACAAATAATCTATAAAAGTTTCTAACTACATCCTAGAGGCATTATTTTGATCAGAAAGCCAACCTAAGGAGCCCTTTTGATCAAATCAAAAGGAAGAACCCGAAGAAGAGGTAATGTTTTTTCCACCCTTTTTCAAATTATTTTCTTCTTCAACTTCTTGTTTCTTTGTTATTCCCATTATAAATTAATTAATCCAGTATCTCCTATATAATGTAATATTATTATAAATATGGTACAACCATATTCAGTATTCTATCCATCCTTTGAATGTCATGTCACCATACGTGTGTACGTACGGCTTACCGTCCTCACGTCGTGGTGTAATTGTAATTAAATAGATTATTATTTGTATGGGTATAATAATTATGTTTAATTCATTTAAATAATAAATATAACATTATAATTATTCTTTCTATATGATATACCATCCAATTATATATTATTTTAACATCAAAAGAATGATATTGTCACTCGTGCGTACGTACGGACTACCGTCTCCACGAAAGCGATGAGATTCATTCTCCATCGTATCCATTCAAGTATAATAATCATTTGATGATTTAAAAATAATGTTTAAGGACTTGATATAATTCTGTATGTGAGTAATTTACAACCTATCCATAACAAACACGGCTTACGTAACAAAGAATATAAAGGAAAACGAGTAAGTTAACACCCGAAATGACGATAATACTATGATATTATTAACAAATAAATGTTAAAAGATAATATATGATATAATATTAATGTAAAGTATTCTTTTATAAATCAATAATAATTATTTCATTATTATACAGGAGGTTAACCTACCGTCGACCAATGAAAAAGTACCAATTAAGGGGTTTCTTATCTCACTTTTAATTCAGTGAGATTTCCATTGTTCACCACTTATTTATTCCATGTGGTGTGTGTACTGCCCATGATTGTATTCATTGTGTAATATACATTAATTTATTGGTATTTACATCATCATTTTATGATCCTTCTTTCATGAGTGCATGTTTCATAAGTTACCAAATCGATAAGGGAATTTGAAATTTCAATTTCCACCCATTCGGCTTTACGCAAACTTCATTGATTATTTTACTTCGCGATTATGTGTAGAATCACTATTCATTTTCTTATGTCATAATTTCCACTCCCCTTTTCTTTTTATATACTTTTTATACACATAATCACTCCATTGATAATTTCTCAAGTCATCGATATGAATTTGATAAGAGTAATTTTAACTCATTCTCCATTTGTTGAGTTAAACATCCAATTCATTGGTGTTGTTTTTACAAGATTATGTGTGAATGTCCTTTTATTGTTTTACACTGAATATCAAATCATATTTAGTGTATTTATATTTTTCACACATAACTATGTCATTGATTTATCCTTAACTTAAGGATACAACCTTTATGAGAGATTTCATCTCAATTTACATTCCATTGAGACTTCTTTGTTGTTATACACCAAATCACTTTTAAGTGGTGTATATAATGTACTTTGACATTGTATATCATGAATCCATTTATTCTCATGATATTACTAAGTTTTCATTACCTCAATTATTTGTATTCAAGTGTCTCTCTTTTGGTTAGAAACTCTAACTAAAATACCATTTTTAAATGTTTTAAAGACTTATTCCTCTAAATATTTCTCATTAATGTGCATGTTTTAAAAAATGGTTTTATGGATTTATTTATATGGACATTAAAGTTTTAAAATTAAAACTCCTTTTAAAAGTTTCAAAGTGGTATGGGACACTATGATTCAAAAATCTATTTTTAAACGGCTTCATGACAAATAGTGTGACTTATAAATGTTTTCAAGAAAAGGCAGATATTTCTCTCAAATAGTTTTGATGATTATTTTCATCTATGTCAATATCCATCATTAATCTTGATTGAGGTTAATATTATACAATACAATCTTCCATATTGTATCAAATTATTTATGTTTGACTGTGGATGTGCTATTTTTATACCATTCATGGTTTGTGGATAAAGTATTGACATTTAGTATGCTAGTTTTAATACGAATGTTTATGTTATGTTTAAAACTTTTCATATGAAGAATGCATTGGACTTAGTAAGCGACGGGTGGAGACCGCTATAGCTCCTCGATGCATCGGTAGGTATCATGAGACAAACTAGTGTCTTGGCACAAGGCCTTGGCAAAATCTTATTTGTAGTCTTTGCACGAGGCCTTGGCTATGTGGTTATGATAGTCTAGAATTATGGATTCCATCATTATGAAAGTGGTTATTGATATTGCATGTGATTGTTCGACTAGTAGAAAATCCATGTGAATAAGTAAATGGAATTATTTCATTTTATCTTTGCCATATTATGCTTAAGTTCAAGTTTAAAAGGCTTTTGTTTTAGTTATAAATTGCTTTAAGTGTTTATGATTATCTATGAAATCTTCTGATATATTTTTATCCTTACTGAGCATCTGAGCTCACCCCTTTAAATGTTTTATTTTTCCCAGGATGTGAAGAAGTAATTTATGAATGACCTACAGGGATAGTATGAGGGGATATGAAGACAAGATGTTGTTGTAGTTTTTTTTAACTTATGATGTAATGTAAGACTTATGAATATATCTAGTGTTTCCAAGACTACTAAACTAATCAGTCTTTCAAGACTTGATCCTTTGTGATCATGCCAATGTTATGTAATAATGCACCGACTCTGGGTATCAAGGGTCGGGGCGTTACAGTTTTAGTATTTATATGTTCTTTTAAGGTTTTATAGTTATTTGGTTTTTATGGTCATTTTACTGTTTTTATTATGGTTTTGGGTTTTTATGATTTTCTAGAGTCTTTTAGTGTTTTCAGGGGTTTAGGATTTTTAATGGTTTTTAGGGATTCTATTGTCTTATAGGGATTTAAGGGTTATTTAGGATTATTAATGTTTTTATAGTCCTTCACAATTTTAATGGTTTTATAAGATCCTTTAGGATTTTCTATTGTTTTTACAGTCCTTTGTGGTTTCCATGTTTTTAACGTCCTTTAGGGGTGTTTACTTTTTTAGGTTCCTTTATTATTTGAAGGGTTTTACAGTACCTTAGGGTTTTCATTATTTTTAGGATCTTTTAGGGGTTTTAGAGGTTTTAAGGTCTATTGGTTTTTTGGGGTTATTAGAGTCTTTTAGGGTTTTAGAGAATGTTATGGTAATTTAAAAGGTTTAATGATTTTCCTTATTTTAATTTAGGGTTTTTTTGGTTTTTTGGTTCTTCTAGGGGGTTTAAAGGAATTTAGGGTTTTAGGGGTTTTATTGAATTTTAGGTTTTTTCTTGCATTTTAAAATCTTTGAGGATTTTTAGTGTTTTTTGGGTATTTTATTTTACATAGTATTCATTGAAATTTTTAGGTTTTTAGGATTTTTTGGTTGTTATGGGTTTTTTGAGTTATTAGAGTCATTTAGGGATTTTATGGGTTTGAGGGTTTCTATGGTTGTTTAGTGGGGGGGGGGGTTGTGTTTTTACTGTTTTTAAGGGTTTTAGGTTTTTTATGAATTTTTAAATATTTTGGAAGAAAAACTAGTTATTTTAGGTTTTTTTAGTGTTTTATATTTGTTAGGGTTATTAGTGTTTTTGTGGTTTTAGGTTTTTTAGTATTTTTTAGTTTTTTAGGGTTTTATCGTTCTTAAACAATTTTAAAGGTTTTTAAGTGTTTTAGGGTTTTTAGGTTTTAGGTATATTATAGGGTGTTAATGGTTTATATGGTTTCTAATGGGTTTTAGTAAATTTTTAGGGTTTTAGGGGATTTTAGCATGTTTTTTGATTTCGTGGGTTTTAAGGGTTTAAAAAGGTTTTAAATATTTTTGCCGGTTTTTATATTTTTTAGGATTTTAGGGTTTTTGATTATTTTTACAGGATTATGTGTTTTTTAAGGATTATGGTGATTTATAGTGTTTAGGTGGTTTATGGTCTTTTAGGGTTTTTTGTGTTTTTATGGCGATTTAGTTTTTGGGTCCTTTGAGGTATTTTAAAGTTTTAGGGCCATTTATGTATTATTTTTGAAGGTTTTTTGGGTTTTTAGTGTGTTTTAGAGTTTTTAGGGTATTTTATGGAATTTAGGGTTTTTTAGGGATGTTTATAGGTTTTAGGTTTTTCATGATCTTGGTGATTTTTAAGGGGATTTTAGGATTTTTATGGTCTTTTAGGGGTTTTGCGATTTTAGGGTCCTTGGGTATTTTATACAGTTTTAGGGTCCTTTTGGGTTTTATTGTTCATAATCTTTTTACGGTTTATAGGGGTATTTATGGTTTTTAGGTATTTGGGGTGATTTGAGGGATTTTGGGGTTTTAGGGCTGTTAAGGGGTTTTGGGGGGGTTTTGTAGTTTTATTTAGGATCTTTTATGGTTTTAGTGTATCAGTATCACATAAATACATTTTTATATATTTTAGGTTCTTTAGGGTTTTTAGGGTCTTTATGGTCTTTTTGGGGTTTTAATGGTTTTTAGGGTCTTTATGCTGGGTTTTACAGGTTTTAGGGTCCTTTAGGGATTTTAGGGTTGTTTTGATTCCTTTATAGTTTTTTATGGTTTTTGAATATTTTCTTGTTTTTATGGTATTTTGTGGGTTTTTAATCATTTTAGGGGTTTTTATTATTTTTATGGTTTCTAGGGTTTTTAGGTTTTTTGTGGTTTTGGGGGTTTTATATCTTTATGTATTTAGGGGTTTCTAGGGTTTTAGTCAATTTAAGCATCTTTTTGTGTTTTTAGGTTTTTAGGGTATTTGTTGGGATTTTTGATTAGTTTAGGATTTTAAGAGTTTTCTTGGGTATTTTAGGGGGTTTAATGGTTTTAATGGGTTTAGGTTATTTTAGGGATTTTTAAGTTCATTTAGAGGTTTATAGTTTTAGGTTTCGTTATGTTTTTAGGATTTTATTGTTTTCATGGGTTTTAAGGTTTTTTAGAGTTGCTTTTTGTTATAGGGATGTTAATGGTTTTTGTATATTTATTGGTTCTTTTAGGGGTTCTATTATTTATTTGGATTTTAGTGTTTTTTTCTTTTTTAGGGTTTCAAATGGGGTTTTCTGGATTTCAATGGTTTTGAGGGTATTAATGGTATTTAGGGTTTCTAGGGGATTTTCCGTTCTTTTAGAGTTTTAGGTTTCTTTTAGGTTTATTTAGGGTTTTAGGGGTTTGTATGGTTTAATGGAATTTAGGAAATTGTTGGGTATTAGTGTTTTTAATGGGGGGTTTATTGAATGTTATGGTTTTAAGGGTTTCTAATGTTTTCTTTTTGAATTTTAGTTTATGAGGGGTTTTAGTTTATTATAGGATTTGTTAAGGTTTTCTTTGTTTTTTTGTATTTTTGATGTTTTTTATTTCTTTAAGGGGTTTTTTAGTTTTATGGATTTCATGATTCATTGATGTTTTTTGAATCGCTTATTTTTTTATGTTTTAGAGATATTTGGCGTTTTAGGGATTTAATGATTTGTTATGGTTTTTAATGGGTTAAAAGTTAATTTTTTTTGTTTTTAGTTGTTTTATGGATTTTTTGGGGGGTTCGTTTTTAGGAATTTTTATTTTTTAGGTTTATTAAGGGTTTTTTATTTTTTAGGTTTTTAGAGTGATTTGGGTGATTTCGGGTTTTTTGGGTTCATAGGGGTCTTTATGGGTTTTCATTGTTTTTACGGGTTTTATGGTTTTTTTGGATTTTTAGGGTTGTTTAGGGTGTTTATAGGGGGCTTAGGGTGTTTTTTTAATTTAGGGGTTTTAGAGTTATTTGGGGGTGTCTTAGGGGTTTTAGGGGTTTTTTAGTTATTATTGTTTTTAGTTTTTTATGGGTTTTAGGGTTTTTACGAATTATAGTGTTTTTTAGAGTTTTAAAGATTTTTGGGGATTTAGGGGTTTTTTAGTTTTAGTATTTTTATTGTTTTTTCGGTTTAATGGGTTTTATTGTTTTTAGGGTTTTATGGTTTTTAAAGTGTTTTAAGTGGTTTTAGAGTTTATGGGTGGATTTAAGGAATTTTATGGTTATTTAGGGTTTCATAGGTGTCTCACTCCTCTTAAATTATTTGTATGGTTTTTAGGGTTTTTAGGTTCATTAAGGGTTTTACGTGTTTTATTGTTTGGTGGGGTCTGGGGGTTTTAGAGCTTTTTGTGATTTTTTATGATTTTAGATTTTTAAGGGTTTTTATTGTTTTTAGGGTTTTTCATATTCCTTAATTTTTTTTGAGAGTTTTAGGTTTTTTTATGTTGTTTAGGTTTGTATTTTTTAAGTTTTTTAGAGTTTTTTAGTGTTTTATATTTTTTAAGGGGTTTTAGGTGGTTTTGTAATTTTTTAGGTATTTTAAATATTTTTATGGGTTATTGGGTATTTAGAGTTTTTTTGGGTTTTTAGGGTCATAAGTGTTTTATGGTTTTTAGTGATTTTAGAGTGATAAAGGGGTTTTAGGTTCATTTAAGGGTTTTATAGGGTTTTGGGGGTATTTTATGTGGTTTTTTTCAAATATGATCTTTTAGTTTATTTTAGGTTTATTAGGATAATTTAGAGACTTTTAGGATTTTAGGGACATTTATGGTTTTATGTTTCATAATAACTTTTATAAGTATTTTGAGATATCATGATTTTTAAGGTTTTTATGGGTTTTAGGGTTTTAAGTTATTTTTACGGTTTTCATGATATTTTTTTCTTTTAGAGTTTTTAGGTACTTTTAGTGCTTTTTGTGGATTTTAGAGTGTTTAATGTGTCCTTTAGTGTTTTTAGTGTTTTAGGGTTTTTATAAATATTTAATTTTTTTTGGGTCTTTTAGGTTATTTTTATGGTTTTTATAATCTTTTATGGTATTTTAGGTTTTTAGGGAATTTTGGGGTTTATAAGGGTTTTTATTAAATTTTAGGTTTCATTGTGGGTTTTAGGTATTTTAGTGGTTTTACGAGGTTTTAGGGAATTTAGTGCCTTAAGGGGTTTCTATGGGTTTTAGGGGTTTTAGGACATTTTACGGTTTTCTTGGGGGTTTTAAGGTCTTTTAGTAGTTTTTTGAATTTTTAATTTTTTTAGTTGTTTTAGGTTTTTAATGGTTTTGGGGGGTTTTAGGGTTTTTAAAGGGATTATGGTTTTTGGGTATTTTTGGATTTTTGTGGATTTTTGGTGTTTTATTATGTTAAGTGGATTATAGGGATTTTATGTTTTTTTAGTATTTTAGGTTTCTTACAGTGTTTTTAGAGTGTTTTAGGATATTATTGTTTTTAAGTGGTTTTAGGGGTTTTAGGGCTTTAGGTTTTTAGGGTTTTAGTGTTTTTACGGTTTTTAGGGGTTTCATGGATTTAAGGTTTTTTGGATGTTCAATGGGTTTTAGGGCCTTTATGATTTTTATATGGTTATTTTGTATTTTTTATGTGTTTTTATGGAATATTTGAACTTCTAGAGTTTTTAGGGTATTTTATATTTTAAGAGGTTTAAGGGGTGTGGGGGTTTTAGGTTTTTTATATTTTTTAGGTTTTTTATATCGTTAGGGTTTTAGGATTTTTATGGTTCTTTAGGATTTTTAGAGTTTTAATGGTAATTTTGGGTTTTAGGGGTTTTTAGGGTTGTTTAAGGTGTTCACAATTTTTGGGAGTTTTAACAGGTTTTTAGAGTTTTTTTTTTTGTTTTACTGTTTTTAGTGAATTTTGGGGTTTTTGGGTTTTTTGGGTTTTTATGATTTTTTATGGGTTGTTTACGGTTTTTGGGTTTTTATATTTCAACAATTTATAAGGGGTTTAGGGTTTTAACTTAAATATGGTTTTAGGGTTTTTAGGGTCTTTTAGGGTTTTTAGTATCATTTAGGGGTTTGTAAGGGGTTTCTAGGGGCTTTTCAATATTTTAGGAGGTTTTTGGGGTTTAATGGTTTTTAGGGGTTTTTAGGGTGTTCTAGCTGTATTAGGGGGTTTTAATGTCTATTGGGGTTTTTAGGTCCTAAAGGATTTTTAGGGACCTTTACGGTTTTTATGTTTTAGGGTAATTTAGGTATTTTAGGGGTTTATTGGGTTTTTATGAATTTTTATATATGCTAGGTTTCTTAGGATTTTTAGGGCCTGTAGGTTATTTATGGATTTTAATAGTTATTTGTGGTTTTAGGGATTTTAAGGGATTTTAAAAAAATTAGCATATTTTAATTTTTTATGGTTTTTGGGGTTTAATTGGATTTTATGGATTTTATGGGTTTTTTATAGATTTTAGGTGTTCACGAGTTTTAATTATTTTTAAGAATTTTTATGTATTTAGTTTTATTAGGGATTTTATGGTTTTTGAGGTGTTTAGGGTTTTAATAGTTTTAAGTGTTTTTAGGTTTCTAGAGTTTTTTGATATTTTGGGGTTTCCAGGGTTTTAGGGTTTTAAGGGTATTTAGGGGTTTTAGAGTTTATTTGGTGTTATGGGATTTTATTTTCATTTTTTGATTTTTTATATTTTTAATGTTCATTGATGGTTTTATGGTTTTATGGGGTGTTTTTTTTGGTTTTTTGGCTTTCAGGGACTTTTGTTTATTTAGTGATTTTAGGAAATATTTGGAATTTTTTGAGGTTTTGGGTATATTAGGATTGTTTTAGGGGTTTCAGTGTTCTAAAGGTTTTAATGTATTTTTTTTTTGAGTTTTTTGGGTTTATAGAGTTTTAGGGTTTTATATGTTTTTAAGATTTTTTAGGGATTTTTTGCTTATATAATTTTTTCAGGGTTTAGGGGGGTTTTAGAGTTTTTAGTGTATTTAGGATTTTTTAGTGTATTTGAGTTATTTATATTCTTTGCTGGTTTTTTGGGTTTTAGGGGTTTTGATATTTTTAGTTTTTAAAGAGTTTTCTATAATTTTAGTGTTTGTATGGTCTTTTATGGTTCTATGGGTTTTAGGGTTTTAAACAGTTGTTGGGGGTTTTATGGGTTTTAGGGGGGTTTATGTGGTTTTAGTTTTTCTATGAGTTTTAATGGTTTTTTTGGGTTTTAGGGGGTTTTAGGGGGTTTTAGGGTTTTTAGGGTTATAAGGGTTTCAGGTCTATTTTGGAGAATATTATGGGTGTTTGAGTTTTAAGGGGTTTTTGGGTTTTATGGTTTTTAGGGTATTAAGGGTATATAGGGGTTTTAAGGATTTAGGGTGTCTAATGATTTTTGTGGACATCGAAGATTTTATATAGGTTTTTATGGTCTTTTAGTGGGTTTTATTGTTGTTAGGGTCTTTTAGCTGGTTTTATGGTTTTTAGGGTCTTATAGGGTTTTTAGGGTTTTTATGTTTTTTAGGATTTTTAGCATCTTTTAGATATTTCCAGGGCCCTTTAGAGTTTTTATTATTTTCGTGCTTCTTTTTTATTTTTATGGTTCATTAGGGTTTTTTTTGGGTCTTTTAGGGTTCTTATAGTTTTTCAGGGTATTGGGGGTTTAGATGGTTTTTTAGGGTTTATAGAATGTTTTAGTTTTTTATGGTTTTTAGGTGTTTTAGTTTTTTTGGTATTTTAGGGGTTTGTCATGTTTTTACAATTTTTAGAGCTCTTTAGTATTTGAGGATTTTTATGGTTTTTAATGTTTTTGGATTTTTAGGGATTTTAGTTTTTATGGGGTTTTATGATTTTTAAGGTCTTTTAAGGTTTTTGTGGTTTTTAGAGTTTTAGTTTCTTTAGGGGATTTAAGGGAAATTTAGGGTTTTCGGTTTTCTAGGGTGTTTGAGTATTTTGATAGGTTTTTAGGGTCTTTATGTTTTATAGGGTCTTTTAGGGGTTTTAACGGGTTTTAGTGTTCTTTAAGGATTTTAGGGGCTTCTATGTTTCTTTGGTGTTTGTAATGTTTTTTATTTAGCTACATGGTTTTTTGGTTGAATTAGTTTTCATTTGTTTTTTTTAGGATTCTTTAGGGTTTTATGGTTTTTAGGATCCTTTATGGTTTTAGTGTCCTTTATGGTTTCTTTGGGTCATTTAGGATTTTAGGGTATTTGGTTCCTTTGTGGGATTAAGGGTTTTTAGTGTCTAATAGATTATTATGTGTATTTTACGGTCTTTAATTATTATTTTTATTTTAAAGGTTTTTCTTGGTTGTCGGGACTTTTATTGGGTTTAATAATTTTAGGGTATGTTTGGGTTTTTACATTTTTTAGGGTCATTTAGTGTTTTTATTTGTTTTTAGGACTTGTAGTGTTTTATAATTATTTTATGATTTTTAGGGGGCTTAGGGTTTTTAGGAAGTTTATGGTTTTTATGTATTTTTTTGGATTTTTTGGGTTTTTTATAAGTTTATAGTGTTCTAGAGTTTTTATTTTGGGTGGTGGAAGTTTAGGGGTTAAGATGTTTTTTTGGGTGGGGTAAGGGCTTTTAGGCCCATTTATGTTTTTTAAATTTTTTGACGTTTTAATGATTTTAGTGTTTTATTAAATTTTTATGGGTTTTTTGTGTTTTAGTGTTTTTACAGTTTTAGGGTTTTTGTAGTTAATAGGGTTTTTATTGGTTTAGTGCTTTATGGGTTTAAGGGGTTTAAGAGGTTTTCAATATTTTTTGGGGTTTCTATTGTTTTTAAGTGTTTAAATGGGTTTTAGTGTTTTTAGGGGTATTAAAGGTTTTAAGGGTTTTATGGTTTCATGCTTACTTAGGGCCCATTTAAGATTTTTTAGTGTTTTAAGGGTTTCAAGAGTTTTTTGGGATTTTAGGATTTTTACTGTTTTACATTTTTTAAGTAATATGAATATTTATGGGGTATTGGGTTCTTAATTATTTTTAGGTTTTTAAGGTTTATCACGGATTTAAAGGTTTATAATGGATTATAATGGTTTTCATGTTTCTTAGTATTTTTAGGGTTCTTCGGATTTGCATGTGATTTTATGGTTTTTAGGGGTTTATATGGTTTTTATGTTTTTTATAATTCTTAGTATCTTTTAACGTTTTTATGTTCTTAATTAATTTGAGGGGGTTTTCGGGTTTTAGGGGGTTTTATGATTTTACGATGTTTAGGTTTTTTAGGTTCTTTTATTGTTTTTAGGTGTTGTATTGTTTTTAGGGTCTTTTAGTGTTTTTAATGGGATTTACGATTTTTAGGTTTTCCTTCTTTCAAGGGTTTTAGGGATTTTTAGTTTTCTTAAGGGTTTAATGTTTTTTTGGGTATTTTAGGGTTTTAGTATCATTTTTTAGGTTATTTGGTTTTGTTAAGGTTATTTACATTATTTTAGTAATTTCTTAGTTTTTTTGGTTTTTTTGTGTTTTAAGGGGGTTTTTTCAATTTTTGTGTGTTCAGAAATATTTATTGAGTTTTAGTGAAATATGGGGTTTAGGGGTTTTAAAAGGTAATTAGAGTTTTTTCCTATTTTTATGGTATTTTATGGGTACTAGGGTATTTTTAGGGGTTTTTAGAATTTTGGGGTTTTTATGGTTTTTGGGTTGTTTAAAGATCTTAAGAATTATTATGTATTTATTAGGGTTTTTTAGTTTATTTATAGGTTTTAGGTTTCTTTAGGGAGTCTTGGGGGTGGGTTTAGAAGGGTTTCAGTGTTCTGTTTTGTAGTGTTTTAGGGGTTGTAGTGTGTTTTAGGGTTTTCATTGGGGTTTCAGGCCTTTTAGGGTTTTTAGGTTTTTAGGGTCTTTTAGGTTTTTAGGGTCCTTTGGGGTATTAGGTATTTTATTGAGTTTTAGGGATTATAAGGGTGTTTAGGGTCTTTAAGGGTTATTTTAGGGTTTTTAGTTTATTTTTGGGTTATAGGGTTTTTAGGGATTTTCTGGGTTTTTTTAGTTTTTAGGGGTTTTTGGTTTTTATGAGTTTTAGGGTTTCTAGGGTTTTTAGGGTTCTTTAGGTTTTTTTCGGGATTTTAGGTTTCTTTTAGTGTTTTTAGGATATTTATTGTCTTTTGGTGTTTTTTTGTGTTAGGGGTTTTATGATATTTTAATATATTTTTTGGAGTTGTTAAACTTTTTGATGTTTTGGTGTTTTTTAGTGTTTTACGGTTTTACGGTTTTACGGTTTGTTTTGGTTTTTTTGGGTTTTTTGGTTTTATGGGTTTTAAGGCTTTTGTGGATTTATTAGGTTTTGGGTTTTAATGTCTTTTGGGGTTTATGGAATTTAGTGGTTTAGGGTTTTTGGGGTTTATCATTTTTATGGTTTTATGGGTTTTAGTGTTTTTACATGTTTTTTTGAAGCATTTTTAGTGGATTATATTATTTTTAGGGTTTTTAGGGAAGAAGAGGCACAAGACTAGGCTAGCGTAGCCCCCCAAAATTCAATAAAACATAAATTTACTGCTAAAAGATGGGCCTACAAGGGCGAGAGTGTATCTCAGCCTTCAAATCCACATCAACAAACCGAGTACAAAAAGGTGTAGTGACGAAGGACCACATCAAACATCTTTCTTCAATCACTCTTTTGGAGAGAGCATCTGAAAACGAATTGGCCTCCTAATTTTTATGTGAAATACGGAAGCTTGGGGTCCGAGAAATATTAATACACTCAATCCAATGTGGTAAAAGTCTCCAAGGGACGTCCCTGGAAAATCCCTTTATAGTGGAAACTGCAAGCATCAAATGAGATACAATCCAAATCCTTGTCCACTTGAAATTACTCACAAATTTCACATCCCTTATGATATCCCAGAGCTCTGATTCATAAGAACAAACATATCCCATAAAATAAATGAAGAATCCCTTAAGGAATCCTCTGGAGGTACGAAAAATACCACCACACCCCATGGGTCCAGGAGCTTTGAGGGTCGCGCCATCAACATTGACCTATATCTATTATGGGAGTGGGGGAATCCATATAATGTACTTCAAGACCATCAGTTTTTTATTCTTCCAGCAACCCCAAGAGAGTGAAAGACTGTCAGATCACTAACATCATTAAACATCAAACCTGTTTGTAATCATGATGCATTTTGGATCATCTTGTGGTTGGTCACTTCCCCCATGCAGCGGGAGGGGCTATCGATTGAAATATGTATCATTGAAAGCATCCCAAACATAGTGACCAGTCGTCGTTGCACCAACATGCAACAGGTTATGGACCTGGTCACTTCGATTCATCTCCACCAGGCTTCGCAAGAAGTCGCAGATCGATGCTTGCAAGCTACAGGTTAGTTTGAAGCATTGTAAAAGGTAGCGTCGATGTTCCGCAACAAAGGCTCATTGTAGGAAGATATTATTGTCGTCCTACTCAGCCTTCTTTCATAAGATACAAGCATATAAACGTTTCCACCAGGTAATCTTTAGCTTCTCATGAATTGGAATCCGATTCAGCCAGATTTTCCTGATAGGAACAAAGTGTGAGGGGGAATAAAATGGGTTTTGAATTTAAGAAGCCATGATGGGGAGACCAGACCATGAAGACACTTGGATCGGTAATAGTCACAGGTATTCAATTACCCAACCATACTTTGCATCCATATGAGTGTATCAATGTCTGCAACGTCATATCACTAGACTTTCAAGGTGATATTATACGGAAGTCGTACCCCTCGAGTCACCACGTTGCTAGATGAGACCAGTAATGGTTAAATTCTACAGTTCCTGGGGAGGCGTAATCACCTCCGAGATAGGATGCTCTAGCCATGGGGTAGACCAAAAATTTAGGGAAGAGTTCCTTGACACAATCCATTTTTATTGAGACATAATATCCCTGTATGAGGACTGTAAAGTAGGCCAGACCGAGGAATAAATATACCCATTAAAGCCATCACATAACCTATGTGTGAATCTCTCCTTGCGAAAATCTAGTCCATCACCCTAAGGATCGAGTAGACTCCATGTGAACTTCCCAATCATGGAATCATTGAAACTTAATAGTTCTTTAATACCAAGCCCACTAAGATAAATCGGATTACACAGTGTTTCCAGGCCACATAGACAAACGTCCATTCACTGATAGATCTTATCCTGAAATTTTTTAATATTTTTTCATTTAGGCTTTTGAGGTGACTAACCAGCCATATGTAGATAGATAAAGCATGCAAAAACATAGAGGTGATAATATAGTTAACTTAGCAGACCCTGCTAGCATGAGAGAGGCACATGCCCTTCTATTTAGACATTTGCAGTGTGATTTTAGAAATAATGCTCTCAAAGTAGAAGCTATTTCCTTTCCCCCAAAAAAGAGGCACACTTAGGTAGGTAAAGGGTAATGAGCCCCTCTTCACCCCAAGAACATTGGAAATGTGGAGCTTCCTGGCAAGAGAGACCCCATTGCCAAAAATAATTGATAATTTCGTCCAACTAAAAGTTTTCCCAGCCACACTCTCATAGTGGTGAAAGATTAGTCTGACTGTAGACAGAGTTTTCTTATTAGTCTACCCAAACAGGAAGATGTCATCCACATAAAGAAGGTGTGAATGGGACATATAGGTCCCTGCCTGCTTTAATTGGTGAGTACTGCCCTACTTGCACACGATCCAGGATGCAGCGACTCATATAATCCTCCACCATTACCAAGAGAAAACTAGAGAAAGGATCCACTAGTCGAACTCCATGGGAGAATGGGAAGAACCCATGGGGTAGCCATTAATCATGACCGAGATTCTGGAACTGTGTAGAATTGAGGAAATCAAGTTGATGAAGTTTTTAGAAAATCTATATCTATCAAGGAACTTTAAAATGAAGATCTATTTTATACTTTCATAGGCCTTCGAAATAAACAGCTTTAACGCAAATCTACCTTTCCCAGATTTCTACCACATTAAATTAATCCCTTCCGAGGTAGAAAAGAGGCATGTTTGGATACATCGTCCAAGGATAAATCCAAATTGATTTGGAGTAACAATGTCACCTAAAGTCTTCCCCAGCCTCATGACATGAATCTTACTAATTATCCTCAGAATTTTGTTCCATATAGAAACTTGTCAGAAGTCACCAATTGCAATATCATTTCCCTTATTCGGGATCATAGAAATGATGTTGGTGTTTGAACAATGAGCGATGAAGCCGGAGAAGAAAAATTATATAATCGCATTGGTAACATCCACAAGAAAGATGTCCTAATAGAACATGAAGAACTTATTGTTAAATCAATCCGGCCCCGTAGCGCTATCCATATTCAGAGAGAAGAGTACCTCCCTAACTTTCCCTCGAAAATAGGAACCGTGAGAGCCTCATTTTTATGACCTGAAATACAATGCAGAATCGAGTCTAAAAGCATGGGAGAATCACGGTCATCATCTGCATACAACCCCTAAAAGTACTCCACCTAAGCCTTGGAAATATCCTACATCATGTAGAAATTAGTATCACCAACTCGTACAACAATAAAATTATTTTTAATCCTTCTTTCCCTATGTAAATAGTGAAAGAACATGGAGTTTTGATCTCCATACTGATTCCATTTGACATTAAATTGTGCTTTCACGAGCTTCTCCTTAAGGGCCAGCAATTCATCCAGCTTTGAATGCAGTTAAAGCTCCTCCCCTGAAGGTGCACTCTACTATTGAGACATAATTTTTCATGTAGAAAGTTGAGATTCAACCACTTTAACATTGTCCTCCAACCCTGAGAAGGACCACTTACCCCAGTCCTTTTGGCAGCGCTTCAATTCTCTAATCTTAGAGGTCACAATAAAATGGGGACTACCAAAAAAGGTGCTGATCCAAGCCTTCACCACCTCTTCCCTACATCCAGAAATTGTGAGACATGCATTATTGAATTTAAATGGTAGGGGGAAGACCGGGATACTCTCTCCCTTAGTTAAAAAACAAGAGGGTTGTGATCCGAATTGAATTTCAGTAGAGTGATACCAGATATAGCCACTGGGGATCCACTGTCACCAAAATGCAAGAAACACCGATCCATTTTATTGGCCTACCTACCATTAATGGTGTATAGTCCCCAGTGAAGGAAACTCTAGAAATGGAGACCTCAGATAAATCGCATTGGTCAAGACAAGATGCAGAATCCTCTACTGTAGTACGAGAGAAGTTTGGCCCCACAATTTTCTTAGGCCTTAAGACCATGTTAAAGTCACCAATCACCATCCAGTTATGATCAATGGAATCAATAATCTATACCAGTATCCTCCAAAGGTGTCGCGGAGAAATGTATGAGCATGAGGCATAAACAAACAAGAGGATGAGGGTGTAAGCATTCAAGGGAATAGTGAGGGAGATCATTTGAGGTCTCGAATCGGTCGAGAAGACCTGAACACTATTATTCTTTAGCACCCATATGGGTTTTTCACCATTAGAATCACCATTTGATGAGATAACGGAGTATCCAAGAGAGTTCCAGTAAAAACCCTTCAAATTGGAAAACATGATCATGGGATCAGATAACCCAATTACCATAGGCTTATGAGAAATAAAGTGCCGAAGGGTGGAAGTAGTGGGAGTATTTCCCAACCCTAGGTAGTTCCAGAACATTTTCTTCATTGGGAATCAGAAGATTCGGGAGATGTGGTAATGCCATTTCCCTTTCATTTCTTTCCTTTCCTCTTAGGTTTGGTATCTTGCTTCTATATATTTGGCAGAATTTAATTTTCCCCCATATTCTGTACCACTTCTGTTTGTGACATGGTTGAGTCATTAGCATACTCCCCCTTGGCCATCTCCTCGCCCACTGAATCACTTAAAAAGGCCCCACTGAGGGGGTTAAATTTGTTCAGGATGCAGATGGGAACCTCTCAAACTTCCTCACATCCTTGTATAAGGAAACAATTTTGAACTCCGGACCAACCGCATGTCCACCTGTAGGGAAGGTAGAAACATCAACCTTAACCGAGCGATCCAGATCTGGGGTTTCTAGGACAACATTGGATCCATCACTTTTCCGGCTAGCAGGCTCATTCAGACATGGAGAGGCCATACCATCCTCTTTGGAGTCATCAGGCACGGCACCAGAGGAACTTCAAGAGCCCTTATCTCACCCGGGAGCCACGCTCATCGGGTAAGAAGGAACCTACTACAAGCCAGTTTTGGAAAATGGTGTCTGTTCATGGAAACACATGGGACCTCCACAAGAGCTCTTTGAATCTGCTAGGGCACGAGCTTGATTGTTCTCAGGCAAGACCGGGGTAGCCCTTGCATCCTAGTTTTGGGTTGTCATAGGCCGATCCTTGGAGACCACAGGAGGGACCTCCATGACCGAAGGGACACCATCTGGTAATTCAGAACCACCATCTTCCTTCTCTGGCTATCCAGAAACCGCACCTACATTCTGAACGCCAGAGATTCCTATGACCTTAACAACAACATCTCCCTCCTTATCTTCCAGAGGAGCCGTTGTTGATGGATTTTCCAAGAGCATCCCATGGTTCTTCATGAAATGGGATGCATCGTGCCCCTATAAATTACAGGACGAGCAAGACATGAGTCTCCTAAATTTGGAAATCAAATGCCTGAATATATTCCAAGAGGAGAAAAATTTCAGACACCTCTCATACTGGATTTCCAAAGGCAGATTATCTTCATGGGTGTTGAAGACAACCTACTCAACCAATGTAATCACCATATCAACCTCCACTAGCACTCTTTCATAGTGCCCATATCTTGGGTTGTCTGTTTCCTTGTCAATTCTAATTTGGAATCCTACTGCTGAGGCTATATCCCACAGGATTCATGGGTGCCACTAGAACAAGTTCAGCTTACATATGCAAATCCATACATGTGAAAAAGTGTTCTTGACACTAAAAGGATAAATATTCTGATCCCAGCCTTCAATCCTCAGAAGGCCAGGTTTAAGGCTGAGGGACCCAAAGCTCTAGGCCCTCCTTTTACACTAATTAGATGGGAAAACAGTATGACAGAAGCCCCGACCCATGGCCATTATCTTCTAATTCGAGATCCCCCAAATTTCTGTAAGGAACCTGGAAAGATCCCAACTTCTCCCAAATTTTCCCCCCTACAACACAATCACTATCACAATGATGGAGAACCGACATAGGCTAGCCTGCTCCTCCAGTGCTTCCCGACTTGCAAAGACATGCGCAATCTGACCTTTTCGAATGACTCGTCCAGGGGAGGGAGCGCCAAAATCCATGAAATTGAGTGATGCATCCTATTTCAAAACATCAAAAATGTTTTTCTTGGATCCAGATGCCTCCGAAGCCTCCTGGAGGAAGATTTTATTCTCTTTGTTAACTCCGTAGTGCTGAAAGAGCTCTCTGTGCCCAACCATGTCAGGATGCATCGAAATATCATCCCCATTATTTCCATCCGCAGGGGTTGCAGCCTAAGCCTGCATGAACTCCCTATAACCACGTTGTTCAAGACCTTTCTCCCAACCTTGCTCTCGACCTTGCTCCATCTCTTTAGAATTTTTAGGGGTTTTATGGGTTTATAGTAATTTTAGTGTTTTTCGGGCGTTTTAATGGTATTTGGGGTCTTTTAGCTTACTTATAGTGTTATTTATAGTATTTTAGAGTTTTAGGGAAATTTATTGGTTTTAATGGCTTTTAGTGACATATTTAATTTTTAGGGGTTCTAGGGGTTCTGGGGTATTTTGCGATTTTAAGGAATTTTAGGATCATTTAGGGTGTTTAGGATTTTCTATGATGTTGTAGGAGTTTTTAGGGTATTAGGGAGAGTTTAAAATGTTTTTATGGGTTTTTAAGGTTTATGTTTTTTTATTTTATTGGTTTTAGGGGGTTGGGTTCTTTTGGTTTTGAAGGACTTTAATGGGTTTTAGGGATTTTAGAGTTTTGGGGATTTTTAGGGTTTTGAGGGTTTTTTTAGATTCTTATGGTATTGAATGTATTTTCATTTTGAGGGTTTTTACAGTTTTTAGGGATTGTTTTTTGTTTGAAGGGGTTTTGAGGACATGTTTTGTTTTTTATGGCTTTCTAGAGTCTCTTAATGTTTTAGAGGGTTTAGTTTTTTATGTTTCTTAATAGTTTATAAGGTCATTTATTGTTTTTATGGTCATTCAGGGTTTTTAGGGTCCTTCATGTTTTTTTAATGTTTTATATTGTCCATTAGTGTTTTTGGGTTTTTGGGGTTTTTTTGGGGATTTAGGGCCCCATATGGGTTTTATGGTCTTTTAGTGTTTTCGTGGTTTTTATAGTTTTTAGGGTTTTTATAGTTTTTACATGTTTTTGGAATATTATGGTACTTATAAATTTTTAGGGGTTTTTTGTATTATAAGGCTTTTGGGGTTTTAGTTAATTATAGGGTTTCTATGGTCATTTAGGGGTTTTAATGTGGGTTAATAGAATTTTAGAGATATTTCCATATTTTATGGTTTTATGGTCTTCTTTGGGGCTTCTAGGGTTTATAGAGTCTATTAAGTATTTTTAGGGTTCTTAGGGTTTTAGGATATTTTGGGTTCTCAGTGGTTTATATTTTTGTATTGTTTTAGGGTTTTATGGGGTTTTTGGTGTATTTTGGGTTTTTAGGGTTTTATGGCCCTTTAGGTTTTTTAATTTTTCTTAGGGATTTTAGAGTTTTTTGTGGTTTGTATTATTTTTGGGTTATTTATGTTTTAAAAAAGTTTTTAGGGTTTTAAGGATTATTTAATGGTAATAAATTTCAATTTTTTAGGTTTTTACGGTTTTTTAGGGTTTAGGGTTATTTTGGTTTTTAGTGTTTTTAATGTTTTTTTTTGTTTTCAAGGGTTTTAGTAATTTTTATTTTTTTAGGGTTTTAGGGTTATTATAGGGGGTTTATAAAGGTTTTCAGTGGTTTCATAGTTATTTTAGTGATTTTAGGGTTTTCAATATTTTAGGCGGTTTTTAGGGTTTTTGGGGTACATTTAGTATTTTAAGAATTTTAAGGGGTTTTTTTATTATTTTTTGAGTTTTTTTAATTTCAGGGTTTTAATGTGTTTGTTGGATTTTAAGTGGTGTTTAGTGTTTTTTGGATTTTTAATGGGGTTTAGGGATTTTAATTGTATAAGGGTTTTTGGTTTTTATGGTTTTTATAATTTTATGGTATTTTGGGTTTTTAGATATTTTTCGAGATTTAAGAGATTTTAAGGTATTCACGATATTTAATGAAATTTTAGTTTTTGTAAAGGTTTTTTGGGTTTTTGAGATTTTAAATTATTTTAGGGTATTTTAGTTTTTTAGGATTTTAAAGAGTTTTTTTTGGTTTTTAGGGTTTTTGTTTTTTGTTGTTTTAGGATTCATATATTTGTTTTACAGTTTAAATTTTTTTCTAGATTTTTAGGGTTTTTATGGTTTTTAGTGTCTTTATGGTTTTTTGGGTTTTTTTGGGTTTTAACGGTTTTTTGGGGTTTTTATATTTTTTAGTAGGTTTGGGTTTTAGGGGTTTAGATTTTTTATATTTCTTATGGTTTTTGACGGTATTTAGATTTTTTATTGGAAAATTGTAGTTTTTAGGGGTTTTATGGTTTTAGGGACCTTTAAGGGTTTTAAAAGTTTTTGAGTCTTTTAGGTTTTTATGGTTTTTAGGCTGTTTTAAGTGTTTAAGTGGTTTTAGGGACTTTTACTTGTTTTTATGGTTTTTATGTTATTTAAGGGTTTTATTTCATTTTTTTTTTGGGTTTTAGGGTTTTTATTGGTTTTATTGATTTTTATGATTTGTTAGGGTATTTAGGTTTTTAGTGTTTTTAAAGATATTTGATGTTTTTCATAGGTTTTATTGGTTTTAGGGGTTTTTTATCATTTAGGTATTTATGGGGTTTTTTGGTTTTTTTAATTTTTATAGACTTTTAGGGGTGTAGGGGATTTATGGTTTTTATGTTTTTTTAGTCTTGTGGGGTTTTAAGGTATTAAGTGCTTTTTAGGATTTTAGGATTTTTATGATTATAGGGGTTTGGGTTTTTAAAATTGTTCAGGTTTTTTGGGTTTGTTGGGGGTTTTTCTATTTTTTAGGGTTTTAGGGGTTTAGTGATTTTTGTGGATTTTAGAGATTTTATAAGGTTTTAGTGTTTTAGTGTTTTAGGGGTTTTAGGGTTTTACAGATTTAAAATTTTTAGGTTATTTATGGATTTTATGTTTTTATAACTTTATCAACTTTTTAGGGTTTTAATAGGTTTTATTTATTTTAGGGTCTTGAAGGGTATTAGGGTTTTTAGAGGTTTATTTAAAGTCTTTTACGGGTATTAAGGATTTTAGTGTCACATTGGGTTTATTTAGATTTTTGGTTCTATTAGAAATTTTTTAGAAATTTAGGTTTTTTAGTGTTCTTTGGAGTTTCTGATATTTTTTTGGAATTTTCTTGTGGTTTTATGGATCTTTAGTGTTTTATGGTACTATTGGGGTTTTTATGGTTTTCTGGGTCCTTTATGGTTTGCATTGTTTTTACAGTACTTTAGGGTTTTTTGGGTTTTTCTTTTTTTAATGGTTTTTATGATATTTTTGGCTTTTAATGCTTTTTTTGGGGATTTAGGGTTTATATGTATTTTGTGGTTTTGGAGTTTTAGGGGGTTTTGTGGTTTTTTTAGTGTTTTCTGGGTTTTTAGGGCCATTAGGATTTTAGAGAATTTTTTGATTTTTATGGTTTCTATGATTTTTAGGGTTCTTTGGTTTTAGGGGTTCTTGAATATATTAGAACATTTTTGAGTTTTTTGGGGCCTTTTGGGTTTTCAGGGTCCTTTAGGCTTTTTGGGGTTTTGAGGGACCTTTGAGGTTTTAGTATTTTCAGGTCCTTTAGGGGGTTTTGGGGTTTTATTAGTTTTTATGAGTTTTAGGGTCTTTATTGTTTTTAGGGATTTTAGAGTTTTTTATTTTGTTTTTGGTTTTTATGGTTTTAGTTATTTTTACTGTTTCATTGGTTTTAACGGGTTTTCATGTTTTATGGTTTTTTGGGTTGTTTGTGTTTTTGGGGATTTTATGGTTTTTAGGGGTTTATGGTTTTGAGTTATTTTACAGTTTTAAAGGTATTTTAGGTATTTTTAGTGTTTTTAGGGTTATTATGGTAATTTTATCAAATTTAGGGTTGTTTCGGGTGTTTAAGGAGTTTTGGGGGTCTGTAAGGAGTTTTAGTGGGTTTTAGTCTTTTAAAGATTTCTTAGGGATTCTAGGGACTTTTTGGGTTTTTAGGGTTGGTTGATATTTTTTTTGGGTTTTTAGGGTTTTATCAAATCCTTTAGAGTTTTTAGGCCTTTTAGGGTCCTTTAGGGTCATTACTAATTTTTGGGTTGGTTAGTGTTTGTAGGGTTTATTAGGGTTCTTTGGGGGGTTTCAGGGTTTATTAGGGTCCATTAGGATTTTTTGAGTGTTTTAATATTTGTTTGGGTTTTTAGGGTTCTTTATGGGGTTTTATTGCTTTTTGAATCTATTAAGTTTTTAATGGTATTTTATATCCTTTTAGGGGTTTTGAGGATTTTTTAGTCTTTTTTACGGTTTTATGGTTTTTATTATCTTGTATGGTTTGTAGAGTTTTTTATGCTCATTTTGGAATTTATGTGTTTTTATTATATATTAGGTATTTTATGGGGTTTTTTGGATATTTAGGGGTTTTAGGGTCTTTAATAGGGTTTTTAGTATTTTAAAGCTTTTTAGGTTTTTTTTGGTTTCTTGCGGTTTTTATGGATTTTTAGTGTTTTTAGGGTTTTTATTGTTTTCATGGGTTTCTAGCAGTGTTTAGAGTTTTAATGGGTTTTAGGGTTTATAAAGACCTTTAAGGGGGGTTTAGGTGTCTTTATGGGTTTTAATGGATTTTAGGGGTTTTTATGGTTAGTATTTTTTTTATAGGGAATTTAGGGTTTTTCATGTTTTTATGTGTTTTTAGAGTTTTTTGGATTTTTAGTGTTTTTTGGGTTTTGGAAGGGATTTTATGGTTTTTGGGTTTTTATATGTTCTTAGGGATATTTAATGAAATTTAGGGATTTTAGTTTTTTTAATGGTTTTTAGGGGTTTTTTAATTTGTATGATATTTTTGGGTTTTAAGATATTTTAGGGTTTTATGGTCTTTTAGGTTTCTTAGGTTTTGTGGGGTTTGGGGGATTTTAGTGTTTATCACGGGTTTTAATGGTTTTTATGGATTTTTAATGTTATTACTAGTTCTTTAGTGTTCTTAGTTGTTTTGGGGATTCTGGGTTTTAAGGTCTTTATGGTTTTTGGTTAGGGTCTTTTAGGGATTTTTAAAGGTTTTTAGGGTCTTTAATAGTTTTTAGGGTATTAGGGAATTTTAGGGGTTTTGGGACTTTTAGGATTTTTTGGGGTTTTAGGGTTTTAATGGGTTTTTGGGTTTTTGTTTCATGTAGGGTTTTTAAGGATTTTAGGGATTTATGGTCTTTTATGGGTTGTCAAAAGGTTTCTTACTATCTTCTATGGGGTTTTGGGTATTTTTAGGGACTTTAATTGGATTTTATGGTTTTAGGGTGCTTTATGGTTTATTATGATTTTGGGGGTTTTCTCAGTTTTTAGGTGTTTAGGGTTTTTACAGTTATTAGGGTTTAGGTTTTTTTGGGGGATTCAGGGTTTTTAGTTTACTTTTTCGTTTTCAGGGTTTTTTGGATTTTTAGGTTTTTTAGGTATTTAGGTTTTTTTAGGTGTTTTAGCATTTTTTGGGAATTTATTGGTTTTTAATGGTTTTTTGGGTTGTTCTTAGTTTTTATTGGTTTTTTGTGGTTTTAGGGATTTAAAGGGACTAATGGTTCTTTAGATTTTTAGCTTCTTTTGGGGTTTTTTTTAAAATTTTAGTATCTTTTAATGTTTTTCTTTTTTTTCGAGTATTTAGGGTTTTAGGGTTTCCTTGGGTTTTTAGGATTTGTATTACATTTTGTGGTCTTTTATGGTTTTTAGGTTCTTTTAGGGTTTTATGTTTATCTTAGTTCTTTTAGTGTTTTTAGGGGGCTTGGGATTTTTTTATGGTTTTTAGGGTTTTATGATATATTTTGATTTTTAGGGATTTTAGGGACATTTGGGGTTTTATGGTGTTTGGGTCCCTTTTGGGTTTTTGGGGTCCTCTTGGGGTTTTAGGGTTTCTTAGAATCATTTAGGAGTTTTAATAGGAGTTATTGTTTTTAATTATTTTAGGTCCCTTTAGGAGTTTATAGTATTTTATAATCTTTTAGGGGTTTGGGGTTTTTAGTTTCCATTAGGGTTTTTATGTTTTTTAGGATCTTTTAGGGCCTTTAGGGTTTTATGTTGTTTAAGTTTTTTAGGATATTTATGCGTTTTTTGGTTCTTTTGTGGTTTTTTATTGATTTTAGTGTTTTTCGGATATTTGGGTTTTAAGGGTTTTTAAGTGTTTTTATGGTTTCCGAGTTTTTAAGGGTTTTAGTTGTTTTTACTATTTTTTTTGGGTCCTTCATTTTTTTAATGGTTTCTATGTTTTTTTAATGTTTTTTTGGTTTTTTATGTATTTTGGTTTATATCGTATTTTTATTGTTTTTAGAATTTTAGGGTTTGAAATGCTTTTTGTGTTTTTAGGGTTATTAGTTTTTTAGCGTTTTTTGGGTTTCAGCGTTTTTTGGGGTTTCAATGTTTTTTGGGGCCTCAATGTTTTTAGGTTTCAATATTTTAGTGTTTTTATGGGTTTTATATTTTGGGGGGCTGGTTTGATGAGTTTTAATATATTTTAGGTTTTTTAGTGTTTTTTGGGTTATAATTATTTATAGTAGTTTCTGGGATTTAAAGCTGTTTTAGGGTTCTCTTGGTTTTTATTGTTTTTTGGGTTTAAAGGGTTTTTATTGGTTTTATAGTTTTATTGGATTATTAGGTTCTTTTAGTTAATTTATGGGTTTAGGGGTATTGGGGGGTTTTTATTGTCTTGCTTGTATTTTTAGGGGATTTTTAGTATTTATGTATTTTTAGGTGTTTTAATGGGTTTTTTCGGTTTTATAGTTTTTTTTTCAGTTTTCAGGATTCTTTCAGGGAAAGGAAGGCTTGGGGCTAGGTTATTACTGACCCCCCCCCCCTCAATTTATTAGAAAAAAACACAGCAGACCGGGGCAGGGTCAAACAACCCACACCCAAGAACCCTGGACATCCCCACAAAACCCAGAAAACTCAAAAAACCCAAAAGACATGCAAAACAGAAAAGGAAAAAAATCAATGCATCTCTAGCAGCATCTCCCGGCCAAACAACAACCAGTATCTCGCATCACATATTCTATTATCCATCACTTTCAGCGTTAGCATCTCCTTCAACACATTTCAGGGCCAGTGTATTCCTCCCATCCAAGCAGCAAACAGAATCGAGTAGCTCAACTTCCAGTATACAGAACCACCTAGATAGACGTCTCCCAGCATAACACTTTTCATTTCCCAGCCACCAGCATAACCAGCATGACTTACACAAGAATCCAATGCCTCCCGACCAATCATAACAAGTAGACCAGTCACCACCAATAACCACTGCCACAACCAATTCAAAACTGATTCATCCACACACCCCTACGAGCACTCAGACCTTGCATCGACACCACGTCTTACACCATATCTATAAGCAGAAAATAACAAACATCACCCCAATATCCAACAACCATCCCCTTTAAACAAATCAAGACCCTGCATCTAGCAATTTGTTTCTGACATTTCACATCTAGCAGCACCACTAGCACTACAGGACAAGTAGCCCTCTCACCGAGGACCTTTCCACAACGCCTAAAATTACTTGGGTAGCCCCATGACTAATATACACCTCCAGCCACCCAGATATCTCACACCGTGAACAGACAACATCCAGCACCTCGCACCATGACCATCAACCAACACCAATCCAATCCCATAACACTCTATGGACCAGCCACTACAGCCTGATAAGGAACCCAGAATGCAACGCTTATCCAGACCAATATCAACATCATACAGTGAAAAAGAGTCCTCAAAACGAACATGTGTCTACTCTGAAGTCAAAAAATCAGCCCCATCACGTGAAGAATCGAGAAAAACTTGCTCAACGGCTCCCAACACAGCATCCAAGAATGCCAATACTGAGACTTCCCACTATAGACCAATCATCGTTGAAGGGTTCTTAATGTTTCATGGGATTTAGGGGTTCAAGGGTTTTTTTGGGATTTTTAGGGATTTTCAGAGTTTTTTAGGGTTTTCAAGGTGTTTATGGTTTTATTTTTCTAGTGATTTTTGGGGTTTTAGTGGTTTTTAGGTATTTATATTTTAATGCATTTTAATGGAAAAGAACATTCGGGGGCCAAGCTATTCCCAACCCCCCAAATTTATTAGAAAAAGACACAACAGAAAAGGGAGGGGAGGGGTCCAACGACCCACACCCAAAAACCCTTAACAACCCCAAAAAAAGAAACCAAAAAAACCAAAAAGCACACAAAGCCAATCAAAGCAGAATATCAGAAATGTTCCTATTAGCATCTCCCAGCCAAAGAGTAACCAGCATCCAGTAGCAGCATATCCCTAATTAGTAACTTCATCAATATTCATTATGATGATATCAATATAACCTCAGAAAACACTACCTCAACACCACCATATTTCAGAACCTTACCAAGATCTCGTAACCGTAAGCGTATAATCCAATATTATTTTATCAAACCTACACCACTTAACAGTGCTACCCCACCGAGACACGCCCTTGATGCTGAGCTGAACCACCAATACCATCCCAACACTACCACTTGCACCATCATACAAAACCTGGGTGGGGTTCAGTATGATGGGAAGCGAAGCAAGAGTAGAGGTAGATGTATGATCCTTGGGGGACGAAAACGGTGAGTAATCTCACCTCTGTATCCAATTACAACAGTCCCTCAGTTTCCAATAGCTAGAATCTCATTTAATAGGTCCCAGCTAAGTAGCGGCCATCACCCAGCATTCCATATCCCTTCAACCAGCACCTGCTTTCCAAGCGGATTCCAACTCTAAAAAAACCCTCTAAAGACCAAGAAGATGACCAAATAGAGCCCCACACATTGCAACGAATCCATCATCTAGAAGTAGCAGCATCTCACAACTAGTCCATCCATACATAGAACCAAAAGGACCGAATTGGTACCCCCTAAAACCACAGACCAACAAAATAACTTTATCACAGCACAACAAAAGCAATCCCACATCAACCCTGTGAAACGAATACAAAAAAAACGAACCAGAAAATCTGCATCTTTGGTACAAACCATTGACCAACAGATCTAAGATCCCACACCACCGAACCAAGAACGCCACCAGCAATCTGACACAAAGACTTTCAAATCCACCATATTCCATCGCACAACCAGAAGAACCACCAAATCAACTTAGATCTTAGATCTACTAGCATCTGCATCACCGATGACCAAGAGACCCAAAGCAGCATGCCACACCTCGACCAAAACCAGTCACCGCAGCAGCAGAACCACCAAAAGGAAGCTGTCGACGAAGCCCAAAATCCCACCACCATTGACACCCTATCTGCCGATAAGACCCTCGACGCCCTCGCCGCTACTTACCTAACCGTGGAATCCATGAAATAGCACACTTGAATCCAAAATGACCAGAATAGTTCCCAGACGTCAATGATTTGTCACAAAAAATCCAAGCCCTACTTGGATCTAAAGCCGAAGGCTCAAAAAAGTCACCGCTCGGGGAAGACCAAGTTGTCAAAGTCCAGAGACCAGCCCTGCATTGGATCTGAAAAGCACTTCCGAAGCACACCATCCCTAAGATCACTATCCACAAGTGGGTAAGGGCGATGAATCATCACTGAATCCCCACGAAGAAGTGAAGAGGAACCCTAGAATAAGAGCCAAGTGAGAAAGAGGTCTAGGATAGTGTGCCTCCATTTTTCTTCTATCAAAAGTGTTTTAATGGATAAGATGGGTTTTAAATACTTTAGGAGATTTTTATTTAATTTTATTATTTTTAGGGGTTTTAGGGGTTTAGGATTTTTTTTGGTGTTTTATAGTGTTTGTTTTGGTTTTTATATTTTTATGGTTTTTAAGGCTTTTAGTGTTTTTCAGTGTTTTAATGTTTTTTAGGATTTTTAGGGGTTTAAAAGGATTTTTAGGGGTTTATGGTTCATAGATTTTTTAAGGGTTTTCATGGTTTTTAGAGTACTTAAAGGGATTTTAAGATTTTTAGTTGTATTTTAGATTCTATAGGGGTGTTAATGTTTTAGGGGTTTTAAGTGGGTTTAGGGATTTTAAGGGATTTTTTTGGCGTTTATAATTTTTTTGGGTTTTTACTGTGTTTAAGTATTTTTAGTAATTTTAGGGATTTTTTTTATTTTATGTTTTTTAAGAGTTTTAGTGTTTTATTTATTTTTCTAGGGATTTTACGAATTTAATGGTTTTTTTGGGTTTTAAGGGTTTTTAATAATTTTAATGGTTTTATTGTTTTTTGGGTTCATTGAGTTTTTTTTTGTTTTTATGGGGTTTTATGATTTTTTAGTGTTTTTATGCATTTTATAGTTTCCAGTTTCTTTAGGAAGTTTTAGGGGTTTTGTAGTATTTTATTGGATTTTAGTTTTTTATGGTCTTTTATGGGATTATAAGAGATTTTTTTTTGGAGCTTTTAGAGTTTTTTATTGTTTTTAGGGCTTTTAATTTTTATATTTATTTTAGAGATTTTAACATTTTTAATTATTTTTAGGGTTTTTAGTGTTTTAGGGTTCTTTTAGGGGGTTTAAGGTTATTTTATGGTTTCATTGGGTTTTGGTGTTATTAGGGTTTTATAGTGTTTTAGGGTTTCTATGGGGTTTTTAGTGTTTTTAGGGATTGGTGTTTTGTAATTTTTAGATGATATTATTGGTTTTAATGTATTTTAGGGACTATTGGGGGTTTAAATACTTTATTCTTTTTAGGTTTTTAGGGTATTTTAGTGTTTTATTATGTTTTATAAATTTTAGTGGTTTTAGGATATTTTATTGGACTTTATGGTTTCTATGGGTTTTAAGGGGTTTAATTGAATTTTTGGTTTTGGGTTTTTGGGGTTTTAGGTGTTTTAGTGATTTTTAGGTGGTTTAAGTGTTTTAGGGGTTTTATGGGTTTTACGGCTTTACAATTTTTAATGATTATTAGGTTTTTAGGGTTTTTAGGGTTTTTAGTGGTTTTATGGTTATTTTATGTGTTCAAGGGGTTAAATGATTTTGGGGTATTTTTGGTTTCTAGTGATTTTTAGGTGTTATATAGGTTTTTGAGGTTTTTGGGATTTTAGGGATTTTATGTTATTTTATGGTGTTTTTAGGGTTATGAAGGGTTTTATAGTAAGATAGGTTTTTTGAGAATTTTATGGGTTTTAGTCTTTTTTCGATTTTAGGGGCGGGGATTTGTTTTTTTTTGGGTTTTTCGGGTTCTAACGATTTGATGTTTTTAGGGGTTTAGTGGTTTTATGGGTTTTAAGGGGTTTTAGGTGGTTTTCAGAATCCGTTATTATTTTCTAGCGTATTTTATATTTTTTGGGTTTTTTAGTGTATTGTTTTAGAGATTTTTGTGTTTTTATTGGTTTTAGGGTATTTTGCTGTTTTTGGGGTTTTTAATTGATTTTTATGGTTTTTAATATTTTTAGTGTCATGTTAGGGTTTTAAAGGTTTTTAGGATTTTTAAGGGTTTTAGGTCATCAAAGGTTTGTTAGGGGTTTTAAATGGGCTTTTTTTGTTTTTAGGGGAATTTAGGATTTTTTAGAGTTTTATTGGGATATTTTATGTTTTATGGGTATTTTTGAGAGTTTTTATATGCTTTTAGTGAAAATTTTGGTTTTTATGTTCATTATGAGGTATTTATGCGGTTTTAAGGTTTCTAGGGTTTATGGGTTATGTGGTTTTTATGTGTATTAGTGATTTAAGAGAAAGGGTTTTTGGGTGTTATGCGTCTATTTAGGTTTTCCAGTATTTTTAGGGGTTTTAAAGGATTTTGGGGTTTGAAATGTTATAGGGGTATTAGGGTTTTGAAGGAGATTTAGGGGTTTTAGGGTTATTATGGGGATTTAGGCGTTTTTAGTTTTTTATGTTTTTTAGTGTTTTATTAATGTTTTATTAGTTTTTATGATTTTGTTATTTTTTTATTGTTTTTAAATTTTTTTATGGGTTTTAGGTTTTTCAGTTATTTTAATTGTTCTATTATTTTTTTTGGTATTCAAAATTTTTTGGGTTTTTTTTTATTTTTAAGTTTTTTCATGGTTTTAGTGTTTTTTGGGTTTTTAGGGGTTTTCTTGTTTTTTGAGGGTGTTAGGGTTTTCTTGGGTTTATATGGTTTTTGGCTGATTTTTTATACATTCATGGATTTTTAATGTTTTAGGGTGTTTTTTAGTGTTTAGTGTTTTCTTAATATTATAGGGGGTCTAGTGTTTTATGGGTTTTCATGGGTTTTAGGGACATTTATGGATTTAATATAGTTTTATATACTTTTATGGGGTTTATAGTTTTTTGTTTCTTTTAACATATTTTAGGGGTTTTAGGGTTGATAAGGGTTCTTAGGGTTGTTAATTGTTTCAGGTGATTTTAACGGTGTTTTAGAGTATTATGTTTTCTACGGTTTTTTGGTTTTCATGGGTTTATTGAGTTTCTTAGGTTTTTAGTTATTTTTGGGTTTTCATGGATTAGATTTTATTCAGTATTTTTATGGATTTTATTATTTTTATGGTTTTAGGGTTGTTAGGGTTTAAGGGTTTTAGGTGTGATTTAGTATTTTATAAAATTTATTTATATTTTCTAGGTTTTTAGTGTTTTAGAGTGTTTATGAGGGTTTTAGGGCATTTTTTAGTTTTGATATGATCTTTTAGGATTTTGGGAATTTTTTGTGTCCTTTCAGGTAGTTAGTGTTTTTTAGGGGTTTAGGGGTTTTAGGTTCTTTAAGATGGATTTAGGTTTTTTTTGGGATCTTTAGGAATTTTAGTAGTTTTACAAGTTTTTAATGATTTTGGGTTATTAGAGGTAGGGGTTTGGGTTTTTTAGGGTTTTACGGTTTATAGAGTGTTTGGGGGGTTTTAGAGTTTTTAGGGTTTTAAAACAGTTTAATGTTTTGTAGGTATTTTTATGAATTTTTTAGATTTTTATGGGTTTTTAGGGTTTTAATTGGTTTTTTGGGGTTTTAGGGTTTATTCAATTTTATATTTTTTGGGATTTTAAGGGTTTTAAATTTATTTGAGGAGTTTTATTGATATTTTATGTATTTTAATATTTTTTTAGTTTTTAGGGATTTTTATGGTATCTTTTATGTATTTAGGGCATTTTATATATTATGGGGGTTTAAGGATATTTACTTTTATTAATTTATTTTAGGGATTTCCATATTATTTTAGTGTATTATTATTTATTAGAGTTTTTTCTAGTTTTTATTGTTTTTAGGTGTTTTTAGGGGTTTTGGGTTTTTGTGGTCAGTTACAGTTTTTTGGGGTTTAGGATTTTTTATGTTTTTAAGGGTTGTTAGGGTTTTATGGGTTTTTACCTTTTTATTGTTTTAGTGTTTTTGATATCTTTAATGTTTTTTGGTTTAAAGGATTTTCGGTGTTGTATGGTTTTTTGGGGGTATAATGGGTTTTAAAGTTTTAAAGGGATTTAGGGTTTAGAGTTTTTAGGGGGTTTAGTTTATTTTTAGATTTTTTTTTGTTCATATTTTTAGGGGTTTTAATGGTATTTTAGATTTTGTTTGATTTATAATTTTTTTGGCTTTTTAGGGGTTTTATGGGCTATTGGTTTTAGTGTTTTCGAGTTTTTAGGGTTTTTAGTGGTATTAGTGATTTCTAGGGATTTATAGGGTTATTTAGGGTTATTTGGTTTTTTAGGGTATTAGTGGGGTTTTTATGGTTTTTATGTGGTTTTGAAGTCCTTTAGGGTTTTTATGGAGTTTTTGGGGTTTTTATGATTTTTAGAGATTTTAGGGTCTTTTAGATCTTTTTAGTGTTTTATTGTCATTTAGTTTTTTTACTGCTTTAGGGCCCTTTAGGGTTATTTGGGTCTTTAAGGTCCTTTATGTTTTTAGATGTTTTATAGTATTTTTGGTTTTTTAGGGGTGTTTAGGTTATTTAAATGTATTTTAGTGTTTTTAAGGGGTTTTTGGTGTTTTTTTAGCATTTATAGATATTTTTAGGGTTTTAGGGGTTTTAAATTTTCATATTTTTTAGGGTTTTTATAGATTTTTAGGGTTTTAGTGCTGTTAGTGTTTTTAGGGGATTTAGGGTCTTTTTTGGTTTTTAATATTTTTAGGGCCATCGTAGGGTTTTTGGGTTGTTTTAGTTTTTTAGAGATTTCTAGGGTCTTTTAGGGGTTTTGTTGGGTTTTAGTAATTTAATATTTTTTAGGATTTTTTTGCGACTAGAAAGATTTTATGTTGTTTTTGGGTTTTTATGGTTTTTTGAATCCTTTAGGTTATTTAGGGTCATTTAGGGGTTGTAGGGTTTTTAGGTTCCATTACTCTTTTTATTCTTTTTAGAGTCATATGGGTTTTTAGGGTTTTTACGGGCAGTTTAGTGTTTTATGTTTTTTAGGGTTTGTAGTGTAATTTAATGGTTTCATGGATTTTTTAGGATTTCAAATGTTATTTAAGGTTATTTGTGTTTTTAGGTTTTTTAGGGTGATAATGGGTTTTAGGGTTTTTAATAGTTTTTATTCTTCTTTTAGGGTTTCTAGGGATCTTTTAGGGCTTTATAGTTTTAGGGTTACTTTTAAGTTCATAGGGTTTTTAGGTTTTTTGGGTTTTTTGGGTATTTGGGTTTTAAGGGGATTTGGAGGTGGAGGGGGGGGGGGGGGTTTATAGGTTTTTTGTGTTTTTACATTTTTTCAGTTTTTAGGGGGTTTAAAGATTTTTTTGGGTGTTGTTATGGTGTTTTTAAAATTTAAGGATTTTCTTAGTATTTTTTATGTTTTTATTGTTTTGAGATTTTTTATTCATATTGGGTTTTTAGACTTATTTTAGGGTTATATGGGTTTTTAGGTTGTTTAGGTATTTAAGGGGATTTTAGGGGTATATGGGGTTTTGGGGGGGGTGGGGTTTAAGGGGTTTTATGGTTTTTATGGATATTATGGTTATAAGGTATTTTAGATATTTTATGGGGTTTTGTGGTTAATTCTGTTTTTTAGGGATCTTTTTATTTTTATGTATTTCAGGGGTTTTTTGAATCTAGTGTGAATTTTGGTGTTTTATTATTTTTAAGGGTTTCAAGGGTTATTAAGATTTTTATAGGGATTTTAGGGTTTTTAGGGTTTTTAGTGTTTCTATGGGTTTAGAGAATTTTAGTTTTTTAAGGGTTTTTGGGTTATTTTGGGGTTCTTATAGGGTTTTGAAACACATTTTGGGTTTTGAAAATGTTTTAGGATCTTTTTTTATTTTTTTAGTTTTTAGATTTTTTACGGTTTTTCAGGATATTAGGATTTTTTAGGATTTAATGGATTTTTGGGTTTTAGGGGTTTTATGTTTTTTAGTGTTTTAGGGTTTTTCAGATTTTATAGTTTTTTGCGGGTTTTTGTGTTTTTTTTTTTTTTTTTTTAACGATTTTAGGGTGTTTAATAGTTTTGGGGTATTTTGGGGTTTGTGGGGTATTTAGAGTATATTTGGGGTTTACGTTTTTTTAGTGTACTTTGATTTTTTATTGTTATTAGGGGTTTTGTGGGTCATCTGTGTTTTATTTGTTTTATGGGGTTTTTTAGATTTTGGGAGGGTTATGGGTTTTGTAGTCTTTTTAGTGTTTTTAGGGGTATTTAGAATTTTTTAGGTTTTAGTATTTTTAAGGGATTGGGGTTTTTAATGTTTTTTAATGGTTTTCAGATGTCATGGAATTTTATGTTTTCTATGTTATTTAGGGGTTTTAGGGTTTTATGTGTTTTATGTGTTTCTACAGTTTTAGGGGTTTTAGTGGTGTTTATGGGTTTTAGGGTGTTTTAGTGTTTTTAGGGGTTTAATGGATTTTTAGAAGTTTTATGTTTTTTATGGTTTTTAGGGTTCTGTAGAGTTTATAGGGTGTTTAAGGGTTTCTGGGTATTTTTTGTGTTTTTTAGTGTTTTAGTGTCTTTTAGGGGTTTTAATGTTTTTAGGGTATTTTATAGTATTTTTATATTTGTATGGTCTATTAGGGTTTTAGAGCTGTTTATGGACTTTTAGGGGTTATAGGGGTTTTTAGAATCTTTTATTTTTTATGATTTTTGGGGGATTTTTGGGTTTTTTTTGGCTTTCTAAAGTATTTTGGGTTTTTCAAATTTTTGTACTTTTTAGGGGTTATAGGGATTTTAGCGTTTTAATGATTTTTTACTGTGTATTTGGTATATTTTGGTTTTTACGATATTTTAGGGGTTTTAGTGGGATTTAGGGTTTTATTGTTTTTTATGGTTTTAGGGATTGTTAGGGTATTATGTTTTTAGGTGTTGTAGGGTTTTTATGTTTTTTTTGTGTTTTTGTGGTTTGGGGGTATTATATGGTTTTTCAAGGTTTTTAGGGGGTTTTAACAATTTTAGGTGTTTTTAATGTTTTAGGGGTTTTAGGATTTTTAGGGGTTTTTAGATATTTTAATGTTTTTACAGTTATTAGGGGTTCAAAAGTTTTGATGTTTTTTAGGTTTTTAGGGTATTAATGAGGTTTTAGTGCCTTTGTGGTTTTTATAGGGTTATTTAGGGTATTTTAGTGTTTTTAAGGTTTATAGGGTCTTCGGGATTTTAGGGTCTTTAGGGATTTATAGGGTTTTAATGGGTTTTGGGGGTCATTTAGGGTTCTATGATGTTTTAAGGGTTTTTATGTTTTTATGGGTTTAGGGTATATTATGAATTATTAGACTTTTTAGTTTCCTTTAGGGTTTTTAGGATCCTTTAGATTTATTAATGTTTTTAGTGTCCTTTAGGGGTTTAATGAGTATTTAGGGTCCTTTTGGGTTTTTAGGATTTAGGGTTGGTTAAAAGTTTTTTTCGGTAGGATTTTATTTTTGCTTATTGTTTTGGGAGTTTTTGGGTTTATTGGGTTTATTGTGACTTTAGGGATTTTAGGGCTTTCAGGGGTTTTTTGGTTTGTAGATTTTCTTCGAGTATTTAAGGTTTTTTTATTTTCTAGGATCTATTTAGGTGTTTTTAGGGGGAATAGTGTCTTTTAAAATTTTTAGGGGGTTTTAGGGATCTATGGATTTTAGGGTTTTCTTGTGTAGTTTATGGTTTTTGTAGTTCTTTGGGGGTTTTAGAGACCTTTAGGGTTTTTAGGGTCTTTAGTGTTGTTTTTTATTTTTTAGAGTTTTAGGAGGTTTTAGGGGTTTTATGGTTTTTAGGCTATTTAGGTTCTTTCATTGCCTTTTCTGGTTTTTAGAGTTTTTAAGGTTTTATGGGTTTTAATGGTTTTATGGTTGTTAAAGGGTTTTCATGTATTTTTAGCCTTTTAGGGTTTTTATAGTTTTTAGGGGTTTTTAGTGTACTTATTTCTTTTAGAGATTCAAAAAATTTAAAGGGTTTTACTGGTTTTTATAGTTTTTATGTTTTTTTCTAATGAAAATATGTTCGGGTCAGGAATCATTATTTCCAAACAGTTTCCAATGGGTTTGTTCATTGATATGAAATCAACCAATGGTTCTGTATCGATGCGGACCTACTTTCCAATGGCATGTGATCATTGGGATGTTTTTCCAATGATGTTTAAGAACTCACATTGGTTGAGAGGATGGGAGTTCAAGCTCATCACAACCTTTTGGGAGGAATTATTGCCTACTCTGGGACACTATTATAGATTTATGATAGGTTCATGAATCCTTTGTTAATTCCCATGTATGACATATGTATCCTTTGAATTAACAATAAACTATTATCATGTGTGGAACACAGAGTCATCTGTATGTATATGAGGTTCTTCATCAATGGAGAAATTTGCATGTATCTGAGGTTCTCCATCAATGGTATCATCTTAGGTAATATTTATATAATATTTGGTTGTTATTATGACAATGCTGCTTTTCTATTCAATCGGTGGGGAGTTATAGAGTGTATCATCATCCAGGGAGACGTGTGTTGTTTTGATGTTGGGATCAAATCCATAGAAGATATTCATACATATCCTTGTGATAGGAATCAGAACCCATGTAGTTCATTCCCACTTAATGGGACACATCAAACCTTTCAAGATCATGTTATAAGTACCTAACCATACAGTTTAACATCGCGTGTCAATAGTGTCTAGCCTAAAGTTTCCTTGTCAACGTTTGGGTGTGGGATTTATGCCGATGCAGCCTAGGGAACTTGGAGTAGAGCATGCTGGGAATGTGTCTTATAGAGAAAAGTGTTGGTTTGGTTATTTTTTTTGGACCTTGGTTAGGCTTCCTACGTACCCCATTTAGATGGGAATCAAATCCCACATAGATCAGTTGTGAGGAACAATGCCTATGGAGGCCCTTGAAGGTTTGTCTCATATTGAGTTATGGCCCTTTGAGGGGATTAATTTGGGGCTTACTCCTAAAGAGGACTCCCTATGGTGATTTTGGGATTTTAATTAGGGCTTACTCTAAGAAAGATTACAATTGAGCTTGGGCCCTAGGTAAGCATCATAGGTATCCTAATTATAGTAGAAATCGTAGTTCAATAAATTTCATGGATCGTGCAGATTTAATTACCACCAATTACCTCTAATCCCATGTGACTTGTGCTCAGTGTGAGAAACAAGATGAAGTATAAGATCTGGAAAACCACACAATCTACTTTTTCCACTGGTGGACAAAGAGGGGAATCCCAACGAGTGAGGGAAAAAGGCATTGATTATGCCAACATCATCTAGACCCTATTAAAATAATGGAAGAGGTTAGGGATATAACACTTTCATCTCTTCAATTTAACCTGGAATGAATCGAGGTTATGGAGAATAAGGAATGAAGAGAGAAGGAGGGAGAGGATAGAACTCTTGTGCCCATCCCTTCTCTAAACCAGTATCCAAGATGCGGAGATGATTAAGAGTGGAACCTCATATAATAAAATATGAGAAATTAATCCATGATTGATTCCATAAAATTGGTCCCATGGAAAGGTAGGAGGATATCATTCCATATTTATTGGATAAGAAAGTATAGTCCTCACCCTCTCTTTCGGGAACTTCAAATCCTCAGAAATGAGAAGGGGAGTAGAGGGTCTTAACCCTATTATCTGAGAGCAGGATTACCTGAAACTATCCCTAGGGTATGGGTCCTTGTGATCACAGAGATACAAACCCACATTCACCCTACATACCCTAACTGGCCAACCAAACAAGCATGGAAATCCTCTAACCATAGGAATACACACCCAATTGAGGGAAACATTATTATACCACTCTCCATGGTTGTACACGTCTGGAGGCATTGGAAGAGGTTTCAAATTAGTCCCTCTCAGATAAGGGATCCAAAGGAAGAGAGTCCCTACCATCTATGGCTTTGAATAAGGGCTCAAAGGATAACTCACATAGGTATGTGGCATAGGTGATAGCCGTAGATACTGGGCACAGGTGATAAGAACATGCGCTGGCTGTAAGGCCTATGAGGATCTAAAATCACTTCACACAGGGGGGAGTAAATATACATGAGAAGAATATTCCTTGATGAATGGAACACTTAGGATGAAAAAACTGGGTAAGCCTTTTCCCTAAACCCCATGAGTCTCCTTAGGTGTCCCTAGATGGGTCTTTCAGAGGACCTTGCATAAGGTAGGGGGTCACGTAGGGGGTTTCCATCTTGAGGAAATGGGGTACTCGCACAAGTGTTTTCTAATTTTTACACTAAAATTAATATTATATGACTTATCCCCTTTAATCCTCTCCTCTCTTGGGTTATGGAGTGCTACCAGAGTTGTTTCAGAGGACCGGGGTGAAGGGTTTGTGCGATCATAGCTCAAGAGCATTCTTATGAATTTTCATTTTTTTTCAAATGAGGAGACTAGTGGATGTATTTATAGACCAATAGAGGAACATGTTCAATGATGGTTTTCCCCATAGGTTCATGGTGTTGGATCCTAGTGCATGTGTCATGCATACGTAGGCCCTCCCACTGGTTGTCGTGCATTGGGGGATACACGGGTCATCAGGTGCACTGGTTCAAACTCATAGGGCTTTCGGGTAGGGGTATTTTGATCATATTCGGATGTATTAATTGTTTTGTCCTTTTCAATGTTCCTTTCATAATATTTTCCACCCTTTTATGAAATGAAGTGTCAAAAATCTCCCCCCTCATGTTTGGATCTGATCTAAAGAAGAGGGTTGACCCTTGAGGTAAAATAAAGAAATGATTATGATGGCAATCCTGACCAACCATGTAGGTCAGTCACATTGCATAGGCCTGAAGGTATAGTTCCCAAAATAGAAGTGAAGATCCCTGGAATTGTTCTATGATGTTGGCTAGTGGTGCATATAAATACCGTTGTTCCCTTTTTCATTTTCATATTTTTTTGTCGATTTTACATACACATCACACAAATTATCACCCATTTGTTTCAAATTTCATATTTTCAGAAGGTATCATGTGGAGTTTATGTTGGTATTTACACCTAATATGTGGTACTACACAGAGTCACCATAGAGGAGAATCCATGTGAGATTCTTAGTTGAGAGAATTGGGTGAGGGTTCTGGTAGAGGGGGCCGCACGCGAGTCCTAGTTGATGAGGATTCACACCCTCTGTCATTTACCAAAATTTTGATAATTCCTCGAAAATTTTAATTTTTTCTTTGTTAATATTTTTACATAAATGGGAGAACTTGGTGTCTTCTTGTATGTGTTCATTATCAAATATAATGACTTCTACTTCACAAGCTGCTACATGTTCTTCTGAGAAGATCAAAACCATCCTGCTAGATTAATATTAAATGATTGAGCCTATTCTGCTGAATCTAATGAAACAAAAGACACAATATCAGCATGAATTCCAAAAAAAGTGACTACCATCATCATAATAATTACAATTTTTATTATGATATAAAATACACGTGACATCCATCCGTTCAGAGAAGGGAGATGAGTCTACAGTGGTCTCAAATGGTGATGGTCGATGAAATCCCCCTGATAATGTTAACCCCTTTGGTTTTTAGAGTGTGCACGTTATATAAAAAAATCAGGTTAGGACCAGTGACCTGATGGGAAATAAGGTGATTTGCAACTTGCATTCCCTCAATCCAGAAGTGCATCGCATGGGTGATGTTGATGATCATACCCCTACACTTTCTGATGATATAGGTAATTGACCATGAAATGGGTTAGAGTCTCTACAAGACATCATGAAGGATGTTTGAGTCCATTTCAACCTCAATCATAGAAATACCCTTCTGGTTCCAAAGGTTGAGACAAAAAACAATGGCTTGGCATCAGATTGAAGCGAGGAACCACGACCCGGGTGAGAGGAAAAGGCCAAAAAGACCAAGACCTGAGAGTCCGAGAAAGACCCACCACCTCTCAATACCCCCATGCTACAAGACCCATTAGTATTGAGCTTAAGACCCATGTATGGTGGGTTCCATCAGAACCAATAGCCTATAGTACTATTTTTATCCTACTGAGTACCATGAGACCATGAATGCATCCAACAGAGAGAGGGTTCCTCATTCCAATTACTAAAGATATGGTTCCAATCAATGAGAATATTATTTGTCCTGATTATGATAGACTTACTAGAGGATTGGACCCCATCATGCCTGAGCTTGTTACTAGCCTACCAGATACACCAACACATGGAATTCCGAATCAAGGTGTGAGACACATTCTCTAGCCCCCTGTATCCCAAACTGTCATACCATTTTTCCATGATTGGGAGGTCTTCCATATTCTGATCAAGGAGACTAGTGAACAACCCAAAGGATCCCCACATAGCGCATTCCCAGTCTCCCTGAATGAGGAGATGTTATGAACTTTCATCCTTGCTAGCTTTGAAACATGGGCATAAAGACACATTTATAACCCCATAGCATTTGAAATTCTTGTTTGTGGGTATGTCCCTACACCTTATCCACCACAAAATGAAATTATATTTATAGGGAATTAATTTGGACCACACTTTATTATTCCATGTATCAGCATACTCTGGAATATCCCTAGTGTGGAAGTAGTATTGAGTGGTGAAAACCCCTGAAGAAGAAGGAGTGAAAAAACAATGATCAGGACACGAAGAAAAATGTACTCTAGACATTAATTCACATATCAAGGAGTTGAGGAATAATTTTTATGATTCAAACTACCATTCCTCATAGAAAAATCAAACAGAAGTATGGAAGGATGTTTGGGACTTCCTCTCTCGAGGGGGAGTCAGGCCTAAGTGGATGTAGGTGTATTGGGTGAATCAAACATATGTGGAGTTCATGAAAGAGATACATGATATCTATATTTAATATGTTTTCTGGGATAGGAATACCTATTTCAATAATTACTTAGATTTTATCCCCGAATTTCTTAGCCGGTGGAGTTTGGATATGATATTTTCTCATATGAAGAATAGAGAAGTAGGTATTATTCAATGGGACATCTACCAGATTTCTGGGCCCCCTATCTTGGGGATATGAATTATGAGTTCATCCTACCACCGTCAATGTGGGGTGATACGAAAAGGTCACCACCTTTGTCCCATGAGATTTATTTTAGAGAAGAAAATAAAAACAAATGATCCTTTCCCTATGGGTGACATTCATCCAAAAACATGGATGAGTGATTTTCTAAAACATGAAGGGAGAATCCCACATGCCAGCACCCGAAAATATTCCCAACCATAGAGAATCACGGTGCTTCAGGCATTTTTTAGTCCATATTTGAGAAGTTTGAGTAAAATTGTTGGGGTTATAAGTTTAAACCCAAGCATGATACAAAACTTATTTTAGCTAGATTCCTTGAAATGTGGTTGAGTATTTACCTACTTTCCATCTGTGAGTCCAAGGGTGTTGTGAGGCCAGGGAATTTTTTTATCATGACAATATTAGAATTGGTGACATACATAGAGTTGGTTGTCCCTCTCTTGGAAATAATTAATTGGTTCCCGCTGCACATATACAATGGGAAGGCCCTATTTAAGATTATAGGGAAGTTTCAAGTGCTGTGGGGGGTCGGTCATAGGACATTTCAGCTAATATGTAGTGATGATCCCAATTAAAATCCTAGAAATACATTTCCCGATTTTTCAGTGTGTCCTTGTAATTCAACCCCTGAACCTGAAGTATAATGATGTGATAAGGATGCCAAAAATGTCAGGATAATTTTTCTTCTTTCCATATAGTAAGCCAACAAAATGGACCTTTACAGATTATGTAAAGGAGTATAATTTTGAGTTTAGGTTATACATGATATCCTTTAGAGATATTGTAATAGTGGTTTGAATTTATAGCGATATAATTTCGGAGTATTATGATCTGCATCTATTTTTCCATTATTTTAAGTGTATTCTAAAGTCATGTATCATACTCCCCATGCATGTCAGGGTTGAAAGGGACAAGATTGTATACCACTAGATTTGGATCCTGATTACCATGGAGGTATCCAAAATGTTAATCACACTACCTCCATTGAATGCACCGATCATGGTGTATGCTGGGTATTCCAAGGCATGGATTTCTTCATAACATCAAGGGGAATTGATTAAAGTAATTTATCTCGTCAAGGAAAAGATGATCATTGGTCATGGAATGAGTATTAAATAGAATCAAGATAAAGATGATGACGCTAATTCTCCAGAGCCCTCAAAATGATATTGGGAGAAGACTACAAAGGGGGATAGATTTGAAAAGACTCTACCTATGGTGATAAGGTAGTCTAGTACACATCATTAGGAGAAATCATGTGTTTTATCCCATCACTCTTCTGAGATAGAAAGGAGGCCCAAAGAGTCTTCCCAGTTAAGAGGTTGTGGTTTTTCCTTAGGTCCAGTAGCATTATGACCAAATTATGTTTGACCATTAGTGATTTGAGTTTGGGAGAGAATAACTTGTGATGTTAGAGATGTTTGTGAATTTTTACAGGATGACCTGTGAATCCAAGAACTCGGTGACATTGAAGAACCCACAAATCTCCAACCTAAAAATAACTTAAGATTATGTGATGAAGTATATTAAAAATTTTGGAGGCTTTTATTTACGCAACTTATCGTCAGACCTCAGACACAATAAGAGTGGTTGAAATTCTAGATCAAGTAGTCCATGAGGGGGTTTTGTTCACCCAAAGGAGGAATGTGATATCTATAATAAACCTTCTATTGTATTCCTATTTTATCCATTAATTTTTCTACTATTCTATCTTCCAACATTAATCTTGAGGATATTTTACTTTAGAGTTCATAAGGGAATAAAGAGAACAAGTATTGGTTAAAGAGAAAGAATTGGAAGGGGTGCCTATATCACCAAGGTATAGGCCTACGAGAAATCCAATTGGGGAAGTATATGAAGCTCTTGCATCCCCAATACTATTCCCAAGTGAGAGAAACATGGTGGAGGAGATGGAGGTGGGACCCCCTTGACCATCACTATAGGTTTCTATTGAAAATAGGGTTGATGTGAACCCTTCACCATATCAAGAGTGAAAGAAAAAGTGAGCATTAAATTTGCCCCGATGTATACACCATAGTAAGCCTTTTTGCTGTCAACATTTGATATCATGACCTTATTTATTTATCCTTTAATTTTTTTTATTTTTTAGATCCTACATCACTTTCTTCCCTTATGTGGTGTGGCACTAATCCTTTAAGGGTCAAGGTAGATACCCTGGATTAGGCACATAATCATGTTGATGAATCTATCATTTTTATGAATAAAGCATCATGAGATGCAGACATATCTTGCCCTATTCTTTTAGAGAGTGAAGGCGGCCATAATAATTTCAGGTGCACTCCTTTTTTTTATGTTTTGTTTCTAAATTTCCTCTACTCATGTTATTTTATATTCATCCCCTATACTATAGGACCATGATGCGATAGTTACTTTTTGTCCTATTGTAACTTTGGAAGGGGATAACAAGGATCTTGTTCAGTCTAATGAAGGTGGTGATGCTGAACCTAATTTGTTGGGCTTGACGATACAATTCCTATTGAGCAGTTGGCAAAGGCAATTGAAAATAGATCCAATTTGGGTTCCGAGATACACACTTTAGATGTCCCTACTAGTGAGAATTTTGTGAGACTTGTGGCTACATATCATGAATTTTGATATTTAATTAATACATAAATTTATATTCCATGTCCCCTCAAAGAGTTCAAGGATTTCCAAAAGCAATTGGAAGGATGTGAGTCCTATATTTCATACACTTTTCAAAAAAAAATTATTTTATTTCACCAGATATTTCACATCAAAGACCAACATATGCATCTTAGTCTATAGATAATGTTTCCAAAGACTATCAAGAAAAGGGGATCCAAGTATACCATACTCCCATTTTTAAGGGAATGACAGATGAGAATCTTTGGTGGGGGATTCTATAGATTCTCCGATTTTGGATATTGAAAAAACCTGAGAGGGTTCTCCACATCAGGATGTCCTAGTGCCGAGATTTGAGGCTGGACATGTTGTATAGGTACTTGTTACAATAGTTGATATAATAATGGGTGAGTTTCATCATCCTTTCTATTTTAATTTCCATCCATTCTGCTTTTTGACCTCATGATGTTAATGATAATTATCATTTGATCTTGAGTGTCATAAACTTCAATAACTAGTATTGAGATGGGGGATTTCATGCCAGATCCACCAACATTGGTCGATGAGTTTTGGGATACATTGGATGGAATGGAATAAAGAATATCATTGACTAAATTCATCCCAAATTATGTATCTCCCCTTAAAAAAGGCTATGTGTCTCACCCATTAATGAGGGAGTACTTTTTCCGAACAATTCTTTTTATCGGGCATGATATCTCGAAGATAGTTGGGTAGACTCCTCTAAAAGATATGCCATCAGGACTTCACCGATATCCATTAAACATTTCCATGCTAGTATATGGAAGATTTAATTACTATGAGATCCATGATGTGTTGATGGTGAACATCCAATAAAGGAAAGAGGAGGAATGAGTCTAGAAGGCTGAGGTACAATAGGCTAGACAGTTTGAGGAACATAGAGATACCACAATCCAAGATGAGTCCAAACATTCCAAGGAGGCTGGGGAGTATCAAATTCATCTTGATGAGCAGCCTCTCCAAATAATGTTCCTTTAATATTAATTAAATGTCTCATGTAAAGAGGTAGTCCAACATCCTTGAACCCTAGAAGGGGATTCTGCACGAAGGAGAGATACTATTAGTGACGAGTATGAGAAGCTCTGTAAAGATGAGGAGGAACCTTCTACACAAATGGTTGAGATTTAAGGAGTTGTGGAAGCAGGTCAGGGTACAGTTCAACTTCTCAAATCCTATATTGAGGAAAAATTGTAAAATTTTATAGAGAGGCTCTGACATGTGGAATTATCACTACATTTTGAAACACAAATGAAATGGATTTTCAAAAAAATCACTTGTGTCTTTATACTTATATTAATCCTATAATTCTAACATACTATTGAAATTAATTTTCAAATAAAAATGTGTATACATAATTATGTTGTGACCTACATTTATGGGATGTGAAAATTGACTAATTGTTTCTGATGAAATGAGGCCTTACGAGCACAATTTGACTCTTTCAAGGTTCATATTAACAACCCAAGAAACTTTATATAATTTATTCCATTGAAATAATTTTTTACTAAGATCAATATGAAGTATGATTAGTGGGTGATGCCTGGTCTTTTATGAGGCCACAATTTTTTTGGTTTTCAGCCAAAAAAGTTTTGCCCATTTTACCGTTTTATCAATCAATAATTTTCCTAAAATATGTATATCACAGGTCTAGCAAGATGAGACTCAATTTTTTCTAGATTTATCTCTATGGTTTTTCAATCCGGTGATTACTATTTCTCTTATTATGGGATGGTTGAAGTCATGAAAGTCATACTAAAAATTCGAGTGTTTTAGGTCGAACATCTTTGACCATAATGTTTTGAAATAATACCCCAAACAAGGTTTAATGGACGTAAATGTTTGGAATTTATTCATAGAATACATAGAAGAATATTGATCCATGATGTTATAGTTTACAAATATAAAACATTATATATGGTAATAGAGAATGTATCTCCTGAGAATGAAGTTATTACTAGCAGATAAACTTGTTACAATAGTTTCTTTATGAAATGGAAATTAGAGAATGTTCGGCATTGTCAAGTAGCAGTATCCTTAGGATGAAATACCCATTTTGTGGGTAACATATGCAAAGACAACTTGGGTGTGGGAAAGTATATTCAGGTGATTGATCTATTAGGAATTTTGACATTATATTTCTAATGGATGGAGGAAGTTTATGGAGATTTGGATTTCTCAACACCAAGATGGGTGGGTTTTTCAAGGGAAGATGTATGATAATGAATATATTATCTGTATTGGTACTAGACATTAATAGGAGACCACATAAACACGAATTTATCTTGATTAAAAAAGGGAATCATTTTTTAAATGATTAGGGTCATGGGTAATTCCACTTGCTTAAAATGGTTGATGCATCCTCTAGTTCAATGTAGTGAAATGAGGACATTGACAAGGTAGTTTAATGTCTTATGATGAGGATGTTGTGCTTTGTAATTTAAATTTGTATAGAAAAGAAATTATACTATTAAATTTCAAGTCAAGTAGAATGAAAATAATGGGGGCTATAATTTAAGGTCTTTATATTTGACCAAAAGCTTAATGTTCTCCCATGTGAGGCAATTTGTCCAAAAATGTGCTATCGTATTCAGGTGTGAGAGGTGAAAGTTGGATGTTGTGTTTTAGTGACTCTATGATCTATAGAGTGGTATGGAAAAAGGTCTTATAAAATTAGATGAGGTCTCTCTTGAGAATTATTTTACTGCTGGTTGAAAACCCCATTTTATGGGTTATTTTACACCAATTGGGGAACATACTATATAGTCAATAGTCGAATACTTTGGTTGACATGACCTAATTTTTTTGAGAAACATATAAAAATACAACTAGGCAGTATAATAGAAAAATCAAGCAAAGAAGTACCAAATAATTTTGACATTCTACCTCTATAAGATAATGGATGTTGGCAGAAAATCAGTCTACCTTGAGAACATAGTCTGGTTTTCTATAGGAAAGTACCTAAGCACAGAAGTGCTATTTCAAGGAAAAATTCCCCAAGAATGGGGATTGGAGGCTTCCCACACATGTTTGATCTGAAAAAAGGGAATATATGGCCAATAGTGTTATATCGTATTACTTGCCCATAAAAAATAGGGATGTCTGTCCTTTTCGACCATGATTGTTCCAGCATAGTTCAGACATGAAGGATAAAATTGTAAACCACTGTCTTGGGGGCTCTCAGATCAGGAGAAGGGTATTGGAAAAATATGTGAGGGGAATATAGAATATTTCAAATCACGGATTTCAACATATTTTCATCAAATATTCATGGGGATATAAAAGGATTTTTCCATTGAAGAAGTTACCACTAGTTGGCAACCATGTTTTGTGGGCTGCTTCATAAAATGACAATTAGGGAACTTACTGCATAGTCAACTATGGAATCCTTTGGCTATAATTCCCATTATGAGGCTCATTTTTTGCAAGGATGACTAGGGAATATACTGAACTATTATGAAAAGGATCCTTCTTGTGTTATAAATTATATTACTTGGATATGGAGATAGATTTTTAAGACTTGAATGTTTATAGGCCTATGAGTATGATGTGTGGAAGGGCTATCATCCAATACAGAAAGGAAGTTTCTAGAATGTTGTTATCTAGGAAATTTGGAATTCCTTGCAAATATCTAGCTCATATGAAGAACGGGGGAACATCTATTTCCCTAGAGGAAACCTTAATGAGGGGAACCAAATCAATAGCTCTCGTATATACCTTTTTTGTACACAGAAGAGGGGGTACTCTATTTTACCCTATGGATTGGACTTAGAAATGTGAACTAGGTATCACTATATATCTCATTGGAAGGAGAATCAAGCCATACATATTTCCCGAATGAATATCTTCTACACTAATTGTATTCATATGTTGATGAAATGATTTTTTTAATATAGGCTCAAGCATTTTGTGAGAAACCATATTGGATCCTTTCTTATAGATATGACTCACACATGGGGGAGTGGAGGCATTTCTCATATTGTGCTGCAGCTAGGCCTAATATTGATGATCCAGACCTCACTATGTATCTTATAAGGGAAGGAATTAAGTCACATGTATTATTGAAGACTCATGAAGCATATCATTATGTGGTAAGGAAATGGCTTGTTCCAATGTGAAAATAGATATTGTGATTGGACCAAGGTGTAGGACATGGGCGTCACTATGTATCTTGCTGGGGCAATAATCAAGACACACATAGTTCTTAGGAAGATCATGTAATTTTTTTTCATGCAATGAGTAAATCTATGTTGCCTTTTAGGGTCTTTTGGGTAAGAAAATGATATCCCCAATGTGAATTGATATACCTTACTCATGAGCAGAACTGTATAACCAAACTTCTAAGCCCATGTGGGGTAGTTCTTGGTGTGGGAAACAAGAATTGGTAAAGGTTTCTTCCACAACAAAAGGGAAATATAAGGGAATGATAGTGGTATTTATATTTTGTCGTGGTTGGTTGGGGAGATATGATCCAGGCATTGCTACATATCTCATTAGGATGATAATAAATCCGGATGTAGTTCCTTGAAGGTTCTCTATGTTGGTTTGATCCATGCACATAGAGTGGGGATTATTTTATTCATGGTTGGACACATGATTATAGATCTAAATATCACTATGTACCTTTTTAAAAGAAAAGTGAAACCACATGTAGTGATTAAATTATATTTGATGTGGGTAAAGGGGGCCTTAATATTTTCAAGAGTGATTATTGGGCCCAATACATGTGATCTTGGCATCACTACACATCTTATTTTAATGAGAACCAAGACACTTGTACTGGAAAGGTTCCCTATGCATATTTGATTCCTGGTTAAGGAATTGGAATGGGGATTCTTTTCCTTACTAATGATTGGAAACAGTATTAGTGATTTTAACATCACTATGTATCCCACTAGAATGAGGGTCATGACACACAATGTTCATAGAAGAAATTTGCAGTTTAACATCATGTGTCAAGGTTGTAAGTTTCCAAACATGAAAAAGAAAAGGGGGGAAACGTGGTTGGACCATGGTGGTGTCACTACATATCATGATGGGTTAAGAATCAAGCAAAAAGTAGTTATTGGGAATATTACCTATGAAGGTATGATTAATACACTTAGGGAATAAAGGCGAATTTTTCTAAATTTCATATGGAACAAGAGATATGACCTGAGTGTCTGTACATATCTCATTAGAATGAGAAGAAAGCCACTAATAATTCTTGAACTTATCATCTAGTTTATCATCATGTGATAAGGACATGATAATTTGTGTAATATACCAATAAAGGGGTTCCAGGTTCCATTATGTAGTGGAAATAACTTGAATGTGGCTTATTTATGGGCGCTTACCATATTTTCTCCCTCATGTATGGTCAAGATAAAATCTCGACCCACTGAGGGGTTGGATGGATGTGATTGGGACATACACATGAGATGGAGGCCCATTTTTTAAGGGATCAAGAGGAGTGACTCAAGTCATGGTATTTTTGGGGATTCTTAACATCAAATAAAAGGTATTTCAATCATGTAGTTTAACATCATGTAGTGAGGATGAATGATTTCTCGAAATTTTAATTCATATGACTAGGACTTTGTTTCGTGCAGTTTTTTTTCATGTGACAAGGACAATGATGCCATGCAGTTTAATTTCAGGTAGCACATATTATATTTCATGACTTTTAAGGTCATTCGAAAACCCACTATAATATTTAAATTCTCAAAAATTGGGAATATTTGGTGCTATGTAGTTTAACATCTTGTATCTTGGATGATGTTGTGTGATTTCATAAAATATTTCTTTAGGAACCTTGCATTGGTTGGAGTTGTACTGAACTATCCATCCATTGAGATTCAAGAATAAGCTACATTATAGTGGACCTTGTGTATGGTGTAAGTTCACACCCACATTCGATCAATATTTGGAGTTTTATTTCATGGTATCATTGGAGTCCTAAGGACTAGTAACAATTCTCCTTGGAGGAATGAATGGAGGTTGACCTTTATTTTAAAAGCCTACACAATTTAGTTTTGATAAACTTCCAAGTGAAGAAATGTGTGCAGTATTTTTTCATTGAGTCCCTCCAATTCATCTATTCGCTTCTGAGACTGTATATTTTTAGATATTTAGTCACATATGGAAATTTATATAGATGTTAATTGAACCTCAATGAGTAGGATTGCTTCTTTTCTATATACAATGAGTACAGGGTCACCCGTGTGTCAATATAGGATGTAGTTATGTAGAAGCAAAAGGAATACAAGAGAATTTCAATATAGTAATTTTTATCTTTTTCTTCCAACATATGGATTATGTTTTACAAGGTCTTGTTGAAGGAATATATCTATCAATTATCGAATGCATGATAGAAGGATGAATGTTATGATTTTATGTGGTTATCCTGGTATATATTTTCCACCTAAGTGAAATATAAATTATTCATGTTTTTCATTAATATTGTATAATGGAAACTAAATATTTTAATAATTTTACCTTTGATGAATCTAACAATGATTTTGTCCTCAACTTCTTTGATGGGTATCGATTCAGTCCATTTGGAGATGAAATCGGTAGCAGTCAAGATGTACTTGAAATGGTTGGCCACATTGAGAGGATATGGTTCCACTATAAACATTCACCAAATATAAAGTTTCATGATTATTTTTTCATATATACAAACACTGGGGGTTTTTTATTAAGTTGTAATGCACTTGGAAATAATGAAATTTCTATATGAATTTTGTTCAATCCTCTATCATTGAAGGCCATGAGTATTTTTACCTTCTGATCTGATTAGAAAAAATGTGACCTGAATATTTTTTACCATATTTTCTTTCATATTTTTGTCCCATAATATTCAAAATATCCTCTCCTTTGACAAAGAGAAGAAGGAATCTACCAAAACCCCATTTGTAGGGGATTTTCTAGAGATGTGCGATTTCAAAAAGAGTGAAATTGACTGGTCACCACCGGATTGGCTCTTCCCCAACCCTATCCATTAGGATTAATCCATCCTAAAGTTATTTAATGATGTGAATCATCCACCCAGTGGAAGGGCTATATGGTTCTGGGATAGGAAAAACTTCATCGATCTCCGCATTTTTTAATTGAACAATAGTTGACACCATTCGATGATGAGTGATTCTATGGACTGCTTCATCTTGTTTTAGATATTCTGGTTCTGTAGATTCATTTTTTAACGCATCATCTAAGGAATTTTTGTATTATAGGACATGATTAAATTTTGTCTATGAGTGATAATTTTCCATCAACCCTCATATATGATTATGAATGGGGACCATCTCTTCTTTTTTTATGGCATAACCATTGATATGTTTGATTACCAATGCTTATTCACCTTTCACATCTTGCTGGTCCACTAATATTTGAAGTACCATTACCAATACTATAATGAGGAATTTATATTCCACCTCATTGTCGGTACAAAATTATAATAATACAAAGGAGTAAGGTAAAACTTCCTTTTCTGGGGAGATAAGCACAATCCGCAACCTAATGTTGTTGAGAATAGGGAATTCCATTCTCTTCTCTATTGGGCTCTAGGATGAACCATAAAAATAAATTTCCCACATTTGGAATCCACCTTTAATAAAAAATACCTCCTCATATGTAAAATTAGTATTTAATGATGTTTCATCTGCAGATGGGTGTTCTGTAAGGTTATATGCCAAGGCTAGGTCTTTAAATACTTTTTGAGGAACAGACTATATGTCAAATAGCTGTATAATAACCACCCCCATGCCATATTACCTATCAACATTGGAAGACTGAGTACACATTTGATCAGGTTATTTCAGGATCCCAATTGACCCTTGTGCTACTATAGGTATTGCCTCAATATATAAACTATGAAGATTAATTTCTGGAAGAAATTCTCAATATTTGAATAATGAGTCTCAACATTGATCATGGTTTGAATAAGATATTAAATGTTGTTTTCATTCCCAACATAGTTATTTTTCATATAGAAGGTGCCTAGTGATCACTATAGAGACATAACATATAGAATTACTGATATTCTTTCAACATGTGGCATTGACATCGGTGGAATTAGGAGGTATTTCTTGATGTTTTCAAATTCTTCATCGAAGTCACTGGTCCACTGATATGTGACCCCTTATTTGTCAATTTTTTGAAGGTAAAATTACTTCCATAAAAGTTGGATATGATTCACCAAATATAGGCCAAGTTCCTTTGATGTCCTCTAAACTATTTAAGGTTTTTAAGAGGAAACATACTAAGGATAGATTAATTTTTATTAGGATTCACTTTGATGTTGCGATTTCATATGATGGATATGAGAAAAATACCTAACACTACCATGAAATCACATTTCATGGGGTTCATCTTCATGATATATTGTCATAGATTGTTGAATATGGTTTCTAGTTCAGCCAAGTGGTCAGCATGTTGTAGGGATTTAACAAATAAATAATCAAAATTTCATTAAACATACATTCCTAGGAAAGTTTTGATGATGCTAGGCATAAAACATTGGTATGTGGAATCCACATTCTTTGAGCCAAAGGGAATTTCATAATAAGAGAATAATCCCTAATATGACTTGAAGTATATGGATTCTTTATCTTTTGGGGATATATGGATTTTTTTTATACCATGAATATCCATCCAAGAAGGAGATGTCTTGATAACCAACCGTCACATCGATCAAGATTCATGTGATCAGAACCAGGAAGTATCCATTCAGATAGTACATATTAAGATATGAAAGTTAATGAAAACTATGTTATTCCCCCTTTTCTTATTCATTGAGACAATATTTTCTAGACTTTTCAGATGCATCACCTCCCGGATAAAGTCATCCTTGAAGAGCTTGTCCACATTAGCCTCAATTTTTGAGGCATGAGTTTGGTGTGTCCATCTGGCTACTAGTTTGTATCACCAGTGGTCTTTTCAAGGACCCAAGTGATTGGTGGACAAATTGGGGTCAGAGAATAGAATTTATGTGTAATTGTTTGAAAATAAGTTAAGGTGTTTATTTAGGAAGGAAGTATATACCACCTTTTCATTAGAAGTCATGGAAACACAGATCTACATGGGTCATGGATCTTCTTCAATACCCAGATTTAGATTTTTGAGTTTATCCACAGTGGTTGAGATGGATTTCCTTCAATGTAATAGGGTAACAACTAAGGTATTAATCTTCTTATTGTCCCTCACATTTTAGTTATTTCTCCTCTTCCTTAATGGCATGTGATGATGTAATAATATCTAAATTAGGGGTGGAATCTTCATTCTGAAATCCAGAAGACAAATCCATGATTTCTAGATCACTTGTTAGAGTGAGTCTTTTCGGGGACTCTGAAGGTGAAATGAGGGACTAAAAATGATCCAATTAAATTTCACCCACTTACATGACATCTTCTCCAGAGCTGTCAGGTTTTGTTATTGTGAATTAAACCATAATAGTCACTAGATGTGTGTTTGAGCTTGGTAGAACCCCTTGGATTTGTTTGAGGGGAATCATGTACTCTGTACTAAGTTGTCTGAATGTGTCTTATAGAATCATTTCCAGAACATTTGGATCAATGATCTAAGAAAAATTATCATCGATGGACTATTTTACTTACTTGTGGTATAATCGTACATTAATGTATTGTGACTCACATGATTTGAACAGGTCCTTGTCAACATACAATGTCCCAATTTGACCATCGACATAATATTTGAGGCATTGGAGGTAAGATAAAGGAATGGATGCATGTTGATGTATCCAAGGTATTCCCACAAGGGCATTGAAAGATGCATTATTCCTAAAAACCCTGAATTATGAGTCAGAACCAAGATCCCCAAACTGAGTTCTAAGTGTTATCTTTCTAATAGGGTCTTTCTCATTCTTTCATAACCATATAACATTGGAGTAGAGGGGGAAAGGTGGGATTCATTGAAACATAATTGGATATGTTTCAAGACTAGAATGAGGTTGACTCCTAAGACAATTTCAATAAAGTATCGTTAGATATCAATGTTATTTATCATGGTTGATATATATAATGGTATGACATGTCCTTATATAACAGCAATCCCCATCCTAGTTTATGAAAAATATAACTGCATGATATTATACAGGATCCTTATCTACATGATATACTTTATCTGTGGAAACCTCAACTTCAATCTCCAAGGGGCACTACAAGGACTCTATTACTATTTCATAGAGATCATTAGACAGACTCAACGAATCTGGGATAAAAACTGCACCGACACTTAAACAATTGCTTCAAAATTTCATAATTTTGATTCAGAGGTCTAAGCTTCCCAAAATGGGTATGTTTTTTCACATGTTCTTTAGGAACATAGGTTTATGATGTAGATGAAATATACCATGGAATATGAGTTGAAAGTTCCACCACTACTGGTGGGTTAGGTCATTTTGGTTTTCTTACAAATCTAGGTTGATTAGGTAATGACATATCCTCTAATATATCTTCCAAGAAGAATATGTCAGGGTGGACCCTATCATGTTTTGTGGAATTCCCTTATTCTAATAGAGTTCTATATAGAGCTCTCCAATGTTTTTTATCTACCCATAATGGTTGATAAGGGATGAAGTTAGAGTATTGACCTCCACTAAGACTACATATTTCCATGTATCCTCAAACCTGAGGGCCTATTCCCCTAGTTCCCCAATTAGGTGTTGGGAATTCTTTTTTTTAGTCATGATAATCCTCTGTGAAGGGATCCATTAATTGAATAACATTAATGGAACTTAAGATCAAGTCCAAATATTATTTAAATCCCCTCTAACAATTCGACTTCTATTTTTCCATTCGACGATATAGTGCCAGAGATTATGGGATTGTTGGAATGAAGTCTTCTAAATTCAAAGATCGCTTCATTTAGGAAATTGGAAAACATTCCTATCTTATATCCTTAATTTTCCTGATTCATCACTTCTTGGAGAATTGGATTTAATATTATTGAGGTAACGATGGAATTAGCTATGTCATAGTATAAGTGGTTGATAGTGCAACCAGATGTTTCAACTATTTTTTTAGGATAGAATGTGTTGAATTAAACATATTTCTAACCATCCAGTCATTAAAATTATGTTTACCAATGTTTTTGACATAATTACATTAATTTTCATCTTTCGGATTGGTAGAAAAAATATATGCAACTTGAGAAAAAAATTCCTATGCTTCTCTTTCCTAGTGTCCACAAAATTTTACAGGGGTTATTTGAAATCAAAACAATCATGGATTTGGTACCCTAGCATTTTATGGAAGGGGGAATAGTTTGGGATATCTTCATCACATTATTTTATGGGATTATTGGGATTTATATTCTTGAAAAAGTTGTTATCCAACATTGAGATGAATTAACTATGGACTTGGTAATTTTAAAAATATTAGACCTGGATTTTCATTTCCTCAAACTATCTACACCTCTGATATCTTTGATCATCCTGATGTGGTGGGTGTTATGGCAGATACTCGGGAGGTGGAGCCACACCATATGGCATTATGTTTGAATTAGGAGTAGTTGTAATAAATTTTTTATGTGTAACTATAGTGGCCTATTATTTTCATATTCTCTTTACCCAAGTTTTTGTAATTACTCAGTACATTTCCATTATCTCTTTAATGGAGTCCTCCACTCATTGAGAAATTGTGGAATGGTTGTAAAACCCTACTATGTATTTCATAGGGATAAGTGGCATGCAAAAATCATCATGAATATTTTCTATACATAATTTTAGAAATGGTTGTTCAATGATTTGTAGGATTAAGGAGTATTCCAATCCTTTCCATTGAGAAATTAAATATGAGACTCCTTCATTATCTTACTACTTATAGTTTGAGAAATCAAAACTATTGTCTTCTATATTGTTGAGCTAAGCTTGAAGATAAATTTCTAATATCTGTCTTCTCATATTGTGACCGACAAAGATTATAATATATGTACCATATGAAATCTGGTCCTTATAGAAATTGTATAATACACCTAAGTTTCAGTTCATCATATGGTTCAGGGGTACCTACCAAGGGTTCACAATGAGAGATGAAATGCATCAAATACTACTTGGGGTATCCTTATCCATTAGAAATAAGAATTGTTGGGTTCCCAAAATTTGGCGTGGGAAGAGTTGGGTCTATGAATTCAGTGTACAACTTCTTTTTTGACTACATCGGCATGTGACATTCCTCCATGGATTCCAATCGAGCAATTAGCGACTCAATAGTTTTCATGATCATTCTTGGAATTTCTAGCTGCGATGGAGCTCAAAAAAGTCCATCAGTTGGAGCCTAAATGCATGGGGTGGCTGGTAGAGCCATTGGACATTACATTTCTACTATCTATTGTGGGTAACCAATAGGGTCAGGCCTATATGGATTTGACTGACCCTACTCTGGTTTCACACCCAAGGTAGGTAATTCCTGATCTGGTGATGTGGGATTCAAATATATTGGTGGTTGCCATCCCACGGTGATATGATATTCCAAATCTGCTTCAATCACTGTAGCAAACACCTTTTATTGAGGTACAATAATTGAATTTTCAATTTGAGGATCTTCCTCTAAAACATATCTAGAAGGAAGACTTTCTTGGAGTAAATATATGTTGATTCTTCTCAGTTCATTCATATATTCTTCTTACTGAGAAAATTTTTCTTCCAGAGAAAGGGGTTTAACCTCTACGAGTGGTGGGTGAGATACAATATAACCCTTCAATTTTTCTTATTGGACAACATTTTTGATGTTAAGTCTACATTGTTCAATGGATTTACCAATTTAAAGAAAAGCCACTGGTTTCGTGTAAGCACACCTATGTCATTTATTTTGGTGTCAACCACATTATGAATCGAACATCATATTTTGACTCCTCTAAATTGGCCTCGTGTTTTGAAGAATATGAGGGGGGCATTGATGATGTTCACTGATGTGAATTTTTTTTAGAATTATATCAATGTATTTTCGAGATTATCTTCTTCTACGCCATCCATGTAGAATTTTTCTCTTCTTTGCTAATTCTCTAGGAGCTGGTTGGAAGATTGTAATCAAAAGAGAACCTCTATATAATTCAGTTGCGTGTGTTCTAAGGGAAGGTAAAGGATCATGATATGGGATGATATTGGAGGGTTCATTATATGATATTTTCCCCACTTGTGAGAAGACTAATTCTCACTGAGGTGTGGGTTATTGAGGTTAAAAATCCCCCATTCCTAAGGGCTGGGGATATTCCATTTCTAATTCCACAAATCATCTGGCCTATTTGGATGGAATCAAGAATTGAGTTAAAAAATAACCCATCCCTATGTGATGGGTTACCTCCTAAACTACCATGGATGACAGTACAATTAATTCTCTTAGGATTCTATGGATTGTTTTTCTACCGTCAGTTGTGTGAATCATTCACCATGCACTTAAATCACCCTCCCCTGAAGAGCGTTGTTCTATTTTTTAAATCAGTGTTATGTAACAGTGAGTTTCCCACAAAAAGTGGGATTTAAAGATATTTATAGATTCTTGGTGAAATATTATTTCAATATACTACTATATTCTAGACCAATGTTAGTGAGAGTCAGTCAAGGTTTGTTTTTCCTGAACATGTCTTTGGTTATGAACAAATTATGTTTGTCGGTTTTGGCTTAAACATAGGATGTTTCGTTACACCAAGTTTGGTGGTATTTTCTTGTTATGTTGAATGGTGAAATATAACATTTCATGTTCACCCCATACACTAATATCTATTCCAGATTGGGTATCAATGATCAACTGGCAAAATCTCATTAATGTGTGGAGGTATGCACATTGATGGGATCCTTGCTATTTCATGGTCTTTGGGTGCCTTGAATCCATGAGAGATGCCAAGTCAATTTGGTGTTGCATCCCTTATATTTCCATGATGTGAACATGATAATAATCATAAGGTAATGCCTTTTCTTTTATGTGATGAATATTTTTCCTTATGTTGAGTAGGATATCATGCACCCAATAAGCTAACATTGCCTCTAGAATATTGTATTTAGTTCTAGATAAATACTAGAATATGACTGGCATGTCAACATTTTTCAGATGATTTGTGGTGTTTATGATATCTTTATCACCTTTTTTAGAGGATCTTCCACTTTGTTTGACCATAATGGATTGTTTTTTTTCCTCTTTGTCATAATCAGTGAGATCAGGTCGGACATATTCTATTGAATTGGATGGAGTGTGACACAAGGTTGGTTTAGAGAATTATCATCACATTGGGATATCTTCTAGTTGAGAAAGGATTTTACCTTCCAATGACAAGGTATCATACATGACTGAACTCATTTTCTTATATGCCTCATGGTAGAAGGGCTTTCTCATCACTACGTTTCCAATTGGATAATTCCTTTGTCAACATGAAACAATACTACATATAGAACATTCATAGTGAATTCCATCACGGGGAGTACCACCATGTTGGATAATAGTAAGTGGAAGACCCTATTGCTCTGTGGTCTTCTAACCACAAGGAGGGTTTTGTAGATCTCATCAAGAGATAATCTCTCAAGATCTAAGAGATTACTGTCAAGTATCAAGCCGTCATGGCCAAGAATCTAACAATGAACAAAAAATTTAATACTAATAAACCCATAATTTGGTAACAATATGGTAGGATCTTGAGCTACCATATATAATTATCTATCAACTTAAAGAACTATTAAATTAAGAAGTGTTGAGTCATATATCAACTCTTAATTTTACAATTGTGTCTGATGAGTCTTCTTCTTGGATTCTGTCATTAGATAAACTAGGGCCACATGCTGGGGGGAAGTTTTTTTCATGGGTAGGTGTTTTTTCCTACCTTGTAGTGGCCATTGGGATACACCGATTACCTCAAATTGGAGTATATATAAGTTCCTGATCTGGTTGTCTGTATACTATGGGGGATTTTTTCCCATAACCCTCATGAATTAGATAAGTGGTGTGTATCATCTCTTGGGTAATAGAATAGTGAATCACCCCATTTTTTTGGGATTTAAGTGTGTTTCTATCCCTCATGAACTACATTAATCACTGTGATGATGTCCTAGAATGTCTGTAAGATGTGGGATAAAATATGCATATGAATTTTCCCAATTTACAAGATGTGATTAGTGACTTCAATGACTGAAACATGGATATATATACAGTTTGTGTCTGTATTAGGTGTATGTGACTACTCACATCCTCTATTTCCAATTAGTGGGTACTGACTGTACTCATGTGTTTGAAAAAAGAGTTGGGTCAGCCCCCTAATCTTCATTAGGACTTTCTGAAACACTTTTCCTGATGTTGTTAGACGAAATTACTAATAGACTTGATGAATGTAAGAAAGTGGGTGATCATACTTGTGGATTTCCACCAATATTTTTTGGTATAATTCATTGAGTGCATTCAAATGAGTCTGCTGATAGGGTTGGTGGGTAAAAATAGGTGTATGTTCTTTCTTGTGGTATGCCTCCTGATTTGAACAGTGGGATTCCTTGGATGGTTCTAGGTGAATCTACTGCATGTTTGAATTAATTAGGATGGGTGTATGTTACCATTCATAATTTTCCACAAAATTTGGTTAGTGAGAGTCTTTGGACAGGGAAGAGGTGTTACCTTTCTCCCTGTTGGCCAATTGTCGTCCTCGGTAGACCGTCTTTCATGCCCAGGTCTGAAGGATTTGTTCTAGAAAACCAAGGACAACACCTTCATCATGTTGAGGGTTCACTACCATGTGATGTTAGAAGCTTCAATTTATATAAGGATCCCTTGAGAAATACCCAATTGTCAAATTTATGAGTCAGTATGTGGTCTCTTGATCCACCTCCATGTGATATGGGAGGGATTAGTTGCCATGTTTTATCGATAAGCTCCCAAAATGGTAAAATAAGTGGGGTTAGTTATGTCTAAATCAGCACCACTATTCATTATTTTCTGGATGATTGGTGGGACTTTTCTAACTGCGGGGTTTTTTGGAAAGCCTCCAGGTTTGGGATTGTACCATTTTGATGGTACTCTCGAACCAGTGTTTTTGGGACCCAATAATGAAGGTGTTAGTTTAGTGATGACGTACTCTGTTTGGATGAAGATATATCCTTAATATTAGTCAGGGAATTCGTTTGTGAATGTTATATTGTTTCCATTTTATTGAAAGGATCTATGAGATTAAGGGCCTAACATATATGACAAACCCAAACAAGAAAACCCTATCAAAATATCATCATATTTGAATGAACACATGTGTGATTAATTGTCTTTTTTGACTGTCTTTAATTAAGTGAAAGGGGATTTATAGATGGTCAAATCTATCATCTTGGTTATGGATTCATGTCAAGTTCATCTTATTTTTTTTCTTCAGTTGAACATAATTTTCAGCCAGGAATCATTATTTTTGAACGGTTTCCAACTAGTTTGTTAGTGGAACTAGAAACAACCAACAGTTCTGTATCCATGGGGAATTACTTTACACGGGTAGGTTCTCATTAGGAAATTTGGTCAACTTTGTTTTAGAAATCGCATTGGTCTATAGAATAGGATCTTGGGATCATCACAAAATTTTGTGGGGAATTATTTTCTACTATAGGGATCTCTTATATTTTTATGATATGTTCATGAATCATTTATTAATTCAAAATAATTATGTGGATCTACCTTAAATTAAAAATAATTTATTATAATGTATGGAGCTTGGAATCAACTATATGTATCTAAGGATCTTCATAAATAGAGATTTTTTTGTATCCGAGGATCTCCAATAATGGTATCCTCTTGTGTACTACGTAGTGATTATTTGGTTGTTATTGGGAAGATAATGTCTTTATAGCCACTTATCGAGGCACTCTAAAGTTTATTGTAATCTAAGGAGACTAGATTTGTTTTGATATTTTGATCTAACCCATAGAGGGGATTCCTATATATCCATATTAAAGGAATCATAACCCACATAGTTTGGTTACACTGAATGGGACACACCATACCTTTTAAGTTCATGTGTCAAGGACCTAACAATATAGTTAAACGTTATTCGGCAAGGATGTCTTGTCTAATGGTGCCTAGAGAATGTTTGGGAAAGGTAATTATGTCAAAGATGCCCAGGAAACATAGAAGAAATATGGATTATGTGGTTTAATTAGACCATACTGGGAATGTAGGCCAGAGAGAACAAGGTTGATTTGGTGTATTGGGTCTTGGCCTTAGAGAGGCTTACTATGTATCCCATTTGGATGGGAATCAAAGCCAGTGTAGTTTAGTTGTGAGGAGCCACACCTCTGGAGGCCCTTGATGGTTTTTTTTGATAAGGCATATGGCCCTTTGAGAGGATTTATTTGGGTATTACTCAGGAAGAGGATTCCCTATAGCGATTTTAGGGGTTTAATTGGGAATTAATTCTATGAAGTATTCCCCTTGATCTCAAGCCCTAGGTAGGAATCCTTCGTATACTGGTTATTGTAGGAATCAGAGTTACCATAGTTCAGTAAATGACATAGATCATTTGGATTTCATAAACACCACTAACCTATATTACCATGATAGTCATTCTTGGTCTGACAACAAGAGGAATTAGATGATCTAGTAAACCACACAATCTACTTTTGTCTGCAAGTGGAAATAGAAAAAAATCCCAAAGGAAGAGGGATGGGTCATTGAGTATGATGACCTCCTATAACCCATCATCCACTGATGGAAGATTGTTGGGATAGTAAAAGTACCTCCTAGAAATTTACTCTTGAATGGAACTAGGGTATCGATAATTTTGAAGAAATGGAGAAGGATGGAGAGGAGAGGACTCTGGCGCCAATCCATTCTCTGACCCAATGGCTAGGAAGAAGAAACGAAAAATAGCGAATCCTTGTGTAATAAAGTATATGGGAATAATCTAAGAGTTATTCCTTAAAATTGGACCCATGTAATGTGAGGAGGATCTCGTTACCTATTGAATGGAGAATAATGAATAATCCTTACAGTCTTTATGGGGAACCGGAGGCTCTATGTCACAAAAATGAGGAGAGGACAAGGTCCTAACCCTAGTATCCAAGATCATTAACTCCCTAAAATTATCCATGGGGTAGGGGACCACGTGACCTTAGGGATACACAATAACATGCACCCTAAGCACCTATAATGTCCATCCATACAGGCATGAGAAACCTCTGACTATATGAATACACACCCAAATGAGGGACACACTAGAGTGCCACTCTACAAAGTTGTTGATGTCTGGAAGCTTTGGTGTTGGTTTAAACATATTACCTCTTATATAATAGAGAAAAAATAATATAGTCCCTTCCATGAATGTATTTGAATAAGGGATGAAATCTCTTGTAACTGATGGGTGTAGGTGCTAGTCATATGTGATGGGTGCATGGCATGGGTGGAACTCAAAGTGCTTCGCACAGGGAGGAATAAACATACATGAGATGAATATGCCTAAATAAAAAGAATAAATATACAAAAACACTAGGAAAAGTCTTTAGCCTAAGAACTAGGGGTCTATTCATGTGTCCCTAGATGGTTCTAGTGTTGGTACTTTCTTAAGGAAGGGGGATCATATAGGTGGTTTCTTACTATAGGAAAAGGGTTCCTCACACAAGTGTTTTGTGCTAGGGACCCTTAAAGGAGTAGGATCTCACATATCCCCTTTAATTATCATTTATCTCTAGTTTTGGATTTATTGATGAGAAATTTAAGAGGACCTGGGTGGAGGGGATTCACTTTAAGAGATCGGGGGGTCCTTCTGAATTTTTAGTTGTTCAAATAAAAAGCGTAGGAGTCCTATTTATAGGAAAACTGAGGACCCTAGTAAAAGAAATTTGTCAGCACATGTTCATGGTGTAGATATATTGTATTGGTATGTCATACCTTTTTTCCACATGTTAGGGGGGAGCCTTCCGGTGCATCGTTTCTGGCATGTAAGGCCTCCACGTGGGGCTCTTTTGATCATATTTTCTGTTTCTTCACATTTTTAACAGTCTTAGAGTTACTTTCATAATATTTTACTCCCATAGAAAAAATAGAGTGTAAACAAGGGTCTTTAATGTTTTTAGGTGTTTTATAATTTTTAGAAATTTTTATGGTTTTAGGGTTTTAAGAGGTTTCTTAGGTTATTTAGGGATTTCAAGGTTTTTAGGTGTTTTTTTGGTTTTAGGGTTTTAGGGGTTTTTAGGGTATTTAGTTGTATTTAGTATAATTTTAAGGTATTTTAGGATATTTAATTAGGTATTAGGGGTTTTAGGAGTTTTTATTGGGTTTTAGGGTTTTTAGGTTTTTATGGTTTATTTAGGGGTTATAATGGTTTTTAGGATTATATGGATCTTTTGGATTTTTAGTCGTTTCCATGTTTTTAAGTGTTTTATGTTTTTTTTGAGTATTTTTAAGGGTTTTGGGTTAGTATGGTCTTTTTTTGGTTTATACTGTTTTAGTGTGTTTTAGGTTTTTTTTTGTTTTTAGTGTTTTTGGGGTTTTTGGGGTTTTTGGGGGTTTATGTTATTTTACTATATTTAAAGGGTTTTATTAGGTTTTTAGGTTTTTAGGGGGTTAATGGGTTTTCTTTAGTTTCTTGTAATTTTAGGGTTTCTTGTGTCTTTAAGGTGTTTTAAGGGATTTGGGGGTTTTAGGGATTATTTGGGGTTTGTTATGTTTTGGGGGGTTTTTGGGATTTCATGGATTTTCAAGGTCATAGGTATCTTCAAAAAATTTAGGTTTTTTATGGGTTTTTATGTTCTTTGTGATTTTAGGGTTTTTTATGTTTTTTTTTGTGTTTCAATGGATTTCAATGTTTCTTAGAGTTTTTTTTACTTTTATCATTTTTTGGGTTTTTATATTTTATAGGGTTCTAGAGTTTTTAGGGATTTTAGATTTTTGTATGGTTTTTGGGTTTTTAGTGGGGGGTTTTGGAGTTAGGTTTTTATGGTTTAGCGTATTTTATGGTTTTTAGAAAATTTTAGGGTTTTGGGAATTGTTAGGGATTTTAGTATTTTTAGGAGTTTTAGGGTTTTAAGGGTATTAAGGGTTATTAGGAACGTTTAGGGATTACTAGGGTCCTTTGGGTCCGCTAGGGTTTCTAGGATGTTTTATGGATTTTGAAGTCTCTTTTGGATTTTAGGGGTTTTAAAACCTTTTAGGATTTTTTTTAATTTTTTTTATTTTTTATGTTTTCTTATTATTACGGTATTTTAGTAATTTTAGTGTATTTAATGGGTTTTACCTTGTTTTGGGGTTTTTAGTGTTTTCAGTGTTTTTAGGAATTTTATGGAGTTTAGATATTTCAAGGTATTCTTAGGGGTTTTAGGTTTTTTATGATTTTATATGTGTTTTGAGTGGTTTTTATGGGTTTTTGGGTTTTTCTAATTTGGTGTTATTTTTACAGTTTTTAGGTTTTTTAAGGTTTTTTAGTATTTTTACAGTTTTTAATATTTTAGCAATTTTTAGTGATTTTAGGATTTTTAGTGTTGTTAGTTATTTTATGGTTTTATAGTTTTTACGGGGTTTTTTTGTTTTTTGTGGTTTTTACTACTTTTTGGATATCATTGGGGTTGAAGTGGTTTTTAGGGTTTTTGGATTGCTTTAGGGGTTATAAGGTTTTTATACTTTTTGTTTTTTGGCTATTTTTTCTTATTTTAGGATCTTTTGTAATTTTTAGTTCCATTTAGGTTCTTTTAGTGTTTTTAGGAACTTTTAATGTTATATGGGTTTTAGTTATTTTATTACTCTTTTATAATATTTAGTAGTTTTAATGGTTTTTTAGGATATCATTGGGTTTTAGTGGTTTGTATGGTTTTTTAGATTACTTTAGGGGTTTTAAGGTGTTTACGGTTTTTCATTTTTGGAGTATTTTTTGTTATTATAGAATCTTGTAGCATTTTAAAGTTCATTTAGGTTTATTTAGTGTTTTTAGGAACATTTAATGTTTTATAGGTTTTTAGATATTTTAGTATTGTTAATGTTTTTATGATTTTAGGTGTTTTAATAGGGTTTTTTTTTTCAGGGTGTTTAGGTTTCTAGGGTTTTTAAAGGTTTTATGGGTTTTTTGTGTTTTATATGTTCTTTATGTTATTATGGATTTTAATGTTTTTTTGGTCTTTTAGTGTTTTGAAGGGTTTTTGGGGGTTCTTAGTGTCTTTAGGTTCTTAAATTTGTTTTAGGTTCTTTTCATCACTTTTGGTTCATTTAACATGTTTGAGGGTCTTATGATTTTTAGGGTATTTTTCGGCTTTCATGGTTTTTGGATTTTTTTGGATTTTTTCATTTTTAGGGTTCTTTTGGGTATTACTGGGTATTTTATGAGGTTTTTAGTCTTTTTTGGGATTTTTTTTTGTTTTTAGGTCTTTTAGGGTTTTTGGAGATTTTAGTATTTTTTTGTGTTTTATGTACATTTTAGGGTTTTGAAGTTTTCTTTGGTTTTTAAGTGTTTTAAGGGTATATATGAACTATTAGGTATTTTATGGTTTTTATGGAAATTTTGGGGGTTCACGGTTTTAGGGGGTTTTAGTGTTTTATAGTTTTGAGTGTTTTTAGGGTTTTAAATTTTTTTACGGGTTTTTTGGGTTTTTTTGTCTTTTATGGTTTTAAATATTTTTAGGGTTTGATTGTTTTTAAGAAGGTTTTTAGGGGATTTTTTGTATTGAGTAGTTTTAGGGTTTTTAGGTGGTTTAGGGGTTTTATTGTAATTTATGTTTTTGAGGGGTTTTAATGCTCTTTTAGTATTTTAAATATCTTTATGGTATTTGGGGTTTTAGAGATTTAAGGGTTTTTAGGTCCATTTAGGGGTGTTTGGGTTCTTTTTGGCTTTTTATATCCTTTTAGGGTTTAGGGTGTAGAGTATATGGTTAAGGTTTTGTGGTGAATGATTTAGGGTTTAGGGAATTGGGTATAAGCTTTTGGGTGTTGCGTATAGTGTTTAGGGTTTAGTGTTTTTGGAATGGGATTTAGAGTGTATAGTTTTGGGTTTAGTGAGAAGGGTATAGGGTTTCAGGTGTAGGTTTTAGGTTTTAACGTGCATCATATAATGATCATTGTGTAGGGTTTTGGAATTGTGGTTTAGGATTTAGGGTTTATCATATATGGTTTATGGTTTTAGTTGTCTTTATTATTTTTGGGTTTTAGGGTTTTTTATTTTCTAGTTTTCTAAGGGGTTCTATGGGGTTGTCAAGGATTTCTATGAGTTTTATGGGTTTTAGGTTTTTCTTATTAATTTAGGGGTTTTAGGGATTTTATGGTTTTCTAGTGTTTTTATAGTCTTTAGGGGTTAGAGGGATATTTTTTAGGGTTTCAATGTTTTTAGGGGTTTTATGTGTTTTATGTGGGTTTTAATGTTTTGTAGGGATTTTAAGAGGTTTTTATTTTTAGGGAGTTTTGGTTTCTTATGGGTTTTGTTGGGTTTTAGATTTTTTAGGGGTGTATAATTTTTTTGGGTTCTTAGTGTCTTAGGGGTTTTAGGATTTTTTTTTGGTTTTTAGGGTCTTATAACATTTTTAGTGGGTATGGTCTATTTCATGGCCTTTCATGGTTTTTAGTTTTTTTTTTATTTTTATGGTCTTTTAGGTGGTTTTGTGTTTTTACAGTCCATTTGGGTTTTTATGTTTTCATAGTCTTCTAGGGTTTTAGAATCTTTTTGGGTATTTTTGGGTTTTTAGTGTCTTTTAGGATTAATTAAAATTTTTAAGGTCTTTTGGTTGTTTCATTGGGTCCTATAGGGATTATAAAAAAATTTAGGGTTTTTTTGGTGTTTTAGGGTCTTTTTTTATTTTTAGAGTCTTTTAGGTTTTTGTAGTGTCTTTTTTGGTTCTAGGGGTTTTTTTGGGTCTTGACTGTTTCTAGTTACTTTTAGGGTTTTAGGGGTTTTTAAGTTCTTTTTATGGGATTTATTGTTGTAGTGTCCTTTTGAGTTATTATTATCTTTTCATGTATTTTATGGGTTCTAAGTACTTTATGGGTTTTTAGGTTTTTTACGGTTTTTAATGCTTTAGGGATTTTTAGGGTTTTAGGGGATTATGGGCTTTTAGTTATATTTAGGGATTTTAGGAGGATTTATGGGATTTTTGTGTTTTTAGTATTTTTGTAATATTTAGGGATTTTAGTTCTTTTATGGGTTTTTGGGATTTTTGGGGTTTTCAGGGTATCTTGGATTTTTAAGTTTTTTAAATTTTTTGTGGTATTCTGGGTTTTTAAGTTTTTTAGGGGTTTTAGGCTTATTTTAAGGTTTTTATAGTTTTTAGGGATTTTAGGGTTTATTTGGTTTTTATTGTCTTTTATGAGATTTTATGGTTTTAGATCCTTTAGGGTCATTTGGGGGTTTAAGAGTCCTTTAGGGTATTTTATGGATTTTTTTATGTTTTTACGTTTTTCAGTTTTTTAGTATCTTTATTGTTTTTAAATTGTTCGGATTTTAAGGTATATTTTGGTTTTTATAGAGATTATCATGGTTTTTAAGATTTTTATAGTTTTAGTGTTTTGAGTTTTTAATGGTTTTATGGGTATTTTTGATTTTAGTGTGATTTAGAGTGTTTTTAAGGTAGTTAGGATTCATGGGAGTCTTTTAGGGTCTTTTAGGGTATTTTAGGTGTTTTAGGTTTTATTATGTTTTTAGGGTTTTTTGGGGTTTTGATTTTTAGGGGTTTTAGACTTATGAGGGATTTAATAGGGTTTTGGAGGTTTTGGGTTTTAGGGTGTTTTATAGGTTTATAGAGTTATAGGGTTTTATTTGATTTTTTTTTGTGTTTTAGGATCTTTTTAGGTATTTAGGGTATTTAGGGTTTTAGGTTTTTATGGGTTTTTTTATTTATTTTTTGGTTTTCTAGTTTTAAGGTATTTACGATTTTTATGGTTTTTTGGGTTGTTTAGGGTTTTAGGATTTTAAGTTGCTTTAAGGGGTTTTTAGTGTTTTAAGGGGTCTTATGTTATTTCAAGGTCTTTTCTGTTTTTTGTGTTTTAGGGCCTTTAGGGGTTTACATGGTGTTTTTAGGTTATTCTAGAGGTTTAAATGGGTTTTAGTGTCTTTTAGTGTTTTAAAGGTTGTTTAGGGTTTTTAGTGTTTTTATTTTTTTTTTATATTTTTAGGGTTTATAGTTTATTTGTGTGATTTTAATGTATTTTAAGGACGTTCAGGGTTTATTGTATAGTTTATAGTGTTTAGAGTGTGGGGTTTAGGGTTTACTATGTGTTCTTTATGGTTTATGGTGTAGGTATTATGGTTTAGGGTGAAGGGTGTAGGGTTTTGGGTGTAGGTTATTGGGTTATGGGGTAGGTCATTGGGATTAGGGTGTAGGTTTTTTGGTTTAGGGTATAGGGTATACGTTTTCAAGTGCATGGTTTAGGGTTTTGGATTTAGGGTTTAGGGTATAGGGTATATGTTTAGGGTATATGGTATAGGATGTAGGTTTTTCCGTTTAGGGTTTAGAGTGTAGGTTATTGGATTTAGGGTTTTTTTGGGGATTGTAGTATTTTTTTATTTTTTAGGGTTTTAGTGTTTTATGGTTTTTAGGGTATTAAAGGTTTTAATGTTTTATAGGTTTTTCGAAGTTTTCCGAGTTTTTATGGTTTTAAATGTGTTTTTCATGTTTTTTTCTAGGTTTTATGTTATTTCTTGTAATTTGGATCTTAAGGGTGTTTTTAGGTTTATAGGGTTTTTAGAGTATTTAGGGGTTTTTAAAGGTTTTAGATGTTTAATGATTTTAGGGGATTTGGAGTTTCTAGGAGTTTTTAGTGTATGTTTAGTATTTTTTCAAGGGTTTTTGGGTTTTTTGGGTGTTTTTTATTTTTTTCATATTTAAGGGTTTTAGGGGCTCTTGATATTTTCAAGAATTTATGTGGGTTTTTATTTTTTAAATGTTTTAGGTTTTTACGGTATTATGGTGTCACTGGTGGAAATTGAGGCTTTCCAAAAAAAATATTCCAACAATTTGTTCAAACTATTGGTATACTATTTCTGGATCATCCTTTTCCAACAGTTTAAAGAAACTGTTGGTATACTTCTCTTAGAATCATGCTTTCCCAATATTTTGATTAACCCATTGGGAAATAATTAATTTTACTAATGTATACCAACTGATTTTTAGAACTGTTGGTAAAGAATATATTTCCCAATTTTTTTTAAAACCGTTGGGAATGTTTTTCCCCAAATACATAGTAGCTCGACATCCCCCTTTCGTGCGATTGGAGCCCTAACAAAAACTCTCCCGAACCTATGTCTTTACCCTAGGTTGAAAAAACTCCTTTCACCTGATAAATCCATCTTCAATCAAGTAATTTTTTAGATCCACACTTCAAATAGGTATGTTATACCTCAGTTTTAATTTTCTCCATCTATTTTTTTTTGTTTTTGTTTTTGATTTGGCCTAAATTGGAGGTCTGTATGGTCTGTGGCATGGTATACCCAATAAGTTCACGTTGATTTGTTTTCTGTTTTCATTCTACACATCACATGTCATGATTGTGTGAATCAAATTTATTTAAGTCTTCAAATACACTCATTATGTATAAGGTTATTGAACCATACGAAATAATGGTGGTGCTGGTGTATCTTCACTCAATTTTGGTAAAAGGTTTGTTTAGTCATATTGTCTCGAGGTGGGTAATGGATATAAGGATAATCAATGTGAAGGTATTGGGGACCATTGGGGTAATGGTGTAGGTGGATGTCCATTTTTTAGTGGGGTGATATGGTAGTTTCTATACACTATAGTTTAGTTGAAAATTGGATTTAGATTTCGTATTTATAGTTTTTGTTCAAGAAATAATGGGAAGGGTAGTGATATTGAGGATTAATTGGGTGTTGGTTTGGTGATGGAATAGAATTTTGTTATTTGTTATATTGGGTATAGGTAATTTTAAAGGTATTGTATGGGTATTTCCTCCCCTGAACACCCCCACCCCCACCCCCTGGACACTCCATACCCCTAATGGACCCCGCTGCCTAGACAGCCCCCACCACACTGGACACCCCCTGGTCACCCCCCCCCCCCATTGGACACCCCCTTTACTCCCACCCCCCTTGAAAATTCCCCACCTTCTAGACACCCCCACCCCTTTGGACAACCCCCACCCCCTAGATACCCCTCACACATGGACACCCCCACCCCTGGACACCCCTCACCCCCCATGGATAGCACCACCTCCCCCTGGACAACCCCATGCCCCCAGACACCCCCACCCCCCCGGACAGTCCCACCACCCCCCTGTACACTGCCACCACATGGACACCCCACCCCAGGACCCCCACCCACTAGACACCCCCACCGCCTGGAAACCCCCATCCCCTTGGAAAAACCCACCCCCTTGGATATGCCCCCTTGGAAACCACCTCACCCCATGGACACCCCCACCCCATCTGGACACCCCTACACACCTGGATAGCCCCCGCCCCCCAAGACCCCCCCCCCCCCCGGACACCGCCCCACCCCCTGGACAGCCCCCACACTCCTGGATATCCTCCCCCGGACACCTCCCTGACCCTGGGACATCCCCACCCCCCAGACATCCCAACCCCATGGATAGCCCCCACCCCTGGACATCCCCCCACCCTCCTGGACACCCCCCGAACACCACCCCACCACTTGGACACCCCCACCCCCTAGACACCCCCACCCCCTTGTACATCCCCGCCACCCCCTAGACAGTCCACCACCCCTTCTGGACACCCCACCCCTTGGACACCCCCTGGAAACAACCCCACCTCTAGGACACCCCCACCCCTAGACACCCCCACCCCCTTGTACAACCCCCACCCCCTGGACTGCCCCCACCCTCTGAGACACCCCACCCCCTTTGACATCCCCCTTTACACCACCCCACCTTATGGAAACCCCCACCCCCTAGACACCCCCACACAATGAATACATCAACTTTGGGTATTGGGTGTTATGAAAACTCTTAAAATTTCAAAATATTTCCATTTTTTAGTTTCAATAACTTATTTAAAAAACATGATTTAGTCATTCTGCATCATTGATGAAAATAATTCACTTTTTAATATCCTAAAAAATGTTCTATCAGGTCCATGGTATCCTCTTTTATGTGATAAATTAAAAAAATTCCTAAACATATTTTACCTCAAATTTAGGCTCACATAACTGAATTAGTATATCTTCACATTGTTTTAATAATATGGTATCATCCTAGAAATAGTTCACTAGATCAACCTTAAACCCTTTCCTTTATGGATTTCTAAAATGGGGATAGAATATCCCATTTGGAAAATAAATTTCAATCTCATCATTCGAAATCTCCCTGCACATGGAATCATTCTTCTTTTCCCCATGGAACCTTCATCTTATGACATCAAACTCCTCTTACTTCCATTTAATATTTCATGGAGCATGATCCAAATGTATGACCATGATGTTTCATTCCCTATGGAAATATTTACCATCATTTTAGATTATATTTCCCTTTTATTGAGAATATATATAATGAATATCACTCAAATAATCTACTAAAATATAAAATTTCTTTTATCTAAAATTTACTCAACTCCGGAATAATTCTCCCATACAAGTGTACATGATCTTTTAAACTCTTTTATAGTTCTTCATAGATATTAAAAACCAGTTATGAACATTTTATTGGTCTCAAAACACTCTTCATTTCTCATGTGATCAAGTTATTAATTAGTTCATTGAATACTTGAGAATAATGGGATTCTTCTCCTTCAAAGGCTCTTGGATTCAAAATCTCTCCTCCTCTTTGACATAAGATGTATAGTACTCTCCAAATTATTCCATATATTATTTATGTTCTCTTAATATTAAAAACATTCATAGTATTATATTTATAATTGAAGTCAATATCATGGGTTTATATTAATTTATAGTATTTTGTTATAAATATAGTAATTTTTGTCTTTTATATTATGATTCTCATATAGAGTAGTGTGTTAGTTATGGTTTCATATAAAGTGAAAAATTATTGTTTACATAAATATATTTTCGATTAAAATTCAATATTATTGAATTAATTTTGACAAAATGACTCATAAAAATTCTTTTAATAGAATAGATAGAAGTTGGTTGTTTGAAACCGATCAGATCTCAAGAGATTTTTAAAATAATTTGGAGATCTTTTTAGATTTTTCATTTCACAATGCTTCAAGAAGTGTTCAAATACACTTCCCTTGTTATAATTGTGTTGGAAGACCATGGATAAGCTGAGAAGAAGTAATCAATCACATAAAAAAAATATGGTTTTTAAGCAAACTACTATGTGTGATATCACAATGGGGAGAAAATAAAATCTCAAATTTCAGATTAAAAAAATTAGAGGACTGGATTGGAGTGTTTTTTATATTACCAATTTCTATTTATTCTTCATCCGGAAAATAAAAGGATTATAACCCAAGAAGACTTCGATATGAGAACATATGATGCATCTAATGAAAATAATGATATTTTCATGGGGAGAAAATTGAATGATGCTTCCAGGGCTCCAGTATATCGACAATGCGGTAAAATAAAAAATTTGGAATTTTTAATCTGATTATTTCATGGGAAGAAAATGTATGGGATTTCTAAAACATCAATAAATTACATTATTACCTTCTTCAAGGACATATTTATAGATGATGTAGATATTTCCTCAAACCACTATATGGAATTGATGTTAGTTGAAGAACTTGGATTTTCAAGAGAAAAAAAATCTTGTTTTCCCAAAACATTGTAGTTTATTCTGGGAGTAAACTGCTGAATGAAATGATTGTATAAAATGTCACACATCCATCTAGATACCAAATGCTGATGGAACACCATTCCATGTGCCCCAGAAAGTATTTTGGAACTTTCCATTGATCCTCAGACTCCATAATATTTTTATGTTTGATGAAATATCAATAAAAAACTGATGTCATGATACCTAGTGAAAGACAAATAATGATGAGTTGGTTCACCATGTAGATGGATTTTCATGATAGAGATCTGATGCTCGATATTATGATTTTGCAGCTTATGTGTGTAATATGAGGATGGGTGTTTTATGTGATGGTTTTAATCCATTTTTGCATATGATTACTTTGCACAACACATGTCTAGTTTTTATACTAATTTATAAACTTCCCCCATGGTTTTGTATAAAAAAACATTCCACCTTCACGAGTATACTCATATATAGGCCTTCTGATCATAGTAATGATATAGACATATACATGAAACCTTTAATAAAAGAGTTGAATCATCTTTGGGATGTGGGTGTACAGACATACGGTGAATTTTCTAAGGAGATATTTCAAAAGGGTGATGCGCTTATGTGGAGGATCAATGATTTTCTAGCTTATCCAATGATAAATGGATGGAGAAAAAGTGAAAAAATATCATGTCTTATTTTTATGAAGAATAAATGATCCAGTATATTGAAACATCACTGTTGTTTTGGTTTTTTGTGACATCGATGATTCTTGCCAATGGACCATCCAAATAGAAATAATCATAGATTATTTGACAATACCATGGAGACCGATGATCCACCTCATCATATGATTGGAAATAATATCCTTAATGAAATGAATGATTTAATTTTTTCATTCAGGAAGGGTAAAATGAAATCTAGAAAGAGAATGAATGTTTCCAATGAAACCTGTTACCATTGGAAGAAGAGAAGTATCTTCTTTGATTTTCTGTATTGGTCAACCAATTTGTTACGTCATTTCATAGATGTAATGTACATTGAAAAAAAGATATGTGAAATGTTTCTTTCAATTATTCTAAATGATAAGGGAAGGAAAAAAATATGATTTATGGTCTCGGCGTGACTTGGTGGATTGGGTCATCAGACCAAAATTTAATTATATCCATATCAGTGAAAATAAATGGGAAGTTTCATGTGCTTCTTATGTGATTAAACTTATAGAAAAAAATAAATTTCTGTAAGTAATAGAGACTATTAAAGTTTCTCATGGATATTCAAGAAACATATCTAAATGGGTAAATAGAAGAAATTTGAAGCTAAAATCATTGTAGACACATGATTATCACGTCATTCTGCATTAGTTGATTCCAATAGAAATCTGTCATATTTTTTCAAAAATGTAACGGTGGAAATTATTCAGTTATTCCATTTTTTTAAGGATCTTTGTTCTAAGAAGTTGTTGAAGTATTTCTTTCATTTTTTTGGTATATTCCCCATAAATTTTTTTTGTGATTTAGAGAAAATATTTCCTCCATCATTTTTCAAGTGAATGATGCATCTGACTATCCATATTCCAACTAAAATACTTCTCGGAGTACCAATTTATTTTCATTGGATGAATCCAAATAAAAGAAATATGTAAACATTAATGTCTTATGTCTGAAATAGAAAAATCAGCCCAAAGGATCTATCATGAATGGTTACCTAGCTCAAGAATTTATGGTTTTCTACTCTATGTATATGTTTGATCTTAGAACAAGAATGAATAGACCAATGAGAAGTGAAGAAGAACAGTTTGAAAAAATTAAACCTAGTTTTCCATCACTTCCTCAAACATCAGTAAATCTTTGGTCATATACATTTATGACATTAATCCTTCAAGAGCAGAATATGGCACATCACACAGTTTTTTTCAACTGTGATTTTTTCAATGACTACATCAGGTAAATAAATGGAATATGTATATCATAAATATATATCTATTAAACTATTCTTATTTTCATACATAGGGAACATAAACCAATGATAAATAGAAAGAATCATTATTTATCTATGAGAAGGGTGGAGAATTTTTTATAGAAAAGAGTTTTCTTCTTGGTTAATATTGAAGGTAAAAATATTTTAGTTTAAAATAATTAAATCCATGTTTAATTAATTTTATTATTCATTTATATTTATGGTATTTAGTTTTCCTATAGACTCAATTTTTGAGGAAATAAAATAATTTTCTTTTGGTATTAATACCATTTTTTTGTGATTGTAAATAAATTTTTATTAATGGGTATAGATTTATTATCACTGAACGAGTAAATAACATGAGAACACAACATGATAGTGTTATGGTTACTTCCACAATATACTGGTATACCAGTGCATCAAATAGTAGACTGCGATTTGAAAATGTAGGTTATTATGGAGTCGTTGAAAAAATAATAATATTGGATTATTACTCTAATGGAAAAATCACAATGATGAAATGACAGTGGTTTGATTCGATGATGATGAAAGACGCGTTTATTGATGATTGTAGATTTCCATTAATTAATATGACTCGCACTCTTTATACCGATGAACCATATGTATTGGAGTCAATGAAAAAACAAGTTTTTTATATCGAAGACCATATTTGACTTGAATTTGGTGTCATTATTAATTTAATTCCAAGAAATATTATTGATGATGGTGATGATGAAATTGACACCATCCCTACTTCCATTGGAAACGATCCATTTATTTATTTTGATTACCCCAATATCTCAATTTCCAGAGTTGACTGTGAACCTGAAATTGTAGTGGAAAATATATAGAATCATCCATCCATGTTAAAAATTATTTTGTTTTATATTGACATGGTTTGTTATGGTTAGTACTATTCAAATTTATTTAATTTTAATTATAAATATGTTGTATTGTACTTGACCATTATGGGAATTTTCAATGTTTATTGGTTGCAATTTTATTTGAATTGTATTTTCTAATTGGGAATTAAACTGTATTCAAACCTGTGAAACCAAAATTTCAATCTTGGTGAACATTTCAATGGATTATTTACCATGTATAAAATTAGTATAACTCTAAGCCCTACTTTTTACATGTCACTAGAAAATGAACATGATGGTTTCTATTCATCTGAAAAACATGTATAGAAACCCGCATCATCTACCTAGGCAAAAGAAATTGAAACTTTTCTTTAATCTAGAAAAGTTTTTTACCCATTATGAATCTGGTCGATATATTATCCTTGTTCATATGTTAATATCATCATTTCCAACTATCTTAAGGTTTCAATAATTTATAATATATACCTTTCTGAATTTTCTTGACACATAACTCTGTATGCTCTCTCTCTCCTAGTTGTTGAGTGAAATAAAGCCTTAGAATTAATTTTCTGTTACTTTAATAAACTGATGAAACATAGTAAATAACCATACTACTCAAAATTAAATTTCTTTATTTCATATTTTCTGATTTATTGAATTCATTATATATCCATTCAAGCTCACCTAAAATATTGAATAGTTAAATTATCCATGAATCCCCCGATTCCCTCTCATATATTTTATTTTTTGGGTTACACACGAGTTATCCTTTTCAAATTACTTCCATTTTTATTTTCAAATGTATTAAATTCAACCAATTGAATAGAGGTGATGTAAAAAAGATGATGTACAACAATTTTCACATGGATGAGATGGGTATTCCACCACTAGTGCCTGTGGTGAGTATTTAATTCAAAAAATATATATTTAAATAATATATGATGTCATGTGATTAATTTTGTTTAAACCATTTTTTAGTTTCCACCTTTTAGGTGAAAATTATTTTATGATCAACCTAGTAGTGGTCTTTGTACTCAGGATGTTCGTACGAGGGGGGGGGTACAAGAGCTTTTTGATTTGGTCAGTGTATCCGATTAGACCCTGCCCCTCCCACTAACATACCATCTATCCCACATTCTGATATTGGTGTCTTGTTAGGGAAACATTGGATATTTAGGACTACCATGTTTTCACAACCCTTTACATATGAGTCTCCACACATGTCTTTACCATATCTAATGATGATTCCCACTCCTCATCCAGTATTCAGCTAGTCATCTGTGCCATCTACTTTTACATCTACTTATTTCTCTCTGAGCTTCTATATTCCATCTTCATCTACTCTTTCTCTACACAATATTCCCCTATGGAGCATACATTGGGACCCACCTCACCTTTACATGGTGTTCCTTTAGTTTCTACAGATCCAGCAGTGCCCATTGATCAGACCACCATATGTATATTTATAGAACCCTAACAAAATTTAAACCATTATTTATTTTCATTATAACATTTATTGATAAAATATTTTTTATTATTTCATAATAGATACATCTAATGATATGAGTCATGGGAGGGGGAGTACATGCAAGTGTGCGGTGAGGATCTTCCACACACAGTTGATGCTGAACTATAATGAAGACAATCAAATAATTGAAAAAACATGGACGTAATGTCAGAGTTTATTTTGGACACTTTCCAAAAATTCTGACATAATTCATGTCATCCCTCTTTCATGGAGATAGTTTCCAAATGAAGTCATGGATAATTTTTGGGTAGATATTTGGGTAAAAAAATTAGTTTTATTTAATGCAATATATTATTTTTGTATTTATATGAATTAATATTTTGGTGTCAGATTCTGTTTCATTTTTTCGATGGTGAGGGTGAACGGCCAGCATGTCTAAAAGATTTAGGTGATCTTTAAAGAGCCTATAAGCATAATTTGTATATTGGTTGTCATGATAGAGTTTTAATAGAATTAGAGGTGTTACCTGTTGGGGATGATTTTTTGATTTAACATTATTGGCAGATGGTTACTCATTGGATGACTATCCATTTTAAGGTATTAATCACATTTAATATATTTAAATGAAAATTTTCAATTTTTTCATTAATAATTTCATTTTTATTATTTATTTTTTTTACGAAAAATCCATAAGAAATTAAAAAAAATTCATGCTAAAAAATACGTCCACACATTGAGACATACTATGCTGTTAGATCATGAGAGTATGCAGGTATAACAGTTTATAATTTTTCTTTACGATTTTACTTTCTATTTTTTCCACCATAATTTATTTGATTGATAAAGTTTTCATATAATTTTAGTTATGAAATTAATTATTGGAAACCTATTTTAAATTATGGTTTCCTACATTAAATGTCATTGTATGGGAAAACATTTAATATTGAAGGATCGGTGCCTCGATCAAAACTATTTTTCTTGAGTAGAAGGAAGGAAGATGGAAGTGAGGTAAACCAATCAACCCAGCAATAGATTTAAAGTTTTAAATTATTTATTTAAAATTTTAATATATATTTTGTAACATAATAATATATTTATATTTGTAGAAGGATTATTTAGAAGCCCTTGATGCCCAGGAACCTAAAAATTGTGATGATCACTTTCCTCAGGTGTTGGTGGATGAGAACCTTGGTAGAGTACGCTATTGACTTGGGGGGAGTATAGTCCTGATGGGGTATTGGCCTTACTCATGTATGAGTTGAAGTTCCACCATGTTCCATCAGGTTATGGCACAAGCATAACTAGATGAAAAAAGGTCCACAGACATGGAAAAATAGTTTTCTAGGGAAAACAATACATTTATGAAAATAATGGAAGTTTTAAGTCCAACACTTCCACAAGAGGCCATGATATATTTTGATTAATATATTTCATCGATGCATTCTATATATAGTGAACCAGGTGGATATTCTAGTGGTGGTCAAGATAATGGTGAGGAGGAGTCTAAGGAGGAGGAGGAGGCTAAGGAGTAGGCTGAGGTGGAGTACAAGGGAGAGGATAAGGGAGTTAAAGAGGGAGGGGACAATGATTAGGAAAACAATGAGGATGGGGATGAGACTGATGATGATGGTGATGATAGTGACAAGGATGGGGGACAGATTTATCAATTACATTTTTGACTAATATTACTAATATTTGATGTTTGATGATTTGTTTTCCCTAAATATATGTGTGATTAGGTATGTCATATTATCTTTATTTATTTATCCATAAATAATAAAATTGACTTGATGATTTGAAGTGACAGAATATATGTGTGTCTGATTCACCCCTCCCCTGGACACCCCACCCCCTTGGACATCCCCGACCCCTAGGACACCCTGACCCCATGGACACCCTGACACCATGGACACCCCCATGCCTGGACACCCCCACACCCCCACACCCCCACACCCTGGACACCCCACCCCTGGAAACCCCCACCCACATGGACATCCCCCACACCCTAGACATCCCTCCATGGACAGCCCCAACCCACTTAACACCCCACCCCCCGGACACCCCCACCCCCTTGGACATCCCCCACCCCCTGGACAGCCCCAACCCACTGGACACCCCCACCCCCCTGGACAGCCCCCACCCCCTTGGACACCCCACCCCCTAGACACCCCCACTCCCTTGGACAGGACCCCAACCCCTGGACACCCCCACCCCTATGGACAACCCCCTTCCCCTGAACACCCCCACCCACCTCTACAACCCCGCCCACTTGGATAACCCCCACCCCCTCATGGACACCCCAACACCTTGGACAACACCCCCAGGACACCCCCAGGACACCCCCAGGACACCCCCACCCCCATGGATAGCCACCACACCCCCAAGAACCTGAAACTTTTGGGACAAATGTTCACTTGCATCACGTGTTAGAAGATGAGAACCATGGAAGAGTATGCTACCGACCTAGGAAGAGTATAGTCTTGACAGGGTATTGGACTTACTCAGTTATGAGTTGATGTTACACCATGTTCCATCAAGTTAAGGCACATACATAGTTGGATGAAAAAAGGGCCACAGACACGGAAAAATAGTTTTCAAGGGAAAACACTAGATTTGTGAAACTAATGGAAGTTTTAAGCCAAACACTTCCACCAGAGTCATTGAAATATTGTGATTAATATATTTCGTCGATGAATTCTATATATAGTGAAACAGGTGGATGTTCTAGTGGTGGTCGAGATAATGCAGAGGAGGAGGCTGAGGAGGAGGATGAGGCTGAGGAGGAGTACGAGGACGAGGATCAGGGCGTTGAGGAGGGAGGGGATGATGAAAAGGACAACAATGAGGATGGGGTATGAGACTGATGATTATGGTGATGATAATGACAAGGATAAGAGATAGATTGATCCATTACATTTTATTATTATTATTACTAATATTTGAGGTTTGGTGATTTGTTTTGCCTGAATATATGTGTGATTAGGTATGTCATATTATCTTTATTTATTTATCTATAAATAATAAAACTTGACTTGATGATTTGGTGTGACTGAATATATGTGTGACTGATTCACCCCTCCCCTGGACACCCCATACCCTTCGACAACCCCCACGCTTAGAAACCCGTACCCCCCTTGACACTCCCCACACCATGGACACCCCCACCCCCTAAACACCCCCAGCCCCTTGACACCCCCACCCAGGACACCCCCCACCCGCATGGACATCCCCCCACACCCTGGAAACCCCCCCCCCCCCCCAAGGACAACCCCCCCTGGACACCCCCCACCCCCTGGACACCCCCCACCCCTTTGGACAAGCCCCACCCCCTGGACACCCCCAACCGGCTAGGCACCCCCCGCCCTCTGGACAGCTCCCACCCCCTTGGACACCCCACCCCCTGGACACCCCCCACCCCCATGGACAGGCCCCACCCCCTAGACACCACCCTCCCCCTTGCACAACCCCCACCCCTCATAGACACCCCCACCCCCCGTGGACAACCCTCCCCCAAAGACACCCCCACCCCCATGGATAACCACCACACCCCCTGGACACCCACACCCCTTGAAAAGGTACCCACCCCCCGGGACACACCCCAACCCTCACTAGACACCCCCCACCCCCATGGACACCCCCCACCCATCACCACCCTGGACACCCCCCCAGAGACACCCACACCACCTTGGACAGGCCCCCACACCTTTGACACCCCCATCCCCTTGGACAGGCTCCCACCCCTGGAAAACCCCCACCCCCTTGATAGCCCCCCACCCCCTTGGACACCCCCACCCCTAGAAACCCCCCACCGCCTTGTACATACCTCCACTCCATGGACACCCCACCACCCCTGGACACCCCACACCGCCTTGGACAGACCCAACACACTGGACGCCCCATCCCCTTGGATATCCTCCACCCCCCGGACACCCCACCCCCTGGACACCCCCACCCCTAGAAATCCCCCCTGGACACCCCCACCCAAGAACACCCCCACCCCTTAGACACCGCCACCCATGGACACCCCCACCCCTTGGACACCCCACACCCTTGGACAGCCCCCAAACCCATATACCCCACACCACCCATGGAACCACCCATCCCCACCCCCCATGGACACCCCCCACAACACCCCTAACCCCCAGGACATCCAACTCCCCAATGAACAGCCACCCCCCATGCAACCCCACCCCCTTAGACTACCCCTAGACACCCCACCCCCATGGACAACCCTCAACCCCCTGGACACCCCCACCCCTAGAACCCCCCCCCCCCACCCCCCACCCCTCCCCACCCACCCCCCCAGACACCCCCCACCCTCTGGGTAGGCCCCCACCCCTAAACATCCCCAACCCCAATGGACAACCACCACACCCCCAAGGGCAACCCCTACCCCATTGGACAACCCCCCTAGACACCCCATCCCACAAGACACCTGCACCCCCTTCGACACCCCCCCTCGGACCCCCCCAACCCTGTACATCCCTCCCACCCCTTGTACCCCCTAGACCCCCATGGACAGCCCCCCCCCCCCCCGGACACCTCCCAGACACCCCCTCCCCCCGTTGGACAACCCCCCACCCCTAGACACCCCCACCACCCTGGGAATCCCCCCACCCTCCCTGGACACCCCCACCCCTGGAGAGCCCTCAACCCTTGAAAAACCCCAACCCCTAGATAGCCTCCACCCCCTTGGATAGCCCCCCTGGGACACAACACCACCCCCTCGACACCCCCCCCCCCCCTCCCTGAGGCAGCCCCCACCACCCCTGACACCCCACCCCATTGAAAATACCCCCACCCCCTAGACCACACCCACCCTATGGACACCCCCACCCCACCCCCTTGGATAGCGTCCACCCCTTGGATCAAATTTTCAAGTGTTTTGTTTATGGAGATGTTGGTTTTCGGGGTGTTCTGGTTTCCAGTGGTGTATTTTGGTGGGTGTTTTGGTGTCATTCTGAATTTTGTATATTTTAATAAAATTGCATTGGTGTTATTATGATGGAATACAATTTGAATTGTATCTGCCTTCATTGGTATTATTTTTAATAATTTATTGAGTGTTTCAATTTAGGCATTTTCACAAGTAATTGGAGGTAATTAATTTTGAATGGTTTATAGGATTGTATTTCAATTGTAGGTAATTGTAGAAGGGGATGATGGTACTCAATATTGTGGGAGTTTTAGCAACTCTATGACAATGATTTCAAAACTATTTGTATTGATATAAAAATCAGATCTATACCAATAGTTTAATGAAATCACTGGTAAAATTCTATACCAACGGTTTATAAACAGTTGGTATTGACCTATTTATTAACTTTTTACCAATATTTTCCATAACCTATTGGTAAAGGTATTTTCCAAAAGGTTCATATAAACTTTTTTATATCTATATAGTGAGTTATACAACAACAGTGTAAAACCATTGGTAAAAAGTTATACCAACAGTTATAGAAAACCATTGGTATAATGTACTATAAAATGACAGACCCCAATGGTTTATGAATAATCGCCAGATATTTCTATCCCCACATCTTAGGAGCCAACAGTTTAGACAACCATTGGTAGATATTATACCAATGGTTTTCCAGCCTATACCAACAGTTTAAAGCCATTGGTATATCATATATATCCAGCAGTGTGTGTTTAGGTACTTTTAGGGTATTTTAAGTTATTTATGGGTTTTCATTTTTTTTATGGTTCATAGGGTTTATAGGGGTTTTAATGTGTAGGGGTTTTATTATATTATTAGGGTTTTAGGGTTTTTCTGTAATTTATTGTTTTAGTGATTTTTAGGGTTTTAGGGATTTAGGGGGGTTTAGGGTTTTTAGGGGGTTTAGGGGTTTTATGTTTTTTGTGGCTTTTTTTTGTGTTTTCTGGTTTTTAGGATCTTTTGGGGATTTTAGGGTTTTTTTGGTTTAAGGGATTTTATGGTAATTTAAGGATATTTTAGATTTAGGCTTCTTAGGGTTTCCCAATTTTTAGGGTCTTTTATGGTTTTCATAGTTTTGTGTTTATTTGGAGTTTCTAAGGGTATTTTTATTTTTTTTATGGTTATTGGGGATTTAGGGACCCATTTTATGGTTTTTAGAGAATTTTAGATATATTAGGGGGTTTAGGTCCTTTTAGGTGTTTTATGGGTATTTAGGATATTTTATATTTTAATTTTTTTTATTTTCTAGTCTCTTTTGTGTTTTTAGGGTTTTTATTATCTTTTTGGGTATTTTACGATTGGAAGTGTGTTTTAGGGTTTTTAGGGTTTTAGGGTCTTGTAGGGGTTTTTTGGGATATTACAGAAAGTTTTTGATATTTTAGGGGTTTTAATATAATATTTAATGGTTTATAGTCTTTTAGAGTCATTTAGGTTATTTAAGTGTTTTTAGATTTTTTGTTTTTTAGGGTTTTTAGGAATATTTAATATTTTAATAGTTTTTTTTGTTTTGTACGGATTTTTGAAGGTTTTTAATTTTGTTTGTAATTTTTAGAGTTTTTTAGAGGATTTTGTGATTTTTTTTGGGTTGGGGGAGATAAGAGGTTTTACGGATATTTTAGTTGTTTGGGTTTTTGGGATATTTAGAAATTTTAGGGGTTTTAGATTTTTTTGGTTGTTTTAGGGTTTTATTTTTTTTTTATATATTTTAGTGTTTTGGGGGTTTTAGGGCTTTATTGGGTTGTCTTAGGGTTCAAAATGTTTTTTTAGTGGTTTTTGATTTTCATTTTTGTTTTGAGTGTTTTATGTTTTAAGGGGTTTTAGTTGTTTTTATGGTTTGTTAGTGTTTTTAGGGGTTTTGGTGTTTTTATGGTTTTTTAAGGTATTTATAGTTTTTTAAAGGTATTCAGTGTTTTAAGTGGTTATATGGTTTTAAGATTATTTTTATAGTCTTTTACGGTATTTTATAATTTTTTTTATCTTTTATGGTTTTATGGCATTAGGATTTTAGGGTTTTAGGGATTTTATGATTTTTAGTGTTTTATGGATGCAATGGGTTTAATGTTTTTATGGTATTTTATGGTGCCTAAGGGGTTTTTGGTTGAATTTATGTTTTAATATGGGGTTTATAGTATTTTAGGTTATTATTATGGATTTCATATCATGGGGGGGTATTTTTGGGTTTTAGGGTCTTCTAGGGGTTTTAGGGTTTTTTATGTTTTTAGGGTTTTTAGGATTTTTATGATTTGTAGATATTTTTAGGTTTTTTATGGTTGTATGCTTTTTATTATTTTTATGGGTTTAGGGTTCTCATGGTTTTTTTTGTGATTTTAAGGGGTTTGTTTTGGTATTTTAGGGTTTTTAGGGTTTTAATGGGTTTTTAGAGTCTTTAGAGATTTCTAGGGTTTTGGGTTATTTAGGTACTTTATGGGGTTTTACAGTTTTTAAGGGTTTTAAGGGTTTTTTGGATCTTTAGATGTTTTGGGTTATTTTAGAAAATATAAATATTTTTATAGTATTTTAAGGGGTTTCAGGATCTTTGAGTGTCTTCTGGGGTTTTTAGTGGCTTTGAGGGTGAAGGGTATAGGTTTTAGTTGGTAGGATATATGGTTTAGACTATATGGGTTAGGGGTTATTGATTATTGTGTAGGGTATAGGGTTTAATACATAGGTTTTTGTTTTCAGTGTGGAGGGTATAGGGTTTAGTGATATGGTTTTGGGCAGTAGGGTATAGGGTATGATTTTTAGGTGTAGGGTTTAGGAAGTAGGGTATAGGGTTTAGAGTGTTGTGTATAAAGTTTAGGGTGTAGGTTATAGGTTATAGGTAGTGTGTAGTTTTTGAGGCTTATTTTTAGGTCAATGGGTTTTTTCTTTAGTTTTTACATATTAGGTGTAAGTTATAAGGTTTTGGGTATAGGGGTTTGAGTTTAGGGTGTATGGTACAAGGTTTTAGGTGTACGGTTTACGGTGTGGGTGTAGGGTTTTTTGTGTAGGGTTTACGGTTTATGGTGTACTGTATAAGGATTATATTTTAAGGGTTTTAAGGTGTTTTATGGGGTTCATGAGTTTTATAATTTTTAGTTGTTTCTATATTTTTCAATTTTTTTGTGGTTTTTTATTTTTTTAGTATTTTAGTGGTTTTATGGGTAATTTAGTAGTATTTTATGGTTTTTATTTGTTTTAGGGTTTTTATTATTTTAAAGGTTTTTACGGGTTTTATATGTATTTATGTTTTTTGTGGGTTTTAATGTTTTTAGGGATTTTATTGTCTTATGATTTTTAGGGTTTCTAGGGGTTTTTAGGGTTTTCCATGTTTTTTGGGATTTATAGGTTATTTGTGTTTTTAGTGATTTTAGTTTTTAAAGTATTATTTGTGTTTTTTTGGGATTTTAAGTGTTTTATGTGATTTTATAGATTTTATATGTTTTTAGAGTATTTTGGGGTTTTTAATGTTTTTAGGGTTCTTTGTGTTTTTAAGGGTTTTGGGGTTTTTGTGCGTTTTCTGATCTTTTGGGTATTTATTTGTATTTTTTGGTTTGTAGGGGTTTTTAGGGAGTTTTATTGTTTTTATGGTTTTTATTATTAAATTTTTTTGGCCATTTAGTTTCCTAATGGAGTTTTTTGGTTTTTTGGTTTTTAAGTTTTTTTTTGGTTTTTATGGGTTTTTTGGTTATCAGGGGTTTCATGTTTTTTATGGTTTTATGGTTTTTAGGGTCTTTAAGGGTAAGGAAGGAACCAGAAATGCTATTCTTGCCCCCCCAAAATTTATTAAAAGAAAAGAAGAGCATACATGCGTGGGGTGGGGTCAAATAGCCCACACCAAAACCATAGACCCCACCAAGACACCAAAACCCCCAGAGACCCGAGGAGAAGAATAGAAAAAAGTTGGAACTATAAATCAATGTCTCTATTACCATATGGGTCCCATTAGAATCATAACCAATGGAAGCATCTGACTCCACCGAATCCCATTCATATGATTCAGATTGCTTTAAAAGGGTACTGTATTACTCTCTGAGACGTTGCTGATCCACATTTAGCTATGCCTTGACAAACTGACCTCCCCTACCAGACGTAACTTCCTTAGCTTTGAAAGAGGATCTCATGGACACTGTATTTGGAAAAGTAGAATAGTTCTTCCTCAAATTTCTCTTTTGGAGGTCTAAAGAGACTCCTACAAATATGTTTTCCCTCCCAAATGGAATTACCACCTCTAGTAAGGCCCTCTCATTACTGATCATATCCATATTATAATTCATCCTTAGAGCATCCTCCTAGAAATAAACATCATCAAGGATGATGGAGGATTCTTGATTTAGGGAGTATTCTGTAAGAACACCACACTGTGACACGCTACGAGACACCACATTAGCCAAGGACAGCTGTAAACTCCCCTCCTCCCTCAGTAGCTTGCAGACCTCCACAATCGGCTCCATCACCTCCCTAAGTTTAGCAGCCTCCCCCTGCTCATGAGAAAACCGATCCAGAGCCCCCTGCAAAGAATCACAAAAAGTATTGCCTTTAGAAACATCTTAATGAACCATTAAAGCCAAAGGCCCCTACCCATGCCATGGGGAACCCTCCATCACCACAGAACACTACTCTGCCAACTCCCATTTCCCAGGCACCCCCCTGCATAGACTCCTCCCCCAGCACCTGACTGAAGTGGGCCACATCTCTCTATTTAGCTCCCTCCCCCAGCTCATTCACATTCCCTTCCATAAGCGCTTACCCCTTCATAGCCACCACCTCTTCTTATCAATTACCCCTAGTCATCCACCCTCCCCATCCCAACTACACGTCAAGATTCACCAGTAGAAGATCCATCAAGAACCACCCCAAGTGTTCGTACAGTGAGGACAGAAGACCTACATGCAGCCACACACTTGACATCGACCTCCACAACCTCCATATTGCTCTCTGCTGACAGAACAGTCACCTCATCTTCATCATTTTCACCACAACTCAAGTCAGGCACAACAACATCAACCCCATTATACTCATGGAAAAAATGTATCCCCTTCCCATTCCTGGACACATCTCCTACTTCTTCCATCATCCCTTGATCCTTCACTTCTGTGTCTTTGTCTCTACCTCTGTCTCAATAGACATAAGGCACTAAAACCTATGATACAAGGCATTATCACTCTGATCATGAACCTCCCTTTTTCCAGCCTATTCACCTTTAAAACTATCACCAAAATGCACGACTAATGCATTAACCTCCTCATTCCTGCTATTGTTAATTAGAGTCTCCAAACCCAAGTCACAAGGATTTTCCCTTAGTTCCACTTTACCACTGCCACAATTAAGATCATATCTCATGTGAGCAATGATGTCCCTACCCTTTGGAGGTATATGAAAGCACCGAGAAGCCTTGATAGGCACCTTCTTCCCCCACCGGATTTTGGCATCCTTCACCATGTCCCACCAGAGCCATATTTGAAGCACAAGATCCCCTTAATCCTATTATACATACACGGCTATCATGACCAAGATGTCGGTAAGAGGAAAAAAATTGACCCATGTATCAAAGATCACTGATTGTCTCCATCGGAGGTCCTCACCAACAACGATCCACACAATGTTCAGTGGCTCCTTAGAAGTATCCACCTCAACAAAAGCCCTGGGAGCGACTAGATGGCATACAACTAGAGTCTTGTAGTGCACACAAAGGACCATTCCCATAAGGTTCCCCAACATAAAAATGATACACAAATTTTGTAATGGGAGAGGAATTTCCAGAAATCTCACCCAGGTATCGACCATTGGTAAATCACAGTGAAAGTTAATATGAAAAATCCATCGAAAAAGAGACAACCAGGCACCACCGCGGTTCCAAGGAGCCACAGAACATGCATGGATATGATCATCATCAGACGCAAAGTGAATCAATATATGGGTGCTATCCAAAGACCTACCATAGCACGATCTTGCAGACCCCAAATTTCAAAGACGAATCTGTCAAAAACGTCCGCAGGGGGGCACCAGCTTGTGAAATGAGAAACCAAGGTCAACTTATGAAAATAGGAGACTACATTAAACTCTATAATAGAGAGATGGAGTTTTGGATGTCCTTAAAGAAGGCCAGGATCCTTGGGTCAATGATTAATCCATGAAAATCAGGGAAGATGGTCCAGAGCCACGAACAGAACAAAAGGCTAATCATCTGCGAAATCTAGTGAAAGCCCCTCCCCTGCGGTAGGTGGTGGTAGATGCGCGAAACCCATCGTCATCTTCTATGATGCCAGGGGGAAACTCTATTTTGAGGGAGCGGATCAGCCAGGTCCATCCTTCTTAGGGTCTTTTAGGGTTTTCTAGGGTTTTTATTTTTTTTCATTTTTCATGGTTTTAGGGCATTTTATGAATTTTTATGGTTTTTTAGTATCCTTTATGTTTTTAGGGGTTTTATAGTTATTTAGTGTTTTAGGGTACTTTAGGGTCTGTTAGGTTTTTAAGGGTATTTATTTTTTAGGGTTTTTATGGGTTTTTGATGTCTTTTATCATTTTAAGCATTTTCAGTGTCTTTAAGGATTTTTATGGTGTTTTAGGGGATTTAAAGTTTTACTATTTTAGTTTTTTTCATGTATTTAGGAACATTAGGGATTTTCGGGTTTTCAGTGTCTATTAAGGTTTTTTTAAGATATATTTGGGTCTTCTTATTTTTTTATCATTTTTATGACTTTTTGGGGTTTGGGGGGGGGGGGAGTTAGGAGGTTTTAGGATTTATTTTATAGTTTTAGGGAATTTTAGGGGATTTCTGGTTTTTAGGGTTTTTTTGGGGTTCATTGGGGTTTTAGTATTATTAGGTATTTTAGGGACCTTTTTGAGTTTTTAGGTTTTATTAGTTTTTATGGGTTATTTTGGGTTTTTAGGGGTTTAAGGGATTTTTATGTTTTAATAGGTTTTTAGGGGTTTAATTAGTTTTTAGGATTTTTAGGGGTTTTTTGTTTTTAATTGATTTTTTTTGGGTTTAATGGTTTTAGGGTTTTTGTGATACTTTATGGGTTATAGGGGTTTTGAATTATTTTTATGTTTTTTGAGTAATTTCATGGGCTTTTAAAATCTTTTTAGTTTTTTAGGGATTTTTTGGGCCTTTTAGGGTTTCTCAGGGTGTTTTCTATTTTTTGGTGTTTTGTGTTTTTTAGTGTTCTAAGTGTTTTAAGGTTTTTATTAGATTTTAGGGGTTTTAGGGGTTTTTAATAGTTTTTGGGATTTTTGTAGGGTTTTTTGGTTTTTAGGGGTTTTGCAGTTTTAAGGATGTTTAGGGTTTTTAGGATGTTTTAGGGGACTTATGGATTTTAGAGTTCTATATTGGTTTTAGTGATTTTTGTGGTTTTAGTGTTTTTAGGTTTTTTAGTGTTTTTAGGGTTTTTAGTGTTTTATGGGGTTTTAGGGTTTATAGGTATTTTACTGTATTTTAGCATTTTCGAGTACTTTTTACTATTTTAGTGTTTTTATGGTTTTACTGTATCTTATGGTTTTAGGGTTTTTATATTGTTTAGGGTTTTTAGGGAATTATAGATTTTTTTGTGTTTTTTGGTATTCTATGGGTGTTTAAGATTTTTAGGGAGTTATAGGTTCTTGAGGGTTTTGGTGTTTTTTGGTTTTTTGGGGTTTTAGGGTTTTCAAATATTTTTTATGGGTTTTGGGTTTTTAGGTGTTTTTTCAATTTTCATGTTTTTTAGTAATTTGTTTTGTATTTTAATTGGTTTTGGGTTTTTTTTGGTTTTAGGTTTTTAGAGTCGTAGGGTTTTATATTTTCTTTGTGGTTTTAGATTTTTTATGGGATTTAAATGTTTTTTAGGGTTTTTAAAGTTTTAAGTGTTTTTACATATTTGTAGGAATTTAAGTAGTTTTTTGGGTTTTTAGGTTTTTTTAGGTTTAATGGGTTTTTGGGAATTTTGTATTATCATTTACTTTTTATTTTTTTGGGGTTTGAGGCTCCTTTTCTTGTTTTTAGGTTCTTTTAGATTTTTATGGTTTTTAGGTTGTTTATAGTTTTAATGATTTTTAGAATTTTTGGGAGTTTAAAATATTTTTATGGTTTAGGTGTTATTTGATTCATTTAAGGATTTAGGGTTTTTATGATATATTAGGGATTTTAAAGGATTTCAGGCTATTTATTGTCATATGTGGTTTAGGGGTTTTAGGGGTTTTAGTTTCGTTTTAGGGTTTATAGGTATTGTAGTTCTCTTTAGGGTGTATAGTGTATTTTGGGTTTTTATGGAGTTTTAGTGGTTTTCAAGGGTTTTTGGGGTTTTATGATTTTTAGGGGGTTTATGAGTTTTATGGTTTCTAGGGATTTTAGGGTTTTTAGTGTTCTTTTAGGGTTTTGGGGGGATCTTTTAGAGGTTTTTGGGGTTTTAGGGTTCATCTAAGGGGTTTAGGGTTTTTTAGGTTTTTATAAGGGTGTATGTTTTTTATTGTTTCGTAGGATTTTTTATGTTTTTTATGGTTTTTTTGTTTTTTCTATATCAGGTATGTTAGGGGTTTTTAAGTGTTTTTGGGTTTTTAGGATTTTATGCGTTATAAGTTTTTGCATGGTTGTTATGATTTTTAGTGGGTTTCAGAGTTTTATTTGGTTTTTAGAGTTTTCCGAGGACTTCTAAGGGTCTGTATGGTTTTTAGAGTGTTCATAGTTTTTCGATGCGTTTTAGGATTTTTTAGTAATTTTAGGATTGTAGTTTTATTTTTGGTTTTTAGGGGGGTTCATTTTTTTAATGTTTTTTTTTGTTTTAATGTTTTTAGGATATTTTTCCAATCAATGGATTTTCTAAATTTTTTAGGATTTTAGGGTTTTAATGTTTTTTAGTTTTTTATATGGTGTTTAGTGTTTCTTATGGTTTAGGGTTTTTTTGGTTTTAATGGGTTTTAGAGTTTCTAGGGTTTTATGTATTATAGGGATTTTAATTTTATAAGGTGTTAATGGGTCTTTATCATTTTTTATTTTTTTTGAGTTTTGATGTTTTAATGGGTTGTAAGGGGGGGTTTTTGGGTTTTTGGGTTTTAGGAATTTTATGTTTCATAGAGTTTTTTATAGTTTTTTGGAGTTCTAGGTTTTTTAGGATTTTTGGGTTTTTAAGGTTCTAGAGGTTTTTTGGGGAATTTGGAGTTTTAGGGGGTTTCTTGGATTTCTATCTTTTTTAGGGTTTTAGTATCATGGGGGAATTGAGGCTTTTTAGGGGCTTTGGGTTTTTATGGTTTTTTGGGTTTTCATGGTTTTTAAGGGGTTTTAGTATTATCTTATGGTTTATTGTGTTTTAGGGTTTTTTTGTTTTTATGGGTTTTTTGGGTTTTTTTATAATTTTTAGGTTTTTTGAGGGTTTTTACATTTTTTTTGGATTTTTTGGGTTTTCGTCGGTTTTAGGTTATTTAAGGGTTTTTAGGGTCATTCAGGGTTTTAATAGGGTTATTTATTTTCTTTTATGGGATTTCATGTTTTTACGGTCTTTTATGATTTTTTATGGTGTTTTAGATTTTTGAGGTATTTTGGGTCTTTTAGTGGCTTTCTGATTTTTATGGATTTTAAGGTTTTTAGGGGGTTTATGGGATTATAGAAGGTTTTTATAGTATTATGATTTTTATTTTTTGGAGGTTTTGGGGGTTTTAACATTTTTAGGGATTTCTAGTTTTTTTTGTTTTTTGGGTTTTAAGGGTTTGTAAAGTTTTGGGGGGATTTAGTATTTTTAAGGTTTAGGGTTTTTTTATCATTTTATGTTTTATAGGGTTTTTATGTTTTTTAATGTTTTCAAGTTGTTTAGTGTTTTTAGGTTTTTAGGTAATGTTTAGTTTTTTTATTTTTTAGGCTTTTTCGAGGTTTTATGGGTTTTTAGGGGTTTTTAGAATTATCATGATTTTATGATTTTTTTAATGGTTTTAAGGTGGTTTTATGTTTTTTATAGTTTTTAATGTTTTTAGGGTGTTCATGTTTTTTGGGTATTTTTTATTTTTAGGGGTTTAAAGGGATTTTATGGTTTTAGAAGTTTAGGGGTGTTTAGGATTTTTATGGGATTTTATGTTTTCAGGGTCGTTTAAGGTTTTGAGGTGTTTCATGTGTTTTTTGGATTTTTAGGGGGTTTAGGGTCTTTCAAGGGGGTTTTTGGCGTTTTAAGATTATTTTGGTTTTAGATGGTTTTGTGGTATTTTATGGTTCTTTAGGTATTTTCGTCTTTTATGGTTTTAGAGTCTTTGGGTCTTTTATGATTTTTCGTGTTTTTATGGTTTTTCTTGATTTTTAGAGTTTTTAGGGTTTTTATGTTTTTTATGTGTATTTTGATTATTTTATCATTTTAGGGTTTTAGGGTTTTTAGGGGTTATTGTGTTTTCTTATTTTTTTTAGGGTTTTATGTTTTCTCTTAGTATTTTTATTGTTTTAAATTGTTTTTAGGTATTTTTGAAGTTTTTAGTGTTTTTAAATGTTTTTAGGGGTTTTGGTGGTTTTGGGTTTTAGTTTTTTTAAAATATTTATGGTTTTTAGGGTTTTGCTTTTGTTTTAAGGTTTCATTGTTTTTATGATTTTTTGGAGTTTTAGGGTTTTTATGGTCTTGTATTTGTCTTTTAAGGTTTTTTATAATGGTTTTAGAATATTTTAAAGGTGTTTAAATGTTTTAGGTTATTCTCGGGTTTTATGGTTTTTGGGTCGTTTAGGGGGTTATAGGTTTCTTAGGGTTTTTAGTATTTTATGTGTTTTAGGGGTTTTGATGTTATTAAGGGTTTTATAATTTTTAGTGGTTTTAGGGGTTTAATAGTTTTTCATCGTTTATAGGGTTTTGTGGGTTTTAGGGCTCTTTTGTATTTTTATGATTATTTGGGTTTAGAATTTTTGGGTTTTTTTAATATTTTATTATTTTAGCGATTTAGGGGTTTTATGGTTTTTATGGGGATTAGAGGTTTTTAAGAGTATTAAGGGTTTTTGGGTTTTAATGGATTCTTTGGGTTTTTGGGAGTTTTGGGGTTTTTGGTTTGTTTTTTGAATTTTTTGATTTTTAGAGGTTTTTGGGTGTTTTGTTGGGGTTTTAGTTTTTTCGGGATTTAGAGATATTATGGGATTTAGGTGTCTTGTGTACTTAATGTTTTTAGAAGTTTTAGGGTAGGGGTTAAGGTATATTTCGGTTTTTGGGTTTTTTATAATGTTTTGGGGTTTTAGGGTTTTTTTTTTGTTTAAAGGAGTTTTGGGTTTTTTGGGTTTATTAGGGTTTCTTAAAGTTTTAATGGTTTTATATGAGCTTTCAGGTTTTTATGGTTTTTAGGGTTTTTATAGTTTTTATGGCCTTTTAAGTTTTTAGAGGTTTTTAGGGATTTTTAATGTTTTTAGTGTTTTTATTGTTTTGGGTTTTTAATTTCATTTAGTGTTTTTTGGATTTTTTGGGGGTTTTAGGTCTTTTAGTGTGTTTATGGATTATTAAGTATTTTAAGAACTTTTTGGGTTATAGTTTTTTTATATTTCTATAGGTTATTAAGTGGATTTAGGGGAATTTAGGGTTTTTGGGTCCTTTAATTTCTTGTAGGGTCCTTTAGTGTTTTTCTTGGTTTTTATAGCTCTCTAGGTTTTTTGGATTTTTTGGGTTTATTATGGATACTAGGATCCTTTAGGGTTTTTTGGGTTGTTTTTTAGTTTAATAGTTGTTATGGATTTTGGGGTTGTAAGAGGTTTTATGATTTTTATGGTTTTAGGGGTTTTTTAGGTTTTTACGGTTTTTTGGGCTTTCACAGCTTTTAGGTATTTTTAGGGATTTTAAGGATCATATAATTTTTATGTATTTTATGGTTTTTTTTGTTTTTGTGGTTTTTTTTAAAAATTCATTGGGTTTTGTGATTTTAGATATTTTAGTGTCTTTTAGGGTTTTTATGGGGTTTTCGTTGTTTCTAGGATTATTTAGTGTTTTTTTGGGTTTCACAAACCAACCCGGGTCGACCCTCAGCCGGTCACCCTGGTCGGCCAATGACAAGGCCCAAAGGGCATTCCCAATCCCAACATGCTAGAAACTAGTGCCAGACATCAAAATAAACCAACTGGGAATGATTTTTCCCATGAAAAGACAGATAAATAATCAAAAACTAAAAAAATATAGAAATAAAAGAAAATTAATTGAACAAACTATTAGTGAAAAAAGGAATAAATGAAGCAATGAGACATACCTCAAGTGACCACACAGGTCACCAAGGAACATAAACTACACTTGCTCTAAGAGTGATCCAAAAATAGAGGAACATGAAATCGGGAAAAATAAAGTAGGCATGAGCACCAAGATTCTCAGTAAGAAATCCAGAGTACAATAATGACCTATGCGCTTGCCTTTAAAAATAAATGAAATCAAGCTAGTTTGAAAATAAGACTTAGTAAAATAATATTTTTCATTCAATTAAAATTAAATTAACAAGTTTACATTTTTAAGGAAACCATTTTTTTCCACTAAATATTTGAAAAAAATTCCAAGCATGGATTAACATTTAATAAAGAAATGAGACCAATTTAGATTAAAAAAATATGGTTTTCACAGAGGAGGGAACCAACATGATATAACTGAATTGAAAATCATATCACAAGCACGAAGGGAAATACCTAAGAATCTAGTGTTAGTTAAGGACCTAGGATCCTCGTACCTTAATTAAACTCAACATAACAACCATAGTGAACTGAATTCTTGTGCATGAGACACTATTAATGAACACGCCCATAACATAGTGGTCTGGAATAAATCATTGTTTTGTTTAGTTAGTGTTGAAAGAATCAATATTGCTTCATAAAATAGGGACGAACCACTTTTGTGTCATCTAGATTACTAGTCATGGTCCACCCACCTTGATACCTAGGGTTACCTATGTGCTATATGTCATATGGTTCTAATGTTTTATCAAGGGAACATAAATGAATATAACACTTTCTTTATCCATAACCCGTTAAAACTCTAACTAACATTCACCCTCCATAAGTTCATTCCCCCTATTTCATGTCACACAATGCATAAGTCTCAACATTAGGCACATATCATAAATCACATGTTAACACTTTTATCACATTTCTCAAACTAAGGGGAAATACGTCAAGAGGGGTTTAACACTTTCGAAAATCATACTCATAGTTCCAAATATGACTAATTTATTTACAAGTAATATTAACTTTTAAAAAACATTGTTTACCAAAAAATTCAAGTCCTAAAAACCATTTTGAAAAACAATTACCCTAAAAAGGAACCATTTATTTAAAACAAGATTAAAACCCTGATTACAATGGGGTAATCTTTTTAAGAAAATAAATATGTCATTATAATTTTATAACAAAAACCTACTAAAAGGACACACATATTTGGAAATACCCATTTCTCGATCAAACCACCTAGGAAACCACTTTTCAAGAGCCAAAATCATTTATAATATAACTATATATATTAAATAAACATTTCATATAAAATTAGGAAACATTTTTTAAAATAACACCAATTAAAAATGGAATTTCTAATTAAAGATCAAGGCAAAGGGAACCTACCTCAGGGTAGAATCAAACCGAACATTCGGCCCTTGGTGATTTCTAACTAAAAGTTGATGCCCCAACTTATTATATGAAACTTCACATACATGTAAGGACACCTATACCCAATGCACACATCTGCATGGCCATGAACATGTGAAAAGGGATCTTTAAATATATACATTTGTGCATATACCATTCTATACTCACCTACATATTATTTTATATATATTTACATGATAACACCTAGCCCCATAAATGTACATTAACTTTCATGGATGACAATACATGTAATGGAGGAACCCACATATACATATACACATATCTATGCACACGCAAATGAGTCACCTTAGACTCGGTGACTCGAAACCGCAATGTAGAGTTTAACACACTACACCACAAATACTACAAACCATAAAACAAATAATGACCGAAATTTTGATGGTGATAAACCAAAAAATGGCATAAAATCCATACCTCGTATGGATGAGAGAAACCAAAACATCCTGAATCGCCATGCCTTTGGCGGAAGTTGATGGAATCCCAAAGAATAGGTCTCGAGGGACCATTCACGTGACCCTAAACCACAAGAAATTACAAAACATGAATCAAAACCTAATATAAGGTTTCAATTAATTAATGAATTAGTTAATAATTCTATCATTTAATAAATCAAATGCACCCAAAAGCACAATTGGAAGACACCAATAACACAAGAATCAATCACATGAACATAAACATCATATACATCAAGAGGGTTCATAAGGGGAAAGTCAACATCACATCATAAATACTAACCGGGCCTTCACTAAAATGTAAGAAACTCAAACATTTCAAACCACCATTTGTAGTAAAATTGAAAACACCATTTTGAAATCATTTGAGTTTGCACTTGATTTTAAAACCAAATTCCATATTTATGATACCATTTTCACCCACTGAAAACCCAACCGGGCCTATATCTATTTCCAAACATTAAAACCAAGTGGAAAATTCATCTCATAAGAATATTAGCACAAGTAAACCTACCAATTTAAAATGTAAAATAGGAACTACACCAAACCAACCTAGACAATGGTCCTAGCACTTATTAAGCACACTCAAGCATTGAAACCATTTTTAAAACATGATTTCCATTATTCAAATATTCAAAAATTTATACGCAAAACACACAACAAGGATAATATGACCAAAAGATTCATTTTCCATTAGAAAAATTAATTTAAATATATGCACTCCTCAAAACACTAAAAAACACATCTCTCACCTACCAAACAACCCTAAAAACATTTACAAACCGGTTTCACATTCTAAAAAACCACATAAATACACAATTTCTCAATTTATAATACATGTCACATGAATTCCAAAAGAAATCAATTAAAAACACACAAACATCACATAAAAAACACATTTAAAATCAATTGCACCTACCAACCCTTCTAAAACCCCATTCACACCACAAAGTAAAATAATGACGACTCAAAAATCATAAAACCCATATATTACAATTAAACCACAATGAATAAATTGAAGAAACCTTTTCCAAATTCCGTGGTGAACCCACTACCTAACAGATAAGTGGCCAGAACTGTCCTCGAAGGAGCCTAATGAACCCTAAATAATATCAATTGTTCAAAAGAAGAACCCCAAACACATTAGGTGTAATGCCCCATCCAAGTTAGATAAAGCCAATTCATTATTACATAAAATTGGCATGATTACAAGGAATCATGTCCAGAAGGACTGATCAGTTTAGTAGTCTTGTAATATAGATTACATACATGAACATCACATTACAATTTCAAACATAAAATACAACATAGATAATACTTTGAAAATGCCATTATAATACTATATTAAACCTGTATATAAATCAAAATACAGTTTTTGGCATCCTAGGAAGACAAAACATAAGAAAGGGGTGAGCTTAGATTCTCAGAAAGGATCAACAATATAGTGAAAGATATTATAAATAATGATAAAATTTTATTGAATGGTATAAAATTGAAACAAAATCCCTTTTAAAATAAACTTCATCATAATATGCAAAATATAAATCAAATAATTCCATTTAATTATTCACATAGATATTCTACTAGTCGAATAATCACATGTAACATGAATAACTAATCTCATAATGATGGAATGCATAATGTCGTACATCTTAAAGACAATTTCAAGGCCTCGTGCCAAGACTCAAAATATAAATTTTTTCAAGGCCTTATGCCAAGAGACTAGTTTGCCTCATGAGACCTACCAATGCATCGAGGGGATATAGTGGGCCTCACCCGTCACATACTATGTCCAATGAATTCCTCATATGAAAAGAGTGGAACATAACATAAACATTCATATTAAAACTAGAATGTGAAATTTTAATACTTTAACCATAAATCATGATTGGTATAAAAATTGAATATCCAAATTCAAACATATCATAAATCATTCAATTGAATATGGAATATTGTATTATAATAAATCAACCACAATCCAATATCTAATAAAGGATCTTGAGATAGATGAAAATAATCAGTAAAACTCTCTTAGAGAAATATCCCTTTTTTCTTGAAATCATTTAAAAGTCGCCCAATTTATAAATGAATCAATTTAAAAGAGGTTTTTGAATCGATGATTTCCACACAAATCTGAAATTTTTTAATGGAATTGACATTTTAAAAGAATTATTTTCATATAAATAAATCCTTAAAATCATTTTGAAACCATAGACCTTAATTAAAACGATTTAGAAAAATAAATCCTTAAAACATTTAGAATGATGTTCTAGTTAAAGAGTCCCTTCCATAAAACCTCAAAATATTCACCTTTTAAAAAAATTTGAATTAACATTAAAATATAAATCAAATGATATTTTTAATCCTTTTATATACAAATAAATTTATATGTAAAATAATATCAAGAATGTTGAAATATAAAATGGTTTAATTCATTGAACACTCAAAGAGTAACATACCTCTTTAAAAATTTAAATCATAGGTCTAATATATTCAATTGAATCTATAAATAACACGAATATATATGTATTCATGATATTAAATACAATAGATGAAGTACATGCACCACACACAAGAAATAGGTGGTGAACGTGGCTTATATCTCAAAATTATTAAAAGCGAGATGAAATTACCTTACCTTATACCTTCTTTTAGTCGAGGGTAAGATTATCATATTGTATAATTGTTAAAGCATTGTTATTAAATTATTCAAGAACCACAGACATAAATATGATATCATATATGATCCTCAAATTTCTCTTTGTTAATATTATTTCAATAGTATCATTGTTTCGGGTGTTAACTGATTCGTTTTAATTTATATGTTTTATTTTGTAAGTCATGTTTGTTTTGAATAGGTTGTATTTTATTCATATAAAAAATGGTATTAAGTTCTTATACATTATTTTTATTCATCTGATGAAAATTATTCTTTAATAGTTACTATGGGGAATGAAATCTCATCGCTTCATGGAGACAATAAAAAATACGTATGCACAAGCGACAATATCATTCTATTAATGGTGAAATAATATGTAATTGGATGGTGTATTATATATACAGAATCATTAAATTTTTATATTTATTATTTACATCAATTATACTCATTATTATTCCCATCCATAATGATGTGTTGAATAACAAAATACACCACGACATGGAGACGGTAAGTTGTACGAATGGATGTATGGTGAATTTTTCATTCATAGGATAGATAGGACAATGAACATGGTTGTAACATATTTATAATAACATATATATATGTATAAGGTACTGGATTTATTATTTTAGTATGGAAACAATAAATAAAGAAGGAGTGGAAGAAGAAAAAAATATTGAAATAGGTGATGAAATAATTACCTCTTCTTCGGGTTCTTCTTTTTGATTTGCACAAAAGAGCTCCTTATGTTGGATTTATGATCAAATTAAGGCCTCTAGAAATTTTTTGTATGGAATCAAATGTTTTAATTTAAATTTATTTTAATATTTATAATATCAAATATTTTAATCTTTAATTATTATGGTTATTACTACATCCAAATTGTGTCAAAAATAAATTTAATTATTTAATTTTTAAAAATTAAAAATAAAATACCATGATTTATGAAATATTAATAGATTTAAAATGAATATTTATATTCAAATTTATCTTATTTATAGACCTATATTAAAAATGGTTTAGTTATTAAAATTTGAATTTATCACTTTAACTCTTCTTTAAATAAAATACAACAACCTTTCTAATCTATCCCAAATGGATCCAAAATGATCTTATTTTTTACAAAGGTTTATTTTGGTCAAAAAAATGTATCCAATAGAAATAGGACATGTGTTGTGGTAATTTTATTTTATTATAGTATTATTTCTACCATTAATTAGCCTATTTACTTTTAACTTTGTTAAATAAAATTCAAAGGATAGCATTCACACAAAATTATTTTCATCCAATTCAACCAAATTTTTCTTACTGATGACAACTATGTTTATCATATTTTTTTAATTCAATTATAGAAGCGGTAAAATTTAGTTTCATGTAAATTTGAAAATGTGCTTAGAAGGTGGATAAAAGACATTAAAAAGGTCAACCAAATTTTATAAATATAATCTTTTTATGAAATGACTCAAATGAATTATATTTGACTAATATATGTATTATGTTTCTATTTTGACATTAGGATAACTTTTAATTAAAAATAATTATTTAAATGAAAAATTCGTCTTTTATGTACTATGTCTCATTTTCCCTATTCATTAAAAATTGAATGTTTTCATAAAAATACCAAACAAGCGCTCTATGTTAATTTTGATATTCCAAATCCAAAAAAGAAGTATATTTTACCATATTAAATTTTTATGAGTGTCTAATATTAATTATATTATTGTTCACAAAACGACATAACAATTAGGTATTTTATGAATATAGTTTTTCTAAATATATAACCATTTTATCAAATCATATACATTTCATTATAAACATGTTTTATTTATGTGATAACATTATAAATAACATTTAAAATTTAGTTTTAAATATTAATATAGAAATATATAATTGATATATATATATATATTTTAAATAATTACAATACTAATGTTTTGTCTTTCAAAAACTCAATCTTGAATATAACGCAAGACAAGATGGTGCTCCATATAGTATAATCTATTGAATTAATTTAAAGATATAAAATACATTGAAATATTAAGTTGTTACATTTTTCCCCCTTATTTATATTGCGTCCTCACAATTTTAAAATTTATCTTGGAAATGTTATTGAAAGTCCCACATTGTAAAAAGAGTCAATAAAACTATCACCTTAAAAAAATAAAGGGAAGTACAAAGGTCACTCAAGATAACCAATACTGGGGTTCCATATAGAAAAACATGGATGTGGAATAGAAAACAAACCACCATGTTCTAATGGAGAGTGATAGAAAACATGATCAGGAGAAAGTTAACTACTAGAAAACCACAAAATTTTTATGGGTTAATAAATATTTGATTACCTAGTAGGAAGAGTAAACGTACAACATTTTTGTTTTAAGTTTTTTTCCATGATGTTGAGGAATATATTTATGAGATTTACTAGGAACATAAGGATATATACCTACTTTTAAAGTAGAGTTTCATCCTTTGATAAATTTCTACCATAAAATCATCTTTTCTCCAAAGGATGACTATGAAGATAAATTGGTCACACCTAAAGTGCTAGAATCATCTTCTAGAGAATCACATAATCCGCTAATGATAAACTATATATTTCCCTTGTCTTTAGACATTAACCAACAGAAAAATGGTTAGTAAAAAATTAGAGGATCCCAAAAAGGATAATCCTTTATAGAAATAAATACTATTCATAATCTCCAAAATTAAACAAACAATAACCAAAGTTCAACAGAGACTATTAAATAAACAATTGTACTTAAATTTCTTCAAAATAATCCAAAAAAATTTTGAAACCCAAAAATTAAAACGATTTGACCACATAGTCTTCCACAATAAATCTTATCATTTATCTCTAAATAACATCGACTACTCTTAAAGTCACAAATGTTACTTAATCATATATTCTCTATGATAGGTTAATCATTTCCATAAATAATGAAAATTTCTATAAGTCCACAATAAAAACATAGGTTCTTAAAAAATATAAATAAACCATTACTTCTCAAATGAAATCCAACAGTATTCTATTTTCCTTAGGCATATAGTATTTTTAAAAGAGCAAAAATCTTCCAAAACAACATTTATCACATAATAACCAAATCATTTTCCTATACCAAGGATATCCATTTGATAAATCATATGTTCCCAAAATCAACAAATTATTGATCCATAATATCATTTAATGAAAAGGGAATTATTTATACTAACAAGTGGATTCATGTATTCCAGTGGTAGGTATAAATCCTAGTTGCACTTTGGTTGTGGGTTCAATTCCCACAGCATTGTCTGACATAATGGGTTTTCACAAGGTCTACATGTTCTCATTTTTCAAAAAATATATAATTTTATAACATTTAAAAAAATGAAATAAATTCCTCAAAAATAACCATAACATATTTTACCCACAAATGTTATCTCATACCTCCCATTTTCATCACAAAAATTAATAACCTTTAATTGCCTCAATTTTAAGGATCATATAAAACCAAATGGTTATTAATAACTATATTCACAAAATAAAAGTTAATTATTTGCCAAATAGTATTTTCACACAATAAAATGAAAGGTTACACATACAACATAAAATTCTTCCAAATTAATCCCATCAACAAAGAGAATTGATAGTTTTAAACATTTCTCTATCAATTTATTTCTACATAGGTTCTTCCTTGACCTAGTGGTTATCCTATATAATAAGGCATTTACTCGGGTAATTCCAAAGTCCCCTACATTTATTGAAAAAGACTATAAATGGATTCTTAAGATCAATTTTATTTCCTTATATAGTACTCTTCATTTTTCCTTGGACATTCATTACTTTATGCAATTATTTCTTACAAATAAAGAATTTATTTATTGCATTGAGACACTTTCTTAGGTGTCTCCTTCCACATTTCCTTCATGATAGAAATTGATCTTTCTTTCCTCCATGGTTTCCATGGCTGGAGCTCTTATCACTCTCTGACTTTCTCTTCTTTTTTGAGTTTGGGTGTTGGTTAATATATATGTTGCTGATCAAATTTTTGGAAAAATGATTCGGCATGCACATGATATATTTTAGGCCTATCAACAGTCCATTTCGTTTCTCATTTCCACAATCGTTCCCATCATGTAAACCATGTAAAATGTTACTATCACTTCCTTGGAATCTAGCCATTGACTAAAACTATAAAGTATAGTGTGATTAAAAATAGTCATAAAATCATTTAGACAATATCATGACACCTTATTTTTAAACTGTGTACTTAGTAAGGCCCATTTTCATGTACTAAGATACCCCGAGTCAAGCCCGAAACTCCTTGTGGAAGTTTTCACTCCTAGGTATATATGTGCCAGAACCACGTCCACTTTTAGTATCCCAAAAGGGTTGTATTTTTTTGGAAAACCCACATAATATCTACACTACCAAAATTTTGGGATATTTTTCTATACTAATCCTCATAGTCCATCTTAGGGTAATGTTCTCTAACAGGATATTTTCTTAATCTAGTTCCCAAGGATTTTACTAAATTTTCTCTGATACCAACTATAATACCTTGACACAGTTACCCAGAACTGGTGCATTATCACATAACATTGGCATGTTTACAAGGAATAAAGTCCCAAAGGACATATCAGTTTAGTTGATTTGGAAAATAGATTACATAGATGAACTTCACATTATAATTTCAAAAATAAAATACAAGATAGATAATAATTTGATAATTCCATTATAATCATAGCTTAAACTTGTATATAAATCACAATACACCTCTTTGTATACTGGAAAAAATAAATCATAAGAAATTTTTGAAATCTGATGCTCAATAAGGATAAAAAATATAGTGAAAGTTATTATAAATAAACATAAAATTTTGTGGAAAAGTATAAAATTTAAACACAATCCCTTTAAACATAAACTTTCGCATAATATGGAAAATGTAAATTGAATAATTCCATTTAAATATTAACATGGATATTCTTCTAGTCGAATAATCACATGTAACATGAATAACTAATCTCATAATGATCGAATGCATAAAGTTAGACTTCTTAACTACAAAGTCAATGCCTCATGCCAAGACCCAAAATATAAATTTTGTTAAGGCCTTGATCCAAGACACTAGTTTGTCTCATCAGACCTTTTGATGCATTAAGGGGAAATAGTATGCCCTGTCCATAACTTACTAAGTCTAATGAATTCTTCATATGAAAATAGTGGAACATTACAATAACATTCGTATTAAAAAAGTATATGAAATGATAATAATATAACCATAAATCAAGAATAATATAAAAATAACACATCCAGATTCAAACATATCATAACTCATTCAATAAAATATAGAATATTGTATTATAATAAATCAACCTTAATCAAAAATCCCATAAATGAAGTTGAAATAGATGAAAATAATCAGTAAAACACTTTGTGAGAAATATCCCTTTTTTCTTGAAATCATTTAAAAGTCACCCAATTTATAAAAGAATTAATTTAAAAGGGGGTTTTAAATCAATTTTTCCTATAACAAATTAAAATTTTTTAATGTAATTAACATTTTAAAACAATTATTTCCCTAAAAATAAATCCTTAGAATCATTTTGAAAATATGGACATTAATTAAAATTATTTAGAAAAATAAATCTTTAAAACATATAAAATGAATTTCTAGTTAAAGGGTCTCTTCTATAAAACTTTAAAAGATTCATCTATTAAAAACATTTTTATGAACTCAAAAATGGACATAAAATTATATTTATAATCCTTTTATATTATAATAAATAGTTATGTAAAATAATATCAATAATGTTGAAATGGATAAAGGATTAATTCTTTAAACATTCAATGTGTCCCATACCACATTAACCATTTGAATCATAGATCCGATATATTCAAATACATATTTTAATACCATGAAGATAAATGTATTCATTATATTAAATACAATATAGGCATTACACACACCACACATAAGAAATAGGCGGTGAACATGGATTATATATCACAAAAATTAAAAGTGAGATAAAATTACCTTACCTTATAATTTTCTTTAGTCAAGGGTATGTTTAACTTCTTGTATAATGGTTAATGAATTTTCATTAAAATATAAAATAACCACATACATAAATATTATATCCGATATGATTCTCTAATATTTCTTTGTTAATAACATTTCAGTAGTATCATTGTTTCGGGTGTTAACTGATTTTTTTCTTTTATATGTTTTGTTACGTAAGTCATGTTTTTTAGGGATAGAATGTATTTTATTAATATAAAAAATGATATTAAGTTCTTAAAAATTATTTTTACTCATCAAATGAAAATTATTCTTGAATATTTATGATGGGGAATGAAATGTCATCGTGTCGCGGAGATGGTAAGCCCTACGTACCCACGAGCAACAATATCATTCTATTGATGTTGAAATTGTATGTAATTGGATGGTAAATTATATATAAATAATCATGAAAATTATATATTTATTATTTACATAAATTATACTAATTATTATTCCAATCCAAAATTAAGTGTTATATAACAAACTACCCCACGATGTGGAGACGGTAAGTCGTATGTACTCAAGTATGGTGACTTTGTCATTCATAGAATCGATAGAATAATGAATATGGTTATACCATATTTATAAAAACATCTCAATATGTATAATTTACTTGAGTTATTATTTTAGTATGTAAACAAAAAAAAGATGAAGTGGAAGAATAAATGATCTTCGAATGAGGTGATGAAATAATTACCTCTTCTTTGGGTGCTTCCTTTTGATTTGAACCAATGGGCTCCATTATATGGATTTATGATAAAATAAAGTCTTATAGGTTGAATTGAGTGTAGTGGGGAGGAAATTTTAGCAAGGGGATGGACCATCAAAATGGATTTAGAGGTGTGAATTTATGAGAAGGTGAAGTACCCTTTTATAAGAGAGATGAGGGGCGCTTTAGGAAATGTTTGAAATATTAATTTATTATAAAATTATTTTCGGTTTCTAATAGCTCCAAATGGATTAATTTCTATGATAAGGTGTGTATGGGTATATAACATCCCAACTAATAGGTTTAATACAAGTTTAGTTTACCATATCAATCTTATCGTTTAGATTTAACTCTTCGTTAAATAGTTTAACTTCTACCATGTCTTCTTGTATTTTTATACTACATGGTTAATATAGTTACTATAAAATTCCAAGAGAACCTGAAGTAGTTTATTAATAATATATATAACATTATCTAAGTCATTTGTCCAAAATTTTTATTTTTAGGACTATAATATAATTTAATAAAATAGTATGAGTTTTAAAAACTCATTTATGTCAATTTTGACACAATTGAGTATTTGTGTATTGTAAAAGTCATAACAACTTCATTAATTTGAAAAAAATAAATTGAATCAACCCTCACATGTCATATTCACCAAAAAATTCTTGGATGGAATCAAAAGTTTCAATTTACATTTATTTTAATATTCATTATATCCATTATTTTAAAAATTAATTAATAATGTAATTACTGCATCATCATTGTGTCGTAAATAAATATTATTATTTAATGTCTAAAAATTATAAATAAAATACCATGATGTATGAAATATTTTTATATTTAAAATTAATATTTGTAGTCAAAATTATCTTATGTAATATCTATATTAAAAAAGGTTTAGGTATAAAAATTTGAATTTAACACTTTTAACTCATATTTAAATAAAAAATAATAAATTTTCTAATCTTACACAAATGGATCAAAAGTGATCTTATTTTTGTCTGAAGGTTGGTTTTGGTTAGAAGACATATATCCAATAGAATTAAGACATGTTTTGGGGTAATTTTATATTATTATGGAATCATATATACTTTTAATTACCCTATTTACTTTTAATCATGTTAAATAAAATTTAAAAGATACTATTCACCAAAAATAAATTTAATCATATTGAACAAAATTTTAATTTCTGATGAAAACCATGTCTGTTGGATTTTTGAAATTCAATTCACAAAAGCGGTAAAATTACGTTTTATGCCAATTTGAAAATGTTCCTTGAAGGTGGGTAAAAGACTCTAAAAAGTTCAATAAAATTTTATATATCTAATATTATAATAATATGACTCAAATGACTTATATTAGACTAATATATTTATTATGTATCTATTCAAACAGAAAGATAAATTTTAATTAAAAATAATTATTTAAATGAAAAATTCGGTTTTTATGTACTAAACAGTATTTTTAAACATTCGTCAAAAACAAAAAGTTTTCAGTAAAGAACAAAAAATTCACCCTAAGATAATTTTGATATTCTGAATCCTAAAATGAATTCTATTTTACAAAATTCAAATTTTAGGATTGTCTAATATTAATTTAATTATTGTTCACAAAAGGATATAAAAAGTAGTTCTTTTTAGAAAATTGTTTTTCTAAATATATAACTATTTTAACAAAACATATAAATTTCATTATAAATATGTCTTATTTATTTTAAAACATTATAAATAACATTTAAAATCTATTTTTTACTATTCATATTAGAATATTTAATTGATACATATATATATTGTTTAAATAATTATAATACTCATCTGTTGTCTCTTAAAAACACAATCATGCGTATAATGCAAGCCAAGTCAGTGTTGCATACAGTATAAGCGATTGAATTACATAAAAGATATAACTTACTATTAAATCATGGGTTGTTACATTTGGGTTTGTAAAAATATATGCAACCCAAAAAAATCAAGGTAAACACCATGGAATGGGTACTCAACAGAGGAAGGTGTGACCACCAGAGGGAGTGTCGGAGGAGAGGAGGGCCAATCAGCGAAGGAGGGTCAAGAACCGGGAGGCCGCGCAAGAAACGGGCCACGCAAGGGATAGGTGTGGAGTGAGGTGTTGGGTAGCTCGAGGAGGATCTTGTTAGAGGAGGGTTACACGCATGAGAAGGAAGAGGAGGTGTCGGAGTCCCTCGGTCGGGGAGAGAGTGACACAGGTGGCACGATATAGGGAGAGGTAGGGGAGTGAGATCACATGAGGGAGAGGAAGGGGAGGGATCTTGAGGGTTTCAAAAAACGGAAAAAACAAGAAATCCAATAATAATAATAACATTAATAATCATAATATTAATAATAATAATATTCTTAATATTAATAATAATATTATTATTATTAAAAATAACTCTATAATAATAATAAACATAGTAATATTATTATTATCCATAATACCCATATTATAATTTTTAGATTTATTAAATCATTTTCCATTTATTTTATTTTATTTCTTTTTTATTTTAATTTAATATGTTTTTAAAACATTAAGAAACCAAAAGACTCATATGAATTAAAAAATGATGACCACAAGATGTTAGGATGGGGTGTTGAAATTCTCCCCACTAAAATATTTCTTCCCCTGGAAATTCACCCAGCCAAACAAGGAATCAAACTTGAGTTAGAAACTGAATGAGGCCAATCAAATCATGAACTTAGTGTGACTTTTCACTCCAGTAGTCATAACCAACTAGATCTAAGTAAAACTATACCGAGATGATCCATCATGCAACAAGGAGGGTTTTCCACACCACAAGAACCAGTCTAGCACAACCAACATTGATACTCTCAGCACTAGATAACTCTATAACTGCTAACATGAACCAAAGAGGAAACCGCCAACACAGACCAAAACTCCCACTCAAACCAACTCATGGAGAAGGCATAGAAAGATCCATGGTGGGTCTTCCCACCAGTTAAGAACCAACAAGCTTTGTCCAATTAGCACATACTGATATGTGAAACACAACACAAACTAACACATTTACTCTCCATATAAACCAAACCCACACCACATGGACCCCTCAAAGAAAACCCAAAACCAAAAAACTGGGCCAATCCCTTATTAATTATTTCCCAAGACACTTGTATCTTCAAAACAAGAACATCCTTAAACAACAATGGGTCACCATTGATGATAGCCACACAAGATGGACAATCATATCGAGACTCATAGCTACAAAAGAGAAACGTAAAGGCTCACATTTGAGGAGGCACAACTAATAGAATTACAAGAAAAAGAGATCACCAAAACTTCTTACAACCAAAGTGTGGTATTAAAAAAACACAAAAAGAGAATGGGACCTCTATGCCTATTACAAAAAAAACAAAACCTTCAAAGACGAGGAAGATAAAATTGTGAAATTTAAACTTTCCCTATTTCAGCACTAGGGAAAAAAGTTAGATAAAGGTTCCCCACACCCAATGATTCCCCACTCCGTGAAAAGATTCACTCCATGAACTGTGTATGGAGTTATGATGTCTTGAATGATCTTATCCCCCATAGTCAAGAGATAACATCCTCCGGTCGAGACTCATTCTGATGATGCTGCTAGTGGAAATCCTCCAAGTGTCCCAAATGGACACACTGACGGAAAACCTTCAAAGGATGACGACAAGGTAGATTAAAGTACCCAAACCGACCACACTAGAAGAGAACAATATAGTCTCCCAAATAATAGAAGAAGAAATTAACTAGAAGAATTTTCAAAGATAGGTTCCTCTAGTTTTCTCTCCTCACTAGATGGGGAGCCATGCAGAACATGAAAAAGAATCACTCTTGGAACCCCAGACGAACACCCCATACATGGTAAACTTTAACTGATTCCAAAATGCTACCTCCAGAGAAAAGGGAATCAACCCTTTGAAATGACCGATGTAAGCCTATAATATTCATTGACCTTTCTGGACACTCACGAGCACTGCCAATTTCCTCACCTTCACTTCCTTAGGTATTAAATATAAGGTGAGAGTGGTATTAAACACCATCCAAGACATACCATCATGAAATGCAACTGGGATTATATCCTACACCAATCCAAAGTATAACCATCAAATAAACTCAGACCTTCATGATCTCTCATTGGTTTTAGAGTTCCCAATAACCCAAAAAACCCAACAATTTTACCAAGCCACTCCACTACCTTCAATAGATCATTATCACCATGTAAGACAGACGAAAACTGAAAAGAATTCAATTCCACCACTCCAATAAGAGTCTAGGTATAACCATAAACTTGAAGAGACTCAGTAGAACAATATGGGACTTTTCTGGGTGGCTTACTCAAAAGAAAGAGGAACAAATCTAAATAAAAACTCATCTTAAATTAAAATTCCACACTTCAATCGCAAACTCAATCTTAAACTCAGACCACCATTATGACAACAATTCAGTTTGTCAAAACCCAGAGCCCAAGAAAAAGGATACCAAACATGAAAATAGAGCAATAAACAATTCTTCACTCACTTTTAAAAACATTTAAATTACCCTTTTTGAAAACCATTTTTTGGAAACATAACATCTTAAATATCAAAAATTTGTATTCCATGAAGTCTCACATATACATATACCCTTATGCTAGCTCATTTACCCATCCTCACATACCACCACTTATCTCTGTGCCACATGTGTACCTCTATATATGTGATCCATCATAGGAATACCAAGGGCCAATTCGTAATACATCTCATTTTCAAAATAGATTATTCAACAGAAAGAAAAAATTCTCAACCAATTTGAAAATGTGACTTATAATTGAAGAAATATATTTCCAAATTCCCAAACAATTTCTAATTCACATTCCAAAAAGTGTTACCAAGATCCCAAAATAGAATCCAAAACACCTCCCATTTTCCCTTTGAAACCACTTATTCCAATAAAATAAAACAATATCGAATTAAAATCCAAATTTCCACTCCAAACCCACATTCTATTTAGAAAACCCATTTTTTATTAACCATTTTCATTTTTTTAAATCTACTCAAGTTAGCCTAAATTAATCCCAAACATAACTCACATAAAAACATCCAAAAATAAGGGACTAGTGGCCATGCCAACCCGGTAACATGAATTAATAGACCATAATATGTATGGAAATCCACCAAAGAAAGTATCTTGACCCATGCGCTCAGGCTGTACATGGGTCACTACTCTATGAATGCTCATTGTGTAACACCAAATCACATCTTTTTTCATTCTTTTTCCAAAAAGACCAAGAAAAAAATTCAAATTCGTAGTACCCATGGAAACTCAAAGCTCGAGAATGGAAAAGGTTCATGACGTCCTTCCCACACATACTTCTCATGTATTGATACACCTAATCACTAAGCTACCAAACAACCCACATAATAGGGGTCCCCTCTGATACCATTTATTCATGAACCAACACAGGTCAAACCTGAACCGGTCACCCGAGTCGGTTCGTGACATGGCTCGAAGGGCATTCCCGATCCCTATAGGCTATATACCAGTGTATGGAATCAAAATAAACTAGTTGGGAATGATTTTTTCCAACAATAAGACAAATAAATAATAATAAACTGAATAAAAAAGATAAATAAAAGAAAATAAATTGAAAATACATGAAGTGAAAAAAGGAATAAATGAAGCAACAAGACATACCTCAAGAGAACTCATGGGTCAATATGTAATATAAACTACACTCAGTCCAAGAGAGGTCAAAAACAAAAGGAACCTGAAATTGGAAAAAAATAATGTAGGAATGCACACTGATATTCTCAGTTGGGAATCCAGAGTACAACAATACCCAATTCCATTTCCTTTAAAAATAAACTCAATAATGCTAGTCTGAAAATAAGACAAAATAAAATAAATTTTTACATTAAATTCAAATTCAAGTCACAAGTTTACATTTTTAAGGAATGATTTTATATTCCACTAAATTATATAAATATTTTCTAAGCATTCATTAAAATTTAAAAATAAAAGGAGATCATTATAGATTAGAAAATATGGTTTTTACAAAGGAGGTAACAATAATGAAATAACTGAATTGAAAATCATATCACAAGAACCATGAGAAATCCCTAAGTAGAAAGTTTTAGTTGGGGGCCTAGGATCCTAGTACCTCAGTGAAATGTGACATAACAACCAAAACAAACTATGTTCTCATGCATGAGCCACTAGTAGGGAACACACCCATTACCTAGTGGTCTCCAATCAATCTTCATTATGTTTAGTAAGTCTTTTAAGTTTAAATCCGGCTATAAAAAACTATGATGAACCACTTTTGTATCATCTAGTATAATAGTCATCGTCCTCCCACCTAGATACATGGGGTTTCCCATGTGCTCTATTTCAAATTGTGGTGTGGTTTTATTAAGAGATCATAAATTAATAAAACATTTTCTTTATCCAAAATCCATTTAACCACTCACCACCATTCACCCTTTTTAAGTGCATTCCCATTTATTCACATAAAAATTTCATAATCCTCAACATTATTCACATATCATAAATCATATGTTAGCACTTTTATCACATTCCTCAAACTCGGGGGAATGGCCTCAAGAGGGTTTTCCACTTTCGCAATACATTCTCAAAGTGCCAGATGGGCATAACTGCATTACAAGGAATTTTAACATTTTAGAAAACATTTTTTCTCGATAAAACCATGTTCCAATAATTATTTAAAAGAAAAAATGAACATCTACGGAACCACATATATAAAACAAGATTAAAATCACGCTTACAATGGGGTAATCATTTTAAGAAAAAAAACATGTCATTAAACTTTTATAATAAAAACCAACTGAAAGGCAACACATCTTTGTAATTTCTTATTTCACATTAAAAACATCATGGAAGTCATTTTTAAAGAACCAAAATCATTTATATATATACCTATAAATACATTTCATATACATTTCATATAAAAGTTTGATACAAACTTTTTAAAACCACACCAAGAAAAAATTGAAGTTCTAATTAAAGATCAAGGTATAGGGAACCTACCCCAGGGTGAAATCGAACCCAACATTCAGACCATGGTGATTTCTAACTAAATGAAACTACTCCACCATGTAGCATATTCACCTTCACATACATGTATGGTCACCTCTCCCCCATGCACACATCTGCATGGACATGAGCATGTGCAAGGGGATCCTTACATATATACTTATAAGCATACACCAGTCACAAATCACCTATGTATAAATTTATTATATATAAATGAGATCACCTAACCCCATACATGTAAATTTCCTTTCAGGGATGATTATACATGTAACTGGGGAACCCACCTATAGATATAAACATACATACGCTCATTTGGGTGAGCCTCCTTTTACCCCGCAACATGAAACCACATAGCAGTGTTCAATGCACTACAATAAGAATACTAAAAACCATAAATCAAATAAACACTCAACTATAGATTGTGAGAAACCAAGAAATGGAATAAAATCCACACCTTTGATGGCTGCGGTGAACTAAAACATCCTGAACGGCGTTGCATTCAGCGGTGGTTGACAGAATCCACAAGAATAGGTCACAAGGTACCATTCACACAACCATAAACCCCAATAAATCACAAAACAAGAATCAAACCATAAACTAGGGTTTCAATTAGTTAATTAATTAATCATTATTTTATATGATAAATCAAAGACACTAAAAATCACAATAGAAAGATACCAATAACACAAGCATCAATCAGATGAATGTAAAACACATATACAATAACATGGTTCAATAAGGTAAAATCAATATCACATAAAAATTTCCAATTGGTCCTACACTAAATGGTAAGAAACTCACATATTTGAAACCACCATTTGCAATTTAGCAAAAAAACCCCAATTTGAAATCATTTGAGGTTTCACCTCAATTTAAAACCAAACTACCTTTTTAAGTTACTATTTTAACCCAATGAAAAACCAACCTGGAAAAGACCCATTTCCCAACATTAAAACCATAAAAATAGGAAAATGTAGCCCCTAATATTCTTACTACAATTAAACATAACAATTTAACACAAAAAACAAGAACTACACCAAACCACCAAATACAATGGTCCTACCCCTTCTTAAACATAACCGAGCTTTGAAATCATTTTTAAAAAAAACTTTCAATTATTAAAATATTCCACAATTTATACACAAAACACACAACAAGGATAATATTTCCAAAGGAATCATTTTCCATTGAAAATATCCATTTAAATATACACACACCTCAAAACCCTAAAAACACATCTTACACCTACCAAACAACCCCAAAACCCTTCCAACCATGATTCAAAGTTAAATTACTACTTAAATAAACAATTTATCAATTTATAAAGCATATAACATGCATACCACAAGGCCTAAATTCAAAAAAACAAAATTTACATGAAAAAACCCTTTTAAAATCAATCGTACCTACCAACTCTTTTAAAACCCCATTCGCTCCCCAAAATAAATTACCGACAACTGAAAAATCGTAAAACACATGAATTAAAATTAAACTTCAATAATGAAATTGAATAATCCTTACCCAGAAACCATGGAAACCCCATTGTTAATGATAGAAGTGGCTAGAACCAGCCTCAAAAAAAGCCAATAAACCCTAAATAGCAAGAATCGATCAACAGATGATCTCCAAACACATTAGGGTTCAGCCAAACCTACGAAACCCAAAAAATCAAGGTAAACCACACCAAAGGGGTACTAATCAGTGGAAGGTGAGGCTGAATCAGGGAGATCCGGTGGAGAGGAGGTTCGATCAATGAACAGGGTTGTGAACTGGGAGGCTTGGTATGAAAGGGGCCACGAAATGGAGAAGCATGACATGAGGTGGTGGGGCTTTGCAAGGAGGATCCATTCGGAGAAGGGTGATGCACTGAATAAGTAGAATGAGGCACTAGAGGCCCTCTACCGGTGATGGGGTTGTAGAGGTGGTGTGATACATGGAGATGGAGGGGGTCAGGTTGCACGGGGGAGAGGAAGGGGAGGGATCTTGAGTGTTTAAAAGAAAAGAAAACAAATAAAAAGAAAATTAGTTAGAATAATAATTTTAACAATCTTAATTTTAATAATTATAATATTCTTAATAGTAATAATATTAATAATAACTCCATATTAATAACAATAAACTTATTAATATTATTATTATACATAATAAAAATATTATCATTAATATTATTAAATAATTTTACATTTATTTTATTTTATTTCATTTTGATTGTAATTTAATATTTTTTAAACATCAAGAAACTAGAAGACTCATATGAATTAAAAAAACCGAGACATCAAGATATCGGTTCGGGGTGTGACTTAAGGTATTTTAGGGGTTTTAGGGTTGTTTATGGTTTTTAGGGATTTTTGGGGTCTTTTAGGGGGTTTTAGGGAGTTTATGGTTTACTATGTTTTTTAGGGTTTTAGGATATTTTAATTTATTTCTAGGTTTTTATTTTCATTTAGAGGATTTACATATTTTATTTTACTTTAGGGGGTTTTGGGATTTTTGGGTCCTTTAAGGGGTTTTTATGTTTCCAGGGTCGTTCAGGGGGTTTTTAGTATTTTTAGTGCCCTTTATAATTTTTAGTGGATTTAGGTCCCTTTTTGGATTTTGTTGGGGATTTAGGTTCCTTTATGGGGTTTTGGGTTTTAGTATCTTTTAGGGTTTTATGGGGTGTTATTGTGTTTTTTGGGGTTTTTGTTTTTCATAATGTCTTTTAGGGTTTTTAATTAATTCAAGGATCATTACTGTTTTAAGGGTTTTTCAGGCTCTATTAGGATTTTAACGACATTTATGGAATTTTAGGGGATTTAGGGGTTTCTAGGGGTTTTAAATCGTTTTTGGTTTTTAGGGATTTCAATGGTTTTCAGATTTTAAAGGACTCTAGTGGTTTTTAGGGTATATATGGTTTTTTGTTTTTTTGGGTTTTTGGGGCCTTTAGGGTTTTTATGGGTTTTTAGAGTCATTTTCGGTTTTTTTATATTGTTTAGGGTTTTAAGGAAATTTAGGTTTTTAGGGTTTTAATGGGGGATTTAGATGTTTAATGTATTTAATTAATTTTATAGTTTTAGGGTTATTAGCATGTTTTAGGGTTTTGTTTTGTTTTTAGGGGTTTTTGTGGTTTTAGTGTTTTTTGGGGTTTTAGGGTATTAATGGTTTAATAATTTTAGGAATTTTAGGAATTTTTTAGGGTTTAGGGTTTTAAGTGTTTTTTGGTTTTGGGGTTTTTAGGGTTTTTAGGGACTATATGTGACTTTTGAGGTTTTTTTTGGGTTTTAGGGTTTTATGGGGATTTTAGGAGTTTATGGGTTTTAGGTTTTTTCATGATTTTTTTTTCAGGGGTATTAGATTTTCATGGATATCTAAAATTTTTAAATGTATTTATGGGGTTTAAAATGTTTTTTAGGGTTTTTTGGGTTTTGGGTTCTTTGGGTGTTTTGGGGGTTTTAGGGGTTTTATAGTTTTTATGGTTTTTAGGGGTTTAAGGTTTTATAAATATTTTTTTTGGGTTTCTTAGTAATTTTAAATGTTTTAAGGGGGTTTTGGGTTTTTTTACTATTTTTATGGTTTTGGGGGGATTTGGAGTTTATATGGTATTTAATTATTTTTAGTGGGTTTTTTTAATTTATTTCTTTTTTTTTTGTATTTTTTAGGGTTTTGGGTTTTTTTGAAATTTAGGGATATGTAGTGGTTTTCATGGCTTTACATATTTTTAGGTATTTTAGGGGTTCTATGAATATTAATTTCATTAATTATTCTTAGCATTTTTATGGTTTTTAGGGGTTTTGGGGTTTTTAGTAATGTTTTAGATTTTTTAGGGTTTTTTTTAGTTTTTTAGGGTTTTAGGGTTTTAGGGATTTAGGTTTTTAGGGAGTTTTTGGGGGTTTTATTGTTTTTAGGGTTCCTTACGGGTTTATGGGTTTTAGGATTCTTTTATGGTGTTAGTGTTTTTAATTTTTTTAGAACTTTTAGAGGTTGTTGGATTTTGTAGCATTTTTTTATTATTTTTTGGAATTCTTACAGTTTTTAAATATTTTTTTCAAGGTTCATAGGTGTCTTTTAGGCTATTTTATGGGGTTTAGGATTTTTCATGGGAAATTTAGTGGGATATATATATGTTTAATGGGTTTTGGGGGTGTTTATGGTTTTTATTATTTTATGTGGTCTTTAACTTTATTAGGGGATTTATAGTTCTAGGTTTCTTTTGTGTATTTTTGTGATTTATAGTGTTTTGGGGGTTTTGGGTTTTTAAATGTTTTTTTAGGTTTTAGTGATTTTATTTTTTTATTTATTGTAGTGGATTTATGTTTTTAAGGGGTTTTAAGGTTTTTAGTGATTTTGAGTGTTCATTTTGGGTTAATTAGGGTTCAGTGTGGTTTTCTAGGCGTTTTAATTGGTTTTTAATTTTTCTTATGTTTTAGGGTTTTTGTGGAAATTTTTGTTTTCATTTGGATTCTTAGGGTTCTTTTGGGATTTTAGGTTCTCTTAGGGGTTTTAATATTTTTAGGGTACTTTTTTTTATTATGAATTATTTATGGATTTAGGTTTTTAAATATTTTAGCGGTTTTTTCATTTTTAGGGGTTTTTAGAGTTTCTTGGGTTTTTTACTTTTAAATATTTTTTAATGGGTTTAATGTTTTTAAGGTTTTTACAGTTTTTAGAGATTTTTAGGGTTTTTATGGTTTTTCAGTTATTAGGAATTTTTGGTTTTTTTGGGTTCTTAAGGATTTTTAGGTGTTTTAGAGTTACTAGGGGATTTATTTTAGGTCATTTACGGTTTTATGTTTCTTCAGGGTTTGTTTTGGTTTTTAGTGTTTTAAGAGTTTTAATGGGTTTTTATTGCGTATTTTAGGGACTTTTGTGTTCATAGATTTTTATGGTATTATAGGGGTTTTAGGTTTTTTTCTTTTATAAATATTTAGGTTTTTAGGGTCTTTTTGGGATTTATAGTGTTTTCTTGCTTTTAGGAGGTTTAAGGATTTTAAGGGTCTTTTGGGGTGTTTTAGGTTTTCTTAAAGTTTTATGGTTTTTGGAATTATTATTGTTTCTATAGTATTTTTAATGCTTTTCAGGGTTTTTAGGGTTTTTAGGGGTTTAATGGGTTTTAAATATTTTATCTATTTTTAAGGATTTTAAGGGTTATTTATATTTTTAGGTGTTATCATTTTCCTTAAAGAGTTTTAGGGTTTTTAGAGATTTTAAGGGACTTATGGTTTTTAAATATTTTTTATTTTTTAAGGTATTTTAGGATATATCTATGTTATTTGGTGCTTTGGGTTATTAGGTTCTTAGGGTAATTAGTGGCATTTTGGGGGTTTTAGGAGTTTATTAATAGTTTCAAGAGGTTTTAGTGGTTGTGGGGGGGTAGAATTTTTATGGTTTTAAGGAGGGTTTAGGGTGTCTTTAGATTTTATAGTTTTTAGGGTTAATATGTTTTGGGTTTTTATGGTGTTTTATTGTATTTTTGGTTTTTAGGGTATTAAGGGGTTTCCTCAAGCTTATTAGTGGGATTTAGGTTTTATGGGGTTTGAGGCTTATTATGTGTTTCTGTTGTATTTAGTGTTTTTAATTTTTTTCATGGTCTTTTGCAGTTCTAGGTTATTTTAGATATTTTTAGGGTTCTATAGTTTTTTAGAGCTTTTAGTGTTTCTACGATCTTAATAATTTTCAGGATTTTATGATCTTTTATTAGATTTTTGTGTTTTTATTACTTTTCTGATTTTTTGGGGTTTTGGTGATTTTTTTTAATTGCGCTTAGGAATTTAATGGGATGTAGGGGTTTTTTGTGTATTTAGGTGTTTTAGGGGTTTAAAAGTGTTTTTAGGGTGTTAAGGTTGTTTAGGGTTTTATATATTTTTAGGGTTTTAGGGTTTTATGGATTCTGGGTGTTTTAAGGAATTTTTAGTGTTTTATGGTATTATTACTTTTATGATTTTGAGGCATTTTTATGGGGTTATAGGGATTTTATGTCCATTAAATTTTTTTAAAGGGTTTTAGGATATTTTAGGTTCTTTTATTGGATTTTTTTTCTCTTTTATGGTTTTTAAGAATTTTTTAAATTTTTTTATTTTAGGTATTTATGGTATTTATGGTTTTTGGGTGTTTTGGTTTCTATTGGTATTTAGAGACTTTTATAGTTTTTTATGGGTTTTAAGTTTTCAGAGTTTTTTTGGGGTTTCTTTGGGTTTCTATAGTTTTCCGGGTTTTGGGGTATTTTAGGGGATCTGTAGTGTTTTTGGGTTTTTTAGGGGTTTTAGGGTTTTCAAGTGGTTTAGGTTTTTTAGGGGGTTTTATGTTTTTTTATTCCATAAGGGATTTTAGTGTTCTTTACGAACCTTTAGTGTTTTATGGATTCTTAGGGTTGTTAATGGTTTCTTAAGGGGTTTAGGTTTTTAAGTTCCTTCGTGATGTTTTTTGGGTATTTAGGATCCAATAAAATTTTTAGGGTTTTTAGGGTCTTTTAGTGGTTTTAGAGTATTTGTGTTTATTTCGGGAGTTTTTATTGTTTTTATTATCATTTAGGATTTTTAATGTTTTTAGGGCCTTTTAGGGGTTTTAGGGTCTTTAGGGGTTTTAGGGTTTTTAGTATCCTTTACGGTTTTAGGGTTCGTTAGGTTTCTTCATGGTTTTATAAGGTTTAGGTGTTTTAAGGTCCTTGGGGGGGTATATATTTTAGGATACTTTAATTTTTTAGGGGTTTTAGTGTATTTTAGGGGTTTTAAGGTTATTTTAGGGTCTTTCATGGATTTCATTGTTTTTATTCTCATTTATGATTTTGAATGTTTTTTATGGTCATTAAAGATTGTTGGGTTTTTTTCCTATAGGTGTAAGTGTTTAAAATCATTTAGTATTTTTATGGATTTCTGTGTCTTTTAAGATATTTTAACAGTTTTACGGTGTTTGCCTATTTTATTAGGATATTTTATTTTTTGCGTATTTTAGAGGTTTTTATAAGTTTTCATTTTTTATCGGTTTTAGGTTCATTTTTATTTTTTAATTTTTATGGGCTTTAAGATATTTTTGGTTTTTGGGTTTTTAGATTTTTTACGGTTTTTAGGGGTTTTAGGTCATTTGGGGGTTTAAGGATATTTTTATGATTTTTATTACTTTTAGGATTTTCTTGGGATTCAGAGGTATTTTAAATTATTCACAGTTTTTAGGGGATTCAAGGGTTTTGTTATCGGTTTTAAGGATTTTTAAAGGTTTAGGGTTTAAGGATTCTAGGGTTTTTAGTGGATTTTTTTTTCAAGGTGGTTTTGGGAGTTTTTAATATATTTTTTCAGATTATTATGATTCTCAATGATTTTTTAGGTATTTAGTGTATTTTTGGGGGGTTTTGGGTTTTTAGGATTTTAAGGACATTAATGGTTTCTATAATTGTTTTAGGGGTATATTGGTGTTTTAGTATTTTTAATGGGTTTATGTGTTTTCAGGGTTTTTAATATTTTTAGGGTTTTAGGGTGCTTAATGATTTCTTGGGTGTTTTAGGGGTTTGATTGGGTTTTTGGAGCATTATGGGTATATTGGGGTCTTTTATGATTTTTAGGGACTTTAGGGTTTTTTTTGTGGTTTTATGGCCTTTTAGGGGGTTTTAAAATATTTCAGATTTTTAGGGTTTTTATAGATTTTTAGGGTATTTAGTGGTTTTTGGTTTTAGGGTTTTAGATAATTTTATGTGTTTTTTTGTTTTAGGGAGTTTTTTGGTTTTGGATATTTTATGGGTTTTTACTGTTATTAGGGAGGGTTTATTATTTGTCAAGGATTTAGGGTTTTATAGTCAATTAGGGTTTTTTATTGATTTTATGATTTTATAGTTTTGTAGGGAATTTTTTTGTTTTTTAGACTTTTTAAGGTCTTTGGGTTTTTTTTTTGAGTTTTAAGGGTTTTATGCTTTTTAGGGTGCTTATTTATTTTATTACATTTTGAGGAATTTTAGGTTTTTAGGGGTTTTAAGTGATTTTAGGATTTTTTTTATTTTTGAGGGGGTTTTAGAGTTTTTCATTATTGTGGGGAATTTAGTGATATTAAGGTCTTTAAAAGTTTTTAGGGTTTTAAGGGGTTTTCTTGGTGTTTATTGTTTTCCATTCTTTTCAAGGATTTTGATGGCTTTTATGGATTTCAATGCATTTTTAGGGGTTTAGGAGATTTTTTGTTTTATATTTTTTGGGGGTTTTCAGTTCTTAATGTTTTTTAATTATTTTTATGTTTTTAGGGTTGTATTTGAGTTTTAGGGGTTTTTAGAATTGTTTTAGGGGTTTTAAGGGTTTTACGTTTTTATGGGGTTTCTCGTATATTTCGTTTAATGCTCTTTTGGGTTATTTTTTCATTTTTTGGGTTTTTAAAAATTTTCATGAAATTAAATGGTGTTTAGGGTGTTCTGAATATTTTTTTGGGTTTTATGTTTTTTATGGAATTTTATAGGTTTTAGGGTATTTAATGGGGTTTTTTGGTTCTAGGGTCTTTTAGGGGTATTAGGGTTATTATGTTTTTTGGGGGGCTTAAGGTTTTAATGAGTTTTTTGGGATTTTTGTGTTTTTAAGAATTTTTTGTTTCTTCGTATTTTAAGGATTTAGGGGGTTTTGTGGTCTTTTAGGGTTTTTATTGTTTTTTGGGTTTCTAAGCGGTTTTATATCATTTTTTTCATTTTAGGATTTTAAGGGATTTTTTGGGGGATTTATGATTTTTAATGTTTTTAGGTTTTTCTAGTGTTTTTAGGGTTTTTAAGTGTTTTGGGGTTTTAGTGTTTTTTTTTTAATTTCATCATTTTTGGATTTATTGGGTTTTTAGGGTTTTGGAGATTATTTTTTGGTTTTGAGGGTATTTTAAGGTTGTTACAGTTTTATGGGGTTTTAGGGGTTTATTAGGGATTTATGGTTTTTATGATTTTAAGGGTTTTAAAATTTTTAGTGTTTTTTTTGGTATTTTAGGGTTTTAAAAGTATTTTAGGGGTTTAGGGTTTTAGGGGCTTTTAGGTTTTTTAGATTTTCTAGGCTTTTAATGGTTTGGGGTTTTTAGTTTTTTAGGGGGTTTGGGTTTATTAGGGGGTGTAGAAACTATTATGAGTTTTAGGGGTTTTATGGTTATTTAGGGGTTTTTTGGTTTTTTGGTTTTTTGGGTTTTGGGTTTTTAGTTTTTTTTGGTTTTTAGGGATTTTTTTGAGTTCATTTGGTGTTTCCAGGTTTTTAGGTTTTTTAGGTTGATTTTTTTGAGTTTTTTAGGGTTTGTAGGATTTTTTATGGTATTTAGCGGGTTTATGTTCTTTTAGGGTTCTTTTAGGGTAGTTTTTTTGGGTTTAGGGGTTTTAGGGTTTTTTTGTAGCTTTTATATTGTTTTTAGGTTTTAGGTTTTTTTTGTGTTTTTAGGGTTTTTATAGTTTTTAGGGGTTTTAGGGTTTAAAGTCTTCATAAGGTTTGTTAGGGGTTTTAAACATTTTAATGAAATTTTTCATATTTTATGGATTATATTATTTTTATGGTTTTGTAGAGTTTTGAATGTTTTGTAGGGATTTTTAAGGATTTTATGGGGGTTTTTAAAGTTCATAGGGATTTTGTATCTTTGGGGCGGGGTTATCCTCTTTTAGGGTCTTTTGGTTCTTTTAGTGTTTTTTAGGTTTTTTGGGTATTGTTCGGATATTAGTGTTTTTTGAGTCTTTTTAGGGGTTATGGGGTTTTTATGAGTTTTGAGGGTTTTTAGGGTGTTATTGTGGTTTGTAGAGATTTTATTATCTTTTTATTAGTTTCTTGGGGGGTTTGGATTATTTGGGATATTTATTTTTTTCGGGTCTGTTGGGTTTTAGGGATTTTATGGGAATTTAGGTATTTTTAGGTTTTACGGTTTTTTGGGGTTCAGGGGTTTTTTAGGTGTTTTAGAGGTTTTTATGTTTTTCTGGGATTATGTGTCATTAGGATTTTTAAGCCTTTTACCATTTTTAAGGTTTTCCAGGGTTCTTGGTTTGTTAGTTTTTGGGATTTCCTTGGGTTTTAAGTAGTTTTATTGGGGTTTTAAGGGGTTTAAAATTGTTTTATGCTTTTTGGGTTTTTATCATTTTATGGGGTGTAGATTCTTTTAGAGCAATTTATGGATTTTAGGGTGTTTTTGGTCGTTTGGGGTTTAGAAAATTTTAGGTTTTTAGGGTTTTAAATGTTTTCGGTTTTTAGGGGTTATTTTAGTTTTTAAGATTTTTTGGTATTTTTATGTATTTTAAATATTTTTTAAAGAAAGTTTGCAGGGTTTGATAGTCTTTTAGGGGTTTTTGGGTTTTATTTTTTTAGGTTTTTCATGGTTTCTTAGGATATTTTGAAATTTTTATGGGTTTTAGAGTGTTAAGTTGTGTTACTGCGGTTTTAATGTTTTTAGGGGTTTTAAGGTTTTGGGTTTTAATGTTTTTATAGGATTTTTAGTAGTTTTTTGTGTTTTTTGAGTTATTTTGGGTTTTTAGCATATTTATAGGTTTTATAAGTTATTAATGGTATTAATGATTCTATATGGTTTTAGAGTTTTTGAGGGTGTTGGGGTTTTTATTGTTATTATGGGGGTTTAGGTTCTTTTACATTTTATGGTTTTTAGGGTGTTTTATGTTTTAATGGGTTCTTAGGTGTTATTATATTTTTTAGTAATTAATGGTTTTTATAGTCTTTTAGGGTTGTTAGTGTTTTTAAGGATTTAGTATTTTTAGTGTATTTTTGGGGGTTTTATGTTCTTTTATGTTTTTCTAGTTTTTTAGGTTTCTTAGAGTTTAGATATTAGGGTTTAGGGTGTAGGTTTTTGGGTTTAAGGAATAAGATTTAGGGTTTAGGGTGTAGCGTGTATTTTTAGGGTGTAGGGTATAAGGCTTTAGGGTGTTTGGTTTAGGGCTTAGTGTTTTGGGTTTAGGGTTTAGGGTTTTGGGTTTTGGGTTTTGGGTTTGGGTTTACGGTGTATGTAATAGGGTTTCAGATGATGGGTTACAAGTTTAGGGTCGATGGTTTACTTTTTATAGTGTAATTTTTTACGGTTCAGGGTGTATGGTTGATGTTTTTTCGGGGTATTGGGTTTTCTCGGTTTTTAGGGGTCTAATGTTTGTAATTTTTAAGGGATTTTAGTGTTTTAGGGTGTTTTTATTATTTTTGGGTTTTTTTGTGGGGGGGGGGGTAAGTGTTTTAGGGGTGCTTAGGTTGGGGTAGGTTTAGGGGTTGGTTGTAGGGGATTTAGGTAGTTTAGATGATTTTTATAGATTTATGTGTTTTAAATTTTTTTAAGGATGTTTTTGGGTTTTTTAGGATATATGGTTTTAATTTTTTTTTTTTGTTTTTTAGGGGTTTTGGGTTTTTAGGAATTATAATATTTTTTATTTTTTCAGAATCATTATGGGGATTGGTGGTGTTTTTAGTTTTTATTGTTTTTAGGGTTTTAGGATTTATTTAGTGTTTTTAGGGTTTGTACTATTTATTGGGGATTAAAATTTATATATTTTTTTAGAGTTTTTATGGTTCTTTGTGTTTTTTAAGGTTTTTAAGTTTTTAGGGTTTTAGGTCTGTTTAGGTTTGTATGGTGTTTTTTGGATGTTTATAGTCTTTTATGGTATTTTACAATAATTTAATTTCTTTTAAGTTATTTTTGGGTTTATAGGAATTTTATGTTTTTTATGTTTTTAGGGATTTTTGGGTGTTTGGGGTTTTTCAGTTTTTAATGGGTTTTCAGGTTTTAGTTGTTTTTGGGATTTAGGGGTTTTTAGTTGTTTTAGGGGTTTTATGGGATTTTATGATTTTTAGGATCTTTTATGATTTTTAGGGATTTTAGGGAACATAGGGGTTTTAGGTTTTTATTGTTATTTAGGTTCCTATAGTATTTTTTGGGTTTTAAGTTCATTTAATGTTTTCAGGGTTTTTGATTGTCATTTTTGTGTTTTTAGTGTTTTATATTATTTTAGTGTTTTTAGATTGTTAAAGTATTTTACGTTTTTATGGTTGTAGTGTCTTTTTGGTGGTTTCTTGGTTTTATGGTCTTTAGGGGTTTTAGGGATTTTATGGGATTTTATGTATTTTAAGTGTTTTAGGGTTTTAGGTTCTTTTATGGTAATATATGGGTTTTGGGGTTTTTAGGGACTTTTATTAGTTTTAGAGTTTTTTTGAATATTATTTTTGTAGTGTTTTTAGGATATCTTAGGGTATTTCATGGTTTTAAGGGGTTTTTAGGTTATTTTAAGGTTTATGTAATTTTTAATGGTTTTATTGGTTTTAGGGTTTTTAGGTTTTTAGTGTTATTAGGTTGTTTCAGGGTTTTTGGAGTCTTCGAATATTTTTTAGGGTTTTATGGTTTTTAGGGGGTTTTAATGATTTCAGTTATTTATTGTATTTTTAAAATGAATTTTGATTTTTAGGAATATTTTGGGGTGTTAAGTAGTTTTAGGGGTTTTAATATTTGTTTACTTCTGGGTTTTTTGGATTTTTATAGGGTTTAGGGTATTTAGAGATTTTTTGGACTGTAATGTTTTTACAGTATATAACGGTTTTTAGGGTTTTTATGTTTTTAAGAGTTTTTTGGGTTTCTAGGGATTTTTTTGGTTTTTAGAGTTTTAGGGACTTTCGGGTAATTTTTATCAGTTTTCAGATTTTTAAGGTTTATTTAGGATTTCTATGATGTTTAAGGTTTTTATGGTCTTTTATAGTTTTTATTGTGGTGTTAGGGACTTTTAGGGTATTTTAAGGGGGTTTAGTGTTGTTAGGTTCTTTAAGGGTTTAAGGGATCCTTTAAGATAGCAGGGTTTTTTTGGGGTTTTGGGTGTTGGTAGGGTCTTATAGGGTTTTAGGGTTTGTTGGGAGTCTATGGGGTTTTTATGGTTTGTTAGGTCCGGAAAACATTCCATGGAGTATGACAAGGATTTCATGAATTTGTTAAGGGTTGAATCAATCATGGGAAAAGAGTTAAAAATTATTGAAGAGTCCAAACTGGGAAAGGAAAACTCAGTTCCATATAGTAATCTTGATATACGAGTGGCTGTTTATCACTTAGCAGTATCACTATGTGAACCGCTTCTCCACATGGAATCCCAAAACAAAAAATCATTTTTAGCATATGAAATTATTTTACATCCCCAAAAATAAAAAATCGTTTTCAACTCATGACCTCCTTTCCCATATCCCACAAAAAAATCATTTACGGCTCGTGACATCCATTTTGACTCTAAAAAATGAAGAATCGCCATGGTTGATGTAGGTATTTGGCTTTTTTGAAAGGAAGTTATATTTTTTCATCTAAAAAAACTTCACAGGAAGAGCACGGAGAGGGGGATGAAAAATAGAGAAATGGTGCAAGAGAAACCGATTTTCAATAGGTAAACTTATCCCATAATGCTATGTTTGAAAGGGAAATCACCTAACATTTTGTATACCCCAAATCATTTTTATGAACCATTCCATTAAGAACATACATATATCCTCCTTTTGGGACATCGATGTGCATAGAAAAATGCTACATGGAAGGAACCAAAACCAAGAAAGAAATTTTCTATGCCAAAGGAACTCAAACCTACATCAAAAAATTCTACATGGATGGAACCCAAACCCATGTAGAAAAATTATACGTGGAGGCAGCCACATCCCATGTAGAAAACACTATTCATAATGAGACATCAAGGGGTTTTCCTCTATTCTTCTCTCATTAATTTCCTATGGTGTAGCATTTGGACCAACCTTTTCCCCGCCATGAGTTTTCTTAATAGAGTTCTCTATCAACCAATTTTTTTTGTGAATCTTTAATCCATTAATGGACCCCCTTGATAGGTATCAAATAAAGGCCTACCCTAAAGCCCCAAGATATTTATGATTACAGCACTGGGAACAGCAGTATGTCCTTTCAATCATTCATTACCATGGTGTGGAGGATGTCAACCCCAGTAGTAGTTCCAAAGACCTCCCCATTTTAGAGAGTGAATGGAACAACCCTCCTTTCTTCTGGGCGAGGGATAATCTTATAATCGACTCTCATCCACTCTTTTAATGGGAAAAGGTCATCCCTCTAAGTGTAAGACGCTAATTTTTTTATGGGCATTCTTCTAGGTGTAAGTCCTAACCCAACATCTAAATTCACCATGAGTTGAGATAGTCTTCATGGTCATAGAAATAAGGGAACCCATCTTGGTTTAAGCTTGTAGTATTTATTAAGGGCAATCCCTTATGGGTACTTAAGTCCTTAATTTGGGATAACAAAATAAGAGATAAGAAGGGCACATCAACACCCTTTATCTCTCTCATAGCCCCGACCTAGTCCCACATCAGATGAAATAGGATTTATCGGTTCTCCATATATTACACTTCCTCTTATTTGTCACATCGATCATGACTCACATGGGTTTAGATGTAAGTAAATTTCATGATATCCTCACAATAAAATACCCCTCGATGGGCATCTGAATCACTGTTTCACCCACAACCATGTCATCACAACCTTAAATGGCCATATTCACAATAAAGAAACCACATGGACATCCAAAATTTATGTATTCCCCAAACTACCAAAATATGAAGGATTTGATTCTCAGCCAAATGGGATACATAGAAGGCCTCCCTGAGGTTTGAATTATGCATGCCAAATTCACCCTAAGGTTTTTTGGGATACATCCCCAGTACGTTCATATCCATCCTAGAGGGAAATATTCCTTTAGGGTCTCTTTCATAGACATCCATATTGGAATATATTCTCATCAAGATCAATACCACTCCTAGCAGACTAAACCTTTTCCATGTTCCTTGGGTAGATTCTATATAAGACCCACACCATCCTTAAATAGGAACCATCCTCCAAAATATCATTTTTTATGTTGATCAACTGAAAATTTTATTCCTTTTACCGTTAACTTAAAATATATGGTGTGTCCCATTAAGTGGAACAAAACTACATGGATTTGGATTACATTAACAAGGATATGTATGAATCCCATTTAAGGGGTCCAATCATAATATCAAAAAAAATCTCCATCTTCTTGTATGATATTAAATTCTAGAGCACCACACTATTTCTATTAAAACATTACAATCATCATATTAATGGGGCCATTATGGGAGAACCTCAGATAAATATAGATGATTCTAAATTCAATACAAGCTATCAATCAGTTATTATACCAAGGTTTACCTATCATGTATATTTGGAAATGATTAAGGGATTAATAAATATGACTTAAATCAAATATATAAGAGAGTTCTGGAGTAGGAAATAATTCTCCTATATGGGTGAGATGAGCCTAACCCCCAATCATCTCTACCAATTTGAGTTATTAAGTATCATTGGTCAAGTTCCTAGAAAACTCATACCATTGGAAATAAGGTTCATGATTCATCCTGAATATGAGAACCATTGGGTGTTCCTAGTTACATGAAAAATCCATGTTGGAAACTGACCCATCACAAATGGGGTGAAAACACAAAAGGTGAAACCAACATGATTACATAACCATGATGACTGTGTCTCCCACATTCCATGCCCCTTTCATAGTCTCGAAAAATTAAAGAAGGCCAAACATGGATCCAAAATGGTCAATTAAACATATGTTAATTTATTAATATTCTACTTTGATGGTATTTTATTGTTTTTTATTATTGTATCAGGAAGGTACTTTCATGAGTACTCCCTTCAGTCCAAATGGCATCTTAATAGATCGAGTAAAAGTATTCCTTTACTATTGTGTAATATTAATCTTCATACAATAAAATGGTGTTATCACAAATATATCTCCTTCAATTCCTAGTATCAAATATATTGATTTGGGAGTACCACATTAATTGTAATCTCTTAAATCTGAAGGCTACAAAGTAGTCCCTCTACTTGATGAAGACCCACCAACTATCAGAACAATGACAACTAGTGGTCTAGAGGTCAACAACACCCATATTTTTCTTAACTATTTTCATTAACCTATGTATGGAATTGGATAATGGGATACTACCTTTACTCTTGGAGATTGATCAAGTGATCAATGGGGAATTCATCCCAACAATAGAGAGGTCCCTCCTGAGGGCTCTTGGGTGAAATTCATACAACCAACACCATGCGGTCCAGTATCCTCAGCCTGAATTGGACATCATCCCACATTCTCCATCCTAGAAAATTCATACTTGGGCCCCCATGTAGGCCCACATATGTTGAAATTCAAACAAAAAAGGAAAATCCAATGTTTTTTATGTTGGTGAAGCCATCAATTCGTGTACAATGGAAAACAATGAGCCTATTCAAATCCATTCTCATGCATATCAATCATTCCAATCAAATATTGAAATAAACTATAATAGGATAAAAATACCTTCTCAATCATATCTATTCCTCCAATAAAACATGGCATCATCATATATGTATATGGAAGTCCCCACTCCTTCACATAAAGTTTTTTTGTCAAATGTGGTGGAAAATGGATGACATAGTCGACGTACCTCATCTATGAACCCATGAAAGACTATTATTACTTCTCCAACATCAAAATGGGTATATATCCCCTTTCCTTCTTTGGATTATTCACATCATGTACTGAAATTGAAGGGTGTTTGGACATCAATTCCTAACTAGATCCTACAAACATTCCTCAACATAATCACGTTAACGAAAATAGCTAGTATTTAAGAACATGACCCCACCTCCTCTAGCTGGGTGACTCACCACACAACAGGAGGGTCACGCAGAAGTAGACAAACATCCATTTTACTATCAAGGATATCGGTCATCAATATTCTATGATAAATGGAAAATCGGATTGGGTGTGAAACCTCATTCCAAATGGGGATCAACAGCCCATTTCATATGCTGGTCCAGGGCTGGCGTGTATACCTACTAAAATTATTAAAACTCATTGGAATACTCTGATAGTAGAAAATGAGTTTTCTGGATGCACTCCTACACATGGGAATCACCATTCAGAACATTGGGTTCTAGCTACCTATGGGAGATCACCAAAAAATTAATCCCTCCCAAGTAAATTCAAAATTTTAGTGCAAACTCACCACTCTAATGTGTTAAAGGCTGATGTTCATGAGCCATCAAAAATATATCAATGGTAGCCCTAGATTCTACTGATTCGTTACCAAATTATGAAAGTGTATGTATTATTCATGAAGTTCCTTCTAGAAGCACTACTACCAGTAGATCTGGAGGTCCTCTCTATATTGTTTGACATGAAGTATTTCCTTGTGAGAAAAAATCTGATCGATCACAAGACATCATATATTTTTTAGGGTTATGGAAGCTCTCTTTATGGATATAATATCACCCCAAAAGAGAGTTTTTCCATAACTGGATCAAATAGGAGGAATCCCTCATATTCTAAGGCACTTGGAAAGATGGAGTTAATAATGTCTAACCCCTAGAAATTATAAGAGACATTTTTTCTCTATCGAAAGATTATATGAGGTAATTTGGATTCTCTAAACTAGTTTTCATTCCAATTAAACCCCTAGTATCCCCACTTATTGTGATAAAAATAGAATGTAAGCACCCACTTGGGGTTGATCAAGTGGAGAAATCTCTGGAATAAGAACAAAAATATACTTTAATTTTGTAAAGAAAACAAGGCATGGATAATATACCCATCATGTTTTGTACCTCATGCACTTCTCAGTTCAACATTCTAGATGTACTATCATAATAGTGCATACATGACATCCTAATGAATCTCTATAAAACTCGTTTCCACCTGAAAGTGAATTTCTTTCCCTAGGATGAGTATGAATACCATTTTAAATTATTGAGATATATTTTTCATAAAATTTACATGTGAGCCCTTATAGTTACATAAATACCAAAATCTGGGAAATATGAGAAATATATTCAATAAGGATACCTCAAAACAGGACAAAAATTACATCATGTAATCACCGACACCTTGCCCGATGTTTATACCTGGGGTTGGCCAGAACGTAGAGATTTTCATTTCACCTCCCAAAAAAATTAGAAAAATCCACTAGAGGTGAAATATTAAAATGTCATTACTCTAGGGTGGATATTAGACTAGAACCCCTCTCTGAAAAGATTTTTCACTCAGTAGGAATAGGAACTGAAAAAATAAAAAAATCTTCAAGATCGATGTGTGAAGTCTATCAAAAAACACCTAAATTGGGCATTGAGAATATTAAGTGTGCAACTTTTTTAATGGAATCCAATAATTAGGCACCAATTATTCCATAAAAATAAGTTATTTCACATGTAGACCATGTATTCCATCCATATAATTCACAAATAAGGATGTGAAAGATTAAGATATAAGTGGTTGTAGTAGCATCCACTGTAGAATGTGACCAGCCCTAACCCGTAGTTACAGGATAATTTTAAACAAAATTTTTTCATTTAATGAAAACAATTTTTTTCTATGAAATGATAATGGATGAAGGGTGGAAACATTAGCCCACAATTCTGGGGACATTTTACCTCAACCAACTCTTCAATAGAAACATTTCCTTTCATATTTTGGGGAAAACCCAGAAATGTAGTCTCCCAATTCATCCCCTCTCATGACCATCATCCCTCATAAAGATCACACACAAAAAGGTTTTGTGGTGGTTACCTCTGAGTCACTCTTTTCCAAGAATCACAAAAAAGATCCTTCAAAAAATTGAAGAGGTATGGTAATGGTCAAAAGCAAGCCTCCTATCATTTGATGACCAGTACGACACCTAAAATTCATTATGTGTTAGGTAATTTCATGGGCGTCACTTCTATGGATGGTTATAAATATGAAACCAAAGTATAAGGGGATATGAGTAGATGGTTACATTTTGAATGTAATTTAAATAGAGGTAGATAAAGAAGGTATGTGTACCAGTAATCAGAAGCTCACTAAAGTATGGGCGCTCTGGATAAAGTTCCACCCCACCCCATTGATGATTTTATATCAAGGAAAAGGTTAAAGGGATACCAGTGTCCCAAAATTTATCGAGAGGAGTCGAATTAGTCACATTTGAAGAAATACTTTCCTGATATTATCTAGAAATGTTGAATATGAGGATGTTAAATTTGAAACTACTCGGGGGAAATTTTACCACTAGGTATGTCCTTTAAGTAAAACCACATCTGACCCACCCATATGATACGCCTCATCCAGAGGTGATAATGAAACCAATGAGAGTGGACCTAGACAAAATTTTCAACTCTGTGCCCATGAAACTAGTTTACCCAGACCCAAACATGGAATGATATCTTGAATATGTTCTATTTGTGAAACAAATGGACCAGATTCATGTGAACCCTCAAAACATGACCCTTTCCAAATGTCATCCAAAAATATTGGAAGATCCAACACATCATGTCCTACTAACTACCACCCCTAAAAAATAACCTATCCAACCAAACATTCATAAATGGATTATTGACACCATAGAATCATTGGAAGATTTATTGGAATCTATGGAGGAAAAAATCACACCATTACATCAAAAACTGTAGCATTACCTTGAATGGGTGAGAGTGATCCTACACCAGCAAAATTTTAGGAGCGTTACATTTCTAATATCCAGCGGCCTAGGAGACCTGAAGTAGAATCTGAAAAAAATTTCTTATTTTTATCCAATGATGGTAACCCCTATGAAGAATGAAATAGTGAAACATAGATTGATTATAAAATCCTTTCAAAGGTTATCCTTCGTATGGAATACCATTTTTAGATTAGTCAACAGTGGGATGGGAAGATATCTTTTGGTAGTTTCTCTTTCAATTCAAATAAATTCTGAAAAAATACAATGGTCCTTAAAATATCAAGCATCAAAAAATGGGAGAATAAGAGGGTCTCGGGATTCATTTCCAAATGGATGGGGATGACCAACTCCATGAACATACAACTTCCCCAATAAGATTTCATTTCTATTTATATATAGAACCTCCAGGGTGAGTTGTGAATTCCACTCATCTTGGTAAGATATACTGGTTGGTTTTTGGATCCCAGTGAAATTTCTCAAAGAATATAATATTCTATATAGAAAACTATTATGAATTTCTGAATGATTCTTTTAGTCCTAAGGAAGGGAAAAAGAATGGTAGAGGTTGAAACAGGTACACTTTATACAACCTATAGGATAACGCTAGCTTCCAAATCCACACCATATTTTGCAACACCCCTTGAGCATCAATATAAACACCCAACTCATTTGGACAAGTGGAATAGTCTAAGGAAAAATAAATTTGAGGATTTAAAGAATAAATTTTATTCATTCCATGATGATAAAGTCTACATCTACTCTATAAAATCTATGAAAAATGATTTACTCCACTTTATAGAGCCCAAGAGGCATGGGAATGTTGGTCTTTACAATCATCTGAATTATTTCCCATTTAACTGCATGCTGGGGCACACCATTCGAGAATGATTCAATTTCAAAGATATCCAGAAAAAAATGGTAGACTCTTGGCATGTAGTGTTGGGGAAATAGCCTACATAAATATCATATGATTATGCTACTACACACGAAGAAGGGTGTGAGTGGAAATAATTTTGTAGAAAATGTTCATAGAAGTTTTTACGTTTAATGACTTGAACAAAAATAAAACGCACTCATGGTATCCTTCTAGAATATTTTAAGGAATTTGTAATTCCCCAAGCTGCTTTAGTGGGGGCACAATGGACTCTGTTAGCACTAGATTCTTCAAATATCATGTCATTTAAAAATGGATTCTTAGGAATTTTGGGGAGATAATGTATGAAGATAAAAATATACCATGGAAAAATTAGGGTTCGATCCAGTCAAACTGTTTTCCCTCCATTTTGAAATAATGGGTGCCATCCTACCAAACAGTACCACCGAAATTAGTCTACGAGAAAAAAATCTCATTTAATGAGGAATTAATATTTATTAACATTAATTTTATTAATTTAATTGATACCATATCTAATGATGAATATGAATCTAAAATTGAGTTCCCTACACCTTATTGGAGAACCATAGGAAGAGACCACCTGAGTCAAAGTTAAAAGGGAAGATGCAGTCAAGACATAAACCAAAATTCTAGCCACTTTTGTACTCAGACTGTTAGTACTGTGGAAACTATTGAAAGAGACCTTCAGTGAGTCCATCAGGATTAGGGAAATCACCCTAAATATTCCAAAATCCTCCATAACCCAATAATTCTAGAAGGTCAATAAGAAGGGGTAAATGTGTCTGATCACCCTCATCTAGAAGATAGATATGTTTGACCCAAACCAACGAGAATAAAAGGACCCTCAAATACACTGTAAAAGGATGATCCACCTATGCTAAGTACTTCATATCATAAATTTCCTATGAAAGTTCATTCTCTTCCTAAAAATCACATGTATTTATCCCATGAGTATAAAATATTGATGTAATTATCCATAGTGTCATCCAAGTATTCAATCTTGTCCACTCAGAGTTTATCAAAAGACATCAGGGCCATGCTCACATAGGATCTATAGATCCCCCATGAGTCTAAAGATTTGGATTCTAATATAGAGATAAATAATGAAAATAATGATACAATATAATATCACATGATTTTATCCTTTACAAAGAAAGATAAGGATGTCATTATTCAGGGACACATTGGACCCTTGTTTGTATCTGGAAGGATAAAGGGTATTGTTTTCCAACAGGATTTCATTTACAATGGATTGGGAGTTAATATCATTATAGTAAAGACACTTCACTAGATAGGGTGCAATGAGTCTATTCTAACACCTTCCACTATTACACTAGGGTTATGAGAAGATTGAGTAAAAACCCCTAGGAAAAATCAATATTGGGGACCATTTTGGATAAGTTGATTTAAAACAGAATTTATGGTTGTTCAGAAAGATACAAACTCCAATTTTTTATTTTAATTCCATGGTTGAAATAACTTTTGTAAATCCCATAATCATACCATCAATGCCTCAAATACTTGATTAATTGAAAAAATCGGGACATTGAACGTTGATAAGTCCCCATTTTTAACTATTCACATTATATCAATGCATAATTCGTTCATAGGGAGGGTAAAAAAACCATGGTTGATGGTATCAGATGGGTCACATCCCTGAATGGTCTATAAATGACCCTGACCAACCCCTCCAAAAACATGGTAATGAGTACGGGTTTCCCATTAATTCGGTCGAGCATATGAGTCTGAAATCTGATGTATATTCAATAACTTCCATGATATCTCTAATAATGACTAATCTTTACAACTCCAAAAATTTAGTTGACCCTTGAAGTAGTAGTGTAGGCTTACGAGGGAATGGGTATATCCCTTCTATAACCCTCCTTCCCTCTTTGGAAATTTAAAGAAGAACCATGATAAATATTTTTTCAAAGAAATATACTTTATATTTTAGATGTCAAAATATTCTCCCCTCTTTTCACAATGAAAAAATAACTCCAATATCTACACCTTATATTTAACAGGATGTTGAACAAGAGGAATAATTGGAGGAAGAGGGTGAGTAGCTCAGGGATTCCCCTCAAACAATCAAGGAAGTCTTCTCTACCTCCATTGATGTGCTAAAAATATTTACCTAGGTTCAAAGGAGGACCCAATATCTATGTTTATTAGTTCATCCATGAAACCCAAGGAATAAGAGGTATATGCCTATTTTCTAAATCATCATCAAGATGTTTTTCTAAGAATTAAACATAAATACCTAGCCGTGATCCTAAGGTGGAAACTCACCATCAGGCTTTCCAGACAACCCTCGATGCTATAAGGAAGAAACCAAAAGGACACATATGACTCACACCACCAATATTAAAGCTGAATTTGATAACCTCATCATGGAAAAATTCATTCAGGAGGCCCAATATCAAAAATGGATGGCTAATATAGTCCCTTTCAAGAAGAAGAATAAAAATATCAAGGTTTTCATCATCTTTAGAGATCCCAATCTAAAATTTTTAAATGTTGACTTCCTAGTTCCAAATACAGAACATCTGATTGATGTGATGGATGGGTATGAAGACCTTTAATTTGTGGATGGATATTCATGATACAACCATATTTAGATTTCCCTTATGTATAAGGAATACAACAATTTTATATCACCTAGAGGATTATATTTCTACTTGGTTATGCCCTTTGGTTTGAATAATATTGGAGCTACATACTATAATCCCAGGCATCAAATCTTCAAGCCCTTTTGGGCATGTTTTTTGAACAACATGTCAATGATCTTCTAGTAAGATCTTAGAAACAACCTGACCACCTTGATGACCATGAAACCATCTTTGATAAATTATAAAAACACAACCTAAAAATGAACCCCTAGAAATGTTCTTTATTAGTTACCTCATGAAATTTTTTTAGATTCATGGTATTCCACCATGTCATTGTATTTGTCCCTAAAAATAAAATGGTTATACCTAAAATGTCACCTCCAAGAAAAATTAAGGATTTTAGAGGACATAGAAAACACTTGGACTATTTTCAGAAATTTATAGCCAACATTTTAGGAAAATGTGTTCCCTTTAATAGGTTAATGAAAAGAAGGATATATATTGGGGGACCGATGACAGTTAGGAAGCATTAGATAGTCTCAAAAATTATCTTTTGATCCCTCTAGTTCTGATGTAACTCCTTGAAATATGGTTTTACATTTTGTATGTGACAACCATAGAGAAATCACTGGGTGTCTTACTCATAAGAAAAAATGACATCAGTAGTGAAAATAATCTTTACTACCTCATCTTAACAATTCTAGATATTGAGACTCATTATTTAGATATCAAGAAGACCTAGTTTGAACTAATACTTACATTATAGAAACAAGTCATTACCTATAGAAACATGAGGCATGTTTGGTCCCTCATAGCATCCCACTCAAATACATTCTCATCTGTACTATGTTAAAAAGGTGTCTATCATGATGGGAGCCCATCCTAATGTATTTTTATATTTAGTTATTGACATATAAATTAATAAAACTCTAGGAATTAGAATACTTACTTAAAGAATATCCCTAAGTAGAATCAATGTCATTGGATATTAAATTACATGATAAATAGATATTCTCTATTCAATAGGGCCCCCATATATTGGAGTTTAATTTTAGTGGAGCATCCAGAAGCTCAATAGGGATCAAGATGGAATACCCCAAGATCAACAAATTTGTGTGGGGAGTTATGGTAATTTCCCCAGAAAAGGTAATCATGCCCTACTTCTTCCTAATATTAGAAGGTGGCATGAATAATGAAGAAGAAGAATGGCACTCATCATAGGGCTAGAACAAGTAGTTTAAGTTTTAGTAAATTACATGAAGATAAATGGTGATTCCAATTTTATCATCAATAAGTTAATGGGTGGTTGTGGTTTTATAAAATTTGTGTTGATCCCCACTTTTTGACAATGTATGAGGATTGATTGATGAATTCCCCTCAATGATGACATTGGTTCACATCCCATGCTAACAAAAATTCCATATAGATGTGCTAGAAATTTTAGCTACAACATTGGCAGATCATAATGGGATGAAAAAGTTATCAACATCATGAACCATCAAATGGTGGTTCCTTTTGTTCGTGGTAATGTACAAGAGATCAATGAGGAAAATTCTATCCCTAAACCATAGGGTGGTGAGACCAGATGGATTACACCAATTATGGACTACCTTAAAATTTTAGTACTCCCATTTTACAGATCTATAAAAGAGAAAATATGATGGTGATAAATTAACATTGTCATTTAGGATGGTAAAATAATCAAAAGGTCATCTATAAGAGGGGGCCTTTATGGGGTCCTTCTCAGGTGAATTTATGGGGAAGAGACTACTTATGTGATAAAATAAGGTCACACCGGAGCCTTAGGTTCCCACTAGTTAGGGTTCAACACTTATTATTAAATATAGAGGCTTGTAACTACTAAACCACAATGATACAGGATTGTAGGAAATTAACCAGAAAGGGCTATTTCTACCTAGTACATGCCAACATCATTCCTCAAACCCCAGAGTTTCTACACACTTCCAAATACTCGTGCCCATTTATATATATATAATTTTCATCATCAGACCATATCATCCTTCCAAAACCAATAATTTCATGTAAATTATCTCTACAGGTTACTTATTCTCTAAGTGGGATGATTTTGTGCCCCTCAAAGATGTCGTGGCATGGATAATTTTCAGCTTCGTGAGAGACAATATCATCACTAGGTTTGGTGTTCCTCATACGATATTAATGGATACTGGAACCAAAATTTCATTAATAATTTGGGAAGGTTTTATGTAGAGTATAACATCATGTCAAACTATTAATATCACAATCATGTTGTACTTAATAGTCATATAGTGAACTTAAATAGGACCATATCCAATGTAGTACAAAATATAGTAGATAATAATAAAAAGACTTGGCCCAAGACGATCTTGCATGAGTTCCAGGCTTACCAAACTATAATAAACACTACCACACAAGTGACCACAGTCTAATTGGTATACGAGACAGTGGTTTTCCTGCCCCTAGATATTCAATTTCCTGCACTTCTCAATTCAATATATGAGAAGTTTTCCACAAATGAGAATTTCCAAAATCAGATAGATTATTTGGAGTAAATGCATGAGAAGAAATTACATACCTTTCATCATTTGGATGTCCACCAAAACCAAATTGTGTAGGCCTTTGACAAAAAAGGTCACCTCAAGTAATTATTTAAGGGAGATATGGTGCTGGTTCTCAAGACTTCGTTGATGCGTGAAAAGAAACCTCCAAATATCATTCCAAAGTGGGAGGATCCTTATGACTTACACAAATTATACTCTAATGAATATTATTCTTTGACCTATATGGATAGAAAAAATTTCAAATCCCCCCCCCCATTGTGAGTTTCTTGAATAAATATTTCATGTAATGACATGACACTCATCCTGATCACAAAACATTAAAATTTTTGGTAAAAGTTCTTACCATAAAATGTTAAATTGAATGGAAATTGTCATCAACACATGGTGTTAAAATATAATCATTTAATAATGTAATAAACATGATATTCATCATGTTGAAAATGTTAGATGTTTCAATTTCCTCAATAGAGAGGACACTTACTTGACATCAATAGTCTACCATGTCATGCTATAGTACTACGTATGTCTTGGCTCCCATCCTCATGAGATATTTAGCGATGCTCAAGTTCTTTATCATGGGTCCAACCTGATCATTAACACATCAATAATTCATTTCACTTTGGCATAGTGATAGAGTCCCCAATGCAATATGTTGTGAGAGTTTGTGTTGAAAAGGTCCCCCTAGCCCTCTTTTGGAGTTGGTTCATCACTTATTTCTAAAAAAAAAATATCCTTTATGACATTCACAACCCATTGTGGTTGAAGTGATGTGATGATACATTATAGAATTAACCAATGGAAAAATGAGGATGCCTCATGTGACCAAGTATGAGAAAAAAAATGAAAATGTCCTCATAGAATGATGATAAATGGAAACCTTACCCTATCCTATAAATATGAGGATGAATCAAGATTGTCGTGTGATGCCTTAATGTACTCTATAAAGAGGATGTCCCCAATTTTTACGTTGATCTTCTACCATTACATATTTTATAACTATTAGTGTCTTGATTCATGTCAAAAAAGGATATGTAGTGAATCCTAGATAATTTATCATAGGCCAACTATAATTTAGATGAAAAAAATGTCCCGTTATCAACATATGATCCTGATCTATATATGGGAATTCACACTCCATGAACAATTTTAGTCAGAATGCTTATTATGTGCTAAGAAAAATTCCTTCCACATAACATACTCTTTTTCCAGGGGAATTTCAGATCTCTATAAACATTCATTAGTCATATATAATAGTATGAAAGATTCCATAGGACTCATTTTTTTAACTATGAATTTATACACTCCAGTTTGACATTGAATAAGACTCCCACAAAAAGGCCATACCAACCAGAGGCACATTCATCCCTAGGAGAGACCTATTATATCTTCAATAGCTCCGAAAACATGAGGATGGATTCTAATTTTTGAACTTGATATGTGATAATTACTTACATTTTTTTCCCATATTATTTCTCCTGAACTATGAACCCCCATGATCTCGGTCTACAATTTCCCACTTCACATCAAAGGCACATCAAAACATATTTTCCTTGGAATCCTTTTATCATTCATCATTTACATGATGTATGGTCTTAGTCCTATTACCCAAAGCTACAAGTAACAATTTAAGTAATATAGAGTAATTAATGGATCATATGTATTGGGCCAAGTCACAATTGAAAAATACCCCTTTTTTTAGGAATGAGACCAATTAAGGGTTCACATTCATAGTGAAAAACAATTAAAATGGGATCAAATTATTCATCATAATTAACCCATATTCATCCCAAATGGAGCATGTTCCTATGGGGGCATTTCTTTGGACCTAAAAACATGGCATGAAATATTAAAATTCTTTCATAAATTTTGTAATGGTATAATAAACCCATAAAAAGAGATGAAAATTACTCATGGGAGTGAAGTCGCAAAGGAGTTCTCTCTTCCACTATCAATATCCCTATGTGAGGGAATCTTTTCCATTAAAAGTTTTTCTATACAGAACAACACTGTTCATGGAACCCCACAAATGAAAATTGTTTTCAGCATGTGTTGTCCTTTTTAATCCCTGTAAACAAAAAAATGATTTCTTCCCATGACATTCTTTTTTGACTCCTATAAATACAAAACTTTTTGGGGACCATGGAACACTTTTTTGGGCTCTCATAAATATGGAATCCCCACAGTTGATGTGGACGTCTAGCTATCTTTGAAGGAAGATTCATTTGTGTGTCTATGAAAACCTCATAGGGAGATCTGGTATAGGGTTCTCATATATAGATAAAAGTTGCTAGAGAAATATAATTTATTCTGTTAAAATTATCACATAATTATAATTTATAATGTGAAATCACTTAAATATTAATATACCCAAAATCCATTAGAGGCACCATTCTTAAAACCATACGAGGATAACCTCCTTGCGGGAAATAAACCTGCATAGAAAAATGTTACGTAGAAAGATCCCAAACTTGCGTAGTAATATGCTATATAGAAGGAACCCGAAACCCAATAGAAAAATACTATGTGGTAGGAACCCAAACTATAAAACCAAAACATTACCCGGAAGGAGAACCATTCCACCTAGAAAAACACTATGTGGAATTAGACATCATGGGGTTTTCTTCCTTCCCACTCTCATTTCTTTCCTCGAGTGTAGTGTTTATCCCCACCATAGACCCTCCACCAGCAATCCTAATGGACTTATCTTTAAAGCTCTTCTATATGAAGGGTTATTCCATAAATCAAGCCCTATGAAATTTATCAGATTAAGGCTTCCCCTAAATTTCCAAAATATTTATTATCAGAAAAATAGACACATTATATTTTCCTCTCAATCCTAAATTCCCATGGTGACAAGGATCTCGACACTCATAGTAGTTCCATTGACCACCCCATTTCAGAGGGTGAGAGGAACAACCTGCCCTTTCCATGTGTAAGGTATAATGTAGTATTAGTCTTACATTCTCTCTAATAACAGGAAAAGGGCATCCCTCATGGAGTAATGTCATAGTATTTCTAATTGGAATCATTTTAGGCATAATCCACAACCCAACCTCCAAATTCACCATGATTTAAGATACTCATCATGGTTCCAAAAATATGGTCACCCTCCGAGATTATGTTTCATATATTTCTTGGGGGGTGGTCCCATAAGGGTATGTATATCCTAACTTTGGGAAATAAAAAAAAGATAGTATAGTGGAACATAAACACGATTTCTCTCTTTTGTATCCCCAGCCTCGTCCACTAGTGGGAAAAATATTATTTCATGGTTCATAATATCTTCTACATACTCTTTATTATCACCAAAATCATGACCCACATGGGTTTGTATGTCAGTAATTATAATAAAATCCACACAATCAAATACACCTTGATGGGAATACTACTCATTGTAAGCCCCAATATGTGTCACAAAAACCTTTAGAGGACCATAATACTAATGTAGAAACCCCATGGGCCACCTCTATAGGTGTAATCACCAGCCTACCAAACTACATGGGATTTGATTCCTGACCAAATGGGAAATGTGGGATTCCTCGCTAAGATCTAAACTCAACACCACAAATTCACCCAAATGTTTTTTGGGATATATCTCCAGTATAGTAATATCAAACATGGAGGGCCATATTCTTTTCAGGTATCCCTAATAACCATCATTATAAGACTATATTCTCTATAAGTTCATGACCCACCAAGGATACTACACTTTCAATAGGTCCTTCCAGTAGATTTGTCATAAGTCCCACACGTTCCTTGATTAGGAACTTTCTACCTAAATTCTATTTCTATATAATGTTAAAATACATGGTTTGGTCCTTGTCATATGAACTTGAAAGGTTTTTTGTGTCCCAATAAGTGGAACTGAACTACTTGGGTTCAATTTAATTTCCCAATGATATATAAGAATCCCATTTAAGGGACCTAATCCTGATATCAAAAAAATTATGTTTTCTTGGATGATAGTAAATTCCATAGCCCCCCACTATAGGGCTTAAAACATTCTAATACACATATAAATATTTCCATTAATTGATAACATTTGATACATATAATAGATTAAAAATTCAACACATGATGATTGGTTATTAACCTATGTGTGACCTGTCAGGTATATTTTGAATTTAATAAAGGATTCATGAACATTTTGTTAAATCAAATCTATAAGAGAGTCCTCGAGTAGAAAAAATTACCTATAAATGGGTGAGATGAGATGATCCTCTCATAATCTATTCCAATGGGAGTTCTTATGTTTCATTTTTCAAGTTACCAACAATCTCATACAATTGGAATGTAGGTCCACGATAAATCACAGATATGAGAATCATTGGGTGTTTTTCGTTCCCTGAATAAACCCGGTTAGAAACCGAATCGTTACAAACAGGCACGAAATAAGTGTTTTATGGTTTTTTATAAATTTTAGGGGTTTAGGGGGTTATTAGGGGTTATTATATTTTTTAGTGGTTTCATAATTTTTTTAGGTGTTTTATGATTATCATAGTGTATTATGGGTTTTTAGGTTTTTTTTGAGTTTTTATAATTTTTTGGGGGTTCTCAAGAATTTTTAGATATTTTTTGGGTTTTTATTATTTTTTAATTACTTTAATGGGGTTTTATGGTTCTTAATTTGTGTAGTGTTTTTTATAGGTTTCAAGGAACTTTTTGGTTTTTAGGGTTTTTTGGGTTTTTAATGTTTTTAGGGTTTTATGATTATTGGGGGTTTTGGGTTTTAGGGAATTTAATTTATTTTATAATTTTAAGGGTATTTAGTTTTTTAGGGTGTTTAAGTATTTTTAGGATATTTTATGGAATTTATGTATTTTTAAAGATTTTATGGGTTTCTATGTTTTTTTTCCTATTAGGGGTTTTATAATTTTAGGTTCATTTGGTTTTTTGGGTTTTTAGGGATATTAATTGGTTTTAAATGTTTTTACAGACTTTTAGGGGGATTTAGGGGATTTATGTTATTTATGTTTACTACAATTTTTAGTTGATTTGGGTTTATATGGTACAATAGTTTTTTAAGGTTATATGGGTTTTTAGGGTTTTTGGGTTTTTAGGACTTTTATAGTTTCTACGGGTTTTAGGGTTTCTATGGTTTTTTGGGTTTTATGGTTTTAGAGTTTTTATGTGTTTTTAGAAAATATTTGGGTTTTTATTGGGAATTTATAGTGTTTTAGGGTTTTATAGGTTTTTATTTTGTTTTAGTGTTCTACAGGTTTTAATGGTTTTTATGGATTTTAGGATTTTAGGGTCATTAAGAAGTTTCTTTATGGTTTTTAGCATCTTCATAGTTATTTAGGGTTTCTTAGGGTATTTTGGGGTTTTACGGGGCCTTGGAATGTTTTTGTTTTTTAGATATTTTTATGGGTTTTACGGGTTTTAAGGTATTTAGGGTTTTTAAATGATTTCAAGGGTTTAATTTTTTTACGGTTATCAGTGGGTTTTAGGTGTTTTTTACAATTTTTTATAGTTTTTAGGGGTGTTAGTGTTTTATTATGTTTTGGGGGGTTTAATTGTTTTATATATATTTAGGGTTTTTAGGACTTTTTAGGGGTTTAAGGGTTCTAAGGATTTTTTAGTTTTTTAGGATTTTTTCGGGTTTTAGGGTTTTTAGGGGTTTAATGTTTTTTAGGATTTGAAGGGTTTTTATGGTTTTTATATATTTTTATTTTTTAAGGGGGTTTATGTTATTTTATATTTTATCAGGATTTAGGGTCTTTTATGGTATTTTTATGGTTTTTATATTATTTTACTTTTATTAGTGTTTTAAAGAATTTTACAGGTTCTAATGGTTTTTAACATCTTTTAAGGATTTTGTGTTTTTTTGGGTTAGGGGGATATATTTTTAGGGTTTTCTGTTTTTTATGGTTTAATTATTTAAAAAGTTTTAGGGATATCACTATAATTTAAGGTTTTGGGTTCTTGTTAAATTTTTATTGTCTTTTATTGTTTTTATTATTTTTTGGTATTTAGGGGGTTCTAGAGTTTTTTCATTTTAGGGTTTATATGGTTTGTAGGGTTATTATATTTTTATAAGTTTAAAGGACTTCTGAAGTTTTTTTATTTTTGGTGGTTTTATGGTTTTTAGGGTTTTAGGGGTTTAAAATGTTTTCATGGGTTTTTGGTGGTATTTAGGTTTTTTCATATTTTTTGGGTATTAAGGTGTTTTTAGGATTTTGAATGTTTTAGTATTTTTAGGGTTTTTAGGTTTTTTAGTTTTTTATGGTTTTTAGGGTGTTTACAAGTTTTTAGTGACTTATAGGGTTTTGATATCTTAATTTAGGGTCTTTTATGTTTTAGGTATGTTTATAGTTTTAGGGTAATTTGTTTTTTATCAGGTTTTGGGATTTTTATGGTTTTTAGGGTATTGAGGGATTTTAGCGTTTTAGGGTCTTCTAGGGGTGTTAGGGTTTTTATGGTCTTTTAGGTGTTTGGGGATTTTTTTGTGTCCTTTAGGGGTTTTTATAGTTTCTTTTGGGTTTTAGGTTTTTTTATAGTTTATGATGGGTTTCAAGATGTTTTGTGGTTTTTAGGGTCTGTAGGGGCTTTAGAGTAATTTGGGATTTTATGGTTTTTAGGGATTTTTTTGTAGTTTTAGGGTCGTTTATGATATTTTAGGTTTTTATAGTTTTTTTTTGGTTTTAGTGTTTTATGGTATTTGTTAGGGATTTTATGTTAATTTTGGGGTTTTAGGGATCTCTAGGTTCTTTTAGGTTTTTAGTGCGTTTTAGGGTTTTCATGCAGTTTTTAGTATTTTTTGGGTCTTTTTTTGTTTTTATGGTTTTTAATGTTTCTTGAGTTTTTAGGTCCCTTTATGGGTTTTATTTTCCTTTTAATTTTTAGTGGTTTTACGGTCATGTTGTGGTTCTATGTATTTTTACTAGCATTTCGGGTTTTGGATCCTTTTTAGTTTTTATTTCATTTTAATTTTTTAGTGTCTTTAGGGTTTCAAATGTTTTTATGGTTTTTAGTGTTTTTAGGCGTCTTAAGGGATTTTATGGGGATTTTATTGTTTTTATGATTATTTTATGGTTTTAGGGTTATTTTATGGTTTTTATGGGTTTATAGGGAATTTAGGGTCATTACTGTGTTTTAAGGATTTTAGGGTTATTAAGGTTTTAAAGAGTTTTTAGCAGTTTTTCATGTTTTGGGGTTTTATATGTTTTTCGGGTTTTCCGGGTTTGTGAGTATATTCAATGTGTTTATTTTGTTTTTCTGATTTTCTTAGTGTTTTTTGGGGTTTTTGGTCTTTTGAGCATGTTAATAATTTTTATGGGTTTTTTGAGATTTGGGGGGGGGTAGGGGTTGTAGGTTTGTTTAATGTTTTGAGTTTTTTATTTAGGTTTTTATGATTTTAGAGTTTTTTTGGGATTTTTATATTCTCATTGGTTTTATGGGGTTTTTGGGTTTTATGGGGTTTGGTGTGTCTAGGGATTTTTGTTTAAGTTTTTAAGGATTTTTAGGGGTTTTAGAGGTTTTTTATAGTTTAAGGGTTTTTTGGTTTTTCGGGTTGTAAGGTTTTTTTGGGTTTTTTTTTTGTTTTTTGGGGTTTTAAAGAGTTTTATGGTATTTTAGAAATTTATAGAATTTTTAGGGGTTTTATTTCATTTTAGGATCATTTATGTTTTTTTACATTTTTGGGTTTTAAGTGATTTTAGGGTGTTTTGGGTTTTTTCGGATTTTTTGGACATCATAGTTTTATGGGTTTTAATTTTTTATTGGTCTTTTAGGGATTATATGTTTTTTAGTGTTTTTTATGGTCTTAGGGATTTTTTGTGGTTTTAGGGTTGTAAGAATTTTTGGGGTTTTTAGGATTTTCAAGATTTTAGGGGTCTTTTGGGTTTTAGAGATTTTAGGGGGTTTTAGGTTTTTCTTGTGTATTAGGGGTTTTTATGATTTTTAGGCTATTTGAATTTTTATGGTTTTTAGTATATTTTTGTGTTTTCATAGTGTTTTAGGGTCTTTTTGGTTTTTTAGTGGTTTTAGTGTATTTTAGTTTTTCTTTGAGTTTTTAGGGATTTTATGGTATTTAAGTAGCATTTAATGATTTAGGGTTTTAGGGGGTTTAAATATTTTCAGTGTTTTTATGGATTTTTACTATTCTTAGAGTTTTTGGGTTTTGGGGATTTTTAATGCATTTTAGGGTGTTTAAAAGTTTTCAAGGGGTTTAGGGTGCTTTAGGGGTTTTTATCATTTTTTGTGTTTTTTATGGATTTTATAGTTTTCAAGGTTTTGAAAGGTTTTTATTCTGTTTTAGGAAGCTATAGGTTCTTTTGGGGTTTTAGGGATTTTTTGGTGGTTTTAGAGGTTTTAAAGGGTTTTAAAGGTTTTGAGGATTTTATTGGTTTTATAGTTTTTAGGGTTTTCTGGTTTTTTTTTTGATTTTTTATAGTGTAAAATAATATTTATGGTGTTCGAGATTTTATGTGGTTTTAAGGTATTTATGGTTTTTAAATGATTTTAAGGTTTTTATTGTTTTTATGGTTTTTCAGTGGGTTTTTTATTTTTTTACACTTTTCTATAGAATTTATGGGTTTTAGGGTTTTATTATGTTTTTGGGGGTTTTACAGTTTTATGGGGATTTAGGGTGTTTTTGGATTTTGAGGGGTTTAAGGGTTCTTATGATTTTTTAGTTTCTTAGGATTTTTTGGTGTTTTAGGGGTTTTAGGGATTTTAGTGTTTTTTATGATTTGAAGTGTTGTTATGGTTTTTATATATTTTTTCATTTGTTTATGGATTTTTAAGTTATTTTAGGTTTTATAGGGTTTTAGGGTCTTTTATCGGGCCAAGACACAATTGAAAAAATACCTGTTTCTTATAGGTAGGGGCCCTATTAAGGGTTCACATTCAAGCACAAATAGATTCTAATGGGACCAACTTCTTCATCAGAATTAAGTCATATTCATCCCCAACAGAGCCTATTCCTATGGGGTCATTTTTTGGGTCCTTAGAACTTGTCATGGAATATTAAATTTCTTTCATTAATTTTGTATGGGTATTATCAACCCATAAAAAAGAGATGAAAATTACTCAAGCGAGTGAAGTTGAAAAGTAGTTCTCACTTCCACTATCAATATCCTTATGTGAGGGGATCTTTTCCATTTAGAAGTTTTGCTATATGGACAACCACTATGCTTGGAACCCCAAAAATTAACAATTGTTTGCAGTCTATGATGTCCATTTTTATCCGTGAAAAAACATTATTTCTTCCCATGACATTCTTTTTTGTCTCCTATCAATACAAAATTTTTTGTGGCCCATGACACTCTTTTTGGGCTCTCGCAAATAAGGAATCTCCACAGTTGACGTGGATGTCTAGGTATCTTTGAAGGCAGTTACATTTGTATGTCTATGAAAACCTCATAGAGAGGCCAGGTAGAGGTTTCTAAAAAATAGATAAAATGTGAAAGATAATTATATTTTATGCTATTAAGATTATAACATAATTCTAATTTATAATGGGAAATCACTTAAATATTAGTATACCCAAAATACATTATAGGCCCCAATATTAAAACCATATAAGGATATCCTCCTTGCGGGACATAAACCTGCATAGAAAAATGTTACGTGGAAGGAATCCAAACATGTGTACTAATATTCTATATGGAAGGAACCCCAAACACAGTATAAAAAAACTAAGTGGTGGGAACCCAAACCAGAAAACCAAAACATTACCCATAAGGAGCGTCATTCCACATAAAAAACACTATGTGGAATTAGACATCATTGGGTTTTCTTCTTTCCCAATCTCATTTCATTCCTCCAGTGTAGTGTTTATCCCCACCATGGACCCTCTACCAAAAATCCTAATGTCCTTATCATTCAACCTCTTTTATATGAATATTTATTCCATAAATGGTGCCCTGTAAAAGTTATTAGAGTAAGGATTCCCATAAATCTCCAGACTAGTTAATGTCGGAGAACTAGAAACACTATTTGGTCCTTTCAATCCTATATTTCCATGGAGACAAGGATCTCAATTCTCATAGAAGTTCCATGGACCTCCCCATTCTAGAGGGTGAGGGTAACAACCTGCCTTTTCCATGCGTAAGGGATAATGTTGTATTAATCTTTCATTCTCTCTAATACCATGAAAAGGGCATCCATCATGGAGTAATTTCCTAGTCTTTATAATTGGAATCCTCCTAGGTGTATGTCAAAACCCAAACATAACCCACATGGGCTTTCTTTTCAGTAATTATAATAAAATCCCCACAATCAAATACCCATTGATGGGAATCCTACACAGTGTAATCCCCAATATGTGTCACCACAACCTTCAAAGGGACATATTCCTAATGTTTCAAGACCATGGGCCACCTCTATAGGTGTAATCACCATCCTACCAAACTACATGGGATTTGATTCTTTACCAAATGGGATTCGTAGGATGCCTCACTGAGGTCCAATCCCAACACCCCAAATTCACCGTAATGTTTTTTGGGACATATCCCTAGTAGTGTAATATCCAACATGGAGGACCAAATTATTTTCATGTCTTTTTAGTAACCATCATTATAGAATAATATTCCATATAATTTCATGACCCACCTAGGATACTACACTTTCTATAGGCCCTTTAAGATGATTTTTCATAAGTCCCACACCATTCTTGACTGGGAACTTTCCACCTAAATTCCCTCTCTAAATAATATTAAACTACATAGTTTTGTTATTGTCAGATGACCTTGAAAGGTATGTTGTGTCCTATTAAGTGGAACTGAACTACATGGGATCTAATTACTTTCAAAATGATATATAGAAATCCCATTTAAGTGGCCCAATCTTGATATCAATATAATTTCTGTTTTCTTGGATGATTGTAAATTCCATAGCCCCCAACTATATGGCATAAAACATTATAATACACATATAAATGGTTCCATTAATGGATAAAATTTGTTACATATAGATGATTCGAAATTCAACACTTGATGATTGGTTATTAACCTATGTGTGACCTATCAGGTTTATTTTGAATTTAATGAAGGATTCCTGAACATCTTGTTAAATCAAATCTTTATGAGGGTCCCCGAGTCGGAACAAATTCCCCTTAAATGGGAGTGATGATACGATCTCCCCATCATCTCGTCCAATGTCAGTTCTTTATGTTTCATTGGTCAAGTTTCCAACGATCTCATACACATGGAATGTAGGTCATTGATAAATCACATACATGAGAATTATCGGGTGTTTTTGGTTCCATGAACAAACCCTATTGGAAACTGAAACGTTTCAAACTGGCACAAAACACGAGTTTTAAGGTCTTTTATAATTTTAGGGATTTAGTGAGTTATTAGGGGTTTTTAGATTTTTCAGGGTTTTCATAGGGGGTTTAGGTGTTTTAGGATTATCTTAGTGTTTAGGGGTTTCTACGTTTTTTTAGAGTTTTTATAATTTTTTGGGGGTTCTCAATAATTTTTAGATATTTTTGGGTTTTTATTATTTTTTTCATATTTTAAATGGGTTTAATGGTTTTTAATTCTTGTAGTGTTTTTCTTTTTTTATAGGTTTTTATGGATTTTTGGGTTCTTTAGTGGTTTTAGGGTTTCTAATGTTTTTAGGCTTTTATGGTTATTATAGGTTTTTTGGTTTTTTGGGTTTTAGGGATTTTAGTGTATTTTAGGATTATAAGTGTATTTAGGTTTTCAGGGTGTTTAAGTATTTTTTGGATATTTTAGATAATTTATAGGGTTTAAAAGTTTTTTAGGTTTTCTATGTTTTTGGGTCCTTTTAGGGGTTTTGTATTTTAAGTTTCTTTGGGTTTTTTGGGTTTTTAGGGATATTAATGGGTTTCAAATGTTTTGTAGGCTTTTAGGTGTGTTTAGGGGTTTTAGGATTTTTAGGTTCACTACGTTTTTAGTTGTTTTAGGTTTATTGGTTACTATAATTTTTTGAAGGTTTTAGTGGTTTTTAGTGTTTTAGGGTTTTTAGGGTTTTTATGGTTTCTAGGGGTTTTAGGGTTTCTAAGGATTTTTGGGTTTTATGGTTTTATGGTATTTAAATTTTTTTAGAAAATATATGGGTTTTTATAGGGTATTCATAGTGTTTTTGTGTTTTATGGGGTTTTGTTTTTTTAGTGTTCTATGAGTTTTTAAGGTTTTTAGCTTTTTAGGTTTTTAGGGTCATTAAGAAGTTTGTTCATGGTTTTTAGCATCTTCATGGTTCATCATGGTTTCCTAGGGTTTTGGAGGTTTTATAGGGCTTATTATTTTGTTTAGATTTTAGATATTTTTATGGGTTTTACAGGTTCAAAGTTATTTTTGGTTTTTAAATGATTTTAATTCTTTTATTGTATTTATGGGTTTCAGTGGGTTTTAGGGGTTTTTACAGTTTTTTATAGTTTTAATGGGTTTTAGGGTTTTATTATATCCTTGGGGGTTTAATAGTTTTAAGGGGATTTAGGGTGTTTTAGGATTTTTAATGGGTTTAAGGTTTCTTAGTATTTTTATTTTTATTTTTTGATTTTTTTTGGGTTTTAGGGTTTTTAGGGGTTTTAGTGTTTTCTGGGATTTGAAGGGTTTTTATGGTTTTTATATTTTTTTGTTTGTTTAAGGTTTTTTTAGTTATTTTAGGTTTTATAGGGTTTTAGGGTCTTTTATGATATTTTTATGGTTTTATATTATTGTACTTTTGTTAGTGTTTTTAAGGAATTTTACAGGTTCTAATGTGTTTTAATACCTTTTAAGGATTTTGTGTTTTTTTGTGTTAGGGAGTCAATTTTTTACGGTTTTAGGTTTTCTTATGGTTTTATTATTTTAATAGTTTTATGGATATTACTATTGTTTTGGTTTATGGGTTCTTGTTTGGTTTTTATGGCCTTACGGGTTTTTATTATTTTATGGTTTTTAAGGGTTTCTAGAGTGTTAGTGTTTTATGGATTTCTGAGGTTTTTTGGGTTATTATATATTTAGGGGTTTTCAGGATTTATGGGGATTTTCCATTTTTTTGGCTTTAGGATTATTATGTTTTTAGGGGTTTAAAATGTTTTAATGGGTTTTTGGTGGTCTTTAGGTTTTTTTCTTCTTTTTAGGGTAATACGGGGTTTAGAGTTTTGAATGTCTTCGTATTTTTAGGGTTTTGTGGGTTTTTAGTTTTTTATGGTTTTTGGGTGTTTACAGGTTTTTAGTGACTTATAGGGTTTTTATAGCTTAATTTCGGGTGTTTTATGTTTTAGGAATGTTTAGGATTTTAGGTTAATTTATTTTTAGGGGGTTTTGGGATATTTATTGTTTTAAGGGTATTTTGGAATTTTAGGGTTTCTAGGGTCCTCTAGGGGTTTATTGGTTTTTTTGGTCTATTAGGGGTTTGGGGTTTTTGTGTGTGTCCTTTATATGTTTTTATGGTTCTTAAAGGGTTTTTGGGTTTTTTATAGGTTTTAATGGTTTTCTATATTTTTTTGTTTTTTTAAGGGTTTTAAGGGCTTTAGGGTAATTTGGGATTTTAAGGTTTATAAATATTTTTAGTAGTTTTGGGTTCTTTTATGATCCATTAGGTTTTTATTGTTTTTTAGGGTATTAGGGTTTTATGGTATTTGTTAAATATTTTATGGTAATTTAGGGGTTTTCGGGTTCTATAAGTTCTTTTAGGTTTTTAGTGTGTTTTTGGGTTGTAATGGTGTTTTACGTATTTTTTAGGGTCTTTTTGTGTTTTTGGTTATTTAGGGTATCTAGTGTTTTTTGGGTCATTTATGGTTTTTATTTTACATTAGTATTTTTAGTGTTTTTATGTTCATGTTGTGGTACTAGGTATTTTTAATAGCATTTCAGGTTTTAGGGTCTTTCAGTTTTTATTTTATTATAAAATTTTTAGTGTTTTTAGGGTTTCAAATGGTTTTAAGGTTTTTTGGTTTTTTAGGCGTGTTAAGAGATTTTATGGGGATATTATGGGTTTTAGTATTCTGTTACAGTATTAGGGTTATTTTATGGTTTTTATGATTTTATAGGGATTTTAGGGTCTTTATAGTGTTTTAAGTTTTTAGGGTTGTTATGGTTTTGAGGAGTTTTTAGCGGTTATTCATGTTTTAGTGGTTTAATGTGTTTTTGGGTTTTTAGGGTCTATTATTATATTTTAAGTGTTTCTTTGGTTTTTCTGATTTTCTTTGTCTTTTTTGGGGTTTTAGGTTTTTTTTTCATTTGAGTGTGTTATGAAATTTTATGGGCTTTTAGGGTTTGTAGAGATTTTAGGGGGGGAGGGTAGGGGTTGTGTGTTTGTTTAATGTTTTAATATTTTTGTTTAGGTTTTTATGATTTTTGAGGTTTTCTTGGGATTTTTATAATTCTCATTGGTTTTAGGGTTTTTTTTGGGTCTTATGGGGTTTTTTGTGTTTAGGGATTTTTGTTTAGGTATTTAAGGATTTTTAGGGGGTTTAGAGGTTTTTTATAGTTTTAGAGTTTTTTTTGTTTTTTGGGTTGTAATGTTTTTTGGGTTTTTGAAATTTTATTTGGGTTTTAAGGGGTTTTATGATATTTTAGAATTTTATGGCATTTTTAGGGGTTTTATAGCATTTTATGGTCTTTTATAGTTTTTAACATTATTGGGTTTTAAGTGTTTTTTGGGTGTTTTTGGGTTTTTTGGGCTTTTAATGACTTCAGACTTTTTTGGGTTTTTTTGTTGTTTAAGGGATTACATGGTTTTTTGTGTTTTTATGGTTTTACAGATTTTTTTTTGGTTTTAGGGTTTTAAGAATTTTTAGGGTTTTCTAGATTTTAGAAGTCTATTGGGTTTTTGGGTTTTTTGGGGGTTTAGGGTTTTCTAGTGTATTAGGGGTTTTTATGATTTTTAGAATGTTATTATTTTTATGGTTTTTATGATGGTTAATTTTTTTAGTATATTTTGGTGTTTTTATAGTGTTTTTATGGTCTTTTGGGTTTTTAGTGTTTTTAGTGTATTTTAGTTTTTCATAGAGTTTTTAGGGGTTTTATGGAATTTAAGTAGTATTGAACGGTTTTAGGTTTTTAGGGGGAGTAACTATTTTTTAGTGTTTTTAGGGTTTTTTTACTGTTTTTAGATTTTTAGGGTTTTTGTATTTTTAATGCATTTTACGGTGTCAAAAAATTTTAAGGGGTTTAGGGTGCTTTAGGGGTTTTATCATTTTTTGGTTTTTTATGGTTTTTATATTTTTCTAGGTTTTAAAAGGTTTTTAATCTGTTTTAGGTAGCTATAGGTTCTTTTAGGGTATTAGGGATTTTGGGGGTTTTATAGGTTTTTCAGAGTTTTATTGGATTTAATGATTTTATGGGTTTTTTGGTTTTTTTGGGATTTAGGGTTTTTTTTATTTTTGATGGTTTCAAATGTTATTTATGGTCTTATGGGTTTTGTGGGGCTTTTAGTTTTTTCTTGGATTTCACATACGTTTAGGATTTTAAAGGGTTTTGTGGTCTTTTATGTTTTTAGGGTTTTAAAAAATTACTGTTTTCTATAGTTTTAGGTGTTTTTTGAGTTTTTAGACATTTTAGGTATTTTTTTGGGGTTTAGGTTTTTTGGGGTTCAAATGATTTTTTGAGTTTTAAGGAATTTTGTGTGTTTTAAGGGTTTTTTTGGGTTTATGGGTATTTTCAGTCATTTGCGGTTTTCAAGATTTTTAAGGGTTTTACAGCCTTTTAATTTTTTTGGATTTTTTTTGGTTTTTTAAAATTTTTTATTGTTGTTTTGGTTTTTATTGTCTTATTTTTATATAGTTTTTATTGTATTCGAGTTTTTTTAGATATTTAGATTTTTAGGATAATTTTTGGGTTGTAAGAGTTTTTAGATTTTTTAAGGGGTTAAGGGGTTTTAAGGGTTATAGTGGTTTTATGGAGATTTTTCAGATTATTCATGGGTTTTCAAGATTTATTGTATTTTATGGTTTTTATAAATTTGAGGTTATTTTTTTGGGATTTTTAAAGGCTTTTGGAATTTTTATGGTGTTTAAGGGGTTTAGAGTCTTTTATGGTTTTTATATGATTATTTAGGATCTTTTGGGGGTTTTCAGAATTTTTTTCTAGTTTTTAAGGCCATTTTGGTTTTGATAGGGTTTATAGTGCATATAATGGGTTCTAGGGAGTTTTGGAGTTTTATGTTGGGTGGGGGGGTTATAGGGTCTTTTGGATATTTTTATGGATTTTAGTGGTTGATACAACTTTTTAGAGTTTTTTGGATCATTTAGAATTTGTAATGTTTTTTACGGCCTTTTATATTTTTTGTTGTTTTGGGTCTTTTAGGTTTTTTAGGTTTTCATGGGGGTTTTATAGTTTTTAGTGAGTTTTTACTATTTTTACTTATTTTATTGTTTTTAAGTTTGTTACCAGTGTTTGGGTTTTTTTGGGAGTTTAGGGTTTTTAGGGTTATTTAGGTTTATAGGGGTTTTAGGGATTAAATGGTATTATTGTTTTAGAATACTTTTAGTCCTTTAATGTTTTTATGCTGTTTTAGGATATTTAGGATCTTTATAGGTTTTAGGTTTTTAGGGGATTGCATGTTTTTAGTGTTTTTAGAGAAATTTATTTCTTTTTATATTTTTATATGGTCTTTAATATTTTTAGTGGGTTTTGGGTTTTAATGATTTCTTAGGGTTTTTAGGGAATTTTAGGTTTTTTAGGTTTTTTAGGTTTTTAATGTTTTCATGGTGCTTTATGGGTTTTATGTCCCTTTAGTGTTTTTAGGGGATTTATGGTCCTTAGGAGTTTTAGGGTTATTATAGTTTTTAGGGGTTTTAATGGATTTGTTTGGGGTTTTTAGATATTATGGGTTTTTAGGGGGTTAAATTTCATATAATAAATTTAGGGGTTTTATGTGTTTTCTGGGACTCTTAAATTTCATTGGGGTTTTAAGGATATTTAATGGTTTTAGGGTTTTTAGGGTTTTTAGTGTTTTTAAGGGTTTTTAGGGATTTTTAGGATTTTAATGGTTTTTAGGGTTTAGGAATTTTAGCGTTATTTAGGTGGTTTGGGAAAGGAAGATTCAAGGGTCAGGCTACTCTCGACCCCCCCAAATTTATAAATAAAAGACACAACAGACAAGGGAGGGGAGGGGTCAAAAGACCCCCCAAATTTAAAGGATCTAGTATGTTTTAAGGGTATTGGTTTTTTAGCGTCTTCTATTGTTTTTTAGAGATTATATTGGTTCTCGTTTTATTGGTATTTAGGGGGTTTAAGGGTTCTTATGATTTTTTGGGTTTTTAAGGTTTTTATGGGTTTTAGGGTATTTTGGATTGTTTTCATTTTTTATGTATATTCAGATTGGGGGGGTTGGGTAGGGTGTTTAGGGTTTTTAGAGTTTTTTTGGGATTTTTGGGTTTTTATGGGTTTTAGGGTTTTTTAGTTTTTAGGGATTATAGGTTTTTTTAGGGATTAAGGGTGTTTAATGTTTTAGGGTATTTAGGGGTTTTATATAGATTTTATTTTGTTTTATGGGTTTCAGGGTTTTTACTATCATTAAATGTTTTTAGGGTTTTAGGGTTTTTAGGGTTCAAGGGTTTTTAGGGTTTCAAGGGTCGTTTTGGTGTTTTATAGTTTTTAATGATTTTATGAAGTTAATGGTTTTTAATGTTTATTTGTTTTTCCAGTTTTTAGGGGATTTAGGGTTTTTATTGGTTTTATGTTTTTTTTGCTTTTAGGGTTTTTTGATTTTTCCGGGTTTTCAGGGGTTTTCAAAAAAAAATCATTTGGAAAAGATTTTATGTTTTTTTGGATTATTATGGGTTTTTACAGGTTTTTGGAGTTTTCATGTTTTTTAGGGGTTTTAGGGTTTTTAGGGGTTTTTAGGGGTTTTAGTGTTTTTTGTGTTTTTTGGTTTTTATGTCTGTGGTTTTTAGGGTTTTAATGGTCATAGATTTTAGGTTTTTTTGTTTTAAATGTTTTTTGTGGTTTTTAGAATTTTCAGTGGAATTATGGTGATTTATGTATTTTTTGTGTTTTTAGGGGGTTTTATGGTCTTTTAGGTTTTTGATTTTTAGTGTTTTTTTGTTTTATTAGAGTATTAATCGTTTTACGTTTTTAGGTGTTTTAAGGTCTTTCATGATTTATGGAGTAGGTTTTAGAACATATGGTGTACGGTTTAGTATTTATGGTTTATTGGTGTAGGGATTAGGGTATAGGGTTTAATGTGTTTGGTGTTGGGTATTGGGATCAGTCCATAGGGTTTTGGGTTTGGGGTGTAGGGTATAGGGTTTATGGTGTTGGGTACAAGGTGTATGGCATAGGGAATTTGTTTCAGGTGTGGTGTTTAGGATTTAATAATTAAAGTATAGGGTTCTCGGTTTAGGGTTCAAGGGTTATGGATTGGGGTAAAATGTTTATGGTTTTAGAGTTTTTAATGGGTTTTAGGGTTATTAGGGTTTTAAGCGTTTTTATGTTTTTAGGGGTTTTAATGGTTTTTTTTTGTTTTTATGTTTTTTAGTGTTCTCTATATTTTTTGGGAGTTTTTTGGGATTTTTAGGGGTTTTGAAGATTTATAGGTATTTTATGGTTTTGTGATTTTTTTCATTTTTTGGAGGTTTATAGGGTTTTTAGTGTTTTTAGGGGTTTTGACGTTTTAATGGTTTTTATACTATTTATAGGGGTTTTAGGATTTTGTATGTTTTTTTGGGGATTTTATTAGGTGTTAGGTGTTTTATGCATTTTTGGGGTTTTTAGGTATTTAGGGGATTTTAGGTTTTCTTTTGGGTTTCAAGGCATTTAGGGTTGTTTAGGACTTAGGATTTTTAGGGGGTTTCACGGTTTTAGGTGTTTATAGTGACTTACGGTTTTTAGGTTTTTTGGTTGTTTTTTATTTTTTGGGTTATTTATGGATTTATAGTGTTTTGTTAGGGGTTTTAGTTTTATTTAGAGTTTTAAGTTGGTTTTAGATTATTTCATGGTTTTTTGAGTTTATTAATGGTTTATGGTCTTTTATGGTTTTTAGGGTCATTTTGGCATTTAGGATTTTTTATGGGTTTTGTGTATTTTTTGATTTCTTGCGTTTTTTTAGTCATTAGGGGTTTTTGGGTTCCATTAGTATTTCCTGTGGTTTTTAGGGAATTTTAGTTATTTTAGTTTATTTTTTCCACTTTTAGGGTTTTAGGGTTTCTACAGTCTGTTAGGGTTTTTTGTCTTTATAAGGTCCTTAATGTCCTTTATGGATTTAAATTGGTTTTTAGGGGTTTCAGGGTCTTTTATTTTTTTAAGGTCTTTTATCAGTCTTTGGGTTTCTATGGTATTTGTGTTTTTAGTACATCTAGGGATTTTGGGATTCTATAGAGTTTTAGGGTATTTTATGTTTTTTTAGGGTTTTACGGTTTTTAGGATTTTAGGGTTTTTATTGTTTTTGTGTCTTTAGGGGGGTTTAGGTGTTTTTGTTCTTTTAATAATTTTTTGGATTTTATGGGTTTTTAGGGTTTTATATATTTTATAATAGTTTATGATTTATATGGCTTTTATGGTTTTTTATGTTCCATAGTGGTTTTAGGGGTTTTAGGGGGTTTTAGGGCTTATAGTGTTTTTTTGAGAATTTTGGGGGTTTTAGGTTTTTGGGGTTTCTAGGCTTGGAATGTACGAGTCCAAAATAGTCCTGACCCCCCAAAATTTATAGAAAAAAAAAAGAAAGCAAGAAAGGGAGGGGTTGGGTCAAGTGACCCACACAAAAGTCCAAAACCCCATACAATAAAGCCCAAAAGACCCAAAAGACAAAAGAAAACACAGTTAAAAACCAAATTGACCATCCCTTTAAGGATCTCCATCAACACCATAGCCGAAGGAAGCATCCGAATCCACCGACTCCCATTCATAAGATTCATATTACTTGTGGAAGGCATCATAATACATCCTGAGTTCCACATTCGACTTCGCTTTGTCAGCCCGATCTTCCCAACCATGGGAATTTCGTTCACCATTACTATCCTTGGTGGAGGCTCTAGTAGCCATTGGCCTAGAAAGAGAGGGTTAATCCCTCTTTTCCCTCTATTTCACTAGAGGTAGATTCTACTCTAACCTCTTTCTTTGAACCACATCATCAGCACTCATTGCCATGGCCTTTCTATGAGCTATAGAAGTAGGTTCAACCATGTCTCCATTGCCTACCAAATCCAGGGACAGAACCTGACTTTCACTTATGGTTGCAGCCAGAGGAACCAGGAAGACCCATCACTTCCAGCTCCTTCCTGGTCCTAGACTAGCTAGCATACATAAGGTCATTGCGATCCCCAAAAATTTCTCCAAACATTATGCGTTCATCATTCTAATCCCTAAGAAAGACCACTGGTTGTAGGTCTAGCTTTTGGAGGATCTCTTTTTTATACTGCTCAAGAGGGATTTCCGAACAGTCCAACATAATCTGTTCAGACAGCTCAATGTAGGGGGTAAATGCTTGAACAAAACAATATTGGAGCTCAGATTGCTTGTATTATAGAGGATTTAGTGTTGTTAGGTTTATTTTTATTTTTATATTGTTAATGGGGTTGGGGGGTGCTGGTCTTTTTGAGTCTTTCGGGGTCTTTTAGTGCTTTGAGTTTCTTTTAGGACATTTTATATTTTCAGTTTTTAGGGGTTTTACATTTTTAATGGATTTAGGGTTGTATGGTTTTTAGCAGTTTTAAGGTTTTTTTTGGATTTTTAGTGTTTTATGGTTTTTATTGACTTTTTAGGTTGGTTTTTGGCATTTAGAGTCTTTTTGGCCTTTTATTATTTTTTAGGTGTTTTAGGGGTTTTTTTTGTGATTTTATGGTTTTTGGGTTTTTAGGGAATTCAGGTTTTTTAGGGTTTTAGGGATTTTATGGGTTTTATGGGTTTTAGTGGTTTTTAGGGAGTTTTATATTTTTTATATTGTTTTTAGAGACTATTTGGATTTTATAGATTTTTTAGGGCTTTTAAGGGTTTTACTGTCTATTTTGGGTTTTCTGGGGATTTAAGGTCTTTTTAGGGGTTCTAGGGTTTTCTTTTGAATTTGGGGTATATGTATGAGTTTTACAATTTTTAGTGGTATTAGGAATTTATTTAAAGGTTTTATATGTGTTTTGCGTTTTTAGGGTTTTGGGGGTTTTGGGTTTTTATGGGTTTTAGGAGTATTTGTGTTTATTTGGTTGTTTAAGGTTTGGGTGTTTTAGTGTTTTACAGTGTTTTGGGGGGTTTTGAGTTTTCTAGGGGATATTGGGTTTTTTGTATTTAATTCTTTTTATAGTTTTAGGGTATTTTTCATATTTTAGTAGTTTTCGGTGTTTTTTGGTTTTCTTTGGGTTTGAAATATTTTTATTGTCTTTTAGGGGGGTTATATGTTTTTTTTAAGGGTTTTAGAGACTTTTTAGGATTATGGTGTATGGTATAGTGTTGAGGGTGTGGGTTTTTGAGTTAAAGGTCTAGTGTTTAAGGATTATGGGGTTGGGTATAGGGTATTTGGTGTAGGGTTTGTGGTTTAGTGTGTACAGTTTATGGTTTAGGGTGTAGGGTTTTAGGTTTAGGGTGTAGGGTACATGGTTTTCAGTGAGGGTATTAGGGTTTATTGTGTAAAGAATTGGGTATAGAGTATAGGGTTTTGGGTTTAGGGTTCAAGGTTAAGGGTGTAGAGTTTAGGTTTTTGGTCTTTAGAAGTTTTTAAGGGTTTTAGTGTTTTATGGTTTTTAGGGGTTTTGAGGGTTTGAAAGGTTTTAGGGGGTTTTAGGGTTGTTAGGGTTTTTCTTATATTTTTGGTTTTAGCAGTTTTTTTTATTTTTTTGGGTTTTATGGTTTTTAGTGTTTTTATGTTTTTTTAGAGGTCTTAGGTGTTTGTAAGGGGTTTAGGGTTTCATTGAGTTTTTCAATGTTTTTTACATATTTTAGGTGTTTTTTGGGTTTTTATGGATTTTTTTTGTGCCTTTTAGGGTTTTTAGGGTCTTTTAGAAGTTTTTAGGGGTCTTTTAGGGTGTAAGGTTTAGGGTGTAGGGTGTAGGTTATTGTGTTTTGGGTGCAGATTTTAGTACTTATGGTGTAGTGTTTCAGGTGTAAGTAATGGGATTAAGGGATTAAGGAATTAGCTTTTTGGGGTATGGTATATGGTTTGTGGTGTGGGGAATATGTTTTAAGTTGATTGGTTTTAGGTTTTATTATGTTGTGTATAGGGTATAGGGTTTATGGTTTATGTTTTTTGGCATAGTGTATTGGGATTAGGGTGTAGGGTATAGGGTATTGGGTGTAGGGAATAGGGTTTAGGGTGTATGATGTAAGGTTTAGGGTGTAGTGTATATGGTTTAGGGAGTAGGGTATAGGGTTTAGGGTGTTGGGTATAGGTTATAGGGTATAGGTGTTATGGTATAGTGTTGAGGATTTCAGGTTTAGGCTATATGGTTTTGGGTGTAGGGTTTAAGTTTAAGGGTGTAGGGTATATAGTTTAGAGTATAGGATTTCTAGTTTAGGGTGTAGTTTATAGTGTCTAGTGTGGAGGTTTTAGGGTTTATGATGTAGGGCATATGGTTTCTGGTATACAACTGGGGATTTATGGTGTAGGCCATAGAGTGTAAGGTTTACAGTTTATGGAGTCAGGTATAGGGTTTAGGGTGTAGGTTTTTTGGTTTAGTGTGAATGGTATTGGGATTACGGTGAAGGGATAGGGTACATGGTGCATGATATATGGTTTAGGGTGAAGGTTTTTTGGTTTATGGTGTATGGTAAAGGTTCTATGGTATAAATTATAGAGTTTAAGTTGAAGGGTATTGGGTTTAGGGTGTAGGGTATAGGGTTTAAGGTGTAGGGTTTAAGGTGTAGGGTTTAGGGTTTGAGATATAGGGTGTAGGGTTTTGGTGTTCTTAGAGGGTTTGAAGGATATTTAGGTAGTTTTAGAGTTTATAGAGTTTTTAGGGTTTTATGGGTTTTTGTGGTTTTTTGGGGTTTTTTGTTTTTTGGGGTTTTAAGGTGTTCTTTTGGGTTTTAGGATTTTTAGTGTTTTTAAATGTTTTTGGGGTTTTTTATGGATTTTTTTGGGGATATTATGGATTTTAGGGTTTTTTATAATTTTCAAGATATATATGTTTTCATAGAGATTTTAGGGTTTTTTGGTGTTTTATAGATTTTAGGATTTTTAAGGTTTATCATGTTTTAGGGTTTTTTTTTGTTTTATGGGATATTAACAGTTTTTTATGGTTTTAAGGGGTTTTAATGTATTTTTTTTATATTTTTTGGTATTTAGGGTTATTGGGGGGGTTGGATTTTTAAGTGTGTTTATTTGTTTTCAGTTTTTAAGGGTTCTTACATTTTGTTGGAGTTTTCTAGGGCTTGCTATGTTTTTTCATGTTTTTATGATTTTCAGGATTTTATTAGTTTCATAGGGATTTTTTGGTTTTTGGGGGTTTTATGGTTTTTTAATGTTTTTAAGGAACAATTTTTTTTTATTTTTTTATTTTTTTGGGGTTTTAGGTATTTAATGGGAATTAGTGGTTCTTTTTGTTTCTTTGGTTTTTAGGAATTTAAGGGGATTTAAGTGTTTTTTGAGGTTTTAGTGTTTTTTGGGTTATTTCTAAGATTTTAGGGGGTTTTAGTTATTTTGGGATTTTAGGGGTTTTTCAAGGGTTTGGTGGTTTTTTGTGTTTTAGGGTTTTGTAGAGATTTTTGTTTTTTTGGGATTTTTGGTTTTTAGGGGTTTTTTTGTTTTTGAGTTTTAGGGTTTTTAATAGTTTTAAAAATATTAAGAACTTTTATGGGTTTAAAGGTTTTTAGGGTTTTAGGGGGGCGGGGGTTTAGTGTTTTTAGGGTTTTATTGGATTTTAAGGTAATTTTGTATTATGGTCTTTTAGTTTTTAGGCTTTTTTGGGTGTCAATGTTTTTTGAGGTTTTAGTGTTTTCTTTGGGTTTTGATGGGTTTTAAGGTTTTTATAGATATTAAGGACTTTTAGGATTTTTTCTATATTTTTCACTTTTTTGGGTTTTTAGGATGTTACATTTTTTCAGTTTCATAAGGTTTTTATGGTTTCATAGTGTTTTCAGTGTTTCGATGTTTTGTTTTGATTTTATGGGTATTATGGATTTTTTTATAGGTTTTAGTGTTTTTTGGGGTTTTAAGATTTATTTTTTTAATGGTTCTTCAAGGATTTTAGGGTGTTTTGGGTTTTCTGATTTTAGGGTGATTTAGGGGGTTTTTATTTTTTTAGGGTTGTTAAGTGTTTTTAGGGTGTTCAACTTTTTATGGTTTTGATCATTTATGTGTTTTTTTTGTATTTTTGGGTTTTTGAGGGTTTTATGTTGTTTTATGGGTTTTATGGTCTTAGGGGAAGTTTTAGAGTTTTTTGGATTTTTAATGGGATTTAGGGTTCACAAGGGTTTTAGGGGGTTTATGGTGTTTAATTTCATTTAGTTGTTTTAGGGATATTTTAGTGGTTTAATGGTACTTTTATGGTTATTTGTAGTTTGGGGGTTTTTAGGTTTTTCCTTGGATTTTAATGTTATTCTAGGATTTTATGGTTTTTTTGGGGTTTCAGTGTTTCTTGGAGTTTTTTAGGTTTTATATGTTTTTAAAGGGATTTAGAGTTCTTTTAGTGTTTTTTGGGTTAGTAGGATGCTATCGTGTTTTTTATAGTTTTTACAGTTTTTATTTGTTTAATGGTTTTAGGGGTTTTAAATGTTTTAATGGGTTCTAAGGAGTTTTCAGTGCATGTTTAGGATATTTATTTTTTTTAAGGGGTTTTTTGGTTTTTTGGGGTTTTTGGGGTCTTTATAGTTTTTATGTTTATTAATTATTTCAATATTTTTATAATATTTAGGGATTCCAGGGGTGTTGGGGATTATTTCTGGATTTTAGGGGTTTCTTAGGGTTTTTTTAATGTTTTAGGGGTTTTATTTTTTTTCAATATTAAGGATTTTTTATGGTTTTATTTTATTTTTAGGGGTTTTAGGGTTTTTAGTTTCTTTTTATGGTTTTTAGTATTTATAAGGATCTTTCCTTTTTTTTATGGTTTTTAGTTTTTAGAGTTTTTAGGTATTTTTGGGTTTTGGGGTTTTTTCGGATTATAGGGGATTCATCTTGGGTTTTTTATGATATTTATGTCTTGTTATGGTTTTGGAGTTTATTTTATGGGTTTTAATGTTTTTAAGGGTTTAGGGTTTTTAAATGTTTTAGGGGTTGTTAGTGGTTTTTATGGTTGTTAGAGTATTTAGGGGGGTTTGGGGTTTTATGGTTTTCAGGTTATTGAAGTTTTTTATGGGGTTTAATGGGTTTTTTTGACTTTCTTAGAGTTTTTAGAGTATTTAGGGTTTTTAGTGATTTTATGGTTTTAGGGTTGTTTAGTGTTTTGAAAGGTTTTTTATCGTCTTAAGGCAATTTACTATTTTTAAGAGTTTTACAACTTTTTATGGGCTTTAGGGAATTTAGGGAATGTTGGGTTTTTATATATCCTTGGGTTTTTAGGAGTGTGTTAGTGTTGTTATGTTTTTAGGGGTTTTAAGGGGTGATTAGTGTTTTGGGGGTGTTTTAAGCTTTTCATGTAATATAGGTCAATTTTCAATTTTTATGGTTTTTAGGGGTTTTAAGGGTTTTAGGGTTTTGTAAGGTTTTCTAAGAATTTTTATAGGTCTTAATGTTTTCATTGGGTTTAATGGATTTTAGTTCTCATTTAGGGGTTTTATTCAATGTTTTATGGAATTTTATGTCTTTAGGTTTTCAAGGTCATTAAGAGGTTTTTATGGTTTTAAGGGGTTTTCGAGATTTTAGGGCCTATTAGTGGCCTTTTAGGGTTTATATTATTTTAATGGGTTTAAGTTTTTTACATTTTTTTAGTTTTTTTTTAGTTTTTGTGTTTTATGTATTATTATGGGTTTGAAGGGTTTTTTGGGTTTTTAGGGTTTCATGTGTTTTATGGTTTTTATGGCCTTTTTGGGTTTGTAGGGGTTTTCAGGTATTTTATAATTGTTAGTGGTTTAGGATTTTAGGGTTTTATTGCATGAGGGTTTTTAGTGTTTTAGGGTTTTATAAGGGTTTAGGGTTTTAGGGTTTTAGGGGTTTTATTTGGGTTTTAAGGGGTTTTTAGTGTTTTGGTGGTTGTTTAGGGTTTTAGGGTTTTTAGGGTTTTATGAGTTTTATTTGTTTTTTGGTTTTTGTGGGTTATTTGTGTTTTTGTGTTTTTTTGGGTTTTTTTGGGTTTTTTGGGATTTTGGGGTTGTTAGGGGGGTTTAGGGGTTTTATGGGTTTGAGTGTGTTTAATAGATATTATGTCCTTTAGGGTTTTTAGGATATTTAGAGTATTTTCTATTTTGTTAGGGTTGTTTAGGGTTTTTAAGGATTTTAGGGTATTATAGAGATTTTTGGGGTTTTAGGGTTTTTATGTATTTTGAGTTCTTAGGGTCTTTTGGGTTTCATAGGGGTTTTTAGGTTCCTTTAGGGGTTTTAGGATTATTTAGGTTTTTTTGGGTTATTCCGTGGGTTTTAGGTTTTTTAGGGGATTGTATATTTTAATGTGTATTTAGGGGGGTCTTGGATTTTCTATGATTTTTTTGTGTTATAATGGTTTTATAGAATTTTATGGGTTTTATGGTTTTTACGTGTTTCAGGAATTTTTAAGGTTTTTAGGAGATTTAGGTTTTTAGGGGCGAAAATGGTTCGGGGAAGATAGCCCTACCAAACTTCAAACAAAAAAACAGAATCTACAAGGAGGGTTTACATGTCCAAACGTGTATCTCACCATACGTATTAAAGTCCACATACATCATAAAATAATACAGGGTAATAAATGACCACAACAAGCTCTGTTCCTTAATTTCCTTCTTGGAGAGTGCATCTTCCATAGAGTTGGTCTTTCTATAGACATGTGTGCCCCATAGACTGAGAGTCTAAGATATATTGAGGAAATCAAACCATTATGGTAGAAGTCTCTATGGGACTTCCCTAGATTTTTTCTTGAGGGTATCCATCATGACCATTGAGTCAGACTCAATCCAAAGAGAGTTCCACTTAAATTGGGAAGAAAAATTAATCGCCTTAATCATTTCCCATAAAACTTATTCATAAGATCACCTGTCAACAATAATATTGTAGAAATAGCCTTTGAAAAAACCTCTACAGTTGAGGAAGACACCACCACACTTTAAGTGGGCAGGTGCACCTGATGTCGCACTTCCCACATTGACCTTTATCCATGCTGGGATTCAAGGAATCCATGAGATATATTTCAACACCTACAGCTTTCCCCCCTTCCAGAAACTCCATGTGAATGGAATACAGTCATATCATTAACATTATTTCCCATCGAACCTATTTGAAGGTGGGAGTCCTCCCGAATCGCCTTGAGGATCATCACCACTCCACCACGAATTGATTGAGGCTGGCAGTTAAAGGCCATTTCATTTAGAGCATCCCAAATATAGTGATTGTTGTTGCAACACCTGCAAGCAGCAAGTTATGAACCTGATCACTGCATTTCATCTTCACTAGGCTACATATAAACTCACATATCACCCCTTCCATGAAACATTTCAATATGAAAAATTTCAGTAGGTACCTCCATATTTTGATAGAAAATTTCTAGTGGGGAAAAGCCTTTAATCCATTCTCCTTAGCCTTCCTGTAGAAAGGACACATGGAGAGATGCTTCCATCTAGCCGTCTTCAGTTTATCTTGGAGAAGGATCCTATTTCTCCAGATTTTTTAGATCATCACATAATTATTCAGCGAGAGGAAGGGTGTTCTGAACATTAGCATCCAAGATATCAAGGTGGTTATTTGAGGTCATTTCAGCCAGTAGTAGTAATGGGTATTGAACATTCCGACCATAATAAGCCTCAAAACAAGGGTTCCATTTTCCATGAAAACATATCATTTAATTTGTAAAATTATATGCTCTGGTAAACCCATAGGGTAGTCCCCTCTTTGCTGAAAAAGGGTAGTAATTGACATGTCTTTCAGGTCATGGGGAGGTGTCACAACATTAGAAAGCGGTTACTCAAGCCATGTAGTTTTCCATAAAATAATAATTGAGGACATTGATACAATCCACTTTGACTAAGAGATAATATCCTTGTATATGGATCTTAGACCATGCCAAACCAAGGTGGATAGTTATCTAGTGAATCCATCAAAAATCCTACCCGTGAACCTCTTAGTGGGAAAATTTAGGCCATAATCATGTGGGTTGAGTAAGATCCAAGTAAAATTCCCTAGCATGGAATCATTAATTATTCTTAATTATTTAATACCAACACCACCCATCTCAAAAATAATTTTACAATTCTTCTAGGCAATAGAGATCAATTTTCTTTATTTGATGCATCATGTCCAGAAAAAATTCTTGATCCTTAAATTCAAACATTTAACATGATTTCTCTGCCATATATTGATAGAAAAATCAGGGAAAAACATTAAGGTTATTACCAAATTGATCGGACATACTCTACCAGTCTGGGAGAGGCTCTTGCCCTTCCATTTGGAAAGCTACTGGGTAATTTTGGATGATATTCCCTCAAAGTAGCATCTTTTTCCTTTCCCCAGAACAAGGGGACACCGAGGTAGGTGAATGTGAGTGATACTCCCCTCACTCCAAGAGAGATATTAATGTAGAGCTTCCTTGAGGGGGAGACTCCATTTCTAAATACAATTGATGATTTCTTCTAACTGATAGTTTTCCCAGCGATTATCTCATAGTGATGAAAGATCATTTTCATAGAGGATAGTGTTTTCTTATTACCCTTCCCCAAAAGAAGAATGTCATCCTCAAAGAGGAAGTGGGAGGGAACACAGAGGTTCCCCCCATCCATAATTGGTGAGTAGTGTCCAGCCTGCACCAAGTCAATGATTCAACTTCTCATGTTATTATCAACAATTGAAAAAAGATAGATGGAGAGTGGGTCCCATTGCCGGATTCCCTAGGGGAATTTGAATAAATCCTTTGGGGAACAATTGATAAGAATAGAAATTCTGGTACAGTTAAGAATAATATTAATCATCTTGATAAAACTACTAGAGAAACCATACTTTCCAATAAATTTAAAAATAAATCCCCACTTTATGGTGTCATAAGCCTTTGAAATATCATGTTTCATATAAAATATCAAATGCATCGTTTCCTACTTCATAATGTTGATACTCTCCGAAGAAGTGAATAGGAACATTCGAATGTTCATCCAAGGAATGAACCCTAACTAGTTTGGGGTGATAATTTTTCTCAATATCTCCCCCAAACAGATAACCAACATCTTTCTTATAATCATGGTAATGGTGTTGCCCATGGAAATCAGACAGAACTCACTAATCTCAATGGAATTTTCTTTCTTCAGAATAAGATATATAATGTTTTAATTCCACCCTATGTAGTTGAGCCATCGAGGAAGAATTCCCTGATAGCCTTGGAAACTTCATCATGTAGGTTGTCCCAAAAAATCATAAAGAATTTATTTATATGTCATCTGGTCCTGCTACACTATCCATGTTCAAAGAGAACATCACAGACTTCTCCTCATCTCCATTGGGTGCCACCATAAAATCCTCATTCTGATGTTCAAAAATGTAGGGAGTTATGGAATCCGATAGGATGAAGGTATCAACACCATCATCATGTACAACCCCTAAAAGTGCTCCACCAAATCCTTGGAAATTTCTTTCATCAAGGTGAAAGTTGAACCTCTAACCAAGAATGTATTCAGATTATTATTAACTAGTTTCTCTCTATGAAGTTGATGACAAAACATGGTGTTTATATCCCCTACCTTCAGCTATTTGATGTTGAACTGATCCTTTGTAAGACTCTACTCTAGATACAGTAAATCCTGCAGCCTAGAATAGAGCTTCAGATCCTCCTGAGAGGGGGTGTACTATTGCATTGGAATTTGTGAGATGGAAAGATGAGATTCAGCAGACATGATATCATCTTCCATCCCTAAAATGGACTTTCTTCTCCATTACTTCAAGAGGATCTTGACTTCTCTGAGCGTAGAAACCACAAAAAAACTAGGACTACCTACAAATCCATTGTTCCACCCATTAATAACCCCGTCCCTAAAACCAATAATTGTGAGCAAGTAATTGTTAAATTTAAAAGGGAATGGGAAGAGACCTAGAGTTACCCTCCCCTAACTCAATAAAAAGGGGATTGTGGTCCGAGTTAGTCTTCAGAAGAGTGAACCCAGATATGTCCATGGTGTAGCTCTTATAACTAATTTGGGAGAAACAACTACCCTGATTAACAGATTGCCTATCATTGATAGTTGATGTTCCCCATGTGAATATTTCTCCAGCTATGGATATCTTAGAAAGATCACATTGATGTAGACATGAGGAAAATTCCACTACAGTAGTGCAAGATAAGTTAGGGACAACCCCTTTCTTAGGACAGATGATAACATTAAAGTCACCAATGAAAATCCAACTATGGGAAATGGATTCATTCATCTGAACAAATTTCCTTTGGATATCCCTCATTCTAATGTACAAGAAATATACATACACAAATTAAAGGGTTAGGGTGGTATAATGGAAACATATGGTAATGGAGATCACTTGAGGCTTCACTTAAACTGCAATAACCTAAACATCATTGTAATTTAGGACCCGTAAGTTTTCAATTCCATCATCTTCACTATCAAATGAAATGAGGGAGTACTTGAGGTTGTTACACTTAAACCCCATCCAGCTTTCAAACTAGATCACGGGCTTAGTTAACCTAATTAACATTGGCATGTGAGAAATAATGTGCCTAAGGGCTGTGGCATTGGGAACATTCTTGAGCCCCTGGAAGTTCTAGAACATGATCTTCATGGGTGGAGGTTTTTGAAAATGTTGGGGGAGGGGGTTCTTCCCTTCCCCTGGCCTTTCTTTCCCATCTTCATGCAGTTTCCAGTAGACTTCATAAACAGTTCGGGAGAAAGGTGTTTTGCTGCCAGCTTTTTCATTACATCACTCTACTCTTTGAGAAAATGACTAATGATAGGGATATTATCAACCTAGGCCTGAGGGTCCTTATCCATTTCAATTCAAAATACCCCACTCAATGGGTTAAATTTGTTCATCGTGCATAAAATGTCCTCTGAAGAAACACCTATCAGCTTCCTAGCATCCTTATCTGAGGAATCCTCTGGGAAAGCGTTAGTATCCCGGTACATCCAAGTTTATATCCCAGGCATATCAGACTTACTAGGGGGACTAGATCTAGTGAGGGTAGAACCATAGTGGATGGGAAATCAGATGTGTCTTAATGACCAATAGGTGAGGCAACATCCTAGGTGACCTGCATGTTGGCTGGTGATTCCAGAGCATCACACCCATCCTTGCTCTAAGAGGATAAAGACTGTAAAGTGGGTGAGAACATGGGCACCTGGATCAGGGAGACCAATACCAAATTTAGTAGTTCCTTTCACTCATCTGACCAGACCAAGTGGACTTGCTTCGGCATCAGGTCCACAAAATAAGAGGCATCCAGAGGAGGATCAAAAGAAACTGAATAAACTTTGTATTAAGTGTCCTCAGCCACATTTAGGGGTGCAGGGGAAAGGCCCAAAGAAATAGAAGAAGCCTTCGGGATGCTACCCACCAATTTACATTCAACACCCTTGAATAATGGGGGAACTCATTGAGACTTGTGTTATCTTTACATTCCCCATGACCCTTCTTGCAAGTACTAGTATGATTCCCCTTTAGGTTGAAAATAGAACAATTCTTTGATCTTCAGCACTATGGTAGAGTATGACAAAAAAATAGTAGGTCTTGCAGAATTTAGGGCTTCTCTCGTACTTAATGTACAAGGAAATGCTTTCCTCAAGGGTATTGAAAACCACCTCCTCAACTAGAGTGCTCTCCATATCGACATCTACAAGCACCCTTGCATATTGACTATACCTTGGCCTGTCCATTTCATTCTCAATTTGGATGGGGAATCCAACCTAAAAGGCAATGTCCCATGGGATTAAAGGGTTCTAGTAGAACCAATTTAATTTAAAATTTTGAAATCATACCTATGAACAGGTGTTTTTCACACTAAAAGAGACAAAATGTGGGTCCCAATACAAGATCCGGAGAAGACCTGGATTGAGATTATGGGAGCTGAAGCTCTAGGCCCCCCTCTTCCATTCATTTGAGGGGATGTTAATATGGTAAAATCCGTTTCCATGGCTGTCATTTTCCACTTCATAAACCCCCAGATGTCAACAATGCACTTTTTCAAAAATCCACTCTCCCAAAGCCTCTCCCATTTTGGGAAAACACTCCAGGAGCACTAAAATTCATGAAGGTGAGTGAAGAATCCACTTTGACAACATTTGAAAAGTTCATCTTGGATCAAATTACTGAGACCTCCCAAGGAGCCTCTAGATTCTCCTGACGAGATCTGCAAAGCTAAAAAAATTCATTTTTCTCAACCATGTCTGATTGAACTCTAGTCGGACTTCCTCTATTTCTATTTGTAGTGGTCAAGGTCTGGGGTCACTCGAGATCCCCATGGTTTCCTAGTTCCCTTCTTTTCTCTATCTCTCTTTAGGTTTTTATGGGATTATAATGTTTTTAGGTTTTAATGGATTTTAGGGACATTTAGGATATTTATGGTGTGTTAGCGGTTTTAATGATTTTTATGATCATTTAATGTTTTTAGGGGTGTTAGTATCTTTTAGGATTTTATGATTTTTAGGGGGATTATGTGTTTTTAATTATTTTAGTGTTATTTAGGGTTATAGGGTTTTTATGTTTTAATAGGGGTTTTATGGTATTTTTGGTATTTTAGGGGTTTTAGGGATCTTTATGGTTTTGTTAAGAGTTTTTAGGGTGCTTTAGGATTTTAGGGGTTTTATGGGTTTTAGGGTCCATCAGGGTTGTAGGGTTTTTTAAAGATTATTTAGGGGTTTTGAGGGTTTCAAAGGTCGTTAGGGTCCTTTTGGGTGTCTAGGGTTTTTTGGGAGATATAGGGTTTTATATAATCATTGATTTTTTTCCAGTTTTCATGGTCCTTTGGGGTTTTTATTATCTTCAGAATCTTTTAGTTTTTTAGAGTGTATTACTGTATTTTAGTGTCCTTAGTGAGTGTATTGACTATTTGGGTTTTTATTATTTATAGGGACTTTTATTATTTTTAGTGTTTTATGTTATTTTAATATTTTTAGGGACTTAGGGGGGTTAGTATTTTTATGGTTTTTAGAGTCTTTTAATGGTTTTAGGGTTTATAGGCTTCTTACTATTTTTTACGGGTTCTTTGGTTTTTTTGGATTTTTTGTGCTTAGTGTGTATTTTAGGTTTTTAGAGGTTATATGGATTTTAAGGGGTTGGGAGGGGGATTTAGGGTCATTTAGGATGTTTTATTGTTTTAGGTGTTTTATGTATTTTCAGGGTATTTGTGGTATTAAAGGGGTTTCATGGGATTTAAAGAGTTTAAGGGTATTTAGTGTTTATTATGGTTGCTAGGGTTTTAGGGTTTTTTTTATTTTAAGGTTCTTAGGGTTTATAAGATTTTTCTATGTTTTTATGATTTTTATAGTTTTTATTGTTTATTGGATCTTTTAGGTGTTTAGGGGTTTTATACTCTATTTTGTGTTTGTATTATTTTTAGGGTTTTACACTATTTTTAGGGTTTTTAGGGATTATGTGTTTTTAGATATTTGGGATTGTTTTATTGTTCTATTGGTTTCAGGGGTTTTTAGTGATTTTAGGGACTTTTAGTGTTTTTATTGGTTTTAATGTTTTTAGGGGTTTTATTACTATTTGATGTTTTATGGGTTTTTAGGGTTTTTATAGTTTTTGAGGTTATTATTCTTTTATGCATTTTTAGCTATTTAAGGGTTTTAGGGGGTTTAGGGGTTTTCATGGGGTTTGGTTTTTTCATGGATTTTAGGGGGTTTTAGAGTTTTTATGATTCATGGGGTATTTTAACATTATTAGTGATTCTATGTTTTTAGGGGTTTTTAGGGTTTTTAGGGTTTTTAGGATATATATATAGTTAGTGTTTTTTAGATTTTTTTTAAAAGGTTTTTAATATTATTTACATCTTTTAGGTGACTTTAGTTTTTAAAAGGTTATCAAGGTGTTGGGGGTTAGGTTTTTTTCTATTTTTTTGGGTTTTTAGGGGTTATTGAGGATTTATGGTTTTAGGGGTTTTATGGTGATTACGTGTTAATGGTCTTTTAATAATTTTATAGGGTTTTAGGGGATTTTGGATTTTTGGGTCTTTAGGGTCTTTTGTGTTTTTAGGGTTTTTGTGTATTTATTGTTTTTGTATTATTTATGTTCTTTCATTCGGTTGTAGTGGTTTTTTATGTTTTTAGGGGGTTTAAGGGTTTTAAGGGAATTAGCATTTTTAGAGTTTATTATTATTTTATGGGTTTTATGGGTTTTATTTTTTTTATGGTTTTTTGGTTTTTTTGGGTATATTGGTATTTTAGTGGTTTCATTGGGGTTTTAGGGTTTTTTGGGTTTTCAGGGTTATTCCTTGAATTTTTAGGTTTTTAATGAATTTTTTTTGGGGTTTTAGGATTTTTATTTGGTTTCAGGGTTGTTTCGCACGGATTTCGGGGATGACCTCCTGGACGGGAGATTCAAACATTCCGATCGGTTTCTAGCGGGTTTGTTCGTAGAACCGGAAACATCCAATGATTCCACATCCGTTTAGACCTACTTTCTAAAGGTAGGTGCTCTTTAGCTTGTGGACTAATGAGGCTTAGGAATTTGCATTGGTCGAGAGGATGGGAGGTCGGACTCATCACACCTTTTTGAGGGGAATTATTGTCTACTCCGGGACTCTCTTTATAGATTTAAGTTATGTTTGTGAATCCTTATTACATTACCAAGTATAAAATGATATTTCCTTTAGTTTTAACAATCAATGATTAAATATGCAAGAAATTTAGAGAATCTTTTATATGTATTCGAGGTTCTTCATCAATAGAGAATCATCTATATCTGTTTAGAGATTCTTGGTCAATGGTATCCTTCAAAACATTTATATAAAAGTCTCTTGGTCATTATGATGACTAGGCTGGTTTTAAAGCCACTCAGTGGGGCACTTGATGTTTATCGTCATTCAGAAGCACAGGGATTATTTCAAAGTTGGGATCGAACCCATAAATGGGCTACCTACGTATCCTTTGTTTTGGAAAAGGAATCAGAACCCACGTAGTTCGAGTAAGGGTGTGATGTTTATGATTGATGGCTCAAAGAAGAATGTCATAATTACTTTTACACTCTAAGCTCACGTGAGTCATGCTCGGTGTGAGAAACAAGAGGTATTGGTAAAAAATTAAACAATTGTGCCATGAAAGATGCAATCATAAGAAATTGTTTGGGACTTATGTATGTATGACTGCCCAAATAGATGAAGGTTTAGGATTTACTTTTAGGGAGAAAATTCAGGAATAGGGTCCATAAAGGTATATGTGCTTTATGGAGATTTGAATACTCTAATCTTGGGGATTACACCTAAGGAGGATGCCCAAATTAGGAGGGGACTTATGATTGGGTTTTACTCCTAAGAAGGATTCCCAAAATTATGACTGGGACTTATTCCTGAAAAGGAGGCCCAGGTTAGGGGACTTGGGACTTACTCCTGAAAAGGAAGCCCAAAATTATGACTGGGACTTATTCCTGAAAAGGAGGCCCAGGTTAGGGGACTTGGGACTTACTCCTGAAAAGGAAGCCCAAAATTATGACTGGGACTTATTCCTGAAAAGGAGGCCCAAGATTAAAAATTCTCTCATCTTAAAGGATGAGGTTTAATGAATGAACTCTCAATCTTTAGTGATATAAAGATGTATAAATCACTAGGTTTTGAGAGATATTCCATCGAATTCCCTTCAGATAAGGAAGTCAAATCAAGAAATCGTCCCATAAATGGCTTTGAAGAGTATCTTGAAGACTGAATCTTGAATAGGAAAGGTGAAATGGCTTAAGAGGGGTAAAATTGGCAAGATGGGAACCCAAATAGGTAGGGGCGTGCAAGTCTTGAAAGGCACGCAAGTCTTGCATGGGCGCGCAAGTATTGGTCGCGCAAGTATACCTACGCGACACATGGTGTACTTGCGCGATTTTCAACCGGCATTGAAATACTTGAGAGACTCTTTATTAAACCCTTTAGAATCCTCTTGAGGTTCTTCCAGATAAGGGACGCGCAAATTCTATTGAAGGAATAAGGCGGCGCGCAAGTGTGACCAGTTCCCTTAAGGGCTGGCCATTCAGGCGCGCAAGTGTTGATGAGTTTCAACACTTAGGCCTTCCTCCCTCACTTTAGATCTTCCGTTCTAGGTAAGAAATTACCTTAGAAGTGTTCAGGAAGCTTTGAGAAGAGACTTGGGCGTCGGGAGCTTCAATATGAATTTCTGGAAAAAAATCCTCTCGAATGGGGGGGCCCACAGGGTCTATTTATAGGAAGGAGAAGACCCCGGGCGGTTACCGGGCGGTTATCACTTAGGTCGCACAAGTCACTTGCGCGACCAAGAGTGTCGCGCAGGTGTACGTGCGCGACAGTGATATAACTTGCGTGGTGCAGTTGCTGTTGATCCTTTCTTCCTGCCTTTGTCGATTTTTGATGTTTTCTTCAAAGGATGAATCACTTTGAGCTCAGATATTCCCTTTTCCGATCTTTAAATTCTGTGACGAAAGGAGCGTCAACAAAAGTCCCCCCTCAGAGTTGGATCCGGAAAGAAATGAGGATTTGACTCTGAGGAAATCGAATCCATCCAAAGGAAAAGGGGGCGCGCAAGTCTTCAGGGCACAGAGGGCGGCGCGCAAGTTTGCGTCGCGCAGGCCTTGAGCACACTGGGTACGGCGCGCAGATGGGCCTCCTGGCCTATAAATACATGGCCTCACCTCCGTACAAGCATCCGGATTTCCGGACTTCATACCTTCTCGATCTCTCGTCGCGCAGGTCACCTTAGCCGCGCAGGTTGCTCTGTTTTCTAGTGTTTTCCTTGATTTCGTGCTACTATAAAGGTATTTGTACTTGCGTGGTTTATACTTGCGCGTCAAAAACTAGCGCGTCACACGGATACTTGCGCGCCATGTTTAGACTTGTGCGACTTAATGCCTTTGCCATTTTTTCAAAATTTCTTTCACAAATTTTATGAAAAATAAACCTATTTAAGAGTTGGTTTATTCATCTTTTGTGCAGATTCAGTGGTTCCCAAGGGAATTGTAACGGCTGATGAACTAGCTAGCAAGCGGATTGATGACATGATGAACATCATTGGCCATGATTACGACGATATCTGCAACAGTAATCTCCCAGATTTGGCTAAGTACTTGAAGAAATATCATCTTAATTTCCCACAGAGCATCTACCTGTCTCTATGTGGTCATGGTCACTTGCAAGGAGTCAATGTTCAAAATAAAAACAACTATACACCTGAAATGCAGCTGCGCTGCTACTCCTTTATTTCGGTTATGTTGTGCATTAAGAGCAACAACAATGGTGTGAACTTTCAAATTCTCCTTCCATGCCATTTCCTTGTAGATATGAAAATGGAAACCCATGGGCTGAAATGTTTTCCACTGCCAGTTGGTGGAGAGAAGACAAACATGGCATTAGAGAAATATCTGAAAAGAGTACTCTCTCCAAATGGCTCTTTACTTCCAATTCTCCATTCTTAAATCCATGTATCCACCTTCCAAGTCTCTTGGACAGAAACAGAGTCACTGTTTGATCAGCAGAAAATTTTCTCAAACCGCACTCAAGAACATCCTCTTACAATTGTTCCAAGAAGAGCGGGTATCACTGCATCTTTTTTTGTATCCAATTGAATAAATGAATTCCAGGTGGTTGCTGATGAAGCTCGGGATGTCGTAAATAAAATGAAGTGTTATGTTGAAAGCCTCTTGTAATTCTCGAAAAAGAGAAGAGACTCTAGTCTGTGGATGTCCTTCTAACTCTTGTGTATCAATGAAAAACACTTTCATCTTCAATCATTTGTACCTGCATTATTTCACTACCTGCTTAAAATTTACTTAAGCCAATGGGCCTAGTAAGCATAGTTTGATTTTTACTAGGATTATTACAAATAATCCTACAAACTTTGAACCTTTTTAATTGCTCAATATTACCTAAATCATACAAAATGTATGTTTAGTGAGCTGGAACTTGACTTTTATTCAGAGTTCCTTTGTCTTTTGTGGGCAGTTTAAAGTCATGCACGCCAGACATAAAGGGGCTAATGTTTAAGGTCGAAATAGCTTTGACCAAAATGGATTAAAATTGATTCAATTCCTTGAAAATTTATTCGAAAACATATTACTATGCTCAAGTATGAGAGAAAATATGTAAACTATGGCTAAAGAATATTTGAATCTGAGGAATGATATGAAAAAGAGCTAAAAGGCATTAGAAGAAGTAGTTTCCAAGAATGAAGTTACTATTATTTGACAAAAACCCGTTAGGGGGTTGAAATATGCAGGTCCACCTATGGGCATTGGCTGCATGGTCAAATAAATAGCATCTTTCGGCTGACAAGTCTGTTATGTGGACTGTTTATGCAAGGCCACCTATGGGCACGTGTTGCATAGTCAGGCAAAAGAACTCCCAGAAATTTACTTTCCTAGTGCTAAAAAGCCAGTGAAAGTTTATGGAGATTCAAATTTTCTAAAGTATAGAGTTTGTTGTATGGAAAGAGGTACTTGAATATGGAGAAGATGTTTCCGAACAAGAATATCGAAGAACTGGATGAATATCACTCCTACGAAGGTCTGACCCAAACGTAGGGAAGAAGAATAAACCATAGACTTGAATACTTTCAGATCATGAAAAATGATATGGGACAAATATGTTAAGGATGGTTATTTTTTTTGCGGATACCTATATACTGTCGTTTAAGACAAATAAGGACAAAAGAGGCATTCCTCCCAAGAATGAAGTTACCATTATTTAACAAACCCGTTAGGGGGTTGAAATATGCAGGGCCACCTAAGGGCATTGGCTGCATGGTTAAATAAATAGCATCTTTTGGCTGACAAGTCTGTTATGTGGACTGTTTATGCAAGGCCACCTATGGGCACGTGCTGTATAGTCAGGCAAAAGAATTCTCAGAAGTTTGACATTTTTGTGATTAGAAGTCATGAAAAAAGTTATGAAGATCTGAAAATATTTAAGGTTTGGATTATAACACATAAAGATGGGTATTGTCCAATGTATATAGAGATGCATAGGTCAATGAAAAACCATAATCATGTTGTGGCTGGGTCCTGAATTGAAATTTTGGACTTCACTACGTATCTCATAAGAATGAGAATCAAGCCATACGTAATTCTTGAAATGCAGTTTAACGTCGTGCAGGACGAAAGTATGAGAAATCTTAGTTTAGGGTCATAGAATTTGGACCATAATAATGAATACACAGTGTGTGTTTTCATAAGGACTTTTCAGCCAAGGGACTAAAAGTGAAATTTGGGGTTAGGCCCGAAAGACTTGGTACTGGATTCGAGGGATACTCGAATGTTCCTACGTATCCCATAAGGATGGGAATCAAGTCCACGTAGTTCTATAATTACCCTTTGTACAAATTTGGTTCGTACATGTGAAGGGTGAAAGGGGACTTTAGTGCAATGATGGTTTAACCTAAGATAAAAAGTTCAGTAATTACCATGTATGCACGTAGTCTTTTGAAAATGAAACATGATTTAAAAAAATCAATGTCAATAATGGTTCCTTCTCAAATGAGGAAATCAAAGAATATTGTAGTTTATTGTCGTACCGGACAAAAGTGTTGTATAGTTTTAACGTCATATAACAGTGACGAAAGTGAATCAATGTAAAGATATTGATTCCAGGGGCGGTTTCACGAATCAACATCATATGAGATGGTGGTGAACCGATGTGAAGAGATTGTTTTTGGGCTTGAACCCTGGGAGGTTGCCTACATACCCAGCCTGGAGGGCAAGGATCAAAGTCCGTGTAGTTCAATTAAAGAATGAATTAATGATCAAGTTGTTATTGGGGACAACGATCTAATTAAAATGTTGTTGGGACTTACACATGGTTAGGGGCCCAAAGAGAGTGTTATGGTTGAGGTTTGCTCTAAGCTCATGTGATTCATACTCGGTGTGAGAAACAAGAGGTAATAACAACCTTAACGATGCACAGTTTAATGTCATGTAGGACATATAAAGGGATAATGCAGTTTAAAGTCTTGCAGTTAGGACTATTGGTGCTGCACAGTTTAGTGTCATGTAGCAGGGACAAAATAACAGTTTAATGTCATGTAGGACATATCAAGGATTTTCTGTACAGTTTAGCGTCATGTAGTTAGGACGATGGGGACAATACAGTTTAACTTCATATTGGACGAAAGGGGGATTGTGCAGTTTATTGTCATGCAGTAAGGACAAAAGAGTGTACCATTTTAACGTCATGTCGGACGAAAGTGTGAATAGTTTAAGGTCATATGCATGGACCGTGAATGGTGTAGTTTAATGTCATACTGGACCTTTGAGATTATATAGTTTAACGTCTTTCCGGACATAAGGGACTTTTATACAGTTTAGCGTCATGTAGTTAGGACGTCACAGTTTAACGTCTTGCTGGACGTAAGAGATTTGCAAATAGTTTATGGTCATATACATGGACCAGGGATGATGCAGTTTAAGGTCATGCTGGACGGTTTATGGAACTTTTTCACAGTTTAATGCCGTGTGGGACGAATTTGCAGTTTAAAGTCATACTGGACCATTGCTGTATAGTTTAACGTCATATAGCAAGGACGAACTGGTGCTGCACAATTTAGTGTCATGTTGCAGGGACATCTTCTTTTCTACAGTTTAATGTCATGTAGGACAAATCAAGTAACTGTTACAGTTTAACGTCATGTTGGACAATAGGACATTGCTGTACAGTTTAAAGTCATGTAGTTAGGACTAAGGTGAACCAATATGAGGATATCAGTTCTGGGGACTTTTTACAGTTTATCGTCATGTGGGACGATGAAAGTGCCACATAGTTTAATGTCATGTTTCTAAGACACAATATAGTTTAATGTCATCTCGGACAAAATATAGAAACTTCTGTACAGTTTAATGTCATGTAGATAGGACATATATACAGTTTAGTGTGATGTAGGACATCATACAGTTTAGTGTCATGTTGGACATCATACAGTTTAGTGTCATGTTGGACATATTCAGGGACTATGCAGTTTAAAGTCTTGCAGTTAGGACTATTGGTGTTGCACAGTTTAGTGTCATGTAACAGGGACAAAATAACAGTTTAATGTCGTGTAGGACATATTAAGGACTAATGTGATTGTTTTGGCTCTGGGAACAATATTTTGTGTTTATACAAAATACTTCTTCAGAAATATGGCATTAGTTGGAGTCGTGATGTGTTCTCCATCCATTGAGATTAGAGAATACGCTCCATTGGAGTAGACCTTATGTATTGAATAAGGTCCTTCCCATTTTGGTTCAAGCTTGGGAGGCTTTTTTCCTGGTATCATTGGTGCTCTGAGAACCAATACCAATTCTCCCTGAATGAATGAACGAAGACGAACTTTTTTGTTAAAAGCTCGTGCTATTCGATTCTGATATATTTCCAAGTGGTGCAAAGTGCACAATGTTTTCTCATCTAACTGTTCCAATTCATTCAACCTCTTTTGGGATTTCTCATCTGTAGATAACTAATCACAAATGGCTATTCTGAGTGAGGGAAATTGAACTTCAATTGGAAAGACTGCTTCTGTTCCATATACCAATGAATATGGATTTGACCGCGTTGCATTGCGAGTGGTAGTCCGATAAGCCCATAAAGCATGAAAGAGTTTATCAGGCCATGACCTCTTCTCTTTATCCACCATCTTTTGCAGTATATTTGAAAGAGTCTTATTGAAGGCTTCTATCTGGCCATTAGCTGCCACATGATATCGAGATGAATGGTTGGACTTAATGTTGTATTCTTGATACAATTTCTTTACCTCATAAGAACAGAAGTTGGTGTCGTTGTCTGTCAATATGGTATCAGGGACACCAAATCTAGTAATGATGTTAGACTTGATGAAGCTAACAATGCATTTAGAACTGACTTCTTTGAGAGGTATTGCCTCTGCCCATTTGGAAAAGAAATCAGTAGCAGTAAGAATGTACTTAAACTGCTTGGCCGTAGCTGAAGGGTAAGGTCCCACCACATCCATTCCCCATGTGGAAAATGGCCATGAGTATTTAGCTGTATGAAGAAACTCTGGAGGTTTATGAATGAAGTTGGCATATACTTGGCATGAATGACATTTCTTTGTGAAATTAACACAATCTTGTATCATTGAAGGCCAAAAGTATCCAAGCCTTCGAATTTGATCAGACAGTCTATGTCCAGACTGGTGGGCACTACAGACTCCTGCATGCACTTCTTTTATGACAGCCATTGTCTCTTCACCATCAATACATCTGAAGAGAACTCCATCAAAACCACGTTTGTAGAGAATTTTCTCGAGGTGGTTTGGGCTATCATAAAGAGTAAAATTGACCACACGTCGCCGGATTTGTTCTTTCTCGGCTCTATCAGGTGGAAGTGTTCCATTTTGAAGGTATTCCCTGATAGGTGACATCCATCCTGTAGTATGACCATACGGTTCAGGAATGGGACTAATTTCATTAATTTCCTCTGTTATGACTTGAACATAAGGTGAAATTGCACGACGGTGGGCAATACAGATGATTGTCTCATCCCGATTTGGATCTGCTAAAGTTGTGGCTATATTAGCCAGTGCATCAGCTTGAGCATTTTGTGATCTTGGGACATAAGAAAATGTCGGTTTTGAAGGGAATTCCGATATTAACTCTCTGACATAATCATACAAAGGGATTAATTCTTCTTTTCTGATGGCATAATCCCCATTGACTTGTTTGATTACCAGGTCTGAATCACCTTTCACCTTTAAGTGATTCACTTGTGCTTGAAGCGCTAACTCCAAGCCTGTAATGAGAGCTTGGTATTCAGCTTCATTATTGGTACCACCTTCCCACAATAGAAAGTAATAAGGTAATAATGCCTTATCTGGAGAAATGAGCACAATTCCTAAACCAACTTTGTTGAATTTAGGATTTTCCATTTTCTTCCCCGTTGGACTTCTAGAAGCACCATCAAAATACATTTCCCATGTTTGAGGACTCTCTTGAATAGAGAAAACTTCCTCATCAGGGAGTTCGATATTTGAATACGTGTCTTCCACTAAAGGATGTTCAGCCAGGAAATCAGCCAGAGCTTGGCCCTTAATTGCCTTTTGAGACACATACTGAATGTCGAACTGCTGTAGAATAACCACCCACCTTGCCAGACGTCCTGTAAGCATTGGACGACTAAGGATGAATTTGAGCGGATTATTACGAGATACCAATTGGACCTCATGATGTTGCAGGTAGTGTCTCAGTTTCTGAACTGCAAAGATTAATGCTAGGCAGCACTTTTCAATACTTGAATACCGGGTTTCTGCTTCAAGCATAGTTCTACTGAGATAGTAGAGACTATTTTCATTCCCAACATCATTCTTTTGAGCGAGAAAGGCACCCAATGATCGCTCTAAAGCTGTCACATAGAGGATAAGCGGTCTACCCTCAACAGGTGGAATGAGTATTGGTGGACTCAAGAGGTATTTCTTGAGAACATCAAATGCTTCTTGAAATTCTTCAGTCCACTGGTAAGTGACTCCTTTCTTCAATAATTTGGTAAAGGGTAACCTTTTGCCTGCCAAATTGGCGATAAAACGCCGAATATAGGCTAAGTGTCCTTGAAGTCCTCTTAATTCTTTCAAATTCTGAGGAGGTGACATACCAAGGATTGATTTGGTCTTCTCAGGATCGACTTCAATACCACGATGGCGTATAACAAAGCCGAGGAATTTTCCTGAGGTTACCCCAAAAGCACATTTTAAGGGGTTCATCTTCAAATTATGTTGTCGAAGCTTGTGGAATATGACTTCCAAATCAGCCAAGTGATTAGAACGTTGTTTAGATTTAACCACCAAATCATCTACATAGAATTCAACAAACTTCCCTAAAAGAGGTTTGAAGATACGATGCATGGCGCGTTGATATGTTGCACCTGCATTCTTTAAACCAAAGGGCATCACCCGGTAACAAAATACACCTTGAGGAGCTCTGAAGGCTATATATTCCTCATCTTCTGGGGTCATTCGGATCTGATTATATCCGGAATATTCATCCATGAAAGAAAGTACTTCATAGCCAGCCATCGCATCAATTAAGAGTTCTGTAATCGGAACTGGGAAATCATCTTTAGGACAATACCGATTAAGATCTCTAAAATCAATGCTAACCCTAATTTGTCCGTTCTTCTTCTTTACAGGGACAATATTAGCCAACCACTTGGGATATTGAACTTCTCTGACGAAGTTGGCTTTGATCATCTTATCCACTTCAGCATCAATTTTGGAAGCATAGGTTGGGTGTGTTCTTCTCGCGGCTTGCATAAAACCTCGATGTTCTTTTGGTAAACCCAAATGATGAGTAGAAATATCAGGATCAAGCCCAGGCATTTCTGTATAATTCCAAGAAAAAATATCTTTATTTTGCTTTAGAAAAGAAATATACATCTCTTGCTCTTCAAGGGTCATGGCCGCACTAATTAAAGTGAGGCGTGGATCTTTCTCTGTACCCAGATTTACTTATCTGAGTTCATCCACAGTGGTAGAGATACCCTCTTCAAATTCTGGAGGATCATCTCTAAGATCTTCCTCTTCCTCTTCATCATGTGTTATTTCTTCCGTTTCTACTTGCAAAGTAGATGAAAAAACGAAATTCTCATGATCATAAGAGATGTCAAAATTTTCACATTTTGAAGAAGAAGCTTCCATTTCCGACCCTATTGATGATAAAGGGTCTTCTTTGGGAAATAAAGAGGAGATGATGGATTGAGAATCGACATCATTATTCACCTCTGGTGTTGCTATAACTTCTTCTGGCCTGATTAGCGAAGTATAGACTTGTTGTACTTCAGCAGACGAAATGAAAACGTCACCACTTATGCTTTCATCACTGCTTGGTAAGTTACCAATTTCTCCCATGTTGTCTGGCTCGATTGCCGTAATTGACATTATGGATCTTTCCATAAGATTATTTTGATTTGGGCCTATTTTGTCAATTTGACTGATAGGTAACACATAATCTGTACTCACATGTGAAAATGGATTTATTGGAATTTTCTCCAAACCATATGGAGCATTAACTTTGGTAATTTCCTTCATTGTAGATTTTTCTCTTCCCTTCATGTGATAAAATTATGCTTCAATGTATTGAGACTCACATGTCTTGAACGGGGCCTTATCACCATACAATGTTCCAACTTGACCATCGAAACAGTATTTGAGACATTGATGTTATGATGACGGAATAGCTGCATGCTGATGTAGCCATGGTCTTCCAAGCAAGATATTGAAAGCTGAGTCTTGATCAACAATCATGAAATCCGAATTGGATACAAGATCTCCAAACTGAGTTCTGAGTGTAACTTCTCCCAGTGGTTCTTGTTCATTTTTATCATATCCTTGTAACATCATGGTAGAAGGAGATAAATCAGATTCTATGAGGCCCAATCGACGAAGTGTACGAATGGGCATGAGGTTGACTCTTGAACCATTGTCAATGAAAGCTCTTCGAACATCTACACCATTGACTTTTCCAGATAAGTACAAAGGTTTTATGTGCCCATACACAACATCATCTTCATCTTTATCAGTAAAAGATATCACTGCATGGCATTCTGCAGGATTATTCTCTATGTGATAGATTTCAGCTGCAGCAATTTCAGCTTCAAACTCCTGAGGACTTGACAAAGCTTCGATGAGTGCTTCCCGAAGATCTTTTGACAGATTCAAAGCATCCAAAATTGATAACTTAGATGGTACTTGGGCCAAGTGTTTCAATATATCATAATTTTGATCTAGAGGTCTGTGTTTCCCAATAGGAATATGCGGTTTAGCAGGTACCTTGGAAGTAGATGCTTTGGAAGCTGATGCATCTTGTATTGAAGTGGGAAAAATCCTTGGTTTTGGAAGATTAGACTGATTAGATCCATTTACTTGCTGAGATAAAGAAGATGGAACCTTTAATCGGTCTTCCAAAATAACTGTGCCAAAACTGAGTTGGCCATTGGTAGAAGAACTTGCTTGTTCTTTTTGAGCTCGCTGAAGAGCTCTACCACGAGTTTCTGCTGCATATACAGTGCTAGCAGGGGTAAAATTAGAGTAGTGGCTTCGGAAAGATCCACGTCTTCCCCTATATCCTGAACCTCTAGAACTTCCTCGGATTCCCTTATTTGATATAGGGAATTCAGGCTCATCAAGACTGGAATATGGATCTGTTAGTTGAATCATATTAACAGAACCAAAGATTAACTCTTCATCTGATAAAGACTCTGCCTGGTTAGCCTGTTTAGGCTGTGCCGTTTGATGGGGCGGTGCCCGTGGTTTTGAAGTAGATGGCATGAAATCTGCCAGAGTCAAAGACAATTTAGGCTTTGATACATACTCATCTTCTCCTGATTCCTCTTTCTTCTTTGAATTGCGCTTCCCTTTTTAGGATTTGTCTTTTGATGGAGGCTTTACTGCAGCTTTTGTAGGAGACACAATTGGCTTCTTCAATTGTGTTCGCAAAATGGAATGAGTCCGATTGATTGTCTTTCTGACCATCCAATCATCATATTTTTTCGCAGTTTTGCTTTTGACTTCTTGCCACTTGCCTCCTTCCTCTGGATCTGTAGCGGTGATACACGCTACATGAGCTGAAGAACCCTTCAATTTGACTTGTCCCAAGTCGACCATCTTTTGCAGGAGGTCTTTAAAGACAAAACACTCCTGGATTGGATGCCCCAACATTTGATGAAAGGGACAATAATTGGGACGGTCTTCATCTCCTTCCTTGTTTGGCCTCTTGGGCACTGGTAATTGAATCAAATTATTTTCCAGAGCTGAAATGAAGTAACCAGGAACTTGCTCACTTCGGAAAGAGTATGTTTTACTCTTCAAATCCTCAAATTGTTTTCTTCGTTGATCTCTTTGATCATTTGGACGAATCAGCCTTTGTTGTTGGCGTTCAGGAGGTGGATCCCTTCGAGAAGATGAAGGTTTTGAAGTAGAAATAGGTACAGGTGCTTGTTTAAGCATAACTGTAGCAGTTTCTGCTTTACCCATTCTCCTTCCTGGAGCTGATGGAATTATACGAGATTTAACCTTATCCTATATAAGGGAATCTTCAATCTGTTGAGCGATTGAAGTAAGGTCTCGAAACCCTCCTGTGTATTTCACAGGGATCAATGGCGTGCGTAATTCGTCACGCAAATTTGTCACACAGATTGGCAACAGTTCCTCCTGAGGGAGTGCTAAACTCAGGGAATACGTTAATCCCTTCCAACGAGCAATGAAATCAGAGACTCTTTCATTCTCCCTTTGCTTGCAGTTTGTAAGATCGAAAACTGTCGTTTTTGGCAAAGTTGAGCTAAACTGAAGAAGGAATTTTTGATGAAGATCCTCCCATCTGATGAATGACCGGGACTGCAAGCTTGTATACCAGACAAAAGCTGGTCCATGCAAGGTTCACACGAAGCATCTGAGTTTCACTGCTTCTTGCTGCTCTGGAGTTCCCATCATAGGATCACAACAAGACACATAATGCGTCAAATTTTGTTCAGGGTCGCCTGATCCATTGAAAGTAGGGAAAAAAGGGTTTCCAAAACTGGATGGAGGAGAAATTGAATCTACCCATTCAGGGTAAACTTTATTTTCAGGTTGAACTTGCGCCCGTTTCCCTTCCATAGTTTCTAACCGAGATGTTAATGACTCAATAGTAGTTATTAACTTTTGAGAAACATCGGGTTGAACTTGGTTTTGGGTAGGTGCAATGAATGGAGCTTGGACAGACGTGGTGGTTGGTGCTGCAACTGATGGTAGTGCTGCCAACTGTTGTTGCGTTTGACCCGTAGGATTAGACCTCTGAGGGTGTACTGATAAAGGAGGATATTCCTGATCCATCTCAGTAGTTACAACAAATTCCTTCGGCTGTCGGACTTCAGCATTCTTAAGAAGAAGACTACTCTGAAGTAGTTCTGCATTCAACCTTCTTAATTCTTTCATTTCTTCCTCCTGTTGTGCAAACCTTTTCTCTAATGAGAGCGATTGACCTCCTTCAGAGGAAGGGTGAGAAGTAACCTGATTCTTTCCTTTCCCCTTATTGGATCCTTTTCGGAGAGGGGGAAGTGGGTTACTTGAAGGAATACCCAGATTTTGGGTAAGCCTTTGATTATGTGTGCGCACACCTTCTTCATTTAGGTCTGTGTGTGCAACTTCTTGAGCAGGAACCTCTTCGTCTGATCCCTCTGATTGAGCCTCATCTGGTGAATCAGCAGAAATGACATTGATGACATTAATGGATGCATATTGCATGGAATCCTTTCTATCAGCATTTCTGTGATATTGTCTTCTTCCATGTCCATGATGAGACATAGCATTCCGTTGACTTGATCCCTCAGGAATTTCTTGGAGAACCGTCACTTGGAGAGAATCTCCTGATAGCTTGGCTCTTCGTTCCTCTTGAGGCTTATTCCCTAATCGAGAGAATACTGACTTTCTCTGAGGGAGGGATTGAGTATTTGAAAAAGTCCCCAGTCCGGTGGACTGGGGATGTTCCTGCTACTTCCGCTCAACTCCTCGAATCCCATTTGTTGACTCTGAGGGTTGGTTTAGAGAAGTCCCCAGTCTGACAAGCTGGGGTGTCTCTTGACATGCTATGTCTGAGATCCTCTTAAAATCTCTCTTGATCTTGTGAATCTTAGTTCAGAAATTAGATGGATGCATTAACCTGTATCCACTTTTATCACCTGGTTCAACAGACCGTTGGATGATTTCCGAAACTTCTGTCATTTGATGACGTGTTTGCTCCAGACGAGAGGCTTGTGCAATATTCTTGCCTGCTTGATGTAGGAGCAATTCAACAACTTGTTCTCTATATACTTGATTTTGAGAGAAACTAGTTGAAGCCTGTTCTTGAGAAAACCTTTGATTGTGAACAAAGCCCATTGACTGTGGCCAGCCATAGGCAATAACATTGCATGAGACCATTTTCGGCGGGCTTTGCTGACTGGAAAGCACTGTGAAATGTAGTGCTCCGTGAACACCCCATCCTCTGATATGAACATCAGATGGAGCATTGGAAATTAACTGACGCAATTTTCTTAGTGCGCCAAGGCATGAACGTTGAAGGGTTCTCTGTTGCTTTTCAGCCTTCGGATACCGAGAGACTGATAGAGATGCCAAATCAATCTGGCGTTGTAACTCTTCTATTATCTTAATATGATTTTCATAATCACCGTAAGATAATACCTTCTTCTTCAATTGACAAAGAGTCTTCCATATGTTGAGACGAATATCATGGATTCCATCATCCATCAACATCTTTGGAATGTCGTACTGGGAGTCAGCTGGGAGTCATCCAAAGGCCAAAACATGACTGGTACTTCACCTTTTGTCAGTTTTTTCCTCATGTTCAGCATTTCCTCTTTATCATTAAATGAAGATTCTTCTACCTGTTTGGACCAGAGCTGGTTCTTCCTTGTTGCTTCATCGGATTCAACAAGATTGGTAGAGAGATCACTATTCATGCTGGAAGATGAATGACATGGGGATGGTTCAGAGAATAACCTGAACCCCAGGCTATCCTCTGATGGAGAAAGAGTTTCACCTGCCGATAGTAAAGCATCAGACATGACTGGCTTCACGTTTTCAAGTGCCTCAAGATAAGAGGGCTTTCTCGGCACTACATTGCCTTCTGAAGAATTTTCGAGACAACGCGAATCACTACTGCGGAGAGGACTTTCGCAGCGAAGTTCATCACCATGAGAAGGACCGTCATGATGGGTTACAGCAAAAGATGAAATCTCTTGCTCCTTAGTCTTCTGACCACACAGAGGGTTCCTGTGGCTCTCATCTGAAGAAGAAACTTCAAGATTGACCGAACTTTCATGAAGCAAGCCTTCATGAGGAAGTGTCTGTTGAAGACCTTCAAAATTAATGTTCCCGTTATTGGGAACTGAGGGAGTAGAATCTTGAATTCCGACAGATAAATGTCTGAGGGCTTCAAGAACTCCAGCATCGAGCAAGGCCTGGTTAAAGATTGGCCTTTGATCTCCTGACTGTGCTGGGCGGATCTTTTTCTTAGATGCCTTCTTACTCGCTTTAGAAACCACTTGATGACGAAAGTGATTGCTCTGAGCAGGTGTATGTGCCTGATCAGGAAAGATGGTCAGGTTAGGCTGACGATCTCCACTCAAATCAGGTGTATGTGCCTGACTTGGTTGTCCGTATGATATGGAGGAGTATGCCCCATAACCCTCTTGGACTGGAACAGATGTGTGTGTCTGTTCCGAAGTGAATCGTTGATGTGTCACTCCACTGCTAGGGATAGATTTATGTGTCTGTCCCTGAGATGATGCCGAAGCTGTTATGATATCCTGGCAAGCATCCAGAATATGAACAGGAATTTTCTTCTTCTCTTTCACCATTGACAAAATATGTTTGGTGACTTCAGCCACCGGAACGGGGATATACGTCCATTCCGGGCTTGGAGTAGGTGTATGTGCCTGCTCCTGTCCTCCTTTTCCTGTCAGTGAATCCTGACAGTACTCAAGTGCGGAGGCAGAGAGTTGAGTCTGCCTCCTGTTTTTCGTCGGGGCTTTCCGACTGACTTCTCCGTTCGCTACCAAGCGAGACTGTTGGTAGGCTTGATTAGTATTAGCAGGTGTATGTGCCTGCTGATTACACTTCGCCAAACGCGGTTGACGAGATCCATCATATGTAGTCAGGCGAGCCTGCTGACTAACTGATGATGCATAAGAAGGTGTATGTTCCTGCCTATAGTACTCCGTCTGAATTGCCTGGCAGGATTGGCGTGATGCTGCCAGACGAGTCTGCTGGACAGCGGAATTAAAACGGACAGGTGATTGTGCCTGCTCATTATTTGCCACCAAGTTAGGTTGGTGGACTTCTCCGGAGATGGCAGGGATGACAACCTGCCTATTGTTAGCCGGATTCCGTCTCTGGCGGTTCATCTTGCCTGCTCGGGTTCGAGGAACCTGAGCTGAATGCCTGGAGTCGGTACCCTCATCATGTTGAGGGCGCACTACCGCACGAGTCTGGCGGAGATTGTTGATGGGAGCCCTCGAGAAGGACTCCTGTATTTTTGAATTAAGGCCCTGCGGGACCTGCTCATTCACCTCCTCAGAGTAAGGGAATGAATGGAAATTTCGTTCCAGGGATAACGACCCGAAACGGTTGGAGACGGTAGTCAGAACCGCCTGCTTCTTGATCGCTGGCCTCCGTTGTCCGGATGACCAGGTAGAGTTGTTAACTTGAAGGTCTTGACGAGCGGCCTCTAGAGTTGGGATAGTACCGTTGCGACGGTACTCCTTAACCAGTGCATTAGAAACCCAGTGTTGAAGACGCTGAGTTGGTGATGTCATTCTCAGAGCGGACGACGTTCCAACAGGAGTAGCAGCATTGGTTTTCACAGCAGCAGACCTCACAGTAGAGGTGTTCACAGCAGCAGTATTCACAGGGGTGAATTTAAGGAAATCCATTTTATAGAAGATCTTGAGAAAAGAGTGCCTATTCCATATAACAGAAAAAATCAAGATGAATCCGGCCACTGCATCTTTTGGATGAGCACATGTCAATGATTGATTTTTTGGCCCAAGGGGCCTAACAAATAAGAAGAACATCACTTTAACTTGGTTAAGGATTCACGTCGGGTTCACCATTTTTTGTTTCGCACGGATTTCGGGTATGACCTCCTGGACGGGAGATTCAAACATTCCGATCGGTTTCTAGCGGGTTTTTTCGTAGAACTGGAAACATCCAATGATTCCACATCCGTTTAGACCTACTTTCCAAAGGTAGGCGCTCATTAGCTTGTGGACTAATGAGGCTTAGGAATTTGCATTGGTCGAGAGGATGGGTGGTCGGACTCATCACACCTTTTTGAGGGGAATTATTGTCTACTCCGGGACTCTCTTTATAGATTTAAGTTATGTTCGTGAATCCTTATTACATTACCAAGTATAAAATGAGCTTTCCCTTAGTTTTAACAATCAATTATTAAATATGCAAGAAATTTAGAGAATCTTTTATATGTATTCGAGGTTCTTCATCAATAGAGAATCATCTATATCTGTTTAGAGATTCTTGGTCAATGTTATCCTTCAAAACATTTATATAAAAGTCTCTTGGTCATTATGATGACGAGGCTGGTTTTAAAGCCACTCATTGGGGCACTTGAAGTTTATCGTCATTCAGAAGGACAGGGATTATTTCAAAGTTGGGATCGAACCCATAAATGGGCTACCTACGTATCCTTTGTTTTAGAAAAGGAATCAGAACCCACGTAGTTCGAGTAAGGGTGTGATGTTTATGATTGATGGCTCAAAGAAGAATGTCATAATTACTTTTACACTCTAAGCTCACGTGAGTCATGCTCGGTGTGAGAAACAAGAGGTATTGGTAAAAAATTAAACAATTGTGCCATGAAAGATGCAATCATAAGAAATTGTTTGGGACTTATGTATGTATGACTGCCCAAATAGATGAAGGTTTAGGATTTACTTTTAGGGAGAAAATCCAGGAACAGGGTCCATAAAGGTATATGTGCTTTATGGAGATTTGAATACTCTAATCTTGGGGCTTACTCTTAAGGAGGATGCCCAAATTAGGAGGGGACTTATGATTGGGTTTTACTCCTAAGAAGGATGCCCAAAATTATGACTGGGACTTATTCCTGAAAAGGAGGCCCAGGTTAGGGGACTTGGGACTTACTCCTGAAAAGGAAGCCCAAAATTATGACTGGGACTTATTCCTAAAAAGGAGGCCCAGGTTAGGGGACTTGGGACTTACTCCTGAAAAGGAAGCCCAAAATTATGACTGGGACTTATTCCTGAAAAGGAGGCCCAAGATTAAGGATTCTATCATCTTAAAGGATGAGGTTGAATGAATGAACTCTCAATCTTTGGTGACATAAAGATTTATAAATCACTAGGTTTTGAGAGATATTCCATCGAATTCCCTTCAGATAAGGAAGTCAAATCAAGAAATCGTGCCATAAATGGATTTGAAGAGTATCTTGAAGACTGAATCTTGAATAGGAAAGGTGAAATAGCTTAAGAGGGGTAAAATGGGCAATATGGGCACCCAAAAAGGTAGGGGCGCGCAAGTCTTGAAAGGCGCGCAAGTCTTGCGTGGGCGCGCAAGTATTGGTCGCGCAAGTATACCTGCGCGACACATGGTGTACTTGCGCGATTTTCAACCAGCATTGAAATACTTGAGCGACTCTTTATTAAACCCTTTAGAATCCTCTTGAGGTTCTTCCAGATAAGGGACGCGCAAATTCTATTGAAGGAATAAGGCGGCGCGCAAGTGTGACCAGTTCCCTTAAGGGCTGGCCATTCAGGCGCGCAAGTGTTGATGAGTTTCAACACTTAGGCCTTCCTCCATCTCTTTAGATCTTCCATTCTGGGTAAGAAATTACCTTAGAAGTGTTCCGGAAGCTTTGAGAAGAGACTTGGGCGTCGGGAGCTTCAATCTGAATTTCTGGAAAAAAATCCTCTCGAATGGGGGGGCACACAGGGTCTATTTATAGGCAGGAGAAGACCCCGGGCGGTTACCGGGCGGTTATCACTTAGGTCGCGCAAGTCACTTGCGCGACCAAGAGTGTCGCGTAGGTGTACGTGCGCGACAGTGATATAAATTGCACGGTGCAGTTGCTGTTGATCCTTTCTTCCTGCCTTTGTCGATTTTTTATGTTTTCTTCAAAGGATGAATCACTTTGAGCTCAGATATTCCCTTTTCTGATCTTTAAATTCTGTGAGGAAAGGAGCGTCAACAAGGGTTTTGAGAGATTTTAGGGTTATTTTAGTGGTTTTAGGGGTTTTTACAATTATTAGAGTTTTTATTGGGTGTAGGGTATTTTTATGGGTTTTAATGGTGTTAGGGATTTTTATTGCGTTTTAGGAGATTACATGGGCTTTAGGGTATTTAAGGTTTTGGGGTATTTTTATTATTTTAAGGGGGTTATGGGTTTTTTGTATTTTTATGGTCTTTATGGTTCTTAGGAACATATAGATTTTTGGGTAGTTTTAGATATTTTAGTTTTTCAGGGGGATTTATTGTTTTTAAGGTTTTTATGTATTTTTAGATTATTTTAGGGATTTATGTATTTTTACCTATTTTAGTGTTTTTTTTTGTTTTTTTAGGTTTTTAGTGTATTTTTTAGGGTTTTAGTTTCTTTTATGATTTTTAATGTTATCTATGATTCGTAGGGATTTTTTTTAATTTTTAGGGTTTTTAGTGTTTTTAGGGGTCTTTGGTGTAATTTATGGATTTTATTTGGGATTTTTAGTGTTTTTAGAGTTTTAGTGTTTTTGGGGTTTTAGGGTTTCTCATATATGTGTATATTTAGTATTTTTGTGGTCTTTTAGATTTTTTTGGGGTTTTTAATGTTTTTAGAGTTTACCTTTTATTTTTAGAAGTTTTAGAGTTTTTAGGGTTTTAGGGTCTTTTAGGGTATTACAGCTCCATTTATGATTTTACAGGTTATAAGTGGTTTAGGGGGTTTAGGGGTTTAAAATGTTTTAAATGTTTTAATGGGGTTTATAGGGGTTTTTAAAGGTTTATTTGGTTTTTAGGGTTTTTATGTTTTTAGGTGTATTTTTTTACGGTTTTTAGGGTATTTCAGTGTTGTTTTAGAATTATTATATTCTCTATGGGTTTTGGGGTTTTTGGTTGTTATAGTGTGTTATGGTTTTAATGGGTTTACGGTATTCTATATTTTTTAAGTGTTTTTAGAGTTTTTACGGATTATATTTTTTGACATTTGAGTGTTTTTAAAGGTTTGGGGGGTTTTTAGTGTATTTTTTTATTTTAGGGTCTTTTATGATTTTTAATATTTTTTGGTGTTGGTTATAGGGATTAGGTTTTAGGGTTTAGAATTCAGTTTCTGGGATTTAGATTTTAATTTATAGGGTTAAGGGTTTAGGGTGACGGGTTTAGGGCTTAGGGGGTTGGGTATAGGGTTTAAGGTGTAGAGTATATGGTTTTGGGTAGGGTGTACTATATAGTGTTTAGGGCTTAGGGTTTAGCGTGAATGAGGTTTAGGATTTAGTGTGTTGGTTTTAGTGTTTTGGATTTTTTGGTACAGTGTATAGGGTTTAGGGTTTAATGTATTGGGTTTATGGTGTAACTTATATGGTTTATGGTGAAGGTTATAGTGTATAGGGTGTAGGTTTTAGGGTTTAGGGTGTCTTGTATAGGTTTTGGGTGTATGATATGTTTTTCCGAGTGCATGTTTTAATAATTATTGTATATGGTTTAAGGTGAAGGGATTATGGTTTAGGGTGTAGGGTATAGGGTTTAGTGTGTAGCGTATTGGGTTTAGGATTTAGGGTTTAGGGTATAGTGTTTTACATGTGGTGTTTATGGTTTATGTTGAATGGTATATGGTTTAGGGTTTATGATTTAGGGTGTATGGTGTAGGGTATATGTTTTATGGTGTAGGGTGTATGTTGACACTCCTTTCGTCACAGAATCTAAAGATCGGAAAAGGGGAATATCTGAGCTCAAAGTGATTCATCCTTTGAAGAAAACATAAAAAATCGACAAAGGCAGGAAGAAAGGATCAACAGCAACTGCACCACGCATGTTATCTCACTGTCGCGCAAGTACACTTGCGCGACGCCCTTGGTCGCGCAAGTCACTTGCGCGACCTAAGTGGTAACCGCCCGGTAACCGCCCGGGGTCTTCTCCTGCCTATAAATAGACCCTGTGGGCCCCCCATTCGAGAGGATCTTTTTTCAGAAACTCGGATTGAATCTCCCGACGCCCAAGTCTCTTCTCAAAGCTTCCGGAACACTTCTAAGGTAATTTCTTACCTAGAACGGAAGATCTAAAGAGAGGGAGGAAGACCTAAGTGTTGAAACTCATCAACACTTGCGCGCTTGAATGGCCAGCCCTTAAGGGAACTGGTCATACTTGCGCGTCGCCTTATTCCTTCAATAGAATTTGCGCGTCCCTTTTCTGGAAGAACCTCAAGGGGATTCTAAAGGGTTTAAAAAGGAGTCGCTCAAGTGTTTCAATTCCGATTGAAAATCGCGCAAGTACACCATGTGTCGCGCAAGGTATACCTGCGCGACCAATACTTGCGCGCCCACGCAAGACTTGCACGCCTTTCAAGACTTGTGCACCCCTACCTTTCTGGGTGCCCATCTTGCCCATTTTACCCATCTTAAGCCATTTCACCTTTCCTATTCAAGATTCAGTCTTCAAGATACTCTTAAAAGCCATTTATGGCATGATTTCTTGATTTGACTTCCTTGTCTGAAAGGAATTCGGTGGAATATCTCTCAAAACCTAGTGATTTATACATCTTTATGTCACCAAAGATTGTGAGTTCGTTCATTCAACCTCATCCTTTAAGATGAGAGAATCCTTAACCTGGGTCTCCTTTTCAGGAATAATCCCCAGTTATAAATCCTTTAATCTGGGCATCTTCCTCAGGAGTTAGCCCCAAATTCTTAAAATTCCCAAACATGGGCATCCTCCTCAGGAGTAAGTCCCAAACCTTAATTCCTAACCTGGGCCTCCTTTTTAGGGGTAAGTCCCAGTCATAATCTTGGGCTTCCTTTTCAGGAGTAATCCCCAAGTCCCCTAACTTGGGCCTCCTTTTTAGGAGTAAGTCCCAGTCATAATCTTGGGCTTCCTTTTCAGGAGTAAACCTCAAGCCCCTTAATTTCTCTTAACCAGTCCTAAATTACGTTTGATATGGGGTTCCTTCTCAGGAGTAAAACCCAATTATAAATCCTCTCCTAATTTGGGTTTCCTTTTCAGGAATAAGTCCCATGTTAGAGTATTGAAATCTCCATAAAGCACATATACCTTTATGGACCCTGTTCCTGGATTTTCTCCCTAAAAGTAAATCCTAAACCTTCATCTATTTGGGCAGTCATACATACATAAGCCCCAAACAATTTCTTATGATTGCATCTTTCATGGCACAATTGTCTATTTTTTACCAATACCTCTTGTTTCTCACACCGAGCATGACTCACGTGAGCTTAGAGTGTAAAAGTAATTATGACATTCTTCTTTGAGCCATCAATCATAAACACCATACTCCATTACTTGAACTACGTGGGTTCTGATTCCTTTTCCAAAACAAAGGATACGTAGGTAGCCCATTTATGGGTTCGATCCCAACTTTGAAATAATCCCTGTCCTTCTGAATGACGATAAACTTCAAGTGCCCCACTGAGTGGCTTTAAAACCAGCTTGGTCATCATAATGTCCAAGAGACTTTTATATAAATGTTTTGAAGGATACCATTGACCAAGAATCTCTAAACAGATATAGATGATTCTCTATTGATGAAGAACCTCGAATACATATAAAAGATTCTCTAAATTTCTTGCATATTTAATCATTGATTGTTAAAACTAAAGGAAAGATCATTTTATACTTGGTAATGTAATAAGGATTCACGAACATAACTTAAATCTATAAAGAGAGTCCCGGAGTAGACAATAATTCCCCTCAAAAAGGTGTGATGAGTCTGACCTCCCATCCTCTCGACCAATGCAAATTCCTAAGCCTCATTAGTCCACAAACTAATGAGCACCTACCTTTGGAAAGTAGGTCCAAACGGATGTGGAATCATTGGATGTTTCCGGTTCTACGAACAAACCCACTAGAAACCGGTCGGAACGTTTGAATCTCCCGTCCAGGAGGTCATCCCCGAAATCTGTGCGAAACAAAAAATGGTGAACCCGACGTGAATCCTTAACCAAGTTAAAGTGATGTTATTCTTATTTGTTAGGCCCCTTGGGCCAACAAATCAATCATTGACATGTGCTCATCCAAAAGATGCAGTGGCCAGATTCATCTTGATTATGTATGTTATATGGAACAGGCACTCTTTTCTCAAGATCTTCTGCAAAATGGCTTATCTTAAATTCACCCCTGTGAATACTGATGCTGTGAACACCTCTACTGTGAGGTCTGCTGCTGTGAAAACCAATGCTGCTACTCTTTCTGAAACGTCGTCCGCTCTGAGGATGACATCACCAACTCAGCGTCTTCAACGCTGGGTTTCTAATGCACTGGTTAAGGAGTACCGTCGCAATGGTACTATCCCAACTCTGGAGGCCGCTCGTCAAGCCCTCCAAGTTAACAACTCTACCTGGTCATCCGGACAACGGCGGCCAGCGATCAAGAAGCAGGCGGTGCTGACTACCGTCTCCAACCGTTTCGGGTCGTTATCCCCGGAACGCAATTTCCATTCACTCCCTTACTCTGAGGAAGTGAATGAGCAGGTCCCGCAGGGCCTTAATTCAAAAAGACAGGAGTCCTTCTCGAGGGCTCCCATCAACAATCGCCTCCAGACTCGTGCGGTAGTGCGCCCTCAACATGATGAGGGTACCGACTCCAGGAATTTAGCTCAGGTTCCTCGAACCCGAGCAGGCAAGATGAACCGCCAGAGACAGAATCCGGTTAACAATGGGAAGGTTGTCATCCCTGCCATCTCTGGAGAAGTCCATCAACCTAACTTGGTGGCAAATAAAGAGCAGGCACAATCACATGTACATTTTAATTCCGCTTTCCAGCAGACTCGTCTGGCAGCATCATGCCAATCCCGCCAGGCAATTACGGCGGAGTACCATAGGCAGGAACATGCACCTGCTTATACATCACCAGTTAGTCAGCAGAATCGTCTGACTACATATGATGGATCTCGTCAACCGCGTTTGGAGAAGTGTAATCAGCAGGCACATACACCTGCTAATACTAATCAATCCTACCAATAGTCTCTCTTGGTAGCGCATGGAGAAGTCAGTCGGAAAGCCCCGATGACAAACAGGAGGCAGACTCAACTCTCTGCCTCCACACTTGAGTACTGTCAGGATTCACTGACAGGAAAAGGAGGACAGGAGCAGGCACATAGACCTACTCCAAGCCCGGAATGGAAGTATATTCCCGTTCCGGCGGCTGAAGTCCCCAAACATATTTTGTCAATGGTGAAAGAGCAGAAGCAAATTCCTTCTCATATTCTGGATGCTTGCCAGGATATCATAACAGCTTCAGCATCATCTCAGGGACAGACACATAAATCTATCCCTAGCAGTGGAGTGACACATCAATGATTCACTCCGGAACAGACACACACATCTGTTCCAGTCCAAGAGGGTTATGGGGCATACTCTCCCATATCATACGGACAACCAAGTCAGGCACATAAACCTGATTTGAGTGGAGATCGTCAGCCTAACCTGACCATCTTTCCTGATCAGGCACATACACCTGCTCAGAGTAACCACTTTCGTCAACAAGTGGTTTCTAAAGTGAGTAAGAAGGAATCTAAGAAAAAGATCCTCCCAGCACAGTCAGAAGATCAAAGGCCAATCTGCAACAAGTCCTTGCTCGATGATGGAGTTCTTGAAGCCCTCAGACATTTATCTGTCGGAATTCAAAATTCTACTCCCTCAGTTCCCAATAACGGGAACATTAATTTTGAAGGTCTTCAACAGACACTTCCTCATGAAGGCTTGCTTCATGAAATTTAGGTCAATCTTGAAGTTTCTTCTTCAGATGAGAGCCACAGGAACCCTCTGTGTGGTCAGAAGACCAAGGAGAAAGAGATTTCATCTTTTGCTATAACCCATTATGGTGGTCCTCCCCATGATGATGAACTTCGTTGCGAAATTCCTCTCCGCAGTAGTAATTCACATTGCCTGGAAAATACTCTCGTGGATAATGTAGTGTCAAGAAAGCCCTCTTATCTTGAGGCACTTGCAAATGTGAAACCAGTCATGTATGATGTTTTATCGCTAACAAGTGAAATACTTTCTCAATCAGAAGATAGCCCAGGGTGTAGGTCATTCTCCGAACCACCCCTAAGTCATGCATCTTCTAGTTTGATTAATGATCTCTCTACCAATCTTGTTGAATCTGATGAAGCAACAAGGAAACACCAACTCTGGTCAAAATAGGTAGAAGAATCTTCATTTAATGATAAAGAGGAAATGCTGAACATGAGGAAAAAACTGGCTAAAGGTGAAGTACCAGTCATGTTTTGGCCTTTGGCTGACTCCCAGTACGACATTCCAAAGATGTTGACGGATGATGGAATCCATGATATTCGTCTCAACATATGGAAGACTCTTTGTCAATTGAAGAAGAAGGTATTATCTTATGGTGATTATGAAAATCATATTAAGATAATAGAAGAGTTACAACGCCAGATTGATTTGGCATCTCTATCAGTCTCTCGGTATCTGAAGGCTGAAAAGCAACAGAGAACCCTTCAACGTTCATGCCTTGGCGCACTAAGAAAATTGTGTCAGTTAATTGCCAATGCTCCATCTGATGTTCATATCAGAGGATGGGGTGTTCACGGAGCACTACATTTCACAGTGTTTTCCAGTCAGCAAAGCCCGCCGAAAATGGTCTCATGCAATGTTATTGCCCATGGCCGGCCACAGTCAATGGGCTTTGTTCATAATCAAAAGCTTTCTCAAGAACAGGCTTCAACTAGTTCCTCTCAAAATCAAGTATATAGAGAACAAGTTGTTGAATTGATCCTACATCAAGCAGGCGAGAATATTGCACAAGCCTCTCGTCTGGAGCAAACACGTCATCAAATGACAGAAGTTTCAGAAATCATCCAACGGTCTGTTGAACCAGGTGATAAAAGTGGATACAGGTTAATGCATCCAGCTAATTTCCGAACTAAGATTCGCAAGATCAAGAGAGATTTTAAGAAGATCTCAGACATAGCATGTCAAGAGACACCCCAGCTTGTCAGATTGGGGACTTCTCTAACCCAACCCTCAGAGTCAACAAATGGGATTCGAGGAGTTGAGCGGAAGTAGCAGGAACATCCCCAGTCCACCGGACTGGGGACTTTTTCAAATCCTCAATCCCACCTTTAGAGAAAGTCAGTATTCTCTCGATTAGGGAATAAGCCTCAAGAGGAACGAAGAGCCAAGCTATCAGGAGATTCTCTCCAAGTGACGGTTCTCCAAGAAGTTCCTGAGGGATCAAGTCAACAGAATGTCATGTCTCATCATGGACATGGAAGAAGACAAATCCTCAAAAGGGAAGCGCAATTCAAAGAAGAAAGAGGAATCAGGAGAAGATGAGTATGTATCAAAGTCTAAATTGTCTTTGACTCTGGCAGATTTCATGTCATCTACTTCAAAGCCACGGGCACCGCCCCATCAAACGGCATAGCCTAAACAGGCTAACCAGGCAGAGTCTTTATCAGACGAAGAGTTAATCTTTGGTTCTGTTAATATGATTCAATTAACAGATCCATATTCCAGTCTTGATGAGCCTGAATTCCCTGTATCAAATAAGGGAATCCGAGGAAGTTCTAGAGGTTCAGGATATAGGGGAAGACGTGGATCTTTCCGAAGCCACTACTCTAATTTTACCCCTTCTAGCACTTTATATGCAGCAGAAACTCGTGGTAGATCCCTTCAGTGAGCTCAAAAAGAACAAGAAAGTTCTTCTGCCAATGGCCAACTCAGTTTTGGCACAGTTATTTTGGAAGACCGATTAAAGGTTCCATCTTCTTTATCTCAGAAAGTAAATGGATCTAATCAGTCTAATCTTCCAAAACCAAGGATGTTGCCAACTTCAATACAAGATGCATCAGCTTCCAAAGCATCTGCTTCCAAGATACCTGCTAAACCGCATATTCCTATTGGGAAACGCAGAACTCTAGATCAAAAGTATGATATATTGAAACACTTGGCCCAAGTACCAGCCAAGTTATCAATTTTGGATGCTTTGAATCTGTCAAAATATCTTCGGGAAGCACTCATCGAAGCTTTGTCAAGTCCTCGGGAGTTTGAAGCTGAAATTGCTGCAGCTGAAATCTATCACATAGAGAATAATCCTGTAGAATTCCATGCAGTGATATCTTTTACTGATAAATATGAAGATGATGTTGTGCATGGGCACATAAAACCTTTGTACTTATCTGGGAAAGTCAATGGTGTAGATGTTCGAAGAGCTTTCATTGACAATGGTTCAGGAGTCAACCTCATGCCCATTCGTACACTTCGTCGATTGGGCCTCACAGAATCTGATTTATCTCCTTCTACCATGATGTTACAAGGATATGATAAAAATGAACAAGAACCACTGGGAGAAGTTACACTCAGAACTCAGTTTGGAGATCTTGTATCCAATTCGGATTTCATGATTGTTGATCAAGACTCAGCTTTCAATATCTTGCTTGGAAGACCTTGGCTACATCAGCATGCATCTATTCCTTCATCATACCATCAATGTCTCAAATACTGTTTCGATGGTCAAGTTGGAACATTGTATGGTGATAAGGCCCCGTTCAAGACATGTGAGTCTCAATACATTGAGGCGGAATTTTATCACATGAAGGGAAGAGAAAAATCTACAATGAAGGAAATTACCAAATTTAATGCTCCATATGGTTTGGAGAAGATTCCAATAAATCCATTTACACATGTGAGTACAGATTATGTGTTACCTATCAGTCAAATTGACAAAATAGGCCCAAATCAAAATACTCTTATGGAAATATCCATAATTTCAATTACGGCAATCGAGCCAGACAACATGGGAGAAATTGGTAACCTACCAAACAGTGATGAAAGCCTAAGTGGTGACGTTTTCATTTCATCTGCTGAAGTCCAACAAGTCTATACTTCGCCAATCAGGCCAGAAGAAGTTATAGCAACATCAGAGGTGAATAATGATGTCGATTCTCAATCCATCATCTCCTCTTTATTTCCCAAAGAAGACCGTTTATTATCAATAGGGTCAGAAACGGAAGATTCTTCTTCAAAATGTGAAAATTTTGACATCTCTTATGATCATGAGAATTTCGTTTTGTCATCTACTTTGCAAGTAGAAATGGAAGAAATAGCACGTAATGAAGAGGAAGAGGAAGATCTTAGAGATGCTCCACCATCATTTGAGGAAGGTATCTCTACCACTGTGGATGAACTCAGAGAAATAAATCTGGGTACAGAGAAAGATCCACGCCCCAAGTTAATTAGTGCGGCCATGACCCTTGAAGAGCAAGATATGTATATTTCTTTTCTAAAGAAAAATAAAGATATTTTTTCTTGGAATTATACAGAAATTCCTGGGCTTGATCCTGATGTTTCTACTCATCATTTGGGTTTACCAAAAGAACATCGAGGATTTAAGCAAGCCGTGAAAAGAACACACCCAACCTATGCTTCCAAAATCGAAGCTGAAGTGGATAAGCTGATCAAAGCTAACTTCGTCAGAGAAGTTCAGTATCCCAAGTGGTTGGATAATATTTTCCCTGTAAATAATAAGAACGGACAAATTAGGGTTTGCATCTATTTCAGAGATCTTAATCGATATTTTCCTAAAGATGATTTCCCAGTTCCGATTACAGAACTCTTAATTGATGCGACGGATGGCTATGAAGTACTTTCTTTCATGGATGGATATTCCGGATATAATCAGATCTGAATGGCCCCAGAAGATGAGGAATATACAGCCTTCAGAGATCCTCAAGGTGTGTTTTGTTACCGGGTGATGCCCTTTGGTTTAAAGAATGCAGGTGCAACATATCAACTAGCCATGCATCGTATCTTCAAACCTCTTTTAGGGAAGTTTGTTGAATGCTATGTAGATGATTTGGTGGTTAAATCCAAACAACGTTCTAATCACTTGGCTGATTTGGAAGTCATATTCCACAAGCTTCGACAACATAATTTGAAGATGAACCCCTTAAAATGTGCTTTTGGGGTAACCTAAAGAAAGTTCCTCGGATTTTTTGTACGCCATCGTGGTATTGAAGTCGATCCTGAGAAGACCAAATCAATCCTTGGTATGTCACCTCCTCAGAATTTGAAATAATTAAGAGGACTTCAAGGACACTTAGCCTATATTCGGCGTTTCATCGCTAATTTGGCAGGCAAAAGTTTACCCTTTACCAAATTATTGAAGAAAGGAGTCACTTACCAGTGGACTGAAGAATGTCAAGAAGCATTTGATGTTCTCAAGAAATACCTCTTGAGTCCACCAGTACTCATGCCACCTGTTGAGGGTAGACCGCTTATCCTCTATGTGACAGCTTTAGAGCGATCATTGGGTGCCTTTCTCGCTCAAAAGAATGATGCTGGGAATGAAAATAGTCTCTACTATCTCAGTAGAACTATGCTTAAAGCAGAAACCCGGTATTCAAGTATTGAAAAGTGCTGCCTAGCATTAATCTTTTCAGTTTAGAAACTGAGACACTACCTGCAACATCACGAGGTCCAATTGGTATCTCGTAATAATCCACTCAAATTCATCCTTAGTCGTCCAATGCTTACAGGACGTCTGGCAAGGTGGGCAGTTATTCTACAACATTTCGACATTCAGTATGTGTCTCAAAAGGCAATTAAGGACCAAGCTCTGGCTGATTTCCTGGATGAACATCCTTCAATGGAAGACACGTATTCAGATATCGAACTCCCTGATGAGGAAGTTTTCTCTATTCAAGAGAGTCCTCAAACATGGGAAATGTATTTTGATGGTGCTTCTATAAGTCCAACAGGGAAGAAAATGGAAAATCCTAAATTCAACAAAGTTTGTTTAGGAATTGTGCTCATTTCTCCAGATAAGGCAGTGTTACCTTATTCCTTTTTGTTGTGGGAAGGTGGTACCAATAATGAAGCTGAATACCAAGCTCTCATTACAGGCTTGGAGTTAGCGCTTCAAGCACAAGTGAATCACTTAAAGGTGAAAGGTGATTCAGACCTGGTAATCAAACAAGTCAATGGGGATTATGCCATCAGAAAAGAAGAATTAATCCCTTTGTATGATTACGTCAGAGAGTTAATGTCGGAATTCCCTTTAGAACCGACATTTTCTTATGTCCCAAGATCACAAAATGCTCAAGCTGATGCACTGGCTAATATAGCCACAGCTTTAGCAGATCCAAATCGGGACGAGACAACCATCTGTATTGCCCACCGTCGTGCAATTTCACCTTATGTTCAAGTCAGAACCGAGGAAATTAATGAAATTAGTCCCATTCCTGAACCGTATGGTCATACTACAGGATGGATGTCACCTATCAGGGAATACCTTCAAAGTGGAACACTTCCACCTGATAGAGCCGAGAAAGAACAAATCTGGCGACGTGCGGTCAATTTTACTCTTTATGATAGACCAAACCACCTCGAGAAAATTCTCTACAAACGTGGTTTTGATGGAGTTCTCTTCAGATGTATTGATGGTGAAGAGACAATGGCTGTCATAAAAGAAGTGCATGCAGGAGTCTGTGGTGCCCACCAGTCTGGACATAGACTGTCTGATCAAATTCGAAGGCTTGGATACTTTTGGCCTTCAATGATACAAGATTGTGTTAATTTCACAAAGAAGTGTCATTCATGCCAAGTATATGCCAACTTCATTCATCAACCTCCAGAGTTGCTTCATACAGCTAAATACTCATGGCCATTTTCCACATGGGGAATGGATGTGGTGGGACCATACCCTTCAGCTACGGCCAAGCAGTTTAAGTACATTCTTACTGCTACTGATTTCTTTTCCAAATGGGAAGAGGCAGTACCTCTCAAAGAAGTCAGTTCTAAATGCATTGTTAGCTTCATCAATTCTAACATCATTACTAGATTTGGTGTCCCTCATACCATATTGACGGACAACGGCACCAACTTCTGTTCTTCGGAGGTAAAGAAATTGTATCAAGAATACAACATTAAGTCCAACCATTCATCTCGATATCATGCGGCGGCTAATGTCCAGATAGAAGCCTTCAACAAGACTCTTTCAAATATACTTCAAAAGATGGTGGATAAAGATAAGAGGTCATGGCCTGATAAACTCTTTCATGATTTATGGTATTATTGGACTACCACTCGCAATGCAATGCAGTCAACTCCATATTCATTGGTATATGGAACAGAAGCAGTCTTGCCAATTGAAGTTCAATTTCCCTCACTCAGAATAGCCATTTTTGATCAGTTATCTACAGATGAGAAATCCCAAAAGCGGTTGAATGAATTGGAACAGTTAGATGAGAAAAGATTGTGCACTTTGCACCACTTGGAAATCTATCAGAATCGAATAGCACGAGCTTTTAACAAAAAAGTTCGTCTTCGTTCATTCATTCAGGTAGAATTGGTATTGGTTCTCAGAGCACCAATGATACCAGGAAAGAAGCCTCCCAAGCTTGAACCAAAATGGGAAGGACCTTATTCAATACATAAGGTCTACTCCAATGGAGCGTATTCTCTAATCTCAATGGATGGAGAACACATCACGACTCCAACTAATGCCAGATTTCTGAAGAAGTATTTTGTATAAACACAGAATATTGTTCCCAGAGCCAAAACAGTCACATTGGTTCATATTATGTCCTACATGACACTAAACTGTATTATGTCCTATCTACATGACATTAAACTGTACAAAAGTTCCTTTTTTGTCCGAGATGACATTAAACTATATTTTGTCCGAGATGACATTAAACTATATTGTGTCCTAGCAACATGACATTAAACTGTGTGGCACTTTCATCGTCCAGCATGACGATAAACTGTGTCAGTTCCCTTATCGTCCAACATGACGTTAAACTGTCACATTGGTTACTATTATGTCCTACATGACACTAAATTGTATTGTGTTAAACTATATTATGTCCTAGCAACATGACATTAAACTGTGTGGCACTTCCAGCATCCAGCATGATGATAAACTGTAAAAAGTCCCCAGAACTGATATCCTCATATTGGTTCACCTTAGTCCTAGCTACATGACTTTAAATTGTACAGAAATGTTCTATCGTCCAACATGACGATAAACTGTATAAATGTTCTATTGTCCAACATGACGTTAAACTGTAACAGTTACTTGAATTGTCCTACATGACATTAAACTGTTAAAATGTTTCCAATTCGTCCAAGATGACGTTAAATTATGTGGTCCGTGTATACGACCTTAAACTATTCACATGTTCGTTAGTCCAGTAAGACTTTAAACTGCATCATCATCCACGGTCCATACATATGACCTTAAACTATTTGCCCTTTTTTCATCCAACATGACATTAAACTGTAGAAAAGAAGATGTCCCTGCAACATGACACTAAACTGTGCAGCACCAGTTTGTCCTTGCTATATGACGTTAAACTATACAGCAATGGTCCAGTATGACTTTAAACTGCAAATTCGTCCCACACGACATTAGACTGTGAAAAAGTTCCCTAAACCGTCCAGCATGACCTTAAACTACATCATCCCTGGTCCATGTATATGACCCTAAACTATTTGCAAATCCCTTATGTCCAGCAAGACGTTAAACTGTGACGTCCTAACTACATGACGCTAAACTGTATAAAAGTCCCTCACGTCCGGAAAGACGTTAAACTATATAATCATCAAAGGTCCAGCATGACATTAAACTGCACCATCCACGGTCCATGCATATGACCTTAATCTATTCGCACTTTCGTCCAACATGACATAAATGGTGTGTTATTTTGTCCTTACTGCATGAAATTAAACTGCACAGTCCCCCTTTCGTCCAATATGACGTTAAACTATTTTTTCCCCATCGTCCTAACTACATGATGCTAAACTGTACAGAAAATCCTTGATATGTCCTACATGACATTAAACTGTATTTTGTCCCTGTTACATGACACTAAACTGTGCAGCACCAATAGTCCTAACTGCAAGACTTTAAACTGCATAGTCCCTTTATATGTCCTACATGACATTAAACTGTGCATCGTTAAGGTTATTGTTACCTCTTGTTTCTCACACCGAGTATGACTCACGTGATCTTAGAGCGAACATCAACCATAACACTTCCTTTGGGCCACTAACCATGTGTAAGTCCCAACAACATTTTAATTAGATCGTTGTCCCCAAGAACAACTTGATCATTAATTCATTCTTTAATTGAACTACACGGACTTTGATCCTTGCCCTCCAGGCTGGGTATGTAGGCAGCCTCCCAGGGTTCAAGCCCAAAAATAATCTCTTCGCATCGGTTCACCACCATCTCATATGATGTTGATTTGTGAAACCGCCCCTAGAATCAATATTTTTTACATTGATTCACTTTCGTCCTTGTTATACGACGTTAAACTATACAATACTTTTGTCTGGTACGACAATAAACTACAATATTCTTTGATTTCCTCACTTGAGAGAGAATTATTATTGACATTGATTTTTTTTTCAATCATGTTTCATTTCAAAAAGACTACATTAATACATGGTAATGCCTAAATTTTTTATCTCAGGTTAAACCATCATTGCACTAAAGTCCCCTTTCACCCTTCACATGTACGAACCAAATTTGTACAAAGGGCATTTCAAGAACTACGTGAGCTTGATTCCCATCCTTATGGGATACGTAGGAACGTTCGAGTATCCCTCGAATCCAGCCCCAAGTCTTTTGGGCCTAACCCCAAATTTCACTTTCATTCCCTTAGCTGAAAAGTCCTCATGAAAACACACATTGTGTATTCATTATTATGGTCCAAATTCTATGACCCTAAACTAAGATTTCTCATACTTTCGTCATGTACGACGTTAAACTGCATTTCAAGAACTACGTATGGCTTGATTCTCATTCTTATGAGATACATAGTGAAGTCCAAGTTTCAATTCAGGACCCATCCACAACATGATTATGGTTATCATTGACCTATGTATCTCTATATACATTGGACAATACCCATCTTTATGTGTTATAATCCTAACCTTAAATATTTTCAGATCTTCATAACCCTTGTCGTGACTTCTAATCACAAAAATGTCAAACTTCTGAGAATTCTTTTGCCTGACTATGCAGCACGTGCCCATAGGCGGCCTTGCATAAACAGTCCACATAACAGACTTGTTAGCCGAAAGATGCTATTTATTTGACCATGCAGCCAATGCCCTTAGGTGGCCCTGCATATTTCAACCCCCTAACAGGTTTTGTTAAATGATGGTAACTTCATTCTTGGGAAGAATGCCTATTTTGTCCTTATTTTTCTTAAATGACAGTATGTAGGGATCCGAAAAAAAATAGCCATCCTTAAAATATTTGTCCCATATCCTTTTTCATGATCTGAAAGTATTCAAGTCTATGGTTTATTCTTCTTCCCTACGTTTGGGTCAGACCTTCGTAGGAGTGATATTCATCCAGTTCTTCGATATTCTTGTTCGAAAATATCTTCTCCATATTCAAGTACCTCTTTCCATAAAACAAACTCTATACTTTAGAAAATTTGAATCTCCATAAACTTTCACTGGATTTTAGCACTAGGAAAGTAAATTTCTGGGAGTTCTTTTGCCTGACTATGCAGCACGTGCCCATAGGTGGCCTTGCATAAACAGTCCACATAACAGACTTGTCAGTCGAAAGATTCTATTTATTTAACCATGCAGCCAATGCCCTTAGGTGGCCCTGCATATTTCAACCCCCTAACGGGTTTTGTTAAATAATAGTAACTTCATTCTTAGAAACTACTTATTCTAATTCCTTTTAGCTCTTTTTCGTATCATTCCTCAGATTCAAATATTCTTAAGCCATAGTTTACATATTTTCCCTCATACTTGAGTATGGTAGTTTGTTTTTAGATGAACTTTCAAGGAATTGTGTCAATTCTAATCCATTTCGGTCAAAGCTATTTCGACCTTAAACATTAGCCCCTTTATGTCCGGCATGCATGACTTTAAACTGCCCACAAAAGACAAAGGAACTCTGAATAAAATTCAATTTCCAGCACACTTGCGCGCTGCCCTCTGTGCCCTGAAGACTTGCGTGCCCCCTTTTCCTTTGGATGGATTCGATTTCCTCAGAGTCAAATCCTCATTTCTCTCCGGATCCAACTCTAAGGGGGGACTTTTGTTGACACTCCTTTCGTCACAGAATCTAAAGATCGAAAAAGGGGAATATCTGAGCTCAAAGTGATTCATCCTTTGAAGAAAACATCAAAAATCGACAAAGACAGGAAGAAAGGATCAACAGCAACTGCACCGCGCAAGTTATCTCACTGTCACGCAAGTACACTTGCACGACGCCCTTGGTCGCGCAAGTCACTTGCGCGACCTAAGTGGTAACCGCCTGGTAACCGCCCGGGGTCTTTTCCTGCCTATAAATAGACCCTGTGGGCCCCCCATTCGAGAGGATCTTTTTTCAGAAACTCGGATTGAAGCTCCTGACGCCCAAGTCTCTTCTCAATGCTTCCGGAACACTTCTAAGGTAATTTCTTACCTAGAACGGAAGATCTAAAGAGAGGGAGGAAGACCTAAGTGTTAAAACTCATCAACACTTGCGCGTCTGAGTGGTCAGCCCTTAAGGGAACTGGTCATACTTGTGCGCCGCCTTATTCCTTCAATAGAATTTGCGCGTCCCTTTTCTGGAAGAACCTCAAGGGGATTATAAAGGGTTTAAAAAGGAGTCGCTCAAGTATTTCAATTCCGATTGAAAATCGTGCAAGTACACCATGTGTCGCGCAAGGTATACCTGCGCGACCAATACTTGCGCGCCCACGCAAGACTTGCGTGCCTTTCAAGACTTGCGCGCCCCTACCTTTCTGGGTGCCCATCTTGCCCATTTTACCCCTCTTAAGCCATTTCACCTTTCCTATTCAAGATTCAGTCTTCAAGATACTCTTCAAAGCCATTTATGGCATGATTTCTTGATTTGACTTCCTTGTCTGAAAGGAATTCGGTGGAATATCTTTCAAAACCTAGTGATTTATACATCTTTATGTCACCAAAGATTGAGAGTTCGTTTATTCAACCTCATCCTATAAGATGAGAGAATCCTTAACCTGGGTCTCCTTTTCAGGAATAATCCCCAGTTATAAATCCTTTAATCTGGGCATCTTCCTCAGGAGTTAGCCCCAAATTCTTAAAATTACCAAACATGGGCATCCTCCTCAGGAGTAAGCCCCAAACCTTAATTCCTAACCTGGGCCTCCTTTTTAGGAGTAAGTCCCAGTCATAATCTTGGGATTCCTTTTCATGAGTAAGCCCCAAGTCCCCTAACTTGGGCCTCCTTTTTAGGAGTAAGTCCCAGTCATAATCTTGGGCTTCCTTTTCAGGAGTAAACCCCAAGCCCCTTAATTTCTCTTAACCAGTCCTAAATTACGTTTGATATGGGGTTCCTTCCCAGGAGTAAAACCCAATTATCAATCCTCTCCTAATTTGGGTTTCCTTTTCAGGAATAAGTCCCAAGTTAGAGTATTCAAATCTCCATAAAGCACATATACCTTTATGTACCCTGTTCCTGGATTTTCTCCCTAAAAGTAAATCCTAAACCTTCATCTATTTGGGAAGTCATACATACATAAGCCCCAAACAATTTCTTATGATTGCATCTTTCATGGCACAATTGTCTATTTTTTACCAATACCTCTTGTTTCTCACACCGAGCATGACTCACGTGAGCTTAGAGTGTAAAAGTAATTATGACTTTCTTCTTTGAGCCAACAATCATAAACACCATACTCCATTACTCAAACTACGTGGGTTCTGATTCCTTTTCCAAAACAAAGGATACGTAGGTAGCCCATTTATGGGTTCGATCCCAACTTTGAAATAATCCCTGTCCTTCTGAATGACGATAAACTTCAAGTGCCCCACTGAGTGTCTTTAAAACCAGTCCGGTCATCATAATGACCAAGAGACTTTTATATAAATGTTTTGAAGGATACCATTGACCAATAATCTCTAAACAGATATAGATGATTCTCTATTGATGAAGAACCTCGAATACATATAAAAGATTCTCTAAATTTCTTGCATATTTAATCATTGATTGTTAAAACTAAAGGAAAGCGCATTTTATACTTGGTAATGTAATAAGGATTCACAAACATAACTTAAATCTATAAAGAGAGTCCCGGAGTAGACAATAATTCCCCTCAAAAAGGTGTGATGAGTCCAACCTCCCATCCTCTCGACCAATGAAAATTCCTAAGCCTCATTAGTCCACAAACTAATGAGCGCCTACCTTTGGAAAGTAGGTCCAAACGGATGTAGAATCATTGGATGTTTCTGGTTCTACGAACAAACCCGCTAGAAACCGATCGGAACGTTTGAATCTCCCGTCCAGGAGGTCATCCCCGAAATCCGTGCGAAACAGTGTACCTTATAGTGTTTGGGGTGTATGGTTTATGGTTTAAGGAGTATGGTTTAGGGATTATAGTGCATGCTTAATGGTTTAGGGTTTAAGAAGTATGGTTTAGGGACTATGGTGCATGCTTAAGGGTTTAGTGTGTAGGGTATAGGGTATAGGGTGTGGGGTTTAGGGATTAGTGTATAGGGTGTAGGGTTTTGTGTTTTTGGTGAAGGGTATAGGGTTTAGGGAGTAATTTATAGGGATAACGGAGTGAGGTATATGGTTTATGGTGTCTGGTATATTGTGTTGGTTTTAAGGTTTTATTGTTTAAAGGGTTTTAAGTGTTTTAAGGGATTTTATGTTGTTTTGGGGGTTTTATCATTTTATGGGTTTTTGGGATTTTAATTGTTTTAATATTTTTTATTGGTTTAATTGGTTTTTAGGGTAATTTGTAGTTTTAGTAATTTTTTGGTTTTATGATTTTTAATTGTTTGGTGGTTTAAATGTTTTTGAGTGTTTTTATGTTTTCAGTTTTTTAAGAGATTTTAAAGTTCTTTTGGGTTTTTTAGTAGTTTTTATGAAACTTTTAGGAAATTTTTATAGTTTTCTATTGGTTTCATTTTTTTCATGTTACAAGGGTTTTTATGGTTTTTTTAATTTTGGTTCATTTATGGATTTTAAGGGATTTAATGGGTTTAAAGTGTTTTGTTATTGTTTTATAGGGATCATAGTATTTTTGGGTTATATAGTGTTTTATGGGTTTTTGGGTTTATAGGTTTATATGGATTTTTGAGGTTTTTATGATTTTAATTGTTTATATGATATTTAAGGTTTATCATTATTTTAAGATATATTTACGGTTTTTTGGGTTTTAGGGGGTTTTGAAGTTCTAGGGTATTTGGGTGTTTTAAGGTTTTCTGTATTTTTAGGGGTTTTAGGGTTTTTAGGGGTTTTAGGGTTTTAGGAGTTTTAGGTTTTATTTATTTTTTATGGATTTTTTTGGGTTTTTTGCTTTCTATGGGGTTATAGGGTATTTTAGTTTTTATTAGTTTTATTGTTTTTTAGGATTGTTATGATTTCCAGGTATTTTGAAGCTTTTATGGGTTTTCAGATCTTTATTGTTTTTAGTGTCTTTTATAGTGTTTTATGTAATTTTTTATGATTATTGGGTTTTTTTGTGGTTTTAGGGTTTTTAGGGGTTAAGGTATTTTTTATGCTTTTAATAGGTTTTTAAGAGTTTTAGTGGATTTAGGGTTTATGGCGTTTATTAGGGTTTTTGATCCTCTATAGAATTTTTTGGCTGTTTTTGGGGTTTTAGGGTCTTTATTTTTTTTTGGGGTTTAGGGTTTTTTTTATATTTTTAGTGGGATTTATTATTTTATGGTGTTTTGTGTTTTTTTAAGGTTTTTAGTGTCTCAATGGGTTTTTGAATTTTTGGGATTTTTATGAATATTTTGGGTTTTAGGGGTTTTAGGATTTTTTTAGGGTTGATAGGGTTTTAATGTTTTAAGGTACATTTAGAGAATATTAGGGGTTTTAGGGGGTTTTTATAGTTGTAGGGGGTTTAAAAGATTTTAAAGGGTTTTCGTGTATTTCATGGTTTTTTTGGAGTTAGTATTTTTTTATGTTTTTATGTTTTTTGGGTTATTTGGGGGTTATTTATGGTTTTAGTCTATTTTAGGGGTTTTATGGGTTGTAGTGGTTTTAGGGTCTTTTAGTATGTTTGATTTCCCTTTTGGGTATTTAGGGTGTGTTAAGGTCCTTTAGGGATTTTGAAGTTTTTTAAAGGTACATTTTATTTTTATTTTTGGGTTCCATTGGGTGTTTTTATATTTTTAGAGTCTTTTGGGGTGTTTAGTGTTTTTGTGGTCATTCATGATTTTTTGAGGTTTTTGGAGTCTTTTTGGGTATTCTGGTCTTTTAGTGTTTTTTTTTTGTTTTTATGTCCTGTAAAGTCTTTTTGGTTTATAAGGATTATATGGTTTTTAGGGTTATAGAGTTGTTAGGGTTTTTTGATGTTTTATGGGTTTGTAGTATTTTGATTGGGTTTATGTTTTTAATGGGTTTAGTTAATTTTATGTGGTTTAAGGTACTTTAGGTATTTTTATAGGTTTTTATGTGTTTTAGTGTTCTTTTGGGGGTTTTAAGTCAATAGGGGTTTTAGGATTTGTTACGCTTTTTGGAAATTTAGGGGGGTCTGGGGTTTTGGGATTTTTTTTGTTTTTAGTTATCTTTAGGGTTCTTAGCGTTCTTAAGGATTTTTGGGTTTTTATAGGTTTTATGGTTTTTAGGGGTTTTAGGAGTTTCAGTTTTTTATGGGTTTTAGGGATTTATAGGTTGTTTTACTATTTTTTTATTTTTCAGGGGTTTTAGGGGATTTATGGTTTTTAGGGTTTTTAGGCTGTTCCAGGGTTTTATTGTCTTTTATTATTTTTTGGGGTTATTTAGGTTCGTTAATGTGGTTACAAAGTTTATTTGATCCTTCAAAAGGTTTTGGGGGGTTTTGTGGGTTTTAGAGATTTAAAGGTCTTTTATTGTGGTTTATGTTTTTTTGGAATTTTTGGGATTTTAAGGGATTAAATTTGTTTTTATGGTTTTAATGGATTGGGGGGGTTATGGTTTTTAGGTTCCTAAGGGATTTAGGGTGTTTAACATTTTTATGGGTTTTAAGGATTTTATCGTAATTCGGGATTTTATGGTTTTTAGGGGTTTCTTAGTGTTTTCAAGGATTTTGGAGATTTTAGAGATATTAGGAATTTGTAGGGGGTTTTTTATTTTTAAGTTGTTTATGGGTTGTTTGGTTTTTTATGGGTTCTTAGGTTTTTTTAGGTTTTAAGGGTTTTAGGTATTTTAGGGTGTTAAATGGTTTTTGGGTTTTTAGGGTTTTAGTGTTTTTTGGGTTTCTAGGCTATTTTATCTTTTTATGTTTTTTTGGGTTTTCAGGGGTTTTAGGTTTTTATTAGGTTTTTAGGTGTTTTGGGGGTTTTATGGTTTTTAGGATTCTATTACGTTTTTAGGTTTTTAGTGAATTTTTGGATTATTGGGATATAGTAATTTTTGGGGTTTTCAGGGTTTTTAGGGGTTTTTAATATTTGTTAGGGTTTTTAAGGGGTTTAGGGGTTTGGGTGTTTTTAGATTTATTTAGGGTAGTTTATGGTTTTAATAATTTTATTTTATTTATTTTTTATATATTTTTTTAGAGTTTCATTGGATTTTATGGATGTTTATATTTTTTAGGGTTTTTAAATATTTTAAGGGTTTTGTGGGTTTTTAAATATTTTAAGGGTTTTGTGGGTTTTTATGGTTTTTACGGGTTTTAAGGGTTTTTAGATTTCTTAGGGTTTTTTAATTTTAAATGAATTTCTATGGGTTTTATGGATTTTATAGTTTTTTATTTTTCTATGGTTTTTTAAAATTTTGGGGGCTTAGGGTTATGGATTTTTTACGATTTTTGGGTTTTTTGAGTTTTATAGGTTTTTTGAGTTTTTAGGTGTGTTTTCTGTTTTTAAGGGATTTATGGATTTTTAGGGCGTTTAAGGGGTTTTATTGGGGTTTTATTGGGGTTTTAGTGTCTTCTATGGATTTTTGGTCCTATTATTGTCTTTTAATGGATTTAGAGGCTTTTTAGGCTTTTAGGGGTTTTTTGGGTTTTAGGGTTTTTAGGGATTTAATGTCATTTTTGGGTACTAGGATTTTTAAGGTTTTTGATGTTTAGGGGTTTTAGGGGTTATAGGGAGTTTGGGATTTTTGGTTTTTACGGTTTTTTGGGGTTTTTGGTTTTCTTGGGATTTTATGGATTTTTAGGGTTTTTTAAATTATTAAGTGTTTTTGGGGTATTTTAGGGTTTTTTAAATTTTTATGGTTTTAAATGGGTTTTAAGGGTTTTATAGTTTTTATTGTGTTTTAGTGTTTTTTAGCTTTATGGGTTTTGGTTTTTTAGTGTTTTTGGGTTTCATATGGTTTTTACATTATTTAGGTATTTAGTGTTTTCTTGGTTTTTAGGGGTTTTTTTATTTTTATGGTTTTATAGAATTTTAAGGGTCTTTAGGGTTTTATGTTGTTTTTTGGGTTTTAGTATTTTTAGGGTTTTGGGGCTTCTTAAGAATTTTAATGGTTTTTACGGGTTTTAAGATGTCTTTAGGTATTTTTTGAGTTTTTAATTGTTTTTTAGGGATTTTGGGGTTTAAAGGGTTTTTTTAGGTTTTATCATTTTTTTTCAGGGGCTTTTATGGACTAAGGAGTTGTTAGGTTTTTTTGGGATTTTAGGGTCTGAGAGTTTTCATAGGGGATATAGGGGTTTTTAGGGTTTTCTAGGTTTTATTAGTGGTTTTACTGTTTTTAGGGACTTTTATTGTCCTTCAGGTTTTAGGCATTTTATTGATTATAGAGACTAAATGGATTGTAGGGCTTTTAGTGTTTTTAGTAGTTTGTTGATTTTTTAAGGAGTTTATGTTTTTTTGGGTTTTTGTGGGTTTTATGGATTTTAGGGTTTTTATGGGTTTTTATGGGTTTTTTGGGTTTTGGGTTTTAGGTATTTTTTTATTGTTTTAATGGTTTTCAGAGGAATTAGGGTTTTAGGATGTTTAATGGTTTTTATTAGTATAATAAGGGTTTTAAATGGGTTTTTGGGTATTTTAGAGATTTTTAGGTATTTTAGGGATTTTAGAGTTTTTGTTTCAGTTTTTTGGGGAATTTATTATTTTTATAATGTTTAAGTTATTTTGGTATTTAGGGTTTCATTGAAATTTATGGTTTTTATGGGTTCTATGGGTTTTATGGGTTTTAGGGTTTTTTAGGTTTTAGGGGTTTTTTAGGGTTTATGGGGTTTTTTTGTTTTTAGGGTTTTTTAGGGGTTTTGGAGTTTTTAGAGCTGTTAAGGGTTTTAAGGTGTTTTGTGGGGTTTTATGGGTTCAAGGGGGTTTTAGGGGTTTAACTATTTTTAGTGTTTTACTATTTTAGGGGTTCTATTTTATAGGTTTTGTGAGTTTTATTATTTTTATCGGTTTTTTGGGGGTTTTGGGGTTTTTTATATTTTTAGGGTTTTTAGAAGGTTTTCATATTTTTAGGGGTTTTAAAGGTTATTTTAGTGTGTTTATAATTTAAAAGGATTTATGGCGGGGGGGGGGAGGTTATTTCGGTTGTTTTAGGGGTTTGGGGGGTTTTAGTGTTTTTATGGGTTTTTTGGTTTTTAGGGTTTTTGGGGTTTTTGTGTTTTATGGATTTTAATGTTTTTTAGATTTTTGATGGTCCTTAGGTTTTTTAGGTCTTAGGTTGTTTTGAGTGTTATGTGATTTTTTGCTTCATTTAGGGGTTTTATTGAGTTTCTAGGGTCTTTTCGGGTTTTAAAGGTGTTTTATGGAATTTTAGGAATGTTTGGCATCTTTTATTGTGTTTTTAGGGTTTTTGTGATTTTTTATGGTTTTTTTTGGTTCTTGTTTTTTAACAAGGTTTTAGGGTTATTATGTATTTATAGGGTTTTTGGGTTTTTAGGGGTTTTAGGGGTTTTAGGGTTTTTTAGTCTTTATGGTTTTTTTAAATTTTTTGGGTTTTCGTTTTTTGGGATGTTTGGTGTTTTTATGTGTATTGGGGTTTCTAGAGTTCTAGGTTTTTCTTAATTATTTTCAGGGGTTTTAGTGTTCCTAAGGAATTTTATGTTTTCTTATGTTTTTAGGGATTTTTTTGAGAGATGATCATATTTAAGGTTATTTATGTTTTTAAGAAGATTTTTGAGTTTTATTTTGGTTTTATGGGTTTTTAGGATTTTTTGGGATTTTTTGGGTTTTAGGGGGTTTTGGGATTTTATTTGGATTTATGGGATTTATGGTATTTTAGTTTTTAAGGATTTTTAATGTGTTTTTTGGGGTTTTGAGGGTTTTTATAGATTCATGGTTTAATTTTTTCCCTTTGAGGATTTCTTTAGGGTTTTAGGGTTATTAATGGCAATGAAGGCTCAAGAATCGGTGAACCTGGTCCCCCAAAAATTTATTAAAAAAAAGTAACCAAAGGATGTTACAAGGAGGGATTACAAACCCGAGTGTGCAACTCACCCTTCAGATCAGACTCCACAAACCATAGACAGCAGGGTGGGTCAACAAAAGACCATATTGAGTCCCTCAACACGATGGACTTCATGGAACAGGAATCCGCTACCGAGTTAGCTTCTCGAAAAGCATGTGTGACATGGAGGTTCACCCTTTCACAAAGGGAGAGGCATTCCATCCACTAGGGAAGGATCCTCCAAGTGACTCTCCCAGACCAGTTCTTGAGGGACACGACCACAATCATTGAGTCAGATTCAATCCAAAGAGGGATCCATCCAAATTGATGAGAAAACATGATCGCCTTTATCATGGCCAATAATTGAGCTTCAAGGGCACATCCATTAACAATAAAGTGTTGAAAAGAGCCTTTAACAAACCCTCGATAGGTGTAGAAGACCCCACCACACCCTGAGGGGCTTGGTGATCCCAACGCAGCACCATCCATGTGGACATTGAACTAAGAGGGTATCAGGGGGATCTAGTGTATGGACTTTAGAATCTGCTATTTTTTTCTTCCATAAACTCCAAGCATCTGTAAGAGAATAAGATTATTAAAATCATTTTCCATTTCACCTATCTGAATGTGAGACGCCACATGAATAGTCATATGATGTGTCATAACCCGACCGTGGAAGGAGAGTCTCTTATTGTCAAAAGAAACCACATTATGGGAAACCCAGATGTATGATGTAATGGCTGTAGTGGCGATGTGCAAGAGCTGACACATCTCCTTGCTGCAAGGCCAATTAACCAGACTTCCCATCGTCTGAAATAACGACATGTTCAAGCAAGGGTGAACCCAAAAAAATCTTGCAAGTAGTCCCAAAGCGTAGTAGAAAACATGCATTGCAGAAAGGTATGCTAGATGTAATTCCTAGCATGAAAAAAAAGAAAACAGACCAAGGCCAAGCTGTAACCAGTCCTTTGCAGTTGACCTTAAAGTGGCAGTCGATTTTTCCAGAGTTTCCGAAGTAGCAGATGGTTAGTTGGGGGGATGAAGGATCTCTTAAATATTAAGATCCTAGTTGGCGGAGCTATTCCTTGAGCACACATAAAATGACAGAAGTCCTTTACATTGAGCTGCCCAAAAAGGTTGGGTTTTCAATCAAGGGAATCCTTATCAACAAAGGGGTATCATTGAATCTACATGAGAGTGTGAGCTGGAAGGATAACATCAAACTCTCTCATTCGATGAATGAATCCAGTAATTGACACATTTCTTGAAGCAGTGGGGGGCTCCAGACAATCCATTAGAGGCCTTTGAAGCCATGTGTTGGAACACACATTTAGATCTGACTGCTTTGAAATAATCCATTTTGAGTGATCCATAAATCCCTTGTATGATCCTCAGATTTTTTTCTAGACCGATGATGGGTAGTATCTTGTAAACCCATCACAATGTTTCCCCATTAACCGCTCTTGGAATATTCTAGGACATCATCATTAGAGTCGAGCAAGCCCTAGGTGAACATGGAAAGATGAGCATCATTAAATCTCCTGAGATCTTCTATTCCACATCCTCCCAATTCAATTGGATTTGTGCAGTCCTTCCAAGCCACCAAATTCAGTTTTCTTCCCCTAATGCATCCCATCCATGAAAAGTTTTTGATCTATGCATGAAAATCATTAATGAGGTTAACCAGACATCTATAAATGGAAATGATATTGGTGAACATAGAGGTAATAACAGAGTTGATCAGAAAAATTCTCCAGGCATGTGATAAACACATCCATTTCCATTTAGCAGGTTGTTAAATGATTTTGCTAATAGTTCTCTCAAGGTAGCAGCTCTTTACCCATCCCCATAAGATAGGAACACCCTAATAGAAAAAGGGATGTGATCCCCTCTTAACCATAAGGGATTGGGAAATGCGATGCTGTTGAGAGTTAGAGACTCCCTCTCCGAAGATAATGGAGGGTTTATTCCAGCTAATAGATTTCCTCACCAAACATTTATAGTGACGAAATATCATTCTAATTGAGGACAAGTTCCGTTTGTCATCCTATCCAAATAGAAAGATATCATCATCATATAAATGGTGGTATGGATCCCGAAGGTATCTTCCTACCGTAATCGAGTTAAAGATACCAGCTTGCATGAGATCAATAAGGAATCTCCTCAAATAGTCCTCATCATTCACAAAGAGGATACCGGAGTTTGGATTCCCCAACCTGTCTCCACAGGAACACTGGAAAGACCCCTTAGGGGAGCCATTAATAAAAACAAAAACTCTAGCACTGCTTAAGATGGATTCCACCATATTTATGAATTTTTCCGGGAAACAATATTTGGAGAGCACTTAGAAGATTAAGGTCCACTTAATGGTGTCAAAAGCCATGGAGATGTCCAGTTTTAAAGAAAAATTACCATCCCTCGAGCGTTTCCTCATGATATTGATGTCCTCTGACGCTGTAAATAAGCATCTCTGAATGTTCCTCCCTGGGACAAACCCAAATTGATTAGAGGTAAGAAGTGCCCCCATAAAACTCCCTATCCTCCTGACCAGAATTTTGTAGATAATTTTGGGCATGGTATTCCCAATAAAAACTGGCCTAAATCCACTAATTCCAAAAGAATTTTACTTCTTTGGAATTAGAGAAATGAAGTTAAAATTAGATTTGTGTGGGATTGGGCAGGAGTAAAAAACTTCCCTAATAGCATTAGTAATTTTCACATGAATAATGTCCCAATAGAACATGAAGAAGTTGTTGCTAATCCCATCCAGGCCCACTTCAAATTCCATGTTAAGAGAAAACAATGATGATCTAACTTTCTCCCCTAATGGAACATTCATTAAGGCTTGATTCTACTGATCATCAACACAAGGTAAAATGGAATCCATCAATGGGAGGGAATACTCCCCAACCTTATCGGTGTACATCCCTTGAAAATAGTTCACCGTAGTAGAAGAGATATAAACCTTAGAGGTGAGGGTAGACCCATGAAGGCATACAACGTTCAAGAATTTATTGTCCTTCTTCTATATATGTAGATGATGAAGAAACATGGAATCCCAATCCCCATCAATGAGCCACCTGATTTTGAAATGCTTCTTGGACAAATTCTCCTTAAGAGCTAATGGATCATCAACTTTATCATGAGCATGCAGCTCCTCCCAAGGGGGAATAGGTAGCTGCTAACTAGAGGATTGGATGGAGACAAGTCAAAGTTTAGAAACCTTTATGTCCTCATCCATCCTAGAAAATAACATTCTACTCAATTTCTTAATGAGAAATTTAACTTTCTTTAGTTGGGAGTCAAAAAAATAAAATACTATCTTCGATGGAAAGGGTCATTTCACCAATTAGTAATAGTTTCTCTATAGCCTAGTGTCGTGAGCTAGTAATTATTGAATTTAAAGAAGAGGTGATAATCTAGGAGAGTTCTTGGAGAAATCATGAATAATGGGGCTATGATCTGTGTTGATCTTGGGGAGGGTGAACCTAGAGATATCAGAGAGAACACTTCTACCTATGATCTAGTATAAACACTTATCCAGCTTACTAGTCAGTCTTCCATTAAATTTGAATTTTCATAAAGTGATGGAGGCTCTAGCAATGGGGACTTCTGTGAGATCCGAAGAGTCGAGGAAGTGTAATAAATCCTCAGTAGTCGATCGGGAAAATTTGGAGCCAATCTTATCATACGTTCTCAAGAAATTTTTAAATTCACTAATAACAATCTATCTATGATCCATGGACTCATTTATCTAGGAAAACTTCCTCCACAGGACCCATCTTCTGTTGTATGAGAAATAATCATATACAAAAGACATAGATAAAGGAACATTATTAAGGTTGATCTCTAAGGTAATGAATTGACTACTCACCTCAAATGAAAGCACCTAGAAATCATCATGTTTTATGTCACATAGTGTTTTTAGGAAACTCTCATTGAAATATTTATCAACAAAAGAGTATCCAAGGATTCACCAATTGAATCCCATTTAGTTATCAATCAAAATCATAGGTTTAGTAATTCCCAGAATCAAAGGCCACTAGGACGTGATGAAATGCAGAAGGACTGAGGCAGTGGGAGGGTCCCCAAGCCCTTGACAATTGCATGACATGATACTCATTAAACAATTAAAAAATTGCCTCTATCAAGAGATAGGTTCTTGGAGTCAAAGGAAATGTGTGAAGCATTAGCTTTGCCTTTTTTCCCTTTTTTCTTGGGCCTTCTTACAGGATTCTTCTTATTATATGGTTCAACAACATCAATAATCTTGTACTTTGAAGTAGAATTATCCACCAGCTAAGTACCAACCACAGGAGGCTGAACATTTTCAGGCCTGGATGCTCCCATCTGATCACCAGCCATGTCAGGTTGATCCTTAACCTCATCAGACTAGAAACTCCCACTGAGATGAGTGAACCAATTTAGAGGACATTGTTTATTAGTGATGGCCCCTACTGGGGTCCTCAAAGAATATTTACCAGAGGAAACAACCATGATAGAATCTTCAATTGCAGAAAAATTTGTATCTGGTGAAAGCTATTTCATAGAAGGGCTTGATTTAGATGATGGGCAGGTGACTCTACCAACTACCCTATAGAAAGAGCCAACTGAGGACCTGGGGTGGCACTCATAGCAGTACACCCTAGAGGGAAGTCCATCGTATCATACCTCTGAATAGTTGTCGACCTAGTATAATTACCAGCAACCCTTCCAACGTGGGAATGGCGGGGTGAAGTTTGCATCCTGGGAGTCTCCCATAGCTATATTCCCTTTTGTGTTAACACTCGGGAGGAGAGGGGATACCTAAAGGGTAGAAAAAATTCCTTATAGGTGAGTAGGAATATCTTGAAAATATGTAGCTTTCGTCACCAGCACCTCCGAATAAGAGGGGACCTGTGTATGGGGCACCACGATAGCAGGGTCTAGATTTGTAGGCTTCGCAGGAGCCACGTTCATGTTATCTGAGAGTTTTCCATACTCATAACCAGTGGGGGAATGGGTTTTAGGAGTTTAATTAGGTAGGCCCTGATTTTTCTTAGTCCTAGCACAACGATTCCACATATATGATTCAGTATCATCCTCTTAAGGTTGCAACGGAAGCACACCTTCTGCCTTTGATAATCAGAAACAAGATGACCGAGAAGATTTTAGTGGGATCATAATTAAGGCCTCCTTTAATACTAAATATCCTCGGTGAAACTATCATCCATAGTGCTGAGAACCACTTCCTCAACCAACATGGATTCTAAATCAACCTCAACAAGGATGCATACTTAATGACCATACATTGGGTTATTTGTATCCGTGTCAATTAGAATGGGGAAACCCATTGAGGATGCAATGTCCCAAAGGATACATAGGTGCTAGTAAACCTAACTCAGCTTATAGGTTCAGATCCATAACTGCAAAGAGGTATTTTTCATATTCGAGGTATCTAAAATTTTATCCAAATCTTGAATCCCGAGGAAACTAGGCTTTAAATTGTGAGTGAAAATACTCCAAGCCCTCCGTTTCCAGTCATTCGATGGGAAGACAATATGGTCGAACCCTCTACCCATTTTGATCATATTAGATTCTAAGAATACCCAATTGGCCGAGGGCTGTTTGGTGAGATCAACAAATTTATAGAGTCGTTGACCTTTCAGAATCAACACACTTGCAATAATGGAAGAGATACATAAATCAATTCTTTCCTCCACTACCTCATTATTTTCCAAAACATCGGACCCCGCCCCTTCCATATCACTCAACCTGAGGAGGGTACACCATAGTAAGAGAAGGTGAGAGAAGCCTCAGATTTCCCTACCTCCATGAAATTTATCTTCGAATATGACACCTTCAGATCCTCATGACGCACTATGATGATGGGGGTGGATGCTTTCAAAACTAGAAGAGCTCCTTTTGAACACAAAACTCCGGAAATTTCAGTGTCGGAGCTGCAATTTCACCATCTGGGGAGGGTATGACTGGGGCCATGTGGAAGTCCCATAATCTCTAGACTCACTTTATTGTTCCATCCTCTTAGGGTTATTAAGGGTTTTAAGTTATTTTGGGTCTTTTGGGGTTTTTGAGCTTTTAGAGTTTTCATAGGTTTTTAATATTTTTATGTTTTTTTATTATTTTTAGTGTTCTTATAGGTTTTAGGGTATTTATGATTTTTAGTATTTTTTCCTTTTTTGGTGTTTTTAAGGATTTTAAAGTATTTTTATTTCTTTTAGGGGTTTTAAGGTATTTTTTGGTGTTTTTAGGTTTTTAGGATGTTTATGGTTTTAGGGCATTCGAAATAAATTAATTTTTAAGGTATTTTAGAGTTTTTATGTTATTAGGTCCATTTCGGTATATTTTGGGTTGGGGGGGGGGGGGGGGGGGGGTTAGTGTAATTTTGGGTGTTTTATGTTGTTAAAGGATTTTTTTTGGTTTTTGGAGTTTTAGGTCTATTAAGGATTTTATAATTTTAAATGACTGTTTGTGATCCTTTAGTGGTATTAGGTTCTGTTAGGGTTCTAGGGTTTTTTTGGTAAGGTAGTAGTTATCGGGACTTTGGGGTGTTTTGGGGATGGCATGGGGTTTAAGGATTTTAGGGGTTTAGGAATTTTTATGAGTTCTTTAGAGTTTTTTAGGTTTTCTAGGTTTTTTACAAGTTATTATGGTTTTGATATATTTTATGTTATTATGGTCTTTTAGGGGTTTTAGTGTTTTCAGGGTTTTTAGTGTTTTGGGGGGTTTAATGTTTTTAGGGGATTTAAGGTATTTTTGGAGGGTTTAGGTTTATTTATCATTTTCAACTTTTTCAAGGGTATTATAAGGTTTTTAGGTGGGTTTATATTTTTCAGGGGTTTAAAATTAATTTATGGTCTTTAATGGGGTTTTAGGGGTGTTGGGATCATTTAGGGTTTTTAGGGTACTTTAGGATCCTTTAAGGGTTTTAAGGACCTTTAGAGTTCCTATTGTGTTTAGTCTCTTTTAGTGTTTTAATTAGTTTTATAGTTTTTCTAGTTTTTAGAGTATTTAGGTCCTTTTATGGGGTTTCTCTGAATTTTAGGGTCTATTAGGTGTTTTTAGGGTTTTTAGGGTCTTTGGGGGGGGGGTTATGTTTTTTAGGATTTCAAGGTTTTTGTGTCCTATGGTATTTTTTTGTTATTAAGGTTTTAGAGTCTTCTAGGTTTTATGGTATTTTATGGCATTTTAGGAGTTTTATGTGACTATATGGGTTTTATGGGTTTTAGGGTCTTTTAGGGTTTTTATGGTCTTTTAGGTTTTTTTTAGATTTAGGGGTTTTAGGGTTTTAAGGTCACTTAGATTTTTAGAGTTTTTAGTGGTTCTTTGGATTTTATGGTTATTTAGGGTTTTTTGGATTTTTTAGAGATTTAGTGGGTTTGATTATTTTGATGATTTTTAGGGGTTTTATTGTATTTTTTGGGTTTTAAGGTTTTTTGGGAACTTTAGTGTTTTATGGACTTTTAGGTTAAATTTAGAGGTTTATGGTAATTTAGGGTTTTTAGGGTTTTAGTGCATTTTTGGGATTTAGGGTTTTACTGGGTTTTGGATTTGTTACATTTTATAGTTGATTTAGTGTCTTTTAGTAATTTCTCGTGTTTTACAGTTTTTAGGGTTTCTATGGTTATTTGGGTTTTTTGGGTTTTTTGTGTTTTTTGTGTTTTTAGGGTTTTTAAGGTGTTTATGTTCTTTTAAAAGTTTTTTGTTTTTTAGTGGTTTTAGATATTTTTATGATGTTTATATTTTTTTGGTTTTTTTGTTATGAATATTTTTTTTGTTTTACAAGTTATTTTCGGGAATATTAGGATTTTTTGTAATTTTTAGGGCTTTTTGATTTTTAGTGTTTTTGGACTATTTAAAGTATTATAGGGTTTAAAGGGGATTCATAGTGTTTTTAGGGATTTTAGTTTTATCCTTAGGGATTTGGGTCTTTCTTAGTGTTTTGTTGGGTTTTATAGGGTTTTTAGGGTTTTTAAGGATTTTTAGGGATTTTAGGGGTTTAAGGGTTTTTCAGATTTTTGTGGAATGTATGGTTTTGATGAGTTTTATGTATTTTTAATGCATTATAAGGGTTTTAGGGTTTTTTTAGTAATTTTAGTGATTTTTTTGGTTTTTTAGGATTTTAGTGTCTTTACTTTTGTTTTGGGAGTTTTCGGTTTTTCATGGTGTTTAGGGTATTATGGATTTTAGGGAAGTGTATGGTTTTTAATGGTTTATTTGGTGTTTTAGTGTTTTTATGGTTTTTAGGGTTTTAGAGTTTGTTGGGGCCTATAAGGTTTTTTTGGTATATTGAGTATTTTGGGGGGTTTTATGGTCTTATAAGGGTTTTTAGGGGTGTTTATGTTTTTTAGGGCTTTTATAATTTTTTTGGGATTGATGGTATTCTTAGGTGTTTTCGGTTTTTGGGTTTATAGGGGATTTATAGGATTTTTATGGGGGTTTAGGGTGTCATTGGTTTTTTATTTTTTTTATGGGGTTTTAGTGTTTCTTGGTGTTTAGGGTTTTAGAGGTGTTTCTATATTTTAAAGGTTTTAGGGGCTTTAATGTTTTATGGGGCTTTATGGATATTTAGGGTTATTGGATTTTTTGGATTTTAGTTATTTTTTTAGGGGGTTTTATGGTTTATGTGGATTTTTGGGTTTAGGATGTACAATATAGTGTTTATGGTGCATGGTTTAAGGCTTAGTGTGTAGGGTATAGAGTTAAAGGTATTCACTTAAGTGTTTAGGGTGTAGGGATTATGTTTTCGGGTGTATAAAATAGGGTTAAGGGTGAATTATTTTAGTTTTAGGGTTCATGGTTTTAGGGTTGGGGTGTAGGGATTCAGGTTTAGGGTTTTTTTAAATTTTTTAAGGAGTAGGGTTTATTGTTTAAGATGTAGGGTTTAGGGTGTGGGGTATTAGGTTTAATTTGTAGGGTTTAGGGTTTAGGGATTTGGGTTTTGGGTTTTGGGTGTAGGGGTGTAAGGATTAGGTTTTAGGGATTAGGGTGTAGGGCTTTGTGTTTAGGTTATAGGGTTTAGAGTTTAGGCTGTATGGTGTGGGTAATAGGGTTAAGGTCATAAGGTTTAGGTTTTAGAAAATAGGGTTTAGGTTTTAGGGTTTTTTGGGGTGTTTGGGTTTTATTTATTTTTGGGTTTTAATGTTTTTAAGGGTTTTAAGGTTTTTATTAATTTATGGTTTTTAGGATTTTCTTCAATTTTAGGTTTTTAGATAATTTTACTGTATTTTATGGATTTATGGAATTTAGTGTTCTTATGTAATTTTAAGGTCTTTTAGGTTTTTGAAGGGTTTTGAATGTTTTAAGGGTTTTAAGGTTATGTAGGGTTTGGGGGTTTTAGGGTTTTTATGGGTTTTAGGGATTTTAGGGGGTTTTAGACCATTTAGGTGTTTTGGGTTTTTTGTTTTTTTGAGGTATTTTTTTGTGCTTTTAATATTTTTATGGGGTTTAGGGTTTTTTTATTTTTGTAGGATATTTTGGGTTTTATAGAATTTTTTATTTTCTAGATTTTTTGTTTTGTTTTTAAGGTTTTTGGGTTGTATATGGGTTTTTTAGTGATTTAGGGTTTTATTTTTTTTTATTTTAGGGTCTTTTATTATTTTGAGGGTTTTAGAGTTTTTTAGGTTTTATAGGGTATTAGAGTTTTTCAGGTTTTAAGGCCTATAATGTTTTTATGGATTTTGATATTTTAATGTAATTTTAAGGTTTTTAATTGTTGTAAGGTTATTTTGGGGTTTTACAGATTTTTATGGTCTTTTAAACAATTTTACATTTTTATGGGGTTTTTGGTTTTTCAGATTTTTAAGTGTTTTATAGTATTTTAAGGTTATTGGGGTTTTGGGGGGTGTGGGTTAAACAGTTTCAAGGTTTTTTGGGGTTTTTGTTTTTTTGGTGGTTTTAGGGGCTTTATAGGTTTTTGGTTTTTTAGGAGGATTAGGGGTTCTTTGGGTTTTTAGTGTCTTTAGGGTTTTTTTGGGTTTTGGGGTTTTTCATTTTTTAATGATCTTAGAGTTTTTAAGGGTTCTTGTTATTTTTTACAGTTTTTTACGATTTATTTGTTTTAATGGTTTTAGATTTTAGTGTTTTTAAATTCGTTTGGGGTGTTTTGGGTCTTATGGGGTATTATATATGGTTTTAGTGTCTTCTAACATTTTAATGGGTTTTATATTTTTTAATTTTTTTAGGGGGTTTTATGGTTTTTAGGTTTTTAGGGATATTGAATGTTTTTAGGTGTATTTAGGGTATTTGGGTTTTTAGAGGGTTTAGGGTTCATTTGGTATTTTGTTTTTTGTTTTTTGGATCCTTTAGGTTATATAGAATTTTATGTTGTTTTAAGGTCCTTCAGGGTTTTTAAGGGGTTTTATGGTCCTCTATGGATGTTAGATTACTTTAGTTGTTTGGACTTTGATTGGTTTTTAGGGCCCATATAGGGGTTTTTTGAGTTTTTAGTGTTTGTTAGGGGTTTTATGGTCTTTTAGGGGTATTAGGGTTTTTAGTGTATATTATGGATTTTGAGGTTTCTTAGGTTATTTTAGGTGTTTTAATGTTATTTTTGGAACTTTTGGGGGTTTTAGATAATTTAGGGACTTTTAGGGTTTTAGGGGTTTTGGGTATTTTTGGTTTGTTAAAGGTTGTACATTTTATATGGTTTTTAGTTATTTTTAAGGGGTTTAGAATTTTTAAGTATTTTAAGGATTTTAGGGGTGTTTATTGTTTTTAGGTTTTATAGGGTATTTATATTTTCTTGTGTCATTTTGGGTTTCAAAGGTGTTTTAGTTCTTTTAGGGTTTTAATGGTTTTTGTGTTTTAGTGTTTATATTGTTTTTAATTTATTTATGGTGTTTTTAGGGTTAATATAATTATTAGATTATTTAGAGTTTTAGGGGTTTTAATGGATTTTTAGTGTTTTGGTGTTTTTTATTGTTTTTAAGGAGTTCAATTTTTTTAGTGTTTTTAGGGATTTTAATGGTTTTTAGGGATTTTAAGTATTTTTAATGAGATTTAATACTTTTTGGAGTTTTTAGGGTCGTTAGGGTTTTTGGGTGTTGTTATGTTTTTAGGGTGTCTTTTTTCTTTTTAGGGGTTCAAGAAGGGTTTTTTGGTTTTTTGGGTTTTTTGGGTTATTATGGTTTTAGTTCGATTTTCTATTTTTGGGGTTTTTGGTTTTTATTGTTTCTTTTTGTTTTGTGTGGAACATTAGGGGTTCTTGGGATTTTTTGGGGGTTTTTTGTAATTTTTGGTAGTTTTTATAGTTTTAGGGGTTTTAACGCATTTTTAATGTAGTTTTAGTGTTTTTATTTTTTTTATCGGTTTTAAGGTTTTAGCCTTTTTTTGGATTTTTATGGATTTTATGGTTTATAGGGATTTAGGATTGTTTTAGGGTTCAATTGATAGTGGTTTTAGGGTTTTATGCATTATTTTTGGGTTTATAGTTTTTGGGGTTTTAGGGTTTTAAGGGTATTTAGTGTTTTAGGGTGTTTTAGAGATTTTAAGGTCTTTTAGAGTCTTTGTAGCAGTATTAAAATTATTTTAATGTTTTTTAAGATTTTAGTGTATTTTTGAGGTTTCTGAGTTTTTAGGGTGTCAGGTTATTTTAGGGGTTTTTATGTACATTTAGTATTTTTATAGGTTTTGGGGTTTTAGTGGTTTATATGGGTTTTTAGGGTTTCTAGGTTGTTATGGGTTTTAATAGTTTTTAGGGACTATATGGTTTCAGTAAATTTATGGTTTTTTTGGTTTTTATTTTTTTAGGGGTTTTTGGTTTTAAGGGCTCTTAGTGGTTTTTAGGATGTTAGTGATTTTTTGTTTTTAGGTGTTTTAGGGGTTTTAGGGGTTTTAGGGGTTTTGGGGGTTTTGGTTTTCTTTTAGTATTTTTAGTGTGATTTAGGGTTTTGAGGGATTTTTAGGATTTCAATGGTAATTAAGGGATTATTTGGTTTTTTAGGATTATTTCGGGTTTTTAGTTATTTATTTTTTTAGGGTTCTTTATTTTTTTAGTGTTTTTAAGGGGTTTAGTGTTTTAATTCGTTTTTTAGTATTTATGAGTTTTTAAGGGGTTATAGTGTTTTTATGAGGTTCGTGGTTTTTAGGGAATGTAGTGGTTTTAGGGGGTATTAGGGGTTTAGTGTTTTTAGGGGTTTTTAGGGTTTTTTGGTTGTTTAGGGGTTTTCCTGTTTTTAGGGTTTTTTACAATTTTATAGGAGTTTTTATGGTGTTTACCATTTTTATGATGTTATATATTTATTTACGGTTTTATGAATGATTAGAATTTTTAGAATTTTTGGGATTTTTAGGGTTTTAGGGTTTTATATGTTTTTAGGGTTTCTAGTGTTTTAGGGGGTCAGTTACGGTTTTTTATAGGGTAGTTATGGGATCTTAGGGTGTTTTGGAGGGTTTTGTGTTTGAAGGGGTTTTTCATTTATAGGGTTTATTTTTAGATTTTAGGGGTTTTTAGGTTTTGGGGGGTTTGCAATTTTTACTATTTTTTATGTATTATGTGTTTTTAGTTTATTATGGGTTTTAAGAGTTTTATGGGTTTGGGGGGGGGGGTTGTAGAGTTTTAAGATGTATTTATGAGTAATTTAGGTTTTGTATATGGTTTTTAGGGTTCTGGGAACTTTAGGGTGTTTTAAGGGGTTTATGGGCAATTTATTGTTTAAAGGTTTTTTGGGTTTTTTGGTTTCATTGGGGTTTTTTGGGTTTTATTTGTTTTATGGGATATTATTGTGTTTTATAAATTTTTAGAGTTTTAATATGTTTCATGGGTTTTTAGGGGATTCAGTGGTCTTTTAGGGATTTAATAATTTTTATGGTTTTTTATGTTTTTTAGGGATTTTTTGGGTTTTTTGATGTTTTTAAGGGATTTAGGGAATTTAAGGGGTTTAGGTTCTTTTAATTTTTTGTTATGGCTTTTAATGGTTTTTAGCGGTTTTAGGAGGTTATATTGTTTTTAGCGGTTTTTGGTTTTTTTTTGTTTTTAAGGGGTTTTAGTGTTTGATATGGGGTTTTAATGTTTTAATGTTCATTTTAGTGTTTTTAGGGATTTAAGGTTTTCAAGGGTTTTTTTTGGGGGGGGGGGTTAGGAAATTTAGAATTTTTAGGACTTATGAGGGTTTTAATGGTTTCTATGGTCTTTCACGGGTTTTAGAAGTTTTAGGGTTATTACTATTTTTGGGGTTTTTAGGGCTTTTAAATATTTTTTGGGGTTCTATGGGTTCTTTTAGTTTTCGAGGGGTTTTAAGATTTTTTTAGATATTTTATTAATTTTATTGTTTTTACTGTCTTTAGGGGTTTCTAGGGGGTTTCATGGTTTTATATACTTTTATCGTTTTTAGTGTTTTCGTAGGATTTTTAGGGTTTTTTGGAGTTTTAATGTTTTTAGGGATTTTAGGTTTATAATGTATTTTAAAGTTTATATGTTTTTAAAGGGTTTAGGTGCTATTCTGAGTTTACTATTTTTATGGGGTTTTAATGTTTTTCTTGATTTTAGGGGTTTTTTGTGTCTTTAAAGAATTTTTATCATTTTGAAGGGTTTTAGGGTTTTTAGATGTTTATTTATATTTAGGGTTCATAGGGTTTTTATGGTTACTTTAGTGTTTACTAATATTAAATGATTTTAGGGGGGTTTATGGTGTTTTTGAGTTTTTAGTGTTTAGAGTTTTTTTGGATATTTGGGGATTTTATTATTATTATGGTTTTTATGGGTGTTTATGGATTTTAAGAGGTTTTAGGTTTTTTGGGTGTTTTAGGGGGTTTATGGGACTTTTTGTGTTTTATAGGGATTTTCGGCCCTTTATGGGGTTTTTAGGGTTTTTAGGGCTATTCAGATACTTTTGGGGGTTTTACGGTCTCTTAGGTGTTATGGGTATTTTAGATTTTTATGATGTTCGGGGTTTTAGCTTTTAGAATTATTTAACAGGTATTAGGGTTTTGCTTGTTTTTATGGTTATTAGTGTCTTTTAAAACATAAGGGGTTTTAGGTTTTCTATAGTTTTAGTGGTTTTTAGGGTTTTTAGTGGTGTATGTTTTTTTTGTGTTTCTAGATTTTTTTAGGAATTTTTGGGGTGTTTAGGATTTTTGGGTGTAAGGGGTTTTAATGGTTTTAGGGGTTTCAGTTTTTTTTTTGATTTTTAGGGGTTTTTAGAGTTTTTTCTAGGATTCAAGGGTTTTTAATGTTTTTAAAATTTTTAGGCTTTTTTTGGGGTTTTAGGGGTCTTATGGTTTTTAGGGTTTTTAAGGTTAATCATTGCTTTTAATGGGGTTTTATTGTTTTATAGTGGTTTATTTGTTTATGGTTTTTTATGGGTTTAGTATTTCTAAGTAACTTTATTGTTTTTTTGGGTTTTTAGACTTTTATGGTTGTTTAGAGTGTTTTGGATTTTTTAGTGTTTTTATATATCTTTAGGAACTTATAGTTTTTAAGATTTTAGGGAATTTTAGTGTTTGGGGGTTAGTTGGTTAGGTTCTTTTAGGGTTTTGGGGTTTATGGCCTTTTGCGGTTTTAGGGTTTTCATGTTTTTAAAATATTTTAAGGTTTTAGGTCCCTTTTGTTATTTTTAGGGAGTTTTCAGGCCCTTTAGCAGTTTTATGATCCTTTAGGTTTTTTGTGGGGGTTTTTAATCATTAAATTTTTTAGAGATTAGGTGTTTTAGATGTTTTTAGGTTTTTATTAGTGTTTTTAAGGGTTTCTAGGGTATTTAGATATTTTAGGGTTATTAATGGTTTTTTGTTATATTTTTTTATACGTTTTTAGGAATTTATGGATTTGTATGGTCTCTAAGGTTTTTTTTGTTTATATGGTCTTTTAGGGTTTTAGAATTTTTATGGATTTTAGGGGTTTTAAAAAATTTATGTGTTTTAGGGTTTTTTGGGATTTTATGGCCTTTTAGGGTTGTCTAGGTTATTTTAGGTTATTAGGTGGTTTAGGGGTTTTATATCTTTTCAATTTTTATTGTTTTTTATGTGTATTATGGTCAGTTAGCATTTTATGGGGTTTTTAGGCCATTTATGGTTTCAGTGTTTTGTGGTTATTTAGGGTGTTTATATATTTTTAGGGTCCTTAAGGGTTTTATGGTCGTTTAGGGTATTTAGGTATGTTCAGGTTCTTTCTGAGTATTTTAAGGGTTTTTTGGGGTATTTTAAGATTTTGATTACAATTTAGTGTTTATTTAATGTTTTTAGATACTTTTAGGTTTTTTTTTATTTTATGATTTTTTAGGGTTTTAGTCTTTTTTGTTCTATGGTTTTAGGTACATTTAGAGTTTAATTTAGGTTTTTATGGTATTTTTTTGTGTTTTAATGGACGTTTTTGGTTTCTAGGGTTTTGAAGTTATTATAATGGTATTAGGGGTGTTGGGGGTTTTATAATTTTTATGAATTTATTGTTTTTGGAGTTTTATGTTTTTTAATATCTTTTATGAAGTTTTAGGGTTTTAGGGTTTTTAGAGTTTTATATTTTTTTGGTTGTTTGGTGTTTTTAGATGTTTTTAGGGGATTCAAGGGGGTGGGGGTTAGTAGTTTTAGGGTTTTAAAGGTCTTTTTGGGGTTTATGGTTTTAGTGTTTTTAAGACATTGAAGGTGTTTTAAAGTTTTAGTGTTTTTAGGGTTTTAACGTTTTTTAGAATTTTAATGATTTGTAGGGTTTTCAATTTTGAAGGGGTTTTAGTGTTTTAGAGATTTTTTTATATTTTAGGTTTTTAAGGGACTTTATGGGAGTTTATTTTCTTTAGGGTTATTGGGTTGTTTAGTATTTTTGAAAAAAAATAAAGGTTTTTAGTGTTTTAAGGATTTTTAATTTTTTTGGTTTTCCGTGTTTTACCTGTTTTAGGGTTTTTTGTATTATGATGGGTTTTTATGGTTTTTTAGGGATTTTAGGTTTTTTGGTATTTTTATTATTTTTAGGGTTTATAGGGTTTTCAGTTGTTTTAGGGTTTTACAGGTTTTACGGGTCTCTCTAGGGGTTTAATGTGTTTTAATTTTTTAGGGGGTTTTATGGTTTTTAGGGTTTTATGATATTTTTCAGGGTTTTAGTATTTTTTTTGGGTTTTTTGGGTTTTAGTTTAAATTGGTGGTTTTATAGTTTTTAGGGCCTGTAGGGTTTGGGGGGACTTATTGTCTTTTGGGGTTTTATGGTGTTTATTATTTTTAGGGTTCTTATGGTCTTTAGAGTTTATAATGTTTTTGTGGTCCATTGAATATTTTTGGGGATATAGGTTCCTTTATGGGTTTTACGGTATTTTAGAGTTTTTATGGTTTTTAGGGCCTTTTAGAGGATTTTAGGTTCTATAGGTTTTTAAGGATTTTTACTGTTTTAGGTTTTTATGTGTTTTTTGGTTTTTGGGCTCTTTTAGTGTTTTTTGGGTTTTTAGATGTTTTAGGGTTTTTAGAGGTTATAATGACTTTGAGGTTCTTTTATGGGTTTTTTCATTTTTATGGTTTTTAGTCCATCTTAAAGGTTTTAGTATTTTTTATAGTTTTTCCAGTTTTAAGGCCTTTTGGGGTTTTTGGGTTGTTTTCATTTTTTGGGTTTTTAGGTTCATTTATCCTTTTTAGGGTCATTTAGAATATTTAAGATTTCTAGTGTACTTTTAGCTTTTATGGGTTTTAATATCCAATAGGATTTTTATGTTTTTAAGGGTCCTATAGGGTTCCAGGTTTTTTACGGAGTTTTATGTTTCATTCTAGTTTTAGGGTTGTTTTGCGGCGAAGGGGGACATGATCAGTTCTTGTGTCAAATTAGTGGGATTCTGTGCTATTTAATAATTTCCATCGGGTTCCCTATCTCTGTGGCTTCTCCTGGTCGCCAATGGGTTTACTCACAGATCCAGAAATGCCCAATGGTCCTTATATCCAACAATCCATGGACCTGCTATCCAAAGGCAGATTCTCATTGGGAGATATGATCAAGGATACTTAAAAACTCACATTGGTCGAGAGGATTGGAAAGGGATCATCACTCCTTTTGAGGGGAATTATTTCCCATTCCTGGACTCTCTTATATATTTAAGACATGTTCATATGTTCTTGAGGTTTATTCCCAATCATAGTATCCACAGATTACCCATGGGTTGCATGTCACAGGTATACGCCGGGATTCCGATCCGTCTACATTTGAGGTTTACCATCACAAATTAGATTGTCGATTCTGGGGAAGTTTGAGTTTTTTCTGACAGCACTGGTCTCAAGCTTTATAATCTGGTCCTCTAGAGGTTATTTTCATTCAGGGGGGGATAGATAGTGACTTGAGAATCTAGATCGAACCTGTGATATAGGCTTCCTACATATCCTTGTGAAAGGAATTAGAATCCACGTAGTTCGGTGCCACTTAATGGGACACATCAACTTTTAAGGTCATGTAAAAAGGACCCAACCATATAGTTTAACAACATATGGAAAGGAGGTTTAGGAAACAAGTTCCTAGTCAAGGTTGGTGTGGGACTTATGATGAAGCGGCCTAGAGGACCCGAGGGAAAATGATTTCTTGGTCCCTGGTATGGTCCTGCGAGGGGAATAAAGACACAATCTGATAAGGATAGATGGGTATCAGACTTGAAAGTTGGGGTTGTGCCTTAGGGAGGTTTACTATGTATCTTGTTTGGTTGGGAATCAAGGTGTACGTAGTTCAGGAAGGTTAGGTCTTACACGTGATAGTTACCTGTCAAGGGTGTGATTGGGATTCCATGTTGGGGTATGGTTGGTGCTTACATGTGGTTGGTGGACCGAGTTGGGATTGAGCCTCTGAGAGTTGTCCTACATACCCTGCTTAAGAGATAGGGATCAAAACCCATTAAGTTTGTTCTACCATCGTCATTTTATGGACGTTGTGACCATCTAAAATCTCTAAGCCCACGTGAGTCATGATCGGTGTGAGAAATAAGAGAATTTGAATGATTAATAAAGCCACATACTTTTTCCCTTTTAAGGGTAGATGAGTAAGATAATGGTGGAGGGGAAGGGTCGAGACCATGAGAAATTCATTCCCCCTAGTGTTGAGGAGGGAAAGAAGGTAGAAGTCGTGTCGGAAAAGGCTGAGGTACGACAGTGGAGGGAACAGAACAATGAACCTTCCCAGATGAAAGGGTAAAGGCTATTGTTGTCTAGCGAGGATGGTGTGGGACTCACTCTATGTGGGATACTCTGTTACTCTCTTCATGGGAGGGTATACGTGCTCACCACTGGTACTCATTTAATGGAAAAGAAAGTGGGGTCCATTAATCTTGAAGAGTGGAGAGGCAGAAAGGGGCTCCTGGGAATGGATTCTGGAATATTGCGGTTATGTGAACTACGGAAGGCACGCTAATTCTCATGAAGTTTTCAGCATGCTGGTTCGGTGGATTTGGGAGAGGCCTTGGCTTGGTGCCGATGGATAGGCTACTGAAGGGATTCTGGAGGATTGGCCTCAACTGGAAGGGTCTTATCAGGCTCGGGGGGATGGAAACACCGAAGGACTTGGTGGACCACATGTCCAAATGATGTGTGGCGCCCTTCGCCTAGTAAGGTGCTATGTGGGTGGAGAGGTTGTCCGCATACTTTCCCTAGTTTTTGGGGAGTGCATCCGCATAGGGGACATGTTTAACGGTTCACCAATTTGAGGTTGGTGGTTTACCAATTTATTTATGCATTCTTCTATTCTTAACTATTCGTCCCTAGTTTATACATGTTCCAAGTTTGCGAATCAGAACATCGCGCTGCGCGAAATCCTATGCTCCTAAAATCCTCTTCCTTATTTAAAAATCTGATGCCTTCCTTCAAAGAGCTTATTTCTAAGAATTTGATCCTCAATGAGCCAATCCATTTCTTCTCCCACTGGAAATCATTTTATAGTGGAGGGAAAAGTTGTATCTATGATCATGAAGAAACTTTTGCGGTGGAACATGATAGAAAAACCATCCTACAGATTACTTAGGTAGCTCGAGGTTTTTGGGGTTATTGAATGTACCTCGCCCGCAAACCGACTTGGTCCCAGGGGGGATTTGCGACTGCGCAGGGCTCCGTCTCCATTTCATGAACGATGTGGTGCGCAGTGGGGGGATGGTCTGCCTGGTTCGAGGCTGGAATATTTTGTGACTGCAAACCGGTTTGTCCTCACTTCACTAGCTATTTGGTTCATGCCCGTGTAGGAGCTCCGCCTCTGTTTTGTGAACGACCTCATTTTCAGGTGGCGTGGTTCGCCAAACCGGCTGCATACCGTAGATGATGAATTATTACATGGAATCGTTAGGTCCTTTACCGTTTCTTCTGAACATTATTCCTATTTTCCACAAATTATTAATGATGATTGGGTAGATTCATCCACTGATTTTAAGGGAGTATCTTCCTTCCCTTCTGAAGATTTTTTTAGGACCCTATAAATGACCCCCATCGGAATGGGGTCTGATCAGAATGAAGAGGAGGCTATTGCGATGTAGAGTGGTCCTGAAACTAGAGAGGTTTTTGGTAGAGATATGTACTTGGTGGGAGACCACACCTATATAAAGGGGGTCCAAGCGGATTGTCTTTTACTTTATTATTCGGTAGAGAGATCTCTCATTCCATGCTTCGGTGCACCCCCTCCACGTACAATTTCTTTCAAAAACTCTGCTCAAGAACTGCTCTGTACGTTCCGCGAACCAATCTCCTTTCAATTTTTCTTTTCACATACCACACTTTGGATTCTTCGAACGGAACTATGGAGTTAGAAAAACTAAAATCCAAATCCATGTAGGAGAACGCTATATTGCCACCTCACTTGCATACTGAACTAGGATCGGTGAACTAAACTTCCAAAACTGTTAATACATACTTTTACTTTACTCTATATCTTATAAACATGAACATACCCTAGGCCGAGGTCTATGATTTCATCCTTCTATGGACCATTTTTATGCCAGAAAATACGTCATGGCCCTGTGCCTCGCAACATATTTTGTGTACCATATCAAAATGCGGTGAACTACATCTACATACCATACCTGTAGGCGGGATGTGGCTGCTGTGTACCATTTCTGGTAATCATACAAAGAGATTCATGAAGGCATATTTTTTTCATTTATCCACTTTTACATATCTTTTATCCAACAATTTGAATTGAATTGACTTTTTTTCAGCTTTTGGATCTTCTCGCACATGCTACGATGCATGACTCACAGTCTACGACCAAATTGATGAAGTCAAGGGAATACGCAGATATGAATAGTGACTATAACCTTCGGTCCCACATCATTCCCTATGACAACATTTTCATGGTTTTCCTGATGCCAAAGCTCTTAGCTTTCTAGTTATCTGTATAGTTGTCGCTTTATGATTTTGGTCTTCCTGCTGACGTACCTCTTCCGCTTCCTAAAACTGACCTCTCTTTCATCCATTTATAGGCACTGCAAGGTCATAACCACACCAAAATTTCTCTAATAGAATAAATCATTGCCACATTGATTGAGGAGAACATATTCATACTGCGAGGCTCAGCATGGACTCAGGGAAACTGCAGGTGTCGTGATGTTGTCCTGGGACTAGATTCCCGAGAGTACCCATCCATTATCAACATTTCGTGAGAAAACCCTAGCGGTAGATGGAGCACTAAGTGGGATTTGCGGGCCCGAGGATTCTTCTCTTATGAGTGGGCCTGGGCGTTCTGGCTGTATAAAACATATCTGGAGTGCCCTGACCAGCTGGAGGTAGTGGGCTTGCACCATGGATCCTGGGTGTCTTAGTTTGCAATCTTCTCTCTAGGAAAATGTCTTCTAGAGTTTTTGAGCTACTAGGGTTCGAGTACCAACACCTTTCTCCTACTATGTGGAGAGGTGGGGATCAATATATTTGACATCAACCAACTTGCTGATCTCCCTATCCTTGGAGAAATGTATGATGAGTTTCTCCCAGCAGCTGCCACATGGAATGATACTGATCATGTGTCTCCTTTGACTAGGAGTTTTTTGGTTACGGTGGAGGGTTTACTAGGTCATACCCTCTATGCCCGTTCCCTCATCACATTCGAAGCATGGATAAGGTTATTCTTATAGATGAATGAGCCTAGTATAAAGGAACGCTATAGTCGAACTCACCCAACCCGTCAATCCCACCAAACTCTATGGTCATAATGTGCTACTATTGATGTAGGGAAGTATGCATCATAGGGACATGAGCTTCGAAAGGATGTTTAACCTGATCTTTGGATAGCAGGATTTTTCTCCATGTTCATAAATAGATGGATCATCTCATCCAGTGACGCATACAGTGGGGTTCGGGCCTGCCCCTTGATGATGGAAGCCATATTGGGGGAGGGTCGAACCATTGATTTGTCCCTCCCTACCCTTTCCCTTATTTATGAAGTGTTAAGAATGATTTAGGAAGGTAGGTCTCTGAACCATCTCAGTGGAACATTCCTATTCTTGTATGGGTGGATTGTGGAACACTTCCCCTATTATGAGTATCGGCATACCGCACGGGTTCCCCATTCCAACTTTCACCCAGCTCTTCTCCGCATTTTTTTTGTTCGCCCCTGGACTCTGACTGTTAGTGATGTAGTCTGCCTATTGAATGATTCCTCTAATTTCTCGTTCCCACCGTACCCTACCCTATATGGATCATTGATAGGGGAAAGGGGTGGTTCCTTAGAGGAATTCTCATTCATCATCAATCTTCTGGATGAGATGCCCACTGCCTGTGTAGACTAAGTAGTTATCTATAAACCATACCTCCCCTATTGGTTTTCCAGATAGTTTGGATGCCTCCCACAAACTAAATTTCTTCTGATCATTCAACTAAAGGGATAATTCCATCTTTTGGTTCTCTGTCAATTGTGTCTTATGATGATGCACAAGGGTGGTGCTAGAGAGATCATCATTCCTAACATGACAGGGCCCACCTTTCTATCAATGGGGTATGCCCAACTATGGGTTGATTGATACCCTACGAGGATGCCGAAAGAACCATTTTGGTGGGTAGAGAAACCCTTGACCGTTTTCTATCTCGTTTCAACCCCGATAGCAACACAACGCATTCCTCTTGTCATCAGAGGAGCAAAAACCACTCCTTCCTCTTCCATCCCTTCACCAACATAGATGGATACAGCTACTGCTCCCGCTATCGTGGAGATAAGGCACTCAATCCATCATAAAAAGTGTCTTGGAGGTATTTCATCAATGCACTATTTTGGTTGGTAATGATTCTAACTGCCCCCCTCATGCGGATATTTCCTAGGATCTTGATGAGACTAGTACCAGTGGAGCATTTCCATTCATCTTGGAGGCTGCAATTAATTTTTCATATTTGGCTCCAATGGATAGTCCATCTGAAGGAAATGAGGGTATCCCACCTTGGGTGACTAGTCCTACGTCCCTCCCTACTCTTATGGTGATGCATTCTGCTTATACACATGTGACTTGTAACACCCCAAGATGGCATAGTACATTATATCATTAAAGTAATTCAATGGCTTGCGCTACACACAACACCGAGTTTGAGCGCACCACAACTTACCAAACTAGCCATTCAAAAAATGGTTATAAATAGTATTAACTGAATTTTGAATCTTATATACTATATATAATTTTAGCATCCATATTATTTCTTTCTTATACATAATATAAGGACAAATTCAATTTTTCAGATAAAGGAATTATTTTTAAAAAAATGCAATTTCACCACCTTTTCATTGAAAACCCTTTTTAAAACCAATATTTGACACTTTTATATATTCAATTTAATGAAATTAAATTAATCATTAGAATAGAGACATAAAATTTAAGTTTGGATATATTTTTTTTTCTAATCTGACAACTTTCATATTTCGACGAATAGGGAAAAATACTATGTTTTAATTGAAAATAAATATTTAAATCGAAATAATGTATAGTGTTAAATTATTCATTTGAAAGGGTTTGAAGTATAATTAGATCATATTTTTATCATTTCATAAAATTTATGTCATTATAATTAATTTATCATTTAAATTTGACATAAACACATGTCAATCTTTTGATAGTTTTTACTTTTTAAAAACCCGCTTTTTCGTTTTTACAATAGAAACTAATTTTAAATTAACAAATGCAACTTCAATGTTTTTAATTTGGTAAAATAGACTTTATTTTTGGATTAGGAATATCAAAATTATCTTTGGGTGAATTTTGGGTATTTTTCTGAAAACAATCAAATTTTGATGAATAGTGAAAAACACTGCATTATTATTTAAAACTGACTTTTTATTTATATAATCATTTATTTTATTTTAATTTATTTTAAGTAAATATATATATATAATACCTATGTATTTTAAATGTAATTCATTGGATCCATTTTATAATAAAATTAGATGTATAAAATTTTATTAAACTTTTTAATCTCTTTTCCCACCTTCTAAGAGGAATTTCAAATTTGTATAAAACTTAATTTGACCGCTTCAGTGAGTTGAATTTAAAAAAATCCAAGAGACACGGTTTAAATCAGTATGTAAAATTTGGTTCAATAAGATGAAATTATTTTTTTGGGAATAGTAACTTTTGACTTTTATTTACCACGGTTAAAGTAAATTGGGTAATTAAAGGTAAAAAGGATATTATAATTATCCAAACAAATGTCCTAATTCTATTGGATAACTGTATTTCGACCAAAAACCAACATAGTAATAAAATATGATCCTTTAGGTCCACATGGATTATATTAGGACATTTATTATTATTTTATTTAAAGAAGAGTTAACAGTGTTAAATTCAGAGTTTAATTACTAAATCATTTTTAATATTGGGTTACAGAGAATATAAATTTGACTATAAATATTCATAAGTAAGGTAAAAATATTTACTACATAATGTTTTTATTTATAATTTTTAGAAATTAAATATTTTAATTTATTTATGACACAATGATGATGACGTAATTACCTTATTAATGAATGAATCAAATAAATGGTATTATAAATATTAAAATAAAAATAATTTAAATGTTTATATGACATCCCAAAATTTTCTAGTTGAATTTGATATTTGAGGGTTGAATAAATTTATATTTTTAGAAGTAATAAAGTTGTGATGACTTTCAAAAAAACCAAAAACCAAATAATGTAAAAACTGACATAAATTAATTGTCTAAAAAATACTATATTATTGGTTGATATAATATTCTTAAAAATATATGGTTTGGACAAAGGGCTAAAATAATATTATATGTGTCATTAATTAACCACTAGGGATTCTCATAGAATTTTATTGTATGATTAATGACAATATAGTGTAATAATACAAGAAGACACGGTAAAAGTTAAAATAATTAACTAAGAGTTAAATATAAAGGATAAGTTTAATATTGTGACCTAAACATGTATAAAACCTATTGGTTAAGTGGGTTTCGACCCATACTCAACTTATAAAATTAATAAATCATTTTTAAGCCATTAGAAACCGAAAATTATTTTATTATAAAATAATATTTCACGATTATCCTAAAGTGACCCTCACCTCTCTTATAAAAGGGCACTTCCCGATCTTTAAAAATCACACCTCAAAATACATTTGGATCAGCCAAAACCTACCCATATATCCTCCCAACTTCCCTCACATAAACTTAGAGTCCTTACTTTGATCATAAAGATATCCTAAGTAGCCCTTTGGATCAACTCAAACGGAAACACCCGAAGAAGAGGTATTAATTTCACCACCCTCTTTCAAGTTCTTTTCATCATCAAATTCCTCTTTCATTGTTGTTTCCATACCAAAATAATAACTCCAGTACCTCCTACATACTGTTATTTTATTATAAATATGTTACAACCATATTCATTATTCTATCCATCCTCTAAATGTCAAAGTCACCATACGTGCGTACGTACAACTTACCGTCTCCACGTCGTGGTGTAGTTTTTTATTCAAACACTCCATTATTTGGATGGATATAATAATTAGTATATTGATATAAATAATAAATATAACATGTTATTGATTCTTTATTTATGATATACCATCCAATTACATACTATTTAACCATCAATATAATGATATTATCGCTCGTGCGTACGTACGAATTACTGTCTCCACGATGCAATGAGTTTCATTCCAACGTTCACCTTTCAACAATGATTATAAAAATATATATGATTAATTAGTTTTTAATTTATTAAATAATAATTATACTGGATATATATATATATATACACTTACATATATCTTATTCACTTATTCTGTTCAATACGATATGAAAACGAAAACAACGTTTATGCGTACGTACGACCTACTGTCTCCATAAACGGTGCCTTACATTTGATATATCTATATATTATAAATATTTATATTCCCAATATAAATGATATATAAATCATGTTTTATATTCTGGAAGTTTTGAAATCATGATCTAAATGGTAGGATCAAGAATAACAAGTTAAAATACGTACGATAATGAACGTGATTATTACCCAAAATGTTAATTTAACATGGAAATAATTGTTAAATGGGTTATATAATGTCATAAATGAATAATGTATGACATAATAAATATGAATATGGTTCTGGTATAATTTAATAACATTCAATTTTCATTATATAGAAGGTTAAACGTACCCTCGACCAATGGAAAGTGCAAGGTAAGGGTTAATTTCACAATCTCTTTATTATCCGAGGTTGTTTTTACGTAAGTAACTATTGGGAAATAATGATTATCCATGTCCATGTTTCATAAAAGTGTGTTCAAAGGGATTCTTTTTAAAATAATTTTTACTAAAACATCATTTTAAATGTTTTAATGATTTATTCTTCTAAACCATTCTCATTAATGTACATGTTTTCAAAATGGTTTGAAGGATTTATTTATATAGAAATGAATGTTTTAAAATGTAAATTCTTTTCAAATGTTTTTAAGTGGTATAGGACACTATAATTCAAAACCATCTTTTAAATGACTTCCTTTATATGAATTTAAAATTATTTCATGAAAAATTGATATTTCACTCAAATATTTTTACTAATCAATTCCAACTGTGACAACATCATTTACGGGATATTATTATTGACTGAGGTTGATTTATTATGATACAAATCATCCATATTGTATTGAATGTTTTATGATATGTTTGACCATGGATGTGTTATTTTTATACCATTCATGGTTTATGGATAAAGTATTTACATTTATTTATCTAGTTTTAATATAAATGGTTATATTATGTTTAAAACTTTTCATATGAGGAATACATTGAAATTTATTAGTGACGGGTGGAGCCCGCTATAGCTCCTCAATGCATCGGTAGGACTCATGAGACAAACTAGTGTCTTGGAACAAGCCCTTGACAAAATCTTATTTTTAGTATTGGCACAAGGGCTTAACTATGTGGTTATGAAGTCTGGAATTATGCATTCCATTATTATGAAATTAGCTATTGATATTACATGTGATTATTCAACTAGTATAATATCCATGTGAATAAGTAAATGAAATTATTTGATTTATCTTTTCCAAATAATGATGAAATTTAATTTTAATAGGATTTTTTTTAGTTTTATATATTTCCTTAAATATTTATGCATATTTATGAATGTTTTTGCAATATTTTTATCCTTACTGAGCATCTGATCTCACCCCTTTCTATGTTTTATTTTTCCCAGGATGTGAAGAAGTATATTATGACTGACCTATTGGGATAGTCTAAGGGATATGAATGTGGCCAATGGAGATAATGTTGTTTTTTTTTTCATTTTATAATATAATTTAATGTTCATGTATGTAACATATTTCCCAAAACTGCTAAAATGATCGGTACATTGGGACTTGATTCCATGGAATCATGCCAATGTATTAAAATAATGCACCGACTCTAGTTAACTGGGGTTAGGGCATTATAGTTGGTATCAGGGGAAGTTTAGCGACAACCTTGGAAATATATTTAGATAAACTCTGATTAGAGATAATTTCCCTAATAGAGACTTTGAGGATTAGTATTGAGGAACTACCTAGAATTTTGGTAATGTAGAGATTTTGTGTATTTTCCGAGCAATACATATTTGTCCAGATACGAGCTAGTAGAGATGGCTCTGGCATAGATGTACCTAGGAGTGAAAAATCTGACAAGGAGTTTCAGGCATGACATGAGGTATCCTAGTACAAAACAATGGGCCCTGATGCACTCTTGGTTAATAAAATCTCAGGGGATATGCTTAGGATAATTCACATTTTCATTATATTCCATTATGAAGGATTTAGGAGTAAATAATTCCTCAAAGAAAACTTTTTTTTATTATAGATTATATGCCTAATCTTTTCAATTTACGTTAGGTATTTTACATGTTTTGAAATATGCATCGTGATTCACAAACTAAACTAGTGTATTCCGTTTTTTAGAAAGGGAAACTACAATAAGGAATGATAATTCCAACAATACGCATGATCGAAAGATTAATAAGGATCATATCTTTCATGGTATTAATCCCACATTAAAAATGGAAATAGTCTCCCACGTATTCTCATCATATGAATAAATAGTATAATTTGTGTATAAGATAAGTAAAGTATTCTTTGAGTCTTATGGATTTTCAGGGAAGAAAGAGAAGAAAAGGATGGAATAGAGAAAGACAGATAAAGGGAAGAGGGGAAAGTAGGATTTCCCATATGGGAAAACTGTGGAAATTATCACCTTGGTAAATGATTGAAGGGAATGGGAGTTTGTTATAATTTTGGAAAAAAAGGACACCAACAACATGATTATAAGGGTAAGAAAAAGGTTTCAAATGTATAATGATTCATCTACAAGGAGTTGGGACACTACGCGAAGCAATGTCCAAATCAACAGAGTATACCCTAAAAGCTGGTATTAGATAAAAAAAATTATGATAATACCAATGATGAAGGGGAAGGAATAGATTTCTTATGTTTTTATTGTAGTATTGGGTCATTTGAGTATCTTATTAATGATTTACATGTTATAATAATTATAGAGTATAAAAGTATTGTACTGTAGTTATATTTTCATTAAAGACTTGAGATTGTGTGGAACCAAGAAAAGTGACTCAATAGGAGGTTAATTCTTTTGGAAAATATATGGTTGAGAGAAATACAAACCGTAATATGATTCTTATATATAGGTAGTGATTTTAAAATAATATATGATTTATTTGGATAAATTATATTGGATATTATTGACTACCTTGAAACAGATTAATGATTTATATATTTCATCATTGTAGGAGTTTACCATATTTTTGGATTGAAAATGTATATCTAGTATTCAATAAAGTATAAGGGAGCATGAATGTAATTAATAAGATTTTATAGTAATTCATGTTGTTATAGTGTTTTAAAATAATACATGATGAATGTATTCACATGTTATTACATGGAAAAAATGATCTTCATTGTGTTTACCTTCCTTATATGTTTTGGACTGTGAGTTTGGACTAATGTATTTTGGATACATCTAAAGGTTGCAATCAATTGTGTTTGGCATTGGATACTATTGTTATGGTTAAATGATTTCTTTAGATTATTTTTGGATTGTCCTAAAAATGAAAAACCAGAGGTCGTGTGACATCCCGTCACATCCAAAAAGATCGCGAGACTTGAACCTGTAACTGAAGGGTGATAAGGGGGGATAACCTACCACTGGAATACATGATGTCCTAGTTTATATAATGTAGTTTTTTTAAATATTCTGACAAATTAATTACAAATTCATTATTTTTTGAACCCTATACGATTAAGATAAAAAGAATATTTTTGAATTCTATTATCTTTTAGAGTGAAAGATGAGTTTTTGGTAGGAATTATTTGAATGATGAAACTCTACTTGTCAAGTATATTTTCTTTACTCTTATTCTATGAATAAATTAATTCTTAAACTTTTGGGAAGGGATCTTAAAACCAAAAATGTTTTATAATAATACCTTATGTTTTGTTGAACTAACAAAATTTTAAATCATCATAGATTGATGGCTTTGAGGCCCTCACTTTCACAATTGTTTGTGATTGATGACCTCAATCACTCCTTAGAAATATTTGCGTTATTCCTCCAAATATGTGTCTCTATTTTTCACCAATGTTCTCATAATAGATATCCTAATTTGGTGGTAACTTTTTCATTCCCTTTCCCTCTTATTAAGAAAAAATTTTATTTACCCAATTTTTGATGTGGGTTTTCATGAAATGTATTTTTCTATTTTTAACCATTTATTTTCAATGAAAAATTTCAAATTGAGAGGATACAGTTTATTGAATGAGGGTAGATTGTTACACCCCATGTTTTTATAGTACGTTATCTCATTAAAGTAATTCAATAGCTTGCTCTACACGCAACCTCGAGTTTGAGTGCACTACAACATATCAAACTAGTTGTTCAAAAAGTGGTTATGAAGAGTATTAACTGCATTTTTAATCACTTATACTCTATATAATTTCAAAATCCATATTATGTGTTTCATAGACATAATATAAGAACAAATTTATTTTTTCAGATAAAAGAATTATTCTTCAAAAAATGAAATTTTACCGCCTTTTAATGGTGAATCCTTTTTAAACCCAATATTTGAAAATTTTATATATTAAACATAATTATATGAAATTATTCATTGGAATAGGGATATAAAAATGTAGTTTGGATATATTTTTGGTACTTTTCAGATAACTTTTATATTTTGAAGAATAGTGAAAAATAATATGTTTTAATTGAAAAAAACTTTTTTAACTGAAAGAATTTATAGTGTTAAATTATGCATTTGAAAGGTTTGGAAGTATATTTAGATTATATTTTTTTAATTTAATAATATTTAGGTCATTATAAGTTATTTCACTTTTAAATTTGACATAAACACATGTCAATATTTTGATAGTTTTTACTTTTTAAAAACCTGCTTTTTGGTTTTGACAATGAGAATTAATTTTAAATTAATAAATGAAAATTATATGTTTTGAATTTGGTAAAATAGAATTTATTTTTGAATTATGAATATCAAAATTATCTTTGGGTTAATTTTTGGTATTTTTCTGAAAACTTTCAATTTTTGATGAATAGTGAAAAACACTGCGTTATTATTTAAAACCAACTTTCTATTTAAATAATTATTTATTTTATTTAAATTTATTTTAAGTTAAACTATATATAATAACTATATAAGTTAAATTTAATTAATTGGATTCATTTTATAATAAAATTAGATGTATAAATCATTATTGAACTTTTTATCCTCTTTTACTAATCTTCTAGAGCATTTGTAAATTTGCATAAAACATAATTTTAATTCTTGTGTGAGTTGAATTTCAAAAATCTGAGAGACACGGTTGATACCAATATGTAAAATTTGGTTCTTTAAGATGAAAATAATTTTTTTTGAATATCATCTTTTGAATTTTATTTACCACGGTTAAAAGTAAATAGAGAAATTAAAGGTAGAAATGATATAATAATTATCTTAAAAAATTTCCTAGTTCTTTTTGATAAGTTTATTTCAACCAAAAACAATTTTAGGAATAAAATATGATCCTTTATGTCCACTTTGATTAGATTAGGACATTTATTATAATTTTATTTAAAGAAGATTTAAAAGTGTTAAATTAAATGATTAATATCTAAACCATTTTTAATATTGGGTTACACACAATATAAATTTGACTATAAATATTAATTAAAAATATATAAATATTTCGTACAAAATGGTATTTTATTTTTAATATTTAGACATTAAATAATTTAATTTATTTATGACCCAATGATGATGCAGTAATTACCTTATTATCGAAAGAATAAAATAAATGTTAATATAAATATTAAAAAACTATATAATTTCAATGTTTTTATGACATCCACGAATTTTCTAGGTTCATATGACATGTTAGGGTTGATTCAATGTATCTTTTTTGGAGTAATCAAGTTGTAATGACTTTCACAAAAACCAAATACCAAATAATGTCACAATTAAAATAAATTAATTTTTAAAAAAAATACTAGATTATTGGTTGATATAATATTCCTAAAAATCTAAGGTTCATCAATAGGGATTAAATAATATTATATATGTCATTAATGAACCACTGGAGATTCTCTTGGATGTTTAGAGTTTGTTTATTAACCATATTATGTATGAATACAAGAAGACACGGTAAAAGTTAAAATATTTAACTCATAGTAAAATCTAAATAAAATGGTTAATATGGTGACCAAAACCTGTCTAAAACGAATTGGTTGAGTTGTTTTAGACCCATCCTCACCTTATCCTAGAAATAAATCTTTTAGTATCCATTAGAAACCGAAAATTATTCTATTATAAAATAATATTTCAAATTTTTCTTAAAGTGACCCACGCCTCTCTTATAAAAGGGTACTTCCCCTTCTATCATAATCACATATACAAAGCCATTTGGATCATCCATACCCTGCCCAAATATCCTCCCAACATCTCTCACATCAACCTAGAGTCCATAAATTGATCCCATTGTCAAACTATGGATCCGTTTTGATCAACTCAAAAGGCAACACCCAGAGACGAGGTAATAATTTCACCGCCCTCTTTCAAGTTCTTTTCATCTTCCACTTAATTTTTCTTTTCTATGTCCATTAAAAAATAATAACTACCGTACCTACTACATAATTTTATGTTATTATAAATATGGTACCACATTATTTTTTATTAAATCCATCCTCTAAATTACAAAGTCACCACACGTGCATATGTACGGCTTACCGTCTCCACGTCGTGGTGTAGTTTTTTATTCAAACACTTCATTATTTGTATGGGGTATAATAATGAGTATAAATAATGTAAATAATAAATATAACATGTTAATTATTCTTTATATATGATATACCATCCAATTACATTCTATTTTCCCATCAATATAATGATATTGTCGCTCGTCCGTACGTACGGATTACCGTCTCCACGACGCGATGAGATTCATTCCCACGTTCACCATTCAAAGACGATTATAAAAATATATATTATTAATAAGTATGTAATATAATACATAATAATGATACTAGATATATATATATATATATGTACTTACATATATCTTATTCACATATTTTCGTTCAATACAATATGAAAATGAAAACAACATTTATGCATACGTACGGCCTACCGTCTCCTTAAACGGTGCCTTCCATTTCATATATCTATGTATTATAAATTTTTATATTATAAATATAAATGATATATAAATCAAGTTTTATATTCTGGAAGTATTTAAATCATGATCTAAATGATACAATCAAGAGTAACAGGTTAAAACATGTACGATAAAGAAAGCGATTATTACCCAAAATGTGAATTTAACATGGAAATATTTTTTAAATGGGTAGTATAAAGTCATAAATGAATCATGTATGATATAATAAATATTAATATGGTTCTTGTGTAATTTAATAACATACTATGGTCATTATACAGGAGGTTAAACGTACCCTCGACCAAAGGAAAGTGCAAGGTAAGTGTTAATTTCACAATCTCTTTATTATCCAAGGTTGTTTTTACGTAAGTATCTACTTGGACATGTTTATTATCCATGTCCATGTTTCATAAAATTATTTTCAAAGTGATTCTTTTTAAGGTACTTTTTACTAAAACATAATTTTAAATGTTTTAATGATTTATTCTTCTAATCCATTCTCATTAATATCCATGTTTTCAAAATGGTTTTAAGGATTTATTTATATGGACATGAATGTTTTAAAAGCTAATTCCCTTAAAAAGTTTCAAAGTGTTATGGGATAATTTGATTCTATACTATCTTTTAAATTACTTCCTTTATAAGACTTTAATATGTTCTCATGAAAAAGGAATATTTCTCCCAAATCTTTTTAATGATCAATTTCAACTATGTCAACATCCTTCACGAGATATTATTATTGATCGAGGTTGATTTATTATGATACAAATATTCCATATTGTATTGAAGGTTTTGTGATATGTTTTACTGTTGATGTGTTAATTCTATACCATCTATGGTTTATTGATAAATTATTTACATTTACTATGCTAGTTTTAATATGACTGTTTATGTTATGTTTAAACATTTTCATAAGAGGAATGCATTGGACTAAGTAAGTGACGGGTGGAGCCCGTTATAGATCATAGATAGATTGGAAGGTCTCATGAGACAAAATAGTGTCTTGGAACAAGGCCTTGAATAAATCTTATTTGTTGTATTGGCCTAATGCCTTGACTATGTGGTTATGAAGTCTAGCATTATGCATTCCATCATTATGAAATTTGTTTTTTATATTACATGTGATTATTAGACTAGTAAAATATCAATGTGAATATGTAAATGGAATTATTTGATTTAACTTTTCCATATTATGAATAAGTTTATCTTTAAAAGGATTTTTTTAGTTTTAAACATTGCCTTAAATATTTATGCTTATTTATGAATGTTTTCACTATATTGTTATCTTTACTAAGCATCTAAGCTCACCCCTTTCTATGTCTTATTTTTCTCAGGATTAGAAGAAGTATATTATGACTGACCAACAGGAATACTCTAAGGGATATGATTGTGGTCAATGGATACATTTTTTTTATTTTTTTCATTTATAATGTAATGCAACGTTAATGTATGTAATCTATTTTCCAAGACTGCTAAACTGATCGGTCCTTTGGGACATGATTCATTTTAATCATGCCAATGTATTAAAATAATGCACTGAATCTGGGTAACTGGGGTCAGGGTGTTACATAGAGGCAGGGGAGGATCAAAGTGATGGTGCCACGGCAAGACTCCAGTCAGTGCGCAAAGAGGCATGGTTCCAGTTATGTTCTCTCTCCATGGAGACTCCCTTGGCCAATTTTTCTGAAAATGGTGACAATTTTCCGTGGTTATTTTCTAAGCTGGGTTCTAGAGGCTATGATTATCAGTACCTTCACTTCCTTTTTTACCAAATATTAATTTCCCGGGAAGACCTCACCTCCTACGAGGATGAGATGGCCATGTTTAATTATTCTCATAACCAGGTGGAAACCTTTCGAGATATTTCAGAATAATTTGATCGTCTAATTTCTTAAGAGGTGAAGGCATGTGATTTGGTGGCGGACTAAGAGGAGGAGTTGGAGGAATTCGAAGCCCACATAGTTAGGTTGAGGGAGCAACTGGCCTCTTCGCGTGCCAATTATGAAGCCGTCCAGAAGAATGAGCATGAACTTAAAGCTGTCCAGGAGTAAGTGTGTGGAACGATCAATGCTAAAATAAAGAAAATATCTTCTTTGAAACATACCATCGATGTACCATGGAAATCCCTCACTATCCTTTTGTAAGGGGATAACCAAGCCCTATTGTAGTTCCGTCCAGAGTTACGGCATGTACTCTCTCCTATTTTTGTTTTTTGTACTCTAGAGAGACTCCAAATTGGGGATGTTCTTCCATTTTTTTAGAACTAGATGAAACAAATTTGTCTTTTAAATTCCTTTTTTTCAATCCCTTCCTATCAGCATTATTTCAATCAAGTGTTAATTTTTAAACCATGACTTGAAATCAAGAATCTAAGATAACCTAAATGATATATAAATTTTTTCCTAATACATGGGACTTAGCGAGAACAGTTCAAATATTAATAGGGTTTATAGGGAAAGCCCACAAATTTTGTCTCTTTTGATGACACCCTACTTTTTTTCTTAGGCCCATTTATTGTGGACCGTGCAGGTATAGATCAAATTTTTATTAGGCTGCCCGTTGTGTGTTTTCGACCTAATAGGATTTGAGCCTCTTGAGTTTTTATTGCTTAATGTTTTTCCAAGCCCATACAAGGTGTTGGCCTAGCGATATGATACTCGACATTTTCCCAAGATCCCCATTGCGGGTTTTTGTCTTGGTGAAATTCATACCAGTTTTTGTGAGCGGTTTATAGACCTGCAAACTAGAATATCATTACCGATATTTTATGTCGACGTGTTTTGACTAAATGTCGTGGGGAGAGGGACCCGATGAAAGATTTAGTAATTTTGGATGTCGTAATACATTTCAAACAAATGTTGGAGGAAATTATGACTAGTGTTTGAACAGCATGCAGGGAATGCCATGGGGCATAAGAGCCATATGTTCTTACAGATGTAGGAAAAGTGTCACCTAAGGAAGGATTTCCTTTGGTAGAAAGTCCATGGGCCTCATTATGTAGATCCTCTAAGGGAATAGAATTATTGTACATACAAAGGTGTCTTTAAGTCAATCATTTTCCATTTCTGATGGTCGAGTAACTTCATAGAATTTTGGATTAAGAAGACCACCAGGGGTGGCTCCAAGAAAGTTTTGGAAACCACAAGGGGTGGATTAAAATTACATGGTTTTTGAATGGTTTGGGGACATCCATATCAATCATGGATATGGATAGGAGACCACTACTACATATACTTGGTTATTGCTGTTTCACACGGAATTCGGGGATGACCTCCTGGACGGGAGATTCAAACGTTCCGATCGGTTTCTAGCGGGTTTGTTCATAGAACCGGAAACATCCAATGATTCCACATCCGTTTGGACATACTTTCCAAAGGTAGGCGCTCATTAGCTTGTGGACTGATGAGGTTTAGGAATTTTCATTGGTCGAGAGGATGGGAGGTCGGACTCATCACACCTTTTTTAGGGGAATTATTGTCTACTCCGGGACTCTCTTTATAGATTTAAGTTATGTTCGTGAATCCTTATTAAATTACCAAGTATAAAATGAGCTTTCCTTTAGTTTTAACAATCAATGATTAAATATGTAAGAAATTTGGAGAATCTTTTATATGTATTCGAGGTTCTTCATCAATAGAGAATCATCTGTATCTATTTAGAGATTCTTGGTCAATGGTATCCTTCAAAACATTTATATAAAAGTATCTTGGTCATTATGATGACCAGGCTGGTTTTAAATCCACTCAGTGGGGCACTTGAAGTTTATCGTCATTCAGAAGGACATAGATTATTTCAGAGTTGGGATCGAACCCATAAATGGGCTACCTACGTATCCTTTGTTTTTGGAAAAGGAATCAGAACCCACGTAGTTTGAGTAATAGAGTATGACGTTTATGATTGATGGCTCAAAGAAGGATGTCATAATTACTTTTTACACTCTAAGCTCACGTGAGTCATGCTCGGTGTGAGAAACAAGAGGTATTGGTAAAAATTAGACAATTGTGCCATGAAAGATGCAATCATAAGAAATGGTTTGGGGCTTATGTATATATGACTGCCCAGATAGATGAAGGTTTAGGATTTACTTTTAGGGAGAAAATCCAGGAACAGGGTCCATAAAGATATATGTGCTTTATGGAGATTTTAATACACTAACTTGGGACTTATTCCTGAAAAGGAAACCAAAATTAGGAGAGGATTGATAACTGAGTTTTACTCCTGAGAAGGAATCCCAGATCAAACGTAAATTAGGACTGGTTAAGGATAATTTAAGGGACTTGGGGCTTACTCCTGAAAAGGAAGCCTAAGATTTATGACTGGGACTTATTCCTGAAAAGGAAGCCTAGGTTATGGATTAAGGTTTGGGGATTACTCCTGAGGAGGATGCCCATATTTGAGATTGGGGCTTATTCCTAAGAAGGATGCCCAGGTTAGGGATTAAGGGTTGGGGCTTACTCCTGAGGAGGATTCCCATATTTGAGACTGGGGCTTATTCCTAAGAAGGATGCCCAAATTAGAGGACTTGGGGCTTACTCCTAAGAAGGATTCCCATATTTGAGATTAAGGTTTGGGGCTTACTCCTGAGGGGGATTCCCATATTTGAGATTGGGGCTTATTCCTAAGAAGGATGCCCATATTTGAGATTGGGGCTTACTCCTGAAGAGGATTCCCAAGATAAGGAATTAAGGTTTGGGGCTTACTCCTGAGGAGGATGCCCATATTTGGACTTGGGGCTTCTTCCTAAGAAGGATGCCCAAATTAGAGGACTTGGGGCTTACTCCTAAGAAGGATGCCCAGGTTAGGGATTAAGGTTTGGGGCTTACTCCTGAGGAGGATGCCCATATTTGGGAACTTTAAGAATTTAGGACTTACTCCTGAGGAAGATGCCCAGATTAAAGGACATATAACTGGGGATTATTCCTAAAAAGGAGACCCAGGTTAAGGATTCTCTCATCTTAAAGGATGAGGTTGAATGAATGAACTCTCAATCTTGGTGACATAAAGATGTATAAATCACTATGTTTTGAGAGATATTCCACACAATTCCTTTCAAATAAGGAAGTCAAATCAAGAAATCATGCCATAAATGGCTTTGAAGAGTATCTTGAAGACTGAATCTTGAATAGAAAAGGTGAAATGGCTTAAGAGGGGTGAAATGGGCAGAAAAGGCACCCAAAAAGAAGGGGCACGCAAGTCTTGGAAGGCGTGCAAGTATTCCGACGGCACGCAAGTATTGGTCGCGCAGGTATACTTGTGCGACATGTGGGGTACTTGCGCGATTTTAAACCATCATTAAAATACTTGAGCAACTCTTTCTTAAAAGCCTTTAGAATCCTCTTGAGGTTCTCCCAAAAAAGGGACGCGCAATTTCTATCGAAGGAATAAGGCGGCGCGCAAGTGTGATCACTTCCCTTAAGGGCTGGCCACTCAGGCGCACAAGTGTTGATGAGTTTCAACACTTAGGCATTCCTCCCTCTCTTTAGATCTTCCATTCTAGGTAAGAAATTACCTTAGAAGTGTTCCAGAAGCTTTGAGAAGATACTTGGGCGTCGGGAGCTTCAATCTGAGTTTCTGGAAAAAGATCCTCTCGAATGGGGGGCCCACAGGGTCTATTTATAGGCAGGAGAAGACCCTGGGCGGTTACCGGGTGGTTATCACTTAGGTCGCGCAAGTCACTTGTGCGACCAAGGGCGTTGCGCAAGTGGACTTGAGCGACAGTGATATAACTTGCGCGGTGCAGTTGCTTTTGATCCTTTGTTCATGCCTTTGTTGATTTTTGATGTTTTCTTCAAAGGTTGAATCACTTTGAGCTCAGATATTCCCCTTTTCCGATCTTTAGATTCTGTGACAAAAGGAGCGTCAACAAAAGTCCCCCCTCAGAGTTGGATCTGGAGAGAAATGAGGATTTGACTCTGAGGAAATTGAATCCATTCAAAGGAAAAGGGGGCGCGCAAGTCTTCAGGGGCACAGAGGTCGGCACGCAAGTTTGCGTCGCGCAGGCCTTAAGCGCACTGGGTACGACGCGCAGATAGGCCTCCTGGCCTATAAATACATGGCCTCACCTCCGTACAAAGTATCTGGGTTCCTGGACTTCAAACTTCTCAAGCTCTCGCCGCGCAAGTCTTCCTCGCCGCGCAAGTCTCTTTTTCAACTATTCCCTCGCTACCGCGCTACTGTAAAGGTAATAGGGCTTGTGCGGTGATACATGCGCGACAGAAACTTGCGCGGAACATGTAACACTTGCACGACATCTCCATACTTGCGCGCCTTAATGCCTTATCCATTTTTTGATTTCTTTAACAAAGTTTGTGAAAAATTAATTCATTTATAAATTAATTTATTCAACTCTTTGTGCAGAATTAATGGCTCTTAGACCCGGATTAATTGATGAACTGGCTAGCAAGCGGATAGATGATATGATGAACATCATTGGCCATGATTACTATACTGTCAAAGATAGTACTCTTACAGATTTGGCTAAGTATCTGAAGAAATATCATCGTAACTTTCCTCAAAGCACCTATCTACCTTTGTATGGCTATGGTCATCTGCAAGGAGTCAATGTTCCAAATGCAAACAATTATACACCTGAGATGCAGCTGCACTGCTACTCCTCTATTTCGGTTATGTTGTGCATTAAGAGAAAAAAAAATGGTATGAACTTTCAAGTTCTCCTTCCATGCCATTTCTTTGCAGATATGAAAATGGCAAACCCATGGGCTGAAATGTTTTCCACTGCCGGTTGGTGGAGAGAAGACAAACATGGTATTAGAGCAATATCTAAAAAGAGTACTCTCTCCAAATGGCTCTTTACTTCCAATGCTCCATTCTCAAATCCATGTATCCATCTTCCAAGTCTCTTGGACAGAAACAGAGTCACTGTTTGATCAGCAGAAAATTTTCTCAAACTGCACTCAAGAACATCCTTTTACAATTGTTCCAAGAAGAGCTGGTATCACTGCATCTCTTATTGTATCCAGTTGAATGAATGAATTCCAGGTGGTTGCTGATGAAGTTCGGGATGTCGTAAATCAAATGAAGTGTTATGTTTAAAGTCTCTTGTAATTCTTGAAAAAAAAGATAAGAGACTCCAGTCTGTGGATTTCCTTCTAACTCTTGTGCATCAATGAAAAACACTTTCATCTTCAATCATTTGTACCTGCATTCTTTCACTACCTGCTTCAAATTTACTTAAGCCAATGGGCCTAGTAAGCATAGTTTTATTTTTACTAGGATTACTACAAATAATCCTACAAACTTTGAATCTTTTAATTGCTCAATATTACCTAAATCATACAGAATGTATGTTTAGTGAGCTGGAACTTGACTTTTATTCAGAGTTCCTTTGTCTTTTGTGGGCAGTTTAAAGTCACGCACGCTGGACATAAAGGGGCTAATGTTTAAGGTTGAAATAGCTTTGACCGAAATGGATTAGAATTGACACAATTCCTTGAAAGTTCATCTCAAAACATACTACCATACTCAAGTATGAGGTAAAATATGTAAACTATGGCTTAGGAATATTTGAATCTGAGGAATGATATGAAAAAGAGCTAAAAGGCATTATAAGAAGTAGTTTTCAAGAATGAAGTTACTATTTTTTAACAAAAACCCGTTAGGGGGTTGAAATATGCAGGGCCACCTAAGGGCATTGGCTGCATGGTCAAATAAATAACATCTTTTGGCTGACAAGTCTGTTATGTGGACTGTTTATGCAAGGCCACCTATGGGCACGTGCTGCATAGTCAGGTAAAAGAATTCTCATAAGTTTACTTTCCTAGTGCTAAAAGCCAGTGAAAGTTTATGGAGATTCAAATTTTCTAAAGTATAGAGTTTGTTGTATGGAAAGATGTACTTGAATATGGAGAAGATATTTCCAGACAAGATTATCGAAGAACTGGATGAATATCACTCCTACGAAGGTCTGACCCAAATGTAGGGAAATAGAATAAACCATAGACTTGAATACTTTCAGATCATGAAAAAGGATATGGGACAAATATGTTAAGGATGGCTATTTTTTTGCAGATCCCTACATACCGTCATTTAAGACAAATAAGGACAAAAGAGGCATTCTTCCCAAGAATGAAGTTACTATTATTTGACAAAAACCCGTTAGGGGGTTGAAATATGCAGGTCCACCTAAGGGCATTGGCTGCATGGTCAAATAAATAGCATCTTTTAGCTGACAAGTCTGTTATGTGGACTGTTTATGCAAGGCCACCTATGGGCACGTACTGCATAGTCAGGCAAAAGAATTCTCAGAAGTTTGACATTTTTGGGACTAGAAGTCTTGAAAAGGGTTATGAAGATCTGAAAATATTTAAGGTTCGGATTATAACACATAAATATGGGTATTGTCTAATGTATATAGAGATACATAGGTCAATGATAACCATAATCATGTTGTGGTTGGGTCCTGAATTGAAATTTTGGACTTCACTACGTATCTCATAAGAATGAGAATCAATCCATATGTAGTTCTTGAAATGCAGTTTAACGTCGTGCAGGAAGAAAGTATGAGAGATCTTAGTTTAGGGTCATAGAATTCGGACCATAATAATGAATACACAGTGTGTGTTTTCATAAGGACTTTTCAGCCAAGGGACTGAAAGTGAAATTTGGGGTTAGGCCCAAAACACTTGGGACTGGATTCGAGGGATACTCGAATGTTACTACGTATCCCATAAGGATGGGAATCAAGTCCACGTAGTTCTAGAACTACCCTTTGTACAAATTTGGTTCGTACATGTGAAGGGTGAAAGGGGACTTTAGTGCAATGATGGTTTAACGTAAGATAAAAAGTTTAGGCATTACCATGTATGCACGTAGTCTTTTGAAATGAAACATGATTGAAAAAATCAATGTCAATAATAGTTCTCTCTCAAATGAGGAAATCAAAGAGTATTGTAGTTTATTGTCGTACCAGACAAAAGTGTTGCATAGTTTAACGTCATATAACAAGGACGAAAGTGAATCAATGTAATGATATTGATTCTAGGGGCGGTTTCATGAATCAACATCATATGAGATGGTGATGAACCGATGTGAAGAGATTGTTTTTGGGCTTGAACCCTGGGAGGTTGCCTACATACCCAGCCTGTAGGGCATGGATCAAAGTCCGTGTAGTTCAATTAAAGAATGAATTAATGATCAAGTTGTTCTTGGGGACAATGATCTAATAAAAATGTTGTTGGGACTTACACATGGTTAGCGGCCCAAAGAGAGTGTTATGGTTGATGTTTGCTCTAAGCTCACGTGAGTCATACTCGGTGTGAGAAACAAGAGGTAACAACAACCTTAACGATACATAGTTTAATGTCATGTAGGACATAAAAAAGGGGACTATGCAGTTTAAAGTCTTGCAGTTAGGACTATTGGTGCTTCACAGTTTAGTGTCATGTAGCAGAGACAAAATAACAGTTTAATGTCACGTAGGACATATCAAGGACTTTCTGTACAGTTTAGCGTCATGTAGTCAGGATGATGGGGACAATACAGTTTAACGTCATATTGGACGAAAGGGGAACTGTGCAGTTTAATGTCATGCAGTAAGGACAAAATAACACACCATTTATGTCATGTTGGACGCATTGGGGATTTTTTTTCCACAGTTTAATGTCATGTTGGACGAAATTGTGAATAGTTTAAGGTCATATGCATGGACCATGGATGGTGCAGTTTAATGTCATGCTGGACCTTTGATGATTATATAGTTTAACGTCTTTCCGAACGTAAGGGACTTTTATACATTTTAGCGTCATGTAGTTAGGACGTCACAGTTTAACATCTTACTGGACATAAGGGACTTGCAAATAGTTTATGGTCATATGCATGGACCAGGGATGATGCAGTTTAAGGTCATGCTGGACGGTTTAGGGAACTTTTTCACAATTTAACGTCGTGTGGGACGAAGTTGTAGTTTAAGGTCATACTGGACCATTGCTGCTTATGTAGTTTAACGTCTTTCTGGATGTAAGGGACTTTCCTACAGTTTAATGTCATGTTGGACGAAAGTTTCAGTTTAAGGTCATACTGGACCATTGCTTCTTATGTAGTTTAACGTCTTTCCAGACGTAAGGGACTTTCCTACAGTTTAACGTCATGTTGGACGAATTTGCAGTTTAAGGTCATACTGGACCATTGCTGTATGAACCAATTGTAAGTGTCTTGGTTCTGGGGACCATATTTTGTGTTTATACAAAATATTTCTTCAAAAATATGGCATTGGTTGGAGTCGTGATGAGTTCTCCATCCATTGAGATTAATGAATAAGCTCCATTGGAGTAGACCTTATGTATTGAATAAGGTCCTTCCCATTTTGGTTCAAGCTTGAGAGGCTTCTTTCCTGGTATCATTGGTGTTCTGAGGACCAATACCAATTCTCCCTGAATGAATGAACGAAGACGAACTTTTTTGTTAAAAGCTCGTGCTATTCGATTCTGATAGATTTCCAAGTGGTGCATAGTGCATAATCTTTTCTCATCTAACCATTCCAATTCATTCAATCGCTTTTGGGATTGCTCATTTGTAGATAACTGATCACAAATGGCTACTCTAAGTGAGGGAAATTGAACTTCAATTGGCAAGACTGCTTCTGTTCCATATACCAACGAATATGGAGTTGACCGCGTTGCATTGCGGGTGGTAGTCCGATGAGCCCATAAAGCATGAAAGAGTTTATCAGGCCATGACCTCTTATCTTTATCCACCATCTTTTGCAGTATATTTGAAAGAGTCTTGTTAAAGGATTCTATTTGGCCATTGGCTACCGCATGATACCGAGATGAATGGTTGGATTTAATGTTGTATTCTTGATACAATTTCTTCACCTCATAAGAACAGAATTTGGTGCCGTTGTCCATCAATATGGTATGAGGGACACCAAATATAGTAATGATGTTAGACTTGATGAAGCTAACAATGCATTTAGAACTAACTTCTTTGAGAGGTACTGCCTCTGCCCATTTGGAAAAGAAATCAGTAGCAGTAAGAATGTACTTAAACTGCTTGGCCGTAGCTGAAGGGTAAGGTCCCACCACATCTATTCCCCATGTGGAAAATGGCCATGAGTATTTATCCGTATGAAGCAACTCTGGAGGTTGATGAATGAAGTTGGCATGTACTTGACATGAATGACACTTCTTTGTGAAATCAACACAATCTTGTATCATTGAAGGCCAAAAGTATCCAAGCCTTCGAATTTGATTAGACAGTCTATGTCCAGACTGGTGGGCACCACAGACTTCTGCATGCACTTCTTTTATGATGTCCATTGTCTCTTCACCATCAATGCATCTGAAGAGAACTCCATAAAAACCACGTTTGTAGAGAATTTTCTCTAGGTGGTTTGGGCCATCATAAAGAGTAAAATTGACCACACGTCGCCGGATTTGTTCTTTTTCGGCTCTATCAGGTGGAAGTGTTCCATTTTGAAGGTATTCCCTGATAGGTGACATCCATCCTGTAGTATGACCATATGGTTCAGGAATGGGACTAATTTCATTAATTTCCTCTGTTTTGGCTTGAACATAAGGTGAAATTGCACGACGGTGGGCAATACTGATGGTTGTCTCGTCCCAATTTGGATCTGCTAGAGCTGTGGCTGTATTAGCTAGTGCATCAGCTTGAGCATTTTGTGATCTTGGGATATAAGAAAATGACGGTTCTGAAGGGAATTTCGCCATTAACTTTCTGATGTAATCATACAAAGGGATTAACTCTTCTTTTCTGATGGCATAATCCCCATTGACTTGTTTGATTACCAAGTCTGAATCACCTTCCACCTTTAAGTGATTCACTTGTGCTTGAAGTGCTAACTCCAAGCCTGTGACAAGAGGTTGGTATTCGGCTTCATTATTGGTACCACCTTCCCACAATAAAAAGGAATAAGGTAACAATGCCTTATCTGGAGAAATGAGTACAATTCCTAAACCAACTTTGTTGAATTTAGGATTTTCCATTTTCTTCCCTGTTGGACTTCTGGAAGCACCATCAAAATACATTTCCCATGTTTGGGGACTCTCTTGAATAGAGAAAACTTCCTCATCAGGGAGTTCAATATCTGAAGACGTGTCTTCCATTGAAGGCTGTTCAGCCAAGAAATCAGCCAGAGCTTGGCCCTTAATTTCCTTTTGATATATATACTGAATGTCGAACTGCTGCAAAATAACTTCCCACCTTTCTAGACGTCCTGTAAGCATTGGACGACTAAGGATGAATTTGAGCGGATTATTGCGAGATACCAATTGGACCTCGTGATGTTGCAGGTAGTGTCTCAGTTTCTGAACTGCAAAGATTAATGCCAGGCAGCACTTCTCAATACTTGAATACCGGGTTTCTGCTTCAAGCATAGTTCTACTGAGATAGTAGAGGCTATTTTCATTCCCAGCATCATTCTTTTGAGCAAGAAAGGCACCCAATGATCGCTCTAGAGCTGTCACATAGAGGATAAGTGGTCTACCTTCAACAGGTGTCATGAGTACTGGTGGACTCAAGAGGTATTTCTTGAGAACATCAAATGCTTCTTGACATTCTTCAGTCCACTGGTAAGTGACTCCTTTCTTCAATAATTTGGTAAAGGGTAAACTTTTGCCTGCCAAATTGGCGATGAAACGCCGAATATAGGCTAAGTGTCCTTGAAGTCCTCTTAATTCTTTCAAATTCTGAGGAGGTGACATACCAAGGATTGATTTGGTCTTCTCAGGATCGACTTCAATACCACGATGGCATACAACAAAGCCGAGGAATTTTCCCGAGGTTACCCCAAAAGCACATTTTAAGGGGTTTATCTTCAAATTATGTTGTTGAAGCTTGTGGAATATGACTTCCAAATCAGCCAAGTGATTAGAACGTTGTTTGGATTTAACCACCAAATCGTCTACATAGCATTCAACAAACTTCCCTAAGAAAGGTTTGAAGATATGATGCATGGCACGTTGATATGTTGCACCTGCATTCTTTAAACCAAAGGGCATCACCCGGTAACAAAACACACCTTGAGGGGCTCTGAAGGCTGTAGATTCCTCATCTTCTGGGGCCATTCGGATCTGATTATATCCGGAATATCCATCCATGAAGGAAAGTACTTCATAGCCAGCCGTCGCATCAATTAAGAGTTCTATAATCGGAACTGGGAAATCATCTTTAGGAAAATATCGATTAAGATCTCTGAAATCGATGAAAACCCTAATTTGTCCTTTCTTATTATTTACAGGGACAATATTATCCAACCACTTGGGATACTGAACTTCTCTGACAAAGTTAGCTTTGATCAGCTTATCCACTTCAGCTTCGATTTTGGAAGCATAGGTTGGGTGTGTTCTTTTCGCGGCTTGCTTAAATCCTCGATGTTCTTTTGGTAAACCCAAATGATGAGTAGAAACATCAGGATCAAGCCCAGGAATTTCTGTATAATTCCAAGAAAAAATATCTTTATTTTGCTTTAGAAAAGAAATATACATATCTTGCTCTTCAAGGGTCATGGCCGCACTAATTAACTTGGGGCGTGGATCTTTCTCTGTACCCAGATTTATTTCTCTGAGTTCATCCACAGTGGTAGAGATACCTTCCTCAAATGATGGTGGAGCATCTCTAAGATCTTCCTCTTCCTCTTCATTACGTGCTATTTGTTGGGTCGGAAGAATACGGGAAGGAAAGATGGCAAGAGGGGGGGTGAATTGCCTTTTAAAAAAAAATGATTGACAAATTAAAATCAAAGTAAAAATGCAGCGGAAATAAAGAAGGCAAGACACACAAAATTGATAACGGAGTTCGGCCAAAACCCGGCCTACGTCTCCGCTCCCAACTCAACCGTTGAGAGATTCCTACCGCTTGCTTTTCAATGGTTTTAGCAAGAAACCCACTAGGCTTTGAGGTAGCACTAGGACCTATTACAGCTTGCTTTTTGTGGTTTAGCAAGAACCCACTTGCTTTTAATGGTTTAGCAAGAACCCACTAGCCTTTTTAACGGGTGAAGGCTAGCTCACCGAAACACAAGCCTTTTAAAAGGAAAGGCTTGAAGAAACCTCTTCACACCTTAATGGTGGTGTGAAACCCAAAAGAAAGAGGGGATGAGAAAAGGGTTTGGGGTTTGTAGGTACAAACCCAATTTTAAAGCTCAAAATGAATATAAAACAATAAAACCCGTAATTGGAGAAGTCTTGGGAGCCTTTCATTGATTGGAGATGTTGAAGGCCGCTTCCAAGCTTCTTTGGTGGTGCTCTTGGATGTGGAATTGGATTGGAGCACGTTGGGTTCCTTGAGGAAATCCGCCGGAGCTTCGCCAAGATGATCAACAATATGTCCGTGGGCTTCCTTGAGTTTCCGGGGCTTCCTAGGCCTTTATTTATAGGCTAGGAACCTTCAAGTATCCGTTGGAGGGCTTTGGAGCCGTTGGAAGGGCTTAAAGAGCCGTTGGGAGCCAAGTGGACAGGCTGGTCAACAGCCCAACGGCTAGTTTGACTGTGTCCACCGGCTGGCCGGTGCAGACCCACCGGCTGGCCGGTGTTTGCAAAAAGGCATTGGATTCCTGTCCAGGGGCCACCGGTCGACCGGTGCCAGAGCCACCGGCTGGCCGGTGGTGAGGCAGTAGCCTTCACTATTGGGGCTGGGTGCCACCGGCTGGCCGGTACAAGGCCACCGGTTGGCCGGTGTGGAGGCAGTGGCTTCCCTCTGAGTGCAGGTGCCACCGGCTGGCCGCTGGTGTGCCACCGGCTGGCCGGTGGTCTGGATTTCAGACCAGTTCTGCCTTCTTTCTATCTTGGCCCAATTCCTTGGCCACCTGATTTGATTCCTATCAATCAAAAACACTTGAAACAATGTTAGAAACATAAGAGGGTGATTGTGATCATGAAAATTAAACCTCGAGGGGTTTGAGAGGTACAACAATCTCCCCCTATTTTGATGATCACAATCACCAAAACAATTAATGTAAAATACTGAAATTGAAAGGAAATGCTAAGCAAGATGAAAAGGATTCTCCCCCAATCAATCAAGAAATTTCTCCCCCTTTGTGATTATCAAAATAGAGTGGGGCATATAACTTGATTGAGGGAGGTTGAGATTTTAAAAACAAGATTTGAGATTTGAAAATCAATTGAGATTTTTGAGAAGAAGAAGCGGTAGAAGCCATCAAAAAATAATATGATCTTTGATTTGAAACCGGTTAGGGAATTATTCAAATACGCCCTTTGATACCAAATGTTGGGTCGGAAGAATACGGGAAGGAAAGATGGCAAGAGGGGGGGTGAATTGCCTTTTAAAAAAAATGATTGACAAATTAAAATCAAAGTAAAAATGCAGCGGAAATAAAGAAGGAAAGACACACAAAATTGATAACGGAGTTCGGCCAAAACCCGGCCTACGTCTCCGCTCCCAACTCAACCGTTGAGAGATTCCTACCGCTTGCTTTTCAATGGTTTTAGCAAGAAACCCACTAGGCTTTGAGGTAGCACTAGGACCTATTACAGCTTGCTTTTTGTGGTTTAGCAAGAACCCACTTGCTTTTAATGGTTTAGCAAGAACCCACTAGCCTTTTTAACGGGTGAAGGCTAGCTCACCGAAACACAAGCCTTTTAAAAGGAAAGGCTTGAAGAAACCTCTTCACACCTTAATGGTGGTGTGAAACCCAAAAGAAAGAGGGGATGAGAAAAGGGTTTGGGGTTTGTAGGTACAAACCCAATTTTAAAGCTCAAAATGAATATAAAACAATAAAACCCGTAATTGGAGAAGTCTTGGGCGCCTTTGATTGATTGGAGATGTTGAAGGCCGCTTCCAAGCTTCTTTGGTGGTGCTCTTGGATGTGGAATTGGATTGGAGCACGTTGGGTTCCTTGAGGAAATCCGCCGGAGCTTCGCCAAGATGATCAACAATATGTCTGTGGGCTTCCTTGAGTTTCCGGGGCTTCCTAGGCCTTTATTTATAGGCTAGGAACCTTCAAGTATCCGTTGGAGGGCTTTGGAGCCGTTGGAAGGGCTTAAAGAGCCGTTGGGAGCCAAGTGGACAGGCTGGTCAACAGCCCAACGACTAGTTTGACTGTGTCCACCGGCTGGCCGGTGCAGACCCACCGGCTGGCCGGTGTTTGCAAAAAGGCATTGGATTCCTGTCCAGGGGCCACCGGTCGACCGGTGCCAGAGCCACCGGCTGGCCGGTGGTGAGGCAGTAGCCTTCACTATTGGGGTTGGGTGCCACCGGCTGGCCGGTACAAGGCCACCGGTTGGCCGGTGTGGAGGCAGTGGCTTCCCTCTGAGTGCAGGTGCCACCGGCTGGCCGCTGGTGTGCCACCGGCTGGCCGGTGGTCTGGATTTCAGACCAGTTCTTCCTTCTTTCTATCTTGGCCCAATTCCTTGGCCACCTGATTTGATTCCTATCAATCAAAAACACTTGAAACAATGTTAGAAACATAAGAGGGTGATTGTGATCATGAAAATTAAACCTCGAGGGGTTTGAGAGGTACAACACTATTTCTTCCATTTCTACTTGCAAAGTAGATGACAAAACGAAATTCTCATGATCATAAGAGATGTCAAAATTTTCACATTTTGAAGAAGAAGCTTCCATTTCTGACCCTATTGATAATAAACGGTCTTCTTTGGGAAATAAAGAGGAGATGATGGATTGAGAATCGACATCATTATTCACCTCTGATGTTTCTATAACTTCTTCTGGACTGATTGGCGAAGTATAGACTTGTTGGACTTCAGCAGATGAAATGAAAATGTCACCACTTAGGCTTTCATCACTGTTTGGTAGGTTACCAATTTCTCCCATGTTGTCTGGCTTGATTGCCGTAATTGAAATTATGGATATTTCCATAAGAGTATTTTGATTTGGGCCTATTTTGTCAATTTGACTGATAGGTAACACATAATCTGTACTCACATGTGTAAATGGATTTATTAGAATCTTCTCCAAACCATATGGAGCATTAACTTTGGTAATTTCCTTCATTGTAGATTTTTCTCTTCCCTTCATGTGATAAAATTTCACCTCAATGTATTGAGACTCACATGTCTTGAACGGGGCCTTATCACCATACAATGTTCCAACTTGACCATTGAAATAGTATTTGAGACATTGATGGTATGATGAAGGAATAGCTACATGCTGATGTAGCCAGGGTCTTCCAAGCAAAATGTTGAAAGCTGAGTCTTGATCAACAATCATGAAATCCGAATTGGATACAAGATCTCCAAACTGAGTTCTGAGTGTAACTTCGCCCAGTGGTTCTTGTTCATTTTTATCATATCCTTGTAACATCATGGTAGAAGGAGATAAATCAGATTCCGTGAGGCCCAACCGACGAAGTGTACGAATGGGCATGAGGTTGACTCCTGAACCATTGTCAATGAAAGCTCTTCGGATATCTACACCATTGACTTTTCCAGATAAGTACAAAGGTTTTATGTGCCCATGCACAACATCATCTTCATCTTTATCAGTAAAAGATATCACTGCATGGCATTCTGCAGGATTATTCTCTATGTGATAGACTTCAGCTGCAGCAATTTCAGCTTCAAACTCCCGAGGACTTGACAAAGCTTCGATGAGTGCTTACCGAAGATCTTTTGACAAATTCAAAGCATCCAAAATTGATAACTTAGCTGGTACTTGGGCCAAGTGTTTCAATATATCATACTTTTGATCTAGAGGTCTGCGTTTCCCAACAGGAATATGCGGTTTAGCAGGTACCTTGGAAGCAGATGCTTTGGAAGCTGATGCATCTTGTATTGGGATAGAAGTTGGAAAAATCCTTGGTTTTGGAAGATTAGACTGATTATATCCATTTAGTTGCTGAGATAAAGAAGATAGAATTTTCAATCGGTCTTCCAAAATAACTGTGCCAAGACTGAGTTGACTATTGGCAGAAGAACTTGCTTGTTCTTTTTGAGCTCGCTGAAGGGCTCTACCACGAGTTTCTGCTGCATACACAGTGCTAGCAGGGGTAGAACTGGAGTAGTGGCTTTGGAAAGATCCACGTCTTCCCCTGTATCCTGAACCTCTGGAACTTCCTCGGATTCCCTTATTTGATACATGGAATTCAGGCTCATCAAAATTACGACTGGAATACGGATCTGTTATTTGAATCATATTAACAGAACCGAAGATTAACTCTTTGTCTGATAAAGACTCTTCCTGGTTAGCCTGTTTAGGTTGTACCGTTTGGTGGGGCGGTGCCCGTGGCTTTGAAGTAGATGGCATAAAGTCTGCCAGAGTCAAAGACAATTTAGGCTTTGACACATACTCATCTTCTTCTGATTCTTTTTTATTCTTTGAATCAAGCCGTTTCTTTGAGGATTTCCCTCTGATGAAGAGGGTTTTACCACAATATTCATGGTAGAAGACACAATTGGTTTCTTTAATTGTGTTTGCAAAATGTCATGAGTCCGATTGATTGTCTTTCTGACCATCCAATCATCATATTTCTGTGCATTTCTGCTTTTGACTTCTTGCCATTCACCTTCCTCCTCTGGAATTTCAGCAGTAACACATGCTATCTGAGTCGAAGAACCTTTAAACTTGACTTGTCCTAAGTCGACCATCTTTTTCAGGAGGTCTTTAAAGATAAAACACTCCTAGATGGGATGCCCCAACATTTGATGAAAGGGACAATAATTGGGACGGTCTTCATCTCCTTCCTTGTTTGGCCTCTTGGGCACTGGTAATTGAACCAAATTATTTTCCAGAGCTGAAATGAAGTAACCAGGAACTTGCTCACTTCGGAAGGAGTATGTTTTACTATTCATATCCTCAAATTGTTTTTGTCGTTGATCTCTTTGATCATTTGAACGAAACGGCCTTTGTTGTTGGTGTTCAGGAGGTGTAACCCTTCGAGAAGATGAAGGTTTTGAAGTAGAAATAGGTACAGGTTCTTGTTTAAGCATAACTGTAGCAGTTTTTGCTTTACCCATTCTCCTTCCTGAAGCTGATAGAATTACACGAGATTTAACCTTAGCCTGTATAAGGGAATCTTCAATCTGCTGAGCGATTGAAGTAAGGTCTCAAAACCCTCCTGTGTATTTCATAGGGATTAATGGCGTGCATAATTCATCACGCAAATTTGCCACACATATTGGCAACAGCTCTTCCTGAGGGAGTGCTAAACTCAGGGAATACATTAATCCCTTCCAGCGAGCAATGAAATCAGAGACTCTTTCATTCTCCCTTTTCTTGCAGTTTGTAAGATCGAAAACTGTCGTTTTTGGCAAAGTTGAGCTGAACTAAAGAAGGAATTTTTGACGAAGATCCTCCCATCCGATGATTGACCGGGATTGCAAGCTTGTATACCAGACAAAAGCTGGTCCTTGCAAGGTTCGCATGAAGCATCTGAGTTTCACTGCTTCTTGCTGTTCTGGAGTTCCCATCATAGGATCACAACAAGACACGTATTGTGTCAAATGTTGTTTAGGGTCGCCTGATCCATTGAAAGTAGAGAAAACAGGGTTTCCAAAACTGGATGGAGGAGAAATTGAATCTACCCATTCAGGGTAAACTTTCTTTTGAGGTTGAACTTGCGCCCGTTTCCCTTCCATAGTTTCTAACTGAGCTGTTAATGACTCAATAGTAGTTATTAACTTTTGAGAAACATCAGGTTGAACTTGGTTTTGGGTAGGTGCAATGAATGGAGCTTGGACAGACGTGGTGGTTGGTGCTGCAACTGTTGGTAGTGCTGCCAACCGTTGTTGCACTTGACCCGTAGGATTAGACTTCTGAGGGTGTACTGATAAAGGAGGATATTCCTGATCCATCTCAGTAGTTACAACAAATTCCTTTGGCTGTCGGACTTCAGAATTCTTAAGAAGAAGACAACTCTGAAGTAGTTCTGCATTCAACCTTCTTAATTATTTCATTTCTTCCTCCTGTTGTGCAAACCTTTGCTCTAATGAGAGCGATTAACCTTCTCCAGAGGAAGGATATGTAACTTGATTCTTTCCCTTCCCATTGTTGGATAATTTTTGGAGATAAGGAAGTGGATTACCTAGGTTCTGAGTAATCCTTTGACTTCGTGTACACACACCTTCTTCATTTGTATCGGTGTGTACATTTTCTTGAGCAGGACGCTCTTCATCTGAGTCCCCTGAGTGAACCTCCTCTGGTGGATTAGCAACAATGGAATTGATGACATTGATTGATGCATAATGCATCACATCTCTTCTATCAACATTTCTGTGATATTGTCTTCTTTCATGTCTTTGATGAGACATTTCCTTTTATTGATTCAATCTTTTAGGAAATTATTGACGAGCTATAACTTGGAGTGAATCTCTTGATAATTTGTCTCTTCGTTCCTCTTGGGGCTTCTTCCCCAATCGAGAAAAGACCGACATTCTCTGAGAAGGGGATTGATGATTTGAAAGAGTCCCCAGTCTCGTGAACTGGGGATGTTCCTGCTGCTTCCGCTCAACTCCTCGAATCCCATTTGTTCACTTTGAGGGTTGGGTTAAAGAAGTCCCTAGTCTGACAAGCTGGGGTGGCTCTTGACATGCTACATTTGATATATTCTTAAAAGATCTCTTGATCATGCGAATCTTAGTTCGGGAATTATCTGGATGCATTAGCCTGTATCCACTTTTATCACTTGGTTCAACAGACCGTTGGATGATTTTCGAAACTTCTGTCATTTGATGACGTGTTTGCTCCATATGAGAGGCTTGTGCAATATTCTCTCCTGCTTGATGTAGGAGCAATTCAACAACTTGTTCTCTATATGCTTGATTTTGAGAGGAACTAGTTGAAGCCTGTTCTTGAGCAATATTTTGATTATGAACAAAGCCCATTGACTGTGGCCGGCCATGGGCAATAACATTGCATGAGACCATTTTCGGCGAGCTTTGCTGACTGGAAAGCACTGTGAAATGTAGTGCTCTGTGAACACCCCATCCTCTGATATGAACACCAGATGGAGCATTGGCAATTAACTGACGCAATTTTCTTAGTGTGCCAAGGCATGAATGTTGAAGGGTTCTCTGCTGCTTTTCAGCCTTCGGATACCGAGAGACTGATAGAGATGCCAAATCAATCTGACGTTGTATCCCTTCTATTATCTTAAGATGATTTTCATATTCATCATAATATAATACCTTCTTCTTCAATTGACAAAGATTTTTCCATATGTTGAGACGAATATCATGGATTCCATCATCCGTCAACATCTTTGGAATATCATACTGGGAGTCAACCAAAGGCCAAAACATGACTGGTACCTCACTTATCGCCAGTTTTTTCCTCATGTTCAGCATTTCCTCTTTATCATTAAATGAAGATTCTTCTACCTGTTTTGACCAGATTTGGTGTTTCCTTGTTTCTTCATCGGATTCAACAAGATTGGTAGAGAGATCATTGATCAAACTAGAAGATGCATGACTTAGGGGTGGTTCGGAGAATGGCCTACACCCTGGGCTATCTTTTGATTGAGAAAGTATTTCACTTGCCAGCGATAAAGCATCAGACATGACTAGTTTCTAATTTGCAAGTGCCTCAAGATAAGAGGGCTTTCTCGGCACTACATTGTTCACTGGAGTATTTTCCAGGCAATGTGAATCACTACTGCGGAGAGGACTTTCAAAGTGAAATTCATCATCATGGGGAGGACCACCATAATGGGTTATAGCAAAAGATGAGATCTCTTTCTCCTTGGTCTTCTGACCACACAGAGGGTTCTTGTGGATCTAATCTGAAGAAGAAACTTCAAGATTGACCGAATTTTCATGAATCAAGCCTTCATGAGGAAGTGTCTGTTGAAGACATTCAGAATTAATGTTCCCATTATTGGGAACTGAGGGAGTAGAATCTTGAATTCCGACAGATAAATGTCGAAGGGATTCAAGAACTCCAACATCGAGCAAGGCCTGGTTACAGATTGGCCTTTGATCTCCTGACTATGTTGGGAGGATCTTTTTCTTAGATGCCTTCTTACTCACTTTGGAAACCACTTGTTGATGAAAGTGGTTACTCTGAGCAGGTGCATGTGCCTGATCAGGAAAGATGGTCAGGTTAGGCTGACGATCTCCACTCAAATCAGGTGTATGTGCCTGACTTGGTTGTCCGTATGATATGGGGGAGTATGCCCCTTAACCCTCTTATACTGGAACAGATGTGTGTGTCTGTTCCGGAGTGAATCGTTGATGTGTCACTCCACTGCTAGGGATAGATTTATGTTTCTTTCCCTGAGATGATGCTGAAGTTGTTATGATATCCTGTCAAGCATCCAGAATATGAGCAGGAATTTGCTTCTGCTCTTTCACCATTGACAAAATATGTTTGGTGACTTCAGCCGTCGGAACGAGAATATACTTCCATTAAGTGCTTGGAGTAGGTGTATGTGTCTGCTCCTGTCCTCCTTTTCTTGTCAGTGAATCCTGACAGTACTCAAGTGTGGAGGCAGAGAGTTGAGTCTGCCTCCTGTTTGTCGTCGGGGCTTTCCGACTGACTTCTCCGTGCACTACCAAGCGAGACTATTGGTAGGTTTGATTAGTATTAGCAGGTGTATGTGCCTGCGGTTTACACTTCACCAAACGTGGTTGACGAGATCCATCATATGTAGTCAGGCGAGCCTGCTGACTAACTGATGATGTATAAGCAGGTGTATGTTCCTGCCTATAGTACTCCACTGGAATTGCCTGGCGGGATTGGCGTGATGCTGCCAGACGAGTCTGCTAGACATCGGAATTAAAACGGAAAGGTGTGTGTGCCTGTTCGTTGTTTGCCACCAAGTTCGGTTGGTGGACTTCTCCGGAGATGGAAGGGATGATAACCTTCCCATTGTTAACCGGATTCCATCTGTGGCGGTTCATCTTGCCTGCTCGGGTTCGAGGAACCTGAGCTGAATGCCTGGAGTCGATACCCTCATCATGTTGAGGGCGCACTACCGCACGAGTCTGGCAGCGATTGTTGATGGGAGCCCTCTGGAAGGACTCCTGTATTTTTTAATTAAGGCCCTGAGGGACCTGCTCATTCACTTCCTCGGAGTAAGGGAGTGAATGGAAATTGTGTTCTGGGGATAACGACCCGAAACGGTTGGAGACGGTAGTCAGCACCGCCTGCCTCTTGATCACTGGTCGTCGTTGTCCGGACAACCTGTGTGAGTTGTTCACTTTGAGGGCCTGTCAGGCAGCCTCCAGAGTTGGGATGGTACCGTGTTGACGGTATTCCTTAACCAGCTCATTTGATACCCAGCGTTGAAGACGCTGAGTAGGTGATGTCATCCTCAGAGCGGATGACGATCCAGTAGGAATATCAGCAATGGTATTTGTAGCAGCAGTATTCACAGATGTGAATTTGAGAGCAGCCATTATGGAAATACAGAAGATCTTGGAAAAGAGTGCCTGTTTGATATAACAGACGTAATCAAGATGAAATTCAGCTACTTCATCCTTTGGATGAGCACACATGTCAATGATTGTTTTTGTTAGCCCTCTTATTGAGTTTTAAATAGGGGCTTAACAAAGAGGTAAAACACCACTTTAACTTGGGTAAGGATTCACGTCAGGTTCACCATTTTTTGTTTCGCACGGAATTCAGGGATGACCTTTTGGACGGGAGATTCAAACGTTCCGATCGGTTTCTAGCGGTTTTGTTCGTAGAACCGGAAACATCCAATGATTCCACATCCGTTTGGACCTACTTTCCAAAGGTAGGTGCTCATTAGCTTGTGGACTGATGAAGTTTAGGAATTTGCATTGGTCAAGAGGATGGGAGATCAGACTCATCACACCTTTTTGAGGGGAATTATTGTCTACTCCAGGACTCTCTTTATAGATTTAAGTTATGTTCATGAATCCTTATTACATTAGCAAGTATAAAATGATCTTTCCTTTAGTTTTAACAATCAATGATTAAATATGTAAGAAATTTGGAGAATATTTTATATGTATTCGAGGTTCTTCATAAATAGAGAATCATCTGTATCTATTTAGAGATTCTTGGTCAATGGTATCCTTCAAAACATTTATATAAAAGTCTCTTGGTTATTATGATGACCAGGCTGGTTTTAAAGCCACTCAGTGGGGGACTTGAAGTTTATCGTCATTCAGAACGACATAGATTATTTCAGAGTAGGGATCGAACCCATAAATGGGCTACCTACGTATCCTTTGTTTTTGGAAAAGGAATTAGAACCCACATAGTTCGAGTAATAGAGTATGACGTTTATGATTGATGGCTCAAAGAAGGATGTCATAATTACTTTTTACATTCTAAGCTCACGTGAGTCATGCTCGGTGTGAGAAACAAGAGTTATTGGTAAAAATTAGACAATTGTGCCATGAAAGATGAAATCATAAAAAATGGTTTGGGGCTTATGTATATATGACTGCCCAGATAGATGAAGGTTTAGGATTTACTTTTAGGGAGAAAATCCAGGAACAGGGTCCATAAAGGTATATGTGCTTTATAGAGATTTGAATACTCTAACTTGGGACTTATTCCTAAAAAGGAAACCCAAATTAGGAGAGGATTGATAACTGAGTTTTACTCTTGATAAGGAATCCCAGATCAAACGTAAATTAGGACTGGTTAAGGAGAATTTAAGGGACTTGGGGCCTACTCCTGAAAAGGAAGCCTAAGATTTATGACTGGGACTTACTCCTGAAAAGGAAGCCTAGGTTAAGGATTAAGGTTTGGGGCTTACTCCTGAGGAGGATGCCCATATTTGAGATTGGGGCTTATTCCTAAGAAGGATGCCCAGGTTAGGGATTAAGGTTTGGGGCTTACTCCTGAGGAGGATGCCCATATTTGAGATTGGGGCTTATTCCTAAGAAGGACACCCAAATTAGAGGACTTGGGGATTACTCATAAGAAGGATGCCCATATTTGAGATTAAGGTTTGGGGCTTACTCCTGAGGAGGATTCCCATATTTGAGATTAGGGCTTATTCCTAAGAAGGATGCCCATATTTGAGATTGGGGCTTACTCATGAGGAGGATGCCCAAGTTAAGGAATTAAGGTTTGGGGCTTACTCCTGAGGAGGATGCCCATATTTGGACTTGGGGCTTATTCCTAAGAAGGATGCCCAAATTAGAGGACTTGGGGCTTACTCCTAATAAGGATTCCCAGGTTAGGGATTAAGGTTTGGGGCTTACTCCTGAGGAGGATGCCGATATTTGGGAACTTTAAGAATTTAGGACTTACTCCTGAGGAAGATGACCAGATTAAAGGACTTATAACTGGGGATTATTCCTAAAAAGGAGACCCAGGTTAAGGATTCTCTCATCTTAAAGGATGAGGTTGAATGAATGAACTCTCATTCTTTGGTGACATAAAGATGTATAAATCACTATGTTTTGATAGATATTCCACAGAATTCATTTCAAATAAGGAAGTCAAATCAAGAAATCATGCCATAAATGGCTTTGAAGAGTATCTTGAAGACTGAATCTTGAATAGGAAAGGTGAAATGGATTAATAGGGGTGAAATGGGCAGAAAAGGCACCCAAAAAAGAAGGGGCGCGCAAGTCTTGGAAGGCGCGCAAGTATTGCGGCGACGCGCAAGTATTGGTCGTGCAGGTATACCTGCGCGACATGTGGGGTACTTGCGTGATTTTCAACCATCATTAAAATACTTGAGCGACTCTTTCTTAAAAGCCTTTAGAATCCTCTTGAGGTTCTCCCAAAAAAGGGACGCGCAATTTCTATCGAAGGAATAAGGCGGCCCGCAAGTGTGATCACTTCCCTTAAGGGCTAGCCACTCAGGCGCAAAAGTGTTGATGAGTTTAAACACTTAGGCCTTCCTCCCTCTCTTTAGATCTTCCGTTCTAGGTAAGAAATTACCTTAGAAGTGTTCCGGAAGCTTTGAGAAGAGACTTTGGCGTCGGGAGCTTCAATCCGAGTTTCTGGAAAAAGATCCTCTTGAATGGGGTCCCACAGGGTCTATTTATAGGCAGGAGAAGACCCTGGGCGGTTACCGGGCGGTTATCACTTAGGTCGTGCAAGTCACTTGCGCGACCAAGGGCGTCGCGCAAGTGGACTTGCGCGACAGTGATATAACTTGCGCGGTGCAGTTGCTTTTGATCATTTGTTCATGCCTTTGTCGATTTTTGATATTTTCTTCAAAGTTTGAATCACTTTGAGCTCAGATATTCCCCTTTTCTGATCTTTAGATTCTGTGACGAAAGGAGCGTCAACAATTGCGAAAGAGGGTTTGATCTTGACACAGTTTAAATTCATGCAGTTGGGAAATTCTTTCAAAATGGAATGGCTTTCCCTAGTTCTTGGGAATTTAACCAGAAACATCTTACCACACTCAGATGTGATTGTGGAATGGTTTATAAACTATAGCTCAAAGCATATCTGAATCTCAGGATGGATATGAGGGATTAGTGGCCAAGAGGCATTCAAAAAGAATCATCACATAAAGAAGACTTTCCTTTGGCAGACGAGCCATGGGAAACAATATGCAGAGCAGCTAAGGGCATGGTATGCAGAGTCGGGCAAAGGTGTTCTAGGTTTAATGGTAGTATTCTCCCAATAGCTGGGAAATTACAGGGAAGTTGGGACTTAAGACCACTAGGTTTGGTTTATGGGAGTTTAGTTATTTTTTGTTACAAAGTATGATTCATGGGGAGAGGGTGTTTGGACCTGGGGGAGGAATTTTGCTATAAGATATCCCAGGAATGGGCAAAGTCATCCCTCTCACGCATGTGTGAGAGGATGATATGTGTAGGTCTGACCCATGCACTAAAAAAGTGGTAAGCCCCCTTTCTTAACTGAACCCATGAAGAGTTCTTTAAAGATCATATCGTTTATCATCATGTGGTAAGGACGGTCTCCATGAAGTTGTAACGTTATACGGTAAGAAAGAAGGGCATATTATATATACAAATAAATGCTTGTAACTGGGAACAATTTTGAATGCCAATGTACTTGGCCTTTGCTGTTTATTGTCATGTGGGAAGGAAGTTCTCCGTTCATCTTATCATCATGCGATAAGGATGCTATAGTAAATTTCACTCTTGATTAAAATGTAACCGAGTCTAAATACAACTATATTTCCAAGAAATGGGGAGGATGTATATAGTGGAAACTTTGATTCTGGGGCCTCTTAGATCAGGAGAAAGGATATGAGGGCTCAGGGGCCATTGAATGTACAGGGGTAGGAAGAGTGTCATGTGAGGATGACTTGCCTTTGGTAGATAGGACATGGGCTATCAATATGTGGAGACTTTGAGGGGATGGTATGCATATTCACGCAAATGTGTCTGTAGGTTGATGACCTTCCATGTCCGATGACCATGGAAGTTTATGACGATCAATGATTATCCGTGTCACAAAGTCTGATGTACGGAAAGGTTATGTATGGTCATGTTGGAGATATTAGTCCATAGTTATCTTTGAAGCTCAAGATATTCCCTAGGCTGATTTACCTTGAGCTTGTTGAATAATTTTATTTCGTGCAGTTTGAAATCATGTTGTAAAGATGATCTAATCTTAGATTAATGGTCATAGTGTTCAGATCAGTGTATGATGATGCTACAGTTACCTGTGGGATAATAGAATTAGGATGCTCTGGCGTACTCTAATCAGAAAGGGGGATGAAGGTGTAAACTTTAATCCTAGGGTCTCTCGAATCAAGATATGTGGTGTGGGGGATCTAAGGCTGGTAAGAGTATGAAGATAGGAAGAGCATCACCTGAGAAATACTTTCCATTGGTAGACGGGCTAGGGGCTATCAATATGAAAATCTGCTGAGGGAATGGTATGCATAGTCATGAAAAGGTGTCTGCAGGTCGATGACCATCCACTTATGATGGCCATGAATGATTATGAAGATCCGAGATCACTCATGACACGGAGTTTGGAAGATGGGGAGAGATGTGTCTAAGCAAACTACAAAAAACCATATTGCAATTGTCTGTTTGGTTAAACAAGCACATCTCTAGCGTTATGTTGTGGATGCAGACCGTCATAAGAACCAAATGTGGATACATAAGCTAACTAGGTAGGGGTATCCTGGAAATGTCTAGATGTTAATGGAGCAAAAATGTAAACCATTTCTTCAGAAATTTGTGGATCAGGAAATATGATATGGGGGGTCTGGGGCTGGTAAGCATACAAAGCTAAGAAGAGTGTCACATGAGGAATAATTTTCTTTGGTAGATGGTTCAGGGGCAATAAATATGCAGAGATGCAGAGGGAATGGTATGAATAGTCATGAAAAGGTGTCTGTAGGTCGATGACCTTCCACTTCGGATTGCCATGGGTGATTATAAAGATCCGCAATCCTCCGGTTCATGGAGTCTGATGCATGGGAATGATGTATCCAAATGTGAAAGGAGTGTACAAACCATGGTTTAATGTGTATCTTGAGTAGATTATGACTTGTACCATTTAGTTTATCATCATGTGATAAGGATGATTAATGTGCAGATTATTATCATGTGGTAAGGATGAGGATCATTTTTTAAATCCGTTCATCTTAGTGTCATGCGATAAAGACATTTGCTGTTATTGGGGGGGGGGGGTGGATGAGCGAAGAATCAAAAATCCTAGTGTCACTACGTATCCTGTGAGGGCAGGAATCACGTAGCATGTAGTTCTCAAATCCCTTGAAATAGAAAGGGGATTCCTATGAAAATCTGACTCATATGCGGGAGGGGGGAAATTTTTTCTATATGGTAGCTGGGAAAGGATACAAAAACCCCAACTTCACTACATATACTGCAAGGGAATGAATCAAGATGCACATAGTTCTTTGAACAAGTCACAATAGATAAAAAATTCCAGGAGATCAATGTTTTCTCAGGTGAAGACACTATCTCATTATGCAGTATAAATTAATGTGACTAGGTCATATTTCTCTTAGTTTAGGGTCATAGAGTTCATAACGGTGTGAAACTGTTTATAGTCATGTCGCATGGAAGAATTACCATGCTATTTAACATCATGAAGTAAGGACATTGAGCATTTTTAATTTAATTTCATGCAACTCGGACAATTTACTATGCAGTTTATTATCATGCAGTAAGGACAACTTTCTCATAGTTTAGGGTCATAGAGCTAGAACCTCTTGCAATCACTTTCAAATAGGGGAATATGCTCTGTTTTTATAGCAGAACCGATGTGAATAAGGATAGGGGCCTCTGGTTAACACTTCAAGGAGAAAAATCTTGGATAGTTTGAGGTCACAATACTTGGATTATTGGCTCTTGGATTAGGGTCATAGAGTTCAGACCGGCGCGGAATAGTTTATTGTCATGTCGCAAGGATAAAGTACCATGCTGTTTAATGTCATGTGGTAAAGACACCATACTATGCAGTTTATTGTCATGGAGTAATGACATACTAATTTGAAGTTTATTTTAATGTAGTAACGACATCTAGGGCTTGACAGTTTAACGTCCTACAGCTCGGACGAAAAACTTCTCTTCTGGTTACATGAAATATTTCTTTAGAAATATCACATTTGAAGGAGTGGTGGTGAGATTCCCATCCACTGATATCATTGAATATGCTCCATTAGAGTATAATTTTTGTATGATATATGGTCCCTCACACTTTGTCTCCAGATTTAGTGGTTTCTTTCCAGGTATCATTGGGGTTCGGAGGACCAATACCAATTCTCCTTCGAGGAAATTCCGAAGACAAAACATTTTATTGAAGGCCCATGCAATCGAGTTATGATATAATTCCAGGTGGTTAAATGTGTTCCAATACTCCTCATATAGTCACTCCAATTCATCAAGTCACTTTTCCGCTCTCTCATTTCGGATAGTTGATCACAAATGGCAGTGCAGAGTGATGAGAATTGGATTTCAATGTAAAGAACTTCTTCTATTCAGTATACTAATTTGTATGGAGTATCATAGGTAGTGGTGAATGTTGTTGTTTGATAGGCCCCCAAGGCATGGACAAGTTTTTCTAGCCCTGACTTCTTGTATTTTTCCTCCATTTTCTAGAGTATGTTAGATAGGGTCTTATTGAAGGCCTCTATCTGTCTGTTAGTTGCTGCATGGTAGAGGGATGAATGGTTGGTCTTGATACAAAATTCATGGAATATTTTCTAGAATTTTATAGAGTATAAGTTGGTGTTTTTGTTCGTCAGTATTTTATGAGGGACACCAAATCTGGTGATGGTATTTGATATCATGAAGCGGACAATTCTTATTGCCTTGACATCCTTAAGGGGTGCAACTTCTTCCCACATGGAAAAGAAGTTGGTTTCTATGAGAATATATTTGAATTTTTTGGACATGGAAGGAGGATATAGTCCCACAACATCTCTTCCCATGATGGATAATGGCTAGGAGTACTTAGATTGGTGAAGTAGCTTCGGTGGCTGATGAATGAAGTTGGCATGAATTTGGCAGGAGTGACATTTCATGGTAAAGTTCATGCAATCCCATGTCAGGAAGAGCCAATGGTATCCATGCCTTCGAATTTGATTAGAATGATTGGATCCTGATTGATATGATCCAAACATTCTAGCTGGGACATCTTTAATGATGGTTGCAGTCTCTCCTCCATCAATTCATCTGAGAAGTACTACATCTAGGCCTTTCTTATAGAGGACCTTCTACTAGATCATGTCACCATATAAGACAAAATTGACTACCCTTATTCATATTTTCACTCTTCCAGTCCTCTCTGGTAGAGGTTATTCCATATAAAAGTAGTTTTTAATGGGGTTCATCCAGCCAAAAGCAGGATAATATGGCACAAGGATAGGGATGACTTCATCGATTTCTTCCTCGTTAGTTTGAACAAACGGTAATACCATTCGATGGTGAGCAATGCTGATAACTATTTCATCCTGGTCTAGGTTATCTAGAGCTGTGGCCAGTTTTGATAACACATCGGCATGGGTATTCTGAGACCAGGAAACATAGGTCAATGTCAGTTCTGTGGGGAACTCTTCCATTAAACCTCTGATGTAGTCGAACAGGGGGATAAGATCCTCTTTCTTAATAACATAGTCACCATTTACATTATTAATGAATAGTTATGAGTTTCATTTTACTTTAAGGTGATACACTTTCACCTAGAGTACGAGCTCTATACTTGCAATGAGGGCCTAGTATTCCGCCTTATTTTTTTGCATCCTTCTAACAAGAAGAAGTAATATGAAAAAACTGCATACTCTGGGGATATGATTATGACTCCTTGCCCCACCTTGTCAAACTTGGGGTCTTCCATTATTTTACCTTTAGGTCTTTTGGATGCACCGTCAAAGTATATTTCCCACGACTGGGAATCCTTTTTCATAGAGAAGACATCTTCATCAGGGAGTTCAACATCTGATGAGGCAGTCTCTATTAAAGGATGATCTTCTAGAAAATCTGCCAATGCGTGGCCCTGGATAGCGTTTTGAGGAACAAACTAGATGTTAAACTACTAAAGGATGACTGCCAATTGGGATAGGCATTTGTTCAGCATTGGATGGCTAAGGATGTAATTAAGCGGATTACTATGTGAGATTAGAAGGACTTCATGGTGATGCAAATAATGTTTCAACTTCTTGATCGTGAATACCAGATCCAAATATATCTTCTTGATATTTTATTACTGGTTCTCACCTTCAATCATGGTTTAGATAAAGTTATAAAGGTATTTCTCACTGCCAGCATCATTCTTTTTCACGAGGAAGGCTCCTAGTGACCGCTCTCAGGTCGTCACATACAGTATAAGTGGCCTTACTTCAACCAGTGACATGAGAAATGATAGAATCAATAGTTAATTCTTGAGGATATCTAATTCCACTTGGAAATCATTAGTCCATTGGTAGGTACCTCCCTTCTTCACCAACCTTGTAATGGGAAGGCATTTGCCTTTGAGGTTGGCTATAAAATTCCTGATATAGGCGAAATGTCCTTATAGTCATCATAGTTTAGTGAGGTTGTGGAGAGGTGTAAAACCAAGGATATCCTTTTTCGTCTCAGGGTCTATTTCGATTCCATGAAGGCGTATGACGAATTTGAGAAATTTTCTTGATGTAACCTCAAAGTAACATTTCAAGGGGTTCATCTTCAAGCTATGTTGCTGAAGTTTGATAATGATTTTTTTAAGGTCTGGTATGTGATCTGAGAACTGTCATGATTTGAAAACCAATTCATCAACCTAACATTCAACGAACTTCCCCAGGTATGATTTGAAAATAAGTTGCATGGCACATTGATATGTGGTTCCATCATTTTTCACACAAACGGGCATGACCTGGAAGAAAAATACTCATTGGGGGACTTGAAGGTAGTGGATTATTTATCTTCTCAGGCCATTTGGATTTGATTATATCCAGAATAACCGTCCATGAAGGAGAGAGTCTCATTTTTAGTTGTCATATATATCCATAGTTTGGTGATCGAGATCGAGAAATCGTCCTTCTTGCATTGCTGCTTAAGATCTCTAAAATCGATGCAGGTGCGGATATGTCGATTATTCTTTTTGATGGGGACTATTTTGTCCAACCCTATGGGATATTGGACCTCTAGAATGATGTCATATTTGATGATCTTGTCGAATTCAGCCTCTATCTTGGTTGTATATGTGGGGTGCGTCCTTCTAGTGGCATGCTTGTAGCCTCAATGATCTTATGGTTGGCCAAGGTGGTGCGTCACCACCTTAAGATTGAGTCCTAGAATTTCTGTGTAATTCTAGGTGCAAAAATCTCGATGATTCCTCAAGAAGGAGGTATATACCTGTTTTTTCTAGGAATACATAGATGCACTAATGATAGTGGGTCTCTGGTCTTCTTTAGTACCCAGGTTTATTTCCATGAGTTCATCAATAGTGGAAGAGATACCCTCTTCGAATGTAGGAGGGGAATCACTAAGGTCATCTTCCTCATCTTCCCCCAAACCCACCTCCTCTTCTCTTTCTAATGGGGAGAGGGCTCTTGACATGGGCTCTCTAGAGCTCAAAGGCAAGATGTCGCATGGACGCTCTATGGAGGAAGTGACTTCCTCTATCTCAATTGGTTGTGAGGAAACCTTTACAGAAGGAGTTGAATGGGGGTGACAAGTGTCTTGTTCTTCTTCTTCATAAAAGTGTGTGGCAAGGATATCTTGAGACTCCAAGGATAGGGTATGGGAACCCTTGCTCAAGGATATTTCCTCAGACAAAGGGTCAGCAATTGATTCTGTGTTGTTAAACTCAGTTTTCACGACTGAGATCATGAGAATAACTGAATACGCATCCATACTTGGATTAATTCTCTAAACATGGTTGATGGGAAACACGTACTCTTCACCGAGCTACATGAGGGGGTCTTTGGGAACCACTTCTAGACCATTTAGGGGGGGGGGAATCAATACCATCAATTATAGATGTCTTCACCTTTTCCTCATAAAATCTAACATTAATGTAATGAGAATCAGAGATCTCGAAAGGGGCCTTATTAGTGCACAATGTCCCACCTTTTCCATTGACGTAATATTTGATACACTTGTGTTTGGAGGTAGGAATGTCCATGTGTTGATGCATCCATGACCTTCCTAACATGGCATTGAATGTTGTGTTTTGCTGAACCACCAGGAACTATTAATGGGCCACAAGGTCACTAAAATGGGTTCCGGGCTTGATTTTTCCCATTGACATATGTTCGATCTTATCATAACCCAACTGATTTGTGGCCTCGGGTGTCAGATTGTCCTCATTGTAGCCCAACCTACAAATTTTTCATAGTGGGATAAGGTTGAATCTGGAGTCCTTATCGATGAATACTTTCTAGACATCTACATCATTCAGCATGCCAATCACATATATGGGTTTGGTGTGTCTATGAATGGGGGAATCATAATCATGACAAGTGAAGAAAATCACTCCATTTCATCCAACTAGGATAGTCTCCATTCGATATATCTGGGCGGCAACAACATCAACTTGAAATTCCTAGGGGCTGAGAAGGGCTTCTATGAGTGCCTCCTTAAGGTCTGCTGAAAAGCTCTGGGCATCCAAGATTGATAGCTTGGCTGGTATTGAGGCCATATTCTTTAGATATCATACGTTTTCTCCAGAGGCCGACACTACTCCATTTGTGGGAGATCATTAATGGGTACTTTAGGGTATGGAGCATGATATAAGGAGGGACCTATTGTAAAGGAAATAGTTGGTGGTGCTCCTCCATTCTGGGGACCTTACCTGGTCAGTTTACTTGTGCTCCCTTGAAGGTTAGACACTTATTTCTCCTTTGATGTGTACCGAAGAATAATGGGGCCAATGTGGCTGCTTGTGGGGGAAAGAGAATATTCTTTCTCCTACTAGATCCATGGAAGTGTTCCTCCGTGAGTATCTACAAGATTAACAGTTTGATCTAGGGTATAATCATAGGGTTGGTTCTGGCCATGGAAGTTTCTGCCCTGGTATCCACTACTTCTATGATTCCTCTTTCTGGTCCCCTCATTGAGTGTCGGGAACTTGGGTTCACAAACATATTCTTTATCAGAGAATGGTTCAATTAAATGGATGACATTGATGGAACTGAAGATTATTTCCACGTTCTATGACATATTATCCTTATCGGCTACCACTGATGGTGCCGTTTGGTAGGTCGGTGCCCGTTGTGTCAAGCCTGTGGGCATGAAATCCAAAAGTTTCAATGATCTCTTTGGCCCAGTCATAGAATTCTCCTCTTTTGTATGTTTCTTCCCTATCTAATTACACCTAGATGACCAGCTTAAGGAGGGTTATGAGGCCGAGGATGATGGATGTGTTTCATTAGGAGCTATTGGTAGCACAACCGATTGTTGTAATTGAGCTCAGAGTGTGCCATGATCTCGGTTGACCGTCTTCTGAGTCATCCCACCATCTAATTTCTTCTCCCTATTGCTAACAACCTTTTTCCACTCCTCCCCCTCATCTAGGTTGGTGGTTGAAATATATGCAATATGTGTTGGGGGATGTCCTAGCTTGACCTTCCCCGAGTCCACCATCTTTTGTAGGATTTCTTTGATGACAAAGCATTCTTGAATACTGTGTCCTAACATCCAATGGTTGGGGTAATAATCAGGTCGGTTTTCAAGTCTAACTTCATCAGGATTTCATGGATATGATAATTTGAGGAAGTTTCAATTTATGGCTGCTATGAAATAGCCATGAACTTTGTCCTCTCAGAATGAGTAAAATTTATTTCCTCATTCCTAAAATTGGTCTCACATAGGTCCTCTTGGATAGTCTCATCAGGGCAGAGGCAGTCGTTGATACGAAGGAGGCCCTTGGAGATTCTTCGGAGGCCTAGACAGTGGAGTAGGTGTGGGGTTTTTCTTGAACATGAAAGAGGATTATTTATCTCTTCCTTCTCTCTTTTAATGTTACTGTGAGGCTATTCGAGACTTGAGGATAGTCCTCAGTAGGGAGTCTTCGATTCTATGGGCAATGGCAAAGAAATCCTAGAATCTGGTAGTGCATTTCACTAGTATGAGTGGCGTTCAAATATCATCTCGGAGGTTGTCAATGCATAAAACATGCATCTCGTCCTGGGGCAGTGGCCTATTCAGTGAGTATGTTAGACCCTTCCATCTGGCGATGAATTCTGAGACCCTCTCATTCTCCATCTATTTGCAAATCATGAGGTCTCTAAAAGTCTTTTTAGGAAACTTTGAGATGAAGTGGAACACGAATGGCTGCCATAGATCCTCCCATCCTTTTATTGACAGATTTGGAAAACTTTTATACCAGAAGAAGGCTGAACCATGTATGGTATTCATGAATCATCTGAGTTTAACTGCTTCTTATTGCTTCAGAGTTATATTCATAGGGTTTCAATAAGACTCATAGTGAATCACATGTTGTTTCGGGTGACCACATCCATTTAATATAGGGAATACATGGCTCATAAAATTTTGTGGAGGTGGAACACTACTCACCCATTCTGGGTAAGGTTTTTGTTCTGGTTGTATTAGAGTGTGTCGGTCTTCTGTTACATCTAATCAAGAAGTTAGTGCTTTGGTGGCATTGGAAAGACCCTGGAGTACATCCTGTTGTGCCTGATCTCGAACATATATATCCTTGGGTATTACTTGCAGTTCTATCTTGGTTGGTACTTGAGGCACATATGCCATCAGTGACACCTTTGGATGATTTAGATGTACTCACATCAGCTGCTTCCTGAGTGGAGAGAAGCATTGGTATGCTTCTGAATCCATGTTCTTGTAGTTGGATTGTCTTGGTGTCGCGCTTGGAAGGGGCCCCAACCTAGTTTCATTTTCCAGGTCAAACCTTTTTTGTTGAGGTGAACATGTTGTACGTGCATGGTGTGAGTTATCTTGGGGAACGTGTTTGATAGGACAGTTCCTTTGGAGTAGCTTGGCATTAATCTGCCTTAGTTCCTTCATTTTCTCCTCCGGCCGAGCGAACCTCTCTTCGAGTGTGAGATGATCGTTTGAGTTGAGAGAAGGAGGTGGGTTGAGAAAAAATTGGCCTTTGTTTGTATCTCTATTGGTGACTCGTTGGAAAAGTGTAGGGGGATTTTCTGGACCATCCAGGTTCAGGGTGGCCCTCGGGTTCTGTGTGTGCACGCCTACTGGCTCATTGTGAATCACATTCTGAACATAACCATCTTATCCCAATCCATTTAGATTTGCATAATCTTTGTTTCCCTTTGTGGGGTTAATATCTTGGATTCTGATAGATTCATAATACTAGGTGGAGGAGGTTTCATCTTCCATGTAGGAAGAGAACCTTCCGCCCCTCATACTGGTTTTCCTCCTTATATCCCGGGATTTTCTTCGGGTCTTTTGACGATGGGTGAGGTGAAATGATACTTGGTGAAACCTTATGGAACACCTACCTCTTAGATGGGATGATGAATCAATGGATATGACTAGATATAAATATCCTCTTTAGACTATCATCCCCAAAAGAGAGAATACTAATTTGCATGGGGAAAGTTTTTGTTGGGGTAAAAAATTCCCCCAGCCATGGGGCTAGGGTTCGCTCCGTTCCTTGGGGACTATGACTCTTCCCATTTTGTGGGTCTTATGGGGGAATTTTTTATTAAAAATTCCCCTAGCCCTACAATCTGGGGTTGTTCCCATGTTTCGAAAACTGCTACTACTATCAATTCCTGTCTAATCTCACATTCTGCCATTCGAGGGTGAGACAATACTAGTGTCGAGTTCACCTATGAATTAATTATCTCTTGGGAGGAAAGCACTAATCACTGATTGGATTTTCTTATATGAGAATCCTACTAAATGTTCTCAGTAGCCTGATTCATGGGTTTTTTAATGGCACACTCTCGTCAGGCCTAAAACTTTTGAGACTTACTCAAGTAATGTTTCTATAATTTCTGTCACCTCTCATGAATAGGAAATTTATTTGATTGCCATTTTGAAGGGATAGAGTTTCAAGAAATTATGCCAACGAGTTTTTCTAGACGGTATGTGGAGTGAAATGCAGAGCTCCATGTTCATCCCATCCTCGGATATGAACTCACGTTGGCGCAACATCAATAAGGTGACACAATTTGTGTAGTGCATCGGGGTTGGTTAACTCATGGTCCCTTTTTCACCTCTCTGATCACGGTCATCGCGCCGAAGTAAGGGCTTCCAGGTCAATGTGATGTAGCTCTTCTCTTATTGTCTTGACGTGATATATGTACCCTTCCTATGATAGGAAGATTAATTTCAATCGGTGGAGGGTTGTCTAAATTTGGGAGTGGATTTCATTTATTCTTCCTTCTAAAAACTCTCTTGGTAAGTCGATGTGAGAGGTGTCTGTGGGCCAAATCATTACAGGTATATCATCCATTACCATTGGTTTCCTTAGGTGCAATACATCAGCATGCACCTCCACCAGCAATTCTTCTACTTGATCAACACAACTAAGACACTCCTTGATAGTATGATCAGAGGTAGTGGGGCTGGTAGGGAACGAATTGTTATGCGGGTGGATCCAGGGCTACTCAGAGGATGAACGTGGTCCATGACCATATATTAATTGAAGAAGAATGTCAATGATAGTTGATTGGTAATCATACATGCTCGATTACCTCCTTTTGAGTTCCTTATCATATGAGGGGTTTTCTGTACTTGATTCGATAGGGGGAGGAACTTATGGTTGGTATGATATGTCACCGTGGAGAGGACCTCCATAGTTGGCACTGTAGTGGTGAGGACTACCATTGCAGCTTTAGGTCCGACTGCCAAAAATAATTCTATTGGGCATACCCTAGAGAGGACTTTCAGAGTGGTCTGTAGCATGGGGAGGACCTTCTTGTTGTTCAAGGACATTGCGGGGAGGGCCTTCGCAATGGCAGTCATTGTGGCGAGGAAGACCATCATGGTTTGGCGTTCGGTGTGCATCCTGGGGAGGGCCTTCATGACACACTGCTACAAGGGGGGGGGGGGACCTTTTTATTTCTTACGGCCATTCTGAGGAGGACCTTCGCAGAGGTAGCCATGATGGTGAGGAAACCATCATAGCTACCATAATGGGGAGGACTACCATCACAGCTGTCGTTGGGAGAATATCTATGGGGCACAATCAGTGGAGGGCCTTAAAAAATGTACCATAACAAGGCGAGGTCCTTCTAGTTTCCTGATTTCTCTAAGGGGACGACCTCCGCTATTATAATGGAAAGGACTACCACCATAATATGATGCCTGAATGCATGAAATATTGTTGAAATGTAACTCCTGAGTAGGACCTTCAGGGCAGGCCATGACAAGGGGAGTACCTTCTTGTCATGATGAGACATAATTGGGTGGAGGACCTCTACAGTTGTGACTATGATGGCAAGGACTACCATCATAATTTGTGGTCCCACTAAACTGAGAGTGTTTGTAGTGTATACCCTTGGGAGGACCATTAGGGTAGACCGAAGAAAGTGGAGGACCTTCTTATTTCTTGATTTTCTGGTCACGCTGACGGATTCCATGACTCAGATAAAAATAGTAACTCTTAGGATTGATCGTCATATGCCCACGAGGGAGGCCCTCATGGGTTCTTTGGGGAGGACCTTCAGAGCAGCTGGTAGCGACATTGATGGAAGGTCCTTTGCAAATTCTATTTCTTATCCCATAGTATTTTAAAAGGTTGGTAGGATTATGATCCTTTGGGACTTGTTTGGCGGTGATGAGAACCCTAGATTACAGCAAAGTGGAGTCATGGACCCCCTATTTTTTTCGACTGCCTTCGGTGTGTTTTGGGAGCTCTGTTGCTGGTAGTGGGGACTGTCTATGGCTGACAATGATCATCACCTCTAGGTCCCTATCTAATTGGGTACCGTGATGCTGCCGAGATACGCCGATGAACATCTTGAGTTTTGGAAGGGATATATGCCTGCCCTAGAGCATCCAACATTTTGGACGGGTGTCCCCTAGTTGGAGTGAGTGAGTATACTCGGTCCCATAGATCTTTTATCATGGGATATAGTCAAATACCCTCCTAGGTGAAAGTATGGATGAAGATCTACTTCTAGGTGGTTATCTTGTCTCTTAGTTGAGTCACCTCAATTGGGGAGCCATGCTCATGGGCCCAAGTCCTTGTTGTTGTTGCTGATGTAATTACATTCTGGAATGTCTGCTTGATATGGTCCAAGATCGATACCTGCTCCTCCATAATTTCTAGGATATGTAAAAAGACATCCTTGTCTGGAATGTGTATGAGGTACCATTCCATTGTAAGAGTAGGAATGAACTAATTTGGTCTTCTAGTGGTCAGTGGATACGAACGATTCTCCTATGTCGAGGCAGGTGAACGAATCTACCCCTATGTTGGGATATGCCAGCTTACTTCTCAGTTTTCCACCACATCGGGATGACTAACATTACTTGCATTCGCATGGTGCTGGCCCGGTATATGTTAGTGTTCCACCGTATTGAGTAAATGGCCACTATTGGCAGGGAGACGTGCCCACCTGTTTATCACCATCATATTGGGATGGCGGGCGTCAGGAGCATCTGCAAGGAGCTGGTCCAGCAGGAACAGAAATACCACCACATCTGGTTGGTGGTCTTCATGATCCCGAGTAGGTAGAGGCACCTGCAGGGTAGGTTCTGTCGTATATGGGTGATCGGCTTGACGAGGCTCAGCTGGGAGGCACACATGCTCATGGGTTTCCACCATGTTGGGATGGAGGGATTTGGAAGAGTGGATCGGTGCATGGGCCTACCTGTGATATGTCTCCGTGTCTGAGTAGTGGAGTTCTTACTCAAGAATAAGGGTGATGACTGGTTTCTGGTTGTATATTCACTTCCATAGGTGGGCGGTCCGGGGGGCCAAATATCGGGGAGTGTGGTCATGGATCCTCAGGGTGGTATCCTCTTCAGGGTGAGGATACAAGGTTGCAATGTAGTTTTGACGAAATCTTCCAGTAGGGGTCATGGATCAGAACCCCCTTCTAGTGGGGATGAATTCAACAGCATCGACCTCATCCACCTCCGTAAGATAACAAAGGTATTCATTTCCAAGTTCTAAAGAATGGATCTCGAAATTGTTTGAGACTGCTACAGGCACCGCCTGGAACTTCTTCCTCGATCACTGCTAGGATGGTGTTCAATTGGACTTATCCAACTGGTGGGTGTACATTTCCACCTCCATATTTGGGAGGGAACCGCTAAGGTGGTATTCTCATATTAGTGCATCCGAGACCCAGCATTGAAGAAGCTGGGTGGGTGACGAGGTCTTCTACTGATTGTGAGGCCTAGTCTGCGCGTTGATTGTCTTGTGGGTCTGTGAATTCCTTTGCGATTCCATTGGATCGAAGAAAGATCTACTACATACCTATAATACATTTGGAAATTAAAAATTGCAAAATCCATCAATGTAGCATCTCATAATCATAAGCATAATTAATGACTTTCTTTGTCCCTCCTTTTGAGCATGAAAGGGGGCGTGAAGGGGGGTTATTTAACCACCATAGTTGAAGGCTTGCGGATGGGTCCATTTTTTTATTGGTTATAGACCGAACAAGATGGCCTGCTGGATATTAATCATCCATTAAGTGTTACGGAGAATTTCAGATTAAGGTAAATCTATCATGCTGGTTAAAGATTCACATCAATTTCACCTTTATTATTTTGAAAAAAGGGGGACGTGATCGGTTACCATGTCTGATTAAACGGAGTCAGTTTAGTTTAATAATTTCTTTGAGGATCCCTATCTTTGTGGCCTCGCCTTGTCTGCAATGGGTTCATTTGTGGAGCTAGGAAAGCCCAACAGTCCTTGTATCCAACGATCCATGGACCAACATTCCAAAGGGAGGCACTCGTTGGGTGATATTGACAATGATACTTAAGAACTCAAATAGGTCAGTAAGATTAGAAATTGGGCTCATAACACCTTTTGGAAGGAATTATATCCTATTTCGAGACTCTCCTATATATTTAAGACATGTTCATATGTTATTTAATCTTTGGTTTATCCCCAAGTATAGTATCAATAGATTACCCTGGGGTTTCAATTCACATGTATACGCAGGTATTTCAAACTGTCTATATCCAAGGTTTACCATCCCTCATTAGATTGACGATTTTGGGGAAGTTTGAGTTTTTTCAGACATCACTGGTCTCAAGCCTTATAATGGGGTGCCCTAGAGTTTGTTGTCATCGAGGGGGGGACTAAGAGTGAATTAAGCATCTGGATTGAACCCGTGATATGTGCTTCCTACGTATCATAGGGAAAGGAAAAAAAAATCATGTTGTTTGGTTCCACATAACAGGATACATCATCTTTTATGGTCATGTGACAAGGACCCAACTATACAATTTAATTTCATGTGGTAAGACGTCTAGGTGACAAGTGCCTACTCGAGGTTGGTGCGGGACTTACACCGAAGTGGCCCAGAGGATGCAAGGGAAAATTATTTCCTGGTATTAGGTATGTTATTTCTAGGGGAATGAGGACAAAATATGATAAGGATAGATGGGTATCCAACATGGAAGTTGACTTATGCTTAAGGAAGGTTTACTAAAAATCCTGGTTGGTTGGGAATCAAGGTGCATGTAGTTCTAAAAGGTCATGGCTTACACACGATAGTCAAATTTCAAGGGCGTAATTGGCATCCCATGTTAAGGAATGGTGTGGGATTACATGTTGTTGGTGGCCCGAGTTGGGATTGAGCCTTAGGAATGTGTAATATATACCCTGCATAGAATACATGGATAAAAACCCACGTCGTTCATTCTAAATTCTTCATTTTATGGACCCCATGATCATCAAAAATATCTAAGTCCACGTGATTCATGCTTGGTGTGAGAAATAAGAGAATGTGAAAGATTCGGCAAGCCACACACTTTTCCCTTACTAAGGGGAGATAAGGAAGATGATGGTGGAGGGGAAGGGCAGAGACTATGAGACATTACTTCCCCATGGTGTCGAGGAGGGAACGAAAGTAGAAGTCTTGTTGGCGGAGGCCATGGTACAGTGGGGGTGGGAACAAAACAATGAAGCTTCCTGGATGAAAGGGGAAAGGATGTTATTATCCAGAGAGGATGGTGTGTGACTTACTCCAGGAAGGATTCCCTATTACTCTCTTTAGGGGAGGGGAGAAGTGCACACTGCAAGCACCCATTGAATGGAAAACCAAGTGGGATCCCTCAATTCTGAAGAGTGGAGAGGCCGAATGGGGCTCTCGGGCTCGAACTCTGGATTACCATGGGTATGTAAACATAGTGACATGAAATAATGTGCAAAAATGTTTTATCATTCCAGTCTGGTGGATTTTGAAGAGGCCTTGGCATGGTGTAAATGGATAGGTTACTGAAGAGATTCCAGAGGATTGGACTGAATTGGAAGTTCCTTATCTGACTTGGGGGATAGATACATCGAAGGCCTTGGAGGACCACATGGCCATATGAGATGTGGCACCCTTCGCATAAGTAGGTGATACACGGGTGGAGAGGCCATCCGTGTACCAGTGTGGTACGTTGACTAATGTGAATTTCGTGTACCGGAGTTATACGCATCTTCGGGTTTGGTCAGCATACCAAGTTGGTACGCAACACTGGAGTCCACTCGAGAGGAGGCGGCTAGGGGCAGTGCCGGTCAAAGCATCTCCCACGTAGGGGGGTGCAATGCAGTGCACTGGATCAAAGAAGGGGCATTGGATCTCTAGTTCCCAAGGAGTGAATCTGCCTACAGGTCGTGATTTTTGGTTCACCAATTTTAGGTTTGTAGTTTACCAATTTATTTATGCATTCGTCAGTTATTAACATTTCAACCTGAGTTTATACCTGTTGCTTGTTCTCGAATAAGAACATCACTATATGTGAAATCCTAAGCTCCCAAAAGCCTCTTCCTTCTTAGAAAGTCTGAGGAATTCCTTCAAAGATCCGATCAGCAAAAATACGATCCTCAATGAGCCGGTACCTTTCTTCTTCCCTTGACATCATTTTATAGAAGGGGAAAATGTATTATCTATGGTCTTTCATAACCTTGAGCAGAGGCCCATGATAGAAAACCTGGCCTATGGATGACTTAGTCAACCTGAGGTTTGCGGGAAATATTTAATTTACCTCTTCTAAGAAACAACATGGTCACAATGGTGCTTTATAGCTGCACAGGGCACTGCCTCTATTTCACGAATGACGCGGTGCACAATGGGGGAAGGGGGGGGGGGTCTGCCTAGTTCTTTGATGGCATGGTTTGCAACTGTTCACTAGTCCGAACTCACTTCTCAGGCTATTTGGTTCACTCCCGTGTAGGATCTCCACCCCCGTTTCGTGAACGATAGTATCCGCGGGTGGCGTGGTTCACCTAACTAGCCGTGTACCATTGATGATGAACCGGAACGAATACAGGTTAGGTCCTTTACCATTTTTTTTTAGCATTATTCCTATTTTTCCCAAATTATTGATGAATATTGGGTAGATTCTTCCACTGATTTTAAGGAAGTATATTCCTTTCCTTCTATGGATTTTTTCAGGACCCTACGGGGGTCCCTCAAAATTTTTAGGTGGTTTTTGGGACATTTGGGGTTTTGGGGTTCTTTAGTGATTATTGATTGGTTTTAGAATCTTTTGGGGGTATTAGGGTATTTTATGGTCTTTTTGGGTCTTAGTGAATTTTATGGCCTTTATGGGTTTTAATATCTTGTAGGGTTTTTTTGATTTTTCGAGTCTCTTAGGGGTTTAGGGTTTTTAATGTTTATAGGATACCTAATGTTAGTTCATATTTTTTAGGCATTTTAGGGTTAAATTTTATTTGTTTGTATTATTTTTAGTTATTTTTTAGTGTTTTAATGGTTTATTAATTTTAGTGGTTTTAAAGAGCCTTTAGGGATTTTTTGGTTTTTAGAATTTTTATGGTCTGTTAGGGGTTTAGGATATTATGTAATTTTATTATTTTTGGGGTTTTATCTACTTTTAGGATTTATATTGTGTTTTAGGTCCTTTTAAGGATTTTTAGTTTCTTTTTTGGTGTATTTAGTTTTTAGTGTTTTAATGGATTTTTTGGCTTTTTGTGTTTTATGGAATTTTAAGGTTGTTTATGGGTTTTTGGATTTTTAGGATATTTTCATGGGTTTTAATGATTTTAGTGTTTTTTAGTGTTTTTTTTGTTATTAGGTTCTTTTATATTTTTTGGTTTTAAAAGTTTTTATATAGTTTTTAGGGATTTTTATATTTTTAGTTATTTTTGGGGATTTAGGGTTTTAGAGGTTTTTTGTTTTTTAGGGTTTTTAATAATTTTTATGAAATTTATAGTTTTTACAGTTCTTTTATGGGGTTTTTGGGTTTTATAGGTCTTTATGGATATCTATGGTTTTCTAATGTTTTTAATGGTTTTGAAAATTTTTAAGGGTTTTTAATGTTTTTAGTACTTTTTCTTAGATTTTAGGGGTATTAAGATTTTTAATAAATTTTAGGGTCTTTATATGGGTTTTTGTAATTTTTATGTGTTTTAAGATTTTTATGTCATTTTTAGGGGTTTTAAGACTTACTTAGGGTTTGATGATATTTTAAAATTTTATTTTGGTGTTATTAAAGTATAAAAAAATTAGGGTGTATTAGGGTTTTAGAGTTTTTTAGGGGTTTTAATGATTTTTATATATTTTGTATAGTTTGTCATTTTTTATATGGTTTTATGGGGTTTCATTTATTTTTAGTTGTCTTGTGGTTTTTTTATTTTTAAAAGGGGTTTTAGGGTTTAAATGGTTTTTAGGGTTTTTACGAGTTTTGAGTTTTAAGGAATTTTTTTTGGTTTTTAGGGGTTTTATAGTTTTTTAGAGTTTTAGGGTTTTTAAGTATTTAATAGGATTTTAGGGGCTCAATAGGGGGTGGGTTTTTGGGTTTTTTTGGTTTTAGTTTATTAATTTATTTTTATGAGTTTTAGTGTTTTTTGGATTTTGTTGTTTTTTGGGGGTTTTAGAGTGTTTAAAAAAATTTAGGGTCTGTCAGTATTTTTTAGGTTTTTTGGGGTATTTTTTTTTATTTTTATGGTGTTTTACTATTTTATGGTTTAAAGGGATTTCTATGTATTTAGTGATTTTTAGGGGGTATTAGGGTTTTTATTCATTGAAGTTTTCTATTTTTTTTAGGTTTTTAAGGGGTTTAAGGTTTTTTTTTGGGATTTTAGGGTTTTCTTAGGGTTTTAATGGTTTTAGGGTTTTTATTATTTTAGGGGTGTTGATGTGGGTTTTTGGGGATTTTTAGGGGTATAAATTCCTTTTATGGTTTTATAGGGGTTTTATGGGTTTTGGTGGTTTTAGTGGTGTTTCGGATTTTTGGAGTATTGTTTTCACATTTTTAAGGTTTTTAGGGGTTTTAGTGTTTTTGGGGTGTTAACGTTGTTTATGGGTTTTAAATATTTTTTGGTATTTAAATTATTTTTAGGGGTTTTCAGAGTTTTTATTGTGGTTTTAGGTGTTTTAGGGGTTTTTAGAGTTTTATGGGTTTTAAGGCCTTAGGGAGGGGGGTTATGTCCTTTTACATGTTTTTAGGGGTTTTAGAGTTTTAGGGGCTTTTTTGGGTTTTTGTATTTTTATGGTTTTTTAGGGTTTTTTTATATTTAGGGTGTTTTATGGTATTTTAGGGGTTTTAGGATTTTAGGATTTTAGTAGTGTTTTTAGGGTTATTTTATGATTTTTATGGTTTTTGTGTTTGTTTGGATGTTTAGGGCGTTTAAGGTTTTGTAATGTTTTTAGGGGTTTTCTTCGTTTTAGTGTTTATTTGGGATCTTATGGGGTTTTTAGGATTTTTTTTGGGTTCTAGGGGTTTAAAATAATTTTTAGGGTTATGAAGGTGTTTTTAGAGTTTCTATGGGCTTTTTTAGAGTTTTTTGGATTTTCATGGGGTTTATTAGGGGTTTTTGAATTTTTTAGGATTTTTTCGGGTGGTGGGGGGGGGGTTTGGGATTTTAGGAATTTTTTCATTTCAATGGTTTTTATAGTTTACAAATATTTTTTAAATATTTTTAAAATAATATGTCTTTTTTTGTTTAAATGTTTATTAGGGTCTTTATGGATTTTATGGGTATTTGGGATATGTTTTAATTTTTAGGGGTTTTGGGGTTTGTGTGTTATCTAGGGTTTTATAGGGGTTTAGGGTGGATTTGGGATGTTCTATGACTCTTATTTTTTTAGTTGTTTTAGGTTTTTTAGGGGTTTTAAGTTTTTTGGATGTTTTATGGTTATTAGGGTTTCTAGAGGTTTTATGGTCTCTTGGTGTTTTCAGGGGTTTTCAGGGGTTTTAGGGTGTTCTATGGGTTCTAGGGTCTTGATGGTTTTTATTGCATATTTATGGAATTTTAGAATTTTAGGGGATTTTAGTGGATTTAATCATATTTTAGGGATTTAGGTGGTCTTGGGTATTTTACTGTTTAATTGATTTTAGGGACTTTTAATGGTGTTTTTAGAGTTTTAGGGTTTTAGTGTCTTTAAGGGTTTTTAGCTGTTTTTGAGTTTTCATGGGTTTTAGGGTTTCTAGGTCATTCAGATATTTTTTAGTATTTTTATGATTTTTTGGGGTTTTAGGGTTTTAAAGTTTTTAGGATTTTAGGGTATTTTTAAGGTGTTTGAGGTGTTTGAGGGATTTTAGAGATTTTTTTGGTTTTAGGGATTTTAGGCTTATTAAGATTTTTTTTGTGTTTCAGTGGTTTAATATTTTTTTATTTTTTATTTTTATATAGTTTTTATAGGTTTTTATGGGTTTTATGGGGTTTTAGGGTTTTAGGGATTTTTATCGTTTTCTAATCAGTTTTGGGTTTTTGGGGTTTTAGAGATTTTTGGGGGTTTTAGCTGTTTTTAATAATTTTAAGGTGTTTAGTGTTTTTATTATTTTTTATTTTTTTTAGTTTTTTTGTCGTTTTTAATTTTATTGGGTTTTTATAGTTTTTAGGGTTTTTTTTCTATTTATGGGATTAGGCCCTTTTATAGTTTTTTAGTGTTACTTAGGGTATTTAGGTTTTTACTATTTTAGGGACGTTTAGTTTTTTTTAGATTTTTAATAGTTTTTAGGTGGTTTTAGGTGTTTCATATGAGTTTCATGTTTTAGTGACATTTTGCAGTTTTAGGTTTCATTTAGGTTTTAAGGTGTTTTAGGGTTCTTAAGAAGTTTGTACGGTTATTAGGGTTTTGAGGGTGCTTTGGGTTTATAGGGCCCATTAGGGGTTTAAGGGTTTTTTTATTTGTTTTTATGGGTTTTAGGTTTCTTAAGGTGTTTTTGGTTTTTGGGGTTTTAAGGTTTTTGGTTTTTAGTAGATTTATAGTGTTTTAGGGTCTTTATGGTGTTTTACGGGCCTTTAGGGTGTTTGATGTTTTTAGGGGTTTTCCAATTTTATGATTTTAGGTGATTTAGGGGTTTTAGTGTTTTCTAGGATCTGTTATGTTTTTATGGGTTTTTAGGGTTTATAGGGTCTTTTGGTTTTTTAGGGTTTTAGGGGTTTTAGGTACTTTTAGCATTCTTAATGGTTTTCATTATCCATTAGGATATTTTATGGTTTTAGGGTCCTTAAGGTTTTTAGGGTTTTTATGGGTTTTAGGGTCATTTGGAGTTTATTTATGGTTTTTAGGCTCTTTTATATATTTTTTGGGATTTTAGGGTCCTTTAAGGGATTTAGAGTATTTTAGAGTTCAATGGTATTTTATGGTCTCTGTGGGTTTTATGGTTTTTAGTGTCCTTTATAGTTTTTCATGTGTTTAGGGTCTTTTAGTCTTTTTTATGGGGGTTTCAAGGTATTTTTGGCGGGTTTAGGGTCTTTAATTATTTTTTTGGAATTTGGGGTTTTATGGGTTTTTAGTGTTTTTAGGGGTTTGGGTGTATTTATAGGGTTTTAGGGTTTTAGGTGAATCAGGGGATTATAGGTGTTATAGTGTATTTCGGTGTATTTTGGGGTTTATGTTATTTTAAGGGTATTTTTTGGGTTTTTGTAGTTATTAAGAATTTTTAATGGGTTTTTAGGATTTCTATGGATTTTAAGGGTTATTTGTTTTTAGGGATTTTAAGGGTCTTCATGGTTCTTAGTGGTTTTAAGGGGTTTGAGGGGAATATTAGAGGGTTTTGTGGTTTTAGGGTTTTTTGAATTTTTTTTGTGATTTTAATGTTTTTTAGTGTCCGAGGGATTTATGGCTATTTAGAGTTATTTTATGGTGATTAGTTTTGTTGGAGTGAGGGGTTATGGGTTTTACGGGGTTTTGAGTTTTTGGGTTTTTGGGGGTTTTAGTTTTTTTTGGGGTTTTAGGGACATTAGGGCTTGATTGGGGTTTTAGGGTTTTTAGAGATTTTAGAGATTTTTTATTTTTTATGGATTTTTAGGATTTATAGAGGGTTTTATGGGTCTTTATTGTTCTTGTAGTTTTCATGGATTTTTCAGGTTTTTTAGTTTTTTATGGTTTCTTAGGGTATTTCATGTTTCTAGGGGTTTAACTTTTTTAGTCGTTTTTAGGGGTGTTAAGTGCATTTAAAATGATTTAGGGGGTTTTATGGGTTTTAGGTTTTTAGTATTTTTATAGTGTCTTATTTTATAGGGTTTTAGGGGTTTTAATGTTTTTAGTTTATAGGATTTTTAGGTTAATTGAGGTGTTATAAGAATATTTTCATGTTTTTATATGGGATTTATAGTCTTTTTGGGGTTTTGGGATTTTTTGGGTCTCTAAGTCCTTTTATGGATTTAATGTTTTTTTGGTTTTAGGTTCTTCTAGGTGTTTTCATAGTATTTATGGTCTTTAAGTGTTTTTTTAGTTTTTTTTGGTATTTCTAGGGGGTCATTAGGTTTTTTTAGTATTTTTAGGGTTTTTAAAAGTTTTTTTGGGGTTTTAGGGGTTTTAATGTGTTTTTTTGGATTTTTAGGGTTTTTATAGTTTTTAGGGTTCTAGGGATTTTACGATTTTTGTAGGGTTTTAAAGGATTTTAGGGGTTTCTTATGGTTTTCTAGGTTTTTCTGGATTTTAGGGGTTTTTTTTATTTTCAATACTTCTAGGGGTTTTTATGATTTTCACTTGTTTAGGTATTTTTAATAATTTTTAGGGAATGTAATTGTTTTTATGGTTTTTTAAAGGTTTTCAGGTATTTTATGGTTTTTAATATTTTTAGGGGATTTTTAGGAGTTATTTAGTGTTCTTTAGTATTTTTAATGGTTTTTTTGGTTTTTTGGTATTAAGGTATTTTAGTGGTGTAATGGTTTTTTACGTGTTTTTGGGTTTTAGGGTTTTCAATGGTGTTTTTATGGGTTTTTTGGGTTTCTTGGTTTTTTAGGGTTTTTAGGACATTAAGGTATGTTTAGGTAATTTAAGGTTTTCATGGATTTATGAATTTTTTAGGGCGTTTTAGGGCCTTTTGGGGTAATTTAGGTAATTATGTTATTTTAAAGTTTTTTTTGGGGGGTTTTATAGTTTTTAGGGTTTCTTAATGACATTTAGGTTTTATTAGCGTTTTAAGGATTTTTAGAGTTTTTAGAGTTTATTAGGGTTTGAGATATTTTAGAGACTTTTTTTTGTTTTTATGTTATGGAGTTTTTAATGGTTTTTATGGTTTTTGGAGAATATTAGGTTATTTAGGTTTGTAGGGTTTTAGAATTTTAAGGGGTTTTGGATTTTTTAGTGTTCTTTAAGATTATTTATATCTTTTGGGTCATTATATTTTTTAGGGTTTTAGAGACTTTACATGTTTTTAGGGGTTTAAGGGTTTTAATGTTTTATAGGGTTCTGAAGGGTTTTTTAGGGTTTTTAGTTTTTTAGGGTTTTAGGGTATTAGTGATTTTTAGGGTTTTTTAAAGAGTTTTTCAGGGTGTTTATGGGTTTCTTATGTTTTTAGGGTCTTTTAAAGTTTTCTATGATTTTAAGAACTTTTGGGGGGTGTTGGGACTTTCAGGGTTTTAAGGTTTTAAAGTTATTTCATTGATTTATGTCGATTTAATTATTTTTAGAGATATCTTATGGGTTTTAGGGTATATTAGTGTTTTATGATTTTAGGGTTTTTAGTATTTTTTATGGAATTTTAGGGGTTTGAAGATTTTTAGGGATTCTTATGGGCGTTAGGATTTTATGTTGTATTAGGGTTTGTTTGTTTTTAGTGTTTAAGGGGGTTTTATGGTGTTTTAGTGTATTTAGAGTTTAATGGATTTCAAGGGTTTTAGGGGGGTTTTATAATTTTTAGGGGTTTTGGGGGGGTTTTGATTTTGTGTGGGATTTTTACTGGTTTTTAGTATTTTAGGGTATTTATTATTTTTATGGTTTTTAGGGTTGTATGGTTTTTAGGGGTTTTAGGTTGGTTTAGTGTATTTTAGTGGTTTTAGTATCTTGGGGTTTTTATTGATTTTATGTTTTAAGGATTTTTTTTTGTTTTTAGGGAATATAGGGTGTTTAAGTGTCGTTAAGTGGTTTTAAGGTCTTTTAGGTTTTCATGATCTATTTAGTGTATTTAAGGGTTTTTAGGATTTTGTATTTTTAGGGTTTTAATGGTATTTTTTTGTTTTAGAGGTTTTAGGTTCTTTTAGCGGTTTTTAGTGTTTTTAGGTTTTTTATGTATTTTAGTTTATTTATGATTTTAACAGGTTTTGATAGTTTTTTTAGGGTTTTAGGATTTTTAAATGTATTTTGCGTGGTTTCTGTTTCTTGGGTTTTTGGGGGTGTCCAGGTGTTTTATAGTTTTTAACGGCCTTTAGGGGTTTTAGGAATATTTATGAGTTTTTATATTTTATTGGGTATTTGAATTTTATGGATTCTAATTCATTTAATGTGTTTTGGGGTTTCTTAAGTGATTCTAGGTGTTTCAGGGTTTTAAAAGTTTTTTTTTCTGTTTTTATAGTTTCTACGGGTTTTTAGGGTTTTTATTTTTATGGGGTTTTAGGGATTTAGTGTATTTTATTGGTTTTTAGAGTTATAGTCTTTTTTGTGGGTTTTATGGGTTTTAAGGGTTTTATGAGGTTTTTTGGTTGGTTTTTAGGGATTTATATGGTTTAATTGTTTTTAGGGGTCTAAGGATTTTTTGGGTTTTCAGGATTCTAATATGTTTTTGGAGATTTTTGGATTTTTAGAGTATTGAGGTGTTTGGGCAGGAGGTCAGAGTTTTTAAGTATTTAGGATCATTTTCAGTTTTCATAGTGTTTTAAAATTTTTTAGGGTGTCCAAGGCTCATTTTTGTTTTCATAGGGTTTTTGGTATTTTAGGTGTTCTAGTGGTTTTTAGGATTTTTTTTGGTATTGTGTTTTTAGGATCTTTTAGAGTATTGAGGTTATTTTAGGGTTTTTAGGGTTTTATGTTAGTTTGTGGTTTTAGTGGTTTTAAAGAGGTGCTTATTATTTGAAGAGGTTTTAGAGGTTCTAGGGGCTTTGTGTTTTTTAGGGTAGGGGTTTTTAGGTGTTTTATGGGTTTATTGTTTTTGGTTTCTTTTAGGGGATTTTAAATATTTTTGGGACTTTTAGGTTTGTAATTGTTCATTAGAGAATTTTTAACAGTTTAGGGTATTTTTAGATCTTTCAGGAGTTTTTAGGGTCTTTAGTGCCATTTAGAGATTTTTTTAGCGGGGGTGGGTGTTAGGGGTTTCTAGGGTTTTAATATGTTTTAATGGGATTTTAGGGTTTTTGGTGTTTTATGTTTTTATGGGTTTTAGTGTATTTTTTCCATTATTCTAGGTTTTTTAGTGTTTATTTGATATTTTATATTTTTATGGGTTTCATGGGGATTAATGTATTTTAGGGGTTTTAGTGATTTTAGGGGGTTTAGGGTTCATTTAGGGATACTAGGGTTTTATGGTTTGTGATGTTCTAATGTTATTTTTTCTGTTTTTTGTTGTGTTTTTAAGAGTTTTATAGAGTTTGTACTATTTTTTAGTTTTTTTACAATTTTTAGAGTTTTTCATAATATTTAAGGGTTCAAGGGATTTTTAGGGTTTGTTTGAGATTTTTTTGGGATTTAGCGGATTTAGTGAAGAAGAGGTGTGAGGCCAGGCTATTCCCGACCCCATCAGAATTTATTATGAAGAATGAAATAGCAGAAAAGGGAGGGGAGGGGTCAATGAACCCACACCCAAAAACTCTTTACAACCCAAGACCCAAAAGACCCCAAAAAACAAATAAAAATAAAAAAACAAAAAACAAAAAACACCGCAGCAGCTTTAGTACTCCTCATCCAACAATTCAATGTCTCCATCCCCATAGGGTCCCCATCAGCACCATAACCAGAAGTTTCATCTGACTCCATTGACTCCCATTCAGATGAATCAATACTGGATTTTGGGGTTTTAATGGAATTTAATGGTTTTTTATGATTTTTAGGATTTTTAGGGATTTTTGGGTTTTGTGGTGTTTTATGGTTTTTAATGGTTTCCATAGGGTTTTATTGGTTGAAATTGGTTTTTTATGTTTTTTGGGTTTTAAGGTGTTTGTTTTTTGATTTTATGGGTTTTAATGATTCTTGGGTTTAAAAAAAGGTTTAAGGGGGTTTTATGGTTCTAGGTGGCACTGGGGTTTTAATGTTTTAGGGTTAAAATGGATTTTATTATTTTTTTATAGTTTTAGTGCTTTTTTAGATTTTTTAGATTTTTTATTGTTTTTAGGGTTGTTTCACTACTTCCAATTTTACCAATCTCAATATCTTCAATCCATTATGATAGCCCTTTAAACCATTGGGTTAACAAATCCCAACGGTTCCAAAAACCATTATTAAGTGGGATTTTAGGATAACCATATAGAGATGGTGTAAAGTGAACTATTGATATAGGGTGGTTAGGATTTCATATTTATAATGGTTTATTATGAGCTGCTGGGAAAGATATATGCCAGCAGTTTTGAATTGTTTTGGATGATATTTACCAATGGTTCAAACCATTGGGATAGAGTTATCCCACCTATTTTAAACCATTGTTAATGGCCAATATTGACGGTTCATAGGGAACCATTTATATAGGGGTTATAATTTTATTTTAGCAATAGTTCACTATGAACTATGAAAAAACAAGTATACCAATGATTATGAAATCATTTCTGTAGACCCCCCCAACTCCCTAGCCTATATCATCCCCACTTCCCACTACACCTATAATAAAAAATTTATAATATAAAATAGGAAATACTCAAAAAAAAACATAACACTGTACCTATAATAAAAACTACCTACAATCAAAATAGAACACAAAAAATAATGAAAGTAACTACCCACTTCACATATAATCATATCATAACACCTGCAATGAAAACAAAATATCCTTAACTGACAATGAAACCAATAAAACATACAAAAAACATAGTTCATGAAATAAAACCAATATAGAATCCTAAAATAGTAACAAACCAATACATAAATAATAATAACAGAGGAAATCCATATATTCATTTAACCAATGATAGTAAACATACAAAATATCACATATATTCATTCACACAAATCCATAAAACACAAAATGTTATAAATATCAATAAAAAAATAAATGGTTCAATGTGTCCCTCATCACCATCACTATCGTAACCGTCATAATTGGACTCATCCTTGTTCTCAACCTCGTCCTCAAACTAACCCACTTCCTCACCATCATCCCTTCCCTCTTTATCGCCATCATCCCCACCGTCATTATTACAGTCATCCTCACCATCTCCATCTCTAAGAACACCATCATCTCAACCACCAATAAGACTATTTCATGGTTTAATATATAACATATGCATCACCAACATATATGAATCTCAATACCCGAAAATCTCCAGTAGAAGTGATGAACATAAAACTTACATTTGTTTCAAAAAATCAATGTTTTCCCTTTAAGGCCATTCTTCCACCTGTATGGCCCATTATCCAACCTTTTATACCTTAGATATAGCATGTGCTTCCCGTTCTGACTCAATGTAAATAGAACCTACACCTAAAGTGTGCCAAAACATATCAGTACAATAATCTTCCCTAATCGATATCATATCCTACCATAGATATCTTCTACCAAAACAAGATGTATGTGGTAGTTTGGGACAAAGTTATCCAGTTCCTGGGCATCAATGGCCTCCAAAAAATATTGTTACAAATTTATATAGACTATTAAGTTAGACAATATATATTAAAATTTTAAATTAACAATGTAAAACTTATAATTCGTTAATGTGTTCATTCGTTTACCGCACTTCGATATTTTTTATTTCTTCTCAATCAATATAGTTTTTCTTGAGGTACACACCCTTCAATAATTAAAACCACCGTCTATTATGAAATTGAATGTAGGAAACCATAATTCAAGATTATTTACTAATAATGAATTTAATAACTAAAATAAAATGGATATTAATTATAAATGAAGTTGAAATGAAAAACATATGGTGCATAAAATATAACTAAGTACAGATGAATGGGTTATCAATCGATATAAAAAATATATAATTCAATAGGTCATCATAGAAATCAATAATAATGTGGTTGTGTGATAACCAAAATTAATTATAAGATGAACAATTATTAATATTACCACAATGAATATGAATTAATGGTTATTTAACAATTTAATCATGACTATAACAAAAATAATTATGTTTTGGTAAGTTTTAATAATACACTTATGTTTTGGATAGTGTTTCTTCACCATCACATGATTTATACAATGTTAACTGACACACAGTCATAGACTTCCATTAGCCTAAAGTAGACCAAGATGAATTTAATTTAACCAAATTGAACTAACTTTTCCTAAATAGACTCAACCAGATCTGGGTCAAATTGAACAATCATAATCTAAACTAAATATAAGAAAATTAAATTAAATAAAAATACCCAATAATTGAAAAATAATTTTAATGTCTAGGATGTTCTGCATGATTATTATTACAATGAGAGGAATCAATTAAAAAAATTTAAATACTATAAAAAATTCATTACATATAATGTTCCATGACATCACTTCTATTTATGGAATTGTAATTGAATAAATAAGATAACAATATTTTAATGAAGGGTTATTTGAGGTCGAATAACCCATTATAGTCCAAAATAAAATCAAGATAAAATCAAAAATGGACATGAGGTAAAATCCACTGAAATTTCAGTTTTGAAGAACTTTACTCTTATTGAAATTTGAGAAAACAATTTGCCCTGAAATAAGTATATTTTTTTTAATTTAGTGATTTTTTTTAAAAGGCGGTAGAAAAATTTAGATATATTATTTTAAACATTGAGATATAAAATTATGTGGTTAATTTATGGGTTAGATCATTTTTTTAGTTATGTAAATTTTGATCACATTACATAATTTTTGTTTAATTAATATACTTTTTTTGTTCAAATAGATTTAAATTTTTTTGGGTAGTTTAGGAATATTCGGGTGGGGTTATCACTTTTCTAGTAAGTTTAGTTCATATTTTAATTGGTTCAATTTTATCTTGATTCTTCAATCTAGTTATGTTCACTTACAATTAGTTTATTTAATTTTGAGTTAATTTGAATTAATTTTCTTCACATTAGTTTAGTTCATTCTGCTTTTGTAATGGTTGGTTTTGGATAATATTGGTTAACTATATTTTGGTTCATTTGATATGTTTTTAGCCTATTCAATTAAATTTTTTAATTTTGATTTTCTTTGTTTTGTGTTTTTTAAATGATTTAGTTTAGTTTAGTTTATATTGACTCATTGATATATAATTCTACTCATTTCAAAACCACTAGTTATAACATGATTATTTTTTTATGTTTATTTGAATTGGTTTCTATTTATTTAATTTCAATATTTTTAATTAATTAAAATTATGTTTTATATGTCCTAGTTTAATTTTGGGACTAGTGAGTTTTTTCAATTTGATTTCATCATTTTGAGTCAAGTCTTATCTATATGATTATATTCTATAATAATCTGTTCCAGTGAGGTTTGTATCATTTAGTTTTATTCCAATTTAATATCATCTATTATATTTTATTATAATTTTTATAATGGTTTTATTTAGTTTAATTTATATTGGATATTGTTGGATCTGTTCAATCTAAATTTTATTTACATAATATTGTCTTTGTTAAATCATGTTCATCTCATTTTAGTTAGTTTATGTTATCTTATATTAAATTTTGATTAATTAATTTTATTTTTCATTTGATTAAATTTTCTTAAGATATATTTAGTTCAATTATAATCAGATCTATTTGGTTTATTCTGATTCAGTCTACGTTATCTCATACTTATTTTTTCGGGTTCATTTATTATTTTTTTGAATTGGTTTAAATTTTTTTAGTGGAATAAATTCTTTACAAAATAAAAGAATAATGAATCTTTATAACCAATAGAATGTTAACTTTTCCCCATTCCAAAGAAAATAATATTTTAAAAAGAAATATTAATTTATAATTGTTATATTATATGATTACTTTTTAATAACTTATATATATATTTCACATTCAAACCATTAATCTAGATATTTTGAATATAAGAAAACAAAAATATAATAAATATCCCCTTAGAATTCAGTTTCCATTTTCCCCTGATTTCATTATTTTTTCTTCATTGAAGTGTTTATATTTAACTCTATTTGTTTTTATGGTTGACTCTAAAATGGATGGCATTATATTTTTGAAATGATCACTCATTGTACAATTTAATTATCTATTTAGGCTATTTTTATTAAAATATAACCAAATTGTATATTTTGATTGTATATATTTTTATATTCCAATTAATATTTTTGTAGAGTTTGATTGTCTATTTTTGTACACTTTATTTTGGGTTCAATTGTATTATATTGAGATTATTTTTACAGCTTGTTATTTTTTTACAGTTTGAGTTGGTTAAATTCAATATATATATTTTTTATAGTTTTATTGAGTCTATTTAGGCCAAGTTATTTATGTTTTTACAGTTATATTGTTCATTATATTCTATACATTCCATATTCTATACATTTTTATTGTATATATTTGTCTAATTGTATTCTATACAATACATATTATAATGCTTATTTATAAAATTTGTTTGTAATGTATTACTAAACAATCACGATTTATTCAAAATGAAATTATTACATTAACAAAATTATATATATTTTACATAAATATATACAATTATTAAAAATCAATTTTTAAACCTCAAAAAGTCTCTCAAACATCCAAATTATTTAATATTATTCTCTAGATTTGATGATCAGTTTCTCGTAAATATCAACCGTGATTCACATACCATTTTATGTGAATTTATGTTTATAATTTTAAAGGATGGATTTGGAATCATTTTTTATGAATTATTCTTCAGAATTTATTTTCTAGAAACCCACTTTTTAGTATACAGAAATCAGAATTTTTGATGTCCAGAATGAATTATGTGAAAGTCTATGTGACACATTCATAGCACAATACCACTTATAAGAAATGATAGATAACTTGTTAATTGGTTCAGATTACTCATAAAATGTTCAAAATTACCTAAATGATGTTTTAAATGACTCATACACATATTGAAATAACTCATACATAGGTCATTACTTTTCCTAAAAATGGATCATACCTAGTGAGTAGTAACTTATATACAGATCAAAATGAATCATACACAAATCAATACTTAAAATGTTGTGTATCCTCAACTTGAGATTTGTGTCTTTATTAAAAATAATACTAGGGTCACATAAAATTATCTATATTCCTCTTAAATAAATTAAAATCACCATATAATAACATAAAAAATCCATGAATTATAAGAAAAATTACAACCCTTTATAGCTCATTTACAATATCCTCTATAAAATATAAATACTACACCAGAGTATTTTAATAATCATAAATGGATTCAAATTTATAGAATCACATAATTCTTTAAAATACTTCATCCAGGTTAGATGATTCTCCAAATCAAGCAACCATATTTCTAAATAATCTGTTAATAATTTCACTGGAGTCATTAATATGTTTCTCAAATATAATAAACTAAGTTTTCTCCATTCAAATAAATCTCTATTTAACCATTATAAAACAACAAGTATAATTTCTTAGGTCTTATATATCTATTATGACCTATACAGAAGTATTAATTTACATGTACATAAGATATTGGAAATTTTGGTTACCTTTACATGGTGTGAAATTTACAATTACATAGCCATTTGTAATGTACGTTAAATTTTATATGGCACATATAATTATAGGATCACCCTTATATAATCCCACTTTTAACTTTACATAGTATCAAAAAATATTTACTAATTTTAATGAAATTTATGATAATGACTAAATATCCATGAAAACTCATAGATGATCAACTATGCATAATTGATAGACATACACTACCAAAATCATGAAGGATATTAAACCCAAAAAATGTGATAGTTTGAAACACCTCCACTAGATTCCCTCATACAACATTAGTTTTTACTAAATAAAAACAACATCTATGTGTTGTATAACACTAATTTAATCATTAAATAGTAGCACCATATAATGGATTAATTCATCATTATAATGGGATTCCATGTTTTGTAATATGATTTGCATTTAAATTATTTAATAATATATCTTTCAAGATATTAACTTTTGCCATATTTTTCTCCTCTATTTAATTGTATTTTAGAAAAAAATAGATATCTTACTTCATCACTTCTCATATTTATCTGTGAATATAGTATTTTTCAATTGTATGATATAGTGTCTACCATTGAAACCTATAAAACTATATGTTATTTTTTAAATTGAATTTATATGTTTATTGACCCCCATATTTGTATGAGATATAAAAAAAATAAAAAAATATTATTAAATGAGTGTCATACTTTCTTTCTCTCGTATTCTGGTATCATAGTCCACCCCAAAGCGTGCAGGTATGTTGTAGCGTCATTATTAGTTTTTATTTGTTAATGACAATTCCTAAATAAAATTCAATAACATTAAAGATAGTGTTAATGAAAATCATTGTAATTTTAATTTTAAAACCAAAAATATTATTAATACCTTGAACTCAATACTCATACAATGATTAATCATCTCCCAATAATATTGTATCAGATAGTAATTCAACTGTCTTCTATTAACTCATTATGATATATTTCTTGAATAACCATCAGAAACATTAATGGTCTCCAGTACTTACAAAAATTATTATTTATTCTATCGGTGGAATCACATAATAATCATATAAAACCTTCCATTTATTTTCACTGATACACATAGTATACAATTCTGGTATGATTCCCCAATCCACTATATTAATCTAAGATCATAAATAATATTTCTTCTTTCTCTTGAAATTTTTAAGAATTAAAATTAACATTTCACTTATATTATTTTCAGTTTTCATTACATCTAAGTAATGATGTAACAAATTGTCTGTCTAATAAGGCAACTCAAAGTGGATACTCATCTTCTTCCAATTATAATAGGTTTCGGTGGAATCATTCTTCCACTTTCAATATTTCATCTGACACATCTCAAAATGAATTCCTGAAATATGATAATTAATTATGAACATAAGTTCAATACATACATTGAAGTTGATTTTTGGTCTCCAATGTATTTTCAAATCATCAACGAATATTCTTATATGGATGATCCATTGGGAAGAATCATCTTTGTCCCATAAATCAGAATGTAGAGAAATATTTTAGTCTTATGGATTGTCAATTATTTATACAAATAGGAAATGAAAGTTTTCCATTCATCATCTATCTATACATCATTGTATAAGGAGAAAAACCATTGATCATCCAAATAATCACATCACATATATTAAATATATCATTAAAACATGAATCATATGTGCGCACACCAACATTACAAAGATCATTCAATGCTTTTATTAAAGGTTTCATGTATACATCTATATCATTTCTAATATCCACTATTTGAAAAATAGCCTATACCAATGTTTTAGAGGGTGGTTGGTTGATTTTCCATCAGTATAGACCCATACAAATGGTTTTTGGGAAAACCGTTGGGATATGTAATGTAAAATAAAATTTTCATATGATATTTGAACCCAAGACCTATGGATTATATATCAAAGACCTAGCCACTATGCTATAGTTATCTTTTTTAATATAATTGGATAAAGTTATATATATATAATTTATATATGGATTTATTTAATGATATTTGATAAAAGAATTCATAAAAAATAGCGGTACATATACTAATGGTTTCTAAAACCGTTTGTATAGGTACTTGGATTTTTAGGACATACACTAACAATTTTGAAAAACCATTAGTATAGGTTATTTATAAATAACCTAAAATAAGTATTTTTCAAAACCACTGGTATAGCGGCTTAACTATATAAATAGTTTTTTAAAATCACTGGTATAAGGACTTTAATTTGATTCTATACCAAGGGTCTTGAAAGAACTTATGGTATATCCATCACCCATAGAAATTGTTTTTTCAAAATATTATAAAAGGTTCATTTAATAATACATATTCCAATGGTTTGAAAAAAAAACATTTGTATAGGTACGCTATACCAATGGGTTTTCAAACTATTGGTATAAGACTGCTAGTATAGGTCCAGATTCTAATAGTGATCAGATGATCTCGATATTAGAATACACATAAAATTGAATGGTTTTTTCATACACATCCATATAGGATAATTATACATTTTTATGAAAACCGACCATGTGCCCTAAAAATTAATAATATTCCCAAATAGATTAAAACAATCACCTGAAAGACCCAAACTCACATTAAGCATGTCTCTTGATGAATCAGGATACCAAGAATCAAATCTGTTCCATGAAAATCCAACAGCTAGGTGAAGAAAATAATCATTTTTCTTCTTTCAATAATTATCATGTCAACACATTTTTATTGATTTTTTATAAGGCATTATAAATTATAGGGTCTGGGGATCAATGGAACATGCAAAATTACTCTCTATAGCACAAGATATAGTGTTCCATCATCTTTTTCCTTCCACCATGATGTCCCAAATTTTATACAATAATTCTATTCATTAATTTCCTCCCATAATAAGATATAATCTTTCAAGAAAGCATGATTTTTTTCCAGAAAATCCAATTTTTTCAACTAACATCCATTCCATGTAGTGTTTTTAAGGAATATCTGCATCATCTAGATGTAGGTACTTTAAAATGTAAGAATTAAATTTATTATAGTATTAAAAATCCAATACACTATTTTCCCATGAAATAATTGGATTAAAAATTAATGCTTCTTCATTTTACTACATTACTGATATACTAGAGTAGTGGAAACATCATTCAATTTATTCATCCTGTCAACATCATCATTTTCAACAGATGCATCATGTGTGATCGTATCTAAGTATTCTTGGGTCATAATCCCTTCTTTCTCATTATGATGAATAAATGGAAACTTACATCTAACAAATTGTCCAGTTCAATCCCCTCATTTATATCATGAGCATTTTGAGATTTCATTTTCTCCCTATTATGGAACAAAACATAGTAGTTTGTTTGAAAACCATATCTAGTTATATGGTAGATAACTTCTTCAAATAGAATTTATTTGAACCAAATATAACTTTGGAAATGTATTCTAACACTATCTAAAGCATTTTCAACAAAAAATATAAAAATATATCCAAATTTTTTTGAATATCGCTTTAGATCTGATCAGTTTCATACATACTACTTCTATACATTCTGTAAAAAAATTATATGTCATTTTATAAAAGAAATTAAATGATATTGAATTATAATCAAAAATATATTTAGGTAAATGAGAATAGTTTAATTTATATAAAACCATAACTAAAACACGATTATATATGAGAATTATAATATAATAGATAAAAAAATACTATATATAATAATATAAATATAATCCCATTATACTTAATTCCATTATATCAATGAGTAATAATGTTCCAAATTCATTGAGGGTCAAAACCTTAGTTTAATTTTTTTTCATAGATGATATAAATATTTAGGGGTGTTTTTTAAATGATAAGTAATTGAGTGAATAAATTGATGATGCAAAAAGGAACTTCAGATAGGTTCCTTCATGGCTATCCCCTTCGATTTTTTTTGGTTCATGTTTATTTGATTCCGTTTAGTTTAGTTTTTTTAATTAAATTTAATTAGGCTCATTTAAATTCCATTATAGTCTTGTTAGGTTATGTAATTTTTTATTTATGTGTCCTAGTTTCATTCAGTTGTGGTTGTATATCTTTAGTTAAAGTGCATATTCTTTTGTTCAATTTCATTTTTCAATTTGAAATAGTCTGATTCAAAGTGGGTTAGTTTGGTTAAACTCTCTTCTATTTACTTTGGTTCAAATCAATTATATTTGGTCTGGTTTTTTGTTGTTTTATATGGTTAGGATCAACTTGGTACAACATGGTTTTATTCAATTTGGTTTTTTCTATTTGTTTTTTATTAGTGAGAATGTGGTAGATATTTATACTAGATGTATGCTTGAGACTTGATTTCCCATTTTTATTGAGTTTAATAGATGTGTGAATGTTTAGAGGGAATAAACTACGAGAACAAGTGATTCACATAAATCACATCTATCATAGGGTTATTTTTTCATCTAAAAAATGATTAAACAATATATCTTGATCATAGTCTCATTAGAATCTATATTTTTCATTCAACCAACCATGATCAAATTCATAAAGTTGAGATAAGAAATCCAATCAATACAATATTAAAACTATATCCAGTTAAATCATATATCATGTCACATTTATAAAATTAACAAGGTGATACCATTATTTATTATCTTCTCACAAATTATTTGGAAATATATTTTGAAAATCATGGTAAATATATATCATAACATGTTGCAACATTTTTATCACACAATATTTTTTGTTTTGTACACATAAAATTTTGGAGATGGAGGCTGCATTTCATCATATAGCTTGTTGTCACACTACATTAAGTTATACATAATAAGAATCAAAGATTATATAATAATAATCACATTTCATATAAGATTACTTATAGAGAGAAAAAATCATAAGATTATATCCCACACTATAACCTAATCAGCATAAGAAAAATCTGGAGCGCTTGATGTTTTGATATACCATGAAGGATGAGATAATGCTAAAATTGGTTTTTCATAATAGTATATAAATGAAATTTAAGTGTGAACCTTACTTAAAAATTTCATTTTGTATAACAAACTCAATGTATATAAGAGTAATTGATTTAGTATCACACCACAATGATGCATATTTCACTATTAATAGGAAGGTTTTACTGTAGTGAAGATCCTGTGATAAATTTGTGTGTTTTTTCAATGTGATGGTGGATTGGATCACTCATCACTAAGAATTCCACAGAATAGATATTTGAGACATTCAGAAGATTAAAAAATAGTCACGTTTTAATATTATAGAAAATTTGTTTGGATCAAAAAGTTGTTAGAATCACTGAAAACTAGGAGGAGTCTAATATATGTCCACAATGAAACTATATGACCCACTATAATATATCTATATTTTATGAAGATAAGAGAATCCATTAGTCCAAAAGGTTTTATCTATACGTATTAAAGCATATAATGACTATTGAGGATGTTCCTCTATTAATTTGTATAATAGAATATAAAAGAGTTTATATGTCAAAGCCTATCAAAAATGTAATATTAATTCATAGGATAATCCAATTATGGTGTAAATAAATGGTTATAAAATATGAAATTCAAATTGATGTTGTATACTACATATATAAAGGCATCTTATTAAAACTACAGTATATATGAAAAAAAATTAATGAATACAAAATCAATATTTTATAGGCGCAATTAGTTTTATATTTAATATTATAGATAATAATAAATATTATGTACAGTTTATAATAGTTTTTAGATTATATAATGACTGTTTCTTAAGGAAGTGCAGCTGGCACAGAAATGTGAAGATTGTGAGTATACAAAAACTCTTAAAAATAATCTTTATAGGGATAATTAATTTCACTAAAAAACATATATTATATTCTATTAATCTAAACCCCTATTACAGTAGTGGGATTAATATCCTTTCACAATAAATCATGGAAAAATCAACACAATTATACACATAGAGATATATTTATTTTATTGAATCCAAAAACAAATATGGTGAATGTAGAGGGGGAATTATAAATGATGGATCTAGAACTCACCGATTTGATATTGAAGAAAATGATGGTGAAAATAGATGCATGAGGATGGGTCACCAAGGCTAGGGGAGAATATGGAAGCACAACTAGGGCTCACTATTGGAAGAAATCAGAGGGGATGGGTGCACACCACTTTGAGCTTGGGATTAGATCGGGATAAATATATAGATGGAAGTGTTTATAGAGATCGGGGTGGTAGTTCTACTAGGGAATGTGATGAGAGTAGGGGAAAGATCAGGATTTCATCTTGATGGGAGGAGGGTAGGAGCACCCATCACATGATTTTATAGAATAACTATGCCAAATTGTTTAATTTTTTTGGCATAGGTAAGTTATCCCAAAGGAGTTTTAAAAACTATTGGGATAGCCTACACTAAAATACCTTATACCAACAACTAGGCCATACCAGTGGGATATGATCGTTGCTATATGGGTGATTTATAGAACTGTTTTATGGTATTTAAGGTTTAATTTTTTGGTACATTGTATAAGGGTTAGGGTGTAGGATTTATGGTTTAGGGTTTAGTGTATCGGGTTTTGGGTGTTGGTTTTAGGGTTTAGGTGGTAGGGTATAACTTTTAGTGCATAGGATTTAGTGTGTTGGGTTTAGGGTATGGGGTTTAGGGTGTATAGTTTATGGTTTATATTGTAGTGTGTATGGTTTGAGATATAGATTTTAGTGTTTAGGGTGTAGGGTATAGGATATAGGGTATATGATTTAGGGTTTATTGTGTAGGGAATTGGGTATAGGTTTTAGGGTTTATGATATAGGGTATAGGGTTTAGGGGGTACTATTTAGGGTTTAGGGTGTAGTGCATAGGGTTTACGGTGTAGGGTTAGGGTATACGGTATAGTGTTTAAGGTGTGGGCAATAGGGTTTTGGGTGTATGGTTTAGGGTTTAGGGTATAGGGTTTGACTTTTTGGGTTTATGGTGCACGGTTTAGGGTTGACAGTCTTTAATGGTTTTTCAGATTTTTATTGATTATTGGGGGGTTTATGGGTTTTAGGTGTTTATGGGTTTGGGGTGGTTTAAGGATTTTTAAGGGTTTAATGGGTTTTGGGGTTCTTTAGGGTTTAAGGTTTTTTTTGAATTTTTTGGATTTTTTAGGGTTATTAGGTTTTTTATATTTTTTAGGGGTTTCATGTTTTAGGGGATTTATGATTTTTTAGGGTTTTATAGTTTTTTAAGGTTTTATGTGATGTTAGTATTTGTATGAATTTTTTAGTTTTTTATGGTTTTCAAGGGTTTTCTGAATTTTTTTCTTTGGGTTTTTTTGGTTTTAGAGGTTTTGAGGGGTTTTTTTTGTGTTTTTAGGATTTCTAGGGTTTATTGGGTTTTAGAGATTTCTTATGGTTTTTAGTGGCTTATAATAATCATGTAATGTTTTAATGGGTTTTAAGGTGTTTTTTATTTTTAATGGTTTTAGGATTTTAAGTTGTTTTAATGGGTTTTAGGTGGTTTATTTGGTTTTTCAGATTTTGGGGTTTTTTGTATTTTTTGTGGTTTTAGTGTTTTTTTAAGATTTTAGTTTTTTAGGGGTTTAGGGGTTTTAGGGTTTCCTTATAGATTTTATCTTAGGGTATTATATGGTGTTTATGTTTTTTAGGGTTTTAAGGTTTTGTTGTATTTAAGTTTCTTTTATGGACATTTTGGTTTTTTAGGGTTTCTTAGTTTTTTGGTGTCTTTTAGGGGTTTTTGGAATTTTTAGGGCCTTTTAGGGGTTTTAGTTTTTTAAAGGGTTTTAGGGTTTTTAACGCTTTTAGGTTTTTTAGTGTATATGGGGTTTTAAAAGGTGTTTTGGGTATTTTAATTTTTTTTTATTTTAGTGGGTTTATTAATTTTTAGGGTTTTAGCATTTTAAATATTTTTAGTGTTTTCGGGGTCTTAGGGTTTTTAGTGTTTTGTGATTTTTTAGGTTTTTTTAGGTTTTGAGGATTTGTTTTCAGTATCTGGGTTTTTTATTGGTTTTTATGGTTTTATGAATCTTTAGAATTTTAGGTGGTTTTAGGGGTTTTTTAGGATTTAGGGGTTTTATGGTGTTTTTAGGGGGTTAAGGGGTTTATATGTTTTTTGGGCTCTTAATATGGTTTAAGGATTTTTTCTGGGTTATTTGGGTTTTTGGGTTTTCTAAGGGGTTTTAGTATTTTTAGGGGGTTTAGTGTGTTTAGATTTTTTAAGGGGTTGTTTTTGTTTTTCTGGTGTATAGGATCATATAGGGTTTTTAGGGATCTTTAGTGTTTTTATTTTTTTATGGGTTTTAATGGTTTTTAGAGTTTTAAGAAATTTTAATGGTTTTGGAATTTTTATGGTTTTTAATTATTTCTTGGGGTTTGGGGTTTTAAGGTCTTTTATGAGTTTATGGCTCTTTAGCGGTGTTTTTGGTTTTAGGGTTATATCGCATATTTAGGGACCATTATGTGTTTTTAGGTTGTTTTGGGGGCCTTTAGGGGTTTGTAGGTTTTTTTTAGTTGTAGTTGGGGAATTTTTTTTTGTTTATGTTTTTAGTGTTTTTAGTGTCTTTTAAGGTTTTTATTATTTTTATGGTATTTATGGTGTTTTCTAGTCTTTAAGAGTTTTATAGTCTATTTGGGGGGGGGGGTAGGGTGTTTTAGTTCATTTTAGGGTTTTACCTGGATTATTTTTAAAATAAGAGAACAAATTTTACATTTAATCTATTTATAATATTGACTTCATTAATTCCTGAATGAAAAGTACGGTTTTCAAAAATAAATATTTTTAACTATTCACTAGAAAAATAATCCTTTTATAAATAACACAAAAATGAACTCAAATCTAATATTCAATTGGTTATTCCAAAAATGATAACATTTGTATCAAATAAAATTTCTAAAATAGAACTAAATTAATTATAGTATTCTCTCACAAAAATAAATAAAACCCATTTTTAAGAGATTTTTTTAAAGAATAAAATGACATAACTAAAAATTGAGGGATTGTATCCTAAAAAATCTCAAAAAATATCATTTATCACCTAAAAATTACATCACTAAATACCAACAGGATGTCTAATCTCTTTATCTTATGATTAAACTTAAACATATAATCCCATGATGGTATCCATAACATTTAAGATAATCTCACATGAAAACATCTTAATATCTAACGTTACCTAGACCCTAATCTGATACCAACTATAACTACCTCGATCTTACACTCCCAAATCTAGTTCTAAAATCATTGACATTACATTTATAGATATATTACCATTAAATATGATTGAATTTTAACCATCCAAAACATATAAAATAAAAATTAAATAAGGGATCACTTACATTCCCAAGGATCATTTCGGTTTACAATTTTTGAGGAATAAGAAAAACTCTTACATAAAAATTCCATTTTCATTTAGTGAGAATTATCACATTATACCCTTATTTTTTTCCCATATTAAGTCTACATCATTATTCAATCAAATCCTTAAAACCATTAATTTTTTTCGAAGAAATGGGATGAGAAAAATATGTCTCATTACAGGATATAAATTGAAGAAAGAGACTCATTAGTCTATTTTAAAACCATGAGGTCAGGAAAGATAAAATTTCATCAACATAAAAAGAATTAATCTCAAAAGTATCATATACATGCACATGAAATCATTTTTACTACGCAAATATTTTCCAAAACATTTTATAAAAAACATAAATTGAAAAAAACCTAATCATGTTTATTTCTTAGAATACATCAGTACCCATAAAACAATTGTATAAAAATATACCTTTTTACCCTAAAGAGAATAATCCATCCTCTAATAAAATTTCATTATCTTTCCATTTAAAATCAAATTATTTACAAGAAAAATGAATAGAAATTATTGAAAATTAATGTAGGATAATTGAAAAATCTTCTTCATAAAACCCTTACAATAACCCTTACAATTGAATTAACTATTACAACCGACTTACAATATAATTTTATGGATAACATAAACATTACCCAATGTATTGATGAGAAATATCAAGCTCATCGGTAATATAAGATATATCAGTCCCTCCCATAAACATGAGTAATATAGGTATCACCCTTAATAATATACAATATATGAGGACCACATAATTATAGAAACATTTTAATATTGTATATTTTCATCCTAAATCTCTTGAAAACCACTTTTTACCCCATATGAAAAATACCTTTAGATATCGAAATACTAATTTATTTTAGAATCAAAATATCCAAAAAACCCAAAAAAAAGTAATGGATTGTTTTTCTTGATAGAAACATGAATCATTATGTAATGGCACAGACCTCTCTAGTCCATTACTTTGTAAAAATGTGGTGTTACAGGTGTTCTGGGAGGTTAAGGTGACTTGGGGGTGTGTTTGGGTGAACTTTTAAGGAAGACTAAAGGGCATATGCGTTCGCATGGGCTGTGCATGGTTTGTCTAAACTGTGCGGCCAAACCGTGCGAGGTGGGTGTTAGAGGCAGTGGATAACGCACGGTTAGCGCACGATTTGGATAACTGTGCGGACTGACCATGTGAGGAGTGTGGGCGAGGCAGTACCTAACACACGGTTAGCGCACGACTTGTCAAACCGTGCAGAATAACCATGCGGGCACATAGTCTTAGATTCTAAAATTGTGGATCTAACTCGTTTTGCCTCTAAATTGTTTGTTTAAGCCCCTAAGAGACCATAACTCGGGATTACCCACCTTTAAAGGTAGGATAACCTCTCCCAAGAATTTTGGAGGTGATACAAAGGCTTCCCTTGGCGAATCTAAGCTGGTTTCTTGAGGTATGTGGTCGTTCTCCTTCGTTCATGATCCTTTCCTTAGATCTACTTAGATCTACTTCTCCTCTTCCCTCGGTTTCTTAGATATACACCCATTATGGGTAGATCTAAGTGTGTGGATTCCAAATATGATGAGATTTGGTCTTGGTTGTGTTAGTAGAAGGTATCTAAGGAGGATTCTTGGAGGATCATCATGGCTTGTTGTACATTCTTCGTTTGTTGGGGTTTTTGTCAAAAACCGTTGAGGTAGGGATCTTACCATTGTATCTCTCTCTTTTGTGCATCATGCGGGGTGGGTATCCTCTTGTTTTCATTATTTACGGTTGAACCAGTAAATAAAGATAATAAATGGTTAATGAACTATAACGACCCATACTTTACACACATTGTTAATACTTCAAAATTGAAGCACACTTATTACAACATATGACAAACCCACAAAGGACCGTATAGGTATAGTGTCTTTAGAAACTGGGAAACATAAACAACTGGTTCATAAAGCATCAACTTTGCCTCCCACTTATTTCATCATATCTAGGTTCCCTTTTTGGCATATCATACTTAATAACCTTCTTCCTGACCTGGGGAAAAGAAAACATACAAAAAAGGGTGAGCTCAAATGCTCAGAAAGGGAAAATAAAGGAAATAAAAATCATATCATATCTTTTTGAAAATCATAACCTGTAAAAGAGATCATAATATCTTAACATGGAATAAATCATAGAAGTAAAAATGAGATCCCCATAATCATAACATAAAACTTGAAACTTTGTGGCATGCACACATAATCATGGAAAATAATTTCTTGTTAGTCATGACTCATTTCCAAGACTATCTTAGCAGACAAAGTCCATTTCGGAACCGAGTTCACTCCTCGTTTCAGTCCTGTATCACTGAACCGAAATAACCTTCCGTTCCAGCCATGTCTATCTCATGAGATATAAATATTTACCCAATGCATTGGAGGGAGATATAGGTCCCACCCATCTTATAATGAATCCTTTCTTATGTGTTCCACATAATCATAAATCATACATCATCGCATAACACATGTAACAAAAATGGGATTCTTGAAACATCATGACATCATAAAACAAATCATATATGGTAAATGACTTCATAAAAATAATTCACTCACAACATAATCAAATCAATGTAATAATAGGGATAAAAACAGAACCCTATATTATCTTAGATGGAAAATAATTTTGAAAAAACATTTGAACTCCATTCTTGAGGAAAATATCCTTTCTACTTCAAAAACACTTTTCTTTTCTTAACATGTCATACAATTATAAACTAAAATAAGTTGATTAAAAATAAAAATGAAAACATATAAAGGATTATTCTTGGAAATAATGTTTTAAAAATCCATTCTTGCCGTATAAGTTAAAAAAAACATTCTTCGTACTTTTGACGGAAAATTCAAAAAGTACCTCGTACGAAAAACGACAAAAGATTCCTTTCATATCCTTTACTAAAAACTCACCGAAGGGTAAAATTGGATTTAAAAAATTGTAGTTGGATGGAAATAATATTACATATTGAGTAAACATGGATGTGGATGATAAAATACACCCCAGTAAATACCAAAGTATAAACAATCTCGGATAAAAATGAGATTGTGATATTTCCCTTACCTTAGGTCCGATTTGCTTTGTACGTGTCCGAAGCTCCTGTATAATGGTTTAAATAATGTTATTTACTTATTATAAAATCATACATATTGATATGATATCATATATTGTCATATTCTTAGCTTATTATTAGTAATATTTCATTGTTACTTGTTACTCGGGTCTTTATTGCCTTTTGTTCTTATGCGTGTTTTGCCAAATAAATTCTTATTCTTCTTTTAAGGTTATAGATAACTTATATAAATAATGGCATTAGTGTAACATATATCATATTTATTCATTCAATTCATTTATATAATTACTATGTAATGATGATCATGTAGAACGAGTCGCATCACATCGTGGAGACGGTATTCCGTACGTACGCACGAGCGATGATATTGTTCCCGTGATCGTGGAATTGTATTTAGGTGTATTTATACTATTTCAGTATCAATATCACTTTATAATAATCATATATAGTTACTCATTACACCATTATACCCATCCTTGTAAGGTGATGGTGGAAAATAGAGTACACCACGGCGTGGAGACGGAATTCCGTACGTACGCACGCGCGGTGATTTCATTTTTCCGTAGGATGGATAGAAGGTGAATTAGGGTTGTTTCATATTTATAATAACATATCAGTATGTAAGTAATACTGATGTTATTACTTTATCATGAAACAACTAAAGAAGAAGAAGTTTAAGAAGAAAGAAATTGAAAAGATCGGTAATGGATATTACCTCTTCTTTGAAACGCCTCTTTGAATCCTCCACTTAGGGAACTAATATTGGTCTTTGAAGAAGACAAGGACCTATATGATTATTCTAGGGAAGTGGAGAAGGGATTTTGGCAGGGTTTGGCCGAGCTTGAGTGCTCAAATTGGTGTGAGGAGGAGGGGGAGGAGGTCCCCTTTTATAAGGGAGGAGAGGGGCACCTTAGGAATACCTCAAAATATTATATTATAATAAAGTCAAAATCGGTTTATAATGGTTCAAAGGGTCTTATTTCGAAGGTAAAGTTGGGATGGGTCTAAATCATATCAACCAATAGGATTTAGAGAAGTTTAGGTTATTATTTTAACCTTATCAATTAGATTTAACTCTAAGTTAAATAATTTAACTTTTACCGTGACTTTTTGTTTTCTTACACTATATGGTTAATACACTTACTATAACATGCCAAACGAACCCCAAGTTGTTTATTATTAATATATATATCCTTATCTAAGTCATTTGGCCGAACCTCAGATTTTTAGGAATAAAATAACAATTAATAATATTTTATTTTATTTAAAAACTATTTTGTGTCAATTTTGACACTATTTGATATATGATTTTTGTGAAAGTCATAACATAATTATATGTTCGAACCAAGTTGATTAAATCAACACTAATATATCATAGTAACCTAGAAAATTAGTGGAATTCATAAAAAGTCTCAAATTACATTTATTTGGGCATTTATAACATCAATTATGTTATCAATTCCTTAAAAGGGTAATTACTGCATCATCGTTGTGTCATAAATAAATTAATTTATTTAAAGTCTAAAAATTATAAATAAAATATCATTATGTAGGAAATCTTTTTAGCTTTCTAATTAATATTTATAATCGAATTTATCTTATGTATAAACCCATATTAAAAATGTTTTATTTATTAAACATTGATTTTAACTATTTTAACTATTCATTAAATAAAATAATATTAAATGTCATAATCTAATCCAAGTGGACCTAAATGGTCATATTATATTCATAAGGTTATTTTTGGTCGAATGACGCTTATCCAATAGTATTAGGACATGTGTTAGGGTAATAGTAATATCATATTTACCCTTAGTTACCCTATTTACTATTAACCGCGGTAAAAAAAAGTAAAAAGTTACTATTCACCAAAAAAATTATTTTTATCTCATTGAACCACATTTTACTTACTGATATCTACCGTGTCTGTCGGATTTTCGAAATTCCATTCACAGAAGCGGTAAAATTAAGTTTTATGCAAAATTCAGTTTTTAACCTACCACTTAGTGGTTTCACTATTCATCAAAAATTGAAAGTTTTCAGAAAAATACCAAAATTTCACCCTAGGCTAATTTCGGTATCCCGAATCGAAAAATGAAGTCCATTTTGAAAGATAAAATTTCAAAAAGTGGTTATTACTATTCATAACGGCTATTTTAAATAATATTTTAATAGCATATCGTCGTTTAGTGAAACTCGGTATTGCGTACAATGCAAGCTATCGAGGAAGGTCGCGATTGCGTGTAAAGCAAGCCAAGCAAGTGTTGTGTAGAAAAAGATTCCTTTGATGATTTATATAACATAAAAGTCTCGGGTGTTACATTCTACCCCCCTTAAAAAGAATTTCGCCCTCGAAATTCGTCACTTCGTAACAAACAGATGAGGATACTTCTCCCTCATCATATCCTCAAGCTCCCATGTAGCTTTTTCAAGTTGGTGGTTCCTCCATAAAACTTTCACCAATCTAGTGGTATTGTTTCGTAGGACTTTTTCGCTACGATCCAGAATCTCTATCGGTTGTTCTTCATAAGAAAGTTCTTGCTCCAGCAGTACAACTTCTGAGCTGAGTACATGTGAAAGATCAGGTATGTACTTTCTCAGGAGAGATACATGGAACACATCGTGAACTTGAGAGAGATTCGGTGGAAGTGCCAATCGGTAAGCTACCTTCCCAACACGATCCAGTATTTCAAAAGGACCGATATATCTAGGGCTCAACTTCCCCTTCTTTCCAAATCTCATGACTCTCTTCCAGGGAGATATCCGTAAGAACACTTTATCGCCCACTTCGAACTCTTGGTCTTTTCTTTGGTTGTCGGCATAACTTTTCTGTCGACTCTGAGCTGCCCTTATGTGTTGTTGAATAGATCTGACCTTTTCTGCCATTTCATCAACGAGATCAGGTCCTAATAGCTTTCTTTCCCCAACTTCGTCCCAGCAAGTTGGAGTCCTGCATTTCTTTCCATAGAGAGCTTCATAAGGAGCCATCTGAATACTGGAGTGAAAGATATTATTATAAGAAAATTCCACCAAAGGTAGGTGTTGATCACAACCTCCTTTGAAATCCATAGAGCAAGCTCTCAACATATCTTCTAGGGTTTGAATTTTTCTCTCAGACTGACCGTCTGTCTGAGGATGATAAGCAGTGCTGAAACTCAACTCTGTATCCAGAGTATGCTGAAGACTTCGCCAGAACTTCGATGTAAATCTCGGATCCCGATCAGAGATAATAGAAAGTGGTACTCCATGCAATCTTACCACTTCCTTTACATATATCCTGGCAAGCTGATCCAGAGAGAAATCCTCTCTAATAGCAATGAAGTGTGCAAACTTTGTAAGACGATCAACTATGACCCAGATAGCATTATTGCCTTTGGATGTTTTAGGAAGTCCTGTGACAAAGTCCATAGTGATATTTTCCCATTTCCATTCGGGTATGGGTAATGGTTGTAACATCCCCTTAGACTTCTGTCTCTCAGCTTTAACTTGTTGACAAACCAAGCATCGAGAGACATATTCAGCAACATCTCTTTTCATGTCATCCCACCAGAAGTACTCTTTCAGGTCCCTATACATCTTCGTGCTTCCAAGATGAATAGAGAATGAATAACTATGAGTCTCATCCAGAAGCTCCTTCTTTAATTCGGGGATGGGAGGAACACAAAAACGATTCCAGAACTTTATTATCCCATCATAATCAAAGTTGAATTCAGGAACATTTCTCACCTTCTTTTGTAACTCAACATCTTCTTTCTGTGCCTCTTTAATCTTCACATGTATAGATGGTTGAACATTCATTTGAGAAAGATAAGAATTTTACCCTTCCATTATAATTCCAAGATCCATCCTTTGTAAATCCATAAATATTGGATCTTTTTTGATCCTCATCATGGATAAACTAGCTTGGTCTTGTCGACTTAATGCATCTGCCACCTTGTTTGCTTTCCCAGGGTGGTAATGGATTGAGCAGTCATAATCCTTAATCAGCTCCAACCATCTTCTTTGACGCATATTCAGCTCCTTTTGTGTGAAAATATACTTTAAACTTTTATGATCAGTATAAATATCACACCTTTCACCATAAAGGTAATGCCTCCAAATCTTTAATGCAATGATTACTGCAGCTAACTCCAAATCATGTGTTGGGTAATTTTGCTCATATATTTTCAACTGTCGTGAGGCATAAGCTATCACCATATCATTTTTCATAAGAACACACCCCAATCCCTTCTTGAATGCATCACTGTAGATCACAAACCATTCTCCACTACAAGGCAGTGTGAGCACAGGTGCACTGGATAACCTTCTTTTCAACTCTTTGAAATTCTCTTCACATTACTCTGTCCAAACAAACTTAACTCCTTTCCGAGTCAACTTGGTGAGTGGATTAGATAATCGTGAAAAATCTTTTACAAAACGTCGATAATATCCATCCAAACCAAGAAAACTTCGGATCTCAGTTACTATTGTTGGTCTCGACCATCTTTCGATAACCTCTGTTTTTGTTGAATCCACAGATATCGCCTCTTTTGAGATTATGTGACCCAAAAATGCAACTTTTTTAAGCCAAAATTCACACTTGGTAAATTTGGCATAAAGCTTCTCCTTTCTCAGGGTCTTCAATATAATTCTCAAGTGATCTTCATGCTCTTCCTTGCTCTTTGAATAGACAAGAATATCTTCTATAAAGACTACCACAAATTGATCAAGATATTCTATAAAGACTCTATTCATTAGATCCATCAAGATAGCAGGGGCATTAGTAAGACCAAATGGCATCACTATAAATTCATAGTGTCCATACCTTGTACGGAAAGCCGTCTTTGGTATATCCTCCCTTTTTACCCTTAATTGATGATACCCTGAACGAAGATCAATCTTGGAAAAGTATTCAGCTCAGCGTAGTTGGTCAAATAAGTCATCAATGCGTGGGAGAGGATATTTTTTCTTGATAGTGATTTTGTTAAGTTCTCGATAATCAATGCAGAGTCTCATTGATCCATCTTTCTTCTTAACAAATAGAACAGGTGCACCCCAAGGTGACGCACTAGGGCGTATGAATCCCTTATCAAGATTCTCTTGGAGTTGCTTTTTCAATTCCTGCAACTCAATTGGGGCCATTCTATAAGGTGTCTTTGAAATAGGCAAAGCACCCGGTACGAGTTCTATTGAAAACTCAACTTCACGATTTGGTGGAAGACCCGGTAATTACTCCGGAAAGACATCATCAAACTCCCGTATGATGGGAATATTCTTAATCGTGAGTTTCTGACCAACCATTTGAGATAAATAACCTTCATTTAGTGGAATCAATACCCATAAAATGGGATAAATTTACACTGGAAGGTTATGTTCATCCTTGCATTGATAGACGATCATAGATTGATCTGGAATATGAAATGTGACTTCCCTTATTTGGCAATTGATATGAGCTCCGTATAAATAAAGCCAATCTATGCCAAGAATCACATCGAATTCCACTAAAGGAATGATCACAAGATTTTCAGGAAGCACTTTCCCACAAACGTCAATTGGAGAAGAATTATAAACTTTTGATGCGATTGATGTGCCATTAGGTGTTGTCACAGCTAACTCAACATCTAATTGTTGAGGTAATACGGTGATACCCTTAGAAAATTCTTCAGAAATAAAAGTGTGGGTGGATCCAGAATCAAATAAAACATTTGCTACTTTAGAGTGGATGGTAAGTGTACCTTTCACCACTTCGTTATCGTACTCCACATCGCTGATAGAAATTGCATGTGACTTTCCTTTTTCTTTAGCCTTAAGAGTTTGTTGACGTCGACCATCATCATCAACCCTTGGATTTGGGCATTGATTGGCATAATGCCCCATCTCCTTGCACTTGAAACATTGAAGTGTAGTAGGTTCATTCTGTGTATCCCTTCCTTTATTTTCATCATTAGACATCTTCATCCCATTATCGCGGCATTCAAATGCCCGATGACCTTCCTTTACACATTTGAAACATTTACTTGTCCCTTTAAGACAACTCCCTCCATGTTTCTTTCCACACTTTGAGCATAAGGGAAAGCTCATCTTCTTTTCAGTGTTCTCTTTAGATTTTCCTTTGAATTCCATTTTCCTCTTCTTATCAAACCCATATGACTGATGGGTTACTCCAATCTCCATCTCGACTTTGAGAGCACATCGAATGATTTCCTCGTAGCTATTGAAGTCCCTTATGGATAACGCCCTTCGAAGACTTGGTTTTAAGCCACTAAAGAATCGATCGATCTTACTCTCAGGTTGGATAATAATACCAGAAGCGTACCTTGCAAGTCTTGTAAAATTTGATTCATAGGTACCAACAGATTCATCATCCCTTTGATTCAGTTCAAGAAACTCTTTCTCCATCTTTGTTCGGAGAATACGAGGGAAGTACTTATTGAAAAATAAGTTCTTGAACTCGTCCCATTCCATGGACTCAATTTCATCCCTTTTCCTCATATTCTTAATAATATTCCACCATTGATCAGCATCTCCTTCCAAACGATACACTGCTAGGATGACTTTATCATGTTCAGAACATTGAAGAACTGAAAATATCTTTTCAGTAGTACTAATACATTGTTCAGCAACTAATGGATCAGTAGACCCGCTGAAAGAAGGTGGACACTGCCTCATGAAGGATTCAACAGATTGTTGCTCCTTCCTTTGCTCGTTTAGAAGTCATGCATGATTCATAGCTTGAGAAAGTTGTGTGAGCATGGCTACAAGATTTTGCATTCCAGCTCCCATATCATTTGGTTGCTCAGGGGGACAATCATTTCATTTCCCATCACATTCCGCATTAACACGGTTCCTTCAGGTTCCATCCATTGACTAAAACCAAGAAGAATAGTGTGAGCAACACTAATTATAATAGGAAAACCACATAATTCAAAAAAATTCACGCTTAAGGTCTTATCCTAGGTTATTCATGGCCATTTCTAAAACACTAAGATTGTGTTATATACTTAGACTTATCCTTGGGGTTCTTACTAAGGATTTCACATCCTAGTTTCCAAAGGTTGACTATACCTTTCTTCTGATACCAACTATAACGACCCATACTTTACATACATTGTTAATACTTCAAAATTGAAGCACACTTATTACAACATATGACAAAACCACAAAGGACTATATAGGTATAGTGTCTTTAGAAACTGGGAAACATAAACAACTGGTTCATAAAGCATCAACTTTGCCTCCCACTTATTTCATCATATCTAGGGTCCCTTTTTGGCATATCCTACTTAATAACCTTCTTCCTGACCTGGGGAAAAGAAAACATAAAAAAAAGGGTGAGCTCAAATGCTTAGCAAGGGAAAATAAAGGAAATAAAAATCATATCATATCTTTTTGAAAATCATAACCTGTAAAAGAGATCATAATATCTTAACATGGAATAAATCATAGAAGTAAAAATGAGATCCCCATAATCATAACATAAAACTTGAAACGTTGTGGCATGCACACATAATAATGGAAAATAATTTCTTGTTAGTCATGACTCATTTCCAAGACTATCTTAGCGGACAAAGTCCATTTCTGAACCGAGTTCACTCCTCGTTTCAGTCCTGTATCACTGAACCGAAATAACCTTCTGTTCCAGCCATGTCTATCTCATGAGATATAAATCTTTACCCAATGCATTGGAGGGAGATATAGGTCCCACCCATCTTATAATGAATCCTTTCTTATGTGTGCCACATAATCATAAATCATACATCATCGCATAACACATGTAACAAAAATGGGATTCTTGAAACATCATGACATCATAAAACAAATCATATAAGGTAAATGACTTCATAAAAATAATTCCCTCACAACATAATCAAATCAATGTAATAATAGGGATAAAAACAGAACCCTATATTATCTTAGATGGAAAATAATTTTGATAAAACATTTGAACTCCATTCTTGAGGAAAATATACTTTCTACTTCAAAAACACTTTTCTTTTCTTAACATGTCATACAATTATAAACTAAATGAAGTTGATTAAAAATAAACATGAAAACTTATAAAGGAATATTCTTGGAAATAATGTTTTAAAAATCCATTCTTGTCGTATAAGTTAAAAAAAACATTCTTCGTACTTTTGTCGGAAAAGTCAAAAAGTATCTCGTACGAAAAACGACAAAAGATTCCTTTCATATCCTTGACTAAAAACTCACCGAAGGGTAAAATTGGATTTAAAAAATTGTAGGTGGATGGAAATAATATTACATATTGAGTAAACATGGATGTGGATGATAAAATACACCCCAGTAAATACCAAAGTATAAACAATCTCGGATAAAAATGAGATTGTGATATTTCCCTTACCTTAGGTCCAATTTTCTTTGTACATGTCCGAAGCTCCTGTATAATGGTTCAAATAATGTTATTGACTTATTAAAGAATCATACATATTGATATTATATCATATATGGTCATATTCTTAGCTTCTTATTAGTAATATTTCATTGTTACTTGTTACTCGGGTCTTTATTGCCTTTTGTTCTTATGCGTGTTTTGCCGAATAAATTCTTATTCTTCTGTTAAGGTTATAGATAACTTATATCCAGAATGGTATTAGTGTAACATATATCATATTTATTCATTCAATTCATTTATATAATTACTATGTAATGATGATCATGTTGAACGAGTCGCATCACATCGTGGAGACGGTATTCCGTACGTACGCACGAGCGATGATATTGTTCCCATGATCGTGGAATTGTATTTAAGTGTATTTATACTATTTCAGTATCAATATCACTTTATAATAATCATATATAGTTACTCATTACACCATTATACCCATCCTTGTAAGGTGATGGTGGAAAATAGAGTACACTACGGCGTGGAGACGGTATTCCGTACGTACGCACGCGCAGTGATTTCATTTTTCCGTAGGATGGATAGAAGGTGAATTAGGGTTGTTTCATATTTATAATAACATATCAGTATGTAAGTAATACTGATGTTATTACTTTATCATGAAACAACTAAAGAATAAGAAGTTGAAAAAGAAAGAAATTGAAAAGATCGGTAATGGATATTACCTCTTCTTTGAAACGCCTCTCTGAATCCTCCACTTAGGGAACTAAGATTGGTCTTTGAAGAAGACCAGGACCTCTAGGATTATTCTAGGGAAGTGGAGAAGGGATTTTGGCAGGTTTTGGCCGAGCCTGAGGGCTCAAATTGGTGTGAGGAGGAGGGGGAGGAGGTCCCCTTTTATAAGGGAGGAGAGGGGCACCTTAGGAATACCTCAAAATATTATTTTATAATAAAGTCAAAATCGGTTTATAATGGTTCCAAAGGGTTTTATTTCGAAGTTAAAGTGGGGATGGGTCGAAATACTATCAACCAATAGGATTTAGACAAGTTTAGGTCATTATTTTAACCTTATCAATTAGATTTAACTCTAAGTTAAATAATTTAACTTTTACCGTGACTTTTTGTTTTCTTACACTATATGGTTAATACACTTACTATAACATGAAAAACGAACCCCAAGTTGTTTATTATTAATATATATATCCTTATCTAAGTCATTTGGCCGAACCTCAGATTTTTAGGAATAACATAACAATTAATAATATAATATTTTATTTAAAAACTATTTTGTGGCAATTTTGACACTATTTGATATATGATTTTTGTGAAAGTCATAACAGAATTATATGTTCAAAAAAAGTTTATTAAATCAACACTAATATATCATAGTAACCTATAAAATTAGTGGAATTCATAAAAAGTCTCAAATTACATTTATTTGGGCATTTATAACATCAATTATGTTAACATTTCCTTAAAAGGGTAATTACTGCATCATTGTTGTGTCATAAATAAATTAATTTATTTAAAGTATAAAAATTATAAATAAATTATCATTATGTAGGAAATCTTTTTATCTTTCTAATGAATATTTATAATCGAATTTATCTTATGTATAAGCCCATATTAAAAATGTTTTAGTTATTAAACTTTGATTTTAACTATTTTAACTATTCATTAAATAAAATAATATTAAATGTCATAATCTAATCCAAGTGGACCTAAATGGTCATATTATATTCAAAAGGTTGTTTTTGGTCGAATTACACTTATCCAATAGAATTAGGACATGTGTTAGGGTAATAGTAATATCATATTTACCCTTACTTACCCTATTTACTATTAACCGCGGTAAAAAAAAGTAAAAAGTTACTATTCACCAAAAAATTATTTTTATCTCATTGAACCACATTTTACTTACTGATATCAACCGTGTCTATCGGATTTTCGAAATTCCATTTATAGAAGCGGTAAAATTATGTTTTATGCAAAATTCAGTTTTTAACCTACCACTTAGTGGTTTCACTATTCATCAAAAATTGAATGTTTTCAGAAAAATACCAAAATTTCACCCTAGGCTAATTTCGGTATCCCGAATCCAAAAATGAAGTCCATTTTAAAAGATAGAATTTCAAAAAGTGGTTATTACTATTCATAACGACTATTTTAAATAATATGTTAATAGCATATCGTCGTTTAGTGAAACTCGGTATTGCGTACAACGCAAGCTATCGAGGAAGGTCGTGATTGTGTGTAAAGCAAGCCAAGCAAGTGTTGGGTAGAAAAAGATTCCTTTGATGATTTATATAACATAAAAGTCTCGGGTGTTACATTCTACCCCCCATAAAAAGAATTTCTCCCTCGAAATTCGTCACTTCATAACAAACAGATGAGGATACTTCTCCCTCATCATATCCTCAAGCTCCCATGTATCTTCTTCAAGTTGGTGGTTCCTCCATAAAACTTTCACCAATCGAGTGGTCTTGTTTCGTAGGACTTTTTCGCTACGATCCAGAATCTCTATCGGTTGTTCTTCATAAGAAAGATCTTGCTCCAGCGGTACAACTTCTGAGCTGAGTACATGTGAAAGATCAGGTATGTACTTTCTCAGGAGAGATACATGGAACACATCGTGAACTTGAGAGAGATTCGGTGGAAGCGCCAATCGGTAAACTACCTTCCCAACACGATCCAGTATTTCAAAAGGACCGATATATCTAGGGCTCAACTTCCCCTTCTTTCCAAATCTCATGACTCTCTTCCAGGGAGATATCCGTAAGAACACTTTATCGCCCACTTCAAACTCTAGGTCTTTTCTTCGGTTGTCGGCATAACTTTTCTGTAGACTCTGAGCTGCCCTTATGTGTTGTTGAATAGATCTGACCTTTTCTGCCATTTAATCAACAATATCAGGTCCTAATAGCTTTCTTTCCCCAACTTCATCCCAGCAAGTTGGAGTCCTGCATTTCTTTCCATAGAGAGCTTCATAAGGAGGCATCTGAATACTGGAGTGAAAGCTATTATTATAAGAAAATTCCACCAAAGGTAGGTGTTGATCCCAACCTCCTTTTAAATCCATAGATCATTCTCTCAACATATCTTCTAGGGTTTGAATTGTTCTCTCAGACTGACCGTCTGTCTGAGGATGATAAGCAGTGCTGAAACTCAAATCTGTATCCAGAGTATGCTGAAGACTTCGCCAGAACATCGAGGTAAATCTCGGATCCCGATCAGAGATAATAGAAAGTGGTACTCCATGCAATCTTACCACTTCCTTTACATATATCCTGGCAAGTTGATCCAGAGAGAAATCCTCTCTAATAGCAATGAAGTGTGCAAACTTTGTAAGAAGATCAACTATGACCCAGATAGCATTATTGCCTTTGGATGTTTTAGGAAGTCCTGTGACAAAGTCCATAGTGATATTTTCCCATTTCCATTCGGGTATGGGTAATGGTTGTAACATCCCCTTAGACTTCTATCTCCCATCTTTAACTTGTTGACAAACCAAGCATCAAGAGACATATTCAGCAACATCTCTTTTCATGACATCCCACCAGAAGTACTCTTTCAGGTCCCTATACATCTTTGTGCTTCCAGGATGAATAGAGAATGAAGAACTATGAGCCTCATCCAGCAGCTCCTTCTTTAATTCGGGGATGGGAGGAACACAAACCCGATTCCTGAACTTTATTATCCCATCACAATCAAGGTTGAATTCAGGAACATTTCTCACCTTCTTTTGTAACTCGACATCTTCTTTCTATGCCTCTTTAATCTTCACATGTATAGACGGTTGAACATTCATTTGAGAAAGATAAGATTTTTCCACTTCCATTATAATTCCAAGATCCATCCTTTGTAAATCCATAAATATTGGATCTTTTGTGATCCTCATCATGGATAAACTAGCTTGGTCTTGTCGACTTAATGCATCTGCCACCTTGTTTGCTTTCCCAGGGTGGTAATGGATTGAGCAGTCATAATCCTTAATCAGCTCCAACAATCTTCTTTGACACATATTCAGCTCCTTTTGTGTGAAAATATACTTTAAACTTTTATGATCAGTATAAATATCACACCTTTCACCATAAAGGTAATGCCTCCAAATCTTCAATGCAAAGATTACTGCAGCTAACTCCAAATCATGTGTTGGGTAATTTTGCTCATGTATTTTCAACTGTCGTGAGGCATAAGCTATCACCATATCATTTTGCATAAGAACACACCCCAATCCCTTCTTGGATGCATCACTGTAGATCAAAAACCTTTCTCCACTACAAATCAGTGTGAGGACAGGTGCACTAGATAACCTTCTTTTCAACTCTTTGAAATTCTCTTCACATTCCTCTGTCCAAACAAACTTAACTCTTTTCCGAGTCAACTTGGTTAGTGGATTAGATAATCGTGAAAAATCTTTTACAAAATGTCGATAATATCTAGCCAAACCAAGAAAACATAGGATCTCAGTTACTGTTGTTGGTCTCGACCATCTTTCGATAACCTCTGTTTTTGCTGGATCCACAGATATCCCCTCTTTTGAGATTATGTGACCCAAAAATGCAACTTTTTGAAGCCAAAATTCACACTTGGTAAATTTGGCATAAAGCTTATCCTTTCTCAGGGTCTTCAATATAATTCTCAAGTGATCTTCATGATCTTCCTTGATCTTTGAATAGACAAGAATATCGTCTATAAAGACTACCACAAATTGATCAAGATAGTCTCTAAAGACTCTATTCATTAGATCCATGAAGATAGCAGGGGCATTAGTAAGACCAAATGGCATCACTATAAATTCAGAGTGTCCATACCTTGTACGGAAAGCCGTCTTTGGTATATCCTCCCTTTTGACCCTTAATTGATGATACCCTGAACAAAGATCATTCTTGGAAAAGTATTGAGCTCCGCGTAGTTGGTCAAATAAGTCATCAATGCGTGGGAGAGGATATTTGTTCTTGATAGTGATCTTGTTAAGTTCTCGATAATCAATGCAGAGTCTCATTGATCCATCTTTCTTCTTAACAAATAGAACAGGTGCTCCCCAAGGTGACACACTAGGGCATATGAATCCCTTATCAAGATTATCTTGGAGTTGCTTCTTCAATTCCTGTAACTCAATTGGGGCTATTCTATAAGGTGTCTTTGAAATAGACAAAGCACCCGGTACGAGTTCTATTGAAAACTCAACTTCACGATTTGGTGGAAGACCCGGTAATTCCTCCGGAAAGACATCATCAAACTCCCGTATGATGGGCATATTCTTAATCGTGAGTTTCTCACCAACCATTTGAGATAAATAACCTTCATTTAGTGGAATCAATACCCATAAAATGGAAGAAATTTCCACTGGAAGGTTATGTTCATCCTTGCATTGATAGACGATCATAGATTGATCTGGAATATGAAATGTGACACCCCTTCTTTGGAAATTGATATGAGCTCCGTATAAAGAAAGCCAATCCATGCCAAGAATCACATCGAATTCCACTAAAGGAAGGATCACAAGATTTGCAGGAAGCACTTTCCCACAAACGTCAATTGGGGAAGAATTATAAACTTTTGATGCGATTAATGTTCCATTAGGTGTTGTCACAGCTAACTCAACATCTAATTGTTGAGGTAATACGGTGATACCCTTAGAAAATTCTTCAGAAATAAAAGAGTGGGTGGATCCAGAATCAAATAAAACATTTGCTACTTTAGAGTGGATGGTAAGTATACATTTCACCACTTCGTTATCGTACTCCACATCGCTGATAGAAATTGCATGTGACTTTCCTTTGTCTTTAGCCTTAAGAGTTTGTTGACATCGACCATCATCATCAACCATTGGATTTGGGCATTTATTGGAATAATGCCTCATCTCCTTTCACTTGAAACATTGAAGTGTAGTAGGTTCATTCTATGTATCCCTTCCTTTATTTGCATCATTAGACATCTTCATCCCATTATCGCGGCATTCAAATGCCCGATGACCTTCCTTTACACATTTGAAACATTTACTTGTCCCTTTAAGAAAACTCCCTCCATGTTTCTTTCCACACTTTGAGCATAAGGGAAAGCTTATCTTCTTTTCAGTGTGCTCTTTAGATTTTCCTTTGAATTCCATTTTCCTCTTCTTATCAAACCCATATGACTGATGGGTTACTCCAATCTCCATCTCGACTTTGAGAGCACATCGAATGATTTCCTCGTAGCTATTGAAGTCCCTTATGGCTAACGCCCTTCGAAGACTTGGTTTTAAGCCACTAAAGAATCGATCGATCTTACTCTCAGGTTGGATAATAATACCAGAAGCGTACCTTGCAAGTCTTGTAAAATTTTCTTCATAGGTACCAACAGATTCATCATCCCTTTGCTTCAGTTCAAGAAACTCTTTCTCCATCTTCGTTCGGAGAATACGAGGGAAGTACTTATTGAAAAATAAGTTCTTGAACTTGTCCTATTCCATGGACTCAATTTCATCTGCCTCGTATTCTTAATAAGATTCCACCATTGATCAGCATCTCCTTCCAAAAGATACACTGCTAGGATGAATTTATCATGTTCAGAACATTGAAGAACTGAAAATATCTTTTCAGTAGTACTAATCCATTGTTCAGCAACTAATGGATTAGTAGACCCGCTGAAAAAAGGTGGACGCTGCCTCATGAAGGATTCAACAGATTGCTGCTCCTTCCTTTGCTCGTTTGGAAGTCCTGCATGATTCATAGCATGAGAAAGTTGTGTGAGCCTGGCTACAAGATTTTGCATTCCAGCTCCCATATCGTTTGGTTGCTTAGGGGTACAATCATTGCATTTCCCATCGCATTCCGCATTAACACGGTTCCTTCGGGTTCCATCCATTGACTAAAACCAAAAATAATAGTGTGAGCAACACTAATTATAATAGGAAAACCACATAATTCAAAAAAAATCACGCTTAAGGTCTTATCCTAGGTTATTCATGGCCATTTCTGAAACACTAATATTGTGTTCTATGCTTAGACTTATCCTTAGGGTTCTTACTAAGGCTTTCACATCCTAGTTTCCAAAGGTTGACTATACCTTTCCTCTGATACCAACTATAACGACCCATACTTTACATACATTGTTAATTCTTCAAAATTGAAGCACACTTATTACAACATATGACAAAACCACAAAGGACCGTATAGGTATAGTGTCTTTAGAAACTGGGAAACATAAACAACTGGTTCATAAAGCATCAACTTTGCCTCCCACTTATTTCATCATATCTAGGATTCCTTTTTGGAATATCCTACTTAATAACCTTCTTCCTGACCTGGGGAAAAGAAAACATACAAAAAAGTGTGAGCTCAAATGCTCAGCAAGGGCAAATAAAGGAAATAAAAATCATATCATATCTTTCTGAAAATCATAACCTGTAAAAGAGATCATAATATCTTAACATGGAATAAATCATAGAAGTAAAAATGAGATCCCCATAATCATAACATAAATCTTGAAACTTTGTGGAATGCACACATAATCATGGAAAATCATTTCTTGTTAGTCATGACTCATTTCCAAGACTATCTTAGCGGACAAAGTCCATTTCTGAACCGAGTTCACTCCTCGTTTCAGTCCTGTATCACTGAACCGAAATAACCTTCCGTTCCAGCCATGTCTATCTCATGAGATATAAATCTTTACCCAATGCATTGGAGGGAGATATAGGTCCCACCCATCTTATAATGAATCCTTTCTTATGTGTTCCACATAATCATAAATCATACATCATTTCATAACACATGTAACAAAAATGGGATTCTTGAAACATCATGACATCATAAAACAAATCATATAAGGTAAATGACTTCATAAAAATAATTCCCTCACAACATAATCAAATCAATGTAATAATAGGGATAAAAACAGAACCCTATATTATCTTAGATGGAAAATAAGTTTGATAAAACATTTGAACTCCATTCTTGAGGAAAATATACTTTATACTTCAAAAACACTTTTCTTTTCTTAACATGTCATACAATTATAAACTAAAAGAAGTTGATTAAAAATAAACATGAAAACTTATAAAGGAATATTCTTGTAAATAATGTTTTAAAAATCCATTCTTGCCGTATAAGTTAAAAAAAACCTTCTTCGTACTTTTGTCGGAAAAGTCAAAAAGTACCTCGTACGAAAAACGACAAAAGATTCCTTTCATATCCTTTACTAAAAACTCACCGAAGGGTAAAATTGGATTTAAACAATTGTAGGTGGATGGAAATAATATTCCATATTGAGTAAACATGGATGTGGATGATAAAATAAACCCTAGTAAATACCAAAGTATAAACAATCTCGGATAAAAATGAGATTGTGATATTTCCCTTACCTTAGGTCCGATTTGCTTTGTATGTGTCCGAAGCTCCTGTATAATGGTTTAAATAATGTTATTGACTTATTCCAGATTCATACATATTGATATTATGTCATATGTGGTCATATTCTTATCTTCTTATTAGTAATATTTCATTGTTACTTGTTACTCGGGTCTTTATTGCCTTTTGTTCTTATGCGTGTTTTGCCGAATAAATTATTATTATTCTTTTAAGGTTATAGATAAATTATATCCAGAATGGTATTAGTGTAACATATATCATATTTATTCATTCAATTCATTTATATAATTACTATGTAATGATGATCATGTAGAACGAGTCGCATCACATCGTGGAGACGATATTCCGTACGTACGCACGAGCGATGATATTGTTCCCATGATCGTGGAATTGTATTTAAGTGTATTTATACTATTTAAGTATCAATATCACTTTATAATAATCATATATAGTTACTAATTACACCATTATACCCATACTTGTATGGTGATGGTGGAAAATAGAGTACACCACGGCGTGGAGACGGTATTCCGTACGTACGCACGCGTGGTGATTTCATTTTTCCGTAGGATGGATAGAAGGTGAATTAGGGTTGTTTCATATTTATAATAACATATCAGTATGTACGTAATACTGATGTTATTAATTTATCATGAAACAACTAAAGAAGAAGAAGTTGAAGAAGAAAGAAATTGAAAAGATCGGTAATGGATATTACCTCTTCTTTGAAACGCCTCTTTGAATCCTCCACTTAGGGAACTAAGATTGGTCATTGAAGAAGAACAGGACCTCTAGGATTATTATAGGGAAGTTTAGAAGGGATTTTGGCAGGGGTTGTCCGTGCTTGAGTGCTCAAATTGGTGTGAGGAGGAGGGGGAGGAGGTCCCCTTTTATAAGGGAGGAGAGGGGCACCTTAGGAATACCTCAAAATATTATTTTATAATAAAGTCAAAATCGGTTTATAATGGTTCCAAAGGGTCTTATTTCAAAGGTAAAGTGGGGATGGGTCGAAATCCTATCAACCAATAGGATTTAGACAAGTTTAGGTTATTATTTTAACCTTATCAATTAGATTTAACTCTAAGTTAAATAATTTAACTTTTACCGTGACTTTTTGTTTTCTTACACTATATGGTTAATACACTTACTATAACATGTCAAACGAACCCCAAGTTGTTTATTATTAATATATATATCCTTATCTAAGTCATTTGGCCGAACCTTAGATTTTTAGGAATAAAATAACAATTAATAATATAATATTTGATTTAAAAACTATTTTGTGTCAATTTTGACACTATTTGATATATGATTTTTGTGAAAGTCATAAAAGAATTATATGTTCTAACCAAGTTGATTAAATCAACACTAATATATCATAGTAACCTAGAAAATTAGTGTAATTCATAAAAAGTCTCAAATTACATTTATTTGGGCATTTATAACATCAATTATGTTGAAATTTTCTTAAAAGGGTAATTACTGCATCATCGTTGTGTTATAAATAAATTAATTTATTTAAAGTCTAAAAATTATAAATAAAATATCATTATGTATGAAATATTTTTTATCTTTCTAATGAATATTTATAATTGAATTTATCTTATGTATAAACTCATATTAAAAATGTTTTAGTTATTAAACTTTGATTTTAACTATTTTAACTATTCATTAAATAAAACAATATTAAATGTCATAATCTAATCCAAGTGGACCTAAATGGTCATATTATATTCATAAGGTTGTTTTTGGTCGAATTACACTTATCCAATAGAATTAGGACATGTTTTAGGGTAATAGTAATATCATATTTACCCTTAGTTACCCTATTTACTATTAACCGCGGTAAAAAAAAGTAAAAAGTTACTATTCACCAAAAAATTATTTTTATCTCATTGAACCACATTTTACTTACTGATATCAACCGTGTCTGTCGGATTTTCGAAATTCCATTCACAGAAGCGGTAAAATTAAGTTTTATGCAAAATTCAGTTTTTAACCTACCACTTAGTGGTTTCACTATTCATCAAAAATTGAAAGTTTTTAGAAAAATACCAAAATTTCACCCTAGGCTAATTTCGGTATCCCAAATCCAAAAATGAAGTCCATTTTGAAAGATAAAATTTCAAAAAGTGGTTATTACTATTCATAAAGGCTATTTTAAATAATATTTTAATAGCATATCGTCGTTTAGTGAAACTCGGTATTGCGTACTACGCAAGCTATCGAGGAAGGTCGCGATTGCGTGTAAATAAAGCCAAGCTAGTGTTGTGTAGAAAAAGATTCCTTTGATGATTTATATAACATAAAAGTCTCGGGTGTTACATGAACAGGTTTTGGAAAATTTTGTTTATATCGTTGTTCGATTTCTATCAATACTTATCCATTGATTATGTTGTGAATTGAATAGGTTTCTGACTATTGAAAATCACCGTTATTGGGGTCCCTTTCTTGGGCAATTAAATTCTTCCCTGTGTTTCTAGATTGTTTTGTGGATGGAATTTCATTGAATCTAGAAATTGGTTAATCATGTAAAGTTGGATGATTAAATGAATAACTGGAACCCTTGTATGATCACCCCGATTAAATTAAATGAAAGAATAAATTTTGTGGGTTCTGGTTGGGGTTTAATTATGTGAAGGGTTATTTCATGGGCTGTTGTGGAACGGGTGACCAGAGGGGCTGCAGTTGGCTTGGTTGTGGATTGGTGTGTATCATATGGTTGTGATGGGCAGCGGAGTTACGGTAAATGGTATCGAAGGGATAATGATACGGTATGGGTATTGTTTCTGAGGCGTTTGTGGTTGTGGATGTTGGAAGCAGGGCTGTTGGGATGGGTTGTGCATATTAATAAAAGTGAAAGAGTTAAATAATTAATGTTGGGGCATGGTAGTTGATTAAATACGGATAATCAATGGAATTGATTGGCTGGTAAAAGAAAATGGTTTTGTGTTGCTTTTATTTTTCCCTAACTATATTTGTGGTTGGCAGGGATATGTTTTACGAACGATTGATCTGGTTTGGTTGTTGTTAGTTTCTCAGTAGTTAAGGAACTGATAAACTAAAACTGTTGAACATGAAAAGCTTAATGGGGTTTGGGACTATTAATTGTGTCCACACTTTTGTGGTAGCAGTGTCGAGGCATGTGCTCAGATCGTTTCTGTAGAAGCCTTAGGATGGGATGAGTGGTTGATATAATTATATAAATCTGTATGTTTTATCTTTCTTCACGCACCCCACCCATGTTGAGCAATACGTGCCGAACACCCGTGGGATGGGGGGTGAGATTCCCAAATATCCAAAGGATGGCTGGTTACTGTTCTTCCCTATGCTCCTTCTACCAGGTTCTATAGTCCAAGAACCATCAGGCAGGTTATGACAGATATTTCCCAAGAGTCTTCAGGATGAGGATGTGATGTGTTTGCAAGAGTCTTTGGGATGAGGATGTGATGTCGTTACCAGGTGTCTGCGGGATGAGATGTGGTTATGGTCAATGATTGTGTGGTGGCGGGATACTATGAGCTTCGTATGGCCAGGTTGCGGCACTAGCTCGAGCTTCGTATGGCCAAGTTGTGGCACTAGCTCAGGAAGTGGGGGAAGCATCAGAGTGTTAGGCATGAGGGATTGAGCAGTATTCAGTGGGAAGATGGTTCGTGGTACCCATACTTCGATAATATTACTATACTACTCTATTGACTTGCGATATTTGGTGAGTGTGGCTTGTAGGTTGTGTGGATAGATTTCTTACTAGGATTTGGTTTCTTCTATTTTCTCATGGGGAATTAGGATATATCCCCACCTATGCACGAGAGATTTAGGTTTTCTTACTAAGTATACCTGTATGCTCACCATACGTTTACTTTCAGGTCTTCAGGAGGACTTCATGGACCGTGTGGGACCTTTCTAGTTGGGCGTTGGAGTTTTTCTAGGTACAGTATTTGCTTTCTTTTTGGTATCGTACCTTGGATCTTTTCTTTTTCTTGTACTTTTGATTCAGTTTTTTATAAAACATGCATATGGGTTGGTTTTGGGATTATTCTCGTTTACTTGTTCCCTTTCTTTGGTGTTTGACGAATCATATTTCCCGATATTAATTAATAAAAATGGTAATGCCTCCCATAACTATGAAAACTCATACCCTTGGTGCTAGTCACCACTACAAGGCATACTGGAGGTGGGACTCGGGGGGTCATTATCTCCCTTTCACCATTTCCAGCTCAGGTTAGGCATATTTGGTGGAAGGGGTTCGTGAAATAATGGTATCAGGGGATAGAGGTTGAGATATAGGATGGAGTATGGATTTAGGAACAGTGAGTATTGCATGGGATGGTTGGGAAACAATGTCGGGTGATCTTGTAGTGTGAAATAGGCTAGGGAAGACCGGCTAGGACACGAGATTTTAGGGCCCCCTGTGATCCAATGCATGGACTCTGGACCTACCGAACCACCAAGTGAGGCCACACTGATTGAATGGTAGAGACCCTATGAAAGGTACATGCATCATAATGACTTGTGTTCTTGTGTTTCTGGGGAATTTTATGGATTTAAAATGAATAGGGAGTCTAAGAAAATTTAAGAACAATATTCTACACTACTCGGGCTTAGGCATTCCTTGTTTACCTTGCAGCTATGGCACCTGGGAGACGACCACGAGTAGTGCGGGTGATCAAGAACCAAGAGATTGACTTGGCTAATCGACAAAGGGTTGACCAAGAGGAGGAGGATGATCAGTGGCAGAAGACGCTTCAAGCCTTTTATCAGCAGACCCTCGGGAAGTATGAGGGAAACATCTCAGACATGTAGACAGAGAGATAGCTAGAGGAGCTGGTGAAATCTTCCAGCTTGATCCGGGCTCCGACATAGTACTGGGTTCCTCTTGATGTGAGCCAGATGCGTGGAGTAGCGCATCAGTGGTGGTTTATCTTTGGGATAAGAGCAAGGCTGAGGTCACGTGGTCTGACTTTGAGAAGGATTCCCTGGCGGAATTCCTCTCTTCCACGATGAAGGATGAGAAGAGGCAGGAACTACTCTCCCTCCAGCAGGGGAGTATATCAGTGAGAGAGTTGGGGATCAGGTTCAGTGATCCCCTTCTCTTTGCTCCCGACCTCTTTCCAGAGGAGTTGTCTTGGGCGAGACATTTGGAGGAGGCACTTCGACCTTATCTCCAATATGTTGTCACTCCCTTCACCTTACCGACATACTTAGAGGTCCAGAAGAAAGCTGAAGTGGTGGAGAGGATGCACATGCTGTGAGCTGTGTCATGAGAAGGAATACAATTGGGCTTGTCAAAGGGGAAAGCCATCAACAGTAGGCCTCTAGCATCAGGGCCCTCTAGGTTCCAACCAGTAGGGAGAAAGCCTCAGCAGTTTTAGTTCCAATCTCCCGGTACTCGCCCTTTTCCTTCGGTCCTAGGACCACAATGTTTCATCTATGGAAGCCATGGGCACCTTCGGAACTAGTGCCTGGACTGAGTAAAGTACAGTGCCGGTGGACCAGTACAACACCCACCTCAGCCACAACAGTTTCCAGCCAGGCCCTTCCAGCAGCAGCAGCTAGAGCAGCGAGCTCCCGCTCCTCCAAGGGAAGACGTTGAAGGATGAGGCAGACCGCAGGGCGCTCCTCAAAGAACTCGACCAGGGCGTGGTCGGGGAGGTGTCTGACAGCCAAGTGGCAGAGGAACTGAGCATGGGAAAGTTCACTCCGTAGAGGCAGTAGTTCCTGCAGGTCGAGAAGTCGTTAGAGGTATGATCACCTTGTTTAGTACCCTTGCCTATGCCTTGTTTTCTTCAGGAGCTTCACACTCTTTTGTTGCGCCCAGTCTAGCATGTGCCTTGGGCCTAGACATAGAGACACTTTCCATACCCCTGGTTTTGAGTACACCAGTCGGAGGTCAGACCAGCTTGTCTCATGTTTTCTGAGGTCGTAGGTTGATGTTGGGGCCACACCAATCTAGTGGAGATCTCCTTTTACTGAAAATTCAGCCATATGACGTCATTATAGGCATCGAATGGCTATTCTCAGTCTGTTCCGTAATCGATTGTTTCCGAATAAGGGTTGTGTTTTCAGACTTGGGCGGCCAACATGTGACTTTCATTGGCGAGTGGGGTTACCAGGAAGGTAACTGGTGAGTGGAGCCTCTCCTTTCCTTGTTAGCTGAACTTGCCGTGGAGTTAGTGGATACAGAAATGGTGGAAGTCCCAGGGATCGTCGGTGAGTTTATGGACATCTTCCTTGAAGAGGTGGCGACTCTACCCCCTCGACATGATGTTGAGTTCGGGATAGACCTGCAACCTTGTGGTCATCCGATTGTGATGGATCCCTACAGGATGGAACCTTCTGAGTTGCGAGAGTTACAGATTCAGATTGATGATCTGATGAAAAAGGGTTTTGTTCGACCGAGTGCATCACGATGGGGTGCTCTAGTCTTATTCGAATAGAAGGCAGATGGTGGTCTCATGCTATGCATAGACTACCGGAGACTGAACCAGGTAACCGCCATGAACCGTTACCCCCTACCAAGGATATATGATCTCTCTGAACAGTTGAGGGGAGCTAGTTGGTTCTCTAAGATCAATATACGTTCTGGATATCACCAGTTGAGGGTGAAGGAGGGTTACATCTCAAAGACTTCCTTCAGGTGCAGATATGGGAACTTTGAGTTTTTAGTCATGCCATTTTGTGTTACAAATGAACCAGCTGTGTTCATGAGACTCATGAACTTCGTCTTCCAGGAATACCTGGATCGGTTCATAGTCGTGATTATTGGCGACATTATGATCTACTCATGATCATAGGATGATCATGATGAGCACTTGAGAATAGTTTTAGAGGTCCTCCGACAACACAAACTCTATGGGAAATTGTCCAAGTTCAAGTTCATGACGCGAGAAGTGAACTTCCTTGGGCACGTGGTGTCCGAGAAGGGAATAGCGGTGGACCCATCGAAGGTCGAGGCAGTTTTTTCTTGGGCAGCACCCAAGAACGTGGTAGAGGTTCATAGTTTCCATGGAATGGAAGGTTACTATCGAAGGTTCGTATCCAACTTTTCTCGAGTTGCAGCACCTTTGATATCCTTGACAAAGAAGGATTGAGCTTTTGTGTGGGATGAGCAGTGTGAGTAATCCTTCAGTTATCTAAAGAGAATGTCGGTTGGTTCCCCAGTACTGAGATCACCAGACGAGGGTGTAACGCTTGAGGTATACTTTGATGCCTCAGGCCAAGGCATGGGGTGTGTGCTGATGCAATAGCAAGGGGTGATATCTTATTGGTCTAGGCTGTTATTTCCTCACGAACATAACTATGCAACCCACAATCTAGAGCTTTCGGCGGTTGTGTTCGCACTGAAGTTGTGCCGACATTACCTCATTGGGGAGCACTTCGTGGTCTTTACAGATCACAAGAGTTTGAAGTATATGTTCTCCCAACTGGCCCTGAATTTGCAGCAGCGAATGTGGATGGAGTTCTTCCAGGAATAAAAATTCTAATTCTCTTACACCAAAGGCTAGGGAAATGTGGTGGCTGACTCTTTGAGTAGGAGGAAAGTCGTGGTTCGAATGTCGGCAGATGTCTGGAAGGCGATGGAAGAATTGGCTGCACTGCAGCTCGATGTATGGGAAGACGGTGGTGAAGGATGTCTGTTTGAGATGAAATTGCAGTCCTACCTAATACTACAGGTGGTGGAGTCTCAGTGGGGAGACATAGAGTGTGAAGTGATGTGCGATCGGGATAGCCAGGGCAATGCTCCAGAAGGATGGTCGGAGGATGGTCTGAATCAGATTCTTTTCCGGGGGAAATTGTTTGTTCTAGAGGTAATGCGCGAGAGAGTTCTTGGTGACTTCCACATCTCACCCCTGGCAGTATGCCTGTGAGCTTCCAATATATACCAGGGCTTGAGAGGGCAGTTCTGGTGGCCTAGAGTGAAATGGACAGTAGCAGAGTTCGTATCAAAGTGCCTCGTGTGTCAGCAGGTGAAGGCTGAACACTGCGTTCCAGGATGTCGGTTACGACCTTTAGATATCCCCGAATGAAAGTGGGATGAAAACTCGATGGATTTCGTCATGGGCTGCCCAAAGTTCAAGGGGGTTGAAATTCCATCTGGGTGGTGGTGGATAGGCTGACGAAATCAGCCCACTTCCTTGCAATCAAGGAGTTAAGTACGGTTGAGGCCCTATCTCAAAGGTATGTGAATGAGGTGGTGCGGTTGCACGGATTTCTGAGATCTATAATATTTGACTGGGATACCCGGTTTACCTTGCAGTTCTAGAGAGGATTGTAACATTCTTTTGGCACCCGGCTATGCCTTAGCACTGCTTTCCACCCCCAGGAAGATGTGCAGATAAAGCGCACCATCCATACTTTGGAAGATATGCTACGAGCATGGGTTTTGGGCCTTGGAGGATCATGGGAAAAGAACTTTCCTCTGATAGAGTTCTATTATAACAACAACTATAACTCTACCATTGACATGGATCCTTTTGAAGCTTTGTACGGGAGGCCATTCCGCTCACCCGTATGCTGAACAGAGGTCGGATAAGCTGGTGTTCTTGGCCCGTAGGGGGTGTAGAGCATGACAGATAAGGTTCATCTTATATGAGAGAGGATGAAGGAAGCTCAACACCGGAAGAAATCATACACCGATAATAGGAGGAGACCCTTGGAGTTCGAGGTTGGGGACCATGTGTTCTTGAAGGTGTCTCCTCGGCGTAGGCAGCGAAGATTCGGAAAGGGAAGGAAGCTTTCTCACCAGTTTGTTGGGCCCTTCAAGGTGTTGTAGTGGGTTGGAGAGGTAGCTTATCAACTGGCATTGCCACCACCACTGCAAAGGGTGCACGGGGTATTCCATGTGTCTCAGATCTGTCGGTACCTGCATGACGCTTCACACGTCCTCGACTGGGGAGAGCCAGATATCAGGGATGATGCAATATTCGTGGAATGACCCGTGATGATCGAAGGTCGTGAAGACAAGGTTCTTTGTGGATGAACCATTCCTTTGGTTCATGTGATATGGAGGCATGGGGGTCTTGAGGAGAGTACCTGGGAACGAGAGGCAAATATTCGCGCCCAATACCCAGAGCTATGTTGTGTTTTGTTCTATTATACTGGTTTTTGATGAAGGGTTTTTACCCTGTTAACAACAAAATGTGTTGTTTTACTTGTTCTCTGAATATGTATGAAGATTCCAGACTTTGGGGAGGGGAGGACCTGATCCCTAATCAAGACGCATTATGGTGGATGTGATTAAACCCGTGTGGGCATGTCAGTGCCGCCCAAAGCGGATAGTATCTTGACATGGGGGAAGAAACTTCCTAACCCATATGATTGGACAACTTGACCCCTTTAATGTTGCATGGTTTCTTAAGAGGGAGGTGTTCTTATATGTCATAGAGGTTCAACACTGAGAAGTATCATTCGGGGGGGTTGTTCAAACCCCTATCTTTTCTTCGGGTCTAGTTTTAATTCTCGAGGACAAGAATAGTTTGAGAGGTCTCTCATGTAATATCCCGGAACTCTCAGGTCCATTACATTGTAAAAATTTGGTGTTACAGGTGTTCTGGGAGGTTAAGGTGACTTGGGGGGTGTGTTTGGGTGAACTTTTAAGGAAGACCAAAGGGCAGTAGCATTGGCAAGGGCTGCGCACGGTTTGTCGAAACCGTGTGGCCAAACCGTGCGAGGTGGGTGTTAGAGGCAGTGGCTAATGCACGGTTAGTGCACAGTTTGGCTAAACGTGTAGACTAACCCTGTGAGGAGTGTTGGCGAGGAAGTATCTAATGCAAGGTTAGCGCACGGTTTGTCAAACCGTGCGGACTAACCATGCGCGCACTTAATATTAGATCCTAAAATTGTGGATCTAACTCGTTTTCCCTCTAAATGGTTTGTTTAAGCCCCTAAACGTCCATAACTCAGGATTACCCTCCCTTGAAGGTAAGAGAACCTCTCCCAAGCGTTTTGGAGGTGATCTGAAGACTTCCCTTGGATAATCGAAGCCGGTTTCTTGAGGTATGTGATCGTTCTCCTTCGTTCTTGATCGTTTCCTTAGATCTACCAAGATCTACTTCTCCTCCTCCATCAGTTTCATAGAACTACGCCCGTTATTGGTATAAATAAGTGTTTGGATGCCAAATATGATGAGATTTGGTCATTGTTGTGTTACAAGAAGGGATCTATGGAGGATTTTTGGAGGATCAACCCAACTTCTTGTGTGTTCTTCGTTTGATGTGGTTTTCATCAAAACCCTTTGAGGTAGGGATCTTACCTTCATCTCTCTCTCTTTTATGCATCATGCGGGGTGAGTATCCTCTTGTTTTCATGAGGTATGATTGAACTAGTAAATAAAGATAATAACTAGTTACTGAACAGGTTTGGGGGAATTTTGTTGATATTGTTGTTCTATTTCCATCAATGCTTATCCTTTGATTATGTTGTGAATTAAATAAGCCTATGCCTACTGGAAATCACGGTCATTTGGGTCCTTTTCATGCACAATTAAATGTTTCCCGGTGTTTTTGGATTTTTTTGTGGATGGAATTTCATAGAATGTGCAAATTGGTTAATCATGTAAAGTTGGATGATTAAATGAATACCTAGAACCCTTGTATGATCACACATATTTCATTAAATAAATGAATGATTTTTTTGGATCCGATAGGGGTTTAATTATGTGAAGGGGTGTTTTGTGGGTTGTTGTGGAACCGGTGAGCAATGGGGCTGTGGTTGGCTTGGTTTTGGATTGGTGTGTATCATATGGTTGTGATGGGCAGCAGAGCTGCAGTGAATGGTATCGAAGGGATAATGATGCGGTACGAGTATTGTTTTTGAGGTGTTTGTGGTTGTGGTGGTTGGCAGCAGGGCCACAGGGATGGGTTGTGCATATGAATAAAAGTGGAAGAGTTAACTAATGAATTTTGGGGCATGGTAGTTGATTAAATACGTAAAATCAATGGAATTCATTGGCTGATAAAAGAAAATGGTTTTATGTTGCTTGTGTTTTACCTTAACTATATTTGTGTTTGGCAGGGATATGTTGTATGAACGATTGATCTGGTTTGGTTGTTGTTAGTTTCTCTGTAGTTGAGGAACTTTTAATCTAAAACTGTTGAACATAAAAATCTTAATGGGGTTTGGGTCTATTCATTGTGTGCATACTTTTGTGGTAGCAGTGTCGAGGCATGTGCTCAGATCTTTTGTGGAGAAGCCTTAGGATGGCCTGAGTGGTTGATATAATTATATAAATCTGTATGTTTTATGTTTCTTTGCGCACCCCACCCATTTTGAGCACTACGTTCCGAACACCCGTGGGATGGGGGTGTGATTCCCAAACATCCAAAGGATGGATAGTTACTGTTCTTCCCTGTGCCCCCTCTTCCAGGATCTATAGCCCAAGAAACTTCGGGCAGGTTATGACAGATATTTCCCAAGAGTATTTAGGATGAGGATGTGATGTGTTCCCAAGAGTCTTCAGGATGAGGATGTGATGTGGTTCCTAGGTGTCTGCAGGATGAGATGTGGTTATGGATGAAGATTGTGTGCCAGCAGGACACTATGAGATTTGTATGGCCAGGTTGCGGCACTAGCTCGAGCTTTGTATGGAGAGGTTGCGGCACTAGCTCTGGAAGAGGGGGACACATCAAAGCGTTAGGTGTGAGTTATTGAGCAGTATTTAGTGGAAAGTTAGTGTGGGGTACCCATACATTGGTAATATTACTATACTACTCTATTGACTTGTGATATTTGGTGAGTGTGGCTTATAAGGTTGGGTCGATAGATTTCTTTCTAGGCTTTGGTTCCTTCTGTATTCTCATGGGGCATTAAGTTGTATCCCCACCTATGCATGAGAGATTTAGGGTTTTCTACGGAGTATACTTGTATGCTCACCCTACGTTTACTTTCAGGTCTTCAGGAGGACTTCAGGGACCGTGTGGGACCTTTCTAGTTGGGTGTTGGAGTTTTGCTGGTTGCAGTCTTTGCTTTCTTTTTGGTATCGTACCTTGGAGATTTTCTTGTTCTTGTACTTTTGTTTCAGGTTTGTATAAAATAGGCATGTGGGTTGTTTTTGGGATTATTTTCATTTACTTGTTCCTTTTATTTGGTGTTTGACTCATCCTATTTCCTGATCTTAATTAATAAAAATGGTAATGCCTCCCATAATTGTGAAAACTTGTAACCTTGGTTCTAGTCGCCACTATGGGGCCTACTAGAGGCGGGACTCAGGGGCCATTATCTCCCTTTCACCATTTACAGCTCAGGATGGGAATCTTTGATGGGATGGGGTCATGACACATTATAAAGTAATTCAATTATAAATATATGGTTATGGATGTGGTAAAAATCGTTGACGTCATATAGATAAAAATAAAACAATCCTTTTATTTTTATTTCAAAACATTCCACAAAAAGATTCCATTTTGTAATCGTTTTAAAAAATGTAAAAAGTGGCATAAATATTAATTTATAATTCATTTATGTATATATAAAAACATATATAAAAGAAATTTATTATTATTGTCATAGAAGTTATGGATTTAAAAAATAAATAATTATAAAATTTTAAAAAATGTTTTTAAGGTAAATTTTCCCTTACCTCAAGTTTGAATAATCACATATGTTATTCATCATCCAGAATAGTTGAATTATGGTAATTATTTATTTATTAAGAACCATTAAAATATTTTTATTAGTTTTATTTATTTAATACTGTGTTATTCAAAATTTCATAACCAATTATGTTCCCATTAGATGTCTTGTTGATATTTGGATTGTATGTCGAAAATGGATTATGTAGGCTGACTATGGTCAAAGTGGACATTATTAGATCATCTCAAAAATAATAATAATGACATAATTTCCATTTTATATATAAATTATATTTTTAAAAGGAATCGTGATAGATGATAATGAAAAAATAACTATGAATCAATTGGGAAGATGACAGGTCGTATGTACTCATAAGTAAGCTTTCCCTTTTACCTACAATAACGATAGAAAGAACAAATTTATTATTATATATTTACAAAATGATAATATTAACATTAATACAATATTATTTCTTTAAATAATCTTAAATATATCATCCATGTGACGTGGTGCTGAAAAACGAATCACATCGCTTCAATGAGGTGGTAGTCCACACATATGCCTGAGTGACGTTATCATTTTTTAGTGAATGGATTGGTAAGAAAATATATGACATATTTGTTTTCAATAAAGATAATTATATCATTAATATCATATATATATATATATATACATTAAATCAATAATTATAAGTATCCATGAGATAAAATGAAGGAAAATGAATTACATCGGTTCTTGAGACTTTAGTACCCCATACACACGAACTATGATTTCATTTCCCATTATATAGAAGTGGAGATTGATATATGTTGTACCATAAAGAAAAATATCTTAGTATATTTGGTATTCCATTTTTATTATTTTATAATATTTTAAAATAATTTTGTTGTGGTATAAGAAGAAATAAATCTAAAAAATTTGGTAAAAAGTTATTTCTCTTCCTTGAACACCGTCATTTTTACTCCTTAATCCCCGTAATGTTTGTATTTTAACCACAATTATACGTTTATAATACTATTATAAACTTTTTCAGGTATTTGGTAAAGTAGAGGACAAACTAAATGAATCGTTAAGTATCTAGAGAAGAGGAGAAGGGGTTCCCAATACAATTAGGGGAGGGAAATTCCTGGAATTTATTCAAGTATTAAATTAATATAGATAACTTTCATTTTCAAATGGATTTAAATTGATTTAATTTTAATATAAAATATATATTATTATAAAATCTATAATACAAAAAATTATTTAATATTTTAGGCGATTTTTTCACCCTTATCCTTTTGTTTGACCATATGTTAACCATTTTGATGATAAATGTGATAATACATTTTTTACTCTTTTGGGGTGAAGATAGTTACCATTTAAAAAATTTGTCCCATAAATGGATCGTAGTTCACATTTTCTTCCGTATCATATTGATTGGACCAAATATAAGGTTTTTAGGAATTTTTAATCAATCAATAAAAATATTATTTATTAAGAAATATCATTAATGTAATTTTTGGAAATATTCATATAATTTCACTTTATAAAAGAATGAAAACAAATTAATTAGAATATAATCCTTTTAAATATTAATAAATTTAATATGTATCTAAAAAATTTGTGGAATACAATAATTAATTTAAATTATATTACTTATAATATTTAAAGAATCAGTTTTTATATTTCTATTAATTGAATAAAAAAGGTGTTGGTGTCACTTAAGAATTTAAGTGAATTATTTCATCATTAAAATTTACAAATAAATGGACGTGATAAAAATTTATTTGTATTTTAAATTACAAATTATAAGTTATTATTAGTTTTTTAATCTCTATCACAAAGTATTATAGATATTAAAATCAAGAAAGTGACATCTTGACTTCATATTTTACTTAAATATTAAAAAGGTAAAAATCAATTAAATAATACATAATGGTGCCATATTTTATAAATTTTCATGAAAATGGGAGAATTAAACTCATTCAATTTGATAAAAGCAAGTGTTATTGTCATTTTTATGTAACGCCCCGACCCGGGTGCTACTAAAATGGTGTCTCGAGTGGGTCAGTCACGTAGACTCAATCAAATCTACTCTTACACTATTAGTTGTTGACTAGAAGTGAGGGTCTATAGTTGGTACAGTGGGAAGACTATAACCTCATGATAAATATAGAATACAAGTATAAATTATAATCAAAAGTGGAAGTCGTAAAGAAGGTAGTGGAAAATAATAATAATTGATGATAAATAATAAATTAATAAATGATCATGATTGAACATGATATATTGTAAGAGTGGAAGTCATATAACATGATAAAATTAAAACACATATACAATAAAAAAAGTAAACTGAATGAATGAAACACCTACAAGGCTAAATCATAGAGAATCCCGAGCACCAGCTCAGTCATGTGCTTCTAAGCTCCCACTTTGTATATGAAAACACATAGCATAATCCCTGATCCTAATCCAGCAACCATGAGGTCTATTCAAGTACCAAAAGGCCTCCCAAATAGGGTTTTGGATTTACTTAATAGGCCATGTCTAAAAATGTGTAATTCAATTCATCCAATGAATATACAATAATGTAGTGTGTCGGTATAATAAGAAAAATAGTGTAATAAAATAAATAAATATAACCAAGTTGGGCTCTGGTCCCTCAAAGGAAACTTCGCCAACCATACCCAATTTTTCCTAAGATGAAATTCCATTAATTATGTGTCAATATATATATATATATATATTATAATATATATATATATATATATATATTTATGTATATATATGAACTATATAAGTAGTAACATATATAGCCATATATATAGATACAAGGTACTTTCCTTGGCCTACATTGTAAATCCAAACTCTATAAATAATGATAATAGTCATATTTAAATAAGGGTCTCTATTCCTAAGTGTCATAATTATCAAGGGACTCCATTCTTGATTATCAAAATTTATATGGGACACCATTCCTGAGTAACATAAAACATATGGGGTTTCATGCCCGTGATTAATATGGGACACCATGACATTGATTATTAGGGGATTCTACGCCCATAATAATAAGGGATTATGGGGCCATGAATAATATAGGACACCATTCCCCTGAATAATAATAATGGAATCCATGCCCATAAATAGTATGGGATTCCTTGCCTATAATAAAATGGGATGCCTTTCCCATGATAATAAGGGAAGACATGCCCAAAAATGGTAATGGATTACTAGACCATATTAACAAGGGATTTTGTGCCTGTAATTTTAAGAGAATACATGCCCATAAATAGTGTGGCACTTCATGCCCATCATTAATAATGGGTGCCTTACCTACACAAATAAGTTATTCCATGCCATTAAATAGTAATCGATTCCATGCCCATAAATACATAGGGACACCATCCCAATTTATAGTCCATGAAATTACTTTTTTACATTTGTTTAATAATTTCAAAGAACAGGTGAGTGATATTTTCATACAATTCACTCTTTCTTTAATCCAGTTTACCCAGTTTAGTAAATTCATTAATAATAAATAAATCTAATGGAACCACCCATGGCTTAAGTGAAGTAAAAAATATTTCAATTATCTCATTCATTATAAATGATATGAAAATAAACCACGAAGATGATTTTATTACAAAATAGAGTCGCAATTGACAGATAATTTGAACCAACCAAATTAATTCGATTAAGTTGGTCCTATATAATTATCAAACAATATAGGAGTGACCAAGGACCAAAATGTTTAACCAAACCATTTAATCCACTAAAAAATTTGTATAAAACACCCATGGGTTGTTTAATCCCCAATCAAGATTGGTGAGAAGTTTGCGTACAATGAAATTTCATGGCATGATGAGAGAGAAAGTGTTTCGAAAGCAATATTTGTTCGCACCTTTGATTGCTCATTCTCAGGATGAATGATCTTCGTCTAGGGCTCTAGCGGTGGCTCCTGCTACTCTGGGGTCGTCTTCTCCAATGTCAAGGCAGTAATGTTGGCCTTCGGTCTCCTAAAAGGATGCTCTGTGTGGGGGTAATCCAGATTCGTCTGCACCTTTGATTTCTCATTCTCAGGCGGAATGCTCTTCGTCTAGGGCTCCGACGGTGGCTCCTGCTGCTCTGGGGTCATATTCTCTGGTTGTTCTATGTGGGGGTAAGTAGGATTGCTCGCTTTCACAGGATGCTCATTCAGTGAATCCTGGTGTCTGTAGGGATGGTTTTGGTTTGCCTCTGGAGTTTCCGGTGGAGGTATATGACGGAGCGGTGGGAAGACTATGTTGGACTCTTGTTGCTCGATTTGCTTCGGTGAGGCCTTCCTTGTTGGTTTTCAAGAAGTATGTGGATTCATGTGGGATTCTTGTTGTAGCCAGATTTTCGTGTGTGCATAGGAAAGATTTTTTCTTATCATTTGGATCTGAAGCGGATTTTTTTCATGTTTGGTGCTATGTTCCTCAGGTCTTTGGGCAATGGAGTTTTAGTTTGTCCTGTTGGTCTTTTGAGGCTCACAGATGGGGCGAAAGCGTCATGGCTGTTGTGTGGGTTTCTTTGCCTGGTTTTCCATTTCCGTTCTATAATGGGGTCCTTTTGAAAGCTATTGGTGATGCCATTGAGGTTTTTTTGTGCCTAGATGAATGCTGTTGCAAGGACAAGGATGGGTCTACGGTTTGGTTTTGTGTTGAATTGGACCTTTCATTGCCTCTTCTGGATAAAATCTCATTGAATTTCAAGGATGTGGTTTCTTGGACCGAAGATATTTTTTACCCAGTGCATCATTGGTTCTGCTCGCAGTTCTATCTTCAGGGTCATTCGGTGGTTTCGTGTAGGAAGAACAGGCAGAGTCGTCATGGTGTTTCTGTTCCTTCTTCCAGTGGTTTTCAGCCTGAGTTTGTAGAGTTGGTGGATGATAGTTCCTTGCAGGTTTCTGGTTTGGATATTAGTGCTTGTTTGGGGGGGGGGGGGGGCTACCCGAGGTGGTTGCTGATGTACAAAAGGGTGGTCTACCTCTGGTTGAATCGGTATCTTTTTTGGGGTGTCTCTCTTTTTCTGCACATTCCATTATTATATCCTAGGCAGGTTCTTTTAGTCACCTTTCATGGCCATGTCTTTTGAGGGTGTCAATGGATGCTTGTGTTCCTTCTTTCTGCTTGGTTGAGGTCATTGAGGGTGGGTCTTCTCTAGAGGACTAGGTTGTGAATAATTCTTTACTTCTAGGAGGGGAGGGTTTGGTTGATGGTGGTGCCTTGATAAGGCTGGGGAAGCCTGTGGTGGTGGATCCTGATCCCTCGGTGTATCTGGTCAAGGTAATCTCTTTTCTTTTGAGCTGTAGAAGAGGCCAAAAAGAGGGCAGTATTTTTTAAAGCCTTCTGTGTCAGGTGGGGCTTGTACTAGAGCAATGTTACGTTCTTGACAGGAGTTTTTCTCTTTATCCAGGAGTATGCCAAGGAGCCTGGGGCTAGTTCCAGGCCCTCACACTTTTAATGGTTCCAATAATCATTTGGAATTCCCGAGGGTTGGTTATTCTGTGAAGTTGGACTTCTTAAATATGTAATTAATAAGAATGAGGTTGGTATGGTGAATATTTTGGAGCATAAATAGCAACCCTCTAAAATCAAGAAATTTGAGCAGAAGCTATATATGCAGTGGTATTTGTAGTCTGATCCCGAGAATCAACATATTTGGATTTTTTGGAATAAAGATATCTCGTTGGATCTTATTGACATTGGAGACTAGTTTTTTATGGTTAAGATATGCATTGACTTTGATCAAGTATTTTTCTCCTTTTTTTATGGAAGTTGTGATGTTCGAAAGAGGGAGGGTCTGTGGAAGGCGCTGCAGAGGTTTGTTCCAGGTGGGCTTCCGTGGTTTGTTGGAAGTGATTTCAATGTTGTTTTGGATCCAGATTAAAGGAAGGGTAGGGGGGCGTTTCCTAGGTTTTCCAGTATTAGTTTCGGCCAGTTTATGGCTAGGAAAGGTCTTCTTGACTTGGGTTTTTGTAGGGATTAGTTTACATGGTGTAACAATCAGAGAGGGGGTAATAGGTGCTGGGGTCACATTGATCGGGTGTTGGCCAATGTTGAGGCCACTTCGATTTTTTCTTTTACTAAGGTGGATCACTTGGTGCGTGGGATGTCAGATCATTCACCTTTGATGGTGTCTTTATCTCAGGAGAGGGGTGGGCGTGAGGGGTTATGTTTCAGTAAACCATGGTTTGATAGGCAGGATTTTCTTCAGCAGGTGTCTGACAGTTGGAGGGAACCAGTCCCATGTTTCTCATGGGTGGCTTTGCACAATAAACACAAAATGTTGAAGGAGAGGATTCAGGTATGGGCCAAGGGTGTTGTTTCTTCTGATCAGTTAATGGGGGATATTAAGCAAAAGGTTATGAGGGTGAAATGTGGCCTTGAGAAGGAGTGGTATGATAGTATTTTTGTGGCTTTGACTGATAGGAAGAAGGATTTAGCTTCGTTAATTTTGAGGGAAGAAAGGGCTTCTAGGGAGGCTTCAAGAGTCAAGTGGCTACATGAAGGGGATATTAATTCAGCTTATTTCCATGCTTGTATCAGGGAATAGAATTGGATCATTAAGCCTAATATTATTTTGGAAGATTGTTCTATCTCAAATGATAGAGATGTGGTTGGGGGTCTAGCTGTTTCCTTCTATAAGAACCGTCTTTCTGGTCCTAATGAGAGGATATGTAATGGCTTTTCTGCTAGTTTTTCAGAACTCTTGGAATGTATTCCTAACTCCATGTTTGCCCAGGATAACAACTTGCCGGGGGAGGTCCCTAGTGAGAAGGAGATTCATGGTGCCATGATACATCTTAAACTTGAAAGTGCATCGGGTCCAGATGGTTTCCCTGGTGCTTTTTACAGAGGGGGTTGGGACATTATCAAAGCTGAGATCATTTTTGCTATTCAGGATTTTTATCGTGGGGGTATCATTCCTAGGGTTGCTGGAGCCAGGACTTCGGTCATGCTTCCTAAGGTAAAGAACCCATCCTCTATTCATGATTACAGTCCAGTTAGTATGTGCAATTTTTCTTATAAAATTCTGTCGAGCATTGTTAATTCAAGGCTGTCCCGATTTATACCCAGATGGGTTTCTCTTGAGCAGGATGGGTTTGTTAAGGGTCGATAAATTCAGGGTGTTGTTTCTTTGGCCCATGAGCTGATTCAGGATATCAATTTTAAAACTCATATGTCTAACATTGCTGTTAAGTTAGACATGAATAAGGCTTATGATTGTATGGAGTGGGGTTTTATTAATAGGGTTTTGAGAGGTATGGGTTTATCTTCATGGGCTGTGGATATTGTTTTTAGATGCTTTAGCTCATCTTGGATGGAGGTCTCCTTCATGGGTAAGTCTCATTGTTTTTTCAAAATAGCCTGGGGTCTGAGGCAGGGTGACCCTATTTCTCCGACCTTGTTTATCCTTATGCAGGACCCTCTTAGCAGGTTGAACAATAAGAAGGTCTCCATGGGGCTTTTGCTTCCTTTCCAAAGGCCTTTGAACCAAAAGGTGTTTTCTCATATTATGTTTGCTGATGATACTCTAATTTTTACAAATGGTAGTGCCCGCTCAATCAAGGTGCTTATGCATATTTTGGAAGAGTATTTCTCTTGAAGTTGTCAGATGGTGAATAGGATGAAAAGCAATTTTTTATCTCCAACAAATGTGGGGTCATAAAGATGGATTTATTATGTAGGAATCTGAATATGCAGAAGGGGGTTTTTCCAATGACATATTTGGGCTCTCCTTTAGCTCATGGCCGGGTTCTTATTTCTAATTTTGATGGTATAATGAACAGGATTGTCACTCAAAATATAAAGTGGAAGAACATTTACCTATCTTTTGGAGGACTAATTACGTTAATTAATAGTGTTCTTACTTCTATTCCTATTCATGTGCTTTCTGGATGTAGTGTACCAAAGGGAATGCTGGATTTTATTGAAAAACTTTTGGCAAGATTTATATGGGATGTTCAGGATGAGGGGAATCATCATTGGTCCTCTTGGGGTAAGATGGAAAAGTCTGTATAGGAGGGAGGGATTAATGTAAGAAGTCTGGCTGGGACCATTCATGGGCTGCGTGCTAGATTGGCCTGGGAAATTGTGGAAGGTCGCACGTTATGGGGGAAATCCATGTCTGGCTGTTCGATTCCTCATGGGTTTGCTTTGTGGAATTCAGTTCAAGAAGTGATCCATATCATTAGAATGAACTCCTAATGGATTATTGTCAAGGGTAATATTTCTTATTGACAGGATAACTGGGCTGGAACATGCATTGGATTCCATGGGTGTCCTGCTCCCCTGATCACCTTCAAAGAGGCTAGTGGTTTTCCTGGTTTTATCAGTGTTATCCTTAGCAGATAACAAAGAGAAGTTTTTGATCTGGTTGATCTGAGTAATGATCCAGTCAAATGTTTTTTCTCTACCTCTGAATCTGGTAATTTTGTGATTAAAGATTTCCAGCATATGGTGTAGCCTATGGGTATGTAGGATAAATGGTGTGATATCTTGTGGTGTTACAGGGTTCCAATTAAGTATAATTTTCTATTATGGAGGATTTGAAACCAAGCCATCCCTACAGATGAAAATGTGAAGAGGCTGGGCATTTTTATTGTCTCAAAATGTTTTTGTTGCAGGGTTCATAAGGAGGAGAGTGTTGGGCACTTAATATTCGAAGGAGACTAGGCTATAGCGGTCTGGGGGGTGTTTGGTGAGATTACTGGGTGGTTTTCAAGAGATCTTCGGGGGGCCTCTTTCTTTGAAAGATGGTTTCATGGATGTAATGAAGTAGAGGATGAAATATCTGCTCGCTTGGTGATCCTTAAAACAGGCTATTGGTGCATATGGAATTCCATAAATAATTCTATGTTTGAGGGTCATGTGGAGACATGGGAATACATTGTTACTAAAATGAAAATACTCCTTCTTAACCTGATTGGTGGCATCAACGGTTGACACAATACCCCATCTTTTCGCACCATGCAGATGAATGGGAGGTGTGTACACGGTTCTGTTGACAGAGGAAGGTGGGTGCGCTGGATCCCGCCGATCAGATTTTTTAAATTGAATATTGATGGCTCATGTGTTATGGGTGATATGATAGGGGGAGGTGTGGTTAGATACAGCAAGGGAGACCTCATTATGGATTATAAAATGTTTTTTGGGAAAGGCAACTCTCTCCAAGCCGAGGCCTTGGCGATGCTGGCCGGGATTTCTCGGTGTGAACAGAGGGACATTTCTATTGATTCTGTGGAAACCGATTCTGTGATTGTCTATGATTGTATGCAGGGGAATTGTTCCACACCTTGGGTGATTACTTATATCATTAGGAGATGCTGTTCCAAGCTGCGGAATCAAGGTATAAAGGTGTATCATACGTGGAGGGAGGGGAATATGGTTACTGACTTCTTTGCCTCCATTGAAGATAAGGGCCAAGGTAATGCTGTGTCTTGTTTTTTGGATTTATAGTCATTGAATCCTGAGGGTGTGCATCTAATTAAGATTGATCAATTGAGACTCTATTACTATAGGCCTCCTCGAGGTGTTTTTGTTTTTCCCCACTATTTTGTGGGTTTCTCTTTTATAAAAATGTAGTGTTAGTGGTAGTAGAAGTTTGCGTACAATTGAACTCACCATATGATGTGGTTTGTGTTGAGTTCTTAACCTCCAACTATGTTAAGGGGTTTAAGGGACATCATGGGTTTTATTTATTTATTTAATTTAAGATATTTTACATTTTATGAGAAATTAAATGAAATGTTGGAATGAGGAATAATGATAATAACTTTTAAACGATGATAAATTAAGGAAAAAGAATCCATACCACCTACCTCATACATAAGACAAAAAAATCATCCATTATCCTTATTTGATTTAAAATGGAATGAGAGAAATTAGAATATAAGACAATATCCATAAAAACAGAGTTTATTAGATTGAATGAAGACAACATGTGATACATCATGATAAATAAAGAAAGAAAACATAAGGAGTCAATGATTAACTGGGGGCTATCCAATTTGACGAATAATAGTCTATTCCAATCTAGAATAATTTAGTTACTTGTAATCCCATCGGTGGAGGAGAAGATATCTTCAGTGTCCTAGCAAGGGAGAAATAGAAAGAAAAAGGGAGGAAGAATGAAATAATTATGGAGGGGGAAATAATAATTTAACCCATTTTTTTTAATAATGTTCATATTTAGTCCATACATTGTGGCTAACTGTGCACCAACCATGTAGATCATACAATTTAAGAGCGATACCACAAATATTTTTTCAAACCTATATGCCAATGGTGTAGTGCTATATGTTATGTGGAACTAACCATGTGGAATATACACATGATTTAATTAATTGTTCCCAAACCTTTTTTCCATCACTACAATTTACTAATGACTTATCACACAACAGTTTTCACCACATTTAATTGTTTATCAAAAAAATATGACACCACTTATAGGGGTTTTGGTTCCTCCAGGGGGGATTCATGGGTTAAACTAAGAGTGTACCCCTGTAAACTTCTCCCCAAAGATGAATTTTATGATCCCAACATAGTGGAAACTCTTCCAAACCTCTTAGAAACCTCTTGAGACTTAAACCTATTCCCAAATAAATACTTTTAAACTTAATAATGATTAGATTTATATTCTAATTATAGGTTTTAAATTCTTCATATTCACCAAACAAAGAGTTAAAATTCTTTCAAAACATTTTCTTGGTCAAAAAGCACAGGATCTTATGAACACCCACCTTAAAACTTTTCATCCTTGAGAAGCCTTGGGGAACAATGAAAATAACTCCCAAACTACATGGGTATAGAATTTCCATTCAAATGGACATGTTTCATGCATGAATGACCAACACACCTAGAAAATACACCTTAATAAAATGGTACATATAATTTCGTCAAAACTCTTTCCAACAATTGTATCCAAAACTGAAACATCATTATTGAGCTTACTTGATCCCATTTAATAAGATACGTAATCACATCATTGCCACTCTAATACATTGGCCTATGATTTTCCCCACCATAGGTTATTTATTAAGGGAATTCAATTATAATTTATGGTACTCCCATTGTCAGACTTCCTAAAATAAACACACCATTAGTGTCCTAGAGACACTGCCAAAAAATTTGTAAAAACTAAAAAGTGGAAGAATTAAAAACTTGTAAAAACTAAAAAGTGGAATAATTAAAAACGACCCATCCTATACTCTTCATGCTTTATTTTTATTGAAAATTTATTCCGAGTACTTGATCCTACACCTGTCTCATCCGAATGATGTGCATGACGTGGTTCCCCACTAACTACTTCTAGTCAACTATTGAAAGGATTCTTGGACCCTATGGCTAGCCTGTCAACAAAACAAGATTCGGATGCATTATCCTAAGGCATGCGACTATTATTTCATGCATTCCTACTAATGTCTGTAGCCAACTTATTTTGATATCACCTAGTTCTACCATATCCCATGAAAAAGAATCCATCATGCAAAACCACCAACATTAACACTAATCCCTTTCCAACATTCATGGATTGTCATACGATGCTCCATGATTAATGCCCATATATGGATTTCTCCCAAAACCATAATCGAATCCATACATGGAACTTACTGAGAATTCTATCCCTACATTGTCTCTATTTATTTAGCAGAATACAAGTTCTGAATCGACCATCAAAATAAAATTATCAATATTTCATGACTATTATTACATTAGGGACATCTATTAACAACTTATTCCCTTCTCTCCACCTTAGAGTCAAAATTTTCCATATCTTAAATGAAAATAAAAACTATAATCACCACCCAAACCCCATATATTTATGGATATAATGACGTAGTGGATACAAATACAGTCATCCCTCAGTAGTAATGTAACATCACCCCTAACTCATTCATTATTTCAAATAATAGTTACTTGGGAGATTTTCCTATAATCAAAACACATAGAGGGTCTCTGCCCTTAAACATTCATTGGTCCACCACACACCTAGTTGATTTCATTTAAACTTCTCCTCAAGTGAAACTCCCATGGAGTCTATTCATCAAACAAAAATAGTGTAGATAGGTATCTCAAACTGTTGTCATCTCCCACTTAGTGTACTCTGGATAAAATCAATATATTGGGCATGATCTTCTTTGAGTTGATAGTACATTGAGAGGTTTTTTATAGGTGTTTATACCTATCTTGATCCATACTCACATTAAAATAGGCCATACAAACCTTTATTTATCGTCTGACACCACACCTTCAATCAATGAATGTCATGGTCTAACTATAGGTCAACCATCACATGATGCCTAGTCTATTCTCAAAATTATACTTCAAAATGGGAACATCATATAATTTTACTAGAATATTTGGTTCATCATTCCTAGAATCATCACATTAGAAACTATCAATAATTGGTCATTCCATGGACAATCACTGATGTTCAATTATAAATATTTACCATATGAAACTAGCATGAACTTGACTTACCATTAAGAGTGCATGTACTATCCCAAACCACCCAATTTGAGACATGAATTGAAATTTCCCAAGCCATTCATCAAGATGGAAAAACTGATTTTAATACAGGGAAAGTCAGTGACCTTAATCCAAAAATTCATATGGAACTCATCTTCAAAACCATGAATCTTACATATGCCACAATTTATTGAGCGACCACCCACCTCATAGTGTTGTATTAAAAAAATGAAGTGCTTAAAATAAAAAAACTAGTCAATTATGCTAGGCATCAGAATGGTCCTACCCATTAAAGCTAGCTTTAATACATAAGCAGTCAGGTGATTCCTTGAAAACTCATGCATCATTTTGATTATAACACAAAACCCGAGTACCTTTCATGCACCAATCTCTAAAAGTGCATAAAACCATGATCATTGAATATATTGAAAAAATTATAGTTGGATGACCTTTATCATAGTTTTTCCTCAATCAGTGAATTGAAACTGACCTACTAGGGTCTACCTCAATTTTAGGAGCATCATGGTCTCCCACCTAGCCCAATGGTCTCTTGCATAAGAACCATAACCCATTTAAGGGCCTATATTACATTGAATCCAACATGCATGTCAACTCTCCCTGAATATGCTAAAAGAGAGTTAGGTATCGAATCATCATACTATGAGGGTAAAAAACTATCAATAATTAATACAACATCACTTTCTATGAACCATGATACAGGGGCCCGATCATCACTGAGAATCCAAACAAGAGAGTTCTCATTGAATGTTTACAATGAAATCATAGAGGATGAAGAGATGACACTGACTAGGTATCAATATATGGAAATACTACCTCTATTTTTATTTAAAAATAAAACCAGTTGTCTACCCATGGGTTTCCATTCATTATCTATAATCCTACGTGGGACAACTCAAACCTATATGACACCTCACTTGTGAATATTTTCATAACCATTTAACAATGATTTTATTTTTGAGGGATCTAACACAAGAGGTAACCCTTTATTTTAACATATGGAATCGACATTTAAAATTTGTGTCTCACATAAGGATCATTAGGATACAATACCCAACCATTATGTTTATCATGACTATAGGGAAAAAATAAAAAAATTCAATGGGAAACTTTCATATTCCCATTTCAACCAACTCTAGTGGTATAACTAAGGCCAAAACTTACACAAGGGTGCATTTTATAATCACATCAATATTTTTATTATTAATGGAATTTAAAATATTCCTAATTATAAAAATATTTTAAAAATATTTTACATAGTGGATATCAAGTAACATTTTCCATGGAAACTATATTTTTTACATAATTAAGCCAACACCATGTAGAATAATAAAAACACTATCTTAAATTTTTGTTCTCAATGTTGATTTATCCATAATTTCTCACAATTAGGATCAATTATAAAAAATTTAATATCCAATATATATATATATATGAAAATACTCTTTATGTTTTAACTTGAAATTTAATTAACCAACACCTCACAATAAACAAGATAAAATGTTGTTAGTGATCTTTTATTATAATAATGTTGGGATTCTCAAGTAAGATGCAACCATATGTGTATATGTATTTCTATATAAGTGGATATTGACACATTAAATGAACATACCAATAGCATAAACATATCCCCATGGGTTTAAGAATTAAGGTATGATAAATGAAAAGGTGATCAAAGTAGGTCCTGCAAAACCAATCTATGTTCATGTACATTGGCATGCATTCCCAATTTATCGAGTTAATGCTCTATCCATTACAATTGGTATTCCATTTAAATAGAACCCATATATAGTTTAAATTTTCAAATTTTACTTAATTGGTTTATTTAATATGAAACATTCCCCAACTAACCGATTAGGATCCATTTGTTCATTTATAACTTAGTCATATGGGGTTTTATGCCCAAATAATATGTAATAGCCTTCATAAAGGCAACCAATTTCTATAATAATTTAAATTTTTAGTATTCCATAGATTAGTTAGAAGAATCATAGTTCCCAAATTATAGAGGTACATTCAATTGTAAATTACATTTATTATTCAAGTAACTATAACTAGGTTTTCTTTTTTAGTGCCAAATATTTCAAATTTGTATATGATGGTTTGATTATATGTGTTACTCTTCCCAACATATAAAGGCCCATACGCATTGTAAATTTTTCTATGAGACCATTTAATCACAACAATAAATGTTTAAACCTATTAAACTAATGGTCTATTTCTTAAATATGTCCTAATTGGTTAATTAAGGTGATACCATCAATCTATACAAATCATTTTCTTCTTGGTTGATGCAGAAACATTAAAAAAAATTGTTTTATAATAACTTAATAAAGTATTCTATCAGAGAAATAATGTAATAAATATGAAATAAATTGTTTCAAACTTCTACATAAGCCTAGAATACATGAAAAAATATAAATTAAATCCATACATGTTACACAAATATACAATATTATAAATCAAACAATAGTTTTATACAAACAACATTTCTACGTAATCACCTATGTCGGTATGCAGAAAATCATGCATCATGAAACATATAATACAAACTAGATAGAATGTTATATTCATTACATGTGAATCTATATGTTTCTATAATGAATAATGTAACAATGCATCCATATATATTGGTCCAAGATTGTGGTTCATAAATTATATCTCAAAAAATAGTGGATGTAAAATAATCACCCAAGGTGAAATAATAATCAACTCTAATAAGAACATTATAAATAATAACATCTCTGTAAACTAGATCTTTCCATCATTCGTAGGTTGGATAGACCCTAAAAAATCTATTTACCATGTTCTAACATTTTACTAGTCTCTTGTATGCCATCCCAAAATAGTATGAAAATGAAAAAGAAACCATTGATAGCACATTGTTACAATCTAACCTAAGAGATACTGAAACGGTTTCCCATGATTGTTGGTCACATGGCCTCAAGCATGCCTCCAAATATGCGAGAGTCTTCCAACTAGCAGTGAGGGTATATAGGTGCTATAATTGAGAGGTTATTCCATCTAGATCAAGAATAAATATATAAAAATAAATAATAAATAAAGGAATCAGAAAATAATAATAACTCATGACAAATAATAAATTAATAAATGTCCATTCATGATCATTCTATAAAACGCAAGTGACAGAACTATAACAAGAACACATTGTAGTGTATATAAAATAAAAATCATGTTCAATGAAAGAAGAAAATCCTCCATGGATAAATTCATAAGAATTTGGAAAATATGTTCAATCATATTATCCTAAGCTCCCTATACATGAGTGAAAACATGTAGAATAGTCTATGATCCTGAACCTCCAACTCCGAGGTTTGTTTGAGTACTAATCAATGGCCCAAATAGGGTTTGAGATAAAATCAGTAGCCCACCACCAATGTTGTCTAATGCAATCCAAGACATGAATATAAAATAAAGTAATATAAATGTATAAAAATAAAAAAATAGTAATGAAATAAATAAACACAATCTAGTTAGTCTGATGTTCCTCAAAGGACACCTGGACAATGATACCTACTTCATCGTAAATCAGAATACCTCTATTGATGTGTCTCTATCTCTCTCTCCCTCTATATATATATATATGTGTGTGTGTATTTTTTGTATATATATACACTATATACATAGTTACATATATATCCATGTATATATAGATACATAGTACTAGTCTGAACCTGAGGTGTAACTCAGGAATCCTAGAATAATGACAAGGTTGGTATTTTAAATAATGGTTTCCATTAACAAGTTCCATAATTTATAAGGGATTCCATTCCTAAGTATCACAACATATATGGGACACCATACACGAGTCTCATGAATCATAAGGGATTCAATGACTATGGTTAATAGGGTATTGTATGCCCATGATTCACATGGGGTTCCATACATATAATAATAAGAGACACCATTCCCATGAATAATAACCGATCCATGCCCATAATTAATAAAGGATTCCCTGACCATAATAACAAGGGAAACCTTTCCCATAATAATAAAGGATGCCTTGCCTGTAATAATAAGGGATGCCATGCCCATAAATGGTAGGGAATTAAATGACCATAATTAATAAGGGTCACCTTGCCCATAAAAAGAAGGGATTCAATGCACAAAACTAGTAAGGGATGAAATGCCCATAATTAACAAGGGATTTCTTTCCCATCATAATAAGGGATTACATTCCCAAAAGTAATAAGGGATTCCATACCCTTAAATAGTAAGGGATTTCATTTCCATTTTCCATTCAATATACAAATTCATAATATTTGTTTCATAATTTCCAAGGGGTTAGTGATATGGTATGAACATTCACTCGTTATTTAATCTACCTTACACAAGTTTATACATTCATTAACAAGAAAAAAGTCCAGTTTGAAGAAAATACATAAAAAATTATTTCAAAAACTTTTCAAGTATTTCATTTTCTAATTGATAAGACAATGAAACTTAAACATGATTTCATTAGAAAATAGCTTCATGATTTTCATATTATTTCAACATAATGAATTAACTATATTTGGTTGACCCTACATAATTATCAAAATATCAAAAACATAACAAGGGAAAAAGGTTTAACAAAACTATTTAATTCATTAAATAATTTATAAATTTTCTTAGATATTTTAATGATCAGACCCACATGATGGTTTACTAGCAAATTATGGTCGATGAAAAGGTATAACGTAATAAAACTCATAATAAAATGTAGTTGGGGTTTATTTCTCAACCTCTGACCACGTTAAGGGTTCTAATAGATATCACAAGTGTGGTCAATGTATTTATTTTAATGTTTTTCATTCTTTAGGAGAAATGCACAGAATGTATGTCATGCAACCCAAAGACAAAAATTTATAAATAATAAGACTTAAAGGGAAAAGAAACTAGACCAACTACCTCATGCTCAGGGTGTACCACTCATTGATTATCAGGATTTGATTCTATTAGGAATGCGTGAAATCAAAATATTAGACAATCGACCTATATATGGGGCTATTTAGATTACACTAAGTTAGCATCTGATATGGTAAGAGAAATGACGAAATGAAACATGAGGAGTAAAATAATAACTAAGGGATACAAAAATGAAAAATGGTGGTCAATTATGAGCCTGAAAAATGGGGTTACATGGAATCCTAGTTATACAGTAGAGGTTAGATTGAGCGTCCTGGAACATGAGAAATGAAGGAAGAAAGAGTGGATGAAAATAATAAAGATATTGATGAAAATGGAAATTTTACCCCTATTTAATGAGGTGGATGATTATTCCTCATGGTATGGGTAACTACAAAAAAAATCATCTGGATCATACTATCCTAGATCCATATTGTGCATTGTTTGGCCACAAGGGTTTCCAACCCATGAGCAAGACATGTGCTGATACTGGTAAAATGGAACTAACCATGAGGGAATGTGAACGGTTTAACAAACTATTCATATTCCTTAAATCCACCTCTTCAATTTACTACAAACCTCTCATACAGTCATGATCCCCCATGTGGCACCTCATAGAGGGTCACACAGTTTCTCATTTGGGGAGCACAATTTAAAATAATCATTATCTCTAATCATCAATTTCACAAAAGTGATTTTTCTGAACCCAAAACTCTCAAAACATATCTAAATCCTCAAGACACCTCTCGGGCCTTAAACAACATCCAAAAAAACACATTCAAGTGTTCCGATGATCTGGTTTAAATTTGACTGATCGGTTTAAAATTCAAATCATCCACTAAAAGAATATTTAAAATTCATTATGAAATGGTTTCCATCCCAAAACATGGGATCATACATTTTAGTCATTATAAAACTATTTTAGTCTTAATTACCAGATTTACTCTTACAGTGATGACAATTATTTACAATGACTACTATTCATAATGAAAAAAATAAAATGGACCTATTTACCAAATTTAAATCTCATTATTAAAAATATTGAATCCATTTTCCAATATTCAATTTCATTAAGTGGAAGAAATTAATATTATTTTGAAGCACAAAATGATATGAAAAATATATTTTTAGAAAAATGTCATTTTAACTATAAAAATGTTTTTACCAAATTAAAACATAAAAATGATTCTAAGGAACTTGATTGGAATTATCATAATATAATATAACTAATTTTACTTTTAAACCATTTTAAAAAATTGATCTTTTTAAATTCTTTATTTAAAAATTCTGTTTTTAATAAAAATTAGTATTTTTCATTATTCACTGGGAAATTAATCTTTTCAAGGAAATACCAAACAAAAAATAAAATAATTTTGATATTTTTATTCCAAAAATTAAATCCTTCCTATAAAATAAAGTTTCTGAAATAAATATAAATTAATCATAATATTATATCATAAAAATAAATAATAACCCATGTCTGATGAAAACTTATTATAAAGAATATAATGAAAATACTAAAGATTGGGTGCTAATTTCATAATAATTAATCAATAAATTTTTATTTATTTGGACATTTATATATTTTTAATAATAATTTTGTTCTTATTCATTCCCCCCAATTCAATATCTAGCTTATTAATATCATATTTAAATAATACTATTTCATAATTTCTTTAAGATCGATGTTGTGTATTTGGCACTCTATCCAACATAATATTTCTTTTAAAATTTTAGGATATTACATATTTACTAATAATTAATCAAATATATTGATTTTACTAAGTCCATTATACATAAAATTTATAATTTTCTTATTCATATTCATTCGATTCAATTCAACGGTTATTTTATAAAAATCACATTTAAATAATAATAATTTAATAATCTATCTAAATTATATTAATGATTGGTGTTTCATATCAATAAATCTGTCAAGATTATTATTATTTTAAAATAAATTTTCAGGTTTTTACATTAATGTTTCTATACTCATTCTAATTTCTCTTATTCTTTGAGAATAAAAAGACGATATCATTCAAATCCAAGTGAAATTCAATGGGTAACTCGGAAGAACAACATGATGAACATAAAATTAAGTAAGGATATTTAAATGGTATTTATAGATAAATAAGATATCATTTTAGGTGGTAAAATTAATTCTAGATTACAATACAGTAAAAATGATATTAAATCTCAATCTGGTTTGACGTTTTTAATTATCAATGGAGTTATCAATCCAAATAGTTTTAAATAATCAATCATGTTGTAATTGACAAAAGATATAGAATACACTCTTATATACATTGTTTTTAAGATATATTTTTGGATCAAAAAAATTAATGGAATTGTGTTTCTTCTTTGTATATGAGAAACAAATAATTAGTATGATAAAATGTGGTTATTACTATGGCCAAGGAAACATAGTGTCACTAAAGAACTGAGCACATCCTTTTCTAATACCATATCATTCATGGTATCATTAAGAGGGGTTGTGTAAGGAATTTATGACTGGATATAAAGCTAAATGTAATAGATCTATTGAAAAAGAATTTGGCATTGAAAAAATAAGAGGCCGAAGTTAAATCCATTGGTTTTATTTACATGATAGATTATATATAATGATTTTAAAATGTATCAAATTTTTATATAAAATTTAATCTTCATTTATCATTCACTAGTGTGTAGTGCCTTTTTAATGCATGAATAATATAATGATAAATACCCTTAACTAATGACTTTGATTATCCCCTAATTTAATATCATTATGAAATATTAGGAGTTTTCATGATATATAAAGACTTGTATGAGTAAAAGTAAAATAGAAAACACATATTAGACTAATGAGATAATATGTTAATATTTGTTAGTTGTAATGACCAATAATAATATATCACATGGAATTTAATATGATTATTCATATACTTAGTGGTGTTTATTTATTATTTAATCCATATTACATAAGGTCAAAAAGATACTTATCATGTGATCCCCTATATTTTGATACCTTCCATTTTCTATCCTTAAGAATGATCTAATTAGGGGGTGTTTAGGTATTTTTTTTATTATGTCATTAGTTGAGTTCAATGAATATTTTATTTGTATGCAATTATGATAATAAAATAAATTTAGTATTTAGATTGAGTGATTAATAAAATGAATGTCCATGCTTAGTTAAATGGAATGTGATGTGATTATCTACCAAGAATATTGAAATGTGATGTAATAACCCTTTCTGGTTAATATATTCAGATAATAAAAAATGTCAATGTTGGAAAATTCTATATTAGTAAGTTTCATTTCCTCTTACCACTCAATGTACTAGAAAAATAGATTATATAAATATAAATAAGAAGTATATGACTTTTATAATAATGCACATGATCATATGGATAAATGAGCATGTATTATTAAGATCACACCAAAACCCTTTAAATCTTGAGTAGAAATGAAATTTTGTTTTAGGCCATTCCTTATTTATAATTCTGAATTTTGGAATTTATATATGTATTCAACGCTATATAGGTTTATATTTCCACATAATTTGTCCTTATCAAGTTATAAATTTTTAGTTTTTTTATAAAAATGAATTGAGTTTTAAAATATATATTGAAAATATTTTAGGTAGATTTAAAATCATTTTTATGTTTTTTCAAAAATTCATTATGGGATTTTGGTGTATGTAAGAGATAGATGGGTATGCAAAAAAATGTGAGGAATTTTGTTGTCTGATTCATCTATATCATTACCCAAGATATGTATTTAATGAATATCATTGGAAAATAATATGGATATATCATTAAAGTTATAGTATTATTATATCATATGGTATGACATAAATTATGGATTATGATTTATTATATCAAGTGCATGGTATAATTCCACATATTGCTAATAATTTTTTAATTGGTTATAATTAATCGAGATATATTATTTTTCTCTTAACTAAGATCTTTAAAATGATCTAAAATTATAAAACCAAAACATCCACAGAATATATTAACACCATTCTGGGGATAAATATTGGAATTTGATGCATAATGTACCACATTGAATGAAAACAGCCAATATAAAGGATGTGATCCTTCCCATTGGTGTGTGTGGTGATTTTCCTTGACAATCCAAATTTATCTTCCTATTTATTTTCTATTTGTATTCATGGATACGTTATTGGAATAACATTGAAATCAAAGGAGTCCTCACATGGAATATGTGCTTTCCAGTGGTAGGTTTATTACATATGAAGGAAAGGGTATATTTTTTTTCTTAATTATTTTATTTAAGGATACGTCATTAAGATGGTGAACACTATACTTAAGGTATTCATATTTATATTTATATTGTTCATTTCCATAATTAATTAGTAATGATATATCTTGAGAGTTATGGGTTTTTTCTTCAACTTATGAGAATGATATATTGAAACAAAACCCATAGAATTTTTTATTACAACGTGAACAAATTAATATATTTCAATATTATTTGAACTTAATGAGTGTTAAAAAAATTATTTTGGTGTTGAGTTTAGAAATAATGAAATTTTATTTTTTTTAAAATAAATTTCATTATAGTATACCATACTTAAGTAATAGTTTATGTATACATGTATCATATATATTTTATGTTGTCAATTGATTATGATTATAAAACAAAATAGTCTAGAAATACCCAATTTCAAAAATATAATATTGGGTCAAGTAGAAATATAATCAAATATTAATTATATTCAGAGAATGGTGTTTAGAATCTTTTGATCTAAAATTATTATTCATTTTATATTCTTTTGTATAAGGTATAATGACCAATATACCTTTTTGTATTGAAGGTAATAAATCAAAAAATAGTTTAGAATTTTTTCAGTAAGATACAACTGTACTATTTCAAGTAGAAACTAGAGGTAAAATAATATACTTCATGATATTATTTTTAATATGTGTAAGGAATATAATTAGAATAATATAATGGGATTTTTATGAAGATGGTAGATTATTTAAGAAGTGATATAAATATTATCACAAATAATAATTCAATGATAATAAAATCTAGACTCTATTGATTATTGAACTCATAATTCATAGTACACATCAAAATCATGATGTTAGTTAAATAAGGAATGATGAATTTCTTATTAAAGTGATATTGATAAAGATTAATATTAATCTTACAAATCTTTCTTTATTCATTATAAGACATAATTTATGAGTAGTTACATTAACAATTAACAATATGCATACATAAAACAAAAATGGGTTTCAATAAGAGTTAAATATTATTATAATTTATTTTTTTCAAAAACTCATGTTTTATGATGTGATGTTTTTGTTAAGGATCACTATATATTAAATCATTAATAAAGGAACAAAAAGTGTATTTATGTAAATTATCCTTACAAAGTATATTACATAAATCTATAATTTTTATAAATAATATCGCAGTGACATGATCTATATCTATGAGAATGGAGAACATATATTTTGAGATAGCAGGGTCATGGTATACATTGATTATGTCAAATATCCAGGTATACAATTAGTTTTAATAGGAATAACATCCATAAGAGAACAAGGAAAAGGAAATTTCCACAGGCACATATACCTTGTAAAGGTAAAATAAAAAATATATTATTTTATAACACTATGTAAGATGAAATATTATTTAATAATACTAATAAATTATAACAATAATAGGAAAATATTATAAAATTTGTGTGAGTTAATATGAATTTTGAAATGGATTCAACTAACCAAAATTTATTTTTTATTTTGAAAAAAATATCCAACTAATTTAAAACCCACTAAGTCCAAAAGGTTTTTAAATGGAGAGATTGACATGGATTGTAAATGAAATAAAAATAATGAAATATTTTTTTCTTATGGTTTTAGATATTTCAAGAGGTTTGATATAAAAAAACATTCTCACTAATAAATAATTTAGAATCCATTTGAATTATAAATTAAATATTTTCTATGATGATTATTATATGAAATATAAGAAGATAAATTTGTAATATAAAATAGGAATTAAGTCATTGAATGATTATTTTTTCATGTTTTTAGTAGTATTTTGTGGGATATCTATGGTTTTTAAAATAAATATATGTTTATTAATATATGGAAAATAGATAATAGTCTTATCTTTAGTTAAAACTAAATTAAAAATTTTTCTCCAATAATAAATTAATAATAAAATCTAATTTTTAGTGAACATGATATACTAAGATTGATTTTTGGGGTTTCGTAAACCATGTAAATATATATTCGTTAAAAAATTATTCAAAATATATAATAATGAACCATTTAAGATAAAATTATTTTCTTTTTAAAATGAAATAAATGTAACAACCTGAGATTTTATAAGATACATTCTTCTTAATTTCATTCATATCTTCTATTGTATGACACACCAAGATTATATTGCTCTATACGCAAAACCGTATTAGCTTGCAGTATACGCAACACTTTTCTTGGCTCTTGTTACACACAATTTCAAGTTCATTTGATAGAGGTTATTCTACGCAACATTGAGTGTGTATATATATATATATATATTCAATGTATAAATAAAATATGGTTGGATTCTGTTATACGCAACAACAAAGGAGTTGTGCACTACACGCAACCCTGACTTGGCTTGCATTACACGCAATCACGACCTTCCTCGATAGCGTGTGTTGTACGCAATATCGGGTTTTACTAAACAACGATATATTATTATAATATTGTTATGAACTAGCCATTATGAATAGTGTTAACTAAAATTTGAATTTTATAACATTATTATTCATCTTACACATTTCTAGAACATGGTATAAGAACAAAATAAATTTTTCGGGTAAAATAAGTATTTTTCAAAAAATGTAGTTTTGCCACCTTTTGATGGCGCACACACTTTAAATATAGTTTTTGAAATATTTATAAGTTAAATTTGACAAAATAAAATTCTTCTTTTGAATCATAATATAAAAATTTACATTAGATAAGGTTTTGATATTTTTCCGATAACTTTCATATTTTAATGAATAGTAAAAACACGCTATATTTTAATTAAAAACAACTTTTTTCATCGTAATATCTTATGTGGTTAAATTATAATATTGAATGGTTTTAAAGTATAAATAGAAGATATTTTTACCATTTAATATAATGTATGTCATTATCATTGATTTTACCTTGAATTCGTAGGTTAAATCAATTCAATCTTTTGCAATGTTTTAAAGAAAACCCCGTTTTCTTTCGACAACGGGATTAATTTTAATTTAATTTCTGCATCTTTTCTTTATTGAATTTGGAAAAATGGATTCCATATTTGGAATCAGTGGGTCCAAATTATGTTAATAAGCTACTTTTTATTTTTGGGCATTGTGAATAGTAACTACGGTAAATTTTATTTACTATAGTTAAAGGTAAATCGGGTAATTAAGGGTACATATAAGATTATAAAATTACCCTAACACTTGGAAAAATACCATTGGATGGCTAAAATTAGACCCATATAACCTAAGGGTCGGATTAGATTCATTTTATGGACTTTTTTCCATGAAAATAATTTTATTATTATTAAAACCAAAGAATGTGACAACATGTCACTTTCTTAAATCTTATAAGTATAATAATTTTAATTTAGTGATAAACTTCATGAAACTTCGAACATGAATAGTATACAGAAATCTAATACAATTATATACATCATAGGAATTTATTTAGAATTTTTAGGGATTAAATAATTATCATTTATTATGACACAAAGATGATGCAGTAATTGTCTTATTAATGAAATATTGACATAATTGATGTTATAAATGCCCAAATAAATGTAATTTGAGACTTTTTAAGACTTACACTAATTTTATAGGTTAATATTACATGCTATTTTTGATTTAAGTAACTTGGTTTGAACTTATCATTCTGTTATAAATTTCATAAAAATCATGTACCAAATAGTGTCAAAATTGACATAAATTAGTTTTTAAAACAAATATTATATTATTTATTGTTATTTTATTCCTAAAAATATAAGGTTCGGAAAAATGACTTAGATAAGGATAGATATATTAATAATAAACAACTTGGGGTTATTTTGGCTTGTTATGGTATGTTTATTAACCATATAGTGTAAGAAAACAAAAAGACACGGTAAAAGTTAAATTATTTAACTCAGAGTTAAATCTAATTGATAAGGTTAAAATAATAACCTAAACATGTCTAAATCCTATTGGATGAGAGTATTTTGACCCATACCCACTTTATCTTCGAAATAATACCCTTTGGAACCATTATAAACCGAATTTGACCTTAATATAAAATAATATTTTGAGATTTTCCTAAGGTGCCCCTCTCCTCCTTATAAAAGGGCACCTCCTCCCTCTCCTCCTCACACCAATTTTAGCATTCAAGATCGACCAAACCCTGAAAAAGTATCTTCTCCACTTCCCTAGTATCATCCTAGAGGTCCTGGTCTTCTTCAAAGACTATCCTTAGTTCTTTAAGTGGAGGTTAAGAGAAGGCGCGTCAAAAAGAGGTAATATCCATTACCGATCTTTTTCAATTTCTTTCTTCTTCAACTTATTCTTATTTAGTTGTTTCATGATAAAGTAATAACATAATTATTTCTTATATACTGATATTTTATTATAAATATGAAACAACTCTAATTAACCTTCTATCCATCCTACGGAAAAAGGAAATCACCGCGCGTGCGTACGTACGGAATACCGTCTCCACGCCGTGGTGTAATCTATTTTCCACCACCACCTTACTTGGATGGGTATAATGGTGTAAATAATGACTATATATGACTATTATAAAGTGATATTTATTTTGAAATAGTATACATACACTCCAATACAATTCCACGATCATAGGAACGATATCATCACTCGTGCGTACGTACGGAATACCGTCTCCACGATGTGATGCGACTCGTTCTACATGATCTTCATTTCATAATGATTATATAAATGAATTGAATGAATGAATATGATATATGTTACACTAATAACATTCTGGAAATGAGGTATCTATAACCTAAAGAGAAGAATAAGAATTTATTCGACAAACACGCATAAGAACAAAAAGTAATAAACACCCGAATAACAAGTAGTAATGAAATATTACTAATAAGAAGCTAAGAATATGACCATATATGATATCATAACAATAAGTATGATTATGTAATAAGTCAATAACATTATTTAAATAATTATACAGGAGGTTTGGATACGTAAAAAGCATTTCAGACATAAGGTAAGGGAAATATCACAATCTCATTTTTATCCGTGATTGTTTATACTTTGAAATTTACTGGGGTGTATTTTATCATCCACACCCATGTTTCCTCAATATGTAATATTTATATCCTTTTACAATAGTTTATATCCAATTTTACCCTTCGGTGAGTTTTTAGTAAACGATATGAAATGAATCTTTTGTCGTTTTTCGTACGAGGTACTTTTTGACTTTTCCGACAAAAGTACGAGAAGACTGTTTTTTTAACTTATACGGCATGAATGGATTTTTAAAACATTATTTCCAAGAATCTTCCTTTACAAGTTTTCAAGTTTATTTTTAATCAACTTATTTTAGTTTAAAATTGTATGACATGTTAATAAAGGAAAATGTTTTTGTAGTAGAAAGGATATTTTCCTCAAGAATGGAGTTCAAGTATTTTATCAAAATTATTTTACATCTAAGATAATATAGGGTTCTGTTTCTATCCCTATTATTACATTTACTTGATTATGTTTTGATGGAAATATTTTTATGAATTACTTTATCTTATATGAATTGTTTTATGATGTCATGATGTTTAGGATTCCCATTTTTAATACATGGGTTATGCAATGATGTATGATTTATGATTTTGTGGCACACATAAGAATGGTATCATTATGAGATGGGTGAGACCTATATCTCCCTCCAATTCATTGGGTAAAGATTTTATATCTCATGAGATGGACATGGCTGGAATGGTAGGTTATACCGGTTCAGTGAAACAGGACTGAAACGAGGGTGACTCGGTTCAGAAATGGACTTTGTCCACTAAGCTAGTCTTGGCAATGAGTGTTGACTAATAAGATATGATTCTATATGATTATGTGTGTATGCCACAAAGTTTCATGTTTTAAGTTATGATTATTGGGATTTCATTTCACTACTATGATTTATCCCATCTTATGAAATTATGCTCTCTTCTGCAGGTTAAGATTTCCAAAATGTTATGTTCTTATGAATATGATGTGATTGATATTTCTTTTGTATAACCTTACTGAGAATTTGAGCTCACCCTTTTATGTTTTCTTTTCCCCAGGACATAAAGAAAGGATTTAGGTTTAAAAAAGAATATCTTTATGGGAGATTTTGAAGATCTTTCACCACATTTAGAATATTATATTCCGAGTTTCCAAAGACACTAAACTATTACGGTCCTTGTGTGTGTGTTTTTGTTATGTACTAAGTATTCCTCAAAAGTAATGTAAGTTCCATATACATCAAGCTTCGGGTCTCTACAGTTGGTATCAGAGGAAAAGGAGGTAGGAATGTATCCGATCCTTGGGAACTCTCACATGTGAGCATTGGACGAAGCATGGCTCTCCGCCCAAGGGCTTCATGAGGAAATGGCTGCCACTGGGGATGGTGGTGTGTCCCGCCCAGGGGGTGTAGCCGCCCATGGAGTGCCTTGATAGGTATCAATTATAGTCAGCTGGAAGTAATTCCAGACTGCTACAGTTGGTATCAGAGGAAAGTTTTAGTCAACCTTTGGAAACTAGGATGCGAAAACATTAGTGAGATCCCTAGAGATATTTCTAAGGTATGTCTAGGGATGCCCCTAAGGATAAGTATACGTATAGGATATAGTCCTAGAACTATGGTAACAGTATTAGATTAAATCAAGGATGTTAGATATTGAAGTTACTCCCCCTTTATTATGATTTTTTACTCTCACACTATTCTTTTTGGGTTTTAGAAAATGGCTGGAAACAAGATGATTCATGATAATGGAGGATATGATGGACAATGGAATGATGAGCAACCAAATGAAATGGGATTTGGGAGTCCAAACATCATTATTATTCCGAATCAGCAATCTCATAATATGATCAATAAAGTAAAATATGGTAAGTTTCCTGACTCGGCTAATAAGAGAAAGATGGAGTTTCATGATGATCATAGAGGAAAGAAAGTTCAATTTACCCTATGTAAATCATGTGGGAAGAGGCATCAAGGATAATGTTTCAAAGGAACTGGAAGATGATTTGGGTGTGGAAAAGAAGGACACAAATCCAGTAAGTTCAAAGGAAAAGGTTTAAATAACACCAAGGATGAGGATAATGGTATTGCTACGACATCAACAATGGTTAAATGTTTTAAATGTGGAATGTACGGGCATTATACAAACCAATGCCCTAAGGTAAAGTCTCATGAAGAGAATCAGTATGGTCGTATGGGTAGTATTTATGTTGATGATGATGAAGAGACTACAAATGATATATGAGATGAAAGAATTGTTGAAGCTCGGTCAATGGTTGAAGAATGTAGTGGAATGATTACATGTTTATCAAGTGTAATGTTGTATAAGTAATCTCATGGTACTATGGAATAAAGAGACATCTAAGGATTGTTACACTGTTGTCTTTCCTTGAGTTTTGAAAGTGTATGATTAATGGTACCAGTATCCATGAAAGGTTATTCAGATATTTTTGGAATGTAGATGATATGCTCATAATTAAGGGATAAGGAGAAAATTAAATGTTTGATAGTATTCATGAGCTCATGACTGATATAAGGAGAAGGTTATATCATGGTTTGAGTATATAGAATTTTGAGGATTTTGGTATGTGGAAAGTGTTAACGTTTAACTGCATTCATGTTTTCACCAAGGTTCAATGGGTATTCAAGAGAATACATGATTAAGGCCTTTGAATGATTAGAATGTGACCAACAAGACATATCTTATGATATATGGGGATCAACGATGGTATTAAATCTATGGTAATCATTTTCACTATATTATGAGAGTGGACAACAGTATTATGGATAAGCCTAAATATTGGAATGAATTATGTTGTACATAAGTTAGTATTGTTTTAGGATAGAAGTTTTTTCGATATTATTGATGGGATGTTATAGTAATATAGTTTTAGAAAAAGGAAAACCTGCAGGACGGGCGACATCCCATCGCGTCGGACAAGGCCGTGGGAATCGAACCCACAACCGAAGTGCGACTGGCCTTTATCGCCTACCACTGGCCTACAGGAAGTCCCTGTTTATTAGAAACTAGTTTTATTATATTAAGCAGTATGATATATGAGGTAGAAGTCCATTTTAGGAACTATATAAGATTAATCTCACTATAGATGGACTTATGTAATTTTTTGATAACTTTTCTAACCTTTTGTTTGAGACAGATGGAATGACCCATCATTCTATCACATGATCTGCTAACACATCACGAATGACAAATTCAACTTCTTTTATTTAAGGGATGAAGTGGAAATTGTCCAAAGAATGACAAATGGTGAGACTATACCAAAATCACGAAAGTATTTCTTCTAATTCCAATTTCATCAACTTTAGGGAAATGATCTTGAAAAACCAAAAATGTTGTCCTACTGCCCTTATATACGATGAATCAGATGGTACCTTAGATAATCACAAATCTATGGCTTTGTGATTGTTGGCTTTTTCATAGCCATGTTCTCTACCACTCTCCATCAGAACTTGATGGTTAGATTTCTCTTCCATATCCATATTTTCACCTATGTTCTCCTACGTGGAAACCCAGTGATGAGTTAATTTGGATAACCGTTACATTTCATACTTTAGTTTTTAAAGCCATGTTTTGGTATTCCTTTTTACGATGTGGGTTTCTATTAAACAAACTTTCTAGTAGTAAACCATTTATAACCCCGACGAATTTCGAGGGCGAAATTCATTTTAAGGGGGGTAGAATGTAACAACACGAGATTTTATAAGATACATTCTTTTTAATTTCATTCATATCTTCTATTGTACGACACACCAAGATTATCTTGCGCTATACGCAACACCGTATTAGCCTGCAGTATACGCAACACTTTTCTTGGCTCTTGTTACACACAATTTCAAGTTCGTTTGATAGAAGTTATTCTACGCAAAATTGAGTTTATATATATATATATATTCAATGTATAAATAAAATATGGTTGGATTTTGTTATACGCAACAACAAAGGAGTTGTGCACTACACGCAACCCTGACTTGGCTTGCATTACATGCAATCACGACCTTCCTCCATAGCGTGTGTTGTACGCAATACCCCATTTTACTAAACAACAATATATTATTATAATATTGTTATGAACTAGCCGTTATGAATAGTGTTAACTAAATTTTGAATTTTATAACATTATTATTCATCTTACACATTTATAGAACACGGTATAAGAACAAAATAAATTTTTCGGGTAAAATAAGTATTTTTAAAAAAATACAGTTTTGCCGCCTTTTGATGGCGCACCACTTTAAATATAGTTTTTCACATGTTTATAAGTTCAATTTGACAAAATAAAATTCTTCTTTTGAGTCAGGATATAAAAATTTACATTAGATAAAGTTTTGATATTTTTCCGAAAACTTTCATATTTAATGAATAGTAAAAACACGCTATATTTTAATTAAAAACAACTTTTTTCATCATAATATCTTATGTGGTTAAATTATAATATTGAATGGTTTTAAATTATAAATAGAATATATTTTTACCATTTAATATAATTTATGTCATTATCATTGATTTTACCTTGAATTCGTAGGTTAAATCAATTCAATCTTTTGCAATGTTTTAAAGTAAAACCCGTTTTCTTTCAACAATGGGATTAATTTTAATTTAATTTCTGCATCTTTTGTGTATTGAATTTGGAAAAATGGATTCCATATTTGGAATTAGTGGGTACAAATTATGTTAATAAGCTACTTTTTATTTTTGGGCATTGTGAATAGTAACTACGGTAAATTTTATTTACTATAGTTAAAGGTAAATCGGGTAATTAAGGGTAAATATAAGATTATAAAACTACCCTAACACTTAGAAAAATCCTACTGGATGGCTAAAAGTAGACCCATATAACCTAAGTGTCGGATTAGATTCATTTTATGGACTTTTGTCCATGAAAATAATTTAATTATTATTAAAACCAAAGAATGTGACAACATGTCACTTTCTTAAATCTTATAAGTATTATAATTTTCATTTAGTGATAAACATCATGAAACTTCGAACATGAATATTCTACAGAATTATAATACAATTATATACATCATAGGAATTTATTTAGAATTTTTAGGGATTAAATAATTATCATTTATTATGACACAAAGATGATACAGTAATTGTCTTATTAATGATATATTGACATAATTGATGTTAGAAATGCCCAAATAAATGTAATTTGAGACATTTTATGACTTAAACTAATTTTCTAGGTTAATATGACATGTTATTGTTGATTTAAGTAACTTGGTTAGAACTTATCATTCTGTTATAAATTTCATAAAAATCATGTACCAAATAGTGTCAAAATTGACATAAATTAGTTTTTAAAACAAATATTATATTATTTATTGTTATTTTATTCATAAAAATATAAGGGTCAGAAAAATGACTTATATAAGGATATATATATTAATAATAAACAACTTGGGGTTGTTTTGTCTTGTTATGGTAAGTTTATTAACCATATAGTGTAAGAAAATAAAAAGACACGGTAAAAGTTAAATTATTTAACTTAGAGTTAAATCTAATTGATAAGGTTAAAATAATAACCTAAACTTGTCTAAATCCTATTGGATGAGAGTATTTAGACCCATCCCCACTTTATCTTTGAAATAAGACCCTTTTGAACCATTATAAACCGAATTTGACCTTAATATAAAATAATATGTTGAGATTTTCCTAAGGTGCCCCTCTCCTCCCTTATAAAAGGGCACCTCCTCCCTCTCCTCACACCAATTTGAGCATTCAAGCTCGGACAACCCCTACCAAAATATCTTCTCCAGTTCCCTAGTATTATTCTATAGGTCCTGGTCTTCTTCAAATACCATCCTTAGTTCTTTAAGTAGAGGTTAAGAGAAGGTGTGTCAAAAAGAGGTAATATCCATTACCGATCTTTTTCAATTTCTTTCTTCTTCAACTTCTTCTTCTTTAGTTGTTTCATGATAAAGTAATAACATAAGTATTTCTTATATACTGATATGTTATTATAAATATGAAACAACTCTAATTAACCTTCTATCCATCCTACGGAAAAAGGTAATCACCGCGCGTGCGTACGTACGGAATACCGTCTCCACGCCGTGGTGTAATCTATTTTCCACCACCACCTTACATGGATGGGTATAATGGTGTAAATAATGACTATATATGACTATTATAAACTGATATTGATTCTGAAATAGTATACATACACTCCAATACAATTCCACGATCATATGAACGATATCATCACTCGTGCGTACGTACGGAATACCGTCTCCACGATGTGATGCGACTCGTTCTACATGATCTTCATTTCATAATGATTATATAAATGAATTTAATGAATGAATATGATATATGTTACACTAATACCATTCTGGAAATGAGGTATCTATAACCTAAAGAGAATAATAAGAATTTATTCGACAAACACGCATAAGAACAAAAAGTAATAAACACCTGAATAACAAGTAGTAATGAAATATTACTAATAAGAAGCTAAGAATATGACCATATATGATATAATAACAATAAGCATGATTCTGGAATAAGTCAATAAAATTATTTAAATCATTATACAGGAGGTTCGGATACGTACAAATCATATCAGACATAATGTAAGGGAAATATCACAATCTCATTTTTATCCGAGATTGTTTATACTTTGAAATTTACTGGGGTGTATTTTATCATCCACATCCATGTTTCCTCAATATGTAATATTTATATCCTTTTAAAATAGTTTATATCCAATTTTACCCTTCGGTGAGTTTTTAGTAAAAGATATGAAAGGAATCTTTTGTCGTTTTTCGTACGAGGTACTTTTTGACTTTTCTGACAAAAGTACGAGAAGACTGTTTTTTTTAACTTATACGACATGAATGGATTTTTCAAACATTATTTCCAAGAAGATTCCTTTACAAGTTTCATGTTTATTTTTAATCAACTTCTTTTAGTTTAAAATTGTATGACATGTTAAGAAAGGAAAATATTTTTGAAGTAGAAAGGATATTTTCCTCAAGAATGGAGTTCAAGTGTTTTATCAAAATTATTTTCCATCTAAGATAATATAGGGTTCTATTTCTATCCCCATTATTACATTTACTTGATTATATTGTGATGGAAATATTTTTATGAATTCCTTTATCTTATATAAATTGTTTTTTGATGTCATGATGTTTAAGATTCCCATTTTTATTACATGGGTTATGCAATGATGTATGATTTATGATTTTGTGGAACACATAAGAATGGTATCATTATGAGATGGGTGGGACCTATATCTCCCTCAAATGAATTGGGTAAAGATTTTATATCTCATGAGATAGACATGGCTGGAATGGTAGGTTATACCGGTTCAGTGAAACAGGACTGAAACGAGGGTGACTCGGTTCAGAAATGGACTTTGTCCACTAAGATAGTCTTGGATGAGTCCTGACCAATAAGATACGATTCTCTATGATTATGTGTGTATACAACAAAGTTTTATGTTTTAAGTTATGATTATTTGGATTTCATTTCACTACTATGATTTATCCCAGGTTATGAAATTATGCTCTCTTCTGCAGGTTAAGATTTCCAAAATGTTATGTTCTTATGAATATGAAGTGATTGATATTTATTTTGTTTACCCTTACTGAGAATTTGAGCTCACCCTTTTATGTTTTCTTTTCCCCAGGACGTAAAGAAAGGATTTAGGTTTAAAAAAGAATATCTTTATGGGAGATGTTGAAGATCTTTCACCACGTTTAGAAGATTATATTCCGAGTTTTCAAAGACACTAAACTATTACGGTCCTTTTGTTTGTGTTTTTTTATGTACTAAGTATTTAGAAAAAGTAATGTAATGTCCATGTACGTCAAGCTTCGGGTCTCTACAATAAATCTCTCCCAGGTGATGTGTTTAGGCACTATATAACATTTATATGATGAGGGGAACATTGTATACATAAAAGATAAGATTTATCACATATGGAAAGATATGTACTAATAATTTAAATTGGTTTTTAATAATGTATGAAGGGAAATATCAAATAAATTTAGGAGGAATACAAAAGGAACTAATCAGAACATTCCATGTGTATTTGAGAATATAGAAGGTAATATTTGAAGAACATGGAGATGAAATATATATAGTATTCCATGGGATAAAAACAAGATTTCAATTGCATCAATTAATATAATATCACAATTATGATAAGAAGTTGGGTAATATAAGAAAATTAATTATTTTATTATCCATATCTAAAAATATTGACTAAATTTAGGTGTCTAATATTTTTAACTATATTGTATAAAATTGTAATGAATTTTTTCAATTCATGTAATTTTATAAAGAAAGTGTTATATATTGACAATATAAATTTTGATAATATTATAAAAAATATCATGGAAATGAATACAAGATTATGATAGAAGAAAAATGGTATATAATTGAAAAAAATAATATATTTAAAAGAGATATTTTCTCTAAAAATTAAATTTTCCACAACATCTTATATGAAATTCCCAATGACTAGAGTCATTCCACAATGGAAGAATATATATCATTCCAGGGATAACATGTCATGGTTTAGAAAGTTTGATATAGTTTAATTGGGAGTGTTGTAATTCTAGTATCTTTATAACCAAATTTTATTATACTTTTTAATTACTATATAATTTATATAAATAACTATGAATGGTTTATTCATTCTATAATTCTAGTATTATATATGTATATACGAAATATATGATAGTTTCCTTGTATAAATTTTTGTATCAAAATATATATTATTTTAAAACTGTAATGAGAATCCCAGGATATAATTATAGTAATCTTAGACATATTTTATATGGTGTCCATACATCATACAAACAGGACACATATAATGAATAACTATCATGTGATGGGGGATCATAAGCATTGAGTCTAATTATTAAAAAGTTCTCACTTTTTGATTTCAAGTAGTAGAGATCATGATGATTGAATATTTAATAGGAACTACATATGTTTTGGGTTCCATTTTATGTTAATATTTATAAGAATGTGTTGTGGTTTCTTTTTATCACCTAAGATTCAATTATAGTGAGTAATATTTTATTTCTAATGAAACAATAACATAAGGTACATAATTTTACTAAAAAATGTGATTAAAAATTTAATTGTTAATTTTTCATAAAATTTATTTTATTATTAAAATTTTTATAATTTATAATCTCAAAATTTTATTAGTGTTAATTATTGAGACATTTCAGAAATTTCTGGGTTTTCGGTGAAGTGAGAAAAATAATGATTTTAAAAATCTGTCATATTAAGATCATTATAATAATATTAATAATAATTTAATGTTTATGATTTTTTTGGGAATAAATATATAAAAAATAATTAATATAATGCATATAAAATATATTTCTTAACTTAAATATATATTCTTATCATTTCGTTAATCTAAGTAATGATTTGTTTTAAATAAAAAAATTAATTATTTTATTTTAATCAAGTATTTACCCAATTCATTTTCAATTTTTTAGTTTTAAACAAAAATATAGACCATTTAATTTTACATAATTATTTTAATTCTATTAGAATCAAAATTATAATTTATCTTTATGTAAAATCGTTTTTCTAATTAAGAAATCATTTTCTAAAAAATGGTTTGGTTGTGTTCTAAGAAATTATATTAAAACTAATTTCAATATCTTTTATGAGTTTTATCATGTAAAATGGAATAATTAATTGTAATAAAAAATATTAATAATAATTAATATGGTTAACTTAATTATTGGTCATGATGAATAGTAATTTTGGTAAATATTTATCTCCTCAGTTAAGGATAAATGGGAAAATCAGTTTAAAAATAAAGAGATAAGGCTTGAAGATAAAGAAAAAATACTTTATTAAACCCCATTGGTCGGATTTATTTCTACCTTAACCTTATAAATTTATTAATTTTGATTTCTTATCCATTTTTATTGAGTAATACATTAATATATTTTAGTATTTTAGAAAATTCAAAGTGTGTCTTATCCCAAACGTATAAAAGGACACCACTTTTATTTTATTATATATTGTTAAATAGCCTCATATATCCACCATGACATAAAAAATATCTTCTTCGAATCCATACCCATTTTCTAGAGTACCTAATTTGATCAAAATAACAAAATTGGAAGGCTTAACGTGTATACCAAAGAAAGTCTCACAAAGAAATATTATATCTCTTAATCGAGTGTTTTCATATTATTATTTATTCTTCCCCATTAAATTATTATATAAAAAAGATGATATAATTACCTACTTATATCATATATACTAAAATGTTATCATCTCTATGTTTCAATACTTATTCATCTTCTTATCCATCCAAAGGTAAACTAAATCATCATTTTTTCATAGCTGTGGACTACTCCCTCATGATGTAATGGATTTCATTTTCATCAAAGCCATTCATGGATGATTATTATGATTAATATACTTATTATATATTATATTTATGACGTAATTATTATTTATTAAATGTAATATGTTTGTTATATTTTTACCCGTCCACCTATTAAGAAATTATTATATCACTTGTGTTTATGTGTAGAATACCACCTCTATGAAGAAATGTGAACCATTTTTCAGGTACAAATTTCATGGATTATTGTAAGTATGTCTATAATAAATATATAATATATTTATATCATCATTAATATTACAAATATTATATAACCCGGATTAATATTCAAGGACAAAAAAATTAACTAAAAATTATAGGAAAACGAAACAGTCAACTCTAAAAAGAAAATATTTTAATACGGAATTGTTAATAAACGGGGGTCATAATATTATAAGAGGATCATATATGATATTATATGTATGTATGTGGTTCTGGTATTGAATTATAATAAATTTTAATTTATTATGAATAATTTTAAAATAACATTCATTGAAATTCAAACTTCATGTTAGGGATTTCTTTTATAATCACATTTTATTTTGGGATTGTTTATGTTCCGATAATGTTTGGTAAAATTAAATAATTATAATCATTTAAACCTAATATATTTTATTATAATATAGTTATGTTAGGGGTTTATATTTTCTATTTTCCATTTATTCAATGGTTTGATAAAGAATCAATAACTATTTTATTTGTAAGAGAATTTATTTTAAAAAATATTATTTTGAAGTTTTCCATTCAATTATTTTCTTATTTTTCAATATTTTTTTAAATATTTTCAAGAATGATTTTAATATGATAAAATATTTATTGAAGTCACTTTTAAAATTATATATCGTTATATAAAATGTTCAAAAATGTAATATTCTTTTCATTTTATGAATGATGTACTTTTTACCAAAGGTGTGAATAGAATATTTGTTTTAACTTACACCGTACAAACAATTTTACCCATAATCATGAATAATATATAATTTTGATATTAATTTACATGTTACATTTTTAATTTTTAAATAAAATTAATATAATAATATTTTTTAAATTTATTTATTTTCAATAAGTTATTTTAATAAGGAAAAAATATTTTTCCTATGAAATGTTCCATTAATATTTTAAAGGTATTTACATTCATGAAAAAAACCCCATGATGTTACTAGAGATATAATCATATGAAACCATGTTTATTATTTTTCTGAATGGTTTATTATTATGATGATGAAATATTAGTGTTCTATATTCTTTATGTAATATAAATAATTTTTTTTATAATTTTTTTGAGAAATAATTATATTGACCGTTCAAATTGTGAGGAATGCATAAGAAGTGCATGTAATGGGAGGGGAAATATTATAGATAGATCTTTTATGCATCAATTAGTATAATGAGACACAAAAAATAGTTATTATATATATAATGGGTATCTATATTATGCATAATTATTTATTAAGAATGATGTCTTTATTGATAGTTCTTGATGGTTAGATTCATGATATATTGGCTGAGAGTCCTTGATTATGAATGCACAAAATTATGCATTTCCTTTAGAATTAAATTATTTTATTTATTATATATAATATTTAGGCTGATATTATCCATGGGTTTTCATTGAAATCAAGTTTTGGTCTAAATGGAATATCTTTGGATTATACACTCTTCCATATTGATTATGCCTTATTTACTCATGATCGTTTCTGTTGTTTACAATACTTATTCAAAATATTAGGCCACAAATGATGTATTTTTTATTCTCTAGGATATAAATTTTGGTATTATGAATTAAATTAAGGATTGAAAAATGTTTATTGTGATGTGATTTTATATTTATAATATAAAATGGAAAACACATATGTATCAAAATTCCTAGAATTATTAACGGATTGATCTAGCATGGTGTAATCAGTTGTTTCTCATAGAAAAACATAAAATTTAAAAATGGCTCTGGGATTCTAAATTCAGGGTGCTATAGTTGGTATCATATATTGTTTAAAAGGATAATTGGGAACTAGGTTTTAAATGAACATAAAAAACTGAGAATTATAACAATCTCTTCATGTATTTGATAATTCTTTTTACATTATAACTATTTATATTTTAGGGATAAATATTCATGAGGAATATGATCTAAAACAGTGTGTTCCATTGAATAGAGACATAAAAAAATAAAATTATGGTAATCAACAACCATTGTTAATTTATAGATCTTCTTTCTGAGAAACTCAGTACTACTAGTGTTGGAAATGAGCATATCATTTCCATATTAGGGTAGTAGACCCATATTATAATGAATAATATTTCACATATAGAGAAAACTATTGTTCTAAAGTATGATTCACCTGTTTTGGATCTCTTCATTAAATATAATCCTCCATCATTTAATGGAACAACTAATTTACTAGTAATTAAATAATTAACTGATTCCCCTTAAAAAATATTTATATCCTTGGGAACTAATGAAAGGTAAAAGGTTATTTGGGCATTGTACACCCTGAAGGGTGATGTTGATCAATGGATTTCATTTATCTAGAACAGTAAAGTGTTCGGGGAAATAGAATTCATGGTATGGATAAAATTTCAACTGATGTTCTTAGAGAAATAATTTCATTGAGAAAAATGAGTTAAAATACAGAGTAAATTCATCACCTTAAATAAAAAAGATGATTAAAGTGTTACATGGTATAAGTATGACATTAATATATTATCAAAGCATGTTTTGAACTATATTCATAATCTAGAAATAAGTATTTACCATTTAATTGATGGTCTTAAGCTAATTCTCTGAACAAAACCAGGTTTTCAAAACATTACATCATATTATGATATAGTATCTTGTTCCATGAAGATAGAAAATTAATTTTTAAGGTCTTACTTCTTTAAAGGAAATCATTAAATGAATAAGTCAAATGACAATCATTAAAATTAAATGCGTCAAATAATTAAAAAGGGATGATGAATTTCCAAACATGTGTAAATTATGAAAATAAACATGAAGGTACATTCTTAAAAGGATCATTAGTTTGTTTTAGGTATAAATAAATGGGTCATAATTCTCTTGAATGAAATTTAAAGAAATAAAACACTATTATCTAGTTATTCTTATCTAAATTGATGGGGAATTATTTAAATCAATTCCCCAAGAATCAAGGAAACCACCTATAAAAGAGTTCAAGGGGAGAAGACTAATCTTATACCATTACTACAAGGGAGGTTGATGTTACCAAAGAGGTTATGAAATGTACTTGATTATACTTTCAAATTTAGTTAATGGTTTATTTTATTCTACACATTTCACTCATTTATATCTTCTAGTTTTTCCAAGAAAATTAAATATTTCTCTATCACTCTAAGAAAATATTTTTCAATCAAGTATCTTAGGGGAAATAATATTAAAACAAGGATGTTTTGTTAATTATTATTATGACATATATAGATACCCTATTTTCCAACTTGATTATCATTTCTATGTTTTACTTTGATATAATCCTTATTATGGATTAAATTTAATATAAAAAAATATCATTTCCAAGTGTATAAGATTATGATTCAGGACTGAGATATATGATCCCATATCATCAGAGGGGAGACTACATCATCTAAATCATGTTTGGAACCAAATATAGTAGATATTACTAATAAAATTATTAGAGGAGTATCATTTACAAAACCTATTACTTGGAAATTTATCTGTAGAATAGAGGAAGTACCTATTGCGAATGAATATATTGATGTGTTTCCTGAAGAACTACCTTGATATCCACCAAATCTAGAAATTTATTATTCTATTGATCTCATCCATAAATACCAAACTTAAATATGAGAAATTATATATAATTAATATAGTTGAATTAATTCTATAGAAAATAAATCAAAATTCCCCAGTGTTTCACCATGGGTATCCATTGTTCTTTTTGTCAATAAAAAAGGGGCCAATGAGTTTGTGTATCAATTATAGAGAAATCAATTGAATTTCCATAATTAACATGTATCCTCTAACTTGTATTGATTACTAATTTGATCAACTACACAGAGCTCAAAATTTTTAATGATTAATATTCATTCTAGGTATCATAAATAATGAGTAAATAATGATGATATTCCAATGATGAAAATTTTAATGAGCCATGGAAATTTCAAATTTATATATATATACCCATTATATTGAATAATATAACCACTCTTTTTATACCTCTAATGGATAATGTATTCAAAAATTATCTTTAAAATATTTTTTTGGTATTTATTGATTATAAATTGATATAATCTAAAATAGAATGAGAATAAGATTCATTTGTGAATAATTATTAAGTCTTTTAGAGAATTTTATTTCTATGAAAAATTTATAAAATAATAATTATAGATTTAGGATGTTTTTTTCTTGGCTATATTGTCACTAAAAATCGAATATTAGTTGATATTTTAAATAACAATTAAGTGATGTAATGTCCAATGATAATGAATATAACTAAGTTACATTGTTTCTTTAGATTATCGTGTTAATATCAATGATTTATACCATACTTTTTTGGATTATCTAACACAATAACCATTTTGACCCATAAAGGGTTATGTTTATATGGTTGTAATATTGTAAAAAAAGTTTTTATGTATAAAATATGAGACTAGTAAATAGACCAGTATTAAATTTTCCATTTATGGGATGGTTGTGTGATATACATTGATGCATCAAAAAAGGGACTTGAATGTTTTCTTATATAGAATGACAGATTTATTGCCAATCAATCAAGTTTGTTAATGATACATGAATATAATTATCCATCCCACTATATTGAGTTTTAATCCACACTATTGTTATTGGTGATATGAATAAATAATCTTCATGGTGAAATTTGAAATACATATAGATCACTATAGTTGGAAATATATCTTTTCATAGAAATATTTGAACATCTGGAAGAGTGGATAGATGGAACTAATCATGGACTACAGTATATCAATACACTACCATTCTATGTAGGAAAATAAGGTGATTTATGCATGGAGTAGGTAATATGATGGGATTTTGACTCAAATGGGGATCAATGAAGATTCCATATTTGTTGACATAGTGATGTGGATATGGGAAATATTATGGAAGGATAAACATAACTTATTTTTAGAATGATTTCCAGACCACCCTTACTGGGAATGATAAAATTTTTATAGCTTGATTATAAGAATATCCAAATAAAAATTAAATCCTTGAATTATTGGAATTTGTTACACTTCAACTATTAAGATGGTATATTGAAATTTGGAAAGATTCTTTATGATTCATCTATTCATGAACTAAAAAAGAAATTATTAGACGAAGATAAAAGATAAATTTTTTATATTCACACTAGTAGTACTAAAATTTTTTATAGTTATAATAGATACATTTTGTGGGATAATATTAAATGAAAAATTTTAGGTTCTGTACCAAGATGCTAGGTTTTTCAATAGGTAAAGTCTAAGTGTAAATATCCCAAGGATTCATGAAACGTATCCTTATTATTATTGGAGGAATAAGATTAATTCATTACAAAATTTATAACTTTATTTGTAAATAATTCATGAAATAATGATATCATATGGGTTTTTATTTGTTACCTAACAAATTCCAACACTTCCTCGCTATAAGTTAAGATCTTCTCCTTGAGTTACTTACACGACTCTATATTAATGATGTCATGAGACTTCATGGTGCAACAATTTGAATTATATCTAATGATGACCATTGATTTACATAAAAATTTTATAATATAGTTTAGAATTCCCATTACATTGATATATATTTGATCACTTATTTTAATCTTCTTAAATATGGACAGTCTATAAGTATTACATAGACAATATAATCCCTGTTGATGTAATACTCAGTTGACTTTTAGGTTATGTGGGATGGTTATTTACCTTTTTGGTAATTTTAATAAAATTTTATATTATATTGAATCATTGAAATGGAACTTTATGAATTATTTTACTGTAAAAGATAATATAAACTATCTGTTTGAGATGAAGTTGGTGAAAGGAAGCTTTTTGGATAAAAACATATTGAGTGGAAAATAATGAAAGTGAGAAATATTCAAAGTAGTATCAAGGCTACTCAAATTTAAAAAATAGATATGTGGATAAATTAAGGGTGTATTTAAAAATTCATGTTAATTATCATGTTCTCTTGATGCTATCCTCATGTAAGTGTTTTATATATTTCATCAAGAAAGGGAAATCGAGTCATAGGTACATCAAGAATTTTGAAATTATAGAAAGAATTAGAGCTATATCTAACCATTTGGAAATGCCACATAGAATCTTTAAATTTAATTTTTTGTTTAATATATATTTATTATGGTAGTATATTTAATAAAAATAATATGTTTTCACATTTGAAGAAAAATAATTTAACATCATTTATCTTACTATAAAGAGGCTATCAAGATTCTCGGTGATAAAGAATAAGTATTATAAAATTGGATAACTATATTAGTGAGGGTACTGTTGATAAATGATAAAATATAAAAGAAAATATGGGTATATAAAGAATTTAAGATGAATAAATACCAAAATAATTCATTAGGTGGAATTCTAGAAATTTATACAATATTTTTTTGATGAAATAATGTAATTACTAAGATTATATTATATTAAATAATATTTTCATTTAAAAAAACTGTTACCTCATGCACTAAGATTTATTCAAGAATGTGATTTAACAAAATATATAAATTTTATTGAATTTAATTTTACTAAATTAATTTAATTTTAAGTTCAAAATTTCAAAACTAGCTTAGGTTGAATTTTTAATATTTTTTTGAAATAGTTGATTTTTAAGAGAATAGTGAAAAATACTGATTATAAAAAATCATCGCTTTTATGAAATTATAATGATATATGAATAAAATAATGTTTTATAATTTTTTTAATAAATCTAATATATATTGAAAATTTAATATAATTTATATAAAAATATAATGTTGATCATAGAAATAAATTCTTAATATCTTAAAAAAATAAGTAATGTTTTTTTTTCAAATATATAATATTTTTAGTTCCTTTCTATTAATCATGTATTTAAAAGTTTATCATTTGGTTTTTTAAGGATGAATAATTTAACTTTAATTTAAAAACCCAATTATTTGCACTCGAATCAACCCTATTCTGTATTTTTCTATAAAATCATTTTATGAATAAAATAACTATTTTTCTAGAAGTGGTTTCTATTGTGTTATATGAACTTTAAATAATATATTTTTCCACTTATATGAGATAAATAATTTAAGATTGAATATTCTTTTAGAATCATCATAATTAATATTAATTAACTATTACAACATAATTTTTGTTTATAATAAATATTAACCATTGTAAAATATGTATAACCTCTATTAAGTGAAAAATAGGTTAGAGATTAAGAGATAAGGATTATATATATTGAAAAAAAATTATTAGACCATTTTGGATGGTTTTATTTTTCCACAAACTTATATCCTTATAATATCAATCATTTTGGAGAAATATTTCTTAAGTTAGATGTCACTATATTTTAATATTTTGTAAAATTCCAAGTGTATCCTCCTACTTAGTTATAAAGGGAACCACATTCCCAATATTATCCACACTTTAAGATACTCTTATAACAACCAGGACTGATAAAAATTAAATTAAAAATCTCTCCTCATTATCTGCACTTCCTTTTTTGATTAAAATACCAACCTCATACGGATGAAGGTGTAAGCCAATGGAAGTTGTCCAAAAAAGTTGCATAACTCTTAATCGAGTGTTTTCATTTTATTTCTTTTTATACCTCCTTAAATTATAATTTTAAGAACATTATATAATAACAAAATTTTCTCCCATATAATAAGATTTTATTATTTTAACGGTGTAACAATTATTTACCTAATTCCCTATCAAATGGTAAATTAAAGCATCATTCTTACGTATGTGTATACTGCCATCTCATGAAGTGATGTATTTCATTTTTCATCACCACCATTATAGAAATGATATTATGATAATTATAATTGTTATATATTGTATTTATAAAATAATAATTATTATATAAATATAATACACCCACTATCTTCTTAACCTTCCACCCGTTAAAAAAATGATAACGTCGCTGGTACATACGTGTGGACTACAACCTCCACAAAGTGATGTGCATCATTTCTTATGACCAAATTTCATATGTTATTATAAATTTTTATATAAAGAATATATCCGATATCTATATCCTGATAAAAATTCTATATATGATTTGACCATCAGTCATATGTAAGAACTAAAACTGCCAAACTGAGACATACATGGAAAATTGAATTGTTAACACAAAGAAATAATGATTTTAATATGGAATTATTAATAAAATGGTGTTATAATTATATAAGTGGATAATATATGATGATATAAGTATATTTTTATTTTATTAAATTATAAAAAATTTATGTTTCCTATATATTATTTAAAATATCATACATATAAATTTGAACTTCATGTAAGTGATTTCATTTAAAATCTCATTATATTTTAGGATTATTTATATTAAGGATTACATTTACAAAATTAAATTATTATAATATATTAAACCAATATATTTTCTTCCCCTTTATTTATGTTTTTTATACATATTTATTGACTATTTCATCTCTTTTGGGATCAATATTCAATAATTAATTTACATATATTTTTTTTCATTTAAATATCCTATTTCAATGTTTTTTTTTCAATTCATTTCTCTTATGTCAATATTTTCATAAAAATGATTTCAATTTTTTTTAATATTGTAAAATAATTAGTTACTTCATTTTTACCCATGATTGACTTCATATAATAACCTAAAAATGGAAAACTCTTATTATTTTCCGTATGATGTAAATTTTACTAAAAGTGTGAATGAAATATTTGATTTAACATACACCACATGAATGATTTTTCCCATCATCAGGAATAAACTTTTCTTTAAATATTTGTTTACATGTTTTCAATTATATTTTTAAAGAATTTTTTTAACATTTTGTGAATTTTTATATTTTAAATAAATGATTATAGAAATATAAAAAAATCCCTCAAGAAATGTTCTACTAATAATTTAAATGTATGTTCATCTATAGAAACACCCATTGATTTTACTATTGATATGATCCAATAATACCATAATTTTTTTCTCTAGATAACTATTTATTATAATGATGAAATATTTATTTTCCATATTACATATTTAATATGTATAATTAATGACTTAAAATGAATTTTTAGAATGAATGATATTTAATTTTTAATATATGAGGAATGAATTTCACATTAAAGTGATTAGTGGGGCCTGTTCATATATTTCCCCTCAATGTATTCATAGGTTACCTGAGACAAAACATAAGGAATTCCATATTATATGGGTATATAGTTTACACCCACCCATTAATTAATAATGATGTCTTAGTTGAGAGGCCTTGATGATAATATTTATGATATCTTGGTAGAGATTAATTTCCCATGAAAGTCCAAAAATTTTCATTTAATTTCTTATTAAATCAGTTTCTTTTTTCCATGTGATTTATATGTCGATATTATATATGGATATTTATTGAACAAAAATTGTTTATTTAATGGAAATATTTTTGACTATCCACTCTATCATATTATTTTTTCCTTATTTACACATGATAGATTCTATTGTATGCAACCCATACCGAGAATTTGTGTTAACAAATTATTTTTATTATTTTCTGAAAGACATATATAAGTATATTATGAATTATACCAATGATGAAACAACTTTTCATATCTATGTTTTTATATTTATAATGTAATATCAGAATCATATACGAATCTAGTTTCTATGACTGTTAAACGGATCGATCCTACATGATGTGATCACTTGTATCTTATACAAATGTAATAAATTAAACACTATATCATAGTTACTAGAATCAAAGTTTAATAATATTTAATTTAGATCATTACTAACATATATCATCCAGTCACATCATCTAATATAAGATGAAAACCATGCAATTTTATTTTATGGTAAATTATCTAGTGTAATGTACATCACTAGTGGAATAACATTAATTTAATGATTAAGACATGATTTTTCACTAAAATAAATGAATGAATATGTATTTTATATTTAATTAGGATAGTAGTTATTTTTATAAATCTATTTACATAGTTGAAAATGAAATTTCCATAAAATTTTGTGAAATAAGTATAAATACATCTTAAAAAGGATAACACAAAGTTTACATCCTATATTATAATATAACTTGAGATAAAGAGATTATATTATATAGTGAGTGTTTTTAGTAGTTTTTTGTATCTATAGAATATATACATATCTTTAGGGGATAAGATATTTTGATATAAACCACTATTTTTCTATTAGTATAAATAATTTCATTTGGGATAAGGTCTTATAGTGTCATAGAAAAGGTTTGTCTATAAATTCCACTAATATGGATGAATTGATGTTTGGTTGAAGTGGGACCTGTGCTAATGGGTCGAGGAATGTATACGTAAAAATGATCATAAGTGATTAAATAAATTAATAAAATTATATTTGTTTAATTTTGATAATAATAATAATTTAATTTGTTTATCATGTTATTCACAATATATTTATTTATACAATGTGATTATGATAAAATTTATCTTTCAAATTATTATTATTTATTCAGGGTTCACTAAACATACTAATGAGGGAAAATTTTGTTAATGGTTCATATTTTATCAAGATACATGTTATAGTGTTACATGTGAGTGCTGAAATATTTGTGACACTTGAAATGTGTTAATTATGCCTTTAATGGCTAAATTGATCAATTTCATATATTAAACTGCCTTAAGAACCTAAATTTAATTTTGAGAAGTTTATTCTAACTATTGTACCACATTTTAGAGAAATAATTTTATGAGAAGACTCTTCATGAATTTTGAGTTATATCTTTACTTATCTCATGTTCTATATATAGAATATAATATTGGGATCATGAATGATCGATGTGATTAGTATAAATCAATTTCATCATGTTCATGCTATTGATGGTGGTTGTAAATATATTGATTATTTTCTGATTTCTAACAAATAATATATAATGAAAAAACATAAGCTTTATAGTACATGTTTAAGTTATCGATATTTATCTTATCCTAGACACTTTGAGCTATAATGATCTATTATTGTGTGGACTACACTTGTATTATACAAATAAATGAGGTAACATTTCATTTTTTTATAATTATCTAATAGTAATGTGATACTTAAAGTTAAAATAATATTCTTTCAAATATATTCTAGTCTTACCACACTAATATGGCCCTAATTTTTAAAAATACAAATTTCTTCACTTTAATCATATACTCAATTCTCACATTAACTTGTTAATATTTTGACTTGGAATGATTTTTACAATATATTCAAAGAGTTTAGATAAACCCTCTTAGATAGAGAGTTCCCTCAAATTTTTCATCATCATCGGATAATCTATATAAATAAAATTATAATAAATTTTTAATAATTGGAAATCACCCCATTGTTTTTTAATTTTTATTAATTCCATGGAATATTTTCTCAATAAACATCCCAAAATTCAAATACCAGACTCTTTTACTTCAATATAAATGTGTCCCCTAATACGGGATTCAGTAAAACTAAATTTGATGTAATTGGTTTCCCTATCAATGGGTTATCAGTATTTTTATCAATATCTATAATGTTTATATGTTGGTTATTATGTAAATAAGTTACAATTTTTAAATTATATGGAAAATATGAAAGATATTTCATCCTTTGAAGATATTGTTTGGTAAAAATATTTTTTCCATAAAATACAATATTGAAAGTGATCCTGTCATTTTCATTTCAATAATTAATGACTAAAGGGTTTAACTTTCTTCTTATGGACCAATAATTGATGGAATTAAAATACTTTTCTAACATTTGATTGATGATTTAATTGCCCATATTAGAAGACAAATAAATTTTTAACCTCAATGGTTTGTCATATAGGAATTAAGAACATTTTATATATGGTTTTATTCACTTATGATAATCCCAAATATCATTCATCCCCATTTGATTGTGTTTCTAAAACAAAAAAAAATCTATTTTAAATTCCCCATTTATATTGTTTTGGTATGTGGTCAACTATATTAATAATATTAAAGCATTTAGAAACTATTCATATATTGGTAAATAATTTTAGATATTTGCTACTAATCATGGAATATTTGACTCTAATATTATGAATTTTGGGTTTTCCATTATGTTGATGGATTTGTTTTCACATACTATTTATTTTGTTTCAATATTTTTTTAAATAAAATAAATTTGTTTTTAGATGTATATATAAACTTTTGGAACACAAGAAGGTATCTTATTTTAATTCTTGAATATTGTATGATGATTTTTTTTCAAATAGAAAATTATGTCATTTTAATTGAATAAGATGAAGCTCTATTAGTTATTCTTTATGTTATGATTTTTTACAATGTCTCACCTGAGATTAACTATGTGATTGAGGTGAAACATCATATAGCCTAATGTTTCCTCCCCAATCAAAACTATCTAGAAACTATCATCTAGGATATTATGCTATCTCTTGGGGAGTGATCTAATCATTAAGAGTAAATTGCATAAAAATTCCAAATGAAAACATAAAATTAAAACAAGATTTATAAAACAATAATAACATACTCTAAAAATTAAAGATAACATATCAAAAATTCCTATATGATTCATACATTTTAAATACATAAAAGTTATACTCATTTACCATGGTTTGTGAAAGACACATAAAAAGTGAAATAAATTAAAGTGTTTAAATCCCCACTATTTGAATTCAAATGAATATAAAAATTGCTTGAATATGTATCACATCCTTATCACCAAACTATTAACTCTTATTCCCTTACATGAAACATCATGTATATAATCTTTATACATACAAGGTGCACATGTATAAGGTTTGAGAATAAATCCTTATTAGAAATCACTAAAACACTCAACATCCATTGGAGTTTAATAATATCATATATAAATTGTGTAAATATTTTTAATGATTTAAAAATAACATTTTCAGTATGTATATAAATTATTACATAGTAACTAAGGCACCTAAATAGTCTCATAGTTGCTTATTCTTATGCCAGTATAATATTTAATATAATTTTTTCATCATGATATCCAAACACATGGTTCTTGTCATATCAAATGAAATATACATTGAATTACTTGTAACCCTAACATAATTCATGGTTTATCCAAAAATATGAACCATATTTTAATATCTCATTTCTTACCCTTACCAAAGGCCCCTTTCAAATGAAAAACATAACAAATAATTTCTCGATAAAAGTGTTTAATTAAAACATCTCAAACATGATTTTATTTCATCGTAGAAAATCATAATTCAAGCCTTAATTATTCCAAAAAATAGCTCATAAACATTTAAAAATACATAATACTATATTCAGATTCAATCTAAATTTTTTGATTTAAAAAATTATTTCCATTAATCATAATGAATGTTTTGGTCTACAGTAAAATTATTTCTGGTGATTCTAAATAATATTTTCAACGTTTTATATGGATGAAATCTTAAAAAATAGAAAAAGAAACCTAGAATTCACCACACATGGATCTTTTCACATTTTTATAATTAATTTAATGCTTTTATTACCTATACAAGATTATTCATCTTATTTTTGGTCAATATAGTTTTAATTATTGTTATATCATCATTTTAGTGATTAATCCAAACTAGAATTCCTCTAGTTGAAACTATATATACTCCATGAATATCTAAGCATCATCATTGGTATTTCAAGTTCTATGGTAGAGGAACAAAGTTCCTTATTTTTTTATTAATTTATCAAAATAGTTATTATCACATGTTATATTTTAATTCAAGGGGAGGATGATTATTCTATCTATATACATGAAAGATTCCTTGAGATATTCTATCAATTTTGAGATAATTATCTAGAGAGAGATAATTGTTCAAAAAAGTTTTTATCTAGTTTTTAATCTTATAAATAATATCATATACTATGGTTTAAGAAATAAGTAATTCTATACCGACCCATTATCTAATTTTTTTATTCTGTGGAAACATTAGGACATTAAATAAAATATTAGTAATAATATATTCCGTGACATGAACTAACTCACATATATTTAAATATCATTTTTTATATAAATAAATTAATAATTCTTTACATGATATTGAATAAAATATATTATTTTTATGATCCCCTTATAAATAATATTTTCAATCCTCAAAGGTATTTATTAAAATTTAAATAATAAATATTTATTTAAATAAATAAATAAATTGGGTACAACTACAAAAGTATCACATGATGAAATGTAGAAAATAAATTTAAACCACTGGCCCGGGGACTTGACCCCACAACCACAAGTATTTATTTAAATAAATAAATATAATTATATTAATCATTAAATAAATAAATAAATTGTATATTCACTAAATTCATGAATAAATATTTATTTAATAATCAACTAAAAGATATTGTAAACTCTAATAACTGGTCATTGAATTTTTACTATCAACTTATATTTAAAAATTATTATTCAACTAACTAGGAATAATAATAATTCTTAATATTAAATTCAAATTTAAATTTACTAGGATTCTACATGAACATAGTATGTAACCCTCTTGACCTATTTCTCAAGGGAATTATGAAAAATGTGTTAAAGGATAAGATAAATGAATTTCAGTACATCAAGGAAACTATAGAGAAAGAAGTTAATGTTTCAATTAAAACAACCTCATACAAACACTAACTATAAAATATAACCATTTTTAATGTTATATCATCATGTTTGTTGAATAGGGATGTCAGGAACCTTTATGATTGTTTTTTCTTTCTTATACTCTATGAAACGAACTCATTGATGTACTACCTTGGAATTAGATTTACTATGAAAATTACATTTCATTAAAAGGTACATATATTTTTCAATTAACTCCATATGGAAAAATATTTTCCTAACTACATTAATCCATTTCATATAACATATTATTCTCCTATGGAATCCTACTTCATAGTGAGCATATATTTTCATGGTATTCAGAAATATATAAAATTACATGATCCGTGGAATACATTAATAGTAATATCACAACTAAGGTCCAATACACACATTCTCATATTGGAATATCCAATAAAGCATATAACATGAGGAATTCTTATTGGAAAGTTAGTATTCATTACTTACCTTATAATATATTAAGATATGTAAAATTCATGATAATATGTAACATTGTATTTTGATCCATTGGAAGATGATATTAAAACATCACGTAGGAACTATAGAGTAAATGTTATCTAGAATATAAGACTTATGTTTAAGAATAATATCATATGTTTTCAAGGTTCTTAATATTGTAGGTAACTGTTATAACCATAAATGTGAAAAATAATCTAAGGACATTATAAAATTAAAATTATGAATAAGAAAAATCATCATGTTATAAGATATTTGTTAATATTCTAGTAATCAAAAACAAAAAAATAAATTTTCTTTTTGAAACCAAATCCAATAGAACACCACTTACACTACATAAAACCACTAATAACTATTATTCCACTATATATAAGATTATATTCATGAGTTTTTTGGGATAATCCTTTAGTATATAGGTCCACCATGTTCTCTTTTTGGTATATAATAAATATTTGGACCTTACTTCTCTATGAAAAATCCTTTAATATATGATAATATTGATGAAACCTAGACTCTTTGGCTAGGATGAATGCTATAGTATTATCATAATTCATAATGATAACATAATTATTATTAGGTTCTATATCAAGATCTAGGATGAAGTTTTATATCCACACTACAACATCAATTACATTAGAGGATTCTATATACTAAGACTATAGTATTGAAATAGTAACCACTCACTACTTCAAACTCTTCTAGATTACTAGATATCCATTATAGTGGAACAAATAAACCGACTTAGATTTCATATTTTTTTACTCTATTTGGAAACTATGATATGATTAATACCTGATAAATAGGTCCCCATCTCCCATGAAAACTAGAAACATATCATTTTTAAACCATATATACTTCATGGTATTAATTAAAGTTATCTAATATAACTCACCTAGTTTTACTTGATGCCTTTTTACCATTCTCTAATCATATTAAATATCATTTAAAATAAATAATATGGAATACACGATGAAACCTATCACATATGTATACAAAATTTTACATATTCTCTCTCACTCCTCATGTGTGTGAAGCCAAAGTTTTCTTTGATAGATTTATACAATGTGACATTACAAACAATACTACCTTTTACCATTCTATATATAATCCCTTCAATACATTCCCAATGTATGAACCTTTATATAGTCTATGATGCCCCCAAGATATATCTTGGTTGATCGTGATCTCTATAATGTAGGCTGATTCACCTAAGTCATTGATGATGAAGTATTTTTTTAACCACATCATATATTACTATAAGGTTGGTATCTCATTTACCCATAGTGAAATATCAAAAAAATATACTACTAATAAAACAATTGAACTCCTAAAAAAATCTTATGGATACATGGCCTACATTAATTATTTATGAAAAAAATTCTCTTATAGCATTATAAAAATTAATTTTCCATAATTTTGATGCTTTATATAACACATAATGTGTCTCTACAACATGAAAATATTATTATAATCCTTTAGTGTCACAAAAAATTTTGGTATGTCATATATACATCTTCCGCATTGTTTATATTAAGGAATATTGTTTTAATGTACATTCTTTGTAAATTAATTAATCATGGTAAGCTACCATAGAATGAAAAATTAAAATATATTTTAGTATAGAACTTGGTAAAAACAATACATCATAGTTTATTCCTTGATGCTTATTAAACATGATATCTACCAATTATTATAAAATAAAATGAAATTACCATCAATACCTAGATTTCTATAAACAATCCATTTTCACCTAAATCACATTATTTCCACTAGAGGGAAAATAAACTCAGTTCTGGTACAAGGGATCTATGGATTCATACCACATTATAACTCTTGATATTATTAATTCTTCCATATTTGATATAGGTTAATTATTTTCCACTAAAAATGTTCCACCTTCCTCAGAGACTAGAAGCCCATATCTCTCGAGTTCTTTAGCATCTCTAATGGTCCTATATAGTACATTTTTCAAAAGGATAACTTTTTCCAATAGGTTTTTTGGAGGTTCTTCTTGTGAAAATATTATTTATCATGATCCTTGACTTCATAAATGTTTATACTTATCCCACTATCTATTTTTAATATACACTTACATTCTAGAAACTTGTATTTTCCTTCAAAAACTAATTTTTTCATTAAGGGATTGAGTATGTAATAACCTTTTTTCTTTAGAATATCTATTAAAGATACACTTTGTGAATCTAGATGCTAGTTTTACTTCTAGTGATATCCTTATCAAATTAATTTTATGCCAAAAAATGAATATAAGAAAAATCATATTTATTATTATTCTTAAACTCATATATTATTCCTCGTTCCACTTTAGTTCTTAGTAGGTTTAGTGTGAAATCATTGTTTTGTAATATATATCCATAAATGTATAATTAATTACATATACGAATAATAAATTATCTCAGGATTTCCAATAATCTGTGGTTACGTTTTTAAGAATAACCATTCAAATATGGTGTTTAAGGAGGAGTGATTTGAGATAGTATCCCAAAATCTATAGGATAATAGATAAAATCCTCATTATATTATCCCCCACCATGATCTGAGTGGAGTTTCATTGTGTTCTTACCAAGCTGATTATATAATTAATTTTTATATTCCTTAAATTTCTCAAATGAATTAGACTTATACCTAATTAGGTAGACATATCCATATCAACCAAAGTTATCAGTAAAATTAATGAAGTATGTGTATCAACCACTTCCTTTTATTGATAAATTTCAACACAAATCTATATAAAAAAAATTCTAGAATCTCTATACACCATTAATGTTTTCTACTAAATGGTTTTATAATAATTTTACAATGTAAATTGGAATGAAATATATATAAATATTTTAGATTAAAATTATCTATATATACATATTAATATAGTTTTTTTTTCAGATCTTCTATTTTTCATGACCATGCTAGTAGTTCCTTAACCAGCTGTGATATGATACATATGAACTTGATTAATTATTGATTCCAAACACTTGATTTTCAAATTACATTACACATATTAGATTATTATAATGTTTTATCCTATAACATATTATATTTTTATAGAATTAGAAACTCTTACTTTGTAAATTGAAAATAAATCCATTCATGTATAAAATATTCATAAATATTATGTTTTTGGTTAAATATGGCATATATAATAAGAATTAACAGGATCTATAAAACAGAAAATTTGAGATGGTATTCTCTTAAATATATATATCATAAATTGATTTAGCCTATTGATAGAATTAATGTCTACCTAACCTGGAGTAGTATTTTAGAATATAATTGTGTCTTTTAATTAGATAAAAATTTTAGAAACAATATCTATATATGATACCCTATTATTAGAAATAAGGAGATTAAAATCAATAGAAACTCACTTAAATCATCCCCTATATCTTTAATTATGTTTATTTTTTTATATGGATTTTATTACCACAAGAAAAATATATTATATCATACTAATTAGCATATACCTTATTTATTCCTCTCTTGAAAATTCGTAGTGAAGGCTCCATAGACTTCAAAATAGTATTAGATATTTTCAATTTTCATTTACTATTATTTACTGTAAGGATAAATTTTTTATTATGCCTCATGTCATTATCTATTTGGTGAATTAGATACAAGAGATATAGGATAATATTCTCAATATTGTTCACATTGAAATTAAAAATAAATCTTGAGAATATCTGAGGAATTGAGATGAGAATGAGGTTTACACTTAATTATTTGGGTAGATTGAAACTCAGTATTTCTAAACACTCAATATTGAAAATTTTCTAGAATATATGTGGTCAAGCTAGATCAACTTATCCAGGATTCCAAATAAAGAGTTCTTAGAGATCATGTACCCCTATTTTTTTGATTTCTCTTGATAAACATCATTGAGATGTGAAAATAATGTGTATTCATGTCCTTATGAATATTATAGATATCACTAGTCTTGAATGATTACATAAGGTACATGAAATACAATTAATCATCCAAGTGTTTCCAAATGATATAATATTGCTACTTATTGACCTCTTTAGAGGGATATATGGCAATTGGAGACTCCAACATTTAAAAACTATAATATTGAAAAAATATGATATATAATAAACCCTAGAACTTATGGAAGCTTGAATCAGTTTAGATATTTTCTTTCTCCAAGATAGATCATAAGGAATATTGTGACAGTTTAATGAGATTCCATTTTCTATAAAAATAAAATTATATTTGAGTACATTTTATTGATTATTGTGTGTGACATAAAAAATAGTTTATTTTCCTCCCATTATTTTAACCAGTCCCAATAATAATCACCATTGGATACTAAAAAACCGATCTTAAGGATTAATAATTATTTAATATACATATTCCCCATCATATAATCCAAATGAGGGCCTAAAAAATCCTTGCATGGTATTTAGGTAGAAATTTTTTAGATTAAATTAACTTTAATTTCCTTTATCTATTGATGTGACTTCCCAGTACTGAAATCCTAAAATAATATTCCCTTAATGTGTGCCTCTATGTAATACCAGTTTGTATTATTTCAAACAACCCTTGGAGATTAATTTTTCAATTAGGTGAAGAACTCTCATTGAATCTATGTGCTAATTGAAATCCCATAAAAAGTTCTAGATAGCTACATTGAACTATGGTTTCATTCTAAATCATGTAATGAAATACGATTATTGACTTAATATTGTCATAAGTTTTTTTATCATTGTGTATAAATGTTATTTATTTTATACATTAAATTTTTTTCGATATTATGTATATTTTATATAATTAAAAAACCTTGCCTTGTAAAATATTTAATGCATAATAATTTATTTTATTTCATCTTAACTTTATTATTTTATTAAATTTATGCCATATAATTTAATCCTTAAATTAACCATTCATCACATAAATTAATTAATTACAATATACTAATAAAATAAATAAACAAGTTATCTGATCGTAAGATTTTATACAAATGTTTATTTTATTGAGTGGATGAAAACCCATCCTTAACCCTATGGGAAATAACATTGTGATCCAATGTTTGGATTTAGTTTAATCATTCCACCATAAAATAATGTATCTCTTTGGTAGGTTTCACTATTTACCGAGTCCAAATATATCACCCATCACATAGAGAAATATCTTTTACAAATAACTCATTTGTGGGTGGAACCAAGCATTTAATATTGAAAAAATAATCCATGGACACATAGGCTTCTAAATAATAAATAAAGAAGGGTTGATATAAAAAAATCAAATTTAATGATATTTTCCTAATTATTTTAAATATGATATTATATATATTTTTATTTCTAAAATATTTTATATTTTACTAATTTCAGAAATAACTACTATAGTGGATCATTATGGAAGGTGATGATTCTCTATGGGGCATAGTGAAACACTTAAAATAATGGAAATATAAAATGTTCAATACTTTATTCCATAGGATTCCACTCTCTAAACATATAAATAAATTAACCCTCTTCTCATTTCACCGTACTTGAAGTTTAAATTATATCATCATAGTGTTTAGCCCAGAAGAGAGTATACCACCCCTGAGAGGGGAGAATCAATGTTTTGTGAAAACAGTTAGTCTCATTTTCATAAAAAAATGTTTCAAAACTATGATTCATGTGACATTATCTAAATAGTGTTGATTTTACAATTATAGAATGATTTTTAATGAATACACATAAGCAAAAGTGATTTTACAAAGTTAAACTTTCCTCATTATGAAGTGGATAATCATCAGTGTGTAGTTGTTACAATCTCACTACCCATGGCTATGATTTATTTTATATTAAATAAGGAGAGGATAAAGTTGATTATATTTAAGATCTATTAAAATAACAACGATGAGCACCTAAAAGTCAAAAAAATTTCACTTGTCTTACTACATGTGTCTCCCAAATTTAGAGTTAGTGTGAAACCTTATTCTTCTTATAATGCTATATATATTCCCTCTAATAATTCTCATATAATATGTGATTTTCTCTTTATCATTATGACATGGTGACTTATCGACAACATACTCATCTTTTCTTTACTACCTATTCTAACATGAATTAGTTTCACATGTCATTATATTAGTAAACTTCCCAAGATAGTATGGAACCAAATTATTGGTTCCAGTCAAGGTTGATACCCTAAGAGGGATAGTTAATCAATGTATAAAAACATCAAATTAATCCCTTACAAATGAACTAATTCCCTTTGAAATGGGACATCTATGTCCTCTTATTATTTTATATAATCAAATAAAACAATAAAAAATTTCCATCAATGATTTTACTTGGTTCACCCAAATGGGAAAACATTGAAGCATGTATAGAAATACACATATACACCTAAAATTATAAAGTTTACTATTTTTTTTAAATTCTATATTCTATTGAAAAAATATTACTTTATAACCCTCGTGTGGGGAAATATCACATCTCTCAAATGGGTTAAGAGTGGACTTCACCTTCATAAATTTCTATTTTGATCTTTCTGAAATTGTGAATAAGATAAATCTAATGATGATGTGTTGACCACATCCCCAATCATTTGAATGAATAACTCCAAAAATTATTCCCATGAGATAACCTCCTAGATATCCACCTTATTCTTATCTTAATTTTTATTACTCCCCTAAAACTTCCCTTATGTATTATATATTTTATCCTCTATTTTTCAATCTCGCCACTTCATCTAAAAATAGCTACATTATTTTTTATATTAAATTTAGTAATTAAACCTTAATCTAATGGATATGAATAATTATCCCTTTTATAATCAAATGATATCATTCTATAAGTACCAAATATGTTAATTTGGTCATTATATTGGAATAAAATAGTTTTAACCCATAGAAACCCTTGAAATTTAAATAATTTCAAATTCGATCTACAACTAGAAATATTTATGACCATAGAATGGAACCCACCCCTATGGTGTAGATAATCTCAAGTAGATAGATTTTTAGCCAGATAAACCTTCTATAGCATGGTGACCAGTGTAAGAAAATATCTAAAATATCTATTGAGACTTCAATTTTAATTCTTTCATGTTCTCAATAAGGTTCTATGCATTTTTATTGATCTCCATATTTTTTGTCACAAGGTCTCTTCCTCTATAGTTTGTCCATCCAGTTGATTGAAAAATATTTGGTGTAGATATATCATGTTATTTAGACCACTCCAAAATGGGATATCCAAAAAATCCTTGCCAAATTTCTCTGCATCAATGAAAATATCATCATGGTGAAATCATCTAAACTCCAAAATCAAATATTATTTAATATTAAATTTTTTTGAATCACCTACATCATGGAATGGGGGTCCCAAAATTAAATACCATGAAAAGATTTATGTGACCTCTTCAGCATGGAAGGTTCCTATTTGATAAAGATGGATCATCTCCAGGACAAACACCTAGATGTTAAACCCATTAAATCCTTCAATAAATTCCAATAAAGTGTTTCCCTCTATTTTTGTATTTATTATTTTTATATATAATCGAGACTAAACTTTACCCACCACATAAAAAGGTATAACCTAAGATGTTATGATGTGTATTTTTTCTAATAGATAGAACCTCTTCAGTTGAATAGAATAATCATCAATCTTATTTTTGAATTTTAGTTATTTTAATTAGTATTATAAACCATAGTCTTAAATTATTTAAAATAATAATAATTCCATCAAAAATGAGAAAAAATATTTTTTTCCAAAAGAATCCCTTTTGGATTTTTGGAAACTCCAAAAAAATCAACATTTCATTTAATAGAAAAAATAGAACAACTTAGATCAATAATTTACCACAATATAAAATATTTTCCTATAATAAGTGTATAAATTATTCAAATATTACTAATAATAAAACCTCAGGAGAAAATATTTATGTGAAAAAAATATTAAAATGAAATAAACCCCCTAAAAACACATTATTGAACACAATGAGATTAAATTTCTATAATCCAAAACTTCTCCACTAGAATGAATTTTCAATTACTCTTCCCTTTTCTCAAACGTATATATAGAAGTTATCCTCCATTAGAATAATTATTGAATTTATTTATATATTTATTTTAAAATATCCACTCACTTGAAACTTATGGAAAAAATATTACATGATATCAATGCGCTAAAAAAAACTTATATGAAATTCCGAAAATTGTTGTATGAAATCAAAGCACTGGATATATGAGAAAAATCATATCCGGATATAAATGGAAATTTCTATGTGTGAGTGGGCCCCTTTACAAACTCATATATTTAGATGGAGTATGTTATAATATAAAATAAAACGTATGACAATAGAAATCTATCATAGATAGCACCTTGGTCGTGGTATCTAAAATTTGATTTCGAATTGGAACACGTACCATCTTCACTAGACCTTTCTCTACCTTATCCTTAATGAAGGGATGATTTATCTCATTTTTATTTATCCTTCAATAATGGAATTTGTTTTTTCAACGATTAAAATCAAATTAATTATCACACATGATGTAAATTTAATATTTTAAATACACTCCAATATCCTCAGTTTATTGTTGCATCCATAAAAATTAAATTAACATTTGACCAGTCACTATGTAGTCATTCACCATAGTGATCAAGGAAATGAATCCATGAAATGAAATAACTATCAAGAAAAAAAGAACCTTCAGACATAGGATTCCTTTCATCGGATGAACCTACCCACTTTGAAATAATATAGTTATGAAGCTATTGTAATAATCTACTATGATAGACCATACTATAGTTCCCTATATGGTTAATATAGAAAAGTAACTATTTCAATGATAGCATATGAAAATCATGGGATCTAACTGGTAGAAAGAATATTGGCATGGTAAAAGTATATATGATGTCATGTTACTTTTAGATATAACATAATCACTATAATATATCAATACTTCAACACATAAACCTCCATAAAATCCTCATCCATATAAAATTTCATTTAGATAACAATAAAAGTATCCATTGTATATGAATGATCCATTTACAACCTTTTGAGAACTTCCATGGGATACATAGTTTGAGAAACAATTTTTTCATACTTTATTTAGATCACCTACATGATAAGAATTTTTTTAATTCTAAAATCATATAATCCTCTAATTCAACTCACATGAACTATAAAAACTACTTACATTATATGGAATCTAAGGCCTCAAAAATTATGTTATATACAGAGATGATCAATAGAAAACTTTGTTCTTATTCCTTCTTGATGTAAATGATATAGTAAGCTCTAACTATTTTCAAACCAATTTTCCTATGATATTGATCTAGTAGATAATACCATGTCCTTTGATCTTGATTCAATCAATATAATTCCTTCTTCAATAAACATGCATGGTCTCCTCTACATATGTTAAAAGTCTATCTAGTGGTTTTATTTAAACCTCCTAGTCAAGAAATTGGTTAAGGGATTCCAATTTGACACCCATTTGATATAATTTATTGCATATATACAATAATATATAAAAAACCTTATAGTTTAAATATTTGATACATGTGAAAAAGTCTCATCCACATCAATTACATATATTTGGGAATTACCATTGTACACTAGTCCAACAATTTTCTAAGTTACCATTCATTATTTCTTGTGTTTATTTCAGAATTCACATTTGGTTGTGAGGAAATTTTTGTCTTTTGGCCTTAAAATATCTTCCAAATTATGAATCTTCTCAATTTGGTCAAGATCATCAGTTATAGAGTTGAACCAATTATCACAATTGGTAGGATCCTTAAATATTATTGGATCCATTTGAGATAAAATAGAGGTTTTGAATTATGCCTTCATCTTTCTTGTTTGATCTGAACTTGTTTACTCATCAACTATATTCTGATAACTAATTTCAAACATGTTTCTCCATATTATTGTAACTATATATTTTTGAATCTATTAACTTTTTTCATCTTCATATGAATCTTTTTCAGCCATGTTCACTCCCCCTAATATTTATTCTTCACCATCACTCTATTCATAATAAATAGAATATTTTTTATTAAATATATACACAAATATTTGAAACATTCTCATTTTAAAAAACCATTAAATATTGTATTTAAATTATTTATGAAATAATATTTTATAGAACCTCAATGATTTTATTTTTGAGTGATATAGAATTAATATACCATTATCTAGATGTGATTCAAAATTTTGGATATTATGGTCATAGAGAATTAAAAATATATGTATGAAAAATCGAACGTACATTAGATTAAACTTCCTCCAATAACATATTTAATAGGGATTATTATATTTATTCTTACAAAGAAAATTCCTATTTTATATATAAAGTTTTTACAAAATTCCCACATTCTAATATAACATGGGTAGATTTTTTATAATTTCTCCGAATGCACAGTCCTGAATGAAATGAAAAAAAAGTATTATTCATTTCTGTATTTTGTTTTGATAAATGTGACCTAACATAAACATTAAAAAATTTAACATTAAACTAAAATTTGGATCTTTTACATACCTAGGGTACTTTTAGGTAAATATTTTTTGAAAATTAAAAAAAATATATAATAACTACGATACACAGACAACTGGTTCATAATTAAACTATGTCATCTCTAACAAAGTTCTTCATAACCAAAACCCTTATTAGACATATCATAGATAATAAATTTCTTCAAAACCTATGTAAATTAAACATAATAAAGGGTGAGCTCTAAATATCGTTAAGGATAAAAAAGGGAGATATCAATAATCAAATAACATGTGTATAAGAGTATGATATGAAAATATAACATGTGAGTCAATGGTATGAAAAGATATCATAGAGGGTAAGGAGAAAGTTTAATCACATAGGAGAATAAAATAAATTACATTGTATACTACGATAATTTCATCATAGAAAATTTGGCACAAAAGAAGACATAGAAATAATTCATGGCTAACTACAAAGACAACAACACTTGGTGGGAAGAGTCCCATTATGGATTAGGTTTACAAATTTAACCCATAAATAATGTATCAGGAGTAAAAATCAATACCATATTTATTGGATCACTCTCAAGGAAGATCTATTATAACATGATCATGATTATGTTTTCAACAAAAGGAAATTAATCCTAATAATTACCCATAAAAATAAATGGGTTTTATAATCATGAATCATATCACAATAAAAGGAAATTTCCTAATGATTCCAAAAAGAAGAATAAATTAAATATTAATAATGGTATAATATAAGTAAAAAATCATAGGTATCATGATAATGTGTTTCTTTTTGGAATTAAAACTTTAAATGGGCATTACATAAAAGGTTTAATAGATTGATAGTTTCCTCTGAATCTAGTTTGATTTTAAATAAGGAACAATGAAATGAACTTATAGAATGTATTACCTCATAAAAGGAAATTATGTTAAGATATATATATATATATATATATATATATAATGGTAATATATAGATAATTTAAAATAAATCCATAATATATGTGGTTTTTTTGTTGATGAATAGAAATACCATATAAATAAAAATTTAAAAAATTCTTGGAAAAAAATACCCTTTTATTTTTCAATTATATATTTAAAAACAATATTTCCAAAATATTCTATGATAAATATTATTTATCGATAAAATTGTAATAATTTTTTGTAAAACTGATTTAATTTAGTATTCATGTTGGTGGTAAATTCCAGTAATGTCGTCTACGTTAAAACAATGCTTCCTTTAACATTTTCCGTAAAAATTAAAAATTACCTCTTTTAGAAAATGATAAGAAGATTCTATTTAAACCATTTTATATTATTTAAATATGGGATAAATTTAATTTAAATAGAAATTTAATAATATAAAAAATACTTTTTAAAACATTTTTAGAAAGCCAGGAGAAGGAAGAGAATGATTCCCAACCAAATAGTAAAATATAATGGGTTTTCCATATAATCATTATTTTATGTATCTTGAGTACTATAGTGATGAATATGTAATTAAAACATATATTCTCTTGAAATAACAATAGTATACGAAAATTAAATTATTTTATCATGAACGGATAATATAATTTCTTTCAAGGGAAATATAAGCATAAAAAATCATGATTTAAATGAGATTGAAACATAAATCCCTTACTGCTTTGGTAAATTTTTAATTGTAAGCCCCAATAAATAATAAATTCAAATGAAACCTTAAATATTAAGACTATAATGATATTAATTGTATAAAATTTCATAGTGTAATTATATAAAACTTATACAATAATATAAGAGTATAACATAACATATGTTCAAAAGATGGAAATTTGAGATAATAAACCATTACCTTGATTCACAACATTCCAGGTATGTCCTTAACTCCTCTATAATAATATCACATAAATTAATTTATTTCTTAATAAAATTTTATAAGTGTAAAAACTTATCTTTACATTATTTAATTCATTTTTTAATGGCATATTTAATTACATAATCATCTTAGGTGAGTTGACTATATTCAAAGGGTTAATTTTCCAATCATATAAAGAATAATAATCATGAATTGGTTATAATTTTTATAAATCAATTATACTTTGAAAAACATTCAATAAATAGGGTTTTCAAAAATTTACTATGTTACAACCATGGAGATGATAGGTCATACATATGCATGAGTAACATTTCCATTTTTCTATGATCATTTTGGAAAGAATTTAAGTATTATTTTATATTTTTATAAATATAGTTTTATCATAAATACCTTATAATTTCGTTAAATATTATTATATTTATCATCCAATATTATTTGGTGATGAAAAATGAATCACATCACTTCATTGAGGTGGTAGTTTACACATACGCATAAATGACATTATCATAAATAAATGAATAGAAATGTAATAAAATCTATGATATATTAATGTTAAATAATTATATATATTTAATTAATATCATATATATATATTACATAAATTTAAAAATCTATGAGAGGCGATGATGTAAAACTAATTACATCAGTTTGCAAGGTAGAAATTCACTACAAACACACACAATGGTTTCATTTTCCATTTAATGAAAGAGGATATAGATTTATGTTATGAAAATTACATAATAACATATAATAATATGAGATATTTTTTTTCTACATGGTTATAGAATATTTGATGTAGGTATAAGAATAATGAATGTAAAACATCCAGTTAAAAGTTATACCACATCCACATCAAATCTTCTTTTCCTTACGCCAAAAGTCCTCTAAGGTTGTTTAACCCCAAAAAATATAACATCATAAAATTTTATATTGATTTTAGTAAGGTATATTTTCCAAACAAAATGGCTATTTATGTGTGAAGAAAATTGTAGAAGACGTTTCTTTTATAGGAGAGGAGAAGGTTACTCTTGGAATTCATAACATATTAAATTAATTTTGATTAAAAAATGATCCAAACTAATATAATTCAAAAATAATGTGTGGATGGTTTAAATTACTATAATATAATAAAATTTTGATACTTTTATATTACTTTTTACCCATATCTCTTTGTTTTAACCTGCATTAACACTTTTTGACAATTACCACTTTCATCTTCGTTAAATTTTTAGGGTAAATGTGTCTACAATAAAATGAAAATGGGATAATAAATAGACTAAGTTTCATATTTTCAACCATATAACAGTTAATTTTTAAAATATAGTAAATTTATGAATGTTATATTTTTTTAGTTTAATATTATTTATTATAATATATCATTAATGTCAATTTTTGAACAATTAATTCTATTTGACATTGAAAACAATACGACCATAATGAAATTTAAATAAAATCAATAAAAATTTCAATAAAATTTTATTTGAATATTTAAAATTTTTGGAATACCAATATTCATTCAATTTAAATTTATATTAATATTTTCATAATCATTTTTTTGTATTAATTTAATAAATACAGTGTCCGTGCTGCGTAAGAATTTAAAGAAATTATATAATTACTTAAATTTATAAATAAATTGATATCATGAATTTTTTTTCACTATTTTCATGATAAAAATTAATATTCATTCCATACTTTTATTTTATCCATATGTGAATGTATAAGATACATTTAAAGGAAAGAGAGTGACATTTTCTCTTTTTTTACATACAATATTATATAGGCCGTTTTCATAGACATGTGTACCATAAATAATTGAATCTCAAGCATATGATAATAATTATTTAAATCAATTTATCCTATATGAATTAATATGAATGGTGTAATTTTCACATAGTTTTAACCTAGGATATCTCGATTTACCTTTTCCTTGTTGAGAATTTTTTATTATTTTAATTATTCATTATAAAATTATTTAATGTTTAAATTATTGAAATATATTTATTATTTTGATTCAAAATATGGAATCCATTTCATCAAATTAAATAAAAAAATTATTATAATTTAATTTATTAAATAATAATTGAAACGTTTTAAAACCCAGTTTTCAATAACTGTATTTTTCAACACAATATGATCTTACATTAACTCTATGACTATTAATAAAAATTATTTATATTTATATTAATATATATATATATCCAAAAAATATTATTTATATAATTTATAATTAGGGGTTATTTTAATGATCCAACAATGAGAAACAATATGCACATAAAAACAGTTTACAGAAAAAAATGCATTTTTATGCCCAAATATTTATACGAAAATATGAAATAAATTTTTTTAAAATGTAAATAATTAAATTATATATATAATAACTATGTTACTTTGAAAAATATTAAAAACATAATAGGATTTCTAAATTACCTAATTTATTTAAAATAATAAACAATTTTACAAAAACATATATTTTTTACTCTTTAATGAAGATCCATTCTCTTTATAAAAATCCCTTAATTTTACTAAAATGTAATTTTTATATGATGATTTAAAGGAAATTAATATTTTATCAAATACCATTTATGAATTTTCTATAAATTAATTATAGTATTTGATCATAAAAAAATTTAAAATTTTTTTTATAGAAACATGTTTTTCAAAAATAAAATGTCTTCAAAAACATTTTATACATACTTCGTAATTGTTAATAAAAAATTATTGAGTTGTATCCTTATATATATTTCATAACTTATTTCCTATTCATACCCACCAATAAAACAGGTAGGTTATAATGGTCATTTTTGAATTATAATGCTTAATGGTTTATTTATGCTTTGTGTTAAGTGCCATATAAAATATTGGACATGATGTTCTTATTTTAAAATCTTATGGCCTTTTGGTATCCACAATTAAATAAATAAAATCATTTCAATTTTAATTTGATCTTAATTATAAATGGGTTGACTTTATAAAAAAAATTTGAATCCCATAATATAAAAAGGGTTGATAAAACTTCTTCATGAAAAGATAGAAAAGAGAAGTACTATGGTCATCTATAATAACACATATAAGATTTATAAATAGAATACCATTAGTGGGAAGTGATCAAATTAACATGGAAGAAAAACTAAATTCCATAATAATGATGGATATTGATACAGTATATTTATCACAAAAAATTGAATGATCATTCAAAACATAATGACCAAAAAATCATAAACCCATGAGTTTTAATAATGAACATCAATTTATCATAAATAAATGTAATATGAAAAAAAATTTCATGATATTTTTCCTAGATTTGTGGAATTCCATTGATATATTTATTAGTAATATAAGTAATTATATTTAACTTACAAGTACATTTTTTTCCTTTAATCAATTTCCACCATAATCTCCCCTTTTTATCCAAAAAATAGTATTCAAGATGTTTGTATTATTTATGAAGCAATAAAATAGAATTATAATAGATCAAATAATCAATAATTCATTCCCTATTTCTTAATATGATAATAAAAAATATAGTGGTTAACATTGGTTATGACAATATCCAAATGATTAACATATTTTACATTGAAGTTTCCACAACAACAACAAAGGTTTAATGTAGATCATTATATTTCCCTACAACCCAAATTAAAAAAAAAACCAATAAATTAAGGGAATATTCATCCTCAAAGGTTATATCATACCTTTCAACTTAAATCTAAAAAATGAAATCTTATTCTTCTAATACAATTAATCATGATAATACCAAGGGATACATATACTTCAACCGAAAAAATGTCTCAAAAAATATCATTATTCACTTTAAAATTACATTACTTAAATCCTCAAAATAGGTATCTTTGAATTTGATCTTATAATCCACCTTAAATTTATAAAATAATTATAGTAATTTTATCTCTTAATATAACCTCATATTAAAACATAATCTCCTCCCAAGTTTTTTAAACCTAGATCTTATAACAACTATAATGACCATGAACCCACACTCCCAGATCCGGGGCTAAAAACATGAAATTTTCAATTCTAGATTTTATTTTGATAAATGTAAACCAATTTAATGATTCAAAAATATTACATCAAACAAAAAATTGGATCATTTTCATACCAAATTACCTTTTAGGTTTATAATTCTATAGAATTAGGAAAAACTCTTATATAACAACATCGATGCATAATCAATGGGTTCATAAATAACCAATATCATCTCCTCCTATGTTCTTTATAACTAAAACCCCTCTTAGACATATTAGACGTATTACCTTTTTTTATAAACTAGGAAAATGAATCATTATATAGGGACATAATTAATAATTATTATGGGTAAAATAGGGAGATATCAATGATCTCATAACATGAGTATTTGGGTATAATAATGAAACAAAACATGTGAATAAAATGTATAAAATGATCTCATAAAATAGAAGGATCAAGAGAAATCAAATGGGAGAATAACATAACGATCATGGTATCATAACATAACAAAATAATAGGAAATTTGGAATAAAACATGACATTTGTATATGCCAAGGCTAACTGCCACAAAAACATCACAATGTGGACATAGTCTCTTAATGGATTAAGTTTACTCCCAAATACCACAAATAATATATTTTGAGATAATATATTATAAAATTAATTAAATAACTATCTAGGAGCACTAAAAATAACATGTTTATAATTATTTATGCCACTAAAGGAAATAAATTATAAGGAATAATCATAAAAATTTACCATGGAAAGAAATTGATTGCATAATCTTACCTCATATCAAAATCATAGAAAATTTCATAATATTCTATAGAGAAGAATATATTAATATTATGAATGTTAAAATAAGTTTATATAATAATAGGTCTCAAAATAGGGTTCTTATTTTTTAATTTAATCATTAAATCAGCATTCTACAAATGTATTATTGGAGTAAAAGGTTCCCCTTAATCAGGTTTGATTTTAAAGATGGAATTTAGAAATGAACATATAGAATGTATTACCTCATCAATAAAAATTCAGATTAGATAGGTATATATATTAAAGAAAAATATACATTCTTTAGAATCATTCCATAAAATCAATTGTTGTTATTAATGATGAAAAAAATACTATAAAACGAACATTAGAAAAATTCTTGATGAAAATTCACTTTCTATTCTAAAATTACCTCATTATAATATAAAACTATGAAATAATTTAAGGGAAAAAAATTTATTTTAATTATTTTAAAAAAATACCGAAATATTAAAATAATTTATTGGTCATGATGGTATAAAATTAATTCATGTCATGTATATTAAAATAATGATTCCTTTCAATGTTTCAATAAATTTCAAAATTACCACTTTTTAAAAAATTACAAGAAGGATCCTTTTAAAATATTTTATTACTATTAAACATGGGTAAAATTAAATTTAAAATATTATTTTATAATATTAAAAAAAATTAAAACATTTTTAGAATACATGAACATGAATGATAAAAATTCCCATCTGAATAGTAAAACATTATACGATTTCGATTAAAACATTTTTTGGTCTATTGAGTAGTACAACCCGAAAAATGAAAGAAAAACATGTATTCTCTATAAATAGATCTATTATAATAAAATGTACTGGGTTTATCATGAATTTATTATATAACTTTCTTCAAGGTAAATTCAATCATAAACAGTCCTGATTAAAATGAGATTTTATCATTACTCTTTTACTACTTTGGTGCCTTTTGAATCACAATCCCCATCAAAGAATAAATTTGAATCAGAAAGAAAATAAAATTAATATAATAATATTCATTATATAGAATTTAATTGGGTTAATATATAAACCCGCATACAAAAAAATAGTTTCATAACATAAAATATGTCCCAAATAAGACAATTTAAGAGAATAAACTCTTACCTTGAGTCTAAACATCCCATGTTTGTCCTTTAACTCCCATATCGTAAAATCATATAAATACATTTATTAATCAATTTTTATTGTTAAATAAAAAATAATTATAACTTTTATATTTATTTTATAGACATATTTAATTGCTTAATGAGATAAGTCCACATCAAGTGTTTTTAGGATATTCGATTCATAATTCTAAAATGGGTTTGGTGTGATGATAGGGGTAAAAGTGGTACTTAAACCATCATATATAGGATAATAATCACGAAAGAATTAACATTTTTGTAAATTCATTATACATTTAAAACTATACATGAAATATGGGTTTGAAAAATGAACTACATTACAAACATAGAGACTATTGGTCACATGTATGTGTGAATAACATTCCCATTTTTCAATGATTATGATATAAACAAGGTAAGTATTATGTAAAAATTAAATAATTATAATTATATAATAAATAATATATAATTTATTTAAATATTATTATAAATATCACCCGTGTGATGGGGTGATAAAAAACAAATCAAATCGCTTTGGGGTGGTTGTAGTCCAAACGTATTCCCAAAAAACATTATCATCATTCAATGAATGGAAACATATGAAAATATATGATACATTATATTTAAATAATGATAAATATTTCTATAATATTATATATATATATAAATTAAATACATCATCATAAACATATGAGAGATGTGATGAAAGAAAATGAATTACATTGGTTCACAAGGCAGTAGCCCACTATACAAATGAAATTGGGTTTTATTTCTCATTTGATGGACAAAGAGATAGATGTAGATTATGAAATTGACTAACATATTAGTATATATTATATAATGAAGTTATTATTCCATCATTTTGATGAATATTTTATAGAGTTAGATGAAGATTAAACTAAAATATTTGGTTAAAATCTATACCTCTTCTTCAAAAAACCTCATTTTCTTTACACATTAAGAACTCTATGGTTGGAGGTATAAACAAAATAAGACATCAAAAAAATTTTGGATGGTAGGATGGTATTTCTTAAGTTAATAAATGAACCAAAAATATTTTTAAGTATGAATAATAGGAGAAAAGGATCCCTTTTATAAGAGAGGGGAGGGACACTAATAGAATTTCTTAAAATATTAAACTAATATAAAATAATTTTCATGTAAAAAAAATCAAAATTTATATAATTATAATATAAAGTTATTAATGGTATGAATCATATAAAATAATAAAATTTGGACAGTTTTATAATTTTTTACCCTTATTTATTTGTTTTAACCCGCATAAACCATTTCGGAAAATTATTGTGATAAAATGTTTTTACTCTTTATGGGTCACTATATTTACTATAAATTAAAAATTTTCCAATATATTGATAATGGATTAAATTTTACAACATATACCAATAACCTAGATAAATATAACATTTTTAATAATTTTAAATTATTTAATGAAATAATATTTATTATAAAATTTCACTAATGTAATTTTTAGAACTTTTAATTTAATTTAACTTTTAAAAAAAGTACACAAATATAATTTTTATATATTACATTAACACATAAATAAATGGTTATATTTATTAAAAAAATATTATATGATAATAAATCATTCAATTTATATTCCTTTTATTATTTTTAATATAATTTATATTATTTTTCTACTAATTGAATAAACATTTTGTCAACATTGTGTAAGAATTTAACACAATTATATAATTACGAAAAATTATAAATAAATTCCCATCATTAAAATTAATTAATTATGATCAAAATAAACATTAATATTCATTAATAACTTAATTTTTCCCTATGTAAACATATAATATATATTCAATGGAAATAGAGTGGCATTTTGCCTTTTTTTTCTTTAATTATAATATTATATAATTCATTTTCATGTAAACCTTTCCCATTAATATTTTTATCTAGATAATAATATTATAATTATTGAAATAAAATCATACAATAATAATTAATATGAAAAATGGGGGCCTTATCACATATTTTTATCCTTGGTTATCATGATTTACCCTTTTACCGGAGTGATTTGTTTTTACTATTTTTACTATTCATAATGAAAATAATTTAATTTGACCTAATTACCTAAAATTATTCATAATTATTATAAATATGGAATCCGTTTTTCATATTCAATTCATATTATTTGAATAACTTATTTTAAAATGGACATATAAAATATATTAAAAATAGTTTATTCATTAAATGTATTTTCAAAAATAAGATGATATTATATTAACTCTATGAATAGAATTCATAATTATGTGAATTTAAGTTAATATATTTTTATAAATATTATATATATTTAATTTGAAAATTATTCATTAGTGATTATTTTAATTAATTGAAATGTAATGACATTATGCACTAAAAACAACTAAAACAAATATGCATTTTCAATCCTCAAAATAAACATATTAACAAATAAAATAGAGTTGATGAATGTTTAATTGGATATATTACCAATAAATAAATAATACATTTTTAATTTTAAATAATCTTCAAAACATAATATATGATTTAAATTACTTAATTTATTGAAAAGAAAAGACATGTTAACAAAAAGTGTTATGTTTTTGAATTTACTGAAAACTCATTCTTTTCAGAAAAATCTAAAAAACTCACCCTAGAATAATTTATTAATTCGGATTTGAAAAATAATATACTTATTATAAAATAAAATTTCTATGTGTTCTATAAATTATTTATAAAATTTATTCACCAAAAGAAATAAAATTCATTGAACAAAAGTAATAAAAATAATTTTTATGGAGACATATTTTAGAAACATATATTGACTTTACCGAAAATTTAATTATTACTTCCAAATAATAAATCTACTATTTTTTTATTTTGTATGATCTATATATATTTTTCATAATTTAGTTATTATGATTCTTACCCTCAGATTCAATGTTAATTTTATAACATTTTTATTTGAATTATAATATTTTTTGGTTTGTTTAAGATTTGTGTTGTGTAACATAAACATTATTGAACAAAATGTTATTATATTAAATTATCATGGTGTTCCATATTTATTTTAATCACACATTGTAAAAATGGTTAATAATACTTAAAAATTATAAAAAATGGACGTATGAAGGCTATCCAGAATAACATATATAATTATTCCAAATGGGAGAAAATTTGTGGGAAATAAAAATATAGAAATGTTAGAAAAATTAATGATCATAATAATGGTAGATAATGAAATGGAAAATTAAGCATAGTAAAGTTAATGATCATGAGAAATTTAATGACAAAAAAACTATAACCTAATGAGTTTTGAATAATTACATCGATTGATCATTAATAGATGTAAAAGGATACCATTTTTTCTTGAACTTTTTCGTATTGTTTTGGGATTACTTTACCAAATAAACCATGAAAATAAGGAAACATACTAAATTTACAAGTATAATTTCAAAATTTAATCAATTTCTACCAAATTAACATCCTTTTCACCAAATAATGATTATTGAAGATGAACTTTTTATGCCCGAAGCACTAAAATAAACATATAATGGATTACATAATACAAAATAAATTCCTTTAGTATGTATTCCATAACAAAAAAAATAGTTATCATAAGGTAATATTATATGTAATATTAATTATATATTTTACTTACAAATTTCCACAATAACACCAACGGTTCAACATAGATCATTCCATAACCCTACATCCCGTATTAAATCAGTTACCTTAACATTAAGGAATGATCTAAAATAATAGTTGATCTAATATGTATGAAAATGAACTTAAGAAAATTTAATAGTATTCTTTAAAAATAAATCATCATGTTTAAAAAAAGGTTACATATGTTTTAACCCAATATGATGTCTATAGAAATATCATTAATCATTTCAAAATTAGATTACTTCAAACATAAAATGGGGTTTCTAAGACATTCAACTAGTGATATACCTTAAACATATAATCATATAATAGTATATATAACTTTTATCTTTACATAAAATTAAAACATCATAATCTAAAATGTTTTATAAACAAGGATCATATACCAATTATAATAACCCTGAACCCACACTCTCATATTTTTTACTAAAAATTGATCTTTTCATTTTTAGATTTGGATTTGATAAATGAGACCTAATTTAAACCTTCAAATATATAACATGAAAATATAATTTGAATCCTTTATATACCCATATATGTTTTCATTTTAAATTTTTTGAGAATTTATTCAAACTTAAAAACTTGTATACATAAACTACTAGTTCATAAATGAACAATATTATCTCCTATAAAGTTCTTCTTAACTTGAACCCTACATAGGCATATTGTATATAATGTCATATATCATATATTTGGGAAAGGAAAAATAATAAAGGTTGATATTTGATGCTCTGTTATGGTAACAGGTACTATTCTATACTGTTGGAGCCAAAACTATTCACCCATTTGGGCCTTTGGGGAACTTTTTTGGTCCTCTGGTCCTTCAAGGCCTTCGATCCACCCAAGGCCCTCAATAAAATAAGTCCTTAGGGCCACCTCAAGGATTTTGGGCCACCTCAAGGCCTTCAGTGCACCTCAAGGAATTAGGGCCACATGAATTTCAGATGTACCATACTGACTTACAATGAACAATTCCCAAGATGAGGATTTAGAGAAAGCACATCCACCAACTCAGAGATAATAAGACTTGGAAGAATGAGAGGGTATAGATTTTCCATTATAACTATGCCTATTAATCCCTACACATTACAAGTAACCAAATTGTCATGTGAAGGTGGAGTTTTGATCATGATTCAGATGATGGGGAGGAGAATTTTCATGTTATTGTTGTCTGGGATTAATTTTTTTAAGACCTCTATGTCCTGTAATGTCAGGAATGCAATGGGCCATATATGGTTTCCCCTTCAACCATTAAAATGGGGATTTTAAAAATTGAATAAAACATTAAGGCCTTTAGGCCATTCAAGCATGTCATAAAAAATATGTTACATGAGTTGTCCCATTGGAGAATAACATAAAGAACATGGTATCATAAGATCGTGGTAACATAATAAATATTCCAGAAAAATATCACTTGGTAATAAGTAAAGAATAACATCCATGAAAACATCACATAGTAGATAGAGAGCCATCATGGATTAGGTTTACTCCCTAATACCATACATAAAATCTCATGAGACAAAAACATTACCCAATGTATTGAAGAACTATATGAACAAACCCATTATAAAAAATTCATGAATATATGTTCCATAAAATGAAATTAATCGTATGGAATAATCCTAAGAATTACCTATGGAAGGAAATGTGTTTCATAATCTTTCCCATTATCATAATCAAAAGATATTTCATAAATATTCCAAAAAGAATAATAAATTAAATATTGTGTATTTTAAAATTAGAGTACATAATTATTGAACTCAAAATAATGTTTTTATAATTGAAATTTTTAATGAGAATTACAAAAAATGATTAAGGGATATAAAGATTCCCCTAAATTATGTTGGATTTTAGAGAATTAATTTTGAAATGAACTTATTGAATGTATTACCTCATAATAAAAAGGTAGGATGAAATCAGTATATATTTAAGATAAATCAAAAAATAATTTATATTCAACTCATAACATTAGTAGTTATTTTCATTTTTTTATATAAATTCAGTATATAATATTTATTATATTTTGGAGGAAAATACATTTCTATTTTAAAATCATTTATTTAATAAAAAAATTATATAATAATATGGGAAAAAGTTTTTTTAAAAATAAAATTGTAATAATATAGAGAAATATTCAAATAAGTTACTATTCATGATGGTGGAAAATTAAGTTCATTCCTTTTATTTTAAAAATAAGGATTCCTTTCATATTTTTAGTAAAAAGTCAAAATTTCCTATTTCTAAGAATAAAAATATGATTCATTCAAAATCATTTTTTATAAATTCATAAATTGGTTAAATTTAATGTTAAAAATTACTGAAGAATAATAAAAACATTAATGGGAGTTTTTATGAAAATATAGACATATAAGAGAAGGATCCCCAATGAATAGTAAAACATAGTCAGTTTTCTATAAAAATATTATTTATGTCTATTGAGTACAATGGTGATGAAAATGAAAGGAAAAAAAAATAGTTTTACAAAAATAAAAATATTATAAGAAAATTAAAGGGTTTTATGAAAAATGGATCATATAATTTATTTTAATGGAAATTCAAGTATACACAATCTTGTTAAAAATGAGATATAAATAAAAAAACCCAAACCTCTTGGGTAACTTTTGTATCTAAGCTCCATGAATGAATAACATCAATATAAAATTTAAATATCATGAAAATAAGTATATTAATGATATAAAAGGTCAAAGGTGTAGTATATAAACTTCATACAGGAAAATAGATTCATAACATAATAAATGTCATGATGAAGAAAATTTTAGAAGATAAATCTGTACCTCGAGTCTAGAAATTCCATATATGTCTTTTAACTCCAATATAGTAAACTTGTAAAAATTATTTTATTTATTAAGAATATTTTATAGTTCTAATATATTATCATTATAAAGAATATTTCATTTATTTTAATGACATGTTTTATCACATAATTAGTTAATTCCACATCATAAGTTTTCCTTATATTCAGTTCTAAATTTCCAAATGACTTATCCGTGTTGACTATGGTGAAAGGTTTAATTTCTACCTAATCTCTTAAATAGTAATCCTGAAATAATTATCATTTTTATAGATAAATTTTACTTTTAAAAACATTCATTATTGAAAGTTATGAAAATTTAAATACTTTAAAACTATGGAGATAGTAGGTCGCATATATATATGAGTAACTATCCATTTTTAATTTATAATAAGTAAAAGAAGTTAAGTATTAATTTATATTTAATAAATTATAATTATCTCATTAATATCATATTATTTATTTAAATTTAATTATATATATCATCCATTTGATTTCATGATGAAAAATGAATCACATCACTTCATGGAGGTGGTAGTCCACATGTACGCACGAAAAATTTTATCATCTTTCAATGAATGAAAGGTATGAAAATATATGATATATTACTTTACTATAATGAAAAATAGGTCCTAAATATCATATATATACCTTAAAACAGTCAATATAAATATTTTTGTAAGGAAATGATGGAAGACAAATTACATTGGTTTGTGAAGATGTAGTCCATCATACACACAAATGATGGCTTTGTTTCCCCTTTTATTGAAGAGGATATGAATATTGGTTATTAAATTAACATAATAAAATCTATATATATGATATATATTTTCATTAATATTTAATCATGGTTTAAGAGGATTTTAAAGTGATAGAAAAAGAATAAAAGTAAAATATTCATTTAAAATCTATAACTCTTCTTCGGGAATCGTCTTTTACTTTAGAACTTAATACCTATAAGTTTGGTCTTATATAAAAAAATACATCTAAAACAGGATTATATAAGATGGTATGTTATTTGGGTATGTATTTTATGAGCCAAAATTCTTTTTAATACTGAAGAAAAGAGGACAATAAGTACTCTTTTATAAGAGAGGGGATAGTCACTCTTTAAATTTCATAAAATATTGAATTTTCATATATAGTGTTTCATGAAAAAGCATAAAAAAAAATTTAATTAAAATATAGTGTGATAATTGGTATTGATCATAGAATCCAATATATTTTGAAAATGTTAATATTACGTTTTACCCTTATCTTCTTTTACACACAATAATTATTTTTAACAATTACCATGATAATGAAGAATTTACTATTTAAGGGTCATGGTAGTTACTAGAAAATGAAAATTTATTGATAAATTTACTAGGTTTTGTATTTTTAAACATATAATAGTCACTTGGATGAATATATGAATTTTATAAATTTGAAATTATTTCTTATAAAATATCATTAGTGTTATTTTTGGAACTATTCATTTAATTTGACTTTTAAAAAAATATGATTGTAATGTAATTCAAATATAATATTTAAAACATCACTAATATATTTTATTTATCTAAATAAATTGTAAAAAAAGAAATCATTAAATTTATATTAATTTTAATGTTTTTAAAAACATTTATTTTATTTTTCTATAAATTGATTAAATGTTGTTTCAGCGTTATGAAAGTATTTAAGGTAATTAAATAATTAAAAAAAATTATTAATAAATTAAAATAATAAAAATAATTTCAATATTTTAATTATAACAATTAATATTCATTCAAAACCTACAATTGTTCATATGTGGACATATAATGGATATTTAATGGAAAGATAGTGACATTTTGTTATTTTCTTTACTTACAATATAATATGTGTAAATTTCTTAGATAATTATCCCATAGAAAATTTAATATAGTTCATAAGTTGATAATTTTAGAAATAAAATAATATAATAAGAATTAATATAAAAAACGGTGGTCTTATCACTTAGTTTTAACCTATGTTAACCGGATTTACCATTTTACTCTGGAGGAATGTTATTACTATTTTTAATATTCATTACAATAGTAATTTCTATTTAAAATATTTCATAATATTGATTATTATTATTATAAATATATAACCCATTTTATCAATTGAATTCTCATAAGTGGTATACTTTAAATTTAAAATTTTACATGCCAAACATGTTGAAAAATAGTTTTCCAATAAATATTTTACATTAACTATATTTATATTAGTAATAATTATATGAATTTTAATTTTTATATATAAATTTATTTCCTATAAATTTAATTTAAATAATTCCACTATAAAGGATATTTTAATAAATTAAAATGGAGAACATTTTTGCGCGGATAATCATTTTTTTAAAATAAATTTTTAATACTAGACATAAATTTATACCAAAATCCCATATAAAAATAATCAAAATGTAATTAATTTAATTATATATAAATAAATAACAAATATCAAAATTTTTGAAAAGTTAAAAGAAAAATATGTCTTTTAAATTCGAGTTTTTTGAAAATAATTGATAGTTTTACAAAAAGATGTATTTTTCACTATTCACATAAAATCACTATTTTCAGAAAAATCCCAATATTTAACCCCAATATAATTTTTATATGATGATTTGAAAATTTATATCCCTTTATAAATTACCATTTATATTTTTTCTAAAATTTATTATAATATTCACTCAAAAATTAAATATAAATGATTTTTTAAGGAGCCATATTTTGTAAATGTAAAATTACTTTTCTAAAAATTGAATGCTTAATTAATAAGAATTAATAAAAAAATATTGAGTGGAATCATTATATATATTTCATTATGTGGTTATTCTTCTTCATTACTTCTAGTTCAATTACTAGGTTATAATGGTCATGTTATAATTTAAATATTTCATTGTTCATTTAAGAATGGTGTTGTCTCTCGTATATGCTATCCAATATAATGTTGTTATTTTAAAATATCATGGTCTAACATTTTTATCAATGAGAATTATTTTATCCATCTAATTTATTATTTGGTTCATCCCCTCAATTAATATATATTTTATGGAATCAACCTCATAAAAAATGATACAAAATTACATGTTTTTCTACATATTTTGTGACATGGATGTTGATAAAATATGTTCAATTTTCGGGGTAATGATTCTAAATTTTTATACCCAATAAGTTTTGAAATTTATTTAAGTATCAGTTATTTCAATTTAACACCACATAATTTTTGATAATCACCATTATCAAATCCATCCTACTAAATTAATTAATTAAGAGGACATAATATCTTTTTATTTCCAAGGATTCAGGTTCCATCATGCAATAGACATCCAAAAGCACCAGATCGACCAGACTTGTTAATCCCTACCCTTAAACAAACAGATCTTTTCAAATATATTTATTTTATAAAAAATTATCACCCTAGTGAGTGTGATGTTTTGAGAGATTGGGGAATAAATGAGATCATTAATTTCTTATAATGTTTTGCAACATTCTTTAGCTCAAATTTTCAAGGCTATTATTCCATAATTATTTTTATTCTTCTATATATCACATACAATTTATCCCTTCTCTATCAATGATATAGTTTTTCCCTGGGTATTCCTTCCTTGAAATATAACTAATCCTCATCTTCCTTTTAATGTTTCTATTTTATTATTGAACATAACTTCTTTACATGAGTGAAATAATTTACTTTCACTAAGAAATGTGTGATTGATACCTTTGAAAAAAATAATTTCATTCACCTTAGATATATTATACTACTTTTGGATTTTCCAAATCTAATAGTCTTAATCACGCATCATTTATAAAATTAATAACTCCATCCCTATAATATTTTATTCTAGATACAAGACCTTTAATTCCTATCATTTAGTAAGTTAAAATACTATAAAATATTCACATTTATGTTATATTTGTTTCCCTCAATGAGATTCCAAAAAATTTTACCCTCTAAAATTTATTTTTAATTATCCTTGTTAGATTATTTGTTTCATTTGGTGGAATCCAATCATGTTTCACCTTCAGGTCTACCGCTTATTCTTTATTTAGTAAATCAATAAATCTATTAGTTTTTAATCTTTCTTGATGATTTCTTGGGCTATAGAGTTTTTTTCTTCTGGGTCTCCTTAGTATACTCCTTTATACCCTTGAAGAGAAATCAAGAACCTTTTGACAGTAACCTTTACACCAAATATAATAAATATGAGAAGCATAATGGGTATAAGAAAATTGACTTTCCTTCCATTTTTATTATTGGTCTATATAACAGATTTTTTAATAGAAATAAAATTTTTATTATTCTCTATTTTTATACAGTTATAACACTAGATTTGGGGTATAGTCTTTTGTTTTCTTACTACACTAGTTGTAGTCATTACTTCCTTTAGTGTGTCAGGTAAGTCAACCTTCTTTTGGGGTGTTTATTATTGATTATTAGAATAAAAATTTAATTATTTATTCTTATGATCATGTACCATTGTATATCATACATTTTTATTTAAATCATTATACTAGGGGATAAAAATATCATATTTAATGGTAGCCTTTAAACTTTATTATTTTTTGGTGTACTCAAACTTCTTGTAACAATACCTTGAGTATAAAGCCTTTATTGATCATCAAAATTCCATAATAATTTCATGAATTTAGATTTGGGATCCTCAATTATTTTGATATGATCTTTGACTGAGCTGGTTAGGTCGTCAATAATTTTAACATATTCATCAATTTTGATAATAATATTAATTTCATTTTCAAATTATCTAAAATGTCATGATTTGAATTTTTCATTATCCATAGTCAATTATGAATTTTTCATATTCTTATATATAAATATATAGAGAATGTATTCATGAAAAAATCCATTATCTTTCATTACATCATGTAACACCCCAAGTTTTGAGGATATATTTTTTTAAAAAAAATAAATCTACTTGAAAGCTTGTGATACATGCAACCCCAAGTCTTAATAAATCATAATATAGTATACTATTATTTCCCACCAGTTAAATTGTTAGTTATGAATATAATGAAATAAATTATAAAAATTATATGGTTTATAATTGTACAAAATAAAATTTTAAATTATCAATTGGTTAAAAATTATTGTAAAAATAATTTGATATTAAAAGAATAAATTTGATGAAAAACTTTTTGTATGCACCCATTGTGTTTTTAACAAATGAAATTTTCCACTATTATTGAATTATTTAACAAAAATTTGTATTTTATATATTCAATAAAATATTTTATCATTTATTTAATATTTTTATAGACATGGGATAAGAATTAATACAGTTTTATGCTCAAAAACTATAATATTTAAGTGATTACATAATGTTATGTGAAATTATTATATAATTATCTTTTTAAACATTTAAAAAATATGTCCAAAAAAATGTATTTAATTTTTTAAATCATTATGAAATATATATCATCGATTTAATTTTTTATAATTTTTTAAAAATATTAATTCTTCATTGAATAGTTAAAACTAATATTTTTTATTATAAAAAATTCACTTCCTTTTAACAATTTAAATGGTTCTATTTTATTTTAAAATGGTTTTAAAACTAAAATAAGTTCTACTATAATATTTTTAGTCAAATTTATTTCATTTCAATTATTTTTATGTTTAAATATGATATAAAAACCTTTTATACATAATAAAACATTTTCTTTTGTAAGACGGATTTTCATCACGATTGTGGGTTCATTTTAAAAGTAAATTATTCAACTAATATGATTCAAAATTGATAAAATAGATTCCATATTTTAAATCATTATAATTACTTTTATTTAATAACTTTATCTTAATTTTTGGTTGAAAATAAATTTAAAAGAATTGAAAATATGTTATCACGCTTAAGGTTAAAACATGTTTAACGGGGAGATAAAATGAAAATATAATATTTAAAATGAATAAAAAATATGTATAATTTTTATTTTATGAAAATATTTTAACCTGATATCACATTTTATTTTTTTAATGTTCCATTTTGGATCCCTTTTGTGTAAATATGACATTAAATTATTTGATTCTTTTCAATAATTCTTAGTGTGTCCTCTCCCCCACTTATAAAAAGGACACCTGCTATCCTCTCCTATATACACTATAAAATAATGTTGGTTCATCCATGACCTAAAAAATATATATTCCTAAAATCATTCGACACACCCTAGAGTCCCCATTTTGATATGAAAACCATCCAAGTAAGGTTGTAGGTATAAACCTAAAGAGGTTGTTCAAAGGAAAAGTATATTTGAACATGATAAAAGGAAATTGGACCTAAGGTATATTATTTTAATCTCAATTTTTATCAATGATACACATACCATATACACAGTATTTTTATTTTTATGGTGTATATGATTTCCAAGAATGTATTTTATGTTGTTTTCCACAAAATCTATGGGATATACAAATCCATATGATGTTCTTTCTTTTATAGGGATTATGATTCAAAAGTTAGACAATTGTTAAGGGTTTTCTAATAAAATATCATTGTTTATCGGGATTGTAACACCTCAATATTTAACAAACTATTTTATTCAAATAAATTTAATTTATTCTATAGATTGTGATGTACACATCAATGAGATTGAATGACCCGTTATATAGAATAAAAATTATATTATTTAATGATATCGTTATCACTTATCCGTTGGACTCACTGGTATGAATAGAACTCACCAAATTTTTAAAAACATATGGTTTAAACATGTTTATAAATATTAATTGGTTACCTATTTATCAGAAATGAAAATAAAAATCATTTGAAATTAAAAGAAAAGTATTTTCTGAAATACTATTTTTATGCGTGAAATGATTTTTATATTACATAATATTAAAGAATATATTAGGGAATTATTTTTTAGGAATTTTTATATTATATATATTCAATAAAATTTTATACTATCCATATAATTATTTTCCTAGGTATGAGATATGAATAAAACCAGTTTTATGCTTAAAACTAATTTTTTCTAAAAAATATTCCTCTCATTTTAACACTTATTTTAAAATTAAATTTTTACGCTTTTTAAAAATTTATTTTTCAAAATGAACTTATTTTTCTAACCACCCTATAGATATTTTTAGATTTAGTTTTTATGAATTTTCTAAAATGATTACTTTTTTAATGAGTGATGATAAATACTTATTATTATTAATATTTTTTTCCATTAACATCATTAAAAAAAATAATTTTGATTTATAAATGTTTTAAAATTAAAATTAGTTAAAAAATATTATTTTTATTTCAATTTAGTACAATTAATCTATTTAATGTTGAATTTTGAGGGAAAAACTCTTTATACAGAAGAAAACTTTTTCTTTGGAAAACAATTTTTCATCATGATTACAGATTTAATTTAATATTAATTACCTTCAATTATATGAAATTAAATTGATAAAATTGATTCTATATTTTTAATTATAACAATATTATTATTTAAAAATTTTAAATTAAATGTTGGTCATAATGAATTGTAAAAATAGTACAAAACTTATTTACAATATTTAATGTTAAATTGGGTTTTTACATAACATTTTCACATGTTAAAATTAATTTTCCACACAAAAAATATTTTTAGTTGATAAATTATATTTCATTTATATTATAATTATGACCAATTTATCAAATAATACACATTTTATTTTTAGGCATAATGGATAAATAACCTAGGTAAAAAACTAATTACCGTGGTGAAATAAAAAAGGGTAATAATTGGTAACCTTAGAGGTAAATGGAATAAAATATTGATAAATTGTTTTTTATTTAGTTTTGGTGGTGGTATATGACCATTTATTCCTTAAAATCCATTATTTAACAATTTTTTAGGAACTTGTTTGATATTGGGATCTAATTATGGAATAGTATAGGATATTCACAAAAATGTTACTCATTCTCAATTATAAAAGGGAACCTCCTATCCAATTTTATTCAAAAAGAAAAATCATTTTGGATCAGAAAAAACCAATCCAAATCCCTTTATTATATACCTTACTATTTAAAAAAATCATTGTTTTTTATTAATCCCTCCTATGAAAGATTTTGTAGTTATCCTAATGATGTTGACCGAAGAAGTTGTAATATTATTAACTGAGGTTCTTTATTATATTTATTTCACACCAAATTTAAATATTCATCAAATATGATGAAAATTAAAATTAATATCTTCCATATATTTATATTTCATTATGTTAATGTAATAGCCTATATCAATATTCTAATCTATTAAATGGGAAACGAAACCATTGACCATTTATAGGGAAGACTACCACCTCGTGTACCAATGTAATTCGTTTTCCATCACATGATCTCATTGATGGATATAATGATACATTTAACTTATAACTACAATATTTATTAAATAATTATAATTTTTTCATTATAATTTATATGTACCTTCTTACATTCCATTCTATTGGAAAATGATAACATCGCTCGTGCGTATGTGTGGACTACCACCTCTACGAAGCGATTTAGTTCATTTTTTATTTCTGCACTACATGGATGGTAATAATTATGGATTTATTAAATATATATGATATTTATTATATGATAATCATTTTTCAGAGGTGAATTATTTTTCTAATTTCTTTAATTCCTTCTGTAAAAAAAGGAAAACAATGTTCATGGGTATATATAACCTACTATCTCCATGAATGATGTTCTTCATATTTCTATATATAACTCTCATTGATTGATCTATGTACCTATACAATGAATATATATATATATGAAATATATATCATGATTAAAAATAATTATGTGATTTCATGGTGATTAGTTTAAAAGGAACAAAAATATAGAACCAAATCATACATGATAATGGAGTAGTTATTAATCAGAACCTAGATTTCAACAAATAATTTTCAATAAAAAGTGATAAAAGATTATAATTAAATAATATAGGTAAAATATATATTGTTGTAGATCTATAATATATTTATAAAAAATCAATATTTATTATATAGGATTATTGGACACATAAGAAGAATTTGGACATACGAAGAAGTTGGATTGTTTATGTTTACATCTCTGATTGGGGGAATTATTTGATAATTATATCTTAAAAAATATATATTATAAAATTATATGTTTATTTATAAAAATTAAAATTATTACTTTAATTTTACTTTATTTATGTAATCAAGATACTGAAATAATGTTTTGAAGGAAAACTGACTTTTCCTATACTCGGTCAAGAATATATTTTTCCATGCCTAGAAATTCCTAAATATTTATAAAATAATGTTTATAAAATCATATGATGATATATTATGGGAATTTTTACACATTTTTTCTTTTCATAAATCATTTTAAAATGAATATTCTTATCTTTTTCCAACTGATGTACTTTTTCACCTCTTTACAAAATTTTGAAATTATTTTTCTAACTAAACGACATGAATGGAATTTCCCAACATCATGAACAATAATTTATTTGAAGAATCCATTAAAATTTAAAAGGTTTAAATCTAGGTAAAATATTTTGCATGAAATTTCAGAAATATTTTAGACTTTAAATAATTGATTTCAGAGTGAAAAAGGGTATTCTCATGGTAAAATTATCTAGTTATCATTTTAAAGAATTTTATTCCATTTCAATATCCATATTTTAATCACATGCTAGGTATATAATATAATTATACTATAAAACATATTTATTTTCATGATTTATGGTCAGATTGACTTTGGAAACTATTGATATTCCATATGCTAGTTTATCCAATATAGGTAATTATTGATTTTTAAGGCATATTTATTATGTTATGTTTATTATTATTATGATGAATGAATTTGAATAATTAAGTTATGGGAAATCAAAATACTACATAACTCATAGATTCATCAGTATGTATAACATGAAAAAATATATTGTGTATTAGGATGAGGCCTTACCTAATTTTGTAAGATGTATTTACATGATTCCTCAACCGTAAGTTTCAGATGTATGGAATTATGCATTACATCATTATAAAATAAATTATTTATTAGAATGTGATTATGTAAGTAGTTAATATATCCATAGATATGTTTCTAGATAATGTGATTATTTATATGTCATTATTTGATCATTGTTTTTCCATATTTTTCAATCCTTATTATATTTACTTATACGCCTACCCTTACTAAGAATCTAAGCTCACCCCCTTCTTATATATATTTTCTCTAGGATGCAGTGAATTGTATTATGATTGATAATTTTTAGTTCTCTACATGTAATAATGGAATTTTTAAAAAAAATATTGTGTTGTATTTTACATTTCCAAATAAAATGTGATATTCAAGTATGCATATAGTTTCTTATTACTACAAAACTATTTGATCCTTTTTTCTATGATTGTTGAATCTAATGCAAATATAATAAATTAACCAAAAAAATTGGGATAATAGAGTTGTGTTATTTATAGTTTGTATTAGACAATGTTTATTAGAAACCTTGAGAACTAGATTTAAAAAAGCCACGATTATAGAATATAACCCTATGTATGATTGTGATGATAAGTATATGTATAAGATACTATCCTAGAGCATTGTTAAGGATGAGTTTGTATGGTTTTAAAAGAAATAAATCATGTATAGATACTAAAAGTGGACGAGGTATTGAATCATATTCATCTAAGAATAATTATCTAAAAAATAGTTTGTTTTAATATATCTCAACAATCATTCTAGTGACCAATGAGTGTTCCCTTTCTACACACCTAGTTTTATGATATATGGATATATTATGGGGCTAATTAATTTTTTTAAATCCATTATGTGTTGTACCTCTCGTACCCCTCATGGTTTAATTTTCATGATCACAATCACTCTCTTATTTATCTAATCTTGTTTTAAGTGTTTTTGTTGATAGGAAAAAGGTTGCCAAGGAATTGGGCCAAGAAGAACTGAAAGTGGACTCTCTGAGTCTACCGGCCAACCGGTGGATGACCACCGGCCAGCCGGTGGTGCCTGGACAGAAGGCATCCCCTCTGTCCAGACCACCGGCCAACCGGTGTCCCATCACCGGCCAGCCGGTGGAACCCAGACAGAAGGGACACCTACTGTCTCAGCACCGGCCAACCGGTGGCCTCCTCACCGGCCATCTGGTGGTGCCTGGCCAGAAGCCCTCTCCCTTTTCCAAAGCACCGGCCAACCGGTGGCCAAGCACCGGTCAGCCGGTGGAGCTAGTCAAACTAGCCGTTGGGCTTTGACCAGACTTGTCCACTTGACTCCCAACGGCTCCGAAGGCCTCTCCAACGGCTCCGAAGACCCCCAAAGGCCATTTGAGGGTTCCCCCTCTATTAATAAAGGACTAGGAAGCCCCGTAAATGTAAGGAACCCCACAGGAACATTTTTCCATCATTTGGCGAACCTCCGGCGCATTCCTTCAAGGATCCCCACTTGCTCCATCCCACTTCCACATCCAAGGAGCACCATCAAAGAAGCTTGGGAGCGCTCTTCATCAACTCCAATCAATCCATTGGCACCCAAGACTTCTCCACATTACGGTTTTTCTTGTTTTATCATTTTGAGCTTTATTTTGGGTTTGTGCCTACAAACCCCTCTTTCTCTCATCCTCTCTTTGTTTGGGTTTTCACACCACCTTCAAGGTGTGAAGAGGTTAGTCAAGCCTTCCCTTTAAAAGGCTTGAGTCATAGGTGAGCTAGCCTTCACCTGTAAGAAGGCTAGTGGGTTCTTGCATAACCATTAAAATCAAGCTGTAATAGGTTCTAGACTACCTTAAAGTCTAGTGGGTTTCTTGCTAAAACCATTAAAAAGCAAGCGGTAGTAAATCTCTCAACGGTTGAGTTGGGAGCGGAGACGTAGGCTTTGGTTTAAGCCGAACTCCGTTATCAAGTTTTGTGTCTTGCCTCTTTTATTTCCGCTGCACTTTTAACTTTGATTTTAAATTGTTAATTAATTTTTAAAAGGCAATTCACCCCCCCTCTTGCCATCACTCTCCGCCCAACAATTGGTATCAAAGGGAAAATTTGAGTAATACCTTCACCGGTTTCAAATTCAAGATCCTTTGTGATGGCTTCAACTTCTTTCTCCCCCGAAGGCTATTCTTTGGGTCGTGCTCCATTCTTTGATGGAACCGACTATACTTATTGGAAAACCCGTATGACCACTTTTCTTAGAAGTATTGGCTATCCTATATATAAAATTGTCATGCATGGTTATTCTCTTTCTTCTCCCGATGAATCCAAATGGACTCAAGCCGATATTAAAAATTTCAAGCTTGATGACAAAGCCATGAACGCTCTTCATTGCGGCCTTGATCGTAATGAATTCAATCGAGTTTCCACATGCACCTCATCACATGAAATCTGGAAACTTTTGGAAGTTACCCATTAGGGGACCAACAAAGTTAAGGATACTCGATTGGATATGTATCGTCAAGACTTTGAAAGTTTCACCATGCACCCACACAAATCTATTACTGAAATGTTTACACGTTTTACTGATGTTTTCAATGGGAGAAAGTCCCTTGGTGATGATGTGTCTGCAGAAACGATGGTCAAGAAGATCCTTTGGATCTTACCAAGCACATGGGCACCGAAAGTCACGACAATTCAAGAAGCAAAAGACATCAAGAACATGCCGGTTGAAGAGCTCATCGGATCCCTCATGACCTACGAGATCACCATGAGGAGGCAAGCTGAAAAGGAAGGCAATCTCATCAAAACTCCAAAGAACATCGCCTTCAAAGTTCAACAAGAAGAAAGCTCCTCCTCCTCATCGTCTTCCTCTTCAAGCAGCGATTCAGAAATGGAGAATCTTGCCCGCAAAATGAACAAATTCATGAAGAAGCACAAGAAGAAGAAATCCCGCAAGGCTCAACCCAACGAAAAATCCGAGCCCGAGGTAACATGTTACGGGTGTGGCAAGAAAGGCCATTACAAGCCCGATTGTCCACTCAACAAGAAAAAGGCCAATCAAAAGGAGAAGAAGAAGGCATTCAAGGCCACATGGAGTGATAGCTCCACATCCTCCTCCTCCTCCTCCTCAAGTGACAACGGTAAAAAATGCCTAATGGCATTTCATGAGGTAACCTCTTCCGACTCCTCTTCCTCTTGTTCTTTAAATTCTTTCAATCATTTATCTTATGAAGATCTCCAACATGCTAGAGATCAATTAGAGGAAGGTTTTCACGAACTTACCTCTAAATTTTTGGCCTTAAAAAAGAAACACAAAATTCTAATTTCTGAAAAAGATCAACTTCTCAAAAAGAATGATGAACTTGCCCTTAAGGTCCAAGATATTCCAAATGTTGATTCTTTGAATTCAACTATTAAAGATTTAAGGGAATCTCTTGCCAAGTTTAACCAAGGTGAACAAAATTTGACCAAATTTCTAGGTTCCCAATGCGTATCTAGAACCACCCAAGGGCTTGGCTATTCCAAGCAAGCTTCCTCTTCCCATGCTCCAACTATTTTTGTAAGGGGGAGATCCTAATATAAATTTTGCAACTATTGTAAGAAACCCGGGCACTTAATTTATGAGTGCGATTGCAAAAATGCCCGGTATGGAAGGCCCAAAACTATTTTCTTTAATGATGAATTTCATAGGAGAAGACCCGCCACTAGACAAGTATGGATTGAAAAATACCTTTTAGCGAGTCTCTCTAGGCCAAAATTTGTCTCGGTTTGAAAATCCTCTCCCCGGTGATTTGTTGTATTTATTTAGGGGGAGTTAGGATCGTTTAAGCCTTTTTGCGTTTCTCAATTCAAAATTTTCAATTCAAAACTTTCGATTCAAAACTTTCAATTCAAATTTCAAAAATTTCAATTGGTTTAAAATCTCTATATTGTTTTTCAAACCTTTCCCTCAATCAAGTTTTATGCCCCGTGCTATTTTGATAATCACAAAGGGGGAGAAATTCTTGGTTGATTGGGGGACAAATCTATTTCTCTCATGCTTTGATTTACTTTTCAATTTATCTTTTAAAGCATGCCTCTCTTTTCAATCTTTTACATTGCTTGTTTTGGTGATTGTGATCATCAAAATAGGGGGAGATTGTTGTACCTCTCGTACCCCTCGTGGTTTAATTTTCATGATCACAATCACTCTCTTATTTATCTAATCTTGTTTTAAGTGTTTTTGTTGATAGGCAAAAGGTTGCCAAGGAATTGGGCCAAGAAGAACTGAAAGTGGACTCTCTGAGTCTACCGGACAATCGGTGGATGACCACCAGCCAGCCGATGGTGCCTGGACAGAAGGCATCCCCTCTGTCCAGACCACCGGCCAACCGGTGTCCCATCACCGGCCAGCCGGTGGAACCCAGACATAAGGGACACCTACTGTCTCAGCACCGGCCAACCGGTGGCCTCCTCACCAGCCAGCCGGTGGTGCCTGGCAAGAAGCCCTCTCCCTTTTCCAAAGCACCGGCCAACCGGTGGCCAAGCACCGGTCAGCCGGTGGAGCCAGTCAAACTAGGCATTGGGCTTTGACCAGACTTGTCCACTTGACTCCCAATGGCTCCGAAGGCCTCTCCAACGGCTCCGAAGACCCCCAAAGGCCATTTGAGGGTTCCCCCTCTATAAATAAAGGACTAGGAAGCCCCGAAAATGTAAGGAACCCCACAGGAACATTTTTCCATCATTTGGAGAACCTCCGACGCATTCCTTCAAGGATCCCCACTTGCTCTATCCCACTTCCACATCCAAGGAGCACCATCAAAGAAGCTTGGGAGCGCTCTTCATCAACTCCAATCAATCCATTGGCGCACAAGACTTCTCCACATTACGGTTTTTCTTGTTTTATCATTTTGAGCTTTATTTTGGGTTTGTGCCTACAAACCCCTCTTTCTCTCATCCTCTCTTTGTTTGGGTTTTCACACCACCTTCAAGGTGTGAAGAGGTTAATCAAGCCTTCCCTTTAAAAGGCTTGAGTCATAGGTGAGCTAGCCTTCACCTGTAAGAAGGCTAGTGGGTTCTTGCATAACCATTAAAAGCAAGCTGTAATAGGTTCTATACTACCTTAAATTCTAGTGGGTTTCTTTCTAAAACCATTAAAAAGCAAGCGGTAGTAAATCTCTCAACGGCTGAGTTGGGAGCGGAGACGTAGGCTTTGGTTTAAGCCGAACTCCGTTATCAAGTTTTGTGTCTTGCCTCTTTTATTTCCGCTTCACTTTTAACTTTGATTTTAAATTGTTAATTAATTTTTAAAAGGCAATTCACCCCCCCTCTTGCCATCACTCTCCGCCCAACATTATGAAGTATTTGATTTTTTTTATTATTTGAGAACATTTCCAAAGAAACCAGGTTTATGATTTTGACATTAGTTAGGCATAATTTTTTCAATTTATGTTAAGTATTACATTAGTTTTTAAATTTTACATTAGGGAACTTAATGTTATGATCTAATATTGTGTATTACATTATTTTTAAATGGTTCATAAATAGTGGAATGGTAAATATATTAAAACTTGTAATCAATATATAAATTTCTATCCTATAAAATATAATTAATTTAGAGCTAGAGTTGTTGCTGGAGATAAATAAATTTTAACTATATCAGTGGTATTGATTTGGGTTATGACCATTAAACATTCCTCTATAAAGAATATGGGTTATGCACAATGTGGTGTAATAATTTTATTACACATCATGCATATGTATCCTTTGTTATTCTATGCTACTATAAATCCATTTATATGTAAGAAATGGTTAAGTTCCTTAGGGAATACATTTTTTTCTTTTAGAAGTAATGAAAGGGAGAATGTTTCCATTAAATTTTTACCTATCTTAGGGAATTTGGTCAGTGGTTGTCACTAATTCAAGACTGTAAGTATTGGGAGGAAATAAAGATCTTATAATTAAATTATTTTATGTAAATTTTATTACAAACATATTTTCTGCATGAAAACCGATCATATACGGAGAGACATTTCTTAAGTACAATAAAAAATGATGAGGGGAATTTTACCAAAAATAAATATATTTTTCCATTATTATCAAGGAATAATATGACCTACATACATAATCCAAAGTGAAATATTAATCATTTAATTAATGTGCTTAATCCAATCATTCAAAGTGAACTAGTAACCCAAACCTTTTTATTACATGAGGATATAGTATCATGTGCTAAAAACATAGAGATATAGTTATAAAATTCGTACATATTCAAATTAAAGTAATAAAACTATTCGATGGAGGAACGAAACATTGATCTGGGGAAGAAGAGAAATGGTAATTCTCAAATGTGTGATACCTATGGAAAGAAACATCTTGTACATACATAAAAGGAAAATTAGTTTACCTAAATTCTGTAGAAAACACAACCATGATAATGAATGAAAGAATAAGTGAGAATATACCAATTTAAAATGATATATCTATAAGTTGAAGGTAAAGTATTCAAACCAATGCTTCATAAGTCAAGGGAATATACCATAAAAGAATCCATGGGGAGAATATCGAGATTATGAAATTACTTTAGATAACGTGGAAGTTCCTAGAGACATGGTAAAAGGTACATTTATCATCCACTCGTGGATTAAAAATATTCTATTTGATTCTAGTTATAACCAATCATTTATATATGAATATTTTTCTATGGGAATAAGATCACTACTTTAATTATTAGATATTGAGTTGGTAGTGAAAACCTCAAATGGTAGTATGATCACATCTCAATTATATAACTCCTCTCAAATAAAGGTTTGTGGGATTGTCAATCCTATGAATATTGTTGTACTTACTCTAGTTAAATTGGATGTAATTTTTTTTATGGATTGGATCTCTCAATGTGGATACCATATCAATTTGTGAGGAAGGGATGTTACATTCAATATTTTGAATAAACCATCAATCTTTTATCAGGGTGAGGATGAACCGAAACACGCAATGTGAATTACTTCTATCATATGTGTTTTACACCAACTAAAGAGGATTTACCTCAAATTGTTAGGGAAAAATTCAATATTCTAAATATGAAAATTTTTAGGAATATGATGGTATGTTTCTTTACTACATTCCCATCCTTCCCATAAATCATGAGTTGAGTTTTGAAATTGAACTCAAACCTAGTTTAATTCACATTTCAATGAATCCATACATAATATCCCTTGATGAGTTATAAGAAGAGAATAAAATACTTTTTTACAATCATGATAAGGTATTAATTTGGACTAGTGATTTTCTATGGGGTTCACCTGTTCTTTTTGTTAATAATAAAGACAAGGCAATTCCTTTTTGTACTAGTTATCAGAAACATTACTTGATCACTATTAAAACATATATCCTCCACCCCGTATCGATGATATATTTAATCAATTATTAAAATTTATATTTTTTTAAAGACATATATGGGACCTATGTATTATTATCTAAGGATTAGAAATAATGGTATACCCAAGATAGCCTTCCGCATAATGTATGGTCATTATTAATTTACAATAATTATATTTGGGCTTACAAATTCTCATGTTATCTTCATGGATATAAGGAATAGAGATTACCTTGATTAGTTTGGGATAGATTTTATAGAATATATTCTTATATATTCAATGATAAAAGAAGACAATGAATAACATCTGAGAATTTTTCTAATGATACTGAGGAAGGAGAAGTTGTGTGCTAAATTTACCAAGTGTAAATTTTCAATTCATAGAATTTAATTATTGGATCATACAATCCCATGTGGGGGTATACCATTGAATTATTAAAAGATATATTCTAATTGAGAAATTGATGAGACTAACCATGGTAATAATAATCCATAGTTTTCATTACATGGAAGGATACAACCAATTATTTTTGAAACATTTTTCATGACAATCTATTACACTCACCAACTTGACATTGAAGGGGGATAACCTCTTATCGGTTAATGAATATGAAGAAGGTTCCAAATAACTAATGTGAATCTAGGACAATGTGAATATTCTTACACTACCCTGTAGTGAATAATGGTTCATGATCTATAGTTATGAATTAAAGAAGTGACTGGGAATTTTCTTTATGTAGAATGACATGGTGATAGAATTGACTCTCTCTAATTAAAAATTCATGATCAAAATTACCGGAATTGTGATTTTGAGTTTACAGTAGTCAAATTGAAATTAAATACATGGAGGAATTATCTATATATTAAAATATATGAGATATATATTGATCAAAAAATCATGAAATATATATTTAGATAAAAAGTGTTACATATAAATGAAAATAAACGGTTGGATTTGATTAGATACTACCATTGTTTAATACATTACCTCCTCAGGAAGGCAGATAAGGTGGATGGTGATCAGAGTTTGAAATAACAAACTACCATATCCTGGATGAAGATAAAAAAAGATATAATATTTCTATATTTTCAAAGGAAGTATGTTGAAATCTTAAATAAATGGGATAACTCATATAGTTATCAAATAATTTTTTAAAATTTGGTAGAAGTGACGATTAAAGAGAAACAGAAGGAATGCATAGAGCTATAGAATAAGGTGGGAAGTTTTCTTATGTTTAACATTGATTGTGGTGAAATAATAAGGTTTAAGAATCATATATCTATTTCTTCCATACCGTATATGAAGATGGTTTTAATAGATGAGGAACATAGTTCATCATTCACTATTTATCATAGATGTTTGAAGATTTATATAGATCTAAATGATTATTTATTGTGGTAAAACAAAAAAAGAGTTATTTTAGAGTATATATATTTTTTATTGTTATGCCTTGTTTTTAAGGATATGAGATATAATTATAAGGGGACATTACAACCATTACCTATAGTATAATGAAAATTGTAAAATATCACCATGAATTTTGACATCAAAATCCCCAATACATTTATAGGTCATAATTCTTATGGGTTGTATTCATTGGTCATATGAAGCCATTACAATTTATCACTATCAGAGAATATCAATCTCTTAATGAGTTTTCAAGAATTTACATTAAATAAGTGAAAAGGATTAATGAAGTACAAAATTATATTGTATTTAATTAGGATCCAAGGTTTACAACAAACATCAAGAGAAATATTTAGAAGTTTTTAGAAATGGGTTGTGTTTCAGTATGGAATATAAAATGTAAATTGATACTCAATTTTAGTGTTCTATTCAAACAAAAAAGGATATATTGAGATCTTATTCTATAAATTTTATTGGTATTTTGAATTAATTTCTTCCTCTAGTTGAGTTATCTTATAATAATAGATTTCTCATGATCATGAAGATGGTTCCTTATGAAGAAGTCTTTGGGAATAATTATTGAACTCCAATGTGTTGGGAGGAAGTTTTCGAAAGAATGGTTTTTTAATATGAGATTGATAATGAAATGTTGTAGAAATTTAGAACAATTCAATATCATATTAATGTAGATTAGAGTATACAATAATTTTGTATTGATAATATTCAATGAGATTTAGAGTTCAATGTTAGAGGGAAGGATTTTTTTAAATTTCTCTATGGAAGAAGGTTATGAGATTTAGGAAGAAAGTAATGATGATCCCTAGGTATATTGGTCCCTTTTAGATTATTTATCGAGCATGGATAATGCCTTATCACTTGGAACTTATACTAACCTCTTGAAAGTTCACGATGTGTTCCATATATATCTCCTAAAAAAGTATATACTAGATCCTTAACATATAATAAACTCAAATTTCATACCATTATAGAAAGATATTTCTGATAAGTAATAATGGATGGAGATTATGGATCATAGAGAGAATGATAAATGAAATAATACAACTCACACAGTCATTGTTTTTTGGAGAAACCACTAATTTTAGGTAGTTACATTGGAATCTGAGGATACGATGACACAAAAGTATTTTTGTAACATTTTTTTATAGTGATGTAGTATGTATAGAAAATTTCATTTTAATGGGATACTAATGTTACACCCTGATATTTTATGAAATATTTTTTCAAAAAAATTAAATTTCATTGATATCTTGTGTTACAGACAGAATCGAGTTTAAATGAAATGCGATATACTATTCAAATATTATTATTTAAAGAGACTATTATTTCTTATATATTATATTTTATAATATTAATAGGATTAACTATATTTTAAAAACATTATGTTTTATACATGTATAAAACAAATTCCTTGGTTTTTAATTAATTATTAATGAAAATAAAAATAATTTGAAAGGAAAAAATGATTTTCTGAAAAATGTATTTATGTGTGTTCTATGTTTTAACATTGAATTAAAATAATCACAATCGGTGAATTATTTTAATGAAATTTATAATTTATATATATTTAATTAAATTTTTTAACATCTATCTAATGATTTTTCTAGGTAAGATATATGAACAAATAAAATTTTATGCTTTTAAAAAATATTTTTATAAAAAATAGATCCTTCACATTTTGTGTAGATACATTAAAATATATATTCCCAACTTTTAGAAAATTTAATTTAAAAATGTATTTAATTTTTTAAATTAAAATATCTAAATTATATTAAAGTTGTTTTTTTGATGTTTTTTGGAAAAGATTTTTTTTATGAATTGTGAGAAATACAGATTCTTATGAAAATTAATATTCTCATTTAAAGAATTTTAGAAGTTACATTTTGATTAAATATAGTTTTTAAAGTAAAATATATTCAATTATATTATTATTAATAAAATTTATTTATTTATAATAAATTTTATATTGAATTTCTATATAATTTTTTTTATACATATGAAAATTATATGTTTTGAAAACTACTTTTTCTTCCCTATTGTGGGTTTAATGTTAAATTAAAATAAGCCCCTTATACAAATTAAATTTGAAACAATGGATTCCATATTTTTAATAATCATACTTAACATCATTTAATAATATAAAATTAATTTTTTCACATAATTAATAGTAATCATGGAAATGAAAAATAATCACAATGGTTAAGGATAAAACAAGGATTTATGTGTGACATGAGCATGTGTTAAAATTAATTTTGTAGAAAAATATATTATTTTTTGATAAATTGGATTTAATATATAGAATAATTGTGTTTAAATTATATAATAAGTATCATTTTACTTTTAGTATTAAAGGAGAAGTTACTCATGTAAAAAACATGTTATCGTGGTGATAACTAAAATGGTAAAAGTGAGTAACCCAAGAGGTAAGGGATGAAAAGTTTAAAAAATATTTATTTTTAGTTTGGGAGTTATTGATCAACCTTATACTTACTAATCATCATTATTTATAAATTTTTGAGGCAATTGGTTTTACAATGACTTCCCATTATTGAATAATTTTGGGTATTTATAAAAATGTCATTTCTTTTTCACTTATAAAAGGGAACCATCTCTCTTATTTTATTGACACATAAAAATAATTTTTGTTCATAAAAAAACATAAAACTCCCATAATTAATTCCATTAAAACTTCTAATAAACTTTTTTTTTGTTATAAGGCCTTCCTATTAAGGATTTTGGTTTAACCCTAAATACGTTTTCCGAATAAGAGGTATTGTTTATAAATGATCGAGTATTTTTTTTATTTCATCATCAACCTCATTAAAAAATTATTTAAATAAGATGAAAATGTAAATAAATTATATAAATTATAATGAGATGTTATTATGTTAATGTAATAAACTATATTCAAATCCTCTTCCATCAAATGGTGAATGAAAATTACAATCATGTGTACAACAAACTACCGCTGCACAAACCAATGTAATTTTTTTTGATATTATCCTATCCTGGAAGGACATAATGATGGATTTAATGTATAAATATTTGATATTTTTTATATATTTATACTTATTTAATTATATTATCATATACACCATCTTAACATCCATTCTATTGAAAAATTATTACATCCCTTATGTATACATATGGACTACCACTTTCACAATGATATGTGATTCATTTATCATATTCTCATTACACAGATGTTAATGAGGATTTATTTATTTAATGTATATGATATTTAGGAAATGGTAATAATTTTTTAAAGGTGATTTTTTTTAACTTTATTTTGTTCCATCCTCTGAAAAATAAAAACATCATTCATGTGTACATACAACCTAAAATCTCTGTGAATGGTGTAATTAATTTTTCTATATATAACTTGTTTGGATGACTATAAATATGTATATAATGAATATATATGAAATTTTTATAATTAATAACCTTTTATAGATGATGAAACCATGGTAAGTGAGATATTACTAAAACTATCGAACCAAACATAGAATAAAATGAAGCAGTGATTACCTAGAAGAGATATTTTAAAAAATAATTATCAATAAACATGTGATAAAAGTTTATAAGTAAATAATATCTGTTATGAAATATATTATTATTGTTTTATAATATATTTATAATAATTATATATTTATTATATTGTAGGTTTGGGAATATATGAAAAATGTCAAAATTGAGGTATGGTTTTATTTTGTAGTCTCATCGTTATTCGATACTATTTATGTTTAAGTATCTAATGGATGGAATTATCTGAAATTTATATTCTAAAAAAATATATTGTAATCTATTCTAGTTATTTATATAAATTAAAATTTTAAATTTTATTTTTCTCTCTTTAAATAATAATGATGCTGGACTAAATCTTTTACAGAAAAATAATATTTCTTTTATACTTGGTGAGGAATATTTTTCCTCCATGTCCTTATTTTCCATAAAATATAAAAAATGTTTTGAACATTATCAAATTATATTTCAGACCAAATTTTACTCATGTTTTACTTTTTACAAAATAAATAAAAATAATCTTCCTTTAATTTCATGAACATGGATCTTTTTGAACTTTTAACAAAAGCCTGAAAGGAATTATTTTTAAATTATATAAAAGGAATATAATTTCATGCCATCATGAACAATCATTACAATTTAGATCCATTTAAATGTTTACAAGGCTTCTTATAGGGGAAATATTATCATAAAAATTCGGGAATATTTTAAAATTTAAATAATTAATTTCAAAATGAAAATGTTTTCCCTCATGATTTTTTGGTGAAATTTTTAAATTATATTCATCTATAAACATCATTTATTTAATTATATTCTAATGATATTCTATAATGATACCATCAACAATATTTAATTTGGTGGGTTACGACCATTTTCACTATTGAAATTATTTATATTTCATATGATAGTTTTTCCAATATGGGTTGTGATTTATTTTTAATTAATATTGATTATGTTATAGTTTATTTTCATATAATGAATTCATTGGACATATTTAGTTATTCATTGGGACCAAAATTACATAGCACCTCAATGCATCAGTAGGTCACATGAGACTAACTAGATTGGGTATTTAGCCAATACCTCTGTCATTTATGTAATGTGTTTTAGCATGATGAATTTATGGTGGAATTTAGATGTTATAAATTATTAATTACATCATAATGAAATAAAATATTTCACTATATGTGAGTATTTGAATAGTTATCATATCCATTGATATTTTTATATCTCATGTGATAATTTATATTGAATTATTTGATCATCATTTATTTTTTCCATATTATTTGTTCCTTTTTATCATTTTCACTACAGATACCTATACTGAGCATATAATATCACCCCTTTCATATTTTTTCTTTCCCTAGGATGATTGGATTTGTATAATGAATTATATTAATTGATATGTTAAATGAAAAAATGGCGTTTCTAATGAAAATACCATATTGTATTTTATGTTTTCTAAGGAAATGTGAGATTCAAGTATTTATATAGTTTTCCATAACTACAAAAGAATTTTATGCTTTAGGATGTTATCACTTGTATCTAGAACCAATGTGACATTTTATGAAAAAAAGTGGGGATAATATGGTTGGGTCCTTTATATGTATTTTTATGATTATTTTTCTGATGATGAAATTTCATGATATACATCTTCGGAAATTAATTATTTTTCTTCCCCTATATTTATTTGTGGATTATAAATTTTTCCCTTTCGTTTTCCTAAAATTAAAAATTCAATTGTCCAAAACATTGATTTTAATGAAAACATACCTTAGTTCTATCATCGATCAAAAATCATTTTTCTTATGTGTCTATATTTTCAAATATTGGTGTCAAGAATGATTATAATAATCTCAAATGATTTTTTGAACTTGTTTTTACACATGTTAGTCTATTTATAATTTTTTTTAAAAGTATATTACTTTAAATATAAGAATGATGTACTATTTAATTTTTATAAAAAATGTGAATGTTATCTTTGATTTAACAAACATGACATGAATAAAATTTCCTATATTCTTAACCACTCAATTAATTGAAGATTAATTTTATATTTTCAATCTTATTTTCAATGTATAAATTCCTTAATATTTTTTGAATATTTAAAATTTAAGTGATTTAAAAATAAAAAATGATATTTTTGTCAAGAAATGTTCTGATTGAACTTTAAAATAATTTTCCATCCAAGATGAAATCATTTGATATTTCCAAATATTTAACGTGGATATAATTCAATTACACCATCCGTGGTCTTTATATGGATGGTTCTTGATCACGACGATAATATTTTTATGAAACACATATCTTTTCCCTAGTTTCTTTTATAATGAAAATATTAAATGTTTATAAAATTTGTTTATTTACCATAGGTTATGCTATGATGAAATGATTATGAACCATGTTTTGTTCTTAGGGGTTATGATATAATGAATGTTTTACGATCTTATAGAGCACATATGTATGATTTTAATTATGTGATGGGTGTTCTTGGAATTATATGGAAATATAGTGAATTAGATAAATATGGATATCTAATGTGTTAAACAGGATAGGAATAAGGAGTAAACCCAGTTCAGTAAGGGACTTTGTTCACTATAACTGTCTTGGAAGTTAAAATTGACTACTATGATAGTTTGTGGATGGAAGCCAATCAAATATGATATTATTGAAATTAATACATTACTAAAGAGGACATTATTTTCTATAATAATTTTTATTCCAAAAAACTATGTATTATTCCAATGATATTCCCTCACATCTAATGTTCTTTGATTCCATTATGATTCATGTCTAATAATCTTCCAAGATTTATTCCATAAATTATTATTATGATCTATGATAGAGAGGTTATTATTTTCAAATAATATACATATATTCCCATTCCATTATAATAATGGTAAATTTAGGTGATCATTGATATTTACCTTTTTTACCCTTAATTAGTATTTTATCTCACCCTCCTTATGTTTCCTTTTCACCAGGTTATAAAGAAAGTTTTTATATATTATATTTAAAAATAAATATTTTATTTATAAATAATTAGTATGAGATGATGTAGTTCCCTTGTGAATTAGTTTTTTTATGTATATGTGTTTCTAATGGAACTAAACCTATATGATTTGAGAATGGATCATTATGGTATGTAATTCCACGGCCCAGAATCCCAGATTCGGTGAATTACGTTATTACATTGTTATCATTACAAGGAGTCAAATCCCAAATGAATGATCTATTTAGTAGTCTTGAAAAACTAGATATATATATATGGATCCCTTATTAAATTGGTAAAACATAAAATATAAGAAAGGAAGATAAATTTCATCCATGAACTCAGTGAAAGATTTCATCTTGAAAATCTAGGGAATATAGAAAAAATAAAAGGGCGAGCTAAAATGATAAAAAAGGTTAAGTAAAGTAGAATAAATAATGAATTAATGGAAATAAATCAATATGGAAATTTTAATAATTGATAACAAATTCCAATAAGATAACAATAAATTAAAAATTAATATGACAAGGTAGGAAATTGAAACACATTCCATCTAAATCAGTAAACTGAGAATATAATGCATCCATGGATATGTCGACTCAAAATATCATGGATAAATGATAACATAGTAAAAATGAGGGATATTAATAATTACTAGACACTATAGTTCTTAGGTACCTGAAAAAATCACCATTAAGACCTTTCATAAGATAGTTTAACATATAAGTTAAAACCCCATTTATTTTTTTCCAAATATTTCATCTAATGAGGCTACCAATGCTTTGAGGGGCTATCTATAACAAGATCCCAACCGCGTCGTACGTGTCGAAATCATTCCTCATATCCAATAATCAATTTCGATAATATACTATATGCCTTATAAAATATACATATTTAATAATGGATATAGATTTATCAATAATTCATAGTGGAGTCTAAGTAGGAACAAGGGTGGTTAATGTTGATTAATGGGAATATCATTGAAAAATCATTAAAACATTTCTGGGGAAAATAATATTTAAACATTCCAAAGTTTTCCATACCATTTTGATACATTTTTATTATAAACTCAATAATGTAATATAATTAAATAAAAATTATAATATCATGATAAAAATGATATTCATGATATAATATGTCAAATGGTTGTATATACATAATCTAAAATTGAATTGGTGCATTGTAACAAATACGTCTCTAATTGGGATGAAATCCTTCCCACATTGTAATAATTTTATTAAAATGCCACACATTTATAAATGTTTTTTAAAAAAAAATCCTTTCTAAACTTATAAATGAAGATTAAAAAAATTATGGATTCATCACAACGAGAAACTCTGTTCATTCCATATAAGTTAAAAAACCTTTTTTTTTCTTTTGTAAGAAATGCCATAAATTACCTTATTTGGGAAAATGATGAGAATATTCCTTTTTAAGGAATTTTTTACAAGTAAAAAGGGGTAAAATAAATATATAATATCATTGTATAATAGTAAGAACATTATTGAAAATATTTTTTATAAGACACTAACATGGAAGAGAAATATTCCCCAATGGCGACTTAAATAAAAACCATCCATTATAATAATGACATTGTGAAATTAATACATATCACATTAGAATCACTATAATAGTATACCCATGAAATAAAAAGAATGGTATAGATATGATAATACCATAATAATTAGAATCATATTCATAAAATACTTTCATTGGCGTTATGTACACCACACAAAAGAAATAATTAGTATATAAGGCATGTGCCCCATATAAATAAAAGTGAGACAAAGATTCCATACAACATTGAATCATTTAAACTATTGTCCGCAAAATTAATATATCCAATAATATCATGATAATAATTATATTTATGATATTAAGTGTCAAAGGAGTATTATATATACCACACAAAAAAAATAAGTGCTGCAAGACATATATATCTCAGAGAAGTAATCTTTAGACGGGAAAATTGCAAACCTCACACATCCTTTTTAGTTATATGTGATTAACCTAATTAATAATTGTTTAAAGAATGTTATTAATTTAAATAAAAACCATTTTATTGTTTATGATATATTATATGATCATATTATTTTAATTTATCACCCATTAATATTCTTTAATTATTTTCACTATTTTAGGTGTTGGTTAGCTAGTTTCTCGAGTAAGTTTTGACATGTTATTTATTGTCCCTATCAATTATATTATGGTCTCATAATATCCTAAATGTAAAATATTATTTAAATATTATATATATTAATTATATTTATATTTATAATAATCCATATAATTTAGAGATACGAAATGAAACGCATTAGTGATGGAGACAGTAGGCCGTATTATGCATGGGAATTACTTTCATTTATTTTCCGTATTAAAATAATTGATGTTCAATAATATATTTGTATATTAAAATTAAAATATAATATGTTTTTAATATATGTAATATATGATTATTAGAACCAAACTTTAAGCATTCTAGGTATAACGTGAAAGAATCACAACACTTTGAGGAGGTGGTAGTCCACACTTCCATAAACAATGTTATCTTATTAAATAACATCAAAACCATAAGGGTATGTGTTATAAAATAATTAAATAAGAATAAATAGATAATAAATATAATATAAAATAGATATAGTTAGATTTTAAATCATAATTCCCCACCATGAAAAGTGGTAAAGGAAAAAAATCAACAATCATCGTTTCATGAGGTAAAAGTTACCGTACACATAATAAATATGTTCATTACCCATTATATTGAAGTGTGTGTAAGTGTTGGTTGAACCCTTATTATAAAAACACATTAGTATATTTAGTATAATCTTTTTTATATAATAATGGAATAAGTATTGTTTATGGGGTGAAGAATTTAAATACAACTAAAGAGTTTGAGGAAAATGATACATCTTCTTTGGGTAACTCATATTGGTTTTAACTAAAAAGGCTTCCTTGGATGGACTTATTACCAAAGGGTTTTTATGGGATGAAAATAGGGAATTTGTGAGATTATTTCATCAGATATTGGTCAAGGTAGAAGGCTCAATGTGGTGTAAATAAGTGATGGAGGAGGTTTACTTTTATATTTGAGGTGATGGGCACTTTTGGAAACACCAAAATTGTTAAATTATAAAAAGACTATTATATAGACAAAAAATTACTAAATGTCCTATAAACGAATAGGTTAAGATATTTTAGACCATATCTAATCCCATTTTTCATTAGTTAACATTTTTTAAAATAATTTTATAATATATTAATTCAATAAAAAATCAATATTGTCAAATATGATACATGTTTTTCAATTTCATTTTTAATACATCAAAACTAGTTTGGAATTGTAATATAATGACTTCAAAAATATCTAATATTATATATATATATAGAACATTAATTATACATATTAACTCATCACAAATATGTCAAAAATAATACTTTTAAATTCAATTATTTCATTTTTCTATTAATTAAATAAATATTATTTTGGTGTTGAAAATATTTAATGTAAATATATAATTTATAAAAATTCAAAATAAATTCATATAATGAATGTAATTTCATTATGATTAATTTATTAATTTATTTTTGTTCAAATCATGAACTTGTATCATTGTGAATACACAAAAAATATTAAATGTAAACAGAGTGACATTTTTGTAATTATCTACGACATAAAAAATATTTAAGTTATTTTCATGGAAAGTATATCATTAAACAAATACAATTAAATATAAATGTGATAAATGAATAATAAACTTCATACAATAGTATTTTTACTAGTTTAGGTCATGGTTATACCCTTATCTTTTTGTTTTTATCTTATATAGACCCTTTAACTCTCACAGTGACTACATGTGTTTTTACTCTTTAAAGGTTAATATAGTTATGATAAAATTCAAAATTGTACATAAATGGGTCATGGTTCAAATTTTAATCTTTATCTAAAGAAGTTTCCAAAATTATATATTTTAATGAATTTTAGATCATTTAATAAAATATTATTTATTTGAAAATATTATTAGTGTTCATTTTGACACTATTCATTACATGACTTTTTAAATAAATCATAAAAAAATGATAAATTCAAAAAAACAATGAATACATCAATAATATGTCTTTTTAATTTATGAAATTTGTGTATGACATCAATTATATGATTTTTTATTTATTTTAATGTTTTTAAAATCATTCACTTGACATTTCAATTATTTAAACAATTATTGCATCATTAATGTGTAATCATTCAAGTTATTTATTTTATCAAAAAAATTATAAATAAATTTATATTTTTTATATAAAATTTTTATATTTCCTAAATACTATTTATATCTAAACATACCCTATATATAACACCATATTAAAAATAATTCTCTTGTTTAAAAGAAAAGTGTAACAAAATTGATATCTTTTGAAATAAAATACTATAAACAGATTAATGTCAAAAAAGTGGATTTCAGTAGCCTAAAACTCTTACCAAAGAATATTTGGGTCCAAAAACTCATCCAATTAAATTATTACATGTTTTATCATAATTTTATAATGTTGATAAAATTATTTTTCCCTTAATCTTTATAATTAATTATAATCACAATCATTAATAATTTTGGACAAAAAATAAATTTGATATTAATTGAATAAAAATTTACACTAATTATATCCTTGTATGTAAAATTTTCAAAATTAAATTTACATATGTGGAAAATTTTTGTTTAATGCTAATACTGTAGATAGTACAACAAAGTGGGCTCTTAAATAAAAATACCCAAAAGTTTTCTAGGTTTTATATCTAAATTTAATATGAAATTGTTTACAATGACCTAAATTGTTTAAATTCATATCAAACTGGTCTAATTGTACTTTAAATAAAAATAAAAACATAATTTAACTCTAAATAAATTATATGAAATGCATTTTTAAACTAAAATGCAGTGTTTTTCACTATTCATCAAAAAATGAAACTTCTCTAAAAAATAAAAAAATTAAAAAACATTAAATTTAAATATATTGACTTAATAGAAGAAGTTTATTTTTTAAAATGAAAATAGAAAAGTATAAATAATTTTATTTAATATAGGTTCTTCATTAAAAGGTGGTAAAAATTCCTTTATAAAAATATAGTTTTTTATGTGTAATATTGGGTTTGTTCTTATCTTATAAATAATATGTATTAATTTCAAAGAATTTTATTAAAGATATGATATATAAACTTAAAATTTTTGGTAATACTATTAATTCCTTCCAATTTAACAACAAGGTTATAATTTCATTTTAAATAATAATATTAATAATATGGCAGGGTTCATTTAAGCTTAGTGTTGCATTCAACAAAATCTATCTATGAAATTAAATTTCATTAATAAGATTAATACTGAAAAATCTTGTGGTGTTACATGTTATTTATTTAACATTCACCTATTAAGTTTTAATATCTATGTATGAATATTATGGGTCACTATAGTAGTTATCAGACAATGGTTTATTGACTATTAGAAACTAGGCTGATTAAAAAAATTAAAAACCCTAGGGATAATTATATATATTTGAAAAAGTCATAAGGTTTTGGTAATGACCATGAATAGACTTGGTTAAAAATATAGTTTAATAGATTTAAAATAATGCATCTTGAGTTTTACATCCAATAAAATATTTTTCATGGTTATGTGTATTCCCACAATTATTATTATTTATCACACTAATTTTTTTATTGATATTATGGATGGAACCTAAAGGAATCATTTTAATGATAAAATCAATGAATTATAGAAATACTTTCCTCCAATGAAACCAAATTTCATGGGATACAAAATAAAAAATTTAATTTCTATGCTCAAAAAAAAATCTCAAGATATGAATCATGTAGAACATCCAAATGACAAAAGGATATTATAATGTTTTGTTGAGTCCTTCATGAGGAAACTTCAACCTTATTTTAGTTGTTACATTAATCCACTAGTTGTTGAGTAATGGATCAGTACAATTGAAAATATGTTTTCCATTCTCTAGTGTCCATAACATCAAAAAGTTATTTTGATTGTATATGGTTTGGAAGGAGAATCAAATAAAAGGTGGAATCTTCACAAGAATACGAGAAAATTAGAAGACATTAAATCTATGGGATGGGATGTGTTTATGAGACTAATTTTCAATATGTAATTTCTTTTTATTATTCGTATGAAAATGGAAATGGGATTCCATGAGATAAATAATAAGGATGAAAAATCTGATGGAACCATTGAGTAATTTTTCATAAGTCTTATGTGGGTAACAAATAGTTTTATAATCCAACTTGAAATTAAGGATAATTGATTCTGAAATTTTGAAAATAATACATTAAATAGAGTTTGTGATAAAGGAAATTAGTATCTATAAATAAACTTTTCAATGTGATATCAAGGTGGAAATGAAGATTGTAGTTAATAATTAATATCCAGATTTTGATAATAAATGAAAGGTGGAATTCTATGGAAATTATAAAAAAATGGAGATAAGAAGATGATATTTCTTTAATTGATGAAGCAAGGAAGGAAATATTGTTGAAATTGTCCAAAGAGTATTGTATAGTGTTTAATTATGGAAGGTAATCCCATCAATAAATCGAATTCCTTAGTGATGGGAAGAAGTTTTCTAGTGATGTGAATAGAGATAAATATCCACATAATGAACCACCCACACTATTGTGTTTAAAATATAAGGAGCATGGACATTATGCTAAGGAATATTCAAATTATAAGTTTAATGAGGACGATTGTCATCAGTAAGACCATTGAAAAAGTAAATATCGCGTGATCACTATATATGGTAAGGAGTAAAATAATACATAGTAAAAGACACACTTACCATCTACTCAATAATTACTAATGTCTTATTTGATTTTCGATCAAACTAATATTTTATATCTAAATAATTTTTAAGGGCATCACAATCCCTCCTCAACAATTAAATTTTATATTCATTGCAAAAACCCTTTTATGGTACAATGATTGCATCTCATGTCATCAATTTTTCGCAAATTGAGTTTTGTGGGAATGTTCTTCCTAAAATGTCATTATTCTCCCTCTGCTTCAATTAAATGTTATATTAGGAATGGATTTTCATTCATTACATAAATCCCACATCAATTTCTATGTTAAGGAATTCAAATTGTAAATACTGAAACAACATATGATCATATATTGGTGAAAAGATAAATAAGAACTTGAAATATAAACATCATCCATGGTATGAAAATTGATTCCTATTCGAAAGGGTTGTTTATCCCAGATGGTAAGGGAAAAACTAAACAATAATGATATATGTATTTTATATTATTTTCTATATGTCTTTCCCTTATAGTTTTCTAGTCTTACACTAAATCATGAGGTTGAGTTCTCAATATAACTCATACCCTATTCTATACATATTTCAAATATTTTTCATAGAATGTACATGATTGGATTACCCGAATTATTGAATCTACTCCAAAATAATCTTAAAATAGATTCATTCATCCAAATGTATCACCTTGGTGCGAACCTACTTTCTAAGAAGAAAGACGGATCCATGTGACTATCCATTGATTATCAGAAACGTAATAAGATCCAAACAAATAAACATTATCATCTACCCCATATTTATGACTTATTCGATCAACAACACAATGCACAGTACTTTTCCAACATTGAACTTCATTCTAGATATCTTTAATTGAGGGTTAATAAACATTATATATCTATTACAACATTCCCTACAATTTATAGACAATATTAATATATAGTAATTCCATTTGGTCAAAATAATTTCACCAATATATTTTTGGATTTAATTAATATATTATTTATATATTGCCTTTATCATTTTATAATAGCCTTCTTAAATGATATTTTTATATATTTAAAGGTCAAGTAAGAACCGGTGGATCAATTTGGAATTGTCTAATGACCCTAAGGAACGAAAATTTTAATGAAAAATTTACCATATGAGAATATTGGATATAAAATGTTTCATTTTATGTTCAAATAATCTCAATAGAGGGTATATATAAGGATCCATCAATGAAATATGTTATTTAACATTCTCCCAAAAAACCTCTATGAATAAGATCAATTGTTTTCTTAGTTTGGCTGGTTATTATAGGTGTTTTTTTGATGAATTTATCATAACTATTTCATCCAATGACCATATTAAAATAAAAGGGATCCAAGTTTATTTTGATAGATCAATTTGATATGAATTTCAAGGAACTATATAGAAGGTTAATCAGTGAACATGTACTTACATTCCCCTATAGTGAAGAGGGATCTGTAATCTACATTGATGCATCAAAGAAAGGACTATGATACATCCTCATGTAAAATATTGAGGTTATAGATTATACCTCATTGCAATTGAAATTTCATAAGAACATTTACCCAACTCGTGATTTGAAGTTAGAAATGGAAATGTTTTTATTAAATATATGGAGGCATTATATTTATGGGGATAACTATTATATATATAGTAATAATAAAATTTTAATATATATTTTCACATAAAAAAAATTCAATATTCACCAAATTATATTGTTTTATATAATTATAGATTATGACTACTCAACATATTACCACCCTAGGAAAGAGAACATGGTGGATGATGGTTTGATTTGAAAGGATCGTTCTAGATTATCTATAATAAGGTTCACAAAATTATTAATATTTCTGTATTTCAAAAATATGTTTCTTGAAATCTTGATGGAACAAGAGAAATCATATCTTTCCCAAATTACTTTTTGACCATCTATCCATTTGAGGATTAAAGAGGTGTATACGGAAGATGTGGAAGTAAAGAAGAATATGACAAATATTCCTGAGTTCAACTATGAGTCTGATTGAATGATATGCTTCTGGAAACATGTATGTGTTCCTTACATACCATAATAAATAAAGATTCTATTATATGAGGCTCATAGTTCATCATTCTCTATTCATCATGGAAGTTCAAATTAGTATAAAGATCTAATGAAGTATTTATAGTGGGGAAATATGAAAAGGGACATTAAAAAATATCTATATCAGCTATTATTATGACAATAAATTAATTCTAGTAGATAAATGTATAATGGGATGTTACAACCATTACCAATAATATAATGGAAATGGGAAAATATCACCAATGTTTTTTTCATCTCACTCCCCAAAACATTAAATACCCATAATGATATTTGAGTTATTGTTGATTACCTTACATATTCATAAAACTTCGTTGAAATAATATTATATTTCTATCTTGATAATATTTCCAGAAATTATATTAAGGATGTGGAAAGGATGCATGGGGTACCCCATTATATTGTCTCTAGATATGATTTGAGGGTTATCTTGATGTTCAAGAGAATTCTTTAGAATTCTCTAGATATATAGTTGGGTTTCAGTGCAACATACCATATTCAAATATAAGTTAATTCATAGATAACCATTAAACATGTAGAGGATACATTGAGATCTTATTCTATGGATTTCAAGGGTTCTTAAGATCAACACCTTCCTCTATTCATCTTTTCCTACTATAACAGATTTCACCCGAGAAATCATATGTCTCTTTATGAATACCTATATGGAAAGAAGTGTAAAACTACAATGTAATTGGTTAAATTTAAAGAAATAATTCTATTGGGACCTAATCTTTTTATGTAATTTTAAGATAAATTAATAACCATTCAAAAACTCATCAAGTCTCCTTAGGATTGATAGAAAAGTTATACTGAAAATCATTATCATGATCTAGAATATGATTTTCGTGAGATGGTTGTTTATAAAATTTATTCATGGAAGAAGGTTATGAGATTTGATAATATGTGAAAGCTGAGCCCTATGTTTATTTTTCATTTCGAGAATCTAGACCGAGTAGGCATGGTATCTTATCACACGGCTCTTCCACTAAACTTCTCATAAGTTCATGATGCATTCCATGTATCTCTCCTAGGTAAGTAAATTCCTAATTTATCTCATTTACCGTCGTATCCATGGTGTTTTTTAAGGTATTTTCTATTTATATTTGGATTTGTTTTGGTTCCATATCATTATTGGGTGTTTTCTATGAAAAATGGATTTTTTTGGAAGGTGAAAATGGTGGATCATACATAGTACAAATTGTGTTCTAGCCACTAAAAAATATGTGGCTTAGATATAAGTACTAGATACCCCACACAGTTTGGCACAAGATTTTGTGCCAGACCCCATAAAACCATGTCCCTTCCTCCTCATTGGGATAGAGGTGGTCATATGGATAGTGCATGATATGGAAGACGACATGGCCTAATAGTGGGAAATCCCATGTTTTTCAAAATCACATGTTTCAAATTTTAACCCTCACCATTTTTTAACCACTTTCACCCTCATTTCTTCCCCCAAATATCCCACACATCCTTAGGAACACCTCCTCTTCTCCCCTACTACTTCGCGGGTCCATCTATATGGTGATTAAAGATAAGTTATTCAATATCCATTCATGTACGTGTAATAACCTGACCCAGGTGCCACATATCAATTCCCCGAACTAATTTTTTATCTGACCTCAAGCATGTCTCCCTATACACTAGATGCTTCTGAATAGTATTAAGGTTATAATATGATTAGTGTAGAGACAATACCCTCTTATTAAAAATATAAAAATATTAGAAATCCATATATCAATAGAAAATACAATGATAAATAATAACCAATGATGGATAAACATCACATGATAATCCCCAAATATATAAAATGTCCAAAACCAAAGATGTAAATATATGCTTCCCCATAATTTTCATGTGTTGAAAGAAAATCCAAAATAAATATATATTGAAAACACCTTTTATTGTCCCAAAATCATATTTGGTTTCCTCATTCATGATCCATACCAAATCCCAACACATCCATTATTTCCAAAAAAAATTATATGGTGTGAAAGAAGATGATTGTGGGTGTTGAGTGGTGAACAATCTTTCACATCAGATTCACATTTTGTGGGAGGATTCTAATGGTTTTTGTTCATGGAACCAGAAACACCTAATGGTTCTATTATTTGAGATTTTTCAGTAACATTCTTTCTGATTCTAGATGGTTATCTGGAAATGTTCCAAAAAACACTTGAGGATTCACATTGGTTAATGTTAAGGTTTGTTCGGCTCATCAAAACCTTTCAAGGGGAATTATTTCCAACTCTACGACACTCTAATTGATTTAAGATATCTTAGTGAATATTTTATTAAATTCCAAAAATTACATGGGTTACACAAAAGTTAATAATGAATCATTAGCCTGGATTGAATTTGGAATCATTTGTGTATATATATATATATATGAGATTCTTCATCGATTGGAGAAATCTGTAGGTTTTTAAGGTCTTCCTTCAATGGTACCCCATTTTGAATGGATGGAATATTCTTAGGACATCTATTATTGTGATTAGAGTTTTGAGTCATATAGTGGGGTACTCAATATTTTATCATCATATATAAATATCAGGGTTTTTTAGGTTAGGATCAAGACCATGAGATGGGATTCAAATAAATCCTTATGAAATGATTAAGAACCCATGTAGTTAGATGCCACATAAAAGTACACATCATACCTTTTATAGTCATTTGAAAAGGACCAAACCATTCAACTTAACATCATGCAAAAAGGATGTCTTGGTGAAAGGTTCCTAGCCAAGGGCTGGTGTTGGAAAAATACTAAAGTGGCACAAAGAAACTTGAATGGATATGGACTACACAATTGGATATGACCCTACTAGGAATAGGGACTAGAGAAGATTATTGTGGGTATATGGTGTTGGGTTTGAGATTATTGAGGATTCCTATGTATCCCATTTGGAAATAATCAAATCCTGAAAGGACCATGTTGGGATATTAATAACACTAATGGGGTGAATTAGTGTTCGTGACTTTTAACCCTCATTCCACATTTTATCCCTTTACCTCTTTGAACTATTAGGATCTCGATACTCTTATTCTCTTTTCCCTTTCTCATGAAAAAATAATTAAGTACTAAATAGAAGAACACAATATTTTTACAATGTTTACTACTCAAAAAGAGTAGCTAGTCCTTGGCATGGTCTGGAAATAATCCTGACCCCACAACCACAAGAATTTAATCCTTTAAATGTTTTTATAACAAGTAGAAAATACAGTTTCACTTGTAATGCACTATATTGAATTGATAGTGAATATTTTAAAAAACGTAGTGAGGTCTTAATTTATCCTCTGAAGATAATCACTTTTTTGTTAACTAAAGTTTCTAAAACCAAGGGAGTCTTCTACCTATTGATACATGTTGGATATCATTATTCTACTTTGTTCTTATACAATCATCTTCGTCACTTTTCTAAAAAATTAGTAGCATGGAAGTAACTATTATTACCTCTTACTAACAAAAAAATAAAATATTCACAATCATATTCTTTTACTAGTTACAATAATTTAAATATGTATTGGACTGAATACTAAATATTATTTGACCCAAATTATAATCAACCGATATCTAGTTGGTCACAAAATCTTCTTCTATTCTTTTCTATTTCTTCATCAGTGAAAAACCAACTACACAGAGATCCCATATTCTTCTTCTTGACTGAATTATAATTTCCCATTATGATTATGAAATTAATGAAGATCATCTCATCTTAGAATCATCAAAATTAAGTTCTTTTTCTTTTATACACACTATCAATAATGAGTGTAGTATCAGATCACTTCTATTATTCTTGGTTTAGAATAAGTTTGTTCAACTAAATTTTACCGTACCATGAATGATATTTCACAGAATAATAATCACGAAAAAACTAAAATTATTATTTTATTATAATATTAACACAATACATGCATTGTGTATGACCATTCCCATCTTCATTTTTATATTTATCAATTTATGAATTTTTTTTGAGATAAAATTAAATGAATATATGTTTTTATTCCTCAAATCATATGAAAACCATCATATAGTGCACTTACTATTCACTATTTGTTTAACAAAACCCAAATCATATACCTTATCCCATATTTCTCACTCTCTATTCTCAGAACAACCATGTTGGGATTTCATAACCCGTGTTTATCAACAGTATGTGCATGCATACACAAGGTGTCGTATGAAAAACTAAATGGTATGATTTATTCTTCAATGTGAATGTATGAACATAGGTGCTTGTATGGTTATCATCGCACAAACAATGTGCATTTTATCTTCTCTGTTCATTGTGTGTCAATAGGTTTTACAAGGGTCTCATTTGTGAAATGCGGTGGGGGTATAGTTACCAATCACTAGTTCACATAAACATTATTCTCGAATCACTATGAGAATATGATGTTAAAATGTGTGAATTGTTTACAGATCCCCTTCTTAGAACTAGAAGAGTGATTCCTGGAACATTTTCTTCATGATGCATAGTGAGGGTTTAAACTAAATGGATGTTCATGAGATATTATTCTTCACACAGTGTGCAGAACGTCATCCCACATGGTGTGTAGATATCCTTCATGAAACAAGAATGGTTCAACTGACTCCTGTGCCACATAAGTCCTTGAAGGCTTCATGGAATGATTTTCTTTACAAAACATGAAGTTGATATATGATCTATTTTTGAGAAAAATTAAAGCTCTCAAAAAATATTCAAGCGGTAGTATTTTATTCTTTGGGACATCGATATTTATAGGTTAGGGTCACCACCTATTTCATGTTTAATCGCTAAATCAAACCCTTGAAATAATACTATTATAAAAAAAAGTTTAAAGTCCTAAACGATTCAACATTTTAATTCTTCAAACTAATATTATTTAACTCCATAAATCATGATGTCATTGCTTTAATACAAATTTCTCATTTTCGATGAACATAACATGAACATGCGATCATTTATACATGAAACTCATTCCTAGAACTCATCAAGAATACCAAAAATTAGAACTGGCCTCCTACAACTGCATTTTTAGTTCATAAAAGAGTATATAAATCGTGAAAAGTTAGATTGATGATTATTTCAATTATGTTTGTTTAATAATTTCTATCTTAGTTCATCCATGGTGATTTCAACATTGAACAATGGTTTCTCAGTCATACTTTCAAGTGAGGTATTAACACAATATGGAGATGAGAGGAACAAGACAATGGTGGAATAAAAAAATACATGGATGATTATAAATACCAACACCATGGGATATCGAATAGTCTTGGTTTAAACATGGAGGGTTTAGAAATTGTTGGGAGACTAAGATCATGTTTTTGTTTTAATCATTTGAACCATACACCCGAAACCTTGTCCCACATTAAAACATATCCCTAATTTTATCTCTATATAATTCATGTTTTATGAGGGGAGGCTCATAATTTTCCTCCACTCCTTTTAATACAGACCCTTACTAGTTCTGTGGGAATGCTCTATGGAAAACTCCTTGCATGTTATTTTACCACCTCATGCAGACCTCTGAGCATGACCATGGAATATAGACAATTCCCCATCCTGTCTGTGAGCTATCCTTTATGGAAAAATTTGGTCACAATGACTCCAATGTCCCATAAAAACCCTTAGTTTAGGATAGCTAGTTAGCTTAGTAGGGTGGTCAAAATATTTAAAAAACCCCGCAAAAAATAAATAGTTAAAAAACCAAGTATACAATGGAATTCAATATGAAATTCATTATCACCTCCACACATATAACTCCATTTTATAGTTCTTCATCCCTTCTAAAATATCTATTCCAATATTTATCTCTCTAACAATTTCATCATAATTATCCCTTAATTCTCTAAGTATTGGGAATAGTTCTCCTTCAAGCAGACTACAATCTCAATGTTCCTCAAGAAAATATTTTCATGGTTATAATGAAACATAATACTATATAAAAATAAATTTTTATTCTTCTATATTTTTTTCAATTAAAATTTAAATATATCATTAAATCATCCTCTTTCGTTGTTGAAAACAATTTTTCACTTATGAAACATGTATTCTAAACATAGGATTAGTTCATCAATCGTCCAAGTCAACAACATAGAGAATTTCTCAAGATTGAAAACAATTTATATGAATCCAAAAAAAATCTCAAGGAATCACTATTAAGGAATACATAACAATTCTTCTGGAATAACCATGAAGGAATACATAATAATTCACTAGGAATCACCATCAATTTCAATGTCTTGAAACCATTTACATGTTTCTGAGAATTTCAAGACTAGAGGACTTCCTCCGAGATCCATTAACATTGGAACTTCTTAATAATATAGAAATCAATGTAATATTATTATTTAATTGATCATAATTTCCCACCAATGATTCCATTTAAAAATAAATAAAATACATATACAAAGTGGTAGCTTCAATCTCCACATTTTATTTGATGGAATTACCTTAAAATTTTTATCCAAGAGATTCTTTCAATATGTGGAACCATTATCTTCTGCCTCCACTTTGCATTTCAAACTTTTATTTCAATTTGTCTCCCCCTTATTGAAAATAAATACAAAGTTAATGTGAAAAAAGATATAAATCCATACTTAATCAATATTTCATCCATCATTTCATGATAATTATACCTGAGCTATGCTCGGTGTAGAAAATAAGAGGATTTGATTTTGAAAACCAAGTTGTCCATTTCCATCTGATCGTGATACCTAAAGAAATGAAAACATTTATACATGTATTCAAGGATAAATCACTTTCATTATATTATAAAATTCCTAAATTTGTGATGAATCATTTGAAGAAAAATATACCTGAAACTCTTTCACTCACTTCAACAAATAGATCAAAAACATTCATGTGAAATAGGTAGGATTAGAGACATTGGGGGACTTTCACATTTCTTAGGAAAATGATTAATTTAATTACACATCCTTTGAAAAAGGATTGTTTTTTGATAAAAATGGATGAGAGATTAATAAAGTCATACCTTTTAAAATGAAATGATCTTCAAGAAATTTCCATAATAATAATATTAGATACTAATTGAAATTATAATTCTAGTAGCTTATTTATTCCCCCCCTAATGGGAATAATTTTTCATTATATTCACAATTGTTGATCTCATCAATATTGGATTTCAAAGAGTTACATTATGGATAATACACTGGAATGGGTCTTCAACTTGTGACAGTCCATATTGGGATTACATTCACAACGTCACCAATAATGCTCTTCTAGAACATTTCTTCTTCATGATAACAATAAATATGATCAAAAAAATATAGAAACTTATTTATCTTGGCAATCCCAAATAGGGAATAAAATTATTAAAAATCATCAAGGATGATCCACCATAATATTAGTATTAATATATTAATTGAGGAATCATTCAAGGACAATAACATCTTCAAATTAGAAATCAATAATTGAAAACAATTACTACTACTCAGTTTCACCCCAAAAGAACCTGCTACACCTTCAGTTACCTGCATCATAACTACCAATACAATACTCAATGATTATATGAATAAGGTGTTTCATGTATGGTTTATTAATAAAAATAGGAAGGTTGAGATTATCTTCATAACTATATTTCTTCATTTTCTCTATTCTTTATACTTGCACATCTGAACATCTATTCTGATTTATGTTGATGCAACATAGATCTCTTCACATCCACTACTTCTTTGTGTGGATAATTTTTCTTTTTAAAATACTTTAGGGATGATACATTATTACTCCTCTTGAGTATTGCTTCTTATTCAAGTAGTAAATTTAATCAAACATTTTCAATGTGACCCGATTTCTAACATCTCTTACATATAACTTCTTTAACACATGAGTTTTATTATCATGAAAAACCATCGTGAATTTTTTTTCATCATGTGGAAACATTTGTTTCCCATTTTCACTAGATTTATCTTGTTTATCTTCCATTTATATCATTATTTATAAATCATTAGGATAGATAACTAACATTTCATTAGGAATTGTGGGTGAATGATTGGATTTTTCACATGGGTTCTTTGAAGTGTTATCCCTCTTTGTAGTTATTTTTCATGCACTAACATTCATCTTCTTATATTTAGAATCCATGGATTTCTCAACATTCTTCTTTGGTACTATCATGGGAGGATTTCTATTCAAAACATTTATATGATATCTTCCCATGGTAGCTTATTCATTCCATGTAATATTTTTGGATCTTATTTTATTATAATACTTGGATACATGTTTATATGAGAATATACCAACCTTATGACCACTACAATTACATAAATAAATTTTTTCATCAAGCATTACAAATATTTTTTTCCATATAAAGATGATTCTGGACCTATGGATATGTCTTATTCTTCTCTGAAATTCTCCCCCTTGAGATAGGATTCCATTATACTTTAATATTTTGAAGATTGTACCAAAACATTAATACAAAATGCCCGAATCTATTGCAGCACCAACATTGACCCACAAATCATTATTTATTGATATCCTCTATTTCAGATTTCTCGGTCATCTTCATGATTTTTTGTTCTCTCTTTGGGGAACCAAATTCCACACATTATTTCTTATCCACCATAGTCATGGTGGTGGGGTTATTATCATCATTATTCATACATATTTATTCTTATATTACATTACTACCCACACAGTTTATAATAACCAATTTAGAAACATTTGTACAAGATGGTATGGATGGTACCTGAATATCTCAACTATTTTTGATACATCATTGAGTGAAGTAATGATATTTTCATAACATTTTATAGTTATTTCAACCTTAAAATCCTCTAATGAACATTGAGTGATAGTAGAATTTGTCTATTTCTTTTTTGAATTGTTAATATGTTCCCTTTCATGATTGGAAAATTTATCTAACAATTCTATAAATTTTATATTGGGGTTGATTATATAATATTCCTTAGTAATAATATTCCCTTCAAAAAAATTATTCATTATTTCAATTTTATCATCATGTAGCTTAACTTTTTTCTGAATCAATTATTCATGTTCCATGATCTTCTTGGATATTTATTCTAATTGTAACCCTTTATATTAGTGATATTTTGTAATTTATCCTTATGTGAAATGATCTTTTCTTAGAAAGTATTTTTGAGAAATATTTCTATTAAACATATAGGATCCATTTGTAAGAACTTTTTTCAAGATCCCTCTTTGTTTCATCATGGGTTCCTCCCTTTCTGGAGAGATTCACACAATTAAGAATTTTTGTTCGCAAACTCTTCTACAAAACAAAAAATTATCCTTACAATTGGGTGATTTATTATTACATAAATTTAATTTCTCCACAAACAAAGGATTATATTTCTCTAGGAATACCATGAATAATAACTCTTAACCTATAAACTTCTAACTCATGAGATGTTTTAGATTGATCACCATCACCACTTGTGCTAGAATTTTCATATTGAGGAATGTTTTTACATGTACTTACACATACCTCATGATCACTAGAGGTAGAATAGTTATCCATATTATTTGTAGAAATTTGACCCTCCAAGTCATTAATTTCAAATCTAGATATGAAACTATTTTCAATAAGGCATTGGGAAATAGATACTTTATCTTCTTTAGATAAGATATGTGTCTTTTTCAACATTCTCTTACCTTTTTTTCCTATTCATCATGGTCTTAGTGGATATAGACTTATACTTAAAGGTAACCGGATCTTCTCTAAACCTTCACTCCATTTTTGTGTCAGGAAAGAAACAGAATTCTTTAAAAGAAAATAGCTTCCACTATAGATAATCTAGAAGAGGTTATAATTGGCTGAAATACCACTTAAAATGGATAGTTTGGAATATGTAAAAAACTATTAGGGGGAGTGAATCATTGTTGGAGAATTTTTAATCTAATTACAAATTTTATCCCTTTGACTATTTGAAATGTTCTGATCTCAATTCTCATATTATTTTTTCCTTTTCATGTTCAACAATATTAAATATGTTAAGACATGAACATTATATTTGTACAACGTCAACTGCTCTTTATGAGTAGATAGTCCTTGGCATGGGTAAGAAATAATCCTTAACAAAAATACACTTGAAATTAGTCTTTTATATGCGATTATAGTAAGTATGAAATACCCATTCACATGAATTCACTATAATTAATTGATAGTTCATGATTACAACACATAGATTGATATTTATACTACGTCAAAAGACAATATCCTTTTTTTTATAATATTTTGTAACACCAAGAGATTCTTCCACCTATTGAGACCTATTGGACGTCACAGTTCATGTTTATTCTTATATAACCTTGTTATTATATTTGTTACTTTCATAGAAATATGAAAGTAACTCTTCATACCTCTTCCAAATATTAAACTAAAATTTGCACAATATTATTCTTCTTACAGTAACAATAATATAAATGTGTTTTGAATTTATCAATACTATATTCTTCATAAAAAAAATAAAATTATCCAATATAAAATTGGTCATAAAATGTCATTCTATTCTTTTCTTTTTCCTCTTCAGTGAAAAAACAATAGAACTAAGATCTATTATTATTCTTCTTACTATAATCACAAACTAGATTCATGATTATTAACTGAATGAAGATCAGCTCAACATAGAATCAATAAAATTAAAAGTTTCTTATTTGATACATAATATCAGTAGTGAATACAATATAATTTATCTTGTATTCTTCTTGGTGTAGAAGATGTTTTTTCACATGAATTTCATCGTAAATTTAATGAAATTTCATGAAATAATAGTCACTCAAAACTCATATTCTTATCTTCTTGAATTCCTAACTCAATACATGAATGGTGCGTGCGAATTTTCCATTTCAATTTTTATCTTTATCATTTTATGATTTTTTTGATTTAAACTTTTATCGATTCATGTTTTTATTCTTCAAATAATATTAAAACCTTCAGACATTTTACTTAGTGATCACTATTTATTTAACAACACCCGAAGCTACTTCCTCATCCCATATTTCTCTCTTTCTTCACACAAAAGCCATTTTTGATTTTCTTACCCTATTTTTATCAATACACTGTGTATTCATACACATTCAGTTATATAAAATCCCAAACTATATGAGTTATTCTTACATGTTCAAGTATGAATATATGATCATGTATGGTTCTCTCCGTACAAGAAATGTGTATATTCTCTTATTTTTCCATTTTTTATCTATAGTGTACAAATGGTTTACCTTTTTGAAACATAGTAGGGGAATAGTTCTCATACACTAGCTCACATAACTAATATTTGTGAATCATTATGAGTGTGTTATATTAACACATATTGAGTTTCCATGGATCACCCTCTTGGAAAATGAAGAGAGATTTGCAGAATACATTCTCCATGAGGCATGTTGAGGGTTTACACAAGCCACATGTTCACAAGATCTTATTCTTTGAACAATGTGTGGAACTTCTACCAACATGGTGTGTAGATATCCATAAAAAATAATATTTTGGAAGAATTCTCTTCTTCACAAGGCCTTAAAGACTTATTGTACTGCTTACCATCACAAAAATATATACTGATGGATGCTCTATTTTTTAGAAAGGTGATAAATCTCAAATAATATGCGAGGGGAAGTATTTTATTCTTTGTGTCATCGGTATTTGTAGGTGAGAGTAAGCTTTTCTATATTATTTAATCCTAGAATCAAATACACAAAATAATGATGTGACAATCACCTGTTTAAATACATTATGGACTCATCATTTGAATTATTAAAATATAGAATCTTTTACAATGAAAATCATTGAATCTTTTCTTTGTAAAGGGATTCTATATTTTAGTGAGAAGATCATGTACAAATGATCATTTACTCATTCAAATCATGTCTCAAACTCATCAAGAAGATCAAAAATATTATCCAACCTCTTACACCATCATTTTTAGTTATCCAATATTATATAAATCATGAAAACAATGTTTAATGGTTATTTTGATCTTGTTTGTTTCATCATATTGATCATATTTCAACCATGTTGATCCCTACATTGAACAATGGTTGCTTAGTCATCATCTCTTGGAGGAGCTGGGAGAAACATGATTGTGGTGGAATATGATAAATATGTAGCTTGTTTCAAATACAAGCACTATGGGTGATCTAACGGTCCTAGTTTAAACCATCAAGGCCTGGGAAGTGATGGAAGGTGGTGATCATGTTCATGTTTGAATCTGGTGAATAGTACACCTAAAACATTTTCCCACATCAAAATATCCCCCTATTATTTATGCAATAAAATCCAAGTGTTGGGGGGCTCATAATTCTCCTCACCTCCTCTTGATACCACCCTGTATAGGTTCTATAGGTGTGATCTATGACCAACTCTTTTTGGGCTATTGGACCACATCATGCATGCCTCTGGGCAAGCCAATGGATTATATATGGCACTCTATGCCCCATACATGCTATCCCGGATGGTCCTTTTTGGGTGTGGTTGACCTAATGTCCTGTATATTCTCTTGGTTATCTTAGTAGGATGGCCATAATTTCTAAATAAACCTGAAAAAAATACATGGTTAAAACCCTTGTATACAATGTAATTCAATATGAAATTCATGGGCACCACCACACATATATCTCTAGTATACAATTCATTAATCCTATCTTAATTTATCTTCTAATATAAATCTATCTAACCATTTCTTCATATAAAACCCTTCATGCATTAATTATATGGCATGGTTCTCCTTCACGCCAACTATAATATTAAGCTTCCTCAAGTTAATACTTTCATGATTCTTATTAAACATTAAAATAATTCATGTTCATCAATTCCAATTAATTTATATATTTTTGGAATATAAATTCCAAAAGAACATAAAATCATCCTTATTCTTTGTTTTAAACAATGTTTCACTTATGAAACATGTATTTTGAACATATGATCAGTTTATCAATCATAAGAGCTAACAACATGAAAAATTTCACATGTGTGAGATCCAATTCTCTGACTCCATAACAATTCTCTTGGAATCACCATGAAGGAATCAATAACAATTCTATAGGAATCACCATAAATAAATCCATAATGATTCTCTAAGAATCACCATGAACATAATTGTATTAAAAACCTTAATATATTTCTTATAATTTCAAGACATGAGGACTCCATAAAACCTCCATTCACTTTGTATATTCGTCATTATATTGACATTAATATAATATTCATATTTAATTGATCATCATTTTCCACCGATGAAAAACATTTTAAAAAATACTATCCAAACACAAATTGGACTCCTCAAATCCAAATTTTTTTGGGTAGTATTCCTCTGTATCCTATTTGGATGGGAATAAAATCATACATATTTTAGATGGTGGGGGTGTAAAACTATGGAGGAGTCCTATTTAAGGTTTATATTACATGAAATTTGGGAATGTGGTGCTTTGAGATGGATTTATGGCTTTGAGAACCCACACCTATGGGGTCCCTTTGAAGGAAGATGAGAGGAAGATACATAAAAGGATTCTCTAATGAGACATGTATTTTATCATGAAGATTTCATGATCACTACTAACCTCTAGGCTCACATTATTCATGATCAGTATGAGAAAAAAGAGAGAACTTTTCTGAAAAATCATATAATCTCCTTCATCCCCTTGTGGACAAGTATTTGGCTATTGGATAGATAAGGGTCTTCACGGTTCCAATATCCTCTCTTTTTTTCATAACAAGGGGTCAATAATTATTCACCCATATGGATATGGACTTCCAAAATTTCTAGGGGATTTCTCTATGAGGGACTCCCTATTACATTTGTTTGAGAAGATGAGATAACACTACTACAAAATATTCCTTTAATAGTGATGTACATTATTTTCACTTATAAAAACCAATGATAAAGGGTACCTTCTATCTGTTGTTTTTAGAACTAATTAAGGGTACCTTTTATCTGTGTTTTTTTAGAAATGGATAAGGGTAACCTTTTATCAAAACTTTTCTTTAGTGAGAATATATTTTAAGATCCCATCCTTTTATAGATTTGTCTCAGACATTTTTAAAGGTACAATTTTGTTTTTTTGACTAGTTTTATTTTTGGTTATACCCCGTCGTGTGTTTGGGTAAATTTTATGAAAAATGGAAGTAAAAGTGGTTGTGTATGGTTGGAGGACTATTAGAGAAAATCATGTTCCCAGACCCATGAAACCCTGTGACGCTGGGCAATGGAGAATCACATAGATGGTATACTATTTTCTAATTTGTTTACCCTAAAAAGTGAAAGCATTATACTCTAAAAAAATTGATACACAGTTCGATCATGGTTAGGGAAAACCATGTACACCTTCCTACTAAATCATGCATTGTATTAATAATTTTCCAAAAATTAGTTATAAATCCACCAAATACTTTGAAACATCTCCCATTTTACCTATACTCAAACCATTAGGATTTTGGATGATTTTAGAGATTTCTGGAAGGATTCCAAATCCATCTGACCTAAATTCTTCATGATTCTATGCCTGAATCAATAATATTATCCTATAATGGTAAGTGAATCATGATTTAATATTTTCGATAGGTACTATTTTCTATATCCTTGCACTGCTCGATTTTGGGGAATTCATTGGGAAAATGTTCGTCAACGAATCGAGGTAGGTGGTCTAAAACTCAAATCCCATAGTCATGATTTTGATTATTCATATTCATGCTATATAATTTCTAGAGTTATTTAAAAATTTAAACCCCTAATTAAACTAATTAATGGGTAAAATTAATTAAATGTGATAATTGTTAGATTGTGAGATTTTGGGATTTGTAAAATTGATAATCAATTGTAGAAATTATTTATGGGAAAATTGACATTGTTCAATTGAGTAATTAAATTGGGAACTAATTATGTGATATTGATATCATGATTTGAGAAAATTAATTAGGGAATTAATTATGGTATATTGATTCCATGAATTGAATCATTAAATGGTGAATTAATTATGATATAATATAATAGTGTTCTTGAATAATTAATTGGTGAAATAATTAGTGGATGTTAATATTGTGAAATGATGAATTATTTTTCAAAATAATTAATGGTCTTGGATTAATTAATTTATGAATTAATTAATAGTATTTGTGAGTGTTAATTGAGATCAGAAGATTAATGTGATTAATCTTGGTCTGTGTGACAATTTGAAGACATGAGATAATGAGATATATATGAAGTTATGATAAGAATAAATGAATATACACAGTTTATTAATGTGGTTCTAGACATGAAAATATTTGTGGGTGATATACACACATATTTTTTAAATGGGGTTGTAGATGTGATTTTTGTACCAATGATTAATGTATCTACAAGGTTGATAAATGGGGTAAAATACAAGATGATCTAAACCAATGATATATGTGTATGATTGAGAATTGGGGTGATAGACATGACGTTCTATGACTATGGTGTATACGAATTTTTAGAATTGGGGTTCCCGACAAGAAGTTATATTCCCATTATATATATATATATATATTCATGATTAATAAATTAGGACTAGAAATAGAGTCCCCCCCCCCAAAAAAAAATTGGCATTGGAATATGTTTCCCAAGTGTATATAATAATGATATGTGAACTAAAAATGTTTCATGGTTCAAACCGTGTGTGGGTCGAAGTAGGTATTGAGGTATGAGTGACCTCAGGAACCTTGTGGTCTATATGGCTTAATAAATATTAATTGATACTGTGATAATTATTTATTTGGGAAATTTAATTATTTTTTATACAATTGCACACACTTATTATTGAATGGATATATTTTAGGTACCATTGGTGGTGTACTATAGAGTTATACTCACACCCTACTCGGGCTTCTTGATCAGTACCCAAATAGAGTTTATGGATACATGACAATCTAAGGTCAAAGGCCCATAATTAGATTCCTAATTGGTGATGGATCTTAGATGAGGGAACCAGTCGTGGGTTGAGACCCCCTAGGGAGTCTTTAGTGTCTTTATTTATGATTTTCATTTTAGAAACTTGATACTTACATTAGTATGGAGTGTTTTCTACATCAGTTGGATAATTTATTTTTTGTCTTGATTATCTTGAGATTTGGTATTATTTATGATTATATATGCATCGAAAAATTGTATATTTAATACCACAAGTATTTAACTCTGATTAAATAGGGTATATTCTCCCAATTATTGACATACCAGACCCTCGCTGCTAGTCGGTAGCCTCTAGAATATAGGGATGCATGCATGAAGTCAAGTGATCAACTGGTATGGGGGCACCAACATGTTGAACCTAAGTCGAGAAATTACAAAGTGGTATTGAAGGCCTAGTTTTATTTTCGTCTTCACTGTTATTACTATTTGGGAAGGGTGGATTGGAGACTATTTAGAGTCGAGCTTTGGTTATGAGATCATGCACGTTAGTAGAAAACCCATGTACGAGGGAAAAGTAATGTACTCCACTGGTATTGTTGTTATTTTTGTTTTTTGTTACAATTAAATATTATTTCTCCTTGGGTGATGAAATTGTGGAGTGATGTGATTGTTGTTTTTGAGATTTTTTGTTAATTGAATTGTGGCCCTAAATGGAATAAGATTTGTGTCTGCATGAATCACTCTAGGAACTCAAGATTATTTTCTGATAGTCTTCATTTTAGGAACACATGGGAATATGGGTTTTGGGTAAGTTGTTGAACTTGATATATTTTTTTGTCTTTGGGAATTGAATTTAAAATTATGAAATAATGTGAATAATTTGGTGTAAAATTAGAAAATTGAATACGAGGAATGTTAACACTTGTTAACCAGGACCTTGGTGTAGGATGGTTAAGGGTAGGTATAACGCCCATGTTTTTACCATGCAACAAGGATTAAGAAAAGGACTTTTTATGATTATTCTTGTTATGTAAATTTGATAATGTAGTGAAGTGATACCTAAGATGTGTTTTTGGAATTGTTGATTTATAACTCCACAATGATTCTTATTGAGGGGATGATTGGTGGATGTGGTCAGAGATGTTCTACTAGTAGTGGAACATGAGGCACCGATCATGTCGGGTAAGGAAGAAGGGGATAGGTTTTGAGAAAACCCCACTCACTTCATAAAATTCATGGATGGAGACCCAGGGTGGGTCATGAAGGGAATGTATAATCTGAAGAGAGAGTTTTAGTTATAGAACAATCCTACTTTAACATGAGAGGATAGACCTGAGAGATTTGAGTTCTGGGTTGACTTTATCGAGACAATGCTTGATCTTTTAGAGAACCCTCGTGATAAAATGTTCAAGTTTGATTATTATATGATATGAGGATCAACAATGTGCTAGTGGTATAATTATGAAAAAACTGGATAGACAGATAGTGTGATATTTAAGAACTTTTTTGAGAATTACTTGGATCACTTCTACTAAGAGACTTTATGGAAGGAGAGATAAATAGAGTTCATGTGGATGACTCATGGGGTTATGTCTGTGATGGTCTATACTGGATGATTTATAGATTTCTATCACATTACATTACCATTGGTGGAAGATGAGTCTATTTTAATGAAACAATTTCAGCATGGAATTATGTGTGAAATTAATTCTCAGGTGAATATCTTCAAGCTAAATAATTGTTCAAATGTTATTAATTGAGAACTCATATTATATGGGAACCAAAAGGTAACTTCCAGTGGAAGACATGTCGTTTCTTCTGTATTCTTAGAGGGAACATCTACTGAGAACATAAAGCATCTTTATGAGAACATTAGACCGAATAGTAGGAAGAAGAGTGGCTAGTCCGGGGAATCAGACATTTAGGATATGACCCAAGTACTTTTTTTACCAGTGTGGTCTGTTGGGACACTGTCGTAAACATTATCCCTAACCACATGTGGAGTTCCAATATTTTGGAAAGATAAGAAATATATAGGGGTTATGTAGGAAACTGAGATGGATGGATATTGATGGAGGAACTAGACAGAACCAGGGTACTGGATGGGGATCCTCTTCACCATATCAGTTTGGTTACAGGAGTTCTACTAGCCAAGGTAATTATGTAACGACCCAAAGTTTTCATTGGAAATTTCCCTTCTTATAAATATGTCACAAAATAACATGAAGAAAAAACATAATAAACTAATAAGTGCTATGTAGCTTTTAAACATAAGTTTGTCACTTCTGTGTTTGGAATTTCACAAATCTGATATACATGGTTTCAATCAGTAAGTTATTTGTAGTCTGATAAGAAAAACATAATTTTTGGTGAATACTAACATGCCCTTCTGAATAGTAACATACCCTTATGAATAGTGAATTATCCTAATGAATAGTAAACTTTCCTATGATAGTTGTAAAATAATATTCAAGTGAAATTATGATGTACCAATAATTTTTGAACAAGTAAATGAATGTTTCAAAACCGGGTTTTAATAATAAATTATGATTTAAATTAAATATTAAATTAATAATATTTAAAAAATAATTTTTAAAAAATGAACTTTATTTTTTTATTCTACACATCAAAAAAATAGTTAGGGTGAATTTTCGGGATTTTTCTAAAATACTTGAATTTTTTATGAATAGTTGAATCCGATAATTCACAATAAATGTTAAATAATGGATTAATTGGATCATTGATGATGTAAGACAAAATGGTTTAAGAAAACATGATAAATTTACTATACATGGTCATGTAAGACTCACTGTTCCTTATCTTATGGGGAATAAATAAATTAATGAATTTTATTTTGAGAAATACCTCCCCTCTTCCACTATAAAAACCACCCTTCACTCCCTCTTCTCTTCACTCCTCTCAAGCATTGTGCCTTGCCAATATTCATCCCAAATCTCTCCCTAAGATCCTCCCCAACTTTTAAATTCTCATAGCCTCTTCAAAATACCAAAACCTCTCCCATAAAGAGGTCCTCAAATGAGGAAGTCTCAAGAGGAAAATTCCTCTTTCCTTCTTTTAAGTTCGTTTCTTGTTGTTTATTTCCGCACCTCCCTTCACCCAAATGGTATGATAAATCCAGTATCATACATTTACTGTAATTTTGTTTTGATAATGTTATACTTCATTATCTTCTCTCCTTTCCTCACATTTTATTTGAATGAAATGAAAGCACCGTTTGAGATGGACTAATTTAGCACATTCAAGGACAACGGTTTATCAATTTATTTTATAATCATTAATTATGGTCATGAAATAATTTTTTATGGTTGAAACAGAATATTTATATTTAATATATCCTATTTTTATTCTATAATGTTTTTTACAAATGGTATTACGTTATAATTCAAAACATGTTCTTTGTAATCAAACCCACCAATTAACCAAAACTGTTGTCACTGTGGTTTTATATAATAGACCGACTTCAATATAAGTAACCAAATTAATTTTAAAACCATGTAATCTCTTAGATTTTCAATAATATCATATAACATCATTTCTTTACAACCACTTCCATATTTCATGTTTATCTGAACTTGAATATAAGTAACCCGATCTTTTAAAACCATGTAAACAAAGAGCCCGGACAATGAAATTGAACTGAATAACTAATCAAGAAGGCCATGAAAGAACAACAAAGGGTTATAATAAGTCAATTAAATATATAATAGGTTCTTTAATTGTTAATTAACATGTCTAATTTGTTTATTCAGGTCTTTAATAACATGTGGTGAACACCGACTAATTTAAGGTAAGAGATCCTCTTCTTTTCACTCTTAATCAAGATTGTTCTCTATGCTATGCCTTTTTGTGTAAAACCAAGTGATGGGGTATATTTTCTCAACTACCCATAATTCCCTAATATTTTATAAGTTGTGAGAAATTCCTTATCACTCTCATAAATCCCTCTTAGTTACACCCGTTACCATGCCGATAAACAGTAATGGATTCTACCAGAACTTCCTTTATTCCATCGGGTTGCTCTATCTTTATTTTTACCAAAATGTAGTTGTATTTTCTTTTAATGTAAAACTTATAAATTCTGTTAATATGTTCTAGAATAATCTTCCAAGATCCATCTCACATTCTCTTTCGGGGATATACATGCATTTAGTGAATCCATCCCCAATACTTCCCAATAAGAACAGTCGTTTTAAAGGAACATCCTGAATTTTTTTTACCCGATTTGAAGTGCACTATATCCAATATTTTAAGACACCATTGAATTTATAAAATCAGTAATTTTGTTATTAAAACCTTCCTGGTTCAATTCTGGTTTTATATAAAATAATGTCCTCTTTACCTTTTTAAAAGATCTATAGTATTTTCCATAAACCCGCACAAAAATGTTTTAATACTAATGTTTATCAAATAATTATCTTATATGTTGACACTTATATTTGTAACCACATACAATATTATATGTCTATATTACCTTATTAACATCCATGTATGTTCTAATACCTTTCTTTCATGGACACTTTCATGATACACACACTGGTTATGCATTATGTCATGATTGTGGTACCCAATTCTCTCCATGTGTATCCTTATGTTTATGAATGATTGATTATGTATGATTATTTATGTGGAAAGAATATTTATGATGAAATAATTTTTATGTAGAAATAATATTTTTGTGGCAATAATATTCATGAAAATGTTGTTATGGGTGCGCCCAGATGGCACTCCAATGCATTGGGTAAGGTTAAGTCTCATGAGATGCGATATGAAACGGGATTGGCGGTTATCCTTGACTAGTACTGAAATGTGAAATGGGATTGCCGGTTAGCCCTCATTCTTAATTAAATAGGAAATGGTATTGGTGGTTATCCATGACCCAAACTAAAGAAATTTTTTTATGATTCTACCACATCAATATGATTCCATGTTTATATGATCCTATGCTTATATGATATTATTTCATATGTTTCATGCTTTGGATATCATTATATCTTGGCTCCTAAATCATGTGCTTAAGATATAGCCTTATGTTCATTCCCTTACTTGGGTTTTTAGCTCATCACTTTGTTCATCTATTCCCCAGGGTACCCTATGCCGATGTAAGGGCTCAATGGAAGTTATGAGCTCATTATAGAGATTAAATAATGAAGAGTTTTTTAGCCCCATGTTTTATGTTTTATGTACCTAGTCTTCCAAGACATTAGACTTAAGAATCCTTATCTTTTACTGTGATGATTAATTATGCATAAAATAATGTAATTTTTTATGTAAAAGGCTAGGGTCTCAATAGTTGGTATCATAGGATGGTCTAGTTATTTTCGAATATTCGAAATAGAGCACCATAGTGAGAACCTTAAGAATGAGATGAAGTATAATACAATAGCCCTAAATTTTGGTATGTATAGAGTGAGTGGTTTATCAGGAAAATACATCCCTGTCTGGATACAAGCTCGTAGAGGCGGCTCTGGCACAGATGTATCTAGGAGTGAAAACTTCGACAAGGAGGTTCGTGCTTGACCCGGGGTATCCTGATACAGGACAATGAGCCTTGATGCACTCTTGGTTATGACACTCTTAGGGGATATTATTTGATAAATTCATGATCTTAGTACAAACCATTATTAAGGGACAAAAAAATCACATAATAATATAAGTCATAAAATAGATTGAGGATAACCTAGGTTTTATCCTAAGGAATCACAAGTTAGTATGTACTACTTATTTATAAGTTAATACTTTTCTGTTCAAAGTTTCCCTTTGATGCTAAATAGATAAGTATTCAAGACCTCTAATTATACATTCTTTTTCTTAGTTAATGGATGGAAATATAAGAACACATTCCAACAACCAATGTGATATGCAATGTGAATATTTCCCTAGTGATATGCCTAATATGACGGAAGTAGGTGCTCAAAACTTCATGACAGTACTTTGTCATCTGGGTAGAGTTATGAATAATAACTTGAATTGTGTGGAATTACCCCCTCCTCCAAGGAAAGATCATGTAGCCATAGAATCCATCATGCTTCAAAGGCCTCCCATGTTTATCAGATCTTCAGGTCCCCTACTCACGGAACAATGGATTAACTCCATTGAAAAGATATTATCCATTATCCAGTGCTCAGAAGAAGAAATGGTTGTACTGGAAGTCTATCGTTTAGACGGGGAAGCTAATCAGTGGTGGACATAGATCAAGAATTCAAAGTCCCAAGAATAAATTGATTCCATTGATTTGGATGAATTCAAGAGGATATTTTTTAACAAATATTTTCCTTGACCCCTTCGTCTCAAGATGTAAATAGAGTTCCTCAGACTCATGAAGAAGGAAGATGAGTCCATGGGGGTGTATGAATAAAACTTTACACGGATTTCAAGGCAAGACTATGGCTTTGTCATGAACACAAAAAAGCATGGTGGATTGCTTCTTTATAGTACTAAAGCTGAGTCAACAAAAAGTGTTGTCAATTCAAGACTTCAACAATTATGAGGATATTTTCCAATGTGCCCTCAAGGTGGAAATGAAGATTAGAGACTCTCAGTTGTCTCATGGGCCTAGTAACAAGAAGAGGAAAATGGAAAACAAAATGGGTGTTTCATCAAACAAATCCCATGATGGAAAGAAGCATGACTTTTCCTCTTTCAAATATTATGGGAAGAAGCATCCAAGTAACTGTTTGAAGGGAACCAATAATTTCTTCAAATGTGGAATATTTGGCGATCTGGCCAAGAAATGACGAAGGGATATGAAAAATCCCACTAATGTTGAAGAAAAAAGGAAGGTTCATATCAACACATAGAATGCAGTGTAGTGTTATAACTAAAAGTATAATTGTCATTATGCGAAAAATTTCCCTAAGCTGAGGGTTGTTAGAGGCAATCAACAACAACTTCCAAGGAAACACAGAAGTTCTTATGTTATCACTACTTCTAAGGTGGAGCCGGACAACGGTGTGGTGACAAGTATGCTGGTTATTCATCTAGGAATATCAGACGTACTATTTGATTCTGGTTCTATTCATTCTTTCATATCTTTCATGTTTAGTATAACTATTCAAACACAACCTCAAAATTTTTAGGAAAAGTTATTTGTGAGAACAGAAATGGGGAAATCGTTGCGTCAATGGTTTATAACTCATCCCTATTTAATATTTATGGACTGAACCTCCCAGAAAATCATTACATACTTCCTTTAGTGGAGTTTGATGCAATCTTAGGCATGGATTGGATATCTTTGTACAAAGACAAATCAACTGTTAGGAAAGGGAGATCACTTTTCACACCTCGAAGCATCCTCTAAATCTTTACAAGTGGAAGGAGGAACATGAGTCTCCTTTAGAATCTTTTTCCCAAGTGTGGATATAGTTGACTTATGAGAAATCATATCTCACTCAAATTATGTAGACAAAGGAGAGAATAATACTTGAAAACATGGCCATCGTGAGGGATTAAACTGATGTATTTTTTGAAGAGTTTCTTGGTCTTTCTCCTAGCCGAGAGGATGAGTTCTCAATTGAACATATCCCTAGATCTCTGCCTATCTCAAAGAAACCATATATAATGGCCACCGTAGAGCTAGAAGAGCTGAAGAAGCAGTTACAAAGGAATGTGGAGAAGGGTTTTATATGCCTGAGTGCTTCACCATGGGGTATTCTAGTCCACTTCGTCTAGAAGAAGGACATATCAATGCGCCTCTGCATTGATTATCGTGAACTCAATAAAATCACAATAAAGAACATGTATCCTCTTCCATGGATAGATGAATTGTTCGATCACATTTTTTAGGGGTAGTTAGTTCTCTACGGTGGACCTTTAGTCAGGATATCACAAACTAAAGGTGTGGAAGGAATATATTCCCAATATTTCCTTTCGAATAAGGTATGGACACTATACGTTCATAGTGATGCCCTTTGGACTCACTAATGATTCGTGGATTTAATTAATATAGTCTTTAGATATTACCTTGAAAATTTGTGGTAGTCCTTATTGAAGATATTCTGATATACTCCAAGAGCAAGGAAGAACATGAGAAGCAATTAAAAACTGTGTTAAATACTTTGCAAAGAGGGATGTTTTATGAAAAGTACAGTAAATGTGATTTTTGGATAGGGGAAGTATCCTTCTGGGGAATGTTCTCACCAATAATGGGATATATGTGGACCCTTCCAAGACTAATGCAATTAAAGAGTGGCCCAATCCAACATCTGTAATGGAGATCCGTTTCTTTTTGGGTCTAGCTGGGTAGTATCGATGATCCGTGAAGAAATTTCCAGGATTATCAAACTAAATGACCAAGCTGAAATGGAAGGGGGTAAAGTTTGTCTCGACCAAAAAATGTGAGGTAAGATTCAATGAGCAAAAGATAAGGTTGATCACTACACATGTACTCACATTTCCCAAAAGTGGAGATTTTTTTTTGTGATATACAATGATGCTTCAAAGAATGGCTTGGGATGTGAACTTATGAAAAATGATAATGTGAAAGGCTACGCCTCACAACAGTTGATGATCCCGGAGCAGTACTACCCAACGAATGATCTAGAGCTGGCAGCTGTGATTTTTGCCTAAAAAATCAGGCGGTACTACCTTTATGGTGAGAAGTTTGACATATACACCAACCACAAGAGGATAATTTATATATTCACACAAAAGTATCTCAACATGCAGCAAAATAGATGGTTACATCTAATTAAGGATTACAATTTCTCGATTCACTATCATCTGGGAAAGGTAAACTAGGTGGCTGATTCTCTAAGTAGAAAAGAACCTACTACTCTATCCATGTTACAGATTGAGAAAGACCCTAACTTCTTGGATATGAAAAGGATGGATTTAGAAATCATAAGGGAAGGGGATACATCCTACCTTTCCAAAATGATTGCACAACCATCCATTCAAGAGAATATTAAGGACGAACAAAGGGATGATGTGGAGTTACAAAAGATGGTCAACGCAGTAAAGGAAGGGAATCTGCAAGAGTTATATATCAATGATGATGGTGTGACTTGGTTTGGAATGCGGATTTATGTGCCTTCATCAACCAGGATAATGAAATAGATATTGGACAATTCACATAGCTGAACATTATCTATCCATCCTGGGAGTACCAAGATGTATCATGATCTCCAAGAACACTTATGGTGGGACAACATGAAGAATGAGATTGAGGAATATATATTAAGGTGTTTGGTATGTCAGCAAGTAAATGAAGAGCGAAAAAAATCTAAAGGGATGATGCAACCAATGCCTATACCAATGTGGAAATGGGAGAATGTCACAATGGACTTTGTCATGGGTATCCTGAACACGTCGAAGGTAAATAATATGATATGGGTTTTGGTTGACCGACTCACCAAGACATCCCATTTTATTTCTATTCGGGAAGACCTCTCACTTGAACAACTTGTAAAAATATATGTGAAGGATGTGGTGAGATTTCATGGTGTTCCACTCTCAATTTTCTTTGATCATGATCCAAGATTCACACCTAAATTCCGGAGGAGTCTTCAACACACTTTGAGTACTGAATTAAATTTCAGCACGACTTATCACCCCCAAACTAAAGGCCAATCTGAAATGACTATTCAAATGCTTGAAGATATGCTAAGATCCTAATATCTAGAAATAAAAGGTGTATGGGATCAGCATCTCCTAATGGTTGAGTCTCATACAACAATAGATTCCACTCGAGTATTCAGATGTCACCTTATGAATCTCTCTATGGAAATCGATGTAGAACTCCAATCTATTGAGATGAATTTGGTGAACGACAGATACATGGACCTGATATTGTGCAATAGATGACGAAGAAGGTTCAAATTCATCCAGAATAACATCAAATCTACTTAGAGATGGAAAAAAGGTACACTAACAACCGTCGAAGGGACTTGGAGTTCGGCGTTTGAGATAAAGCCTTCCTTAAAATATCACCATGGATGAGAGCCATGCGGTTTGGAAAGAAAGGGAAGCTAATGCCAAGGTACATTGGAGCCTTTGAGATCCTTGACCATATATGAGTCATGGCTTATCATTTTTTACTTTCTCATAATATGACTTGAGTTCATGATGCGTTTCACGTATTACTCCTGAGAAAGTACATACCTGATCCCTCCCATGAACTAAACTCAGAGGTGGTGCAGCTGGAAGATGATCTCTCTTATGAGGAGCAACAAGTGAAGATTCTGTAACGAAGAGATAAGTTTTTACGCAACAAGACAACCAACCATATCAAAGTGTTGTGGAGGAACCAAAAGTTTGAAGAAGCTACTTGGGAACTGAAGGAGGCGATGAAGGAGAAGTACCCCCACCTGTTTATGGCCTAGAATGTTAAATGAAATTTCCAGGGGGAAATTTCATAAGTGGGGAAGAATGTAACGACCCAAAGTTTTCAATGGATATTTCCCATATTATAAATATGTCACAATATAGCATGAAAACAAAACATAATGAACTACTAAGTGCTAAGTGTCCTTTAAACATATGTTTGTCACTTCTGTGTTTAGAATTTCGAAAATCTGATATACATCGTTGCAATCAGTATGTTATTTGGAGTCTGATAAGAAAAACACAATTTTTTGTGAATAGTAATCTAACATTATGAATAGTAACATAACCTTATGAATAGTGATATACCCTAATGAATAGAAACCTTACCTATGATAGTCATAAAATAATATTCAATTTAAATTATGATGTACCTATATTTTTAGAATAAGTAAATGAATGTTTTAAAACTGGTTGATAAAAATAAATTATGATTTTAATTAAATATTAAACTAATCATATTTAGAAAATTATTTTTTAAAAATGGACTTCATTTTTGGATTCTACACATCATAAAATGGTTAGGGTGAAATTTGGGGAATTTTCTGAAATAATTGAATTTTTATGAATAGTAGAATCCGATAATTCACAATAAATGCTAAATAATGGATTAATTGAGTCATTGGTGATGTTCTACTGATGTAAGACCAACTAGTTCGGGATCACATGATAAATTTACTATTATTGGTAATGGAAGATTGACTATTCCTTGTATTGTGGTGAATTAATAAATTAATGAATTTTATATTGAGAAATGCATTCCCTCCTCTACTATAAAACCCCCCTTCTCTACCTCTTCTGTTCACTCCTCTCAATCCTTGTGCCTTGCCAATATTCTGCCCAAATATCTCCCCAAGATCCTCCTCCATGTTAAAAATCTCATATCCACTTAAAAATACAAAAACCTCCCCCCTTAAGAGGTTCTCAAAGGAGGAAGTCTCCTGAGGTGAATTCCTCTTCCCAATTCCTTCTTTTATTTTAAGTTCGTTTTTTTTTGTTTCTTTCCACACCTCCCTTCACCCAAATGGTATGATAACTATAGTAGCATACAAGTACTGAAATTATCTTATGCTTATGGGAAATGAAATCACCGTATGAGATGTGCTAATTTATCACATTCAAGGAAAACAATTTATCAATTTTTTATTATAATCTTTAATTCTGGTAATGAAACCATTTTTGTTATGGTTTAACCAAAATATATATATGTAATATATCCTATTTTTATTCTGTAATATTTTTGTACAGATGGTATGAAGTTATAAATCAAACCATGTTCTTTGTAATCAAACCCACTTATTAACAAAAATGGTTGTCACTGTGGTTTTATATAATAGTTCGACTTCAATATAAGTATCCAAATTAATTTTAACACCATTTAATTTCCTATATCTTCACTAATATCATATAACTTAATTTCCGGTCATCCACTTCCATCTTTCATGTTTATCTGAACTTGAATATAATTAAACTGATCTTTTAAAACCAAGTAAACAAACGAACCCAAACAATGAAATTGAACCTTATAACTAATCAAGAAGGCCTTGAATGAAATAAAAAGGGTTATAATAAGTCAATTACATATATAATAGTTTCTAGAATTATGAATTAATACGCCTAATTTTTTTATTCAGTTCTTTAAAAAAAGTTGAGAAATCCAACAGATTTAAGGTAAGGGATCCTCTCCTTTTCACTCTTAATCAAGATTGTTCTCTATGATATGCCTTTTTGTGTAATACCATGTGATGGGGTATATTTTCTCACCACCCCCATACTTCCCTAAGGATTTATAAGTTATGAGAAACCCCTTATCTCTCTCATAAATCCCTCTTAGTTACACCCAATACTATGCCGATAAATCGTAATGGATTCCACCCGAACTACCTTTATTCCATCAAGTTGCTCTATCTTTCATTTTACCAAAATGTAGTTGCCTATTATTTTTATGTAAAAATTCTATATTCTGTTTATATGATACAAAATCATGTTCCAATATCCATCTCTCATTCTCATTCATGGATATACATTCTTTTAAGTGAATCCATCCTCGATACTTCCCAATAAGCACACTTGTTTTAAAGAAACTTCCAGAATTTTTATACCCAATATCATGTGCACTATATTATCTATTTTAAAACACCATTTTCTTCATAAAATAAGTAATTTTATTATAAAAACCTTCTTTGTTAAATTCTGGTTTTATATAAAAGAACGTCCTCTTTGCTGTTTTAAAAGCACTATAGTATTTTCTATAAAATCGCACAAAATGTTTTAATGCTAATGTTTCTCAAATACATTTCTTATATGTTGACACTTCTATTTACACCAAATACCGTGTTATATGACTATATTACCTTGTAAAAATCCATGTTTTTTCTGATCCCATTCTAATCCCAAATGGTGGAATAGATTTCAATACGTGGAAGCAGATCTTGTGTGTTCTCTAATATTGACTTGATATCAAAGTTTCATTAGTTGATAGGTTGGAAATCTAATATACCAAGAACTACATTTAGAGGTAGGTATGGTTTATATGAGTTCTTTGTAATTCCTTTTGCATTGGAAAACACAAAATTATGGTTTATGGACTTTCCGAATAGAATCTTCTATCAAAACCTATACTAGTTCGATTTACTATTTGTGGATGTCATCATTGTGTACTCCAAGACTCGTGACGACCATGCCCGAAATATTGACATCATACTGAGTAATTTGAGAGGGAATTAGCTATATTTAATGCTATCTATGTGGCAGTTTTGGATTTATTAGGTACACTTATTAGGTAAAATTATCTTGGAAGGAGGTGTATATGTGGACCCAGAGAAGGATCAGGCGGTGGTTTCTTGGGAGAATCCCAAGAAATTATTTGATATCCATAGATTTCTGGGGATAGCTGGATATTAATAAAGATTCAACTAGGACATTTCCCATTTGTTAGTACCACATCAGGCTTGACCAAAATGGGTAAAAGGTTTTGTTGTTTAGTATCATGTGATAATGCCTTCAAGGGGTTGAAGAAGTGATTGACAATGGAACTGATCACGATCCAACCTGAGTGAGGAGAAGACAATACAGTATACTGTGACTCTTCTGGTATTAGACTCTGAGTTATGTTGATGTAGGGAGATCATATTTTAGTGTATGGTTCCTGGAAGTTGAGGCCCCAAGAACAGAACTACCATACACATGACCTCAAGTGAGAAGTAGGGGTTTACACTCAAAGATATTGGTAGAATTATCTTTTGGGAGAGAAGTTTACAATGTTTACAAATCACAAGAGCCATAATTATATCTTCTCACATAGATATTTAAATCTCTGGTTGCATATATGGGTGGAGTGTATGTAGTCATTTAATTTTGATCTATTGTATATTTTCATGAAGGGGAACATTGTTATTGATTCTTGGAGTAGGAAAACTCAGCCTCATGTAGTAGAGGAGTCTAGTGTTGAGTTAAGGTTGATGGATTTGCTAGTTGATATGAACATTGTGGTTCATTAGAGTTAGGATAAGATGACACTCATATTAGTTTTTAAAGGATTATATACTTTTTTTATAGATTAGGGACAAATAGTGTGAGGATCTAGAGTGGTTGGACATTATGGAAAGTCTTGAAGGTGGGGAGACACCATTAAACTAGAGAATAGATGAGGACGAGATTATCTATATTAATAATTGAGTTGTTGTGCCTATGAGAATGCGAGATGAACTAATTTGGAAATTTCATTCCATGAACTGGTTGGTACATCTAGATGTCATGAAAATGGACCGAGACATACGATAACGTTTTTGGTGGTTGGGCATTAAAAAGGGGAAAGTATGGTTGATGACCGGATGATACACCTACCAAAAAGTGAAGGCAGAGCCTCAACGACCTGAAGGTTTTCAGTAGTCATTTCCCATTATGAAAAGGAAGTGAGATGAAATAAATATGGATTTTTTAGAGTTTCATATGATGAATCATAGGAATAATTCAATTATATGGGTTATTGTAGATAGACTGATGAATGAAGAACATTTCGTTACTATATGGGAGACTTTCTCAGTGGAGTAGTAGAGAGATTTGTATGTTCTTGCGATTGCCTATCTTGCAAGGGGTTCCGTGGACTTTTGTTTCATATCATGACTCATGTATCACATAATTCATTAGGAATGGCTTTTAGAAAGTGATCAATACATATTTATTATTGAGTATATATTTTATCTAAAAATTATGGGTATTCATACCATACTATAATGGTTCTTGAGGACATGTTATGATCTTCTGTCCTTGACTTTGGTGAGTCTTGGTAGAAATGAAAGGCCTTAGTGAGGTTTTCTTATAAGAATAGTTATTATGATACTATATAGATGGAACCATATGAAGGTATTTATGGAAGGAATTGAATATTTATACTATGATGAATGAAGGCTAGTGAGTATGAGTTATTGGGACCGAGTCTTGTGCAGGGGAAGTCAGAGAAAGTTTAACTGATTTAGAAACATATGGCTATAGATCAAAGTAGATAGAAGTATAATGATGATTGATGGTGAATACCCACAGAGTTTACATGGGTGATCATGTATTTTTCAATTGAATCTTAGATTGGGTCACCATATGATATGAAAATAGGGAAACATAGCTCCCAATTTTATGGTACCGTTTGAGGTTACAGAGAGAATTGGGCGGGTGGAAAACTGATAGGATCGTCTAAAGAAATATAGTGTTATGCATGATTTTTATCATGTATCAAAACAATGGAAGTATCACCCCTATCCTTATCAAGTGATCGATGTGGATGAATTTGACCCTAAGATAGATGATTCATTTGAGAGGAATCTTCTACATGTGTTAGATCTCACTGAAAAAGTGTTTCGAAGAAAGACCACACTAATAGATCATTTATTTTAGAAACATGGACGTGTATAGGAGGGAACATGTAATTGGAGAATTATTTGAGGGATTAGTGGCACACACTTTTTGAATCATAATCTTAGAGATGTTTTGGAGTTCAACTCCAAGATTAGATTTTATAAGAGGAGGAGTATGGAAGATCCTAACCTTTTTTGATGTTTTCATTGAATTTTATATAGGTACTCGTTTATAGTAAATTTCAATTAGTTTGTACCCTAGGTTTTGTTTGGATGAATTTTAAGAAAGGTTTAAGAAAAAATGGTTGTTCATATTTGGTGCATGGTCACAGAAAACATTGCATTATAGCTTTAGAAACCATGCACCACCGGACAAAGGGGAATCACATTACTGACTAATGGTTTTCCAAATTATGCACCTAAAAAGAGAAACAATGAACCTCAAAATAAATAGGCACACTTTATGCTTATAGTTAGGGAAAAAAATTCACCCCTACATAGGAAAACGTGCATGATATTTTTAATTTCTTGAAAATTAGTTTTAAATCCACCCAAACCCCCCCAAAACTTCACCCATTCAAACCGAACTAGGTCCCTTATGATTTTGAACAATTTCAGAGATTTCCAAAGGGAGTCCAATGCAATTCGACCACTATTCTCCCTGATTAGAAGCTTGAATCAAATATCTTCTCCTATCCCAGTAAGTTAATCCTATCTCATATCTTTCATATTTAGCCTCCTTCATTCACTTGTTCTCTTTGTGGAATTTATCCTCTTTTTTTCTAGATGTAGATCTAGAATTAGTATATCTAGATCTAGGCCTGTAGAAATATATCATGATTAAAGAGATAATTATTTTTTAATCTTTATTTATTATTTTAGATCAAGATTTTGATCTACATCATTGTGATGCTTGAATTTTAATGATTTCCATTGGGCGAACATTCATCAACGAATCAAGGTAGGTGGTCTAAAAAAATCTCATAGTCATGATTATGATTATATATATTCAAGATATAGAGTTTCAAGAGTTTTTTATCAATTGAAAACCCTAATTTAATTAATTAATTTGGTAAATAAATTAATTTTAATAATTGTGAAATTGTGAGATTTTTGAATTGTATGATTAATTGTGGAAATTATTTATGAGGAAATTAAGATGGTTGAATTGAGTTATTAATTATGGAACTAATTATGGGATATTGAAATCATGATTTTAGATAATTCATTTGGGAAATAATTATGGGATATTGATACCATGAATTGAATAATTACTGGGTGAATTAATTATGAGATACTATTAAAGCGTGCTTGAATAATTAATTGGTGAATTAATTTTTGGGGTGCTGATATTGTGAAAAGATTAATTAATTGTCAAATTAATTAATGCACATTGATTAATTCATTTATGATTTAATAAATAGATGTCGTGATGGTAAATTGTGAAAAGAATATTAATTTATTTAATATTGGCTAACATGATAATTTGAAAAAAGAGGTACTGATATATATATGATGTTGTGGTAAGAAATGATGAATCTTTATATATGATAAACGAGGTACCATAAATGAAGAAATACACTAGTGATATACAAAAATATTTTTTAAACGGGGTGCTAGACATGATGATTTTCACTAATGATTGTTATATCTGCATGGTGGATAAATGGGGTGCTATGAATTATGATCTACCCTAATGATATATGTGCATGATTGAGAATTGGAGTGTTAGAAATGATGTTATATTCCCATATTTTAGATGTATGATGATAGCTTCAGTGATGGAAATTAAGTTATTTTCCCATGTTATATATATATATATATTCATTACTAATAAACAGAGACTAGACATGGAATTCTACACCCAAAAAAAATTGATTGTAATATGTTTCAAAGTGTCCATATTAATGAAATCTGGATTGGAAATGTAAGAAGGTTCAAACCTGGCATGGGCCAATGAAGGTATTGAGGTACAGGTGTCCGAGGGAACATGGATGTCTATGTGGTTTAAAAAAATAAATTGATAACGTGACAACTATTTATTTATGTATTGTAATAATTTTATTATACAACTACATACACATTCTATTTATTTGATTTGTTTTAGAAACTATTAGTGGTGGCCTTGTGAGTTGTACTCACACCCTTATCAGGTTGAATGATTGGTACCTGAAAAGAATTTATGGAAGCAGAACACGCTATGAGGAAGGGCACCCAATTAGAATTCTGATTGGGGATAGAGCTTATAGGTGGAACTAGATGTGGTTTGGGAACCTCTTGGGATTCATCAGTGTATTTATTTGCAGTTTTCATTTTAAAATTGACACTTACATTAGCAAGGCATGTTTCTTACTTCAGCGAGATATTGTATTTCCTTCTTGATTATCTTGAGATTTGGTATAGTTTATGATTACACATTCTTCTGCAAATTATTTATTTACATCAGATGGTATGTTACTCTGATAAAAGTGGATATAGTCTCCTAATGATTAAATTACCAGAAACTCGCTTCTAGTCACTAGCCTCTAGCATACAGGGAGGCGCGCTTATGGTAATGTGACTATCCATCTTAGGGCACCGGTGTGTGGCACCCGGTTCAGGATGTTACATAAATTGTAAAATTTCCCAACACATATTTTTTATCACTAATAAGAGGTACAACTTATAAGCACTTAATTTTTAGATATGATAATGGGTATCCTTTATCATCACTTTTTTAGCGCTGATAAAGGTTCTGAATAAAATTAGATAATTAAACAAATAAAATTTGAAAATGATAAAATATAAAATAAATAATTATTAATAAAAATATATAAATTTAATATACTATATATAAATTATAAATACTAATAAATATTATATATTAAATATATATAAATTTTAAATTACATTATTAAACAAATAGAAATAAAAAATGGGTAAATTATGAAAAATATTAAACATTTTATCAATTAAATAATTATTGGTAAAAATGAATAAATTTAATATTCATATTAATATATTATAAATATTAATAATCATATATATTAAAAATAGATATATTGACTGTATGTAATATTTGATTAATTATAATTATATAATACAATATATTAATGCTTTACATTAAATAAGTCATATATATAGTGAAGAAATATTTATAATTAAAAATTAATATGAATTTAAAATACTAACTAATTACATCAGGTACTCGACAAAATTTAATATCGTTTGATTTTAAAATTTAACATATATCATTCCTGTGTTTTATTTATTTCACATACATATATGAAATTAATGAATTTTTTTATACAACTAAGTGACACAAATATTTACTCAATTAATGAAATATTATATAGAAACACATACACATAATATTTACATAATTTGATTAATTTTTTCCATTTAATTTAGAATTCTTTATAACATGATACATTTAATATATTCTGTCTCTTAGTAGGTAAATTTTATTTATTTATTTTTAATTTGATAATAGTTAGGAATAAATTAATTTTTAATATATTTTTTTAGTTTTATTTTTTGGGGAATTTAATCATTTTAAATTATTTATTTAAATTTATTTATTTTATATGTTTTAATATATTCAATATATTTTCATATTTATTTTAATATATATCCATATTTTTTAATTACATAAATTTAATTAGTAAAACATATCCATTTTTCCATATTTTTAAAGTATACTCATTTTTACATCTTCAATTTCTCTCAATTTTAACATGCATGGATTTAAGATTATATGTTCATTAATGATGATAAAATTAATTTTTTTAAAATTTATAAATAAATATATTTATAAATATATATTTACTGTATTTATTAATTTATATATATAAAATTATAAAAAAAATATTTTAGAAAATATTGGTATAATTATAAATAAATAATTATATTATATTAATTAATTATGAATTCATAATAAGTTTTTTAAACAATTAATATATCTATTATATATATATTAAATACAGATATGTAATGATATAAATATATAAATATATAAATTATTTAAATTATTTATATAATTATATAATTAAATAATGATAAAATTATAATAAATATATCAAAATAATGAATATATTCACCATATTTATATTTATTTGTTATATATATAATTATATAAATATATTTAATTCTCTAATTATGTTTTAAATAAGAAAAATATAATAAATATATTCAAATAATGAATATATCTAATATATTTATATTTCTAAACATTTATTAAATATGTATGTAATTATATATATATATTTATATTTATATTAATTATAAATAAATAATTATAATTTTTTAAAAAGTATTTAAATACTAATAAACTTATATTTATATATTTAAATAATTAAAAAATGGTAATAAATAAATATAAAATTTTATAAATATATTTTCAATTTTTTTATTTATAATAATAATTATAAATCCTCTATCAACAGTAAATTTTTAATGGTGATAAATATTCCTCTTATCAATGCTTCTTTACCACTGATAAAGATGGCTTTTTAACACATTTTTAGCGTAGATAAATGTCAATCTTTATCAGTGCTAAAACAATACTGATAAAGATTCCTTTTATCAGTGTTTATAAATTTAACACTGAAAATATGGATCTTTATCAGTTATTTTTTAGAAGTATTGAAAAAGTGTCCCCAATCAATTTAATAACACTAACTACAATTGAATCAAGGACGATTTTGAAGCTATCCAAGGAAGCCACCTTCTGTCTTCGCTACACCATGTTGAATCCAACCTTGAATCACGTCTCGAAAAAATCCAAGGTGTAAATACAAGGCACAAATGAATCAAGGCATGGATAATCTATGGCTAGAAAGAATCTAGGATTTGGAAAGCGATATCTCTATTTCTCTTTGATGAATCAAAGCTTCAATCAAATGCATGTTAATTTTTATCCTTATCCACACTCATTTTTCTTGTTTGGCGATGTCACTTATCATTTTTTTTGTTCATTATCTCATTATATTCATCATTCATTTCTACATTCAGGATTGAAATATTTTTCTTTCATTCCTAATTACTACGACTACTTCCATTGCAAATACCATATATATTTGAATCATTTCAATGCTAATTGAGTTTAAAAAATGTGTGTTCAATGTCTATAAATATTTCTTCATCTGATTCATTTCCCACCTAAACATATCCTTCCATTGTCCCTTTATAATTTATAAATTGTTCAAAATATACAATTTAATATATCAAATTTTATTATAGAAATTTCAGTGACACATAACCCAAGGTTTCTTATTTTGAACCATGTATAGTCTAGTTTTTCTAGAACTGGATGCTTATAGTTTTTAAGCGATTTTATCAACTAGCTGGAATCTATTTGTGGAAAAAATAGTTATCCAATGTCTACTAGCCTCATTGTAAATATTGTTGGGTCCTTCATAAGTATTCATCAACTAGTTATTCAATAATTTACTTTTTAAACATGTAGCTCACATGAAATTAGTTTCATTACAAAAAGTATATTAAAAAATAGATGGTATATTTCCATTTTGATATAGATTTATCAAGATGATTAGATGATATTAGGATTTTCATTCCCTAGATAAAGTTATTTTAGTATAAGAATCGTCCATGAAATACTATGGGGGTATGATCAATCTTTTTATCTTTTTGAAAAGACAATAATTTTACTAATTCTAGATTCTCCAATTTAACATAAATTTCAAATAATTTCATATTAAAATAATTTTCTCATTCTCATTTATTTTTATTTTTTCTTTATAATATATTCTTATCTCTCTAATTATATATTCATGAATTTCTCTATATTGTTTTAGTAGATGTTTAATCTCTTTAATCCTTTTGCCTCAGGTCTCCAGTTAGGCATCTTTATTAACAATTTATTATTTTAATTTGGGGTTTGTCTCCACATGATATTTCATTTAATATTCCCATTCTCTAATTATTTTTGGACATAAATTTTTTAAAATTGGTTCATTATTATTTGAATTCCCAAATCATTATATTTGTTTTTCCTACTTGTTTCTAGATATTAAAATAGATTTATACCCTTTATTTAAAAATCTTATCCATTCATTTATTTTCACCATCTTAGTCAGTGATCTCCTACTAAATAGTTCTAAAAATTCCAAATATATTAGTGACTATTTGATTGAAAATGTTATTTAGGGTCTTTATTAAACAAGTTTGAGACTATTCGTATTATTCTATATAACTTTATTTCAATTTCCATTTTGAAAAACAGTTTTAACATCCATTTAATGAAATAACAAATTATTTATCCAATTCCAATAAAAATAATTCCATTATTGTCGTAATTTGAACTAAATGGGTATAATTATAAAAAAACTAATCGATACCATTTTTTTGAAACATTTTATTACCAATCCAGATTAAAAAACATGTATTCTATCATTGGAGTCATAAATTCTTCAATATAAACAATTATAACCCATATGATTTGAATATTATAGAAAATTTATAAAGATACAAGTATTATTTCTTATAATAGAATCTATTTCACCATAAAATGATCCTCTCTATAATGAAACATATCTTTATGGCAATTAGACTTTAAATAACTTGATATCATCATCTATTGATGCACCATAATTTTATCTCTATCTATACGAATAATATGGGATTTTAACTATATGAATTCATGATATGCATGTTTTTTGTTTCTAGGTCTTGTACTCCCTTTAGGATCAAATCTAGAATAATATTTATTCTATACCATTATATTTTAAATAGATAAAACACTAGATTTATGGATTTGATGAACAATTTACATTATTTATCTTTATAAAATTTATTCATAAAAAAGTATTCATATCTAGATTAAAAAAATTGACATTTTCTTCTAGGTGCATTATCTTATATGATTTATTATTATTCTCTATAGGGGAAAAACATAATTAATTATTTTATTTATAGTCATAGTTCTTTTAGGAATATAAATTATGAAAAATTATATCCACACCCATTATTTATGATAATAAATGTATGGTTTCATCCTCATCAACATCATCTCTAGGATAATTGTTACTAAAATTTGTTTCTTGAGGCTAACCCCCCATATATTCTATGTTACTTGAACTAATCTAAGTATTAGTCATCCATAATGATCACCATTACCATTTATGGGATAAATTTTGATTATATTAGTTCAAGAAAAATAGTTTGAGGTCCACAAGAGATGGGGATAAGTCTGAAGCAAAAAAAGTCACTAATAATTGTCCAAGAGATGAAACTAATGAGGATGATAAATTTCAGAAACTTTCTGTTTTGGAAGAGTTCATTTGATAACCCCTACCTTAATGGAATAATTCTTTTCTTAAATTAAATTACCCATTTCCTTCAAAACATACTAATATTATTTGAAACCGTCAAAAGCTAGGATCCCTTATTATAATTATTTATAACTTCCGCCTTTTATAATGAATATATTATGTGTATTTATTTATGTATTATAAATAATGGATACGTTTTAAGACTAATAGGATGGATATGAATCGAAAATGGATACACACTGATCTTTGGATAAAAGAGTATGAATATCGATTTAAAGCGTTCATCACGTTTGCAATAGAGCATGCATATAGACCTTCCAAAATCCTCTATTCATGTTTTCATTTTTTTTATTCAAGAAAAATTAGTCCTGTAGAGTTAGAAGAAAATTTATTTATCATTGAATAGATCCTATCTAAAAATATTGGAATAAACATGGGAAAAATGTATATTCAAACCAATTTTGATGATAATTTGGTTTATAGATCATTTGATATGAATACATGTGTAAATGATGATGGAGATCACAAGGAATAAATGAAAATGGGAATTGAAGATGATCTTCATGATTTTCAAAAAAATATTGAGAATTTAAATAGATATGTTTGGATAACATTGTATACTAGTTGTAAAAAATACAAAACATTTTCATCTATATTGAAGTCATATAATTTAAAATATGGTACTGGATGTAGTGAAACCAACTTTATAGAACTAATTGATCTCCTAAATGATATGATACTAGAAGAAAATGAACTTCCATTTCGAATATATGATTCTAAAATAAATCTATGTTAAATGGGAATGACGTCTAAAAAATACATAATTTTTCAAATGGTTTTATATTATTTTTGTAAGACCATAAATCACTCTTAAAATTCCCTAAGTGTTGCATGGATTGATATAATAAAAAATAAGAAAGTCCATAGAAATATATATTCAACATTTATATCATATCGTAGTTTTAAAAACTATATGGATGTAAGGAAACCATGAGAAAATTGACAAGGAATACAGATTCAATAATTTGATATAGGAACCGACTTCATCCAGAAGCTTCTCCTCATTTAATGAAAATTGATTATGAGTGTCCAAAATTTGGAAATGAGTTGATAAAATTTCATCCTGCATTATCTATAGATGATATCAATACTTTCTGTATATAGAGTATTACTCATAGTACATGGCCCATAATGTTAGTAAATTATAACATTCTTCAATGGATATACATGAATCAGAAATACATTATGTTTTCTCAACTTATATCTTGACCAAATCAACCTAGTAATGATATTGATGTCTATTTGGAATCATTGATTAAAGATCTGAAATTGATGTGGGATTCAAGTGTTACAATTTATGATTCTCATATAATTGAAGAATTCACATTGAGGTCCATGTTGTACAGAATGATAAATGAATTAATTTAAAATAGAAATTAATCAAACTATAGTATAATGGAATGTTGGGGTGTCTAATTTTTAAACAAGTTACACACTCAATTCAGTTTAAACATTCCTCTAAGACTATTTTTAATGGCATTAGAAATTTTTACCTCAGCAACATAAATACTGATCCTAGACGACAACATTTTATTGGAATAATGATCAGGGTATAAGACTGTCTCTACTAATGGGTGATCAAATGTTAGGTAAAGTAAAATATACTGACATAGTTTTTAGTAAACCATGTTTAAAAAATACTATGAAATCAAATTGGAAAAAGATATCAATTTTCATTGAATAACCATATTATAATTTATAATACATCTGACATTTTCGTGATGTCATGCATCTATAAAAAATGTATTTGATAGTATTATTTACACATTAATAAATGTTCCGGAAGAAAAATAAGAGATATAATAATGGATAGGTTAAACAATATTGACATCGGGATAAAGGTAGAGTTAGCTCTAGTAAAGTGTAACAGGTAATATTTTCTTCCTCCATCAGCTACACTCTCCCTAGATAGGACCATTTTCAATTTTTTTTACCTTAATAGTGTAAAATTACAAATTTTGTATTCATAAAATATACAGAATGTCATATCAATGAATAATTTGAATTTACATGGACTATAATCACACAACTATAATGTTTTTATGAAATATTTGATACAGGTTTCCTTCCATTTAATTTTTTATAAACATGTATGACAGACATTAACTAGACTTTACTTCTTTTTCAAAGATATATGTAGTAATTTAATAGACCTCATGAAGTTTTCAATCATGAATAAGGTGGTTTCATTTATATTATGTGAATTAAATATGTTCTTCCCACCACCATTATTTTATATAATGGTGCACCAGATGCTTATGTTTGTTATATAGGCTCAACTATGTGGTCATGTCCATTACATATGGATATTCCCCATTGATCAGTATATGATGATTTTTAAAGGTTGTGCCAATAATAAATGTTTTATTTAGTTTTTTTTTAAAATTATATATTTTTGAAGTTTTTTTCAAATTTTTTAATGATTACCGATTATATGTTGTCAACATCGGTCTCCAAAAGTTTCATCATAACATATGCCTTAAGAAAAAAGTGATTTTCTAAAAATATGTTGTTATAATTACATTCATTGATCAAGAGAAATATAACCTTTAAATTTTAAATAATAGTGAATATGTTTATCCATAAGTTTAATCCCACAAATAAATTCTTAGATATTTTAATTCATCAAGTTCTGAAGGATGGATGTCAAATACATTTAATAAACAGTTTATAGGATGACTCTAAGAACATATTTATAAGGAGTTATATGATAATATGAATTCAATTGCTAAAGGATCTTGATATCTATCCTTGGGCCAAAATAATATGTTATATCTTACATTGGTTTTTTAATCAATAGTTATAAATTCTATAGAAAATAACACGATGAGTGCATTACGATGCAATACTGTGGAGTTATGCTTGTGGCTGATGTGATGCAATAATCTGGTTCCAAGGATAGAAATATTTTTTTCGAAAATATTTCCTCTTATAGAATTATAGAATAGATATATGATTATATTATTCAACATTTAAAGTTTTGATTTTCTAATGAAAATGCGTTGAAAATTGGAGTGTAGTGAAAGTGAATAAAATTGGATTTGTGAAGGGGAATTTCAGTATGGAAGGGAAAAATGAAAAAAAATCATAATGGAATCAGAAGAAGTACACATATTTTATGTATTGGATCTAGAAAACAATAATTGGTTGATATTCCTACAAGTTTATAAGACAACTAGAGTTTCAGATGAAAATTCACTCAAGGATGACACTTCATTAGGATATCATAATCAATTCACGTGAGTCCCAATGTTGACAATTATTGTATGTAAGAAGGGACTATAAAGAGAGTATTTTGATTGTCGATAGATGACCCAAATCCATAAAACCTTTAAAAAAAGAACCAATGTTCAATGAGTGGGAAATATATTTTAATATACTTAGTTTTTTCTCATAATATTATATGTTATCTATTGTATTAAAATAATCTAAATTAAATGATTGACTACTCAAGCATAAAATTTCTTCTGCACCGGATGATGTTACTAATATCACATATTAACAAACTACAAAAAAATAAACCCTTTGCGAAGATTTAAAGGTAAATTTATGATATAATTTATCTATTTTACAAAAAAATTGTATAATTAAATGCTTATTTAAACATAATTATTCCTTGTATAGTTTTTTTATTTTATAATATTTCTATCCCCCTTTTATGCATTCCAACTTTATACCTTACATTGACTTATTCTCCCTCAAAACCATTTCACCCCTACAATGTTGGAATTTATCACCTTCCTTCAATTTCCTCCACTTTATTTGTTGGAAGAGAAATTCACTTCCTTTTCTCTATAAAAGAGGTAATTTTTTTTTCATAGAAAAATCATTCTCCATATATTTAATAATTTTTTTTCATATTTATGTTTAATTCATTCCTTTTTAGTATTAATCACATGATAATTGTTTTCTTATACATGTGGATTCTTCATTTTGACTTGTGGTTGTTTTTTTGAATTTTCTTCTTCTCATGATATATTGGACTTCAAGAATGAAACCAATATAATTTGAATAATGAAATGGGACAAGAATTCATTCTATCATCAAGAAAAATGATAATTCCTACTACTTATATAATAAATTTTCTAATCATTTTATCTAGTATTTATAATTTAATTTCCTTATCATATTTATCTAGTACTTATTTAGTTCTTTAAAATTTTCTATTGTTAAGTCATATTATTCTTTCAACTATCTACAAAAATAAAAATAGAAGATAACATGTTCCTTTCGGCCATTCTTACCAAACATTCAATTACCTTTCCTTGTCGAACTGCCAAAAATCATATTGAATTGATGTTCTTGGATGAAAATCATTTCTTGTATGGTTATGTTTCGTGATGTAATGGGAATAATAGATTCCTCTACTCATCTATTTTTCAACAATGATAATGGGTTTTCACCAAAGAACATCGACTCAATATGCAATGTTGGATGTTCAAAAAATAATGATAACAGAAAGAATTGTAACATTAAAAGTTCAGATTGGATTGATACATTATGAAAAATATTCATAAGTCATTTGGGATGTGCATTTTTCAACCACACCTCGATCTAACACATGATGATATATTTATGACTCACAATGCTTCTTTTTATTTATGATTGATTATTACATTAGTAAACAAGACAACTGACATAACCAAACCCAATAAAACACATTTTAATTGTTTGGATAAATTATTAAAATTATATATAAGTCATTATTGATGTTTTGGAATAATCTCCACCCAAATCTGTTATATAATGTTGCTGGTGTCAATCAAAGTGTCTGTTATCAGTTTTAAATTGACATTTTAGTTCCAAAAGTTTCACTCACTAAAAACTAACGAAAATGTACTCAGATTATCTAGATAATTTATTAAAATGATTAATATTACATTTTTGAAGTGTAGTAATTAGTCTCATATACCACTAACACACGATGTGACTGGTATTACTCAGTGTGTGTGTTTTGAGTTTAAAATTTCATTTTAGAAAAAAATACTAGTGACATACTCAACATTGAGAAAATACTTTCAAATTTCTATGATAATTTATAAAAATTATCAATAATTCATTTTGAACATGTAAGAATCAACCACACCTCAATAACATGCACAATGTGACTGATATGACTCCAAGTGCATCTTTTTATATAAAATTGACAATAATTTTAGTAAAAAAGTAAACTGGAATACTCTTAATAGAACAAATGCATTTAAATTATTTGTATACATTCTCTAAAATGTCTATAAGTCATTTCTTATGTGTATGAAGTAGTTGTACCTAAATATGATATAATATGTGTCAGATATGACTCAAAGTGCATGCTGTCAATTTAAAATTGAAATTTTAGGTCAAAAAGTGCCACTCACAAAAAACCAATAAAACACACTCAGTTTTTCTTTAAATTTTTTGAAAATGATTCATTAGAACTTTATAATTTTTATTATTTATCCTCACATCAATTGGAGAGGTGATGTGTCCAATATGGCTCAAAGTTCATGTTTCATGTTAAAATTTATATTTTAATAAAAAAGACAAGTGATGTAATAAAAAATAAGAAAACACATTAGGTTTTTTTTGATACTTTAGGAAAATGATACATAAGTAATTTGAGATGTGTAAGAATCGGTGACACCTCAATCAGACGCGTGATTTTACCATTATGACTCCAATTTTGTATTTTCATTTAAAAATGACATTATTTTTAGAGAAAAAAACAACTGACATACTCAAAAATGAGAAAATGGATTAAGATTTTTTTATAATATAAGAAAAAAATGCATAAGCCATTTTTATTTGTTAGGAATTAGCCTCACGTCAATATTATACATGATGTGTCTGATATGACTCAAAGTGTTTGTTATCAGTTTAAAATTGACATTTATGTTTAGAATGTTTTATACATATAAAACTAAGAAAAAATTATCATATTATATTTATATTTTAGTAAAATGATTTTCAATTAGTTTTTGATATGTAGTAATTATTATCACATCAAAAAATACAATATGGACCGGTATGACTCAAATTAGTGTTTCCAATTTAAAATGAAGTTTTAATAAAAAAGACAAGTGACATACTCAAAACCAAGGAAATGAATTAGTATTGTTTTTATACATTATTAAAATTATTTATAAGTCATTTTGGGTGTGTAAGAATCAACCTTCCCTTAATATGATGCACGTTGTGGCCAATACGACTCAAAGTGAATCTTTTTTTAGAAAAATTGACATTAATTTTTGTAAAAAATATAACGACATACTTCAAACTGAAAAAGAACTTTTAGATTATTTTAATAAATTGGTAAAATTATCCATAAGTAATTTGTGATGTGTATTAATCATCCAAACCTTAATTCAATGCATGATATGGCTGGTATGACTAAAAGTTTCAATTATTAGTTTAAAATTGACATTTTAGTTCAAAAAGTGTCCCACACTGAAAACATAGAAAACACACTACAATTTTTTTCATAATTTATAAAAATGAATCATAATTAATTTTTTATGTGTTGTAATTAGACTCAAACAAAATCGACACACAATGTGACTAGTATGACTTACTGTGCATGTTTTTAGTTTAAAATGAAATTTTTGTAAAAAGGAAAACTGACAACTCGAAACTAAGAAAACACATTCAATTTTTTTTGATATATTAGGAAATTGATCTATATTTTATTGGTACATGTAAGATTCATCTGAACCTAAATCTGGCACATGGTGTGACCGGTATGACTCCAAGTTCATCTTTTTATTTAAATTTGACATTAATTTTAGTAAAAAAGAATAATGACACACTCAAAACTGAGAAAATGCATTCTAATTTTTTTGATACTTTAGGAAAAAAATACATATTCCATTTTTTAATTGTATGAATAATCCTCACCTCAATCTGATGCACGGTGCACCCGATAAGATTCGATGTGACTATTATCAGTTTAAAATTGACATTTTAGCTAAAAAAGTATCACTCACTAAAAACCAATAAAACACGCATGGGATGTATTGATAATTTATAAAAATTATTCATAAGTAATTATAGAAATTTAGAAATCAGTATCAAATTATACCGACAAATTTTGAGACTGGTATGACTCAAAGTGAGTGTTTCTACTTGAAAATTACATTTTAGAAAAAAAATATGAGTGTTGTACTCAGAACCAAGAAAAAAAATTTATATTGTTTTTATACATTTGGAATGTGGTCCATATGTAATTTGGGATGTGTAATAATTATCCTCACCTAAATTTGATTCATGGTGTGACCAATATGACCCTATGTGTGTCTTTTCAATATACAAGTGTCATTTTAGTTTAAAATGTGTATCAAATTGAAAAAACTGAGTAAAAAGGACTAAATTGTTTTCATATAATTATATCTGCTATTAATTAATTAATTTACTCATCATTCCTATTTTATATTTATTTATTCAGTTTTCACATATATAATTTTTGAAGACAAATAAGAAATGCTGTGATGTGAAAGAATCAACTGCAACTCAATCTGATACATTATGTTCATAATATAACTCAATTTTTAGTTTAAAATTAACACTTTATGTTTAATTTATTTCATTATATTATTAATAAAATAGTATTTTTTTTCTTATATAGGGGTGTTATTTTTATCGAGCATGGGTTGTTTTTTCGGCAATAGCGTGAGTCAAGATGAGGGGAAAATGTTAAAGGAACATTGATGTTTTTGAATGTATGTTATAATTTAAACTTAGTCATGTAATTTTCTAAACTGATTTTTTAAATGACTATAATATAGTGTTTTTTATGTTATTTTATTTTTAAATTTTATTTCATTTAAATTTTGTTTATGTACTTGATTTTGATGCTTTCTGATGCAGTTTATGGTGTTCCAGTGCGTTATTACAATACATTTCACTTGTGTTGTTATATCACATTTTATAATTCTCCATTTTAAGTGTTAATAAATTAGATGATAATGTTTTCCATTATTAGTTATTTTATAAGTAATTATAAAGTATCCCTTTATCATCAATTCTAAAAGAAATTATAAGGGTCCCCTTAATGATCAATTTTATAGCGCTAATAAAATCCCATGGATTTTAATCACTATCTGATTTTCAGAACTTCTATAGCATTGATAAAGTCCATTCTTAGTGCAATTAAAGGCATGTTCTGTAGTAGTGGAAGGATTCACCACTACTACTCATCAATGGGAAAGGAAATAGCCTCACCTTGCCATGTAAAATGGGGAGGTCCTGGTTTTAGAGACAAAGAGGAAAGGAAAAGGCACTAACCCTCATGTCTGAAAAAGGAGGTCTCATGCACTACCCCCAAGTTGAGGGTCCTTGTTACTGACGATCTGCACAACTGTGAAAATCAAGATAACCCAACCCATTTGGTTGGAAAATTGTGGGAAAATATTACTGTGGTAATGCACTATCATAATAGAGAAATGTTGGTGTATCCTTTTTCCATGATCTTGAAGATATGGATGCCTCCATAGAGATTTTGTTTTTGTTTTCCTCTAATGGATGTCCCAAGAGATGTGGATCCCTTCCATTAGTAGTAAGGAATGGGTTTTAGAGGGTGGGCTGTGTAGGTGAGGTATACAAAATTAGAAGGTGGATCATGTAGATTAGTCCCACATGAGATGAGGGTGCTTCATTCTTAGTAGGACAATGAGAACTAAAGGTGATTCACACAGGGTAGACCTCGGTGAGTTGGAAGTGACATTTTGGGATATAAAAATTGGGAAAACACTTGGTAGAGGCCTTACTATATGATCTAACGGTATACTCAGGTGTCTCTAGAGGGGTCTTGTTTAGGTCCCATGTTTATAAGGATAACTTCACGCTAGTACTTATTAAGTAGGGGGAGTGGGTCCTCATGCTGGTTTATTAAGTTTTACAAAAAAGATGGACTGTAATCCTACTATGGCTTTTAACTCCCAAATATATCAGGTTTTGGAGAGCTACATGGATGGTTTTATGGGAATGGGTGTAGGAAAAGAGAGATAAGAGATTCAAGTATTATTTTAATCTTATAGTTTTTAAAAATTAGGATCCCCAAGGTTCTATTTATAGGAAAACTCAAGACCATGGGTGAAGGAGGTTACTTTCTCCAGTCCACCCATCAAGTGTCTCATTCCAGTTCCTTAAGTAGGGGTGGCTCCCCCTTCTGGGCCACACATAGTGGGCCTATGCGAGAATCTTGGTGTATAGGTTGGGTTCATATAGGAAAACCTAGGTGAGTTACTTAGTTCCCCTTAGTGCCATTAACATCTTCCTTTCATGAATATTTTTTCTTTGAATCTCATCATCCTCATGTCAAAAAAGTAATTTTCACCCCTCCATGGAATAGAATTTACTCATAAGAAGAGGTACTAATCCTAAGGTTGAGAAGTATGTGAATTGATGAATCCTTTGTTTTCTGGCCTGTACATGTTTGTGTACACACATGTTTAATCTTTATATGTATTTCCACTAGAGTACCATGTGAGGTAAAAATAGAAGGCTGAGCCACATAAGTATTTCATACAGGAGGATTTCATAAGTGGATCGTGTTGGTGGATATGGTATGTTAGCCACGTAGGAATCCCTTCTTATTTAAATAGTGTATAATTTTCATATGGTTCTTCTTATCACCTTCTCACTGCTTTTCTCATCACACTATTCATGTTGGTAGTTTTCCTCCTAAAACTCCATTCGTGCAAGTTTTCCTCTAAATACATGTTTTCACATATTTGATATTGCTTCATTTATTCCATGAATTCACTTGGGAAATTGACCAATGTGCGTTCACATGGGTGAGTGAAATGTGTGAGGTCACTTGGGAGAGTTACATTTGTAAGTTCAATTAGGAGAGCGACCCAAGTGTGGTGGGTCCTTTTCCAATATAGTTCAACACTGAATGTTTTTTTTCCAAAAACCATGACTTTATCATTAATGAAAAATATTAGTCATTAGTTATATATTCACAATGTATGTCTATAAGGTTATAATTTCTTATGAACAAGTTGATAGTCATTTCAAGAAGTTGTTTGGTGTCATCAGGCTGGATTTTTATGATTCATGTGATACCAATATCTCAGACATAGTAAATCACATGGAGATTTATCATTATGAGTATCCTGAGAGTAACTACATTCCACTCTATAGCCAAGAGATTTTTAATGATTTACTCATTTTAAAGCTGAATAATTACCTTCCACTCTTTATTCTATTAATAAATGAATTTTACCACATCCAGCATATTATCCAAGTTTGTGTACATCGATGGAAGAACATCATCAATAACCTATGTCACACATCATAGATGTTGTGCCTCAAATTTAAATCCTCACACTCTAGAGATAAATCCTAATTTTAACTCATCCATTATTAATTATACTAAGAAAGACCAATCAAAAGTATGGATGGAGGGTTGGGACCTTAAACTAGGAGGGTATGTTAGATCCGAGGGAATGTGGGTGTATTGGGTGTGCCAAACCTGTGCTAATTTTACAACATAGTTGAAGGAAGTTTTCATTTATGATTTTTTGGGTGGTCCAGAAATATGTGTACAAGAACCCAAACATTAAATCTGAGTTTTTAAGCTGATGGAACCCATAGACCAACACCTTCAATATGATTCATAATGAAGTCGACATCAAATTTTCTTAAGTTTATAAGATCTCTAGAGCTCCCATCACTGGAGATACGTAGGATGAGTTTATCTTTCCAAAATCCATATGGGATGATGTTGGAAGGAATTCTATTTAGGCTCTTGAGTTTTTTAATATATCTTGAGACATAATGAACTAATACCTTCACCAAAAGTGGTATGTCCATTATGAGGCATGGATGAATTCCATCTTAGATCCAATGGGGGATGGATCCACATGAAAACATCCCATAGGATGACCCTAAATGGATTAGTGGTTAATTCATGGTAAATTATGGAATATACTTAAACATATTGAGTACAACCAATGGGGGTACAAAACTAATTTTAATGTGCCTATCATTAAACTTATTGCATGCTTTATAGAAATTTGGTTAAGAAAATTTATTCTACCAGTTCTTGAATCGATGGGTTCTATAAGGATAGGGATATTTTTCATAGAGTCTAACCTATAATAGGAGAGGAATAATAGTTTGGAATCTACCATATTTGAAAAAATACATTGGTTATTATTTCACATGAACATAGGGGAGGACCCTTCTAGAATTGTAGGGCCATTTCTAGTGTAATGGGGATGGATTGGGAAACATTTTTCTTCCTACACCAGGTTGAGTGGAATAAATGTTTCTTGATGCTGATTTTGACCATTTTTTCATGTTGATTCTATCATCTATACCATTTTTCTTAAATAATGTGATTCCTTAGAGAAAATAGATATATTAAAGAATTTATCTTCTTTCCATATGTGGATCCACCCACTAGGACATTCACTGATGATGGAAAATCTATAAATGAAATGATATAATATATGACTACATTCATGGATGGAGTGCTAGTGGCCCAAATTGATGGTGAGTTTTATTTTTAGGCATAATCCCCTTATAGATTTCCATGCCAATTCATGTGCCTGCAGTAACTAGTTGTATCCCCTCATATGAATATCCAATCAGAGTGGAACCAAATGGTGGCCTGACAACTCTGGGTTCTCACGGTCATATAGGTGACTCAAATGGTAATTAATATGTATCAAATGAGTTAATCCATTGGGTTGACCTCTAGGTATGAGGAATCATGGATTCCAAAATATCCTCAAGGGGTGTTGAAAATGAGTGTCCCTAATGGTGAGGCTATGAATTCTATATGTCATTACAAGAATGGTAGGAAGGTTCCGCATGGGTTTTATGATGTTGAATCTCCGAAGTCTCCAAATAAAACTCATTAAAGGACCACAAAAAAATATGTGGTTCAAAAGAACACATCTTCTAGGTCAAGGAACTCTATACATCACTTATGAAAGGAGGACCAAGATACAATTTCCTAGTCTTATGTTATTATAGAGAGTGCTGAGAGGGATAAAACGTAAAATGATATTAGGTTTTCCGTGAAGATAAATGTAGAAAATTTGGATTATGAGTGGCCTTTGGAAAAACTATCTTGAAAGGTAATAACCTATTTCATTAGAAATTTATATTTTTTTATATATATTGGAATACATTTCCCACATCTTGAGTATATTCATGTTCCCCTATATATTTACACTATGTACAATATTTTTGAGGAGGGAAGTATATTTGGAATCTACAGATGTTAATATATGAAACTGATGATCAGATCCCTACTACAAAGAAGGAAACCAACGTTCTAGCCTATGATACTACTGATGGGATATCTATAAAATCTAGCGAAGAAAGGGATTACTACATCAAAATTAATGAGGTGTATCTATCTTTCCCCTCGTCTTTTCCCTCCCTCATCAATCATCATTAATTTTAAGGGGATTTGTTTTGTAGTTGGGAGTTGAATATGAGGTACCCAAGGTGGTAGTTGATTCACAAAAATATGGGTTTATGGTCACCCCAATAAGAGTGGGGTGAGTCTCCCATGTCTTAAAATATATCCTTAGGATAAAGGATAAATGAAGGGGAGGTAGCAGTAGGATATTCTCGAAAGCCACCTCCATTACCCATAAAATAGATGACCATGATTTTCCCCTCATCGTCTTAGGGGATAAAAAAAGTTGGAAAATAATTTGGCCAAGAATTTATGCCACATCATGTTTTTTTAATTTCAATTAATTGTATTTCTCACCTAACATACTCATTTGATCATGCTTTCCTTTTTCGGGATATACTTCCCTCTCTTCCCTCAAGGGTCCAAAAACTGATCCTTCGAGGTCCAAAGGGGGAATTACAAAATAGGTGAAGACTCATGCTATTTCATCCACCCCTTTGAAAGAACATGGGTTAAGAGATAGAGTTACATTTAGACCCATTATTTTAGAGAGGGAGAAGGATCTTTGTAATGTCAGATACACATCATAATTTTCCTTTTACCGGTAACTAAATTTCTAATATGTAATATTTTATGTACATCACATACACTAGAGGACTTTATAGTGACCACCGTAAACCCTGACACCATTTTTAAAGGGGATACCAGCCTTGGACTATTCGATGAAGGTTCTGGTGCCCACCTTGACTACACAGGGTTCAAATAAGTCATGCCTGCAGAGAATATTGTGGGTGTAATTGAAGTCAGAGACAATTTGGGTCCTGATCCACATTCCTTAGATACCCCATAACGGTGAGGATGATGGTATAAATGAATCCTTAAATAATAATATAATTTAATTTGAGAATATTTTAAAAAATATTCAATTTTTGACCACTTTAGAGGAGTTCGAGGACTTTGATAAGGAACTAGAGTGATATGAGTTTTCTATTTCTTATGATTTAAAACATGACCAACCTCCATCAATTTGATGTTTAAACATGATATTGACTTGTGTAGATTTGTAAAAATAAAAAATTTCCCATGATATATATGACAAAGTCTTCAAATTACATCCCGCTCTCATTGTTGAAGGAACAACAACTGAGGGGTCCAGAGTGGGAGATTCTCATGGGCCCACCATCAAGATTTCTGAGAAAACTCAGGAGGATGTTCGTTGTTAGTATATCCCTACTCAATGCATTAAGACTAGGGTGGTAAAAAGGAATAAATTCTATCATTTTACCCATCAATGGGTGAATATTATTAACCCCTCAGATTATCACCATTACCTTTCTACCAGTTACCCTTTGATGAGAATGATTGGTTCTATCTGTTATCACGTTCCATCATCTTGGTAAACTGAGCCTAAGGGAGGAGCTTCCATGAAAATTGATCCAATAGAAGAAGGAAAATATGATATAGTTTATGTGGGAGTGGAGTAGGGTTACTCATTGAGTGTATTAATCCTATACTACATTGATCCCTCTGAATATGGTTCCATGTCATACTAAGAGATAGATGATTCCATTCACACAACACACCAATTTTCCCTAGTGAGATATCTAAAAGATAATTTCCTAGAATACTCTTGAAGATTTTTTATTGTGACTTCTCCAACATCAAACCATTTTTACATTTAGAGATATGAAGGGTTTGATTACCATATGATCAAACGTGCAAGGAAGTCAATATTTTTCCAATCAGAATAGAAGAAAATATCACACCTTGATGAGGAATAAATAATTGTCCAATTTAAAGATCTCCAACTGATGTATCCTAAGCGAATATTATCCATTCCAAGGAGGTGGAGGATAATCCTTTTCATCTTGATTATAAATCTCTCCAAATAGAGGTACTTTCTGAGGAAATAGATTCCAGTCCAACTCCACCAATCCATGAATAGGGCTATGGAATAAGGAAGAGATAATGATGCGACATAGAAGGTAAAACTTCATCAAGTGGAGGAGGCCGTGACACACAATTAGATAGGATTTGGAAAACAGAATATGATTCATCAGCCATATTCCAAAATATTGAATCATATGTCGAAAAACACATGTAAAACATGGAATATAGGCTTCATCAAGTGGAATTTCATTGTATTTTTAATACATGAATGAAATATGTTTTATTCCCAACCAATTATAATTGTGTTACTATCCACATTATAATCACAATATAACATTGAGAATGACTCAGTTGATTGAGTTCCATTCTTCCAATGTGTTATAATTACAATAATAAAAATTAGGGAGCTCTGATTTGTTCCTAAGTCATTTATTCATAGTGAGAGTAGTTTGACTATTTATAGGGTTGTATAAAACACCCTAAAAATATTTATCTTTTTTTTCATTTCATAAAATTTTATTTACTTCATATATAAATAAGACATAGTTGGTGAAACATGATTTTTCATAGGCATCCCTTTATGTGTTTTCTACCTAAAAAGTTTTTTTCCTTTTTTCATTGCTCTATTTTTCCTAAACCATACAGTGTTCACATATAGTGGGTTGAAAATTTCCTTTTATCTTGGGATCCCTTTGAGGATTTTCATCATAGTAAGTAATGTACCTATTTTCATGGGAAATTTATATTCTTTAAAGATATATTAATGTAACCGATGTTTTAGGTAAATTAAATTTGATCATAAGTAAGGGAATTTCAATCCACGTATGGTTTTCTACCCAAGAATGTTTCTAAATTATTCATATACAAAAAGGTGGATTTTCTGTCATAATTTTGTGATTTCTAGATCCAAAGCATAATATGAGAAATATTTATATGGAATGATCATATAGCATATTATAAAAGTATTTTCTAGAATGATATTTACAGGGCTTATGATGATAGGAGAGGTTTCTTCTAAGTAAGAATGTTCCTATGGTTGATAATACTATTGGGGATGATTTATGCAAATACCGAATGGGGTGTATCAATGCATATTAAAAAAAATTCTTTAGTTAGAAGAAATTTTATTACTTTTTTTCAGGGAAATTATAATGATATAGATTACTCAAGTCATTGGGGGTGTTTTTAGAAAAGGGTGTGTCTAGGAATCAAGGGGCATCTGGATTAGCCCTGGCCATTAATTGGAAACCACTCCTATAAAATATGGTTTCTATGTAAAGGGGGGAGAACTGTGTTTCATTCATAATCAAAATAAAGGAGGGGTCCAAGGAGAAATCCAAAACCTTTCACCTATATCAAAGTTGTGTCTCGAAATAGAACAAAACAAACACTTTAGATACTATGGTAGTTTGGCCTAGAATTTAGCATCTAGGATTAAATATGTGTCTTAATGGAATAATTATCAAGTCATATGTAGTTAATTGATGTGATTTGGTGTATAGAAAACATCAGGGAAATAGGATCCCCTGTGTCAGGGGTTGAATCATTTTGTTGTTTAATATTGAGAAACCAGGACATAGATCATTCATTTAAGCATCTTAAGATGATAATTTAGATGACGGGGTTTTAATGTATTATGAAGAGGACATTTAGGGATGTGTCCTAGATTTGATGGGAATATTGTTGATTTTACCTTTCTTGGTGATCTGTCCACAAATGTTACACCATAATCAATCATGTGGAGGGAGGGTTGTTAATTTTAATCTATGGGCCTCCAAATCTGAGAAGTGATATGGGACAAGTATGCAAGTAATGATCATTGGCCATGTTCTAAATGTGGTTTCACACATAATGTTATTGGTATTACAGAGATATATGGTGTTTATCCTAATTATCAATTTGAATATAGATGATAGTCCCTTTTGGTGGGACACTTATGCAAATTTGAACTGGGTCATATCAATACATAATCAAAAAATGGAATTCTATGGTTGAAAGACCCTTTTAGTGAGAGACTTATGGAAATCCATGAATGGGTTTATCAATTCATAGTTAAACAAAGGCATCATGAGGTATCATAAATTCTATTGATGATGGATATAGATTTCAAGAAGATCTATATGTATCCATACATAGAGTTTGGTTTGTGTAAGGAAGGTGCCAAAAAATTGAATGAGAATTTTATTTCAAAATAACTATGGAATGAGTGAAAAATGATTCTTATACTTGTCTAAACATACATAGGGAATACAGATTTATTTTATTATAGTTTGACCCAAGGAATAGGATCTAAGTGTCATTACATATCTTGTTATATTATGAACAAAGACACACATACTTCTAGAATTAGTTCCCCCACATATTGATTTTTTATGTGGAGAAAGGATATTTTTTAATATGATATCACGAATGAGGTGAGAACCTATAATGGACCCTCCTTTGTAGATATTCCCCATAGACAGGGTATTGAAGGTATTTTTATATTGTGTCTAGACCATGTCATAGGATCTAGGAGTCATTATGTATCTCATCAACTCGAGAATCAATCCAAAAATAGTTCTTGGATTTATAACCTATAAGGGATTTCAATGACAAAGATTAATGTCCTATGGTATGGCCATTTGTTGTCCCATTTAAGGTATTTCCTCTAGGAACTTGTTAACCCAGATGTGAATTGATATTCTTTGATCATGTGGGGAAATCATTTCCAAAACTCATAACCCCATGTGATCCATGATCGTTTTGAGAAATAAGAAGTAGAATAGTATTATTGAATAACATGGAGTTATGTGAAAGTAAGGATAGGGGTATTGTAATCTTATGGTTGCTAGACCAGGATATATGATCCAAAATTTTCTATGTATCTCATGGGATAAGAATATATCTATACAAAGTTCTCATATTTTAACATAAAATTTTAGGGATGATAACCTTGTAGTTTCTCCTCATGAGGTGAGGATGATGTTGACCAAAAAATAAAGGATTTCATACCAATAAATGATATCCATTTGTTAATGTAATCATCTTATGAGTGTCACCCCATGTCTATGAAATGCGGCTACCTGATCCAATTTCCCAATGCATCCTATGCTTGGTACACAATGCAAGAATGTATTTCAATTTCAAGTTTTGAAGAATTTTTTATACAATTTAACATCATCTGACTTGGAATCCATGGGTGTCTTTTAGTCTTAGGTCATAAATCTAGGACCATACGTCAAGGAGATGATGAGTGATATAAGGATTACTAGAACCAGGATGTTCTGGAATACTTTAGATGTGAGGAAGGGTATTATAAACCATGTTCTTGGGGGTTATCGGATTTGGAGAAGGGATATGTGACAAAAACTCAAGGAATGTCCACATATTATGTTCAAAAAGAAATTTCATGTAATTTTTTTTGGGGCTTTCGAATATAGAGTAGGTCTCTCCCATGAATAAATGTTCTTTTTAATGAGAGTCCCTTTTGTGGGAGACTCATGAAAAAAAAATCAGGTTGAATCAATGAAAAGTGAAAACAATAGTTCCCTTAAAAGTATGAAATTCTATTTCTGATGGGAAAGGAGTGATTATAGAGATATGAAATTCACGAGGATAAGAAGTATGATGTGTGGAAGGAATGTGTCTAGTCACAATGGAGAATTTGGACTAGTGTTGGCCATGTTGTGAGAAGTCCACTACATTAATTTTTTTTGTATATAGGAGAGGGGTTTTTCTCATTACTAGGATTGATACATGGGATTTTGGTTTCACTACATACCCCATTAAGCTATGAATCAAGCCAAACCTATTTTTATAATGGAGGTGTGGTTGGAGTCCAACATTGAGGATCATGATCCACTAAAGTATGAATATAAATTTTATATAATTTTATGTCAATAAACAAGGATTTGATCCATGTTGTTTTACATCATATGGAAAAGATATTTTCATATAGTTTATTGTCATTTGAATATAAAATTGGGATATGTAGTTTAATGTATTACATCTTATACTATGGTACATTTTATTTTAAATTCATATGACTAGATCCATATTTCATTGCTTTTAAGGCCATGCGATTAATACCATGTGGTGTGCCTTTTAAGGTCTAGCATCCAGAACCATGTGGTGAAACACATTATAATGTTGTACAGTGAAGATGTTATGTTGTTCATTTTTCCATTTATAGTTTGGAAGATGATATCTTTAACACATAATATATTTCTTGAGAAATATTTAATTAGTTGGTTTCTTAACAAGCTCTCCATCCATTAAACAAAAGTAATAATCCCAATTATATTGTACCTTGTGTATAGCACACGTTCCCTCCAACTTGAGCTCATGATTTAGGTTTTTATTCCCTAGTATCATCTGAGTCCAGAGGACTAGTACTAACTCTCCTTGGACAAATGCGACGAGGAATAATTCATTTTTAAAAGTCCATGCTAACTAATTTTTATGGACCTCATAGTGATTTATGCTATGAAATCTCTTCTCATCAAGTCACTCAAACTCTTCCAACCACTTTTGGGATTTTTCATTTGTGGATAGTTGATAGCATATAGAAATGAGAATTTAGGGAAATTATAACTTAACATGAAATAATGACTCTCTACCATATATAATTCAATACAGGGTTTTCCATGTGGCATTTTAGGTTCTAGTTTGGCAGATCCATAAAGAGTGCAATATATTTTCAGGCCAATATAGTATATCTTTATTCACCATATTCTAGAGTAAGATTGATTAAGTCTTATTGAGGTCCTTTATCTGTCTGTTAGTTATTGCATGACAGTGATATGAATAGTTGGGTTTGATATTTTACTCTGTATATATCTAATCCAACTCAGAAGAATATAAATTGGTTCCTTTTTTCATCAATATTGTATGAGGGATTGCAAATCAAGTTATGATGTTTCCTTTCATGAAGCTGGAAATGCTTTTGGTCCTGACCACTTTGAGTGATATTGATTTCACCCATTTTGAGAATAATTCAATAGTAATGAGGAATTATTTGAACTAGTTTTCCATGGATGGAGGATAGACCACCAAAACATCCATTTCCCATATGGAAAATGGATTGGATTATTGGTTTCTCATTAGAAACTCTAGGGTTTAATGGATGAAGTTTGAATGCAATTGGTTAGAATGAAACTTCTTGGTGCATTTTGTGCAATCTTACATCGTTGATGGCCTGAAGTATCTATGCCTTCATATCTTATTACAAGGCTTGAACCTAGACTGGTGGGAACCATAGGCTCCTATATTTACTTATTTCATGATAGTAGTGATCTATTCTCCATCAATTCACCTAAGAAGGAATTCATAAAATCCTCATTTATAGAGAACATTCTATTTATTTGGACTTTCATAAAGAGTAAAGTTTTTCTGTCATCATCATGTTTTCTATTTTTTGGATTCATATGATGTGATTACTTAATTTTGATGTTAATTTACACTATGCATCAAACAACCAATTGTAGGACTATCTGGTTCCAAGTTGGAATGAACCTCACTGATTTATTCAACAATGATAGCAAAAAATAGAGATAAAATTTATTAGTGAGAACTGTTGATGAATGTTTCATCCCAATACAGATCTACCAAATCTATTGTTTCATTACCCAATGCATCTTTTTGGAAATTTTGTGATCGTGGGATGTCATTCATAATTGAATATGAGTTGAATTATACAAATAGATCTCATACATGGTCGTAAAAGTATATTAATACTTCCTTTTGGAAATAATAATCCTCATTGATCTTCTATATTAATGAATCTAAATCTCATTATACCATTATGTGGACCACTATAATTTTAATTTTTAATTCTTTCCCTAAAATGAGGTCCCCTTTTGACAATAAAAAAGTGTGAGTCAATACTTCATTTACTAGAGAGATGATAATGACTCCCAACCCCACATTGTTTATCTTGAGGTGTTCCATTTTATTCCCGATAATGATTCTGGATTCACTATCGAAATACATCTCCCACATACGGGGGATAAATTCAATGGATAAGATATCATTATCAATAAATTTAGTATTTATCGATGTTGTTTCCAAAGATGGGTTTTCTGTAAGGAATCCAAAAAAATCCATACCATTTTTCTATATTGTAGCCATAAACCGAATGTGAAACTTCTACAATGTCACCTCCCCCCATTCTAATGGTCTGGTCAACATAGGATGGTTGAGTATGTTTTTGAGTGGGATGTTATGAGAGACCAAATGGACCTTGTGATTGTTGTAGTTTGTTCTTCACATTCTGAACCACGAAGAATAATTCCAAAAAAATATCCTTGATATCTGAATAACGAGTCTCGATATTGATCATAGTTTTACTAAGATAATAATGGTTGTTTTCACTAACACAATTTTTTTTGTGAATAGTGAACCTTGTTATCATTCCATAGATTTCACAAACAAAATGAGAGTCTTCCCCTTAATTTTAGAAATTTACACTGGTGATCTCAAGAGTTATTTACTGATATTATCAAATAATCCCTAACATCCATTAACAAAGTGATATGTGATCCCCTTTCAATCAATCTGGTTAAGGGAAAACACATGTATGTGAGGTGTGATATATAGTGCAGATTGTATGAATGGTGTCACTATAATCCCCTCAACTCTTTTAGGTATTGAGGATGCGACATATAATGGATTTCCTTCTAATAATTATGATAAAAAAATATTCCATGATGCATACCAAGAAGCCATGAAAATTTCCCAAGTTAACACTTAAATCACATTTCAATGGGTTTATCTTCATGCAATGTTTTCATAGTTTGATGCAGATGGTACCAGGAGCAGTTTGTTGATCAGAAAATTTTTGAGATGTAATGACCAAATAGTCGACATAACATTCTATAGGCCTTCCCAACAAATGATTGAGGATGCAGTGGATGTCATTTTTATATATATCACCAACATTTTTCATACAAAAGGTCATCACCATATATAATAATACTCCATAGGGGGGACTGAATGAGGTGAACTACTTATCTTTTACAACTCTTTTGATTTTATTATAACCTAAATATCCATCCATGATAAATATGTATTGATAGATATATATTTGATTAATCATTATTTCCCTGATGGGAACTCGGAAATAATATTTTGAACAGTACTGGTTGAGATCTCTATAGTGGATGTAGAACCTGATTTACCCAATATTATTAATTAAGAGAACTATGATGGATATCCATTTTAGATACTAGACCTAAAAAATTAAATTTCACATGATAATATTGTAAAATTAATCCTCAATTTTTATTGTGTAAGTAAGGTGTGTCCTTCTAGATATCTTTTTGTATCCTCTATGGTTTTCAGGTAAGCCAGGCAGTTAGTTTCCACCTCGGGATCAAGGACTATAATTTCTGTGTAATTGATGGAAAAATCTTCCCTATACTACATTATAAATGATTTATATACCTCTTTATATTTTTAATGCATGGCCATACTAATCAAGGTGGGTCCTGGGTCCTCTTCTACACACATATTTATTTTTCTGATTTCATTAATGGTTGTAAAGAAAACATCATAGAATGCCGAAGGGGGATCCATAATGTTTTCATCCTCCCCCTATTTATCTTCCTCTTCCTATCATCTTCCTATTCCACTTACACTTCCTTTTCCCCCTATACCATACCATTTGGGGAATTATTTGATGAAGAAAATTTATCATATTTAGTAGAGGAGTCAATATTTAGATATCTGGAAGACAAAAAGACTTCCACTAACCCAACTAACAATGTGAGGTCTCTTCGAGTTTATTGAGGAGATATGAGGTATATAGAATAATTATCTTGAATATCTATTGGTGGCATGAAAACCACTTCGAAATCATCTAATGATACATTGATCTATTGATGCTCTTGAGATCAAATGAGGTTATTTTCACTCAAGATTCCATCAATTTCAGGAGAGTAAACACATTTTTCATTATTTCATGCCTAAAAATTCATGACTAATATCATGAAGGTTGTTGAATGTGCACCCAAAATTTGTCTCATTCCTTTTATCTAATTTATGGGTATCACATATTCTTCTTTGAGCTATTTGAAGAGATTGTCCTGGGTCATTTCCGGACCATTCATTATAGTGGCTCAGATGACGCCATTATTCTAGTGTTGGTTACCTTCCTTAGTATAGACTCCTACATCAATATATTGAGTTTCACATGATCAAATGGGGATTATCAACATACAACATCCAAATTTTACCATTAATTCAATATTTCAAGAGTTGATAGTGTGAGGAGGTGACTCATTCATGCGGATGCAACCAAGACATTCCTAGAAGAAAATTGAATTTCAAATCTTGTTGGACTACCAAAAATTCTGATTCAGAAAAGGGGACCCTAAACTGAGCCATGATCTTAATTATATTGATTTTATTATTCTTTCTCTTGTCATAAACCAGTAGTGTTAGAGTGGAAGGGGACAAATGGGCCTCATTGGGACACATCTCAAGAAGTGTTCATATTGGAATGTCATTAACTCTGGATCCATTTTAAAGAATTCCTACAAGATATCAACATTATTTATCTTACCAGAAACATATAGGGGTATGATGTATCCTTTTATAATATAATAATTTCCCTTTTCATTAAATAGATTATCTTATGGTATCTTGAATGATCGATTTAAACATGTTATATTTTTGTAGTGGTAAATTCAACTTCAAACTATTGGGGGATTATCAAATCTTCTATGAGTGCTTCCTAGAGGCCTTTCTAATACATTGAACATCAAGGATCAAAATATTTTCTATAACTATGGCCAATTTCGATATAATTTTATAATTTTGGTATAGAGGTCTATTCCAGTAGGATTTAAAGCACTTGACATGGCTAGATAGACCCTTGGAATATGAGTTAAAGGTGCTCTTGTCCTCAGTCAGTTAGGATGAATAAGTTTTCCTTCATACTATTATTGATCAGATATTTGTGTATCAACCAATCAATCATTAATGAACATCAGGTCAGGGGGAACATTGAACGACATGGGGAACTTTCTTTCTCCTTCTAGGCCTGTGGGAGGGATCTCCCATAATTTTGATGACTTGGAGTATTTGATCAAGGATGTCGACAATGTATTGATTTCTACCCCCAACAACATCATCCTATGTTACCTAGGTTGTTGTGGACTCTTCCTATGCTTCCCTAAATAGATGCAGGAACAAGAGTTCGTGGAAATATTCCTAACTAGATAATGTATCCATTATGGGAATGATAATAATGGAACTAAAGATTAATTCCTCCTCTGATGGGGATTTCATCAGGCTTGTCAACTCTTTTGGTACCATTTGTGGGGTGATTCCAGTGGTTTCATACTAAATGCAATAATTTTGAGAGAGTAAAAACTATATTTAGAAATGTTATATGTCCATATTTATGTTTTGATTTCTCTCCCTTACATCTATGTTGTTTTTAAGAAGACTGACCTTTAAAGGACTGTAGTTTTGATGGAGTTGGTTGTGCCACAACGGAAGCAGCCAATGGAATATTTTTTTGTTTAAAAAATGCATGGAGGATAGAATGAGTTTGATTGATTGAATTTCATTTAATACAATCACTAAAATTAAAAAAAAATCATTATATTTACATCCATTCATTCACACTCTTCCTCTGGATTGGTGGTAAAACACACGCTACTTACGCAGGTGGTTTTCCCAGATTCACTTTCCTAGAGTCCCCCATTTTTGTAGGATATCATTAAAAAATCCCACTATGGTGTTCTCCAAGGCCCAACAAAATGGGTAATGGTCTGGGAAATATTTGAGACCTATCTATTTGAGCCTCTTATGATTTTTTAGTTTCATCAAAATTTTCTCCAACGCCACTATGATTATCTAGGGACCTACTCATCTAGTAATGATTAAAATTTATTCTTTATTTCTCAAAAATAAATTAACCTTTACACCTTCCACTCATCATGATAAGGTGGGAGTTGTTTCTAATTATCATTAGGGTGTTCCACATGATATGTTGAGGTATTTTGAGATGGATCTAGTGCAGTAGATGGTTTAAGCATGACAACAACATCCTCTAAATTCCCACATCTCTTCCCTTGAGTTGGTGGAATTACTGAAGAGATATCCTTGTTTTTTAGGATGTATTCTTCCAATATTTTAGAAAATAAAAAAGGATCCCAAAAACCTCCAATATATTTCACAGGGATGAGTGACGTGCACAAATCTTCGTGAAGATTCTCCATATATATGAGAAAACCATCTCAAGGATGATATTGGTTTATGGAGTATGTCAACCCCTTCTACTAAGTAAAGAAATATTATACACTCTCACTTTCCCAGTATTTTTAATTTGATATACAGATGGATATTGTCTTCTATAGTGTTGTGTTGAATTAAATGTTAAAATTTTGACATAGAACATCTCATCCTTTGATTGATTGATCTAGTAAACTAGTTTATTGTATAAAGGATATATATTGTAGTGTTTGTATTAAAAACATGAGTATATAAGCTTCTTACTATGTAGGGATCACCATAATGGGATTTTAGATGAACTCTAAAGGAAAAAAACTATACTGTAGGTCCGCCTAGCCATATAAAATTGGAAATGTTGGTTCCAAAAATTTAGAAGGGGAGGGGTTGATCTACACATTTAGGGTAAGGATTCCATTCCAATTTTACTAGTGCAATACATTCATTCATAGCTTCTAATCAAGTTACCAATGACTCAACAGTATTTACAAGTCCTTTAGTAATGTATGTGTGAACATGACCTTGAATAGGGAAACAAAATGTAGGTCCATCTATGTTGGTTCTTTTTGTACCTTCGTTGGGAATCCTACAGGAGTCGGTCCATAAGTATGTGTTTGAACCATCCCTAATTGTGAACCTAAGACAGGGAACTCTTAATATCATACTTTCATGGGATCCAAATATATAGGTTCTTGATTACCCATGTTATGTGGATTTCATTCTCCATTTTAGCTATCAAAATGAAACATCCTTTTTAAGGTTAATCAACTGAGAGTGTGAGTTGAATATCATATTACAGAACATATCTAGTAGGTTTATTACCTCGGAGTAGTTTCATATTGAGTCTTATAAACTCCTTCATATATTTCTACTAATAGTAAAACCTTTCCTTATATTTTAAGAGTTCAACCTATTCAGGCTGTGGGTGGTGTAAGGAAATACCGTCACCCTATTCATTTGTGGATACTCATCGAGGATTTATTGATTGAGTGGTTGAGGGAACCACCAAATTCATTAATTCCTCTATTTTTGGGTATGCACAATGTATTTACTCGTTTATGTATGAACCAAATTACAAAAATAAACCTCTTCCTCATGTTCCTATATATGATCCTCATGTTCTATGGAATCATTATGGGTGATTATATTGAAATTCCCAGACACATATTGCATTGTAATAATTTTATTAGCCTTCATGATTGGTTTCTTTTGTTTGTGCCTACCATGAGGCATTATCCTCTCCTTCACTAGTCTAGTTAGAACAATTTGATGAATGGATATCTGAAGGGAATATCCGTAAAATTCATTCATTTGTCTTCCAATTTAGAACCCTAGGTCACTTGATAGAATGTGTTTGGAAGATCCATTTTTTATAATTCCCCCCTAATCGGGAAAAGAATAGCTTCCATTGAGGAGGATGTTAGGGTAAAATATCCCCAAACCATATGGGTTGGGACTATTACAGTACCCATTCCACAACCTCTTAATACAAGTCTTCTGGCCTCAAAGGTTGTGTTAAAAAATTCCTCATCCTTATTTTATTTTGTTTCCAATAGATTTTCTTGGGTACTACTTCTATGAAATCTCTTGAGATATTACAGAGCTTTTTTTGAACATTTTTTAAGAGAATTATATGGTTTTCACTTGATCAACGTACTTACAAAGATATTTAAAGTGTTAATTATATGCCTCCCTTTGGATTGATGCTTGATCAATATTTCCATTTTCATGATGTAGGAGTATTTTTATTTCTCGCTCTCTTTAGTAATCACATCTTTTAGAGTTAGTAGGAACTTTTTTTTATCATGCCATCTATAGAGAAAAGAGTTCAATTTTGGAAGCCAGCCTAAGGTTGTGACATTACATGATGTTGTTTTTTGTAGGCTTTTCAGACCATGGAGTGAGTGAAATGAAATGATTTGTGCTCACCCCGTCCTCTTATAAAAACACTAGATTGGGAATTGATGATCATCTGACATGATTCATTTAATGCATCAAGACATACACGTTTAACAGATTATTTCTAATTTCCTAATTTTATGTGTTTTGAAATTTGGAGGGCCTCTATTTCTATTTTATGGTGTACCTCCTATATTACCCTGGTTTTTATCAGATATTCACCATATGGAAATAATTTTTTATGTTATGAAGAGTCATCCATATATTTAGGAGGATTTCATACACAAAACCATTCGAAAACACCTCTTGAATATTTAATTAGGGAGTGGTAAAGGCCAGAACATGATTGCATTGTTGTCTCAATCTCGCTATCACCTCATGAGAAACATGTTCTCTTCATATTTCACTAAAGGGTATTTAATCTTTTCATACAAAAGTTGATGTTTCATTTCGGTTTTATAATAAATAGAATAATTAATAGATATTTCAGGAATAACATTAGAAGGCATGGAATACAAGTATGGTTCTATGAAATACCTTTGCATAAGGATGTCTTCTGATTGAGAAAGTATGACACTATTCCATGATGTGGCCTTATTCATTAACAAATTCATTTTCCTATGTACTGCTCAATAGGATGTCTGTCTCCTAATTGATTCAGCAAAGGGAGGACCTTCTTGATGAAGTGGGGTGTCACTATGGGGAGGACCATCATAGTGAATTTCATCATGTGATGACTTCCATCAAAGTTTGAATTTCGAATCTAGAGAGAATTACAATAGTTTATACCTTAGGGAGAACCTTCATAGAGGATGATAGAAAAGAGAGGACCTCCTTGATGTTTGATCTTCTATCCACTTTGAGGGTTTCTGCGACGCTCATTATGAGATGGGAACTTGTGATCGATTTAATTATATACATGAAGTGATACTTCTAGAAAATTGTTCTGGGGAGGACCTCACGAATATCTGGAAGCATAATTTTTGGGAGGAACTTTTAAATTTCAACTAATATTAAAATAATTTGATTAGTAAAGAGTGTTCTCATGAGATTTTATAGATAAATATCTAAGAGATTGATGAACTCAAAAAATTAGTAGAGAGAGATCATAAGCTGACTATTCATTTTCCAATCGCCTTTGGTGAAGCTTATTTTTGGATGATATCTTTAGGGTGACTAAGGATAAATGATATAGGTAATGAATTCCACATTCTAAATCTTGTTTGATCGGCCTCTAATTTTCTACCTAAACATTTAGATAGGTTTCTAGAATTCTGGAAGGGATATGTTGCTCCCTAGAGTATCTATTGGGGTATACTAATGACTTTAATTTGGAACATGGTTATGGGCCTGATCTAATTGTCCATATATAGTGGGGTTTGGTCCATGAACCTCTTAGATAGGAGCAGTGATATGTGAATTATTTGGAGTGACCCTAACATTATATTGTTGTGTCACCCCAATTTTGGGGATGCAGTTTTGTGTTTGTCCCTATAACCATACTATTGTTGTTATTATATCCCGGTATGTTGGATGGATGTGCAATGAAATTTTCATCTTCCCTTTCCACATTATTAGGATACATTGGGTGACTTTAGAGATCAGAATAGGGATATATTGTCATTTCATGGTTGTATCAGGGGTTTGTGCCTACTTCTTTACTTCATTTTCTATAGGCATATGTGGAGAATAATTAGGTTTGGGGGAAGAGATACGGTTTTCCCCTTGTTTTTAATCAGAAACTACTATATGGTTTCCATGAATGCTTCCAAATTAGGGTGGAAGGATTCATAGATATAGGAATGTGTGTACATTCAGTTGGTTTTGTTTCTTTAGTTAGTTGTTTAGATTCTATGGATGCTGCCAAACTATGCTGTCATATTTGGTGGATGTGGGAACGTGTTTTTTCATCCTCATAGTTTATCACCATATTGTGTTGGATACCTTCTATGGAGGTAATAGATATGAGGCATTGTATTCTATTATTTGGTTTATGCATTCGATGAGCACTCTTGAGTGTCTATTATTGGGTGAATGAGGGAAGAATCCCAAGGAGAACACCCTCATCATACGGAGGGTACTTTTCAGTGTGGCATTTCCGTTAGATAATTTTGGTAGGATCCCTTTATATGGATACATATAATATTCTGGTTAGGCTCATAGGGAACTCTTGATCATCCTTCCTAAGATGAGGATCTAACTTGTTGTTAAATTTTGTGGATAGGATCCCAAAAATTTTGAGATAGAAACTACTATCTTATTATTCTGGTCCAGCAAAAATAATTGAGTGGATTGTTAGTGGGGCTTCAGGAGTAGGATGTCCTGTTGAGAGGCCTCCAAGGATTGTATGGTGAAGTTTATGTGGTACCCTCTTGTGCTTGCCACTATGGACTGTCTTCCGTGGTTCTCTTGTTTCTTCCATTGAAGGTTTGTGTTTTGGTCACCCTCCAATGCCTTAAACTACTCTTGTCTTAAATTACATCATGCCTCTTTGGGTTGGGGATGGTGTGGAGTTTTTCTAATACTTTGGGATAGTGGTTTGGCGGTCGTTAGGTTTCCATATGCTGTACGAGTCGGTCTTTCTTCCTCGGCCACCGAAACCTGCTCTGACCCGGGGTTCCACCGCTTCTCTCCATGTAGGAGTTGGAGTGATGTGTACACAAGGTTTTGGGTTATATGGTTTTTGGTTGATGCGGTTCCTTTTTCATTTTATCCCCGACCTTATTCTGGGTTCACTATAGTGTTTATCTTCTTTATTTCTAGTTGTGTTTTATTTTCGTCGGCGATCTCATTCGGAGACGTTGGTGGATTCTTTTCAGGATCTGGTGGCGATTTCCGATGGAACCGATGACGTCAGTTTTGAACAGATGAGGATGGAAACGACGGTGTTAGAATTTTCGATGGTGAATTTCAATGTTTGTGATGTATTGGTTTAGGGCGACAATGATGAAGTTCTCAAACGACGTTTTGAATGATGGCGACTTTCTCGTTGACAGTGGTGTTGATCGGCACTAGTTGTGACTGGAAGCTGACGATGGTGGTGTATCGGCAATATGTGTTCCGATCATCTGCTCCAGTGGTGATGTACAACGGTGAAAATGAAGTTGGTTTACCAAATTTGATGGTAGAAAGTGGCCAAGTGACCGGCTATTTTGGTGCTCACAGTTTGAGGATCCTTTGGTAGGGTGGATTCATGATGGTAGTCAATACGTGGATCGAGGAGGGCACGTGACAGGCTGTGGATCTGGTTTTTTGAATTTTGAATGCTGTGGAGTTTTGGAAGGCATTATTGGCGGTATGGGATCTACAATAAGTTTAATTTTGAAATTTTAATGTCTTATGCTGTAATTTTCTTGTTGGGTTGAGTTTTTTGTTAGGGTTTACACTTAACCCTTAAAAGTATCATTAGAAAATACAAAAAATATGGATTGTGGATGTTGAAGACACTAGGTTGGAGATGGTTTCATTTATTCAGATAAGGACACATCATGTATATTATTCCAGTCATATGTCTATGAAAACTGGTATGATATCATTTGTATTAAAGGGATTTATAGTTGAATGTTCTTGGATATATATGACAGAAAAAAATAGATAACTGAACTAATAAATCATATCAATATATGAAAAAATGAAAAAAAATTGTTGTTTTAAATCCCTTGTTTAGCCCTCTTTCATTTTTTCCATGAAATGGGATTGAAATATATTTTAAATTGTCATTTTGGTCAAGGATACACATCAACTTCACCATTTTTTAAGATGAAAATTTGGTGATGAGTCCAATGTTTGATTGTGGGGTTGAGTGGCATAAAATATTTCATGCTATGTTTACCATTTTGGGTGGTTTTCAATGAGCTTTTTTCAAACTGGAAACACCCAATGTTTCCTTTATTTGATATGTTTCACAAAAAAACTTTAAAAATAAAAATTGTTTTAGAATAATGGTTCAAAAACACTTGGGCACTCACATTGGATGAGAGGATTGGAGGTCATTCTCATCACACCCTTTTGGGGGAAATTATTTCCAACTATAGGTCTCTCTTATAGATATAATATATGTTCTTGAATCCTTTATTAAATCCCAAACATGACACTGGACTCTCTTACGTTAACAATCAATTATTATAATTAATTTGATTTAGAGTCCTATGAAAGTATCTGAGGTTATTAATGGATAAATATATTTGAATGTATCTAGGGTTCTCCATAAATGGTACCCTTTTATGAATATATTATATATTCTTATATCATTTATTATTATGATACCAGTTTTATGACACATACTAGGGTTCTCTAGAATTTATCATCATCCAGAAATATTGGAGTTGTTTGGATGTTGAGATCTAGACCAGAAGATGGGATTCAAACATATCTTTGTAAAAGGAATCAGGACCCAAATAGTTTAGTCCCACTTTATCGGACACATCCTACCTTTTAAGGTCTCGTGGAAAGGTCCATACCATGTAGTTTAATTTCATGTGGCATGGAAATCTAGGAAAAAGGTTCCTCATTAAGGGCTGGTGTGGGATTTATGCTTAAGTGACCCAAAGGACCAAGAAGGGATATATAATTCTTTCTTGGATATTATACTAATGGTAATATTTCCCAAATAATATTAGGGTGAGTCTAGGGTATTGGGTTTATTCCTTACGAAGGATTCCAACAAATCTAGTTGGGATAGTAATAAAAGACCACATAGTTTGGATGGTTGGTGATTACACCTATAGGGGAGGGCTTTGTAAAGGTTCTTCATCCATGGTATGTGAAAATTTGATATGGATACAAGTCTTTGATAATCCAGACCTATGGATGAAATTAAGTGATTTTTATCATAGTGAATATGGCCCTTTGAGATGGATACATGGCTTTGAGGACCCATGCCTATAGAGCCCTCCTAAGGAAGGAGAGATTAATATCCAAAAAGGGATTATCTTCCAAGATATGTATTTGATAATGCAGATTTACATGATAATTAATAACCTCTAATACCATGTCATTCTTTCTTAGTTTGAGAAATGTGAGTGATAATATCTATGAAACCACACAATCTCCTTGATCCACTGGTGGAGGAGGCTAGGGCTGCAATAGAGAGGGAAAGGGTTAGAGGTACCCATATCCTCTCTTATTTTTGTTACTAGGATTTGGGACATACACAAAAATATAGATACAAAAAACCATAATGTATTGGGGATTACTCTATGATGGATTTCGTGTTCCCAATTTCAATGAAGATGATATCAGTATTTAGTAATAGCCCCGATCAATGGAAAAGGAAAGTGGCTCCCATCACAATCTGAAATGCGGAGGATCCTATTTCAGAGATGAAGAGGGAAAGATATTTCACTAGACCTTGGGCCAAAATTAGGGCGGTCCCCATAATTTTACACATGTTTTGGGCCCTTGTTACCGAGGGGATGCAAAATTGTGATCACTTCAAGACACTACCCATAATATAGGAAATATTGGGGAATATCACACTAAGGTAATTCATAATTGAATGGGAGATAAATTGGTGTATATTTATCCATGATTGTGAAAATATAGATGACAAGATGATGTTTTTGGTTGTGTGTCCCTTAGATGGGAGTCCCAAGGGAAGATTTTTCCTTCAATCAGTAGTGAGGGGGCAGTCTTAGAGGGTGACTTGTGTAGGTGAGGGATGGAAAAGTAGAAGTTAGATAAAATAGATGAGTCATGGTCGAGATGAGGGTGCTTTATATAGGGGAGGAAAATGTGATCGGATGGTACTTCATGCAAGGTAGACCATAGTGAGTTGGAAGTTCCATTGGGTGATGGACAACTTGGGAAACAACAAGTGGGATAGGCCTTTCTCTAGGTTCTAAGGGTATCTTTATTTATCTCTATAAGGGTCTTACACATGTCCTAATTTTGTGAGGAGACCTCTGTGATAGTACATTTCAACTAGGGGGAGTGTATCCTCGTGTATGTGTATTATGTTTCATACACTGGAGTGAATTTAATCCCACTATCCACTTTAATTTTCTATTCTATTTGGTTTTAGAGATCTGCCAAATATTATTTCATGGGAATGGGAAAAGTAATAGGGGAGTAGATCTCCCTGGATTTCTTCTAAACATTCATTTGATTTAAATTTGGAGACTTTTTGTCCTATTTATAGGAAAAATCAGGACTCTAGGTGAAGGAGAATAATCATGAAACTAAACCATATAGGGTCCTTATTTATCGGTGGCTACTCCTTCTGGACCACATAGGAAAGGCCTACATGAGCCTCATGGAATGAAATTTGGGTGTGCATAGGTCAACCTAGGTGAGTTTCTTAGTTCCCCTTAGATCCATTGATCTCTTCATTTATTGAATTATTTTCTTTTTAATCTTCTCACCCTTATGTGAAAAAAGTTTTTTTCATATCCATAAAATATGGGTCTCTATACCAAAAATTGTCTTACAAACATTATGTCTATTGTGCTACCAATTGGTAACCTAAGTGGGGTGTGAGTACAATAACGTAGTACACCACCAATGGTGTCTATAATTATCCAATATATAATAGTTCATAATGTTTTTCAAAAAATAATAATATAAAAAACAATATAATTAAATATGTTTCACATTTTTTATTCTTTAGTTAACCACATTGGACCTTGGGTTCTTGATGACACCCAATCCAATCATACATACTTTGGCCCATGCAAGAGTCTAAAACACACACCATAGGGATTCTACACTATACACTTTCATGGGATTTAATTATTTAAATTAATTCCATTTTCATTTCAATTTCATTGAGCATCAATCCCAGAACCATTATCATTGGGGCTTGGATTATCAGTCTAGCATCATTATCACTGGTAATTGGAGTGTTGGTTTATCACCAAAATCTCAGGTACGTGGTCCATTAGTACAATGAAAGTTCTCAAGAATGCATAGAGGGTCTAGAACATCAGTTTGGCCACCAACAGATGTGAAGCATCATCCCAACACCCACATCTCATTGTTCACAGATACATATCAAGGTTCAATATTTATAACCATTTTTTTTAAAATTCCCAACATAGTACACCATTTCATTTAACAGTCAAAACCTTTGAGGTCATTTCTACCCTTAACCATTTAACCAAATTACATAGAATCATCTCATAACTTATTAACACTGAGAGTTAAATACAAACAGTATTTATATCAATTTTACATACAAAAACATTCACTGTTATTTTAATTTACTAAAGACTCTAATTCCATTTATCATTACATAATTACCATTCATGGAAAGTGGAACACCCTATGTTTTTCTATCATTATCGGTATCATAATCACCAATTAATCAATGGTATCTGTGAAGGTTATCTCAAATTCATGGGAATTAGTTCAATTTTCTAATTGAAATTAAATTTCACACCATAAAATCATAATCAAAAAAATATAAACAAAAGTTAATTTTAATGAGCATGGGAATTAGTATATAGACCACCTACCAAATTATATTTGATGAATACATGACCAACCACAACCCTCAATTTGATGTAGAATGCATTAAATCACAATAGTGAAGAAGATGTATGATCAAAACATAGGATTATGATCAAATGAAACCAAAACTATTAGAACCTATAATTATACCATCCAAAACCGAAGAATTAATCCCACTCAAAAGTGAGATAAATATAAGACTGAAATAAATGAATGAAAGAAACCAAACAAGGGAAGATATTTAATACCAAATAAATGTGAATTTATACAACTGGATCTTGGATTCAAAAAGGAAGGAGTTTCGGGGGCCTAGTTATCCTATCATGAGCCTCCAAAAGAAAAGTAAAATATATTAGTCTAAGTTGGGGTGATTAGGGATATAAAACAGGGGTTCAATATTTGTTTATAATTTTTTTAAAAGATTAAAAGTATTTACACAAGGTTTCCTAGATGGGGTACACAATTAGAAAAAATGTGTGCCCTAACAATGATGTCCTATTGTCATAGGGTGCATGGTCTATACTTTGTGGATAAATAGTTTTAAAAGCTATGATCCAACCTTGAAAACACCACTATTCAAGGTTACACAGTTGGGGGTGGTGGGTGGATGCACAATTTGGTAAAATGAAAAAGAATCTATGCACTACCCTAAAATCGTTCAAAATTTTCCAAAAAACACCTAAATCAACCCCCTAATAATGACCCAACCATAGTATGATTAAAATGGAAAAATTTACCTAAAAATGAGTAATAGTCAGTCCAAAAAAAAATAGGGATTTTATAATATTTTCAGTATATAATTTCTTATCCTTGAGCTGTGCTCAAAATCATCACTAATCTTCCATAGTGAAATGGTTGGGCCAATGTGCCCTCATATCTTTCTCCCTATCCCATGTTTCCACTTGGAAAAGACATGATACCATAGTACTCATACTAAATCATGGTATTTCCCTTTAAAACACTGTCACTATGATCCTAAATATGAATTGAGTTCGCCTCTTGGGACACATTGACCTCAAGATTGATGTCATAAATATCTATCACATGAGAAGTGTTGGGGTGATATTTATAAAGATACAACACGTGAAATATATCATGAATAACATGATACATCTTTGGAATATCCCATCAATACACCATTCATATAGTTATATCAAAAATATCAAATGGTCTAACAAACCTAGGTTTCAACTTACCCTGCTTATGAACCCGATGGTGACCCAATCTAAGTGACACCCGTAGGAACATACCATCACCCACTATAAACACAATAGGATTATAAAATCAATTATAATAATAATTTTATATACTATACATCATATCCATATGTTTTTGAATCTAATAAACCAATTTTTATTTCTCCTAATGAGAATCAGTCCCGAAAACTCTGACTTTCCAACCTCCATAAAATATAGTGACGATCTGCATGGCCTACCATAGAGTGTATCATATGGTTCCATATAAATAACCACATGATAACTATTGTTATAAGATAACTCAACAGACACTAAATTATTCTCCCAAGACCCACCAAATTCTAGAACACTTTCCCCTATCATTTCTTCTAACACCTAAAATTATGTTTCAATTGCTCTTATGTATGTGGGATAAATGTTTTACTCAGATACACTACAGTACCTATCTCATTTTTCATGTATTTAAAAACTAATAATATAAAATGTGGATCATTATTTAAAAATACACATCATAAAAACCCATTAAAATGAAATATCTCAAGAACATATATGTTTCCCAACTGATCAATCATGAATGTTTCTTAGATTATAATAAAATGGGACACTTTTTTTCAATCGGTCCTTAATCACCCATATCACATAATTATTTTGAGGGGTCAATTGAATATCTACTATAAAGTTTATAGTGGTATAATACCATTTCAACCTCATAACGAGAAAGGGATTTAGAATCCTGACATGTCACAAATTCTCATACTTCACTTACTAACAAGTGTATCATCGTTTCATAAATCCTACAATATCCTTTTTCATTCCCTACAACTAATAATATCTTTAAAAGATCATGATACATCCTATTCAATATAGGGTGAACTTCCCATATTTATTCCTAAAACCCATGCATCTGTTATTCCTTCATAGATGTAGGCATAAGAACATAGTGCTAGATATAGATAATATCGTTCTCTTTTATAGTCTAATAGGGAGGTGAATCCACACATTCAGATCTATCCCTACAAGCTATACACTCTAGATCCTCATAATTTATTTACCTAATCAAGTTTAGGAGTTTAGGATCAATGGATAATTACATATGGGTTATCTTTCTCCACTCCACTTTAACATCCATGTGCACTTCATCCATCAAATCCATAATTTTTCACTCAGACTTGGACATCTTGACTGCTTGAGTTTATATATTTATGCTTAAAGCATTAGAAAAAACTATTTTATTTTCCTATCATATAGTCAAGTTAAAAATAAATTCATATAAGGGACCCATCTTGGTTGTAGGGGACTTAAATCGAGTTTATGAAATATGTACTTCTTGATTTTTTGGTTCTTATAAACATTAAATCTTCACCCAGATGCTATTGTCACCAATACATTATGGTATAAAGCACAACTTCCAACATGATATCATGCATTGGATAATTATTTTTGTTTCCCTCGACTAACTAGATCTATAACTCATGACTAAATTGCACTAAATCTACACACACCCATTCCAATATCAGATACATCACAAAACAATCTGTACTTTTTTACCAAGATTTTGTTTGGCCAAAATTGGCATAGTGGTCAAATGTTTCATCAAAAATTTGATGGAGTTCTGGAAATCTATAAATTGTTAAAACCTGATACCCTTTTTAGTCATTCCAAAATAGGTTCTTACAAATAGAAAAGTTAATGATGAACCTTTGGACAAAGACAACCAAACCCAAAAATCATTGAATATTAAAAAAAAATCTCGGGTAGCTACCAAGAAAAAACTGCCTGCAATGTAACTATTTATACCAAAACACCGTCTTATGAGATTATGTGACTCAAGAAATGATATTTATTAATCATGAAACTATAATTATATATATTTACATATATCCAATTATCTCTTAGTGTACTTCTCACTATGTAAATATGTTTTACATGACCATCATGAGTTAAAAGGTACACCAAGATTTCATCAATGAAAACAACCAAATTATGATTTAAATAAGGGTGAAATATTTTCTTTATTAAAGCCATAAACACATCAGAATCATTTTTTAATCCATAGAACATAATAACGAAATCATTCAGGCTATTCCATCTCCTAAGAGAAGTTTTTGGTAAATAAAAAAGTATCACTCTCAAATGATAATACCCTGACCAAAAGTTGATCTTAGAAAATACACAAGAATCTATATTATAGGAAAATAGGTCTTTGATATAAAGAATATGATACTATTTATTAACGTTAGTACTATTTAATTTCCTATAATCAATTCACAAGAGTAACATTCCATCATATTTCTTCGAAATCAATACCTTAGAATACCATAGTGGTTTACATGGATAGATAAATCCCTTATCCATCAATTATTCCAATTGATTCATAAGATCCCGATGCTATAATAGTGACATTATGTAAGATGGAAATGAAAGTAGTCTATCCCTAGGCATTAGATAAATAAGAAATTAAAAAACTCTCTCATGTGGCAGTCGTGAAATGTATTTAAGGAAAAATTCATGAAACTGATCCACTACGGGTGTAAAGACATTATTCTTTACTCCCCTATCATCGAACTAAATAATAGAAACCTGGGTGGTGAGATCTCCCAGTTTCTGATGAACTATCCCCACATAGCCTATCTGGATATCCAATTCTCTATGATTAATGTAACGGTGAATCTTAGGAGATGTGAAATTTACTCTCTTATGGTAATAATCAACATATACTCAATATGATACCTACAAGTATTTTCCAAAAATCATGTCAAAATCAGACATCTGAAGTAATTAAATATCCAAAAGGAAATAATACTTACTAACCTCAAGGGAACACCGCTTTCACAGATAGGTTTCATTCAACCGTAAACCCAATAATGTGTCAATTTTAATAACACAACACAAAAACTCTATTATCAGACCCAAATCATATATACATTGTGAATATATAAATGAATAAGAATATATTATATAAATTAAAATGTCATCAATAATAGAAGATACATGTATTGTAACTCTGATTATTGGAAGCCTAGATTTTATATCAATAAGATCATGATGGACTATATGAAACTAACATGTCCCTCTACCCCATGATCTAGTCTATGTCCCATGTAATAAACTTCTCTACTGATAAGGGTTCTCTTATCATAAACAACCACACCCTCCTCACCTATAAGCATTGCTAGTAAAACTTCAACTTCCTGACTGGTATGGGGTAAGAGACCCTATTCCAGTACTCAAGTTTAGTCTTCTTTCTCAATCACTACCCATCGATCATGTATTTCTTTGAAACCATTGAATGTGTCTCATCTATCCACATGCTTGATAATCCACAGGTGTTCCGGAAAACTAGCAACGAATGTGATCCAACCTACCACATTGATGGAAAAAAACTCGATTATTTCCCTAAGTAACTGATCACCCCCTGGCCACATTGTTTTCTTATACTATGGTGATTTTTCTCATAATGATGATTCTTACCCTTATAATGTGTACCACACGATCATCTAGATGAAACTAAATTTCTTCCACTAGAAGCCTACTCTGGGATCACCTCATAAATGAGTGCCTTATTCACTACTTCATAAAACATCATAAATCAAAGGATATTAAACATGAAATTCATCTTATATTTAAGTGTATCATAAGAAATTATCTCCATTGTTACCACATCTCCTACCAATGTTAGAACAATGATCTACAAGTTGGTGAAGCATTCATAATAGTCCATCACTGGCATTCTTCCTTGGGTAAACTACATAAACTCTTCCACCCTCTCCAGTCTTAGTGTATCTAGGTGAAATTGTTCTTGGAAATTATCATGAAATTACTTCCATACCTTGCCCTAGATACAATAATATAAGAGAGGATGAGTGATGATGAGCAAGACTGATGTTCTAATACTCATGATACATCTAAAATGTTTTGGAAAATTATGTATTTGAGAAGTGATAGGAATAATCAAGTCATAAAAATACTACAAACAAAGAAAGGATAAACAAAAAAACAAAAAATCTGTCCAAGAAATCTAGAAAAAAATTATCATTTTTGGTCACCACAAATAAAATAAAAAATTAATAGAGTTTCATCAATTTAAACATTGATGGGGGTTATTCAAAATGGTTTTCACAACAAGAGTGGTAGGCACAACAAATTATTTCATTAAGGTAGCAATAAATCTCAGCATCTTCGATCAATTTGGGAAGTGAAAAAAATTTCCAAGGAAGGATAAAATCACACACCATGAGTAAAAAAATGGGACAAGAGTGAGATAAGGATAAGGACACTGAAGTAAAACCTTCACCGCGTGGGGGTGATGAGAGGGATGGAGTGGTTATTCTAGGGAGGAACCCTAAAATTTTGAGAAAAATGAGAGACTTAAATACTAGGGATCCATCCTATCTTAGAAAAAATAACATGCCATTAACACATTTTTACAAGATTTATTCACATGAATCCACAATAACATTACCCCACATACAGAACCCCCTGATCAAAACCTTGATATTATCACTACCCTCAACCATCCCTAACCTGGTTCATCTCCAAAACATGGTAATAAATGTTTTAAATTTTTAATTTATCCATTAGTCATAGATAATTTTTTTAACATCCTTTAAAAATTATATAGTCATTAGTTGGAACTGTTTCATTTAAATCACAAAAGTAAGGTATATTATTTTATTATCCAACAACACATTCATAACCAATTTTTATATCCATATCTAAAATAATTCATGTCGAATATATCCATGAGTTCTCATAATGATGTATACATACTCCAATCTCATTCCATACTAAGTCATGAGTAAAATCGAAGAAAATAGTAACATCACACAACAAGTGCATAAACTATGGTGGAATAACATTCAACTATAGTATAAAAAATCAAGGGGAAAATCCTACCCTAGGAACATGGGTTTCCCCCCACAATTGGGTTAGATACTCCCATTCATGATCTTATGACCATGGTTTAAATCATCCTAGTCTCTTGTACACCTTTTCTAAAATATACAATGATTGAAAAGAAATCTCCTTTGATACCAAATTGTAATGTCCCAACACGGGTGCTACATAATAGTGCCCTAAGATGGTTCATCACATTACCTCATGTGTATCTCCCAAGTTATCAAATGATTCTGACAAGTTGTGAGAGTCAAATATGATAATTAAAGATACTATACCCTCTTTTCCAAAATAGGACAACCTCATCAATCATTATATAAATATCCAATATAGTAATAAACAATAACCAATGATGACCAGACATCACATGATAATCCCGAAACAGACAAAATGGCCAAAACCAACATAAAAATTATTCCATTTCATATAAGTGTTTTGTGTCAAAAAAACTGAAAATAAATAGAAACCGACAAATTTTATGCGAGTCTTGATGTCATATATGGTTCCCTAATCCATGAACCATCCTAAATCCCAATTCATCCATCTTACATAGAGATATTTCCCATATCATGTCATGCAAAAATGAAGTCTACTCAGGTACTAATCGGCAGTCTGAGTAGGGTTTGTGTACAACTCTGTAGGACACCAGCAACAATGTCTAAAAATATCCAATCTATAACAGTGTATACAATTATATAATTAATAAAATACAAAATGATAAAAGTAAAAATTTATCATATTTATTATTCTATAGTTAAACAAATTTTCCCTTGAGTTAATGGTGAAATGCAATCCAAGCAAACCTGCTTTGGCCCATGCCGAAGTCTGAACCATACACCATAGGTGTAACAAACCAAACCAGGTTAACTAAACAAAGCCACCCAAGCCTAACCGTCATGGTAAGGTTTCACAAGGATAACTGAATCCTGTATTTAATATAACAAAACAAGATATACTACTACTGTATAATGATGAATAAAATTAATTCAACCAGATCAATAAAAAATTATCCAAACAGAAAAAATCATAAATGTTTGGATCGACCCAGACTAATAAGTCTCTATGTGACCATTCTTCACCTCTAAACCATCCTGAACTGAAGGCACCGACAATAAGAGAATACATCATGAAACAAGATTCCCTTCACATTACCTATATCCTTCAATACAATTCCTAAAACCTCCAAAATTAAAAACTAAGGATTGATCAAAAATCCAATCAGGATACAACCAAATACTCTATAAGCGGTCTAAATGAAATAATGAAATAGTTTGATTATTTAAAAAATAATTTTCAAATTCATTTTTCATAAATACAAACCCATTTGTAAATCATTATCCTTTTTGGTTGATAAAATCATTTCATATTCTCAATGAAAGAATAAGAAATTTAAAAGTGATAAAATTGGAATTAAAATTCATAAATCAAGAGGTATTCAATTAAACACATATACATATAACCTATCATAAGAAACCATGTTCTATAACTTCATATAAAAACCATTGGGAATGAATCCATGATATAAACCCATAATTTGATAAATAACAATAAATGAAAAAGAACACTGTATTTCATCCCTAGCCTATAGTAATATGTACTAGACATAAAAGTGAAAAAAGCATATTATGTTACTAACTAATATTGAGTCCTTCCACAATCTATTGATATCTCAAAAGTTACCCCTAGAGTTCTATGTCTCTTTCCTCATGCACTCAAGGTTCCCAATGTGCCAATCTTGTCAAAATTTATTTCCAAATCATGATCAGAATTTAAAAAACATTTTCAAAGTTAATTTTTTTTTCATTGGTGTTTCAAAACTCATTTCCAAGTAGAAAACACCATTAAATAATTTAGTTAAACACTTTTTGTTAAACCCCCTATTTTTAAATTAAAACCCTTTTTAAAACATTTCTCTTTCCATTATGTCCCATGAAAACACAAATTACTTCAATTCAATGAATAAATTAACAATTTTACTTGTACAATATGTAATTAATAGAATTAAACTTTGGTATAAAAGCACCTACCTCAATAATGATGGAATCATATCTGTCTTTAACAAAGAGGATTGGAAAACCATGTACCAGACTTTTTTAGTTGAGAAATGATAAGAATCTAGAAAGTATTTACAAAAATAAAAAACAATCACAAATCTCAAACACAATTGTATCCAACACAGTTGTGACAACCAATGGAAAACAAGAAATAAAATTATTATTACCTAGAGAGATGAACCACAACCACAATGATGATCCATTGGTGAAGGAATTATATAGAAGGAGTGGGGATCACCAAAATTACACAAAATTTCCTAGGGTTTTGAGAGAAAGGGTTTCATACCAAATTAAATGTAAATAAACCACACAACACATAAAACCAACATGCCATGAGATTACACATCGTGTATTCAGAATACACAATTTGAAATCCTTAAAGATCATATAGACCCAAAAATTCATCATCTCATATTAAAAATCCACAATTTTACCATTAATCAATTTATACCATTTACATGTCATGTAAACCTATCAGGCCATAAAACAAATTGATGACATCTACCCAGATACCATTACATGATGTGTAATCCCATTACCCAGTGTGTAATCACTTAGTTGACAACAAAAAAACCAGTTTTTTTGAAAGACTCAAAAATAAGTATTAAAATCAAAACATGATACAAGGAGTACTAGAAAATCAAAACATTTTGTTACAATTTTCCCATCATAAATTCTTTATATCCACAGAAATTCCTTTGCGTCCTTAAACCAAAATAAGTACGCTACTACCTAATCAACAATTCACACCCCCATATCTCATATATATATTGTCTACACTACAATAGTACTTGAACCACATGGATTATTTTACTCCATAATACCATATCCTGGTGATCCATAATCTAAATTAGATTATAAAAAATTATTTTCTCTTGATCAATATCAATATCCTCACAGCCAATCACATGGGAAAGATTTTGTATATATCTCATCAACAAAGAAACATGAAACACGTCATGTATAAAACTCAAGAAAGAATGTAAGTCCAACCAATATTCCACCATCCCCAATCATCCATCAATCTCAAAGGGGTCCTCAAACCTTATTGATAACATACCCTGCTTATGCAACAGACGATGTCCCCAGTGAGGAAAAACTACATGATGGACAAAATCTATAACCTAAAACTCTAGAATCCAATAAAACTAGTCTCCATAATATTTATGATGACTATTTATCATTATAAATCTCTTTTGTTTCAACTAAACAATCTCCTTCATTACTGAACAAGACTATACCCATCCATGGAACGCTCTCCCAATGTTATCCAGCATAATGGAGATCTGTATGGAAACCCATATAAATCCTTAAAAGATGAAAACTAAATCATGGAATGATAACTATTATTATATATATACATAACTAAAGGAAAATTATTTTCCCAATTTACATTAAAATAACGCCATAAATCTCAAATCATATCCTCAAGAAAATTTATAGATCCCTCTATCTGTCCATCCATCTTTGGATCATAAGTCATTCTTAATTTAATCCAGGAACCCATCACCTTAGGCATACATTTTCAGAACTAGGCTATGTTCCTTGGGTACCTATCAAATAACATAGTATAGGGAACCCAATGAAGTCTCATAATCTATCAAATATACAATTTCCCTAACTTATCCACCTTTATCTTCTCTTTTATAGGAATGAAATGTGTTGATTTCATGAGTAAATCAATGATCACCCAAATATCATCCTTACCTCTTTAATTTCATGGAAAATAAATAAATAAATCCATGGAAATCGCATCACACTTCAATATCATAATGGGTAAAGGTTTCAACAGACTAGATATTCTCAAGTGTTTCTCCTTATATTTCAAACATGTCACACACAATGATACAAAATCATCATACATCTATTTCAACCCTAGACACTAATATCGACATCTCATGTTAGGATGTATCTTTGTATCCCCAAGGTGTATAGACCAACAAGACCAATGTCCACTATCCATCAACTCCATCTTTTGGGAATTTAGAAAAATAGCCTATTTAAAATACATAAAGCTCCACTAGAAGACTGAGACCACTTACATTATAACATCCCATAATAAAGGATATTTCAAATGCATTGGTACTCAGTGTCTATCACATGACCAATTAAAACATTCTCATAAAATTCCATGTCATATTTCATCAGAACATAGAACACATGTCCACCAACCTCTTCCACTCCTAAGCGAATCTCAATGAACAAACACCTTAGAGGTAACTCTTCAATAAATTCCTCCATGGCCTATGTTGGTAATTTTATACTCAATTCATCAGAAATCACATTCCCTTTTCCATTAGTTCTTGAAATATGAAAATAAAATGTCTGAATATACTACACCAAGAATCTATATCCCATGTTAATATCCCTCCGAGTAAAAATATATTTCAAGATATTATGATCTGAATACATTGTAAACTAAACCCCAAATAGATAGTGACACCACATTTTGTAGTGCATTTATAACCACTGAAACCTCAAGATTGTGGGAAGGGTATTTCATCACATGATGGAATTAATGGAATAATACATAGTATGCTTCATATTTCCCCTCCATTAAGACAAATCCCAAACCCATACCAAAAGCATCATAGAAAACATCATTAGTGGAACCTTTTTCCAGAAGAATCAAAAACCTGTGTTGAAGTAAACCATTCATTTAAATCCTAAAAATATCTATGATATTTTTCACCCCATTTAAACATTACACCCTTCCGTGTTAAAGTTGTCATAAAATATGTTATCATGGGGAAACCATGAACAAATTGTCTATTCTAACATGCCAAATCCAAGAATATTTGGATCTTAAAAACATTTCTGGGCCACTCCTATCACATAAAAGGTTGTGTTTTCCAATGATATACTAAGACACCGCTCACAAATATGAAATGCCTTAGAAATATCACTTCCAAGATCTAAGACTCATATTTGGAAATATTACCATACAAATGATTTTCTTTCAGGGTTTGAAGAGTGATACCGAAATGGTATATATGCACATCCTCTTTTGATTTACACTAATATATAATCCACTAACACAATAACAAAAAAATCTATGGACTGATGAAATATTTGGATCATAATAGTCATAAATACTTTAATAGTGTTAGTCATATCTAATGAAATAACTAGAAACTCGATATTCCTATAGTAGCATCAATATTATATCATGGGTATATCCTCTTCTTGGAATCTCACCTTGTGGTACACTGATCACAGGTAGATATTTAAAAACAAACATGCCCCTCTAAGATGGTAAAAAATGTCATAAATCCATGGAAATTGATATTTGTTATTAATGGTCACCAGATTTATCTTTTTATATTCCATGTAAATTCATATTTTCTCATCTACATTTTTATAGAATAGAACATGTGAAACCACTGGTTACATACTTGGATGAATAAATATATTATCCTCTGGGTCCTCACGATGGACCTTAAGTTCCTCCAACTGAATAGGAACTATATAGTAAGATGTTATAGAAATAAAAATTATACCATATAGTTGGTCAATTGTAAACATGACCTCCATCTAGGGTAGTAAACTATAAAAATCACCATGAAGTACCTAGAGGAACAGACATACCGCTAAAAGAAGTTGACCAACCAAATATAGATCAACTACTTCAAGAAAAAAATAAGTTTCCCAGTCAAGATTCTAGTATCACTGAGAGGGGGAGGAGGTGAATCAATGATATATTTTTTCATTTATGTTTCCTCCCTCTTGAAACAACCTTAACCTCCTGTAAAATATTTCATTCCCATCTGAACACCATCCAAACAGACATCAACATGACAACAATAATTTTCAAGGTTCACTACTCAATAATTGTGGCTAAATCCTTGGTATGGTTTGAATGAAATCCAATACCTTACCATCCATTAGAAAAAAAATCCTTTGATATCAAATACAACATGTGGGATGTGCCCGTACACTCATGTAGCATTATCAAAACAATCACTAAGTGTGTGTTTGTCTTCTAGCATAAAATGATGTAATTCAATATTATGATGCTTCTTGATCCACTTTGAAATATTTGATCTTTCAAAAAAAATTCCCTATTTTTTACCTAGAAGATTCTAATATCATCATAGACTTAATACTGATACTTAGTCTAATACTACAATATGTTTTTGATAATATATGATAGTTATGTTCACTTAAACTGGTTATTCAAATTTTTTTTTGTGGAGCTCCTTTATGAAGCTCACTTCACAAATCTAACACCCTTCACAAAGAAAACTTCCTTCATATAACCTACTTATTTTTCAAATCTCAATTAGCCTTTGCGAACTTCACAAATCTTCATGATTATCCAAATATTCTGTTGGTTTATAACCTATACAGACTTCTTCGAATACCACCTTCGCAAAAAGATTCACGAATCTAGAGACTTAAATTTTTTGTTAAGTCTTCCTAATATGTTTAAGGGGTGGAGGACTATATATAGGTGTTTCCACCAATTTCATAACCTTTCGGGCCATGCCATCAAAATTTCGCAAATCTCCTTAATTTCCTTCACGATACTCCCTTGTTCGCGATGCTCGACTAAAATTTATCATTCATGATTATTTTCCTAGCCATGAAGAATTATGTCAAAAATATGTGATGCCATGATGCTCCAATCATGATGCTCCTCACCTTTATTGTTTTCAAAGCTCATGCATGTCACGAAGCATCCCGTAAAATCGTTGTGTGCTCACAATGCTCCTTTTATTGTAATAATAAAGATCACCATCAAAATATTCATGACTTTACATTGAAAAATTCACAAATACCATTTTTTTGAAACTCATAAATTTTCCATAATTTCATAATCCCTTCATAGAAATTTACTTTTCACAATGTTAGCCAAACTCCCAATTTTGAACCCCAAAAATTTGGAAAACACTGGGAAACTGCACCACCTTAAAATATGTTTTGGAAAAACAAACCATGCAGAATCATTGTCATACAAAAGATATTTCTCCCCTACAATAATAAGGCATATAACAAATGTTCTCCAAATATCATATGATATATTTTAAATAAAAACAAGAAAAGCATCATCAGATTTTCCATAGAAAGTATTGCAACATCCCTGTCTTCCATTAACATATTTCCTTCCAAATATAATAATCTTTCTTAAGAATTGGGAATATTAATTCTTGAGTTTTAATATCAGTCTAATCATTCACTTATACAACTTGAATTTATTTACTTTCTTCTCAAACTTCCAAGATAACTAAAGACAAAAATATAAAAACAACCACTTCTTACATCCAAGAAACTTCTCCATCCTACATGGTACCAAAAATACCCCCTTTGGATTATTTTTTCAACCAAGATTCATAAAACACTAAACACTATAACATTAAGCTATGGATTACATATTAATAATTCCAAGCCTACATGATATAACTCATTTTAGGAAATAAAAATTATTGATATCAAAAACCACGCTGTCCAAAAGTAGTGACTATGAGACATCTTATTTTTTCCTCCTCAGCCTTATCTAAAACATCCTCACCTATAGTTCATGATTTCATCCTTAGAATTCTTTATCATGTATCTCCACTTCTTCAATATTCCTAAAATAAAAGAAATTCTCTAAAATCTCCTAGAATACCAAAAAAATTATTTCCCTACAACCACTCCAACAAACTATAATAATAGTTCAGACACGTACATGGTGGATTCACAACATTCCCCCAACTCCACATTTATTCATCCTTCCATAATGATAGATTTGTGAAATAATTGTTCCCCTTAACAACAATGTCCAAAGTTAAAATGAGATTTGGTACTAAAACACATACCTCAACCTTGATGAGAAGGAGGTTGGATGTCCATGTTAAAATTAAATTTAGAAAATGGATTCTTTGGTAAAGGTTTTGTGTATATATCAGCAACTTGTTCTGATATAGAAACATAGTCTAGTAATAATTCATTCTTCTCCACATTATCATTAACAATGTCGTAACTTATGTCAGTATTTCATGAACAAGAAGGATGTATTGGATTCTTTTTCAGATTGACTACACTTTGATTGTCACATCCCAAGAGAAATAATAACTTTACTTCAATATGAAAGTCTTGAAACTAATATTTAATCCATATAAGTTGGGTAGCAGCTTCCGTTACATCAGCATTCTCAAATTCATTGATGTTAAGAGTTACTTAATTCTATATCCTAATATACGAACTGACACAACTTTTCTCTCAAAAGAAAACTCTACCAGATGTGGATCTTCAATAATCAACATTTCCTACCCAATCAGTATCTAAATACCCAAACAAATCAATATTTTCTGATCGATCATAACTGATTCCAAAAAAAATTCTGCCTTTGATATATCTAAGAGTCATTTTCTACAATTAAATGTGATTCTTAAGGAGCACTCTGAAATCTTTCACAAAATGTAAAAACATAAACAATGTTGGATATTGATGCGGTCATATAAAACATACTTTCTATCAGCTTTTAAAACTCTTTATGATCAACATGCATTCCTTCTACAACATTGGAAAACATTTTTTCTACTGAAACTGGTGTGGAAAATAGTTTTTAATTTTCAATGAAAAACTTATTTATAAATTCCTTAGCATATGTTTCCTGGTAAAGAAAAATGTGGTTCTTCTTCTATAAAATTTGTAACCCAAGAACATATTTCATTTGACCCATCATGGAAATCTCGAACAACATCTTTATCTCTTTAGAAAATCATTCACAAGATCTTTCATAATTTCTATAAAATATAATGTCATCAACATAAATAATTACTATAAGATAAAACCCCTAACATTTTTTGATGTAAATATTTCTATCAATTCTTCCTTTATTGAAACTCATCTTCCTTAGGAAAGTATATAGTTTGTAATAACATAACCTTGGAGCTAGTTTTATCCCATACAATTCTTTTTTACACATTCACATATAACTTTAATCTTTCCCAACAAAAAATCCACAAAGTTGTTCAATGTAAATTTATTTATCAAGATCACCATTTAGAAATGAAGACCTTTCATCCATTTGAAAAAATTGGTACCCTCATTTTTAAATAGTATAAAGAAATATTTTAATTATTTCTAATATTTACACAGGATCAAAGATTTTATCAAAACCAATGCCTTCCATTTGGTAACACCCTATTCATTCCAATATTGATTTCTTTCTTATCAATTTAGTTTCATCATTTAGCTTGTTCCAGAAAACCCACTTGGTACCAATAATGTTCTTATTATATGGAATGGATATAATTTACCAAATATTATTCTTTTTTATCTAATAAATATCTTAATTCATAGCATGAACCCATTTTAGATGCTCTATATCATCATTCACATCATTAAGATCTACTTTTGAATACCAATAAGTTTGTGTTAAAGCATTCATTGTTCTATTTATTTTAACCCTCTTATGTTGATCACCAATAAGCTTCTGAGCCTCCAATTGATTTCTTATACTAGGATGAGCTATTTGAATTTCATCCTCATCACTTGAAATTTTTAAATCCTTATTATTCTTCTTAAGAAGGACTACCGGCATTATCAAAATTGTGAGCAAAACATTTTTTATTCTTCTTAACTATTATATCAATAAAAGTATTCTTTTCTTTCTCAACATTTTCAATAACATACACATTTGAAGAATCAATAATTATTATCTTTTCATTATAGAAACATTTATATCCTCTTCCTTATAGAGAATATACAAGAAAAATTTCATCATATTATATTTCCTTAAACATTCCGTGGTTTCCATCATTATTATTTATTATGCATGGACTCCAAAAAACTCTTAATTGTTTCAAACATGGAGTATTTCCCTAAAAATATTCATAGGGAGTCATATCTGAAACTATTGTATAGAAATATCAATTTTGAATGTACATATCAGTACTCATGGATTTCCTCTAATTATAATGACAGAGACCATGTCCAAGTAAAACATTTTGACCAATTTCAATCGGACTTCTATTCTTTCTTAGAGAAAACCCTATTTGTCGAGGTGTGTATTTTTAACTGAACTCATGCCTAATTTCATGCTTCTCAATATAACATTCAAACTCTTAATTATTATAATCCCCACCATTATCATTTCTCAACATCTTCACTAAATACTCATATTCCTTCTATGTTTTCCTCCTGAAAATCTAAAACATTTCCAGAGTATCTAACGTATGTCTCATGTATATAACACAAGTAACGTGAGTAAAGTCATAAATGAAAGTGATCAATTATGTATATCTATTTGCTAATGGTTTTCTCATTTTCCCATAGATATCATAATGAATAATTTCTAGGGGTCTTTTTGTACTAATTTCAACTTTCGTATGCTTAGAATTTGTGATATTTCCTTTTTGATATATAGTGAAACAACAAAATCTTCTTCTTGAAAAATCATAAATATCTCAGTCACTCTCTTGCTTTGGTAAATTGGTCATATTTCATTGGAAAATGTTTCTCAACCTCTTATTCTAAAATTTATTTTCTTCAACCATTCCCAAGTAACATGAGTCATGTATTTCACTAACTTGAAACAAGTTTCCTTATGTATGTTGGTCTCTTGTAACTATATTTCCATCATCCTCACTTTTCACAACAATCCCAAATTTTTTTAAGATAACATTGTTACCCTATTTATAAAGTCGTGAAGCACTCAATAGTTTATGCTTCAACCCATCAACATATAATGTTTTCTTGGTCTAAATTTTTCTTCCCCAATGATGCCGGATTCAACACCTTCGATCCTCAAAGATTTATCATTTCCAAATTTCACCATTCTTTTTTTGAATTCCTTCACATTCGTCAACAATGTTAAGTATCCAATAATATTAGAATAACACCGACTATCAAGAATCCATGTTCGTTCTCCTTTTATAACTTTCAATGTTGTTTCCATAATAAGTCCTTCGTGTTCTCCCTTTTCTATCTTCACCTACTGCTTTTGATATTTTTAAGAAACATTTATTTTCTATGTAATAGAAAAAGACAACCCTAAGCAAGATGTCTAGGTTTTTCATATATTTTAAAAATAATTTCCAATGGTTGGATCCTATTCTCAACATTTACCCCATCCTTTTTCATATTTCTTCTGAACATACATCTCATGATTCTTATTTTGAGAGGATCAACTCCCTCTCAAACATTTTCATCCATAACCTGTGGAATAGTAGAAAGGATGATGGTCAAACCAAAACCTATTTGCAGTATGTTTGAATCCACCACAATACCAATACTATCCATATAATGAACGTTTCCTTCTCAAACTTTCATATTGACTGTAGTTATGAACATGCTTCTCAGCATCCTTCTTAACAAAACATTGTTGACCATTAGAAGTTTTGTTGTCAAATGAAACTGTATTCTTCAGTTCTGATTTCTTCCTGACATACTGGAACCATAAGTAATAGTAATATTTTTGGGCTAAGAATCCTTAGAAACTTATGATTTTCTTGTGTTGTTAACATTGGACACATATATAACTTTATCATCTTTATTTTTTTAAGAACAAATTCCTGACTTATTATCAACCATTGAAGGAAAATTTTGTTGATCCTTCATAGGTTCATTCGTACTAGAACGTTCACTAGCTTCTATGATAGGTTATTTGAAACTTCATTCCCTTATTCATCTATAAAAAGTTTCTGTTAGATATTTTTAGGACCAAAAGGGGCCTAAATACCCTGATAGGGGGGTAAATTAGGGTATGGATGTTCCATTTTAAAATTCATCATGCCCCACTAGATCTTGACCTCGATATTATAAGGGACACTTTGTTTTAACATATTTGTTACTATTGATCTTATTCATCCCTTATTTATCTGATGATGTTTATTCTTTTAATGCAATGCAGGAATGAAAATAGGAAGACACGTAGATTTTTAATTAGTTCACCCTCAATAGGCTACGTCCTAGGAGCATACAACGACAATGCGTCGATATCCCAAATCCACTAAATATCACAGCCAATAATTTTTGGTCTAGATCACTTGTATGCCCAAGATCACTCCCTTTAAAATGTTTAGGCTTATCTCACTACTTCCCAAGGGCCACTCCCTATTCCTCTCTCTCTGGATCACTATCGGTAGAAAGGATCAAATATTTCCTCATCATTTTCTCACTTGTCTAGAAAGGATCCACTAACATTTTATGGACTTAGAGGCCCCTTTATTATCAGTAACGAATAAATCCTCAGTTATAGATAGATTCTCTATTTAATTTCCACTTTCATCCACCTATGAATATCAAATTCTCAAAAATTATATAGGAAATTCCTTCTAAAAACCCTTCTCGATTCCCAAAACCATTGGAAAAAACACTATTTTGCAAAGCTCCTTCACGGATCACTTTGCAAAGAACCTTCAAATAGATCAAACGGTCTTCATGAAACTCATATAACTCAAAAAAAAAACCAGAATAATTTTTTGACTTTTGTCGCCTTCACGAATCTCTTGATTTTCCTTGAAAATAAATTTTACTTCATGAAGAAATTATATTTTGCAAAGCCCAGAACATTCAGTTTACTTTTATGCTTCACTAATATCATTTCATACTAATTTTGTGAGTGTCTTTGTGAATTCATAGCAATAATATTTTGGTTAAGTATATCTCACATTCCTTCTTAAGGGGGTAGAGGAAAATTTATAGGCGTTTCCACTCAACCCTCTGGCCACATTATTCCCTTTTCATGGAGCACCTCATTTACCTCTATGGAACACCCTTTTTCATGGAGACCATGGTCAGAAACATTCACATCTTCATGAACAACCCTTCAAGAACTCCATTTCTTCACAAAACTCATGCCATATCCAAATTTTTATAAGGCCTTCAATAAAAACACTTTTGGTAATCATGAAGATCACCATCAATGACATTCAACCCTTTGAAAACCACCCTTCCCGAACTCCCATTCTCCACGAAAAAAATTTCTTAGCCATATTTTCATAAGGAGAAAAATAGTTCTCTTTCTAAAGGATTTTATGTAATCATGAAGATCACCATAAAAACATTCACGTCTTCATGAACCACACTTCATGAAATCCCAGTCTTCGAAAAATTCATGACTTTGTAATATTTTCATATGGCCATCAAGAAAAAATACTTTCGTATTGATTTGTCGTAATGATGAAGATCGTCATAAAAAAAATTCATGTCTTTGTGAACCCCACTTCTTGAAATCCCAGTCATCAAAAAATTAATGCATTTTCTATATTTTTATATGGCCTTCCAGAAAATCCACTTTCACAACGATTCTTTGTAATCATGAAGATCACCGTAAAAGACTTTCACGTCTTCATGAAACACACTGGAAAAATCCCATATTTTCGAATCTCAGGACTTTACCATTTTTGGATGATATCTTCAAGAAAATCCACTTTAGGAAATATTTTTAAAAACTCCAAATTTTAGATCCCAACGATTTAGAAAAAACAAGAAACCAGTGCCACCCTGTATTTGTTCTTTTGTACTACCTCTAGATCTTCAATTAATTTGTCATAGTTCTTTGTCAATAGGGGTTTTCAATTAAATCTCTAGAACTTGACAATTCATCATGAAAACATACTTTTTCAAAAAAAACAATACCAACTAAAAAATGATACAATGTTACCTTGAGGGATTTTTTCCCAAAAAATCTTCCCCTTTGGGTCTCTTGACAATTCTTCTCATAACGATTTTATGTACTTTGATTCCCCACTGTTGTTCATTCCATCATCTTGAATCATTCACCTATTGCGATTACGATAATGACCAAAGATTCAATCACCACATAATCTAAGCCCACATGAGAAATGCTCAGCGTGAGAGACAAGAGTGATATGAAATGTTCATCAGTGAATCACTTCATTTTTGACCGCCAATGTTGATACCACACTGAAACTAGTTGATGATCACTGGAAAACATCTAACACCATTCCAAATCCAATCTTCTCATTTTATCATGATCATTACCTGTTGTGGTATCTATTCATTGATCGACCACTTCTAGAATTGTCAGATTTAATACTCTTCCCCTATGTCATTACTCTACCCCTATCTTGCTGCTTCACCTATCAGCTTCTCCCTCTGTCTTTGACTAAGTCATTTTATACCTTCCATAGCCATAATTTCTCCCCCTTGATGAGTCACTATTTATCTCCCTTGGTCAATCAACCCAAAGGTCCATCCCCAATGGTATGAGACATTAGAAAGAACACATATTGACACCATTAAGAAAAACACACCATACATCAAGTAGAGTGGGGTCCCACATCAACACTTTTTCATGTTTCGGGAGTCGACTGAACTCCCAGAGCTAGTCAATTCCTCTCAAAAGCTTCCTTGGGAAAGGGCTATGTTAGAATGTCTGCAACCAATATATTTGTAGGTACGTACTCCAATTTCACAATTCGATGCTTAACCTTTTCTTTAATAAAATGATATGTTATCTCAATGTGCTTTGTCCTCGAGTGATGGATGGGATTTTTCAGAAATTTATAGCACTTGAGTTATCAAACTGGATTCCAATTGGAGACATCACTTGCACTCCCATAACAATAATCTATAACTTCATCTACAGTAACTATGTGCATGCTTGAGTGGAGGTAATATAATCAACTTCTGTAGTTCTCAATGAAATTCAATATTTCTTCATGATTATCCAAGAAATACATCAACCACTAAGATAGAAATCACATTCTTATGTTTATTTCCTTTCATATACTGAACTGGACCAATCTACATTTGTATATCTCAACTCCTATTACTGAGATTTTTCATTATACATCAATCTGAAATCCACAGTTCATATGATATAATGAAATATTCTTCTCACTGTAGGCATGTGGATTTCCTTGGGATTGCTTTGAAATCGCACTTCTTGGCATGTCGTAAAAACAATATTAGGTCTTGTTGTTGTCAGGTACATTAAACCCCTAATAATCTATCTGTATTCTGTGATATTAACATCCATGCCATTATCATCTTTTGATAACTTCATTCAGATAGAAAACAAAGTCTTCATATCCTTGTAATTTTCCATTCCAAATCTTCTCAGAACATCCTTGGAATATTTGGATTGAAAAATTAATGTGTCATTCCTTCCTTGTGTCACCTTCGCATTGTGGCCAATATTTTCAACTACTTTTGCAGCCTCATGTTGAAAAATTTGTTTCATTCTCTTAAATCATATTGGTATCCTAAAAATAGTTAGCTGATATCATATTTTTAGAGAAAAATCAATAATTATGAAATAATAGAATTTTTTTGATTCTCCAAAAATTGGGATTCCTGATGTTATATGGAATAAACATTCATCTTTAATATCCAATTGAGATCATGCATCTGATTTGAAGATAGAGATACACCCCTATGATGTGCAACTCTTCTGGTTTTTGGGATTAATGTTTTGACACACAATCATTTTCCTTCTCTTATCTCATGAAGCTATATAACATCAACTCCTTTCATGGAATTATTCCCAATTTCTTCATAATCTCTTGTAACAGATTTGAATCATTTGAAATTTTGGATCACATTATATCACTACTTTTCACATTTTGATGCAGCTTCCCCTTGGATTGTATCTCCCCATGAAATTGAAACACCTGAACATTAGTTAATAATTTTTATACACATAGGGAAAGGGTTTCTTCTTGAATCCTCAAGATTCGGATTGTGGTTGATCTGGATGGGTCAACCCTTTGATTCTTTCTTAAATATCATCACACTCCTTCCTTTCTTCTTCTAGCTGCCTAGAAAACTTCAACTACTCTTTCCATATGACTAAGCATTCACTACCCACATGCTGAGTCTTTTTCTAATATGTAGATTCTACAAGCATGGACTTTCTCACACTTTGATGTTTAATCCAATGGGTATACATTTTCTTATTTGATGTTCTACCAATATTCCATTTCTCTTGATTATTTATCTGAGTGGGAATCTATCGCCTAGCCATATTATCTTTATTATTCCTCTTTTGAAGGGATATTTATGTCGCATTCACTTTCCACAGTGTAGCATGACATGTGAATTAATGATGAAATTGTTTATTCATGTTTCTTTTGGAAATTTATTGAGTCATGACACCCTTTCTAGTTGGGTTTGAGTCATCCAATGATTTCACATTCTTCTTACTCACAACTAGAGTTGATGTTCCCCTATTCTTACAGTTTTTTTCACATTCTCTCCAAGAGATCTGTTGTGACAGTATCATCAGAGGTGATTGACACTCCTTTATTTAAGCTCCTTGTGATTTCTGTGAGACTGTAAACCTATTTTTTGTTTTACCTCATTGTATTTTAGTACATGATTTTTCATTGTACACTTCTTGTGTTGTGTATCTCCTTCTATGTTTCTTTTTATTCCCCTATTTCTTCATGTTGCACTGCATGGCCAAATTCCTATGAATATAACTTATGAAATATCTTCTATTAATGGAATATCTTATTTCATCATTTTCTCAGCTGAGATGTTGATTCTTCTTTCATTTTCCTTCTAATGTTGAGCTCATGGGATTCCTAACACATACTCATGGGGTGTCCAATTATTCCACAATAGAAGGACATCAAGGATAATTTCTTCATAGAGACACTTCTTTCAGACTTCTCAAGATGGTTCATCTTATTCGTAGGTTTAGATATGTTACTACATTCATAGCATGAAATATATTCCAAAGCCTCTGAAAAAAATATTGATGTGTTCCCAAGAATCCCACAAAAATAACTCATGTTGTCACTACTTCTTGTAAATGGACTCTTAGGTCTGTCTCCCGCACATATAGTATTTTCTCAATTTCTAGAATGGTTCATGGCTCTCTTTCTGTCATACACAAGAGGGGATTCATCAAATTCAATTCAATTTTTTCCTAAAACATATGTTCATTGAGATGATAAAATATGCTATTGTTTCTCTTCAGAGATAGCATATTTATTTTTCTTTTTATTCGTACTTTCCATAGGATAATCAAATTATAAGTGCAAGGGATCCTTCATTTTTGGCTTTCTTTTGGAATTAGATTTCTCCCCTTCTTTCTTCAATAACTCTATAACTTCCTCTAGTTAGTGAATATTCATATCTCTTGATTCAATTTGAGCATTGAGTTCACATCTAAGATTCTTCCCACTACTCATCCCATCACCCAGTTCCCATCTGAGCTTATATACCAAATCACTTTACTCATTTATTTTAAAATTTTATTGACCAACAGAATCAGAGATGGATGCATTATCTTGTTGTAGAATTTGATTCTTATGAACTTGTTTAGATAGTTGTGTAGAAAGATCATCAGTTCTAGCTATCAGATTATGAATTTCATCTAAGTTTATATTCATTCACTTTTAGTAATCTATTTATTTTTCTAGCTTTGCAGATCTCTTTCGCATTTCTTTATCATGAGAATCATTATTCTCCATCAGATCAGTAGCTACATCAACAAGCCGATGATTCAAAAAATTTATCTTATTGATCTCAGTTTCCATTTAATGGATTCAAATATCATTATATTTAATTTTTTCATTCAACATCAAAACGAATTCATTTGTTTTATGGAAAACTTCCACTTTTATTCTTCTAGGATTTTCTTCATCATCAGTAGTCCCAACATCACGTGGAATATTTTGTTCATTGATCATTACTTCTACATCATTGAATGTGTAAGTATTTTCACTGCATGATTTATCAAAATCATTATTTTTTCGTTACTTGATCCATAAAATTGAATCACAGTCTTTCCAATGAAACTTCTACACTAGAGAATTTCATAAGAGTTCTGCAACTACTTTTATATTCTTTCCTTTTCCGTGGCACACTAAGATAATATTAGAATGAATATTTAACATGAGAAATCTATTAAACAAAGTTATAGAAAACAAATATAATAAAATAAACATTATCTCTAATACCAATTGTTTGGACGAAAAGGGGCTTAAATACCCTAATAGGGGGGGTGAATTAGGGTATGGATGTTCTATTTAAAAAATCTTCCTGCCCCACTAGATCTTGACTTCAATATTATAAGGGTTAAATTGATTTCACTTATGATTTAATATTTATCTTAGTCATCCCTTGTTTATACGATGATGATTATGACTTTAAAGCGATGAAGGAATGAAAATAGGCAGACACAGATATTTTTACTTCGTTCACCCTCACTGGACTACGTCCAAGGAGCATACAACAATAATGTGTCGATGTTCCAAATCCACTAAATCTAAATACCAATAATGTTAGGTATAGATCACTTCTATGACCAATATAACTATTTTTACAATTTTTAGGGTTAGATCACTGATTTCTATGGGCCACACGTTGTTCCTCTCTCTCTAACTCACTGCTGGTAGAAAGGATCACCTTCTTCACCTTCCTTTCCTCACTACTTTGTAAAGGATCCACTAAATGTTTATAGACTTGTAGGTCCCTTTCATTATAAATAATAAATACATCCTCAGTTATATATAGCTGATCTTTTGAAGTTCCACTTTCATCCACAGATGAATATCACTTTTCAACAAATTCACTAGACAATGCCTTCTAAGCACCCTTCACGATTACCACTACCTTTGGGGAAAACCCTCTTTTGCAAAGCTACTTCTTGGAGCAGTTTGCAAAGACCCATCATGGAGATCAAATGGTCTTATTAAAACTCGTATACTTCCACAAAACTAGAATAATCAGTTGGATTTTGTATCCTTCATGTATCTATTGCTTTTCCCAGAAAATCACTTTTACTTCATGAAGAAATTTTATTTCAGAAAGTACAGAACATTCAGTTGGATTTTAACCTTTGTGAATGTCTTCGCATACCACCTTCGTGAAAGTCTTCATGAATTAATATCCATTATATTTTTGTTAATTCTAGCTCACTATCCTTATTTAGGGGTAAAAGATTATTTATAGGCGTTTCCACCAAACCTTCTGGCCACATCATCACCATTTCGTGAATCACCTCCTTTACATTCACAGTGCTCCCTTTTTCACGAAGACCACAGTCAGATACATTCATGTCTTCATAAACCACCCTTCACTATCTTTAATTCGTCGTGAAACTTATTCCTTAGCCATATTTTCATAAGGCCTTCAAGAAAAATAGCTTTCACAATGATTTATTATAGTCATGTAGACCACCATCATAGACTATTATCTCTTCACGAACCACCCTTCGTGAACTCCCATTATTTGGGAAACTAATTTCATAGCCATATTTTCATAAGTCCTTCCACAAAATTCACTTTCTAAATGAATTTAAGTATTCATGAAGATCACCTTCAAATTTTTTGAGTCTTTATGAACCAGACTTTTCGAAATCCCAGTCTTCTCGAAAATCATGCCTTTGCCATATTTTTATATGGCCTTCAAGAAAATCCACTTTCTGAAAGATTTTTTGTAATCATGAAGATCACCATCAAAAAAATTTGTGTCTTCATGAACCAAACTTCATGAAATCCCAGTCATCGTGAAATTCATTCCTTTTCCATATTTTTATATGGATTTCAAAAAAATCCACTTTCTTCAAGATATTTCATAATCACAAAGATCACCGTCATAGACTTTCAAGTCTTTATGAAACACACCTAGAAAATACCAACTTCTCAAAACTCAAGACCTTTCTATATTTTTATGGGATTTTCAAGAAAATCGATTTTAGCGAATTCTTGTACACACTCCAAATTTTGGATTACAATGATTTAGAAAAATCATTAAAACAGTGCCACCCAGTATCTGTTCTTTTATACTTCCTACGGATCTTTAATTAATTTTTCATTGTTCTCTGTCAATATGTATTTTCAATGACATCTCTAGAACTCAACAATTCATCATGAAAACCTTCTTGGTGAACAAACACAACCAACTCAAAAATGCAGCAATGTTACCGTGAGGGATTTTTTTCCAATAAAAATGTTCCAACTCTTTTTCTTTTTTACTTCAAATTTACTTTGAGATATTCATTACGAATGTTTTCATTCTCAAGAGAGTTCTTTAGATCATCAATCTATTTTACCAGCTTTACTTTCTCATCAGGAAAACATTCATTATTTTATGGAAAAGAGATTTATTTTATCAACTTTCTACTTTCCTTTTCAAGCCTTCTAATCTTTCTTAGACATTATTTCAAATATTCCTTCAGATGAGATTGATGTTTAGATTCTTTTTCTTCAGAACCATTTCTCCAGAAATCATCATTATTAACTACTAAAAAAGGTATTATCTACAGTTTTTTTAGAAAAAGACTCTTTGGATTGAACTACACTATCTTATTCATCATCGTATTTAGAAAATAATCATCTTATTTTTGATTTTAATGATTTTTATTATTCCCTTTGATGAATTGTATATCTTTATCATCCTGTTTCGTATATGACCTTCTTGTCCTTTTTTCATCTTCATCACTATCTTCTTTTTCCATTCTTTGAAGAAAGATATCCAAAAGTTCCCAATGACTCAAAATTCAAAATATTTCAAGGTAAATATATCCTTGTATTTCTCTATAACTATTTCCACATTCTTAGAAAATAGGGATAAAATATTATCATGATTTCTACAACCCTATCTTCAGAATCAGATTCAACAGCTTTATCTTTAATGAAAATCTTCTTTGAATTTTTTTCTTTCCATTCTTGAAAGACATTTCTCTATTAGTTTGTTTTTATTGATTTATCTCTTCTCATTTCATAATCTATAAGAGTTAGATATAGATCATAAAGATAAAATTTTTCAATATCTCTATCGTCTATAGAAGAAAGATTTTATTCAAACTTGTTAGGAAGAATTATTATGTTCTATTCAATAATTGTAAAATCTACCAACTTTTCTCTAAAAATTCTAATTGTACTGAAAATTTCATTTACCCTCATAAAGAAGTCCCCAATAGTTTCACCCTCTGCAATTTTCAAATCTTTATACTTTAGCCTCGAGATTTTATTTATTTTTTCTTATTCAATTTTATATTTCCTTCATAGATTTTTTTCATTTTATCCCAAATACCTTTAGTTGTACAAATACCTTAACTCTTAAAAACCCACTCTCATAAATTGATGAGATTAATGAATTTTTATCTCTACCATCATTCTCAAGATTGTTCTTATCGACAGGTGTAAGAGGTAACTTTTCATCAATAGGATGAAATACATATGTTGTAGCTTCATGGACTTTATACCCAAGAGACATAAGATAAGGAATCATTCTATCATCCATATTTGATAATTATTTCCATCAAATATCTGAACCCACTTACTATTCACACAATTTAGATTCTCCATCACAACTTCTATTCAAAAAACACCATCAAAGAATAAATTAATGAAACCTTCCTCTTATACCAATTGATGTTTCCCAGTCAAGATTTAAGTATATCTCGGAGGGGGAGGAGTTGAATCAATGATATATTTTTTCTTTTATGTTTCCTTCCTTTTTAAACAACCTTCACCTCCTATTAAATATTTCATTCCATACTAAATACTATCCAAACACACATCCGAAATAACTAAATAATATACAAGGTTCACAAATCAATAAGAGTAGATACATCCTTGTTATGGTTTGGAAGCAACCCAATACCACATAATCTACTAGAAAACAATCCTTTGATATAGAATACAATGGGCATGATGTCCCCTTAATATCTTTAAGCACTATGAAAACAATCGAAAAGTATGTGTGCTACTTCTAGAACAAAATTATGTTATTAAATATTATGGTTATTATGGATCCACTTCCGGAAAATTGATATTTCAAAAAAAAATATTCTTATTTTTTACCCAGAAAGTAGTAAGAACCTCCTGGACATTGTAAGGATAATTAGTTCAATGACTCAGTCTATTTTTTAATGATATATGAATGTTTTGTTCACTTAAACTGGTATTCAAAACTTCTTTTCATGAAGCTCCGTCACGATAATTCCTTCAAAAAAATAACACCCTTCATGAAGCAAGCTTCTTTCATGGAAAATACTTCCTTCATGAAGCACACTTAACCTTTTAGAAATTCCCTTATCTTCACGATGCACAAAACATTCAGTTGGTTTATAACCATCTCATACTTCTTTGCAAGCCACCTTCATGAACCACCTTCACGAATCTATAGCCTTAAAATTTCTGTTAAGTCTCACTAATCTTATGAAGGGTTTAGAGGCATATTTATAGGTGTTTCCAAAAATCCAAAACCATCCGAGCCACATCATCACCATTTCTCTAAGATCGTTAATTTTTTTTGTTGCTACATTTTTTGAAAAGCACCACCAAAATTTCCCATTCACGATTCATGTTGTAATCGTGAAGCCTTATGTCAAAACTTTTCACCAATAAAATGATCCACTGACGATGATCCTCACCTTCATTGTTCGCGAAGCTTGTCACTGCTGCAATGCTTCTCATTAAATCATCATTCCCTCACAATTATACATTTATAATAATCATGAAGATCACCATTAGAATATGCGTGCCTTCACAAAAACAAATTCATAAGTCCTATCTACAATAAAATCATTTTATCACAATATTTTTATAATACCTTTAAGAAAAAATAATTTTCAAATTTCTAGCTAAACTCTAGATTTTGGACAACAAAAATTTGGAAAACACTAGGAAACTATGCCACCATAAAATATTCTTCAGAAAAACAAACCATAAAGATTCAAAATCATCAAACAACATCTTTTATCCTCGTTAAAATCATAATTAATTGATCACAAGTTCTTCAAATAACTTATGATATTGGTAAAATACAAACCAAAAAAGCATCAGAATATTTACCAAGGAAAGTATTGTAACTTCCCTATCATCTAGAAGCATATTTCCTTCCAAATAAAATAGAATTTCATAAGAGTTGTGAATATTAATTCTTGGATAATATTATCAATATAATTATCCACTTATACCAAGTGAAGTGATTTCTGTTCTTCTTAAAAACCATTTAAAATGAAAGGCAACACTCAGAAAACAACCACTTATTACATCCATGAAACATATCCATCCAATTTATTTCCAAAATACTCTAAAAACTAACATTATATTACCCATTCATACGAAATAACATGCCCTTACCTTCTTGATCTTGAGTCACACTCCCCCTGAAAAACATGAGTGATCCCATCGGTTGATATGGATTGAAATTGAAAATGATAACAATCTATCTCTCCCATAAAGAAAATCATCAAATTCATGTCGATAGTAATCTCAAAGATGTCAATATTAATAACCAAAAATTCCCATAAAATATCTTACTTGACTATCATCACCCAACATTTGGGGTACATGAATCCTAATTATAACCACATTCCCAAATGCATGGAAGGATCCAAAAAATTTCCATAAAATCTGAACATAAGAACAACATGTCAACTAACATTAAAATTATAAAGTAATGATTAAAACCTATATCAATAAGATCTACCACCATAAAAGAATAAATAAACATATTATATCTAACTTTAGATAGGCATGTTTCATATTCCATTGGTGCATACTCCACTTCATAAAGACACCCTGTATTAGCCACTTGACCATCCCCTAGGCATAAGTACTATATCTACAACCCATTGACGCATTGATATGGACCTATGAACCCTTGGTGAGAGTTGATCCTTCTTTAATTCCCAAGGACATCCTTTAACATATACACTTTAGATGGAAAAATAACCCATAGTGAGGAAACATATTAGGAGCCTCTATAAAGTTATGATAGGTATAACCTCACAATATACACTGATAATAGAAAAAAAATACAATTTTCTAGATAAAGACCCTAAATCTACTTCTTAAGAAAAATTTCCACCCTAGAACATTTTTTTCTTCCCAGAAGACACACCCTTTATAACAGATTCACTAACCAAATCTTCACCAAAACTCATCTTCATAACTATGTCTAACTGAGGAAAATATAATTTTTTCCAATACTTAATCTATGTTTGTAAGGAACCTAAGAATCAACATAAACTAAGTATTTGTCCTCAGTCCCAGATCAAACATCAAAGACTTTAGGTACTCATTTGTTACAAGCTCTGATTCCAGATTCACTGACTTTGTAGAATGAGTGGAATAATCTAGAATATTAGGTTCCCCTTCCCCCAATGTTAGAAATTCTTAGGTATTCAAAACAAATTTCTTCATATTATAAAATTGATGATGAAGTATTTTATTCAAATAAGTCTATGTAAGATCCTCTAACAACATTTCTTACACAATAAGGTCCCACCATGTTCTACATGGTCCCTCGAGCATGTATGTTGAAAAACCTAACTTAGAGTCTTGAGGACTCATAAATAAATTAAAGATAATTTCAAACCGAATAAGAAACTCCACATAATCATGTGATAATTTTTCACAATGGATGATATGTGGATATTTTAGTGTGAATATTGATTCATGATCCACTACACATATAGTGTTCCTAAAACCCATGTGGCTCAGAGTCTGAATCGTGTGGATTATAGATTTTACCAAAGAAGGGCCCACCAAATGATTTTCGAAAATATTTTTTCTTATGGATTCCTCTCTTCGATTTGAATGATCTATTGTATGAGTTATTATATATAAATCACAAGAAAAAAACCTAATCAATAATGAGAAAATTCCAAATTCATAAGAACCAAATTGAAAAATTCTAATATATGTTTTAATACATCAAAAATTTAAATGAATAAAGAATATTACCAATTAAAAGATAAAGATTTATAAATAAACATGTCCATTTAAATAAACTTATCATAAATTTTAATCAAACGACCTTAAACACCATGTCTCAGAATTGGTGAAAATTTCATGACTTCCTATGGTCACTCGAGTTCAGACGTGGAAGTATGCTGGCCAATCCCCGTTTTTCACTTACTACAAATATTTTTATAGTCTTAACTCTTTCACCCCAAGAAAAAAACCAAAATAAGTCTTTGTGAACACACTTTAGGATAATAATTACATTGATATAAAGTTGTTACAAACAAAAACCAGGTTAAATAAATTAATCCCCCTGATACGACCTATCATGGTGAGGTATAACAAGGATAACTGAAAAAATTGTGTAATATAACAAAACAAGTCATACAACCATTGTTAAAAGTATAAGAAAAGAGATAAAACTAGATACATAAAAACTATGACAAATATGTTAAACTAGAAAATTATGAATCATGTAAGACTGATAAGTCTCCATGTGACCAATTTTCAACTCTTAACCATCCCGAACTAGAGGTAGAACCCATAATAGAAGACAACATAATATAAGATTTTTGTTCCTTTACCCAGATCCTACAATACAACATCATCAACCTCATAAAGGAAAAAGTTGGGTGTGGGATCAGAGCCTAGTAGGATACAACCACAGAGTCTCTACAAGGCCTAAAAAAAACAATGCAATAGTAGTAGATTTAAAAAATAGTTTTACAAGGATTTTTTCATAAATCCAAACCCAATTGTAAATTATTTTCCTTTAGTTTTCATCAAATAAATAAATATTTTCAAATATATAAATAAAATAATTAGAAGTGAGAAAATATAAATTCCAATATATACATCAAGAGGTAATAAAGTAAACACATACAAATGAAACTTATCTTATAAAGGCATGTGTTACAACCTCATATAAAAAACCCATGAGAAAAAAACATGATAAAAAACCACCAAGAGATAAATAAATATATATAAAAAAGAAGCCCTTATTTAGGATATAAAATATGGGAATACGTACTTCACATAAATATCCTAAATAATAATACATTGGTTCCAAAAAATATTGAGACTTTTCATAGACCATTGTTATCCTAAATGTAACCCCTTGTAGTTCCACACATACTATTGTCACCTGTGTCTCCTTCTTGATCTTCCCAAGGTTCCCAATTTGTCGTGTTTTAAAAGAAGATTTACAAATATTGATCAAAATTATTAAAAAATATTAAAATCCAATCTAATTCTTCTTAGGTGTTTGAAAACACATTTACAATTCAAAAACAGCATTAAAGAATTTAATCAAAAACATGGGGTGTAAAACCCTATTTTTAAATAAAAACCCTTTAAAACATTTATCATTCCACGAAATCTGTTTATGCCATAAATCACATCAGTTAAATTATTACCCCAAAGTTATTTTATAAGGGTAAAAAGAATTTCAAAAAATTAACCCTTTGTATTGGAACAGATGAATCAAGAGCGACGGAACCATACATGTCTTCAACAATGAAGATTAGAAAATCATGGATCAACATTTGTAAGACAATAAATGATAAGAAACTATGAATGATAGATAGAAAGTACCAATAAATCACAAATCAAAATCATGACCACATATAATGTATTATCTACAACCAAATTCAACGAAGAAGAAGATAGATTATGACCCATAGAGACAAACCACACCCATAATAATAATCAATCACTGAATGAATGATCGAGAAGGACTGTCAATCCCCTCAATTACCCAAAACCACCTAGGGTTCAATAAGAATTGTTTCAAATAGAATGAAATGGAAATTAGTTATGTGATTCCTAGATCCTATAGTCCTTAAGATTTACACTTCGTGTATTCCCATTACATGATGTGAAATCCTTGAAGGTTATATACATATAAAAAGGCATCATATCAGATTAAAAGTAAAAAAATTTATGATAACACAACATATAACCTTTACACCGTGTTTAAAACTATCACACCATTAAACTAATTCTTGACATCTTCCCAAATACCACCACATGATGTGTAATCCCATTTCACGGCGTGTAAATTCCCAGTAGACATCAAACATCCTAGTTTCTTCAAGAAAACATAAAATAAATAAGAAAACTAAAAACATGAGTAAGGGAGTACCTGAAAAGAGTAATGGGGTGTTACAATCAAGATTTTACAGTTTAATATTTCATGGGATTTCAGTATTCAAATTAGTTAAAATTTTATTTTAGTACATTGGATCTTTTTTCCATGTACCATTTATCATGAAATATTATAGAATCTTTCTAATGTCATTATCAAATGTACATAGATCATCAGTTTAGCACCAAAATCATGGGTACTAGGAGTATTGGTCAAACACCAATTCTCATGCATTCATCAGGGACCTAACGAATCATTTTAGCCACCCATAAATGAGGAAAATCAATACAAAACCCACATTGTAATAACACAGTATTTTATGATATGTCCTTTAAAAAAATATCTCTTTGATAACTTGTAATTCCCACAACCCCTAGCTTAAATGAACAATGAAATATTATTATGTGATCATTATAAACTAGCTAATAAAATCTTATGAATGAATAATAATAACCACATTATGAACTATATTGATTTCGAACTTATTTTTAACGTATTTATTAATGATTTTTGAATAATAACATAATGTTTAGTGAAGTCATTTTAAAAAAAAATTCTTCAAAAATTGTTTTCTCACTTTTTATGAATAAATATTATAATAAATTTTTTATCTTCTATAAATTTTATTTTGTAAGACTAATATAATTTTTCAAATTATCACATTAAGATTTGCGTTTGATGAATTGTTTTTATTTTTATGAAAATATTAATTTTCTATTGAATAGTGAATAATAACACTTTTTTATAATATTATAAATTTATTTATGTTAAAAGACACTTTATAAGTTTATTTTGATCTAAATTTAACATAAGTACTATTTGGTTAGTTATATAATTTAATTAATTATATTTTAATCATTCTTATACAATATTTGGGTATAAGAAGATATTTTTGGATTAAAAATGCATTTTCAAGGAAATTATTTTTCGTTTGGTTTTACAGGATTAATTTAAAATTAAATTCGGAAAATGATATGTTTAGAATTTTTAAAACATTATTCCATATTAGGATTCATAATTTCCAAATTTAATAATTATTTACCAATTATTTTTTACCACTATGAATAGTAACTATGGTAATTTTTGTTTCCATGTAAAGAGTAAATATAGTAAATTTGGTTAAAAATTTAATGATAAAGACTTAAAAATGTCGATATTTTTTTTAAAAATAATGAGTACTTTTAGTCCATAATAATTTAATGTTATATTCTGTGGACATTTATGGACATCTAAATTAGATTATTATGTTTATAATTTTTTATTTAAAGAATAGTCTAATATTTCCCATTCATGATTTTAATAACAATAACTTTTTCAATATGGTATTATCCAGTAGATCAATTTGACTATAAAAAAAATTTAAATTTAAATATTAATATATATCATGGTAACTTATTTTTAATTTTTAGTGATGAAATATTTACCTTAAATGATTTCACAATACTAATGCAGAAATTATTTAAATAATTGAAAAATATGTTAAATGATATTAAAAATATTATAATAAATATAATTTAAGATAATTAATGTCATACAAAATTTTATATATGACATTGAAATGATTGGGATGTATTAAAATATTTAATTCGTAGTTATCTTTTTGTATTGATATTTTTAAAAGTCAATGTAATGAATAGTTCTTAAAACTAACATAATGAATATTTAACCGTAAAATAATGTATAATTAAATGATATAAAATTCCTAAAAATATAATTTTTATAAAAATTATTGAGACAATATTTAAAATTTCATATATGATTTATTTATGTGTTTTTTCATTTATAATTACTATATTTACCCTCAAATGGTGTAGTATCTTATGTTATTGAACCAGGTTAAAATACGATGGTTTTCTAATTTTTTTCAGTTTATCAACGTGTCATGTTTTTAAACCGAGCTCCATAATTTTATTCCGAGTGATGGAACACCTAAATGGGTCATTTATTTGGACTTGTGTAATTACCATATAATTTTAGTGGGAGTCCCGAAGAGTCTTGGGAACACCAGATCCGAAAAAATCTACTTTAATGGATCTACACGGGCTGCGCACAGTTGTAGTCCAACTCATGCGGCTTACCCAGTTGAATATTTTATCTATTTTAATTAAATAATATTAAATGGGATTTTTCAGTTTAAATAGAGGAATGTTCTATTAATAATAATAATAATATTATTATTATGGTGTCATATGTTATTTTTATGGTTTGATATTTTAATTATATGTTTAAGGAGTGTAACATTTATGAGAATTTAATGTGGCTTTTGAGATTCTCAATGAAACGTTTAATTAAGTGAGGGGTCAATGATTTAATGAATTATTGTTATTAAATAGAGGTTTTGTGTTAACCAATGTTTTGAAAAATAATAATAATGATAATATTATTATATTAGTTATATGAAGGTAATAATTGTTAATATGGAAAATAAATTTGGGGTTATGGTTCAGAGTTTTTATGATATTAATGATATTATAATAAATTGGGTGTTTCGTATTTAAATAAAATAATGTTGGAATAATAATAATGATGATGTTATTATTATTATTGTGGCTATTTAGTTAAATAAATGTTTTAAGAATTTAATAAAATGATCAATATAAAGTTTCATAATTAATTACACAAAGTTTATTAAGAAAATAGTAAATGAAGAAGTGTTTTTAATTAAATGGGAGTTTTTCACTTATTAGGTAGGTGTTTAAAATGTATAATAATAATAATAAATTAAGTATTATTATTTAAATTATTATATTCAATAAATTATATTAATTTTAGTGGAAAAAGAAATAAAGGGGGAGGTGCGACCTGCAGGTGAGGTGCACGACTCCCCATGATTACTTCCTTCGTTGGTGAAACACCAGGTGTGAAGCATGCTTGTGCTCAAGATTCCCCTGCTCCATCTCTATGGTGAAACCTCTAGCAGTGCATGGCCCTTTCTCCCTAGTGTGCACCCCTTAGCTGGACCCCCTCGCTGCAGTGCATGACACTCCCACGAAAAACATGTACTGTGCCACCCCCTCTCCTGAGCTCCACTTTGCACGCGAAGGTTCCTCTCAGAATCTTTATGAATCATGTCTGCATCATCAAGGTGATTCTATCTATGTATAACTCATGATTCACATATTCCATTTGACTCCTCTCTCTCACCTTGTTTTCTCAACTAAAATCCTAATGTTTGAGTTTAATCTTATTGTAATGTTCCTCTATTTTTAGGATATGTGAATGTTGACTCAGGACCCATTGGTCCACAATCCATCATATTTTTCCAAGGTTGAGGTGGATGGACACGTTTTTTCTTGTCTCCATTACTTCGGAGAAGGATATTCATTTCTACTGTTTGTTTTTCACCATTTAATTTAGAGTCTGACAAATTATATGAGTCCCTAGAACTTTATTTGAGGAGTGTTGAGTCTTGTTGTTGCATTTTTGTGAATCTATGTTATGTTTCAGTGGGCTTTTATCAATGTAGAGGGCGTACACACACACACACAGATATATATATATATCTATATATATATATATATATGCATAATGGTGTGTGCGTGCGGTTGCAGACCAGCTGTGGATTGATTGTCGTCATATGTCAATCCACTGAATATAGTTTTTGTTACACCCTGTGGTAGTTTCCCTAATCTATATCACTTTATTTAATAATTATTTTCTTCTATAAAGAATCTGAGTATGAGTTAACTTGATTTTGTAAATGCTACATTTTCTATAAATGCTGATTAAAGATAAATTGTTGGTTGGAGGTAATGTCATATCATGATTTCTTAAAGTTAGGTTTTTTTATGTATCCCTTATAAATAAAGAAATAACCATGTGTTGGTGTTAAGAATTTATTTTTGGCTATTGAAAATATATTGGGATTATGGAAAGAATATTAAGTGGTTAAACAGGAAGGACCCATGGATCTTTCTTGGAAATGAGATGTAAATGGTGTTGGACTTGGACACCATTTAGTGTGTGTTTTTTAACCCATGTCACAAAATGTTAATTACGAAAATTATGATTTATCGGTTTGTGAAAAAAATGATTGAATGGGGTAGGATGGGTAATAGGTTAATTAATTGAATAATTTTTTATCAATTCATGATTTTGAAAAATTGTGGAATATACTGAATATTGAGAATACTGAATATTTTGACATGTTCAGAATATAAATTGGAAATTGGTAATAATTCATGGATGGATTAATTATTAAATGATAAATGTATAATGGTTAATTAATTGATGAACTGGTTAAATAGATATGATTTAATTATTTAGTTGGTGAATTAATTAATTTCCATGCATTATGTTAAGATTGTGAATAGATTGATTGTTATGACTGTTGGCCAATAATATTTCTTGATGCATGTTTATTTTCGATGACTTAAGTTGTTTAATATGGATTGGATTAAAAATATTATATGTTATGTGAGATGGTAACTAAATATATAGGCCTTTTTTAGTATGTCTAACTTGTGATATTTATGATGTGCTTGATAATTGTTAAAGTCCTTGACGAAACAATGTTTTAGTGGATGGGTTCAGAATTGTTAATGATTTGGGGTAATTAAGTTTGAATAATTAATTGATAATTAATTATTAATATTTGATATGTTTAATGGTTAATTGATTTTATAATTAACTGAAGAGAGATTTATGTTGATATTTAGTTGTTGAATTAATTAACAGACTGGATTAATTAATTTATGAAGTAATTAATTGATGGTTTTGGGGTGTTAGACATGGAATTCTACACCAATGAAAAATATGTATGTGTGATTGATAAATGGGTTGTGAGATAGAGAATGATGCTCCAAACACTAATGGGGTTCTAGACATGGCGTTCAATACCCAGCTTGCATGCAAATATTCTCTTATGGGGCAGGGACTGATGATCCAAATAACCAAAGGTTGTGAGATAAGTAATGATGATCCAAATACTCATGAGGGTTCTAGAAATGATGTTTAACACCCATTAATATAAATTGGGCTATGAGTCCAATTGGTTGTACATGAAATGAGTTAAATGGTTAATGGAAATTGTTGTGACATAATGATTTGTGAATTGAATATGAGAAAGGGTTCATTCATATCAATGATTTGGGTGAATCACTATTAGTGGATGGACCCAAGAGCGAATCATTATTTCTAGTTCATGAGCCCAGAATTTGTATATAAAAGATTAAATAGAATGTCTTATGACACATTATCCAAGAAATATCACAAGCATTAATTCATTATTTACTTTGATTACTTAGATAGTATTTAGAGACATCTGTGGTGAGTGACTTATACGGGGGATGATGGGCTTAGGCCAGATCTCGAGAATTATGTAATTCAACAAGGTATGAATAAATGATAAATGAACATGTATGTGTGATTACTGTTGGGTATACATGAAAAATGTATAATGCTGCATCAAACACCAGCTGAGAGTTGTAGCCGGTACTTGGGTATATTGTTACATTGTACTGTTACTTTAATTATGCATGCTTTAACTTTTTAGATTAGTTATTGAATGTATGGATTTGGGGTAGACACCAGTGGTCTTGGACGACTGAGATTAATATCTCACACCCTAATCATGCTGTTATTGCACTGGGGTACCCAAGTAGATTCTATTTGGTTGTAGGAATGTGCTATTATAAAATACATGGGAGATTGGAGCATAGGACCGAGCAGGAGCTCGAGATGCTTGTTTTTAAATCTCTTAGGGCTTGGTTATCTTTTATTTGTATTGTAAATGATGTCTAAATAATGTTGCGTTGTTTATTTATTTCAGTTATGTGTCCATAACATGTCATGCATTCATTTGATGTATAATTGGAATTGTTTACTTTTATAAAATGAGTAATATTTTTCATCCACTGTTTTTTCAATTATGTACTTCTACATCCGCTATTGTTTGTTATTTACTCTGATATACCACTATGCAACTCTGATAAGAGGTAATAGTCTCCCCACTAACTATCCTTCGCCCCTTGCTACTTTTCGGAATCCTCTAGCATATGGAGAGACGTCCTTGAGGTCCTGTGGTGACCAGTCCAGACACCGGTTTACGGGTGAGCCGGGTCGGGACGTTACAAAGTGGTATTAGAGGGTTCTTTCCCTTTTGTCTTTCTATTTTGGGATGGTAGACATGATACTAGGAAAGTGTTGGTGCTTGGGTTATTAGCCATTCTTGGGACTGATCAACCCATGTACGGAAAATGACAATGTGGCCAGGGATGGGAATGGATTATTGTAGTATTAGAGGGTATGGTTGATATGATTTAACCTTGAGTGACAACTTTATTTTTTGATGCTTAATGATTTTGAGAATTCTGAAGAAAACATGTTGCCTGGGCCTGATAAATTAAGGAAGTTTCATACATTCATCATTTCAGGCAGGTATAGATACACATGCTATTCATTTAACATTCCATGTAGTTGCATTAGTAGGATGCCTGCTAATTTGGATTGGGTGCCTTGGGTGTAATTCTATGTTTTGATCTACTTTAGAATATCTATGTAGATAACATGTTTTGGTGATAGATTTAACATGCTTAAGTGATTATATGCCATACTACCTTAGTTATTATCATGTTTTTTTTGTTCCATTATTTTTTGTTATACCATGCTGTTGGGTTACTACTTATGATAACACACTATAGATTTTTGATATATAAAAGGGATTCTAAGGCTAAAATGTAAAATGAATATTTATTGTGATAAATGGGAGCCAAATTCTAATGATAAGGTGTATGGGTGCCCTGTTGATCGGTAGATGGCCATCTATGTGTTTGAACATTATATAACCATAAATTGTTTGAAAATGGTTATAAATGTAAAACATCTGAGTTTTGATTGAAATGAATTGTTGTTGGGTTACTTTTTAAAGAACTCGGATTAAATAAATGGGACCCTCAGCGAACTACTTTTTGGTAAAAGGAATTTAGATGTTAAATTTCCTTTTTATATTTGAATACCACTGAATGTTAAATATTTAAAGAGTATTTTTGTGATAGAATTCCTATTTTTTCATAGGGAGTTGTTTTGATAACCAAGTGACTTGTTTATAAAAATTACATGTGAGTTTTTTGAAATTCATTAAAATTATGAAAGGTTAAAATGAATTAATTAAATTGGATAAAATGAAAAAATGGTCTTTTGAACCTCATGATTTTTGATTTGTGAAACTAAGAGAGAGGGTAAAAGTTTATGTTTTGTAATGGGATAACCCATGGTAGGTAGTACACGTAGAATATTCTAGCCCATCAAATTAATTTCATCCCACTACTTTGGAGGAATTCTTGGTACTCGGGTGTTATGGAACACATGTAGGTTTATGTTGTGATTTTTATGATCAATGCTTGATGTGGTGATCGTGGTTTGAGGTATGTCACATGAATATGTTAAGGTTTTATGAAATAGAACATTGGTGAGCCACTGATTTGTTAATTATATGCAATTAACAATATAAAGGTGATTAGTGTCACATCTATTTCAATAAACCTGTCAGCATGTGACACTGAGATTTTCTTGAACAGAGTCATTCATAAGTAGTTCATTTGATATTCTTAATGATATTGATTTTCTCTTAGTGAGATCTTATGAATACTACGAGCATGCCCCCTATCTCAACCTCATCATATATATACTAAGATAGTGTTAGTGTTGGTCTTACATCGCAATACAGTTTAAATGGTGTTGGTCATGATGAGTAGTTGTTTTCTGGGTAGTACGCGGGGTGCGTGGTTTCTTCGGACTACACCTTTATTCGTGTTGGGACACTATTTGTTATTTTAATTTTCCTTGTGATGGCTTGACTTGGAAATTTCACCAGAGGTTAGGTAAGGACTTCTTCATACATGTGGATGGTTTTGGAATAGTTTTAAAGGAACTACATCAGATAAAGGGAGAATGTGGTTTTTGAGTCTGCATTGTATTTTGAGGGAAGCATGTGAAACCCATTATATTGGTTGATCGAGATTCAACCTTTTTCATTGAAAAGGTCCCTATAATGGCCTCAAATATATGCTCTGTTTCTATGTTTATGCTATAAAGAGAGTTTTGGCCTTGGTTTTAAAGGATTATTTGTTAGGAATGTGAAGGGTTAAAGGTGTGTTTTGTGTTGGGAACACAACTTGTCAGATCAAATGAGATTAAATTACCTTGGTACGTTAGTTGTTTTAGTAGTGGTTGCCAATGGCTTCTCGGGGATGAGAATTTTTTAAGGTGGGAAGATTGTAAAGTCCTGTATTTTTTAACTATGCACAAATACAATGGTTTTCGAATGTTTTTCAGTTTATCAACAGGTCGGTTTTTCAAACCGAGCTCCAAAATTTTATTCCAATTATTGTAAATCCTAAATGTTTCATTTTTTTTGACATGCATAATTACCCTATAATTTTATCAGGAGTCCTAATGAGTCTCGGGAGCACCTGATCTGGAAAAGTCCACTTTAATGGATTTGTATGGGTCGTGCACGATTGCAGTCTAACCCGTGTGGCTTACCAGGTTTTATATTTTATTTATTTTAATTAAATAATATTAAATGGGTTTTTTTCATGTTTAAATATAATAATGTGCTAATTATATTATTATTATTATTATTATTGTGTCATATGATATTTTAATGGTTTGAGATATTAATTTCATGTTAAAGGAGTGTAAAATTTATTAGAATTTAATGTGGATTTGGAGTTTCTCAAAGAAACATTTACTTAAATGAGGGGTTTCAGATTTAATGAAGCATTGCTATTAAATAGAGTTACGAGGATTATAAAAGGTTTTAAAATAAATAATAATGAGATTTTTATTATTTTAGTTTTATGAAGGTAATAATTATGATTATTATGAAAATTAAATTTGGGGTTATGGGTTGGAGTTTTTATCATATTAATGATATTGTAATAAATTGGGGGTTTGGGTTTTAAATAAAATAAAGTTTGAATAACAATAATGATGATGTTATTTATATTATTGTGGTAATTTAGTTAAATAAACATTAATAGAATTTAATTAAATAATCAATATGTAGTTTCATAATTAAGTATGAAACATTTTTTAATAGAATAGTAAATGAAGACGTTTTTTTAATTCAAACGGGAGTTCTGCACTTATAAGATAAGTGTTCAATGTGTATAATAGTAATAATAAAATGAGTATTATTATTTTAATTATAACATTAAATTAATTTGATAAATTTTAAGGCAAAAAGAAAAAAATAAAATAAAATGGGTAGGCGCGACCTGCAGGTGAGGCGCACGACCCCCTATTTTCAGCCTCCATTGGGGACGCACAAGGTGCACAACACGCTCACGCTCCAGCTTCTCCAGCTCCTTCCCTACACTGAAACCTTTATCTGTGCATGGCCTCTTCTCTCTAGAATGCAACCCTCTATCAGACCCCCTCACAACAGCACACAAAACTTCTGGGTGGAACCTGTAGCGCACCACCCACTCTCACGGACTCCACTTTGCACGCGAAGATTCCTCTCATACTCTTCATGAATCTTGTTATCCTCATCAAGGTGATTCTGTCTTTATATAAATCATGATTCACATTTTTCATTTGACTCCTCTCTCTCACCTTTTTTTCTCAGCTAAAATTCTATGGTTCACGTTTAATTTATCGTTCTGTTCCTCTATTTTTAAGATATGCAAATATTGACTCGGGACCGATTGGTCCATCATCTAACTTCTTCCGCCAAGGGTGAGGCAGATAGAATCATTTTTCCTTGTCTCCATTTCTTCAGGTAAAGATATGAATTTTCTCTATTTGTTTTCCACCAACTATTTTAGAGTCTGACAAATTATATGAGTCCCTAGTACTTAATTTGAGGTGTGCTAAGTCTTTTCATTGCATTTTTTAGATTCTAAGTTATGTTTCAGGGTTTTTTTCAATGTAGAGGGTACACACACACACATAGATATATATATGTATATATTTATATACATAATTTTGTGTTTGTGCGGTTGCAGACCTGTTGTATATTGGTTGTCGTCGTATGTCAAGTCGATAATATTGTTTTGGTTCCACCCCGAGGTTGGGTCAAAAATATCTATCAAATTATTTAATAATTATTTAATTCTTTAAATAATTACAGATTATGAGTTTCCTTGATTTTGGAACTCCTAATTTTTCATTAAATTCTGATTAATGATAAATTTTTGGTTGGTGGTAATGTCATATCATGATTGCTTAAGGATAGGATTTTGTATGTATCCATTATAAATGAAGAAATAAGAATTTCTTTATATTAAAAATTTATTTATGGCTATAAAAAATATGTTGATCTTGTGGCCTTAATATTAAGTGGTTAAATAGGAAGAACCCATGGGTCTTCCTTGGAAATGAGACTTAAATGGCGTTGGACTTGGACACCCTTTAGTGTGTGTTTTAAACCCATGTTATGGAATGCTAATTTGGAAAATGATGATTTATCAGTTGGTGAATAAAATGATTGAATGGGGTAGGATGGGTAATATGGTAATTAATTAGAGAATTAATTATCTATTCATGAGTAGGAATTTTTTTTTTCTATTACTTAATATTGTAAATATTAAATATTTTGACATGTTTAGAATATAAATTGACAACTAGTAATAATTAATGGATGGAATAATTATTACATGATAAAGGTAAATGGTTGACTAATAGATGAAATGCTTAAATAGATATTATTTAATTAATGAATTGTTTGATTAATTAATTATCATGCATTAAGTTAAGATTGTGAATTGACTAATTTTTATGACTGTTGGATAATAATATTTTTGGATGCATGTTTATTTTCCATGAAATAAGTTTTTTAGGATGGAGTTGTTTAATAATATGATATTCTATGTTATATAGTTGATAAATATGTGGTCCTTGTTCAGAATTTTGGACTTGTGATGTTTACGATGTGCGTGTTAGTTGTCAAAGTCCTTAACGAAACACTATTTCAGTGGACGGGTTCAGGCTTGTTAACTATTTGGGATAATTAATTGTGAATAATTAATTGATTATTAATTATTAACATTTAATATGTTGAATGGTTAATTTATTGTAGAATTATTTGAAGATAGATTTATGTTGATAATTAGTTGTTGAATTAATTAACAGATTGGATTAATTAATTTATGAATTAATTAATCGATGGTTTTGGGGTGTAAGACATGGAATTATAAACCAAAGATAAATATTTATGTATGATTGATAAACGAGTTTTGAGATAGGGACTGATGATCCAAATACTCCTGGGGTTCTAGACATGGAATTCTACATGTAGCTTATATGAAAATATTATTTTATGGGACATGGATTGATGCTCCAAATAACCATGCATTGTGAGACAATGACTGACACTACAAATACTCATGAGGGTGCTAGACATGATGGTTTACACCCATTAATTGACATTATACTGTGAGTCCAATTAGTTGTACATGAAATTAGTAAAATGGTTAATTAAAACTATTGTGACATTATGATTTGTGAACTGAATATGGGAAAGGGTTCAGACTTATCAATGATTTGGGTGAATCACTATTAGTGGATGGACCTAGGAGCTAATCACTATTTCTAGTGGAGAAGCTTGATCTTTTTATGTGAAAGATTAAATAGAATGTCTTATCATGCATTATCCAAGCCAAAGCACATGCATGAATTCAATATTTAATTTTATTACTTAGATAGTCTTTAGAGTCATCTATGGTGAGTGACTTATACGGGGGATGTAGAACATAGGTCGGATCTCGTGAATTATTTAATTTATCAAGGTTCAAATAAATGATAAATGAAAATGAATGTGTGATGACTGTTGGGTATAAATTAAAAATGTTTATTGCAGGTTCAAACACCAGCTGAGAGCTGAAGTAGGTACTTGGGTATATAGTAAAATTGTACTACTTACTTTAATTATGAATGCTTTCACTATTTGAATTATATATTGAATGTCTAGATTTGAGGTAGTCGACGGTGGTCTTGGCCTACTGATATTTGAATCTCACATCTCACTCAGTCCACCATTATAATGGGGTACCTTTTTAGATTCTATTTCATTAGGATTGTACTGTTATAAAATACTTGTGAGATTAAAGTAGAGGACCGAGCAGGAGCTCATGATTCTCGAGTTGAAAGATTGTAGGGCTCGGTTATCTTTTAGTTTTAGTATACATGATGAGTAAATAATATTGTATTGTTTATTTCATTCAATTATATATCCATAACATGTAATGAATTCATATGTGGTATAATTGGAATTGGACCCTTTTATAAAATGAGTACTATTTTTATTCTGTTGTTTTTTCAATTATGTATTACTGCTTCCGCTATTGTTTGTTATTTACCATGATATACTATTGTGAAAATCTGATAAGAGGGTATAGTCTCCCCACTGACTATCCTTAGACCCTCGATGCAAGTCTTTAGCCTCGGGCATACGGGGAGACCATCCAGGGAGACCTTGTTGAGGTTATGTGGTGACCGGTCTAGCCACCGATTCAGGGGTGAGCCAGGTCAGGACGTTACAAAGAGTAAACATCCATGTTTTCATGATAAGAGTTAAAGAAAATAAATAAGGGTTAAAACCAAAATATAAGGTTATAAATTTATCCAAAACATATCTAAATTTTAATCCATGATGATATTGAGATCCATACTCAAATGTTATTCTAAAATAATATCTTTGGGTCCATTTGGTTTTTGAAATTAATGTATATTAAATTAATATTTTAATAAAGTCTTAAAGCGACCCTCACCCCAATTATATTAGGGAACCGCTTACTTAACTGATTTACACGACATTGAGCCATATATCTAGATCAAGTCCTTTCAATTAATTTTCTTAAATTCCTTAGACAATATATTTAGGTTTTAACCTTCTCAAAAGACCAACATTAATTACCATAAGAATAGATCTAATGGAGGTCCGATGAAGAAGGGGTTATCATTTTAATGAACTCTTTGGTGTTTTTTTTCTTATACTTCCTCTTAATTTCTTATTATCATCCTAAGATGATATATATTGTATCATATATATATTGATGTGTTTTTATGATTATGAAACACCAATATTCTACCTTTTATCCATCCTATGAAAAATAAAATCACTACACGTGTGTATGTACGTCTTACCGTCTCCACGTAAAGGTGTTGTTCATTTCAAACCACCACCTTAAAAGGATGATTATAGTCATGGAAATAATATATATATATATATATATATATGTTAATTACTACATGATATTGATTCTTTAAAATTAATATGTCACCCACTACCATACTATTTCACCTACTAATGTAGTGGTATCATCACTCGTGTGTACATATGACTTTTCGTCTCCAAGAATTGATTTGATTAATTATCAATGATAAAAATTAATGAATGGTTAGAAAATTTTATTTAATGAATAAATATTATATTTATTAAATTTATATCATTCTAGATATGATGGATCTATATCCTATGAAAACAATCTATAAATTTCACGACAAAACAAACATGAGAAAACAAGACAATTAACACCAAAAATAGTAAACAATATGAAATATTAATGATGAGTGGGTGGTAAAATGGTATAAAAGGATCATATATAATGTTATAAATATTAATATGGGTTTTTATAAATAAATAGCTTGTTAAAAATATTATACATGAGGTTTGAAAATGTTTGATGGAACTTGAACCTAAGGTAAGGGGTTCTCATCTGACTTTTACTTCTGTGAGATATATGCCTTATTCAAAACTTATATATTTTCTACGGTGTATATAATAAACCTTTAATAGATCATATAATGAATATATTTAACTTCATTGAATTCAGTGTTTAATATTTTGATTAATACTTTTATGTGGAATATGATTCAAAAGTTGCCAAAGTGGTAAGACATTATTTCACAATCTCATCATTATTCGAGATTGTTTATGTCTACAAGTTACTAGATGGGATTATTTGATATCCCAATCATGAAATGAATATATTTTATTATCCTATGGTTATTAATGAACTTATAAATCAATACAACCATTTTTCATTCTTTGGTACATAAAATGATTAAGAATATGTTTTTATGAAAATGTGACTTTATTTTTCTTCTATTGAAAATTATTTTTCATAAAAACCAATGATTTCTAAAAATGTTTTTAAAATTTTTTTAAATAATTTAAAAATTATTTATCATATCCATTTTTACCCATTTTTAATTTTTAATTTTTTTTTGAAAAGAATCTTATTATCATTTTTAGAACAATGCTCGTTTGGATTTTACCAAAAATACGAATGGATTCTTTATTTTAAAGAATTCTACATGAACAAAATTTTCCTCCTTCGTTACCTAAAAATATTTCAAAATTTATTTCAAGGTTATTTTCAAAGTAAATTATTTTAAAAAATATTGTGATCATGTTATTAAAAAAATTATTTTCAAATTGAAAATGATATTTCCTCCGAATGTTTTTATGGATATTTTTATGGTATTTCCATTCATCAAAGACATAAACCCTTTAATAAACATATGATACACTAGGTATATGTTTTATTGATATCATCTATATTATTTCAATAGATGGATTATGATTAATTCAATTGTGGATGTGATATTTTGATATTATTCACCATATTACTCTAGATGGTTTAGGATTATGTTCATTTTATTTGGGTATGTATTAGCATTTCATATGTTAGTTTTCAATTGAAATATTTATATTGATTATGTTTCACTCCTTTGACATGTGGAATCCATTGGACTTAGTATGTTATGGTATGGGCCCACTATATCCCCTAGATGCATCGATAGATCTCATGAGAAAACTAATTTTAGAATTGGATATGGACTAATCTGTTTATGTATGGGGTCTTGGACATAGCCTTGACGGTATGTTTATGATTCACCACATTATGAATTCCCTAATTATGAGATATGTTATTGGTATCCTTATGATTATTCAATTAGTATAATATCCATAGTTAAGTTTCATTATCATGTGATTATTTATATCTAATTTTTTGAAGATTATTTATTCTTTCCATATTATGATCATTTTATTGATTAAATAATATGTGTTTTAGTTATTTAACTTTATATATTAATTATTCCTTATTTATTCACATCTTTCATTGTACGGTTATCCTTACTGAGCATTAAATATCACCCCTTTCTTTTGTTTTATTTTCACCTAAGATGCAAGGAAGCATATTGTGATGGATATGTAGGGATGGACTAAGTGGAATAATGGAGTTTTCAGTGAAATTATTTTTGAATTTTATGTTATAAAATGTAATATGAATTTCAATTATGTATCAATATTACCACGACCATTCTTCTATTCAGTCCTTTAAGATGTGATTCCTTGTATATTATACCAATGTAATAATGTAACCACTAACTTAAAGATATTGGGGATGGTGTCTTTATAGTTGGAATTTGAGAAAGTTTAGATTAATCCTTGAGAACTATATTTTGGAAAGCATATATTAGAAGAAAACCCAATGATAGAATTTGGATATATATCCATATAAATTATTCTTTTGATTTAGAGATTAGTTATAACAAAGTTTTCAATTTATATTAAGTGTATCACTATTTTTGAGATTATAATTTTTTTTCATAGTGTTATGATCTAGTCTAGTTTATACCATTATTTAGAAATGGTACCTAGAGAAAAGAACAGAAAATATATCAATGCACATAATCCAATGAGTAATAATTATTGTTTCTTTGATGGGATTAAGACAATATTTCAAAGGGAGGTGGTCTACTAAAAAATATCGTCATATGAGGACATAATATCATGTGATAAAAAGATAAAGAAATAATTATCCTTTTATTATGAATTTTAAGGGAATAAATAAAAGTAGATTATGACAAATAAAATGATTGATAAATGAAAAAATGGAAAAAGGATTTTTGAACATGTGGTACTTGTTGAAGGAAACACCATGGTACATTTTTAAAAGGAAAAGGATTTTGTTTCATGTTAAGTAAAAGGAACCACAATGATAATTATTTTAATGGTAAGAAGGAATTATCCAATGTGAAATGTTTCCACTATAATAATATAGGGAACTATGCAAATGAATACCCCAAGTATCAAGGGAATATACAATAGAAGAAGAAAAGGGATCATGGTCAAGCTTATGTTTTTTATCCTACCGAAGTAAAATTGTTATTTTTATTGTTTATTAGATCTAAGAAATATGGTGTAAAATTATTTTTGAAATTATCTTTATAATAATCATGAATAATTTAAGGATTATATTTTAGTACCATTTCATTATGTATTCAGAGGCATGTGATTAATAATAACGTTAACCAATTGATGTGATTCTGTAGAAAGTTGTTCTTTTGAAAAACACATTACTTTGGGGAAGATAACCCTAATATTTGCTTTATTTTGATATAATAATGATAAGGATATGTTTATGGGATTATTTTGGTGACTATAAATGAGATCAGTGATTTAATTATTTATGTTTTCTTTTTTGGAATTATTAGATGTTTGTATTTAAGGAATATATTAAACAGCCTAGGATATATTTTTAAAAGAATTCATATTTTCATTAAGGGTGAAATTGATGAAGATATTCATATATTTTGTAAGTGAATATAAGATTTGTATTATGTTTTTTGGGGGAAATATGATGTTAAGTCGATTTTGGAAATTTTGTGTCCTTCCTTCTAAATTTTTTAACATATGTATTTAGGATGATTCTTATGTTTAACTAAATATGGAATGGATTATGGTGAACATTGGATATTATTTTTTGAATATAAATTTTGATTTTTATATTTGATACCATGTGCTAGACATTTTTTTGATGGTAAGTATTTAAAGGCCAAAGGAATGGCTTATGGATCTTTTGATGAAAGTTATTCATGCATAAAAATATGTCTTTAATATGAATCTCATGATGTAATTAATGAAGTAAAAATAGATTTAAGAATATCAAAAGGATGGTATTATTCCATTAAATAAAATAAAGTATGATTATATTATCAAGTGATTTATTTAGATAGTAAAATAATCCATAAACTCTAGGAAATTTAATTTGGGAAAAAATAATATGTATTGTCTTTTCTTTCTAATAATCAACATTATTTTAACTAATCATGTGATTTATAATATTATGATTGTCAACATATTATTATCTCTGTTCTATATTAATCTCCAGAAGAACTTGGTAGTTATATTTATCTTCCATATAAACATTTTCACTTCCCACTAATGTTATCCTAATCATAATCCTATGTTTGGTGGTGGCATTCACATTTTCCATTATCTCTTTTTAAGAATATGTTTTATTAACCCTTATTATGATGCGAGTTTCTGATAAATGAATTTTAAAAATATAATCCCTTCAATTTAAAAGTAAATTTTCAAATGGTGAGGATGTAATTTATTTATGGATGAGAGAATGTAACAGCCCATGATTGTATGTTATGCATTTTTAAAAATAAATTTAATCTCTTCGATAGTTTTCATTTCCAGAAACCCCTAGCATAAAAAAACAATGAAATATTATATTGTGATAAATATAACCTAGCCAATAAAATGGTAGGAATAAATAGTATTATCCACTTTATGAAAAATTTCATTTTCCAACTCATTTTTAATTTATAAATTACTACTTTTTGAATTAGAACATAATTTTTAGTAAAGTTATTTCTTCTTCAAAAATGAGTTTTCTTCAAAAATGAGTTTCTTTATTTTTATGAGTAAATATTATAATAATTTTTTGGAAGTTATATAAAACATATTTTATAATAGTAATATCATTTTTTAAATCACCACATTAAATTTATCTTATGGTTATTTTTTTTGTAATTTTCAAAGAGGATTGATTTTCTAGTGAGTGCTATAAAATAATATTTTTTAAGATAATTTCAATTTGTCTATTTGAAAATTAAATTTATGATTTTCGTTTGAGATAAATGTAAAATAATTACTATTTAGTTATTTATATTTTAATTTATTATATTTTAACAATCCTTGTACCTTATTTGGTATAATTTTATTTTTTGGCTTAAACATGTGTTTTCATGAAAAATGTTTTTCATTGCATTTTACAAGATTAATTTTAAATTAAATTATAAAAATTATATGTTTTGAATATTTAATAATTTATTACATATTTGGATTTATAAGGTCCAAATTTATGATAAATTTTCCTTTTATGTTTGTCCAATATTAATAGTAATCTTGGTAACTTTGTTTACCATGGTAAATGGTAAATTGGATAGTATATGTTAAAAATAATATGATAAGGAATATAAAATGACCCAAACACTTGAAAAAATTGTATTGGATGGGTAATTTTAATTTAAAAATATTCAATTTTCAGTTTTATGCCAATTTTGTAATTTTAATTAGATTATGGTGTTTATAATATTTTATTTAATAAAAAGTCAAAGATCCCAAAATCATTATTTTAATAGGTATAAAACTTTTAATATGGTGTTACCTAGAATATATATTTGACAAAAAATATTATTTTTTAACCTAAAAGATTTATATCGATCATTTTATTTAAATTTTAATTTTTAGTAATGAAATAATCACTCTAAATGCTTCCATATCACTATTTTAGTGATTATTTAATTATTAGAAAAAAATAAATGAAATAAATAATATTAAAATAATTATCATTTGAGATAATTTATGTAATCTGTAAATTTTCTAGGTGAAATTGAAATATTAGTTATTTATTAAAATATTTTATTAGAATTTATCTTATTGTATAGATACTTTTAAAATTCAAAGTAATGAATAGTTCATAAAATCAACATTAGGAATATTTATAGTAAATAATATTTTATTAAATGCAATAAAATTATTTAAAATATTAAACTTCGAAAAATTAATGGGGTATAATTTAAAATTTCATATATGATCCATTTAGGGTTATTTTAAAATTTTATAACATCTATATTAACCCTTAAAGAGTAAAAATATAGGTTGTCATGGTAATATTTAAAGAGGATAAATAATGTTCAAAACCAAAATATAAGGGAAAAAATTTAGTCAAAACATTTATTGATTTTATTAGATGATGGTATTAATACCCTTAATAATTCTATCTTATAAATTAATATTTTTTATATTTTTAGAATTGGAAATTAATTAATGTTAAATTAATATTCAAATTAATTCCTAAAGTTCCCCTAACCTCAATTTTAGAAGAACACCCCTTCATTCAATTCATTACCCCAATTTTACCCATATATCTCAGCAAATTTCATTCAATTAATTTTAAAAAAAATATTTAGATCATTTATGGTGGTTTCAGTGTTCTAAAAAGATGGACATTTATTCCCGTAAGAAGTTATCTAAAGGAAGTCCATTGAAGAAGAGGCAATCATTTTTATCAATTGTTTCAATTTTTTTCTTCATCTACTCCCTCTACATGATTTGTTTCAATAAAAAATAAAAAATCTAATATAATTTATATACTATGATGTTATTATTATTAATATGAAACATCTATATTCTACCTTTTTTTCTATCCTATGAAAAACAAAAGCATTGCATGTGAATATGTATGACTTACCATCTCCACAAAGCGGTGTAATTCATTTTTCATCACCACTTTAAAATTATTTTTATAATGATGGAAATAATTGATATATTTGTTACTTATGAAGTGATATTTTTTCTAGAAAATTAATATTTTATCCACTTTTATACCTATTCAACCATTAATGGAATTATACCATCGCTCCTGCGTATGAACAACTTACCATAAATGATGTCATTCATTTTAAGTATTCAACATTAAAGAATGATTATAAAAAAAATACTTAATGATTAAATTCTATTTTTATAACATTAATATAAATTTTTATATTATGGATATATATCATCTAAAATGTAATGTGGAATTTTATGTCAAAACAAACATAATAAAACAAAGAAATTAACAACTTAAATTGTAAAAATAATGAAATATTAATGATCAATGGGTTGTAATATGTTATAAGAGGATTATATAAGATATTATAAATATGAATAATGTTCTATTATAAATTATTAACATGTTTAAATCCATTATACCGGAGTTCTGAACACTTTTTATGGAAGTTAAACCTGAGGAAGGGGTTTCCCATCTCAGTTTAACATATGTGAGATATATTCCTTATTCACCACTTATTTATATTGTGTGGCGAATATAATCATCTTTTGATATATAATATAAAGAATATATTTGTCTTAATTTAGTTTATTTTTTTTATTGTATGATTATTACTTTTCTAGGGCTCATGATTAAAAGATACAAAATTGGTACGGGTTAATTTCACAATCTCATCACTATCCATCATTTTTTATTTTTAATTCCTACTTGGGGAAATTATTTAATATTTTCATATTATAATAAATATATTTTGAAATGATCTGGTTATTCGTTAACTTTTCAAATAATAGTATAATTTTAAACTATTTGGTACTAAAAATTATTGGGAATTTTTTTAAAGATAATTAGACATTATTTTTATTTGATGGAAAATCCATTTTAATAAAAACCCATCTTTTCATGAAATTTTTTTAAAATTTATTTTAAAACATTTAAAATTATTTATCAAATACATTTTTAACCATTTATTATTATTTTTATAAAAATAAAGGAATCCTAATGTCGTTTTAAAAATAACACTCGTTTGGATTTTATAGAAAATATGAAATGAATAAATTTTTTAGTGTATGGTATGAATGTAATTTACCACATTCAAGACTAGTCAATATTTTAAAATATATTTCTATGTTATTTTCAAATGAAATTATTTTCAAAAAGTTAATTGAACGTATTTTTTTATAATGTGACTTTTTAAATTCAAAGGATATTGTTCTCAAAATGTTTTGAGGTTCTTTTCATTGTATTTATATTCATAAATTAAATAAACCCTTTAATTTAATTATGATACATTGGGGATATGTTTTATTTATATCATATATCTTCTTTATTAGGATGGAATATGATCAGTTTGATTGTTGATATGCTAATTTTATAATGTTGACCATATTATGCTAGAAGGTTAATGATTATTTTCATTAGACTGAGGTATGTATTTTCATTTCATATGTTGGTTTTCAATAGAAAAAATCATGTTGATTATGTTTCTCACCTTTTATATAAGGAATACATTGGCCTTATTAATTGGTGATCAAGGTATTCTATATCCCATTGATTCATCGGTAGACCTTATAAAATAAACGAGTTTAGGATTTTGCCGAGGCTTTACTCATTAATGTATGGTGTCTTAGATGAAACGTTGATGGTATGTTTATGATGCCCTGTATTATGGATTCCTTAATTATGATATTATTTATAGATTTTCATGAGATTATTTGATTAGTAAAATATCTATGGTAATGTTTTATTATCATGTGAATATTTATATGGAATTATTTTTTCATCATTTATTCCTACCATATTATGCTAATGTTATTGATTAAATGACATATGTTTCAGTTATTTTATTTTCCATATTGTTTGTGATATTTTTATACATAGTTTCTGTTGTAATCATACCCTTACAGAGCATTTGGGGTCACCCCTTTCTTATATTTCAGTTTTTCAAAGATAATAAGAAGTATTTTGGAATTTATATGTAGGGTTACAATGACAAGAATGGTGGTATTATCAATGAAATTAATTTTGAATTTTATGTTCTAAAATTTAATTTTAATTTCAAGTATATCTATATTACCAAGACTGCTACACTATTTGCTACATTGGGATGTGATTCCTTGTATCTTAAGCCTATGTAATAAAGTAATCACCAACTCTATGATACTAGGGTCGGGGTCTTCACACACATCTCATTATTAACAAATAGACATCATGTTTCAACATTAATAACCTTTTTATCAACTATTCTCAATATGGTGAACCATTTTATTTATCAATAAAAACCTTTATTACTATTTCAACCATTAACTGTTTAACCCAATTACTACGAATTTTCTCATAACTCATTAACCATATGAGGTTAATCAAAACAATCATTATAAAAATTAAAAATTTTAACACATTCACAATAGGTTCAATTTCGTAAAACATATAATTCCAATTTTTCAATACATGATTATCATTTCAAAGAAAGTTGGACACCCCATGGGTTTATAACATGTCTGGGATTATAATCTTAAATGGGACCAATAGGATCCAAGAAGAGTCTCTCTAAATAAAAGGACTCATTTAACATTTCTAATTTAAAATAATTTTCACAACATGGAAACACAAAATTACAACAATAAACATATGAAAATTATAACAACATTGGTAATTATCATATATACCTACTACTATAGGGTTTTTGATGACCAATCTCCCAACTATAGCCCTTAATTCTATATAAAATGGTTGAAATCGCAATGGTGTAGAAGATATAGGATCAAAACCTAGTATTAGGGTCCAATAAAACAAGATCCATTATAAAATAGAATTACAACATCAAAAATAGAAGAATGTATCCCTCTCATATGGAGTCAAAAGTTTCACCTATGACATTCCAATTGCTTAGTTTTTGGAAATCACAAAAGCATTATTAAATACATGATTACTAACATTTCATTTCAAACTGTTTTAGAATTATTTTTAGGAAACATAATCTTTTACCATACAAAGAATATGTTATACTGTATTTATGAATATAAACTAACATTATTCATTATGATTAACGGAATAGGATTGTGTACAATAAAAACTGTACACAACATTATCAAGAGTGATGTTAGACTTTTGTCTAATATTTCTTAATGAAAATGTCTTGATTATCAGAATGATTCCAAATCATATAAGATTCATACTCACACTCATAAATAATATCATATTGAGTTTTCAATGAATTCCATCAGACTGATTAATTTTTAATTATGAATATGGAAAAGTTATTTAAAATGTAAGAAAAAACATTTACACTATAATGGCGTAAACCAATACATTTTTGGACAATTAGTTACAATAGATCCATTGATGTGTCGGATGTCCATGTCACTGAAAAAAAACATAGAGCAATATAATAATTGGGAGATAAAGATGACCATTGGAGGTCTTCCTATAAATACCAGGTCATTTTAGAAGTTTTGAGATGATTGATTCATTTTTTAATTTCACATATTATGAGATCTCTAAAAATTACACAACATAAAAATATTCTTCATTGTCTTTGTAATTGTTTATAGATTTTTAGTTATAAGGAATCCATTTAAGGTTGTCTTCTTATACACTTTTTTATTGAAATCATGTATCTAATTATTGTGATTAATATTAATGGTTCTCAAAGATAGGAAGATGGATATTCTAATTATATTGATTGAGGTATCACATGAATTGTGAGACAAAGAATCTAATCTTCCAGATCAAGGTTTTTTGAGGATAGGTAGATAGATTAAATATGATCATAATATTGGGGGATTCATGGGATATGATGATAAAGCTAATATTTATATTGAGGGATTTTTGTATTGATTACAGACATAATTTATTATTTTTATAAATCAAATGACACCTTTAGTATGGGTTATTGACTACATTTCTCTTGAGGTTATAATATATTGTTGTTTTAATAGATGAAAGTAATTTTAACTTTATTATATATAATGTGTTAATTGTTCTTTATATGTTTTATTTTACTCTATAAAAAATAATTTTTTTATCATAATGTGTCTGAATAAGTTAAATATAAATCTGTAAATCATATATATTGTGAATCAAATTTTTTTATTATGATTCAATAGAATCCTATGTGACTGTGATTCTGTAACTCTGATATATCGAAGTCAATATTGATTATGATACTATGATATAATTAGACCGAGGGACAATTCCTAATTCTATAGTTCCATTTAATAAGTTTTGTGAAATTGATTAGTTTAATTATTTTAATCTAAACGTTTTTAAAACTACAATTCAACACCCCTCATGTAGTAATAGATTTCACAACCAATAATTCTCATATATTATGATTCAATAATTGGTATCAGATTAGGTTAAGATCTTTTTAATTCTAATATCTATCAATCAAATTGATTTTGGAGTTTTACCTTATTTTATAAGTTTTATATTAAGTTATGTTTTGGTTTTAAATATTTTGTTTGTAAAAATTGTTATGCTAACATGGTTTTGGAAAAGAAAGGATTTCTATTAATATAGAAGGTCTAAATATTAGATACATAGATAATATTAATCCCTAAAGAACACCTATATTTTATTTTTGTGATTATCCATACTGGAAGGATTTTCTGAATATTTTATTATTAATGCTGAGGTTGATAACATGGTCATGTGGGATAGAGATTAAAAAAATACCTAATATAAAATTTACAACTTTTTATCATAAAGTAATGTTAGAGTATCAACTAAAATACATAGTTAGAAATGATTTTTTATATTCGGTTATAAGAATCATATATAGTCAATTATCATCTTACAGAGTTATGAATATTATATGTAAAAATATAGAGGATTCAAACTTTGTAACTTCAAAATTTATTGAAACAAGAAGATCTATGTTGAGAGCTGATTATCAAGAATTTTATTTTCTTCATGGAGAGTCAGTTGTGAAGATTAATCAGATATTTTTTACAATCATTAACAGTCTACAGGATGTTGCATAGAAAGTTAAAGATGATGAAATACTTTTTGAATATATTACTGACATCATGCCTAATTAGTTGGGGTCAAACAAAAAAATATTGATGAAATGATAATGGAATGTAGCCTTAACTTAAATGATATAATTGAAACTCCTATCTATTATTTAATTATACTCAAAAGAGATAATTTGAAATAGAAAGAGAAAAATTTTGTGGTTGCATTTTCTAAAAGATCTACCATACCTACTAATGTTCAATATTTTGAGAAAGTCATTAAGTCTTCGGAAAAATAGTTGTTTTTTGAATTTGATTCATGTAAATATGAAAATTTTGATAATGAACTAACTAGCCAATCCAGAAGTATGAATATGATCATCAACAAGAAATAATTTTCATTTCTTTATAGGAATATTTAGAAAGACATATGTGTTAAAAAGGAATAAAAAACTTGTTATGAATGCAATAAATATAGACAAGTTAGACCATATTTTCCAATGATAATGAGTAAAGATCAAAAATAATAATTTAGAAAATAATTATAATAAGTAAAACAAATATAAGAGAAAGAAATTATTAAAATCCTCTCATGCTTGGAGTTCACCTATTGTTAACTCTTTGGAAAAAAATTTAGATATTGATTGTTCCCTACAGAGGGACATATAAATTTTTTTATATGTGCCTCTTTTTAATCAGTGTCTCACATTGAATGTATGGACTAATAAGAAACTTACAAACCATTCCTTAAATTCTAATTATTTTGATAATAATGATTAAACATCTACTAATGAAGAAGATTCCTTAGCATAAGATAATACTCCTCATTCTTATGAATATGTTTCTCACTTCAATAAATTGTTATAAATTGATAATTGAAAAATATATATAAAAAATAGATAAATAATTGGTAATGATTTCCAGGGATGATTCAAGAAAAAAATTATTTAATAAATTAAATATTATATCTTTTTAAATATCATGCTAAAACATATTTTAAAAATGAAATTATTTCTAAAGATTTAGAAAAAGTAATTTTTGAGAAAAATGTATTAAAATTATTTTTTAAAAACTAATTTCGAAAACAAATACTAGTATGGATAAAGATTTAATTATAAAAATAAAATATGGAATTTATTCACTGAATAAAATTTTATTCAACCTTTACACTGCTAAATAAAATTTCATAAAATGTATAAACTTATCATACATAATGGTTCATTTGTAGAATAAGATAAACTATTAAAAAAAATATTTAAGTAACATTTATTTTTTTCCAAGGAGTTCACAATTTTCACAAAATTCCAAAGTGGAGGACATTGGAAAAATAATTTTTCATTAAACAAAATTAAATCTACAGGTTTTCGTAAATCTTATTTTTCAAAACCAAATTGGATTCCTAAAGTTTTATTTTTGGAAACTACCAGAACCAAGAATGTTTTAGTGCCCAAATTCTAATATTTTTATTTTTTGGAAAACAAAGTACCATCAATTAGAATACATGCTATAGGGATCATGTATGTTCTAGAAATATTACAAGTAACAAAAACTTTTTAAAAATGATCATCAATATAAAAGGTGGAAAAGTTGATTTCGGAGATAATTATCAGGGATATATTATCAGAAAAGGTAACATAGTTCTTCTTGTTGGGCCTTTAATTTCATATTTTTTCCTTTTTAATGGTCTTAAGAATGAACTCATACGAATAATTCAATTATGTGATGAAGGTTAGCTTGTGAATTTTTGGAATGATAAATGTGTTTTACACAATTCCAATTATGAATTCATTATTTCTTCCCATCAAAATGAGAATATATATACACTTAACTATAAGACCTTAGGAGTCCAGACATACCTTGAATTAGTGAAATGGAAGATTAATATTGGTTAGGGAATATGTAACACCCCGAGATTTTAGGATAAGTATTATTTTTAATTTATTTGATGCCATGTGTTTTATGCTACACCAAGATTATCTTGTGCTATACGCAACACTGTATTAGCTTGCAGTATACACAACACTATTCTTGGATTGTGTTACACACAATTTCAAGTTCGTTTGATAGTAGTAATTCTATGCAACATTGAGCGTATATATATATATATTCAATGTATAAATGAAATATGATTGGATTCTGTTATATGAAGCAACAAAGGAGTCTTGCCCAACACACAAACTTGACTTGGCTTGCATTACATGCAATCGCGACCTTCCTCGATAGCGTGTGTAGTACGTAATACCGGGTTTCACTAAACAATGATATATTGTTATAATATTATTATGGACTAGCTGTTATGAATATTATTAAATAAATTTTGAATTTAATAACATTATTATTCATCTTATATATTTTCTAGAACAAGGTATGAGAATAAAATAATTTTTTCGGGTAAAATAAGTATTTTTCAAAAAATGCAGTTTTGCCACCTTTTGATGGCGCACCAACTTGAAATCTTGTTTTTGACTTGTTTATAAGTTCAATATGACAAAAAAAAATTCTTCCTTGGAATCAGGATATCAAAATTTAATTTGGATAAAATTTTCATATTATTCTGATAACATTTACATTTTGATGAATAGTAAAAACACGATATATTTTAATTAAAAACAAATTTTTTCATCGCAATAATTTATAGGGTTAGACTATATTTTTAATTGGTTATAAAGTGTAATTAGAATATATTTTTACCATTTAATCCAATTTTGGTCATTGTAATTAATTTCACTTTGAAATTGGACATAAACAAGTGATGATATTTTGATAGTTATTATTTCTTAAAAACATGCTATTTGATAACAGGAATGAATTTTAAAATTAATTAATTACACTTATATGTTTTAAATTTGGAGAAATGGACATCATTTTTGAATTAGTAATATCAAATATATCTTAGGCTGAATTTTTGGTATTTTTCTGAAAAACATCAATTTTTGATGAATAGTGAAACCACTTAGTGGTAGTTAAAAAACCGAATCGTTCATTTAAATGAAATTTTACCACTTTTAGGAATTTAATTTAAAAAATCCAACATACATGGTTTTTATCAAGAAGTAAAATGTGGTTCAATAAGATGAAAATAATTTTTGGTGAATAGTAACTTTTGACTTTTATTTACTACGGTTAAAGGTAAATAGGGTAATTCAAAGTTAAAAGAATATTATAATAAATCAAAATTACCTTAAAACTTGTCCAAACCTTATTGGATGAGTAATCTCCGACCATGGGAATCTTTGGGTTGATTTTGGGACCCCATAGATGCACATATGAAAGATAATGACACATTAGATTAATTAATTTTATGTAAAGGCAAAATTGGCTTTAACAAAAATGATTTAGTAATTAATTTTTATAAGTGGTTATATAAATTATCTTTTCTAACATAAAGCTTCATTGGAAAGATAAAAATATTTCCTAAATGTTGGTATTTTTTTATATTTTTTAGACATCAAATAAATTAAATTATTTATGACATAATAATGATGCAGTATTTACCTCATTAATAAATGATTTAAATAAATAAGATTATAATGATTAAAATATTATCCAAAACATGTCCAATTCTGATTGGCTGATTTTATTTCGACCATGAGTCATCTTATATTAATATTTAATGATTTTTGGTCCTTTTGAAAATGAAGATAAGTTTATAATAAAATAATATTTTCACACGTTCTAAAAGATCCCATCCTCCCCCTTATAAAAGGTGACCATTTCTATCCAATTCCTCACAACTCTCATGCCATTTGGCTCGTCCAACCTCTGACAAATTAATCTCTCTACATCCCTCTTCTACCCCTAGAATCCTTACATTAGGTAGAAGTCACTCTAAGAAGTCCTTTTGGTTCAAACCAAAGGAAGTTACCCAAATTAAAGGTAACCGTTTCCCTTAAATTGTTTTCTTTTATTCTACTTATCCAACCCCTAAAACTATTTTTAATCCTTTATTTTGTAAGATCACCAGTATCCTCAATATACTAGGATGTTTTTATGAGAATTATTCGAATAACACTTACACACACCTCCATCTAATGGATGAAGAACATAATGTTTCTGTGGATGGAAAACTAACGCCTCACGAAACAACCATTGTTCGATTTTCTCCTACCGCATCTCATGGTGGCCATTATAATGGAACAGTATTTATATATAATACATAGTATGTTTATAATTTTCTTATGATTATTTAATTCCCAATTATATCAAGCCTTTATGGTTTCCATACTCGGTAAATACGATAATCTAATTTGAGGAAGTGCAGACTACCGCACCCTCAAAGTGATGTGATTCATTAATTCTGTATGTGGGATGTATAAAGGATGTAGTTAATGATATTATATATGATATTATACTGGAATTATAATATAACTATGTATAATTATATTTTAATAATAAATAGAAATGAAATTAGCGTTCATGCGTACGTACGGCTTACCGTCTCTATGAACGGTGCATTTCATTTCTTACCTCCATATGTTATGTACTATTATAAATAAATGTATATGATGGATATATATTATATATATGATATATAAATCATGAATATAATTCTGAATATAATGATACTTTGACCACATGAACAAAAAGTAATTATAAGAAGTCCATTTTTTGACTCAAGTACAAAATATCGACAAAACGAACATTATTTACTTAAATGGTTACATAATGTTTATAACATGGTAATAAGTGATATAAAAGGAATAATAAATTATAAAAAGGTTCATAATAAAGTATAAATTAAATTTGGTTTATTATTTGGGAGATGAAAGAATGATCGATTCAAGTCAGACATGAGGTAATGGAACATATTAACCCAATTTTTGTTCTTTGGGTTGATCTTCTCTTTCTTGTTTATGAAGTTCTTTGATTATGTGAGAAATGAATTTTTATATCTTATCATGAATTTATACTTTCTTTATGTGACCTTACAGTGAATACACATAAGTGATCAATTTTATTTTCAAAAAGATCTTTGTAAGGGATGACTTTTCCAATCTCGTTTTTATCCGAGATTGTTTATTCGTAAGTATTCACTGGTGTTATATTTATCATCCATGTTCCTATTTTCTAAAAATGTTTTAATGTATGTTTAAAGTAATTTTTAACCATTTTTTACTTTTACTACATGATATGGAAGGAATCTTTCTTTTGTTTACGTTACAAGGTACTTTTTCAACTTTTCCAGTAAAAGAACGAGAAGAATGTTTTTTTAACTTATACGACATGAACGGATTTTTACAGTTTCATAATGAATTATTTTCATGAATCATACTCTACAATATTTCATAAGTATTTTTAACAGAATTATTTTCTTTTAAAATTTCAAGGAATTTTGTGAAAATAAAATGTTTTTGAAGAAGAAAGGATATTTTTCTCAAGGATTCATTTCAAGTGTTTTGTTAAAACTATTTTCCATCTAAGATGACATTATTTCGTATGTGTATATTTCAAGTATAATGTCTCTATGATTTAAATGGTTTCAATTTTCTTATGATGAAATGATATCCATTTGTTTTATATGGATTATGTTATGATGGGATGATGTTTGTGAAACCCACTTTATTCTTTGGGTTATGATGAATGATTTATGTTTATGTTGTGGCACACGTAAGAATGATTTCATTATGATATGGGTGAGACCTATATCTCCATACAATGCATTGGGTAATGGTTTATATATCATGAGATATACATGTCTGGAATGGTAAGTTAATCCGGTTCAGTAATACAGGACTGGAATGAGGAGTGAACTCAATTCAGAAAAGGAATTTATCCACTAAGATGGTCTTAGCAGCAATGCCTTGGCTACTATAGAAATCATATCATGTGATTAATGGTTTTCCACAAATACATGTTTTATTCCAATTATATTTTATCAGGATTAATGTTTTTTTATGATCTATGCTTTACGTATTTCCATGTTTTATGTCATTGCTCAAGATCTTGATGTTTAAACATTGTGTTCATGTTTTTAAGTTCAAATGTATATGGTTTGTTTTATTTTCTCCATGCTTACCCTTACTAATTATTTTAGCTCACCTTTTATATGTTTTATTTTCCCGAGGATATAAAGAAAGGGTTTTAGGTAAGAAAACAAAATGGGAAGATCTTTATGGGAGATGTTGAAGATCTTTCACCATGATTAGATGATTATGTTCTGAGTTTCCAAAGACAATAAACTATTACGGTCCTTCTGTGTCTGTTTTGGTTATATATTAAGTATTCCAGAAAAGTAATGTAATTTCCATGTACATCAAGATTCGGGACTCTACAGTTGGTATCAGAGGAAAGGTTTAGTCATCCTTTGGAAACGTGGATGCGATAACTTTAGTGAGATCCCTATATATATTTCTATGGTATGTATAGGGATGTTCCTAAGGTTAAGTACACATATAGGTTAGAGTCCTAGAATTATGTTGACAATCATGAATAACCTAGGATGAACCTAAGGTGTCATGGGTTAAAGAATTTTTGATAAGATAGACATCCCATAAGTGACTTTTTATGATTATGTGGTTCCTCATTATTTTAACTGTTTCATACACTATGGTTTTTGGTCTTAGTCAATGGAGGGAACGAAAAGGAATTCAGTTTACATTTATTCCAACAGACAAATTGGTTACTAAGATCAATGAAATTATGTAATGCCTAGAAAGGATGATATTGTGATTATGCCTAATCAGTCATCTCGATATATGATTAACAAGGAGAACTTTAGTTGTATTCGTAAGTCATCAAAGAAGAGAAAGATTGAATTTTATGCATGTTCGCATGGTGAGGAGCATAGAAAAAGGAAGATTGAGATTTCTAAATAAGGGAAGAAGAACCTTGAGGAATAATTCAAATGGAGGGGAAGATGTTATCTGTGTGGAAAGAAGGGTCATAGAGTGGCATACTATTATGGAGTTCAATGTCTTATCTGTGGAGAACATGGGCATTACCCAACTCAATTCCCTGACCTAAGAGGTTACTTCTAAATCAAGGAAGGACTTATTCCATGACAATCATTGAAGAGGATGGTTTTAAGTGTTTATGTATTGGTATTAAATAATATTGTTGTTGACATACTTTTATGGTATATTGGAATACCTATATATTGCTCCATTGTGGTTTTCAATCAGAATATGGCATCGATAACAATGAAAAGTGATTGAAATATTTTTGGAAAGCATATGATATGCGCATAATGAAGGGATAAATAGAAAATAATATGTTTAATAGTATTCCTGATCTCATGACTAATATAAGGACAAAGTGATATCATGGTTTGAATATAAAGAATTTTTGGGATTTTGGAATGTGTAAAGAGACTACTTTTGACAGAATTCATGTTTTCAACTGAGGTTCTATGGTAATTCATGTTGCAATAGAATACATGATTAAGTTATTCACATGTTTTATATGTGACCAACAAGATGTATCGTATGATATATGGGGGATAAATGATGGTATTCACATGCTCGGTAGATGAAATTTCTAGTAATTGTTTTCTTTATACTATGATCTTGGACAGAAGTATTTTAGATAAACCTAAAGATTTGAATGGATTCTGTTGGAAATAAGTTAGTATTGTTTAAGGATAGAACTTTTTAGATATTATTGATGGTATATTATAATAATTTATTTTTATAAAAAGGACAACCTGCAGGATGAGTGACAACCCGTCGCGTCGGGCAAGGCCATGGGAATCAAACTAACAACCAAAGTGTGAAAGGCCTTTATCGCCTACCACTGGCCAACAGGAAGTCCCTGGTTATTAGAAACTAGTTTTATTATATTAAGCGGTATGATAGATGAAGTATATGTCCATTTTTGGAATCATATACGATTAACCTCACCATATATGGACTTATGTATATTTGATAACTTTTTCTAACCTTTTGTTTTAGATAGATGGAATGACGCATCATTCTATCGCATGATATGCTAACACTTCACAGAAGACAAATTCAACTTCATTTCTTTAAGAGATGATGTGGAAATTGTTCAAGGCACAAACAACCATGAGATTGTACCAAAATCAAGTAAGTATTTCTTTTAATTATTCTTCAACTTTAGGGGAATGATATTGAAAACCAAAATTTTTGTCCTACTGTCCTCATATCCAATGAATTAGATGGTACCTTAAATCATCACAAATTTATGGCTTTGTGATTGATGGGTTTTTCATAGCCATGTTCTCTACCACTCTCCATTAGAACATGATGGTTAGATATTTCTTCCATATCCATATTTTCTCCTATGTTATTCTATGTGGAAACCCAGTGATTAGTTAATTTTGGTAACCGTTACATTTCATACTTTAGTTTTTAAAGATTGATTTTGGTATTCCATTTTTATGATGTGGGATTCTATTAAAGAATCTTCCAAGTATTAAACCATTTATAAACCCAATGAATTTTGAGGGAGAAATTCATTTTATGGGGGGGTAGAATGTAACACCCCGAGATTTTCTGATAAGTATTCTTTTTAATTTATTTGATGTCATGTGTTTTATGCTACACCAAGATTATCTTGTGCTATACGCAACACCATGTTAGCTTGCAGTATATGCAAGACTATTCTTGGATTATGTTACACACAATTTCAAGTTCGTTTGATAGTATTCATTCTACGCAACATTGAGTGTATATCTACATACATATATATATATTCAATGTATAAATGAAATATGATTGGATTCTGTTATATGAAGCAATAAAGGAGTCTTGAACAACATGCAACCCTGACTTGGCTTGAATTACATGCAATCACGACCTTCCTCAATAGCGTGTGTAGTACATAATACCGAGTTTCACTAAACAGCAATATATTGTAATAATATTATTATAGACTAGTTGTTATAAATAGTATTAACTAAATTTTTAATTTTATAACATTATTATTCATCTTACATATTTTCTATAACAAGGTATGAGAATAAAATAAATTTTTCGGGTAAAATAAGTATTTTTCAAAAAATGCAGTTTTGCCGCCTTTTGATGGCGCACCAACATTAAATATAGTTTTTGACATTTTTATAAGTTCAATATGAAAAAATAAAATTCTTCCTTTGAATCAGGATATAAAATTTTAATTTGGATAAATTTTTCATATTATTCTGATAACTTTCATATTTTGATGAATAGTAAAAACACGCTATATTTTAATTAAAAACTATGTTTTCACCAAAATAATTTATAGGGTTAGATTATATTTTTAATTGGTTTTAAAGTGTAATTAAAATATATTTTTACCATTTAATCCAATGTTGGTCATTGGAATTAATTTCACTTTGAAATTGGACATAAACAATTGATGATCTTTTGAAAGTTATTGTTTCTTAAAAACACGCTATTTGATAACGGGAATTAATTTTCAAATTAATTAATTCCATTTATATGTTTTGAATTTGGAATAATGGAAATCATTTTTGAATTTGGAATATCAAATATATCTTAGGCTGAATTTTTTGTTTTTTTTTCTGAAAAACATCAATTTTTGATGAATAGTGAAACCACTTAGTGGTAGTTAAAAAACTGAATCGTTCATTTAAATAAAATTTTACCACTTCTGTGAATTTAAATTTAAAAATTTGACATACATGGTTGTTATCAAGAAGTAAAATTTGGTTCAATAAGATGAAAATAATTTTTGGTGAATAGTAACTTTTGACTTTTATTTACTGCTGTTAAAAGTAAATAGGGTAATTCAAGGTTAAAAGAATATTATAATAATTCATAATTACCTTAACACTTGTCCAAAAATTATTGTATGAGGAATGGCCGACCCTGGGCATCTTTGGGTCGATTTTGGGACCCCATGGAGCCACTTATGAAAGAAAATGACACATTAGATTAATTAATTTAATGTAAAGATAAAATTGGCTATAACAAAAATCTTTTAGTAATTATTTTTTATAACGGGTTATATAAATTTTCTTTTAGACTATAAATATTCATTTTAAAGATAAAAATATTTCCTAAATGGTGGTATTTGTTTTATAATTTTTAGACATAATATAAATTAAATTATACATGACACAGTAATGATGCAGTATTTACCTCATTAATAAATGATTTAACTAAATAAGATTATAATGATTAAAATATTATCCAATAAAATGTACAATTATTATTGGATGATTTTATTTCGACCATGAGTCATATTATATTCATATTTAATGATTTTTGGACCTTTTGAAACCGAATATAAGTTTATAATAAAACAATATTTTCAGACATTCCAAAAGAGCCCCTCCTCCCCCTTATAAAAGGAGACCATTTCTATCCAATTCCTCACAACTCTCATGCCATTTGGATCATCCAACCTCTGCCCAATTAAGCTCTATAAATCCCTCTACTACCCCTAGAGGACTTAAATTGGGCAGAATTTACTCCAAGAAATCCTTTTGGTTCAAACCAAAGGAAGTTACGCAAATTAAAGGTAACAGTTTCTCTTAAATTATTTTCTTTTATTCTACTTCTCCAAACCCTAAAAATCTTTTTAATCCTTTATTTTTTAACAAAAATAGTTTCCTCAGTATACTAGGATGTTTTTATGAGAAGGAATAGAACTAAACTTATACACACGTCCATCTAATGGATGAAAAACATAATGTTTCAGTGGATGGAAAACTAACGCCTCACAAAACGATGTTTGCTCGATTTTCTCCTACCGCCTCTCATGGTGGCCATTATGATGGAACTGTATTTATATATAATATATATTATGTTTATGATTTCATTATGATTATTTACTTCCCAATTATATCAAGCCTTTATGGTTTCCATAGTCAGTAAATACGATAATCTCATTTGAGGAAGTGCGGACTACCGCCCCCTCAAAGTGATGTGATTCATTAATTACTTATGTGGGATGTATAAAGGATGTAGTTAGTGATATTATATATGATATTATACTGGAATTATAATATACCTATGTATCATTATGTTTTAATAAGAAATATAAATGAAATTAGCGTTCATGCGTACGTACGGCTTACCGTCTCCATGAACGATGCATTTCATTTCTTACCTCCATATGTTTTGTACTATTATAAATACATGTATATTCTGGATATATATGATATATATGATATATAAATCATGAATATAATTCTGAATATAATGAAACATTGACCACATGAACAACAGTAATTATAAGAAGTCCATTTTTGACTCAAGTACTAAATATTGACAAAACAAACATTATTAACTTAAATGGTTACATAATTTTTATAACATGGTAATAAGTGATAAAAAAGGAATAATAAATTTGAAAAAGGTTCTTAAGAAAGTTGAAATTAACTTTGGTTTATTATTCAGGAGATTAAAGAATGATCGATCCAAGTCGGATATGAGGTAAGGGAACATCTTAACCAAATTTCCGTTCTTTGGGTTGATCTTCTATTTCTTGTTTATGTCGTTCTTTGTTTATGTGAGAAATGAATTTTTATATCTTATCATGAATTTATACTTTCTTTATGTGACCTTATAGTGAATTCATATAAGTGATCTATTTTATTTTCAAAAGGATCTTTGTAAGAGATAACTTTTCCAATCTCATTTTTATCCGAGATTATTTATTCGTAAGTATTCACTGGGGTTATATTTATCTTCCATGTTCTGGTTTTCTAAAAATGGTTTCATGTATGTTTAAATTAATTTTTACCAGTTTTTGACTTCTACTACATGATATGTAAGTAATCTTTCTTTTATTTATGTCACGAGGTACTTTTTCGACATTTCCGGCAAAAGAACTAGAAGAATGTTTTTTTAACTTATATGGAATGAACAGATTTTTACGGCTTCATAATGCGTTATTTTCATGAAGCTTACTCTACAATATTTCATAAGTATTTTCAACACAATCCTTTTCTTTTAAAATTGCATGGAATTTTGTGAAAAGAAAATGTTTTTGAAGAAGAAAGGATATTTTTCTCAAGAATTCATTTCAAGTGTTTTGTCAAAACTATTTTCCATCTAAGATGACATTATTTCATATGTGATTGTTTAAAGTATAATGTCTCTATGATTTAAATGGTTTCACTTTTCTTATGATGAAATGATATCCATTTCTCATATATGGATTATGTTATGATGGGATGATGTTTATGAAACCCACTTTATTCTTTGGGTTATGATGAATGATTTATGTTTATGTTGTGAAACACGTAAGAATGATTTCATTATGAGATGGGTGAGACATATATCTCCATACAATGCATTGGGTAATGGTTTATATATCATGAGATAGACATGTCTGGAACAGTAAGTTAATCCGGTTCAGTAATACAGGACTGGAATGAGGAGTGAACTCAATTCAGAAAAGGAATTTATCCACTAAGATGGTCTTAGCAGCAATGCCTTGGCTACTATAGAAATCATATCATGTGATTAATGGTTTTCCACAAATACATGTTTTATTCCAATTATATTTTATCAGGATTAATGTTTTTTTATGATCTATGCTTTACGTATTTCCATGTTTTATGTCATTGCTCAAGATCTTGATGTTTAAACATTGTGTTCATGTTTTTAAGTTCAAATGTATATGGTTTGTTTTATTTTCTCCATGCTTACCCTTACTGAGCATTTGAGCTCACCCTTTATATGTTTTCTTTTCCCCATGATATAAAGAAAGGTTTTTAGGTAAGAAAACAAAAGGGTAACATCTTTATGGGAGATGTTGAAGATCTTTCACCATGATTAGAAGATTATGTTCCAAGTTTCGAAAGACACTAAACTATTACGGTCCTTGTGTGTCTATTTTTGTTATATATTAAGTATTATCCAAAAGTTATGTAATGTCAATGTACGTCAAGATTTGGGTCTCTACAGAATAGAAGGTTAGGACATTGTAACCTTAGTACCATACCCATGTTGACTAAAAAGAGACATATTAAGGATCTTAAAAACATAGGATTTATTATTCAAAAGTCATTTTCCCTTGTCAGGTAAGCAATATAAGTATATTTTTTAATCTATTAGTGATGTTTCAACTTATGATGCATTATAGTTTTCGAAAATGGACATATTTGGTACTATAAAAACTGGAAGAATTTGGGGAAAATACTAAGTATATGTCATGGTTGATGATTACTCTAGATATGAATGGGTCTATTTTATCACAATGAAATCAGTTTATTTTTTTATTTTAAAACTTCTGTATCCAAAGTCAAAATTGATATAATCCTTCCCCTAATAAATGTTAATAGTGAAAATGGAGGAGAATTTGTAAATTTTTTATTTTGATAATTTTTTAGAAAAAAAGTTATATAACATTAATTTTCAGATCTTAGAAACCCCCCCCATGGTTTTGTTAAAATAATAAATAGAAATATTTTTGAAATAAAAATAACTATTCTGAGTGAATACTCAATGGATAATGTTTTTTAGATGAATTAGTTAGTACATATTCCTATACTATAAATTGTTCTTTAATAAGTCCCTTTCATAATAAAACTTAATTTGAGTTTTGGGAAATTTGAAAACCAAAAGTTTCATAAATTATCAATTTTGGTTGAAGAGTATTCATACTGAATATGAATGATAACATACATAAATTTCAACCCAAATCCAATGAAGGAGTATTTTTTGGATATTTCACTACTTCTTAAGGCATATGGTTTTTTAAATAAAAATTCTTGTTCTTTGGATGAAATAGTACATGTTATATTGGAGGAAATAGATCTTTTTTATATAAAACCCACCACCTACATCCAATAATGTTATTTCTAAAATTATTTTAAACCATTTTTTGAAAATCTATTTATAAGGAGAGAACAGAATAAAAATTTGATGTTATTCCTATGGATGATTTTTTATCTCTTGTTGATGAACATAGTTTTCAAATTCCATGAAATCAGTTGTTTTGTAGAAATAATCCTAGAGAGATTATTATTGGGGATGTGGATCAACAAATTAGGACTAAATTTTGCTTAAAAAATAAAAGTGTACATCTTCATTTCTGTTCAAAATTAGAACCCTTGAATCCAAATAAGGATTTGGGTGATATGTATTACATTAAGGCTATGCAAGATGAACTCAATGAATTTGAGAGAAATAATGTGTGGACCCCGGTTGATTTGAACTAAGAAACTTCTACAATTAAATTAAAATGTGGTTTTAGAAAAAAAATGGGATGAAAATGGAATGATAGTTAGAAATAAAAAAAGGCTGATTTTTTAGGGCTATAATAAACTAGAAGTCATGGACTATAAAGAATCTTATGCACTATTTTACAGATAAGAAGTTATTCATATTTTACTATCCTTTGTAGTATTAATTGATTTCAAACATATTCAATTATATGTGAAGTGTTATTTCCTTAATTATTATGTTTAGGATGATGTTTATATTAAAAATTTCTCTAGTTTTGAAAATAAAGTCATGTATGAATATGTTTAATAACATAACAATGATATATATAGACTTAAACAATTCCCTAGAGCATTTCATGATAGTTCGACATGTTTTTTGTAATAAAACAATTTTTTAATGGGAGATTCGGATCCAAAACATTTAATAAAAGAAATTAACAAAAATATTATGATTATTCATGTCTATTTTGAAGACATTATATTATGATAAACTCAAAAATCTGTAACATATTTTATTACAGATCTTATAAAATCTGAGTTTGAGGTGTGTATAATGGGTTGGTTAACATGTTTTCTAGGTTTTCAAATTTCACAAAAACTGGGAAAAATTATATCTCAAAATAAGTATATAAAATATCATCTTAAGAAGTTCAAATAGAATAAAAATAAAAGTATAAGTACTCCCAATGATTCCTCAAATACCCTTGATATTGATGAGTATGGGGAACCTGTTAATAAAAAAACTAAAGGTATGATACGATGTTGAATTTACTTAAGCACTGGTAATCAATATTTAATTTTTTCTGTATTCTTATGTGAAAGATATAAAGAAAATAAAAATGAATCTAATCTAAAATCCATAAAATGAATTTTTCATTATCTAAGGAGAACTATGGATTTAGTACAAATCAATTATTTTGGAAATGTTTTTGAATTAAAAAGTTTTTTGAATTCTGGATTTGGTGGTTTTAGAATGTATATGTAAATTACTTATGGAAAATTTCATTTATTAGGAGACTCATTAGTTTCTTGGTCTTGTAGGAAACAAAACTCAGGAGCACTTTTCACTACTAATGTTTAATATGTGGTACTTTGATGTTATTATCCCCATGTATTGTAGATAAAACATGCACTTACAAACAATGTATTGAGTTTTACTAAAACTAAAATACAATGTTATAATACTAGTTCCATTTTTGTAAAAAAGCCCAACAGGTCACTGACATGATAAACACATAGGCATAAGTGTCCATTTTCATCCTGCTCACACACATAAAATATATATCGTTTTAAAATCGATGAGAATGCAAGAACAACCTGCTGATAATTTAACAAAAACTCCTACTTTAGATATATTTTAGTACATTAAACAGAATTTATGAATGATCAATGTTAAGTAATCAATCATATAAATTTTTTTACCCATTTTCTACATTAAGTTACTTTTTTTATTGGAGGGGTATATATATATATATTTTTTTAAAAACATTCTGATTTCTAAAAAAATAAAAACATTTATCATATTCACAAATCCTAACTCAATATTCTTTTAAAAAAAATTCAAACACCAAATTCTTATTACAATTGAACTTTTAAAATTTTATAAAAAATTTCCCAGACTCAGTGTTGTTAAAATGATTTTAGAATCAAAATTTTTCAAAGGAAACTTTTTTGGTAATCAGTTCTTACTTCTAAACCAATTAAATTCAAAATTATATTAAAATATTATTTTTTATACTAAAACTATCATTTTCAATTTTTATTTAAAAACACTTTTAACATATTTATTTAAAAAAAACAAGAAGAATAGGAATGAATACCCTTGACTCTATCTAGTCAGAACGTATAATTTTATTCTTTAAATTTTTTATTTGCATCATTTTCAACTATTAGGTCAGAATAAATTTTATCTCAACAATCAAATTTCATTAATTAAGGTGAACAGACAGCCAAGATCTTATATATATGGGACCACTCTAATGTCCCACATTGATTGGCTACATATTTTTCTCCTGAGTTGATGCTTCTCTTAAGATAATAAGCTCTAAACTTCACTTCATTACTAAGGACTCAACGTTATTACACTCAACATGATGGTGTCTATTAATGATTATGTGGAATGGTTCATATTGAATGAAATTTTAATATAATAATACTTTTTATGTGATTTATAAATTTTAACTGTTAAAAATTATAGAATTCCATGGATGGAAATTATTATGCGTAAAAACAATGATAAGGATTTTGATTTACATTTTCATAATATCATTTGTGAATTTTATGCTTCGGTCATGATTTACGATTAGGTTAGAAAACTAATACTTTCTTTCACAATATATGGAAATGTATATAATATATCATATAAGAAAGATGGGAGTATTGTAGGAGTACCATCATATAAAAAGATATATTTTCCTTCTCATAAATCACTAGAAGATATTTGTAATTTTATTTACAAATAGGAATAAGATTTGTTTTTTGATCATTATGAAAAATTCTGAAAGGTTACACACTTGACACTAGATAATAGGGTTGTCTCCTTGTGGATGAAAGGACTATTATTATCGATAAATGGAAACCATGATACCCTAAATGTTTTTTATTTTTTATATTACATTTTCTAGTAAACATGAGGAATATATATATTATCCTAAGGATATTTCACAAAATTGGTAATTTAAATAATAGATCCATAAAGACATAGATCAATATGTTTCTGACTATGATAAGAAAACTAGTGGTAGAATACATGAGGATTTTTTAGATTATAAATAAATCAACACTGAAGAGGGAGAATATATTTTTCATTCGTGATGGTATAATAAAGAGGATGAGGATTATTTTTATGCTGAAATAATGATGTTTTTGATAAAATTGGTGTTTCATCATCAGTACTAAAGTGAACAAGAATATAATATATGTTTTAGAAGAAGAATAAAAGGAAAGAATATAATTTCCCACCAAAAAGTAAAAGAAACAAAAGAAAGTCCCTGATAAAATCTGTTATGAATGGATAAAGAAAAAAAAGAAATGTGAGGGGATCCAATTTTTTGAATTGATCTTTTCTAGGCTCTAGGACAATAATATTCAGGCTTCTCATACTTTTGAAAATGAATACAAGAACAATTAACAAAATAAAATAGTGCAAGGTTCATAACTGTGTAAAACTTTTTTAAAGGGTGTATAGAGAGCATTATAAACTTTTATTCCTCTGACATCCCATACTAATAAAGATAATAATAATGTCACATTATCTTTCTATGAAACCATTACTGTTCATGAAAATATACCATTAGTGGTTGATAAATAAAAAGATAAAATTATTAGTGAGTAATTGAGACCACTTGTTGATCAATAGAAAGAATCTAAATCGAAACTAGTTATAAAAGGTTATTTAAGAACACAGATATAACTTGAGGAAGAGTTTCTCAAATAAATAGATGAATATGTTTCATGGATTTATAAAATAGTCCAGGATGGATAATATAGTGAAAAATGAAGTGATAATGAAATAATTGATGAATTTTTTGAAGAATAAGAGAGAGAGAATGTGGAGGAAGAAAATAGGAATGAATAAAATGAGGATGATGAAAATGGGACTAAAGGGGATGAGAATGAATAAGAAGATGCTATTGGAAAAACTAAATCTGATAAGTTTTCATTAAAATTGTTTGTGGCATCATCATTGTATTTTCCGTCCAGCATCAATCATAAAGAAAAATCCAAATGTTCTAATAAGGAAAATCATCATCAGAAGAAAAAGTTTAATATTCATCTAAGAAAGATAAGAAAAACTATAATGTAAAGATAGAGGATGATAAATAGGAAACTAATCACAGTGATAATATTGAATTATCTGATGGAAACTAAGTTGGAGATAAAGTTGACTAATCAATCTCAAATAAAGAAAATTTAAAAGGAAAATATTCTGAAATCAGAAGTAGTTGTTTCAAACTCTCGGTAATTGAGAAAGATTAATTAGATTCAGTAAATATTATAACTGATCAAGGATTTGATTACATTGTCCATGTTTTAAAGAGAATTTATGTTATAATTTTATATTTCACAAGACCTGAAGTGAGAAGGGAAATGCTTCATTAAAATCTTGATCAGAAATCAGAATAATTGAAGATGTTATTATAATGGGTGATTTGAAATGAGGATGATTTGATGGTTTTTTAAGAATGCTTTCAAGCACACAAAAAAACCCAATCATGTTATAAAGTGTTCTCCTCAAATTGATGTCGATATCTAGTTGTATGATGAAAAAATTGATGATGTGAAAAAAATTGTGAATGATTTAGTAGAATACATCTATAAATTCCTAAAAGATATGGCAAAAAGGGTTACGTTTGTGAAATATTTCAATAGAACAATTGATAATCATAATAAAGTAGTTAAATATCTGAATAAAAAAATATGATATTTACATTTATAGTTGTCTAGACTCAAATCACATGTAGAATAAATAAACATATTATGAAATGAGAAAAAAGAGATTTATGTGACATCATTTAAGTGTTGAAGAATCATCGATAAGGGAGATGGAGCCATCAAGAAAAGGAATCATCACGGGTCTTTGTGATTATCGATCTGAACATGGGTGATCTAAAAAATGTTCTTTTGTCATGTAATGTAGTCGTTCAATCCAAAATGGGAACATTATTTCTCATCTCCACTTGTATGTTATGGTTAAAATGAAAAACCCATATTCTATGGTCAATAAATGGATTTCCATTAAGGAGGTCCTTACTGGTTATGTGAAAACATAAAGTGATCATAGTTTCTTGCCTACCATCAAACTCACAGAAGATGGAGAAATTGCGGTGGTTTCTTATCCAGAAGTGATTATACAATGCATGAATCTCTGTAAGTTCTCCTTACTCAGACATACAACTTATGAGAATGGGAAAAAATTGTGGTCCTATATTGACATCAAGAACATGATTTCATTATGCTGGAACATTCATCTATGGAACATTATTATGATTGGAAAAGACTACTATCACATAATTATGATGCAGTATGATGATGTCAGTCAATCATGGCATGTAGGAACCATTAGCTCGAAGCCTGATACTTTTATTTTATCTGAATGGGTTTCAAATTTTAACCCCTATAATCAGAAACTTACAAATGCGCAAGTCTGGACCAAATTATATGGGCTAACATTGGTGTATTTTCCTTCAAAAATTAGTAATGACTTTTCCTATGGCATTGGAACGCCCCTCAAAATTGACCATAGAACACTAGATGGGAACCTTGGTCTTTTTCCCAGATTCTTGTTGATATCAATATGGAAACTCCACATTCGAACCATATTTATCTCATTATCAATGAGTATAAATTGGACATCAAACATGAGTTTGAGTTCCTACCTCACATCTTTGATCACTACAAAATGGTAGGACATGAGATAATGAGATACAGTTTAGTTAAGAATATTTTCACCCCTCCCAATCCCTCTAAAATGTGGAAGGAGGTGCCAAAAGTTAAGAGCATAAAACCATTGGTCTTCACTAAGTTTGATAAACCTACACAGTACAAGTCTATCACATGGGTCGCATGTACAAGAAAAAAATGGTATGACATGGGTGAGGAGGAAGAGAAAGTTGGGTTGTCTCACCTTTTGGGTGAAAAGAGGGATTGAATAATTGGACCTTTTATTCCTATTAAGGAAGACACTTTGGAGGTTTCCCTTGGTGACATCATTTCATCTGACATTTTATCCACAGTATATTCTCTACAATCTAAGGATTTTGTTGCTGCAGTAGTCTCCCGGAACATATAAGAACATCTTAAACGGGAATCATTGGGCTCACGTGATGCTGAACAGGGGTTGGGCACTATACATAAGGAGCTGGACATAGAAAATGCATAGGTGGGAATTGCTAGTTCAAAGGAATCAGTTCTTAATCCCTCTCATGTGGGTTTACCACTTCACAAGTAGGTTATTGACTATGTCTATGATAGTATAGATTATAATGTCACTAAAAATACTAACAAACAAGTGATGAACACTTCCTACACTAGGGCTTCCAGTGAAATAGAAATTCTTTATGTTCCAGATTCACCGAAAAAATCCATAAAATCTGAAAGAAATAATAAAACCAAAACATAAGAAAAGCGGGAAAGTGCCCCCAAAACAAGGTCAAAATGAGGAGTCTTTTCTAGAACTTCCAAGGAATATCCATCCATTATACTAAAAGTTCCCTAAGGCTTTTTACAGGCAAGTAAAAGGAAGATTTAATTTGTATTGCTGATAAAAATGCCTTTCCAGACAGGAAAAATTGATTGCCAAAAGTGGATGTCGCATTCTTGGGGAAAATCAAGCTTCTCCTTCTCAAGATAGTTTATGGATTCTTGTGCATGTTACAGTTAACAATCCCACTATTATCCATGAATCATATCAATGCATCACTTTCTCTTTCTCTTTTAAAAACATGTTTTTTGCACATTTGTTTAGGCCTACAATGCATACACTGATAGAAGATCTCTTTGGTCTTGAATCAAGGACCTCTCAGCTACCCTCTCAGATCCTTGGTTTTTAATATGAGACTTTAATTCCATTTTTCATGATGATTAAAAAATGGGGACTGCCTTTAGAATGATCTCATCTAGAGAGAATAATTCTTGTGTAGAGGATGCAAATCTTTTGGAGGTTAATCTTATTGGGGAAAGGTACACTTGGTATAGAAGGCATTTAAATGGTGTGAAAGCCAGTATAATATATAGATCATTTTTAAATTAATCTTACCTTCAGGTTTGGAGATCTATCTCACGTGTTACATTGGAAAAGCATAACATCGATCGTCATCTTATCTTAATGAATTTCCTTGGAAGTGACAACAAGATGCCCATTCTGTTTAGATTAAATAATTATTAGACGAATAGTTCATATTACTGAAAAATTATGAATGATTTTTGGGCTAGTAATAAACCTAATGGATGTGCACTTTCTCTCAAAAATAATAAGAAGAATCTAAAGGTCATCATAAAAGTCTGCATTAGGAAGAGTTTAAACCGTCTCGATGAGGAAAATGATTCCCTAGAAATCTCTCTTCATGACATTCAAGAGATGGTAACCTAGAACAATTTCACTGCTGAGATAACTCAAGATGCAGAGATGTCCTCTAAGATAACAAATCTTATCAGACATAAAGAAGGCATACAAAAATTCTTGTTCAAAATAAGATCTCTCAATTATGGAGATACAAATTCTATGTTCTTCAATCTGTTACAAATAGATAGGCGTATGAATAACCCCTTTTCTCTTTTGAAAGATGATGATAAAATTTTCAATGATAGGAAATATCTTGCCAATCACAATGTCTATTTTTATGATAATCTCTTGAATAGGTCTCTATAGAACGTAGTTCTTAGGGATGGATTTATTTCTATTCTTATTTCTGATGCAGATAATCTTCTCCTCACTACCACTCCCCTGGAATTTGAGATTAAAGAAGTGGGTTTTGGTCTCAACAAGGATAGATCTCCTGGGATGGACGACTTCATGAATAATTTTTATAAACACGTTTAGAAGGTGATTCAGGATGATGTTTGTAACATTGTCAGACACTTTTTCAAATGTGACTTTTTGCCTCCAGGTATTAATGCCCAATTCATCTCCCTCAATCCAAAGATTGAAAATTCAAGTGACATTAGTTAGTTTAGGCCTATTTTAATTTTAAACACTTTTTAAAAAATAATTTCAAAAATTCTGGCTACTGGGATTGCTCAGATAGGTAATAAGACTATCGCTGGTATCTAATTTGGATAAATCAAGGGAAGAAATAATCAAGATTTTTTTGTTACAACCTCTATGTGTGTGAACCTACTAAGGAAACCTACTAGGGGAGGTAATATATCACTCAAAAATGACATTAAAAAATATTTTGATACACTTATTGGGTTTTTAAATTCAAAATTCTCTTAAGCATTGGATTCAACTAAATTTTTTTAATTGGGTAAAAGTTTTTCTTGGATCTGACCACATTTCTATTATTATTAACGGTTCAAAGGAGGGATACTTCAAGTTCTCAGGAGGGGTGAGATGGGGAGATCCCCTCTCTATTATTATTTTTTCCCTTGAAGTTGATTATCTTAGCATTATTTTTCCTCTCATGGTGAATAAGGGTGATATCAAAACCATCAGGGCAGCTACAGGTATTGCAACACCATTTCATTTATTCATTGATAATGACCTAATTTTATTCACTCAGGATGATAGGAGAAATATCAAAAACATCAAAAAAATAACTCTTGCATTATCAGAAAGTCTCAAGTCAAGAATTTAATTGTAGAGATATTTCACTTTCATTGATAATAGTTTCTCATCATCCATAAAGATGAGCATCGTCAATGACTTTGGAATTAGAGTGGGCTCTCTCCCCTTCACTTACCTTTGTGTTCCTATGTTTTGGGGAAGGCCTTGAGCCTCTTATTCTTTCAACATCCTCAGTCAGGTAAGAGTATATATTTCCTACTAGAAATTTTAATCCCTCTCCCATGTTGTAAGATCTTGTCTACTAAAGCATCTGATCATTTCCAAGCTTGTATACACATCAAGGGTCTATATTTGGACCACTTCGGTTATCAAAACTATCAATACTCTTATGATGAACATTATCTAGAGTGGGAATATTCTTGAAATAAATATCGTTATAGTCTCATGGAAGATGTGTTTTATGACCACTACTCTTAGGGTGCATGGCATAAAAAACTTGTCTCTTTTCAATCAGTCTCTTCAGGCCAATTTTATTTGGATGCTCATCAATAACAATACTCACAAGTGTTCTTTACTCGGACTCAGGTTTCTAGACAAGATTAAAGAAACTAATACCTGCTATATGGAATCTTCGGTTTGGACCAGACTCAAAGTTATGTCTCATATAATTTTGAATCAGGATAACTGTTTGGTCAGTGAAAACACTTATCTATGATTTTGGCATGATAATTGGGTTGGGAATCCCCTCATGGAAAGGATCTCTTCTTCAATCCAGAATATTGACCTCAGTCGCACTATAAGAGATCAAATTTCATACACTAATTAAATCCCTAATGAAATTTTCCAGATTGATTCTAACTATGACATCCTTAACAATGGCAACATTCTATTATGGGAACCAAGCCTGAATATGACAATTGACTCTAAAGGATTCTACATAAATCCCATTCGAAAAACTAAAAATTGGATTGGTAGTTCGACAAAAAATGGACCCCCCTCTAGGTTCACATTATTTTGGAGGTTTTATTCTAATATACTACCCATTGATTCTATCCTCCAGTTGGATAGAGTTTATATTTTCTTGAGATGTGTTATTTTTTCACCAACACTGAGAAGACATTGACAATATGTTTTTTAGCTGCCATTTTGCCTCCTCCTTGTGGCTTACTGCTGCTAACTTATTTTGAGTCCAAATTCTTGTAAAAAAAATTAAGAATGAATTCTTTCTTGCATTGCATGATATCCCAATGTAAAATAAATCTTCTATTATTTTTCAAGTAGTATGCGTGGCGTCAACTCGCATCCTTTGGAGAGGCAGAAATAAATCCATCCATGTATAGGTGTGCTTCAATTTCAATGTTGCCTTTGCTCAAATTTTTTCTATAGTTTGGAGCTCCATTACGCCTCATACCTCCTACTGAAACAATTCGGTGGCTGACCTAATAGTTTTAAGAAGTCTGAAGTTTCATGGGAATTAAACTCCTCCTTGTCGCAACTTTGAGGTCATCTGGTATCATCCCTTCAATGGTTGGATAAATTATAATTCTAATGGGGCTTTGATGGGCAATATAGGGCCTGGTGGACATGGCCATGTCTTTAGGGACTCCAATGGCAATGTTATTGATTTCATATTCAGTTATTTTGGAATAGAAACAGCCCTAATAGCATATATTTATGGTCTGGTTCACACTATCAGGAATGCCAAACTAATGAACATGGAAAACATCTGGTTTGAATGTGATTCTACCGTAATTTTTCAAGCTGTTAGATCTGGATAGGTATATATCTCTTAGAAATTCATAGTACTATGGGTCAATTTTATTGATATTCTTTCCACCATCAGCTACATCATTAGTCATGTCTATCGTGAAGCCAATACCTTATCGGATGCACTGGAAAATAAGGGAGTGAATGAGGAAGCATGTTTATGGACTTAAACCCTTCCCAATGATCTGTTTCTTTGATTACAAAAGTATAAAAGTAAAATACCTACTTTTTATCTATTGTATCTTTTTTCATCTTATACAAGGGAATTTATTCCCACTTTAATAAAAACAAAGAGATATCTAATGATGTTTAGAATTAATAAGAAAGAATAAGAAATCTGGAGGAGGACCAAAAAGAGTTCAAGAAAATTAAAACCATTTTGAAGTATTTAATAATGAAATATTATGTTTTATATTGAACTCTTGTAGTATTTTTTAAAATAATATTGAATGTTTTTTTATAAATTATTTCCTTTTTCATCAAATTCCAATTTTTTATGAGTATTTTTCAATCATGAATGGTTGATTATTATTTCTTTTTTTTGGATGATTACTTATTTAATTTTTTGTTTCGTATATTTTTTTCTAACCCATTTTAGAAAATATTATATTCAAAGCCCATACCTGTTGGTAAATCAAAATGGGGATAATTTTATGGAAATAGGTAGAAGAGTTCTTAATAAGAATTTTTTTTAAAATGGGGTTGTAACATTAAGGGGGTTAATATGATCCTTATAAAGAGTTTTTACCCAAGAGGGAGTTAATCATATTCATAATTGTATTCAGAGGATTTATAAACTCAGGGGGAGTTGAGATTTAAATAACAATTATGAATTTTAAGTACATAAAATAAATGGGCTTTATGTTTTTATAGTTACATTTTCATTTATGTTTTGGGGTTTGTTCTTTCCAAAATGGGGGATATTATTGAGTAAAAAGTTCTACAAAGGATTTTTACATTCCATTAATTTTGGAAATCACTAAAACATTATTAAATAATTTATTAATAACATTTCAGGTCCAAATAATTTGGAATATTTTTCTAGAAAACATAATTTATTACCATACATAGAATTAGTACTAAAGTGTTCAATATTATAAAACAAAATTCTTCATTACTATTATCATAATGTGACTGGGTTCGATAAACATTAGACTCACCACTATCAGGACCAATGTTTTACTTTTTTCATATCTTTTTTAATGACTATGTTTTTTCAATTAGACTAATACTAGATCTGATAAACATTAGACTCACACTCATAAGGATTATTTTATTGATGCTTTCAAGTAATTTTACGAAATGAGTTTAAATTCTAAATAAGTTAAAATTATTTCTAATATAAGGGTAATATTTTAAATTATACTGATGTAAACCAATATTTCATCAAACAATTAGTTTCAATAAATATGATTAAGGTATAGGTTTCAAATTCATCACAAATAAGTCAGATAAATATGATTTTTGGAGATAAAGATGACCATTAAAGTTTTACCTATAAATACCTAGTTATTTAATGAGTTTTGAGGTAGTCGATTCATTGGTGAATTAATTTTTTTGTGAGAAATAAAGATATTACCTATCATGAACATATTGTTCCAATTATTTTTAATTGTTTGGAGTTTTATATTTCTAAGGAAACCTTGTCAGGTTTTCTCTTTACAAACTTTTTCATTGTAATCGTGTGTCTGATTTCTGTGATTATGATCGGGGGATTATGAGGTCAATAAGTTGGTGAATCTGATCATATTGACCAAGGGATCATTGGGATAGTGAGGTAGATAATCTGATTCATTTAATCTAGGGGTATAGAGGCTATGTAGACATAGAAAATTCAATCATCATATCGTGATTTTTTTGATATAGGAATACATAGCCGATATTCATATCTATGGATTTCCTTTCTAAGGAAAGAAATACTTTCATGTGTGTATAAAACAAAAGATACCTTTAGTATGGTTTATAAACAAACTTATTATTAAGGTTAAAGGTGATTTTTATTTTAATAACTTTAAGAAATTTTTAAATTGTTGAAGCTATTGTGTTATATTTTTTCTTACAGGTTTTATTTTCTACTTCACAAATTATATTTTTTCATAATATATTTGAATAAAGAAAATATATATCATTAAATTAGATCTACTGTTAATCAGATATGTTTACTTTGTTTTAATAAAAGACTATGTGATTATTATTCTATAATTCTTATATATCAAAATCATCCTCAATTCGGATACTCTGATAAAATCATACTGAAGGTCGAATCTGAATTTGATAGTTTTTCTTAAAGAGGCTTTTGAAATTGATTAGTTTAATTATTTTAATATTTTTTTTAAATAGAAATTCACCCCCTCCCCTCACATAAGAATAGATTTCACAATCTATAAATTCAATATCATACAATGAAACATAACCAAAGGGATTGAAATACTGGAGAGAAATATGAGAGTGATAGAAACCTAATCAAGGAAGAGAGCACATACCAGAGAGAGGTTGATTTCTTCCATTGGATCTTTGATTCTGAAAGGAATGAGTTTGAGGATAGTAGGAATCCTCTCTGCAACCTTCAAAAAAGGAATCATTATTAAGTACTGTGGATATTATCAGTTAAATAAAAAATGGGTTTGATAATTTTAATAGTTTTAAAATTCATCTAGCATGGTTTCCTATATAGGACACATGATTAAACAAACCATTCATTCTAACCATGCACAACTACTATATTATGGTGGAGTATTTTTACTGGGGGGAAACAAGGTTTAAAAACCAATGTGCCAACTATGAATACACCATTTTCCAAGGGTACACAGTTTGGGGGGGGGGAGTGTGGACTTGGGGTTTGGTCAAACCACGTGCCAACCATTCATAACCCAAAAAGCTTCCAAAAAATTTCAAATTCACCTGAAACAAAATCTATAATGACCCAACTAAATTCTGATCAAAACAAAGATAATTGGTACCAAAAACATGTAATTAGAGTTCCTATGAAAATTTAGGATCATATAGTAGGTTTATCCTCTGATATTTTCTTGGTCACTTCTCTATTTATTCATGGGTTTCTTTATATTTGATTGTTATGCAGACCTAGGGTTGATATAATATCAATTTTCTATCTTCTTTTTTGATTACTATAGTGTTATCTTGCATCTATAGTGTCCCAAATAATCTTAGATTTTAGTTTCCAACCAAATTCTGGGTCGTCTCCATGGAAAGGTGGGTGTTACCATGTTATGATATTATTTGTTGATTTAAATATCCATTTTTATATTAATATATGTGTTCTAAAATTTTGTGTGTCTGTGTAAAAATTGATGATTTAATGGAAATTTATGTGTGTGACCATATTCGAAATGGTTTATCAAATTTGAAAACTGTTGGGAATGGATTTATTTTATACCTGATGATGTGGTCTGTGATAAAGGTTGTAGCACCTCCCCCACAGTTGGTGGTACACCATTTTTTAATAATTTCATTTTATGTACTATTTTAGTATTATATTTTTATAAGTTTTTAGAGGTGTAATAGAAAAGGTATGAACTAAGAGTTTGTCTTCTAGAAAGGCTGGATGATTAATTTAAAATTTAAATAGTAGTTTTACAACTAAAATTATTCGGGCTTTAATTCATAAAAATATATAATTCATAAAAATATTTACAAAATGTCATTTCCAAAACTTTTACTCCATAAATTGGTCTTTACACCGATAAATTTTTTCTTTTGGAATAAAAAAGATAAAACATCCATAATTTCAATGAATGTGGCCCCTTGGGGGAATAATGATGTATATTCATGATTTACATCATCAAATCCTTCGGGTCAAGCATTTAATCATGAAATCTTATGCCTAATGATTTCATTTAGTGTTTCTAATCTTCACAAAATAACTCTAGGGAATACTTAGTAAATTTCGGGTGATCCTCAACAACCAAACTCCTTCGATGATGAATCATTTAGCATGTATTTATGGAATCAAAGGCTAACATCTAATTATTTTTTTATCATATTGGATCTCTTTAGGTTATCTCATGTCATCACATAGGTTATTGTGTAATTATATATGTATGGGACTGGTGTTGGTGAGATTTTTTGGGTTTTATTATGTGTATGAAAGGAAGAGTTTTGATCTAAGGAATCATATTTTGTTTTATTGGGAAATCATATTTGATTTAGGTGACATCAATCTCACTCTAATGTTTTGGGAATTTATTGGAATGATTTTTTCTAATTGTTTTTACCTCATAGAAAATCCCTTATAATCAAATTTCTGAGAACACATAATTTATGTTATTTCTTTTGGTTTGGTTTTAAAATATTGGATTTTTGTATAAATAAATTTTTTATTGGAAATTCGACATAGAATTATTCGTGTGTGTTCATGTTCATGTGGGATGGTTGATGGGTGAAGGATTCATCATTTTAAGAAATTTTATGGATGAATTATGGGATGAATTACCACCACGAAATGGGTTCAACAAGTGATAACTTGGTTAATAAATGACTCACCACTTGTGAGTATTTTGAGGACCATGGTTTTATTTAATTTTTTCCATGTAACATGTTTATAGCTTGTATAAACTATTCATTTGATTCTCTACTATTATTTATAAAATTTTCTAATATGTTCTTGTCTTAGTGGCATGTAAGGGGAAGTATTTGGAGAATTCCTATTGAGCTTTAATCACCCCATACATTGGATCTTTGGTGCATTTAAAAATTTTTTCTATTGAAATATATGTAATTCAAATGATTCTTACTTCTATAGTGGTGTTACTTGAAATTTATATTGTAGTTTTTGGAGCTAGAGATGTGGAGTGTATGAATCTTGTTTTAGAGTGGTTCTGCATGGTTTTATAGTCTCATATCAATGATCCATATCCTTTCACCTATATTTTTTTATACCATTTATATTATATTGTTTTTCTGGTGGAATTTTGTTTATTTATGGGATTAATTTTCCATGAATCATATATTTGGGTTTTTTTATTATCCACTTGTCCCACAATGTTGTATGTTTATTATGGAAAATGGTCCCCAAATGGATTAAAAATTTCTTGGATTTTTTTCATCCATTGGTGTCTTGAGGATGTCACATAGGGCCTATAACACCACCTCATCATCTCAAGCCAATGAGTAAGGGTGGGATTCTATAAATGGTATCAGTCATATTCAGTTCATATGTTGGGTTGGTAGAAAGGACATAGGATTTTCAGATCTTGAAATATATATCTTAAAAATACAGAGTTAACCATTCTATGTTGAACTTCATGTTACCATCGGTTTTTAGGTTTAAAATTGTTCAATGATACATCTAGGTAATTTATCTTCTCATCTTCATGGGTTTAGATGATGAGTGTAGTATACCATGCATTAGTAATTACAATTCCTACTAGGACTACATAGATCATTTTTTGTTTAATGGTTTTTTATAAATTAATAAAATGATTAAATTGATCGGTTTTTAAAAAGGTAAATTCTAGTGATGATTGTTAATAATGTTTATCAAATTTGAAAGACTCCAGTTCATAGAGAGTGATTAATAAAAGATGATTTTTCTGATCATAGAAATAAAACCTGGTAAACAATACAAAAATGAACATGAAGAGGTAGTGGAAAATTTGGTTTCACCAGATCCATAAGTGATCCATAATCTTTTATACAATATTGTGAAGTATTTTCAAGACATTTAGAGAGGGAATATAAATTTTGATCCAATGATTGTGGATAATTTGGTGTATTTTCAAAAAATTATTCCACCAATTATTCAAAGGGATTATACGCTAAAAAATATAGAAGAGTGGATCAAATGAATAAACAGATTTTATGATTTCATTGGTACTCTAGTAGAGCTAAAATTTAATTTAGAGACACATATGTTACAATATCTTGCATTTGAATGGTGGGATTCAGTTATCCATGATAATGCTGACCAGTGTCTTATGTGGGATAATTTTGAGGAATTTTTTTATAAGAAATTATCTAGATAGAAATTATAGTAGAATGTTTTAGATTAATGTAAGAAAAATTATATGCCATATAATATTCTACCAAGATTATGAACTTGGTCTATTTTACTCTAGAAGTGGATACCATTTCATTATTTAAGGTGTGCATATTTTAGTCATGGTTATGACTAGACATTCAATCCAATATAAATTTTCTATATATTATGTATTATAAGGAGATGGTAAAAAGGTAAGTGGTTTTAGAATGAGACATTTCTATGAATCCCACTGGTGGTAGAATGCTTGTTTCCATCAAAGTAGGTGGTAGTTATAGTACTAGAAACATGTAGAGGATATATGTATATTGTCAAGGAGGTGGAATGCTTTAGACTCAATCCTCTAAAGTGGTTAAATTTTTATGAATATTAGAAAGAAAAGATGTATTTCTCTATTGTGAACTTCTTTGGAAGAGGAAAAATGAATGTAGTGGATCACTGATGAATTTACAACATTGTAGGATGAAATGGACTATAAAGAGATTTTGACTTAATCATTAGAAATTAGCTGGCTGAACATGGTCAACATAGCCTCAGGGTTCCTAAAATTGGAAAGAATAGTACTATCAGATTAACCATCATCTATAGATGTAGGTGAACTAGGAAACCTCTAGGAACAGTTATGTTGTCTAGTTGAAAATACATTATGGAAGCAATAGCTATCATGTGATAACTGGTTGACAAATTTTTGGAGTAGATCATGATATAAAAAGTGATCAACTGAGTCCCCCAATAGTGTGATATAATTTACATTTAAACTCATGTATTATGTAGGCCTTATTTAATAATTTATCATTACATTAATTTCTTTCCTGTGATTAAAGATGGAGCATGTCATGATAGTCAAGTCACCACTTGGATAGATAGAGTAATGTGGATTTAATTTCATAGAATGTTCCATTACCATTGATATAGGGAAGTATTTTTGGAAGTATGTGGTCTTAAATATGGATATTTTTATATAATGTTTTGTATATATTGGCTAGTGATATTTAAATCCCACATAGACAACTCTACTTTGCAAGTGATGTTCTAATCCCCAGAAGGATCTCTTCTTGTATTAAAGGAGGATTTGGATATAAATTTAGGTAGATACTGAAAATTATTAAAAATTTATGGTCCCATAGAGGCCTAGTTATCATTAATGATTTTGGTTTCCATATATGGAACATGAAATTATACTCTTCATGTTGTAGTGGATCGATACCCATATGTCTATCGGAATGAATTATCTGGGTTACCACCTGATTGTAAAATCAAATTTTCTATCAATCTACACTAAGAAAAAACCCTAATTTCAGTACCATCATATATAATGGATCTGATGGAGTTTCATGAGCTAAAGGTTCATCTAGAAGAGTTGAAAAGTAAAGATATGATAAAAAACTTGGTACCCTATTCTTTTAATTGGTATCTTCTTTTTCAATTAAAGGGATCTATATAGTTCTCTAAGATTAAATTACACTCAATATATCATCATCTTTGAGTCAAAAAAGAGGATATCCTAAAAATGAAATTTCGTAATCACTATGGTAATTTTAAATATATCTTCATGCCATTGGGTATGATAATTTCATCAGAAATATTCATGGATTTGATAAAATTTATCTTTTACAGGTATCTCGACTCATTTTTGGTTGTCTTTTTTATGAAATTTTGGTTAATTCTTAATGAATGAATGACCATGAGGAGAACTAGGAAAATGTTCTGACTACATTATAGTATCAAAATATGTATACTATATTTTATATGTGTGAATTTTGGATTTAAGAAGTTCATTTCCATTGAAATTTAATATCTAGAATAGGATTATTAGTTGACCCTCATAATATTAAAGCAATTTTCTTTTAGAAGATACTAAATAATGTTTTTGAGATACATAGTTTTTTGGGATTAGTATGATACTATCATTAATTTTTTCTATATTTATATAGAATTTATTTTACCTTTACTTATTTTACTTGAAAGGGTATTCCATTCATATAGAATGATAACTATCAAATAATATTTTTAGATCTTATATATCATCTCACCTCAACATCAATACAAATATTTCCATAATTATGCGAAGATTATGTGGTATTTATTGATGTTTCTGGATCAGATCTGGGTTTTAATCCTGAAATTAAATCATGTTGTGTCCTATTATTTGAGGTATTTTTGAATACATGAGAGGAATTATCCAATTCATAACCTATAATTAGCGGTAATCTTTCATGACTTAAAGACATGGAATCATTATCTCTTTGGGGAAAAGTTCACAGTTTTCACAAACCGTAAGATATTGAATTATATATCTTCTTAGTGATACAAAATCATAAGAAGATGTAGATATATGGATTACCTCTATATTTTTTACATCAACATGTTATACACACCTTGTAAAGGTAATTCTATGTTAGATGCATTGAGTTAGATGACCTATAGTAATGTGGTCCATGAATCTCATGACTAATAGTAACTGATGACTTGGGTTGTTGATATGTATCTAGATGTCCCCAAATATGATTTTATGCAATATTTTTCTTATTTATCCATCTCTATATATTTATTGATTTAGAAAAAGTGGCATCGAAAAAATATCGGGACTATATCAACATTATGTTACACATAAATGGTGGGGAGACTCTTGGTGACTCGATAGATGATAATAACTATTTTTTATAAATTCAAAATACAATATAAGACCATCATCATTTCTAGGAATAGATTGTTTCATTTCATCACCACTATAAGTGGGTTATTCATTAAAGTATTTAGAAAATGTATTATTTAATAAAATCACTTTTTCAGTGGTCATGCATGAGATACATGATTTTCAATTTTGAAATGAAATAACAGATGTGTTATCATGTAAAGGATGACCATAAATGGCTATATGGTATGATGAAGTATATCCTCATACCCTTATAGAAGTGGTAAAATATTCCAATTTATTATTTCAATGTTCTACTGAGGACTTTGTGGAAGCATAAAGTGATTTTGCTAATTGTGGGTTGGATTACCAAGTCGGAACACTATCTACCAATCAATGAATCTAACATAGAAGATGAGTTAAAAAAGTTGAATATCAATTAAGTGGTCATGTTTTAGGGATTTACTATTTCTATTTTATTTTATATAGATCAATGATTCACTACTTGATTCCGGAGGATGTTTCAATAGTAACTTAAGAGTCATTTGACTATAATCGTAGCATATCATCTATATATTGATGGACAGTCCGAACACATAATTTAGACATTTGAGGATATTATCATTGACTATATCCTGTACATTGGTGGCTCATGTTAGGATCATATACCTTTGGTAGAATTATAATATAATAACATATATCAGAAAATGATACATATGTCCCCATTCTAGGATTTTTATGTTCATCATTATCATTCTCTACTATATTGGGTGGAATCCTAGGTTACGTCCCTGATTGGATGTAGTATTTTTCCTAAGACTATGGGGAAACTAAATTTAATTTAGAATTGGATGGTTTTTTCTCATATAGGATACAAATATATGTGGAAAATCACTATTGTCCATTGTCTTTCAATGTGAGAAATCATGTATTCTTTAAAGTATCACCCAAGTATTGTCCTTGATTCTTTGGAAGACAGGGGTAGATAGCACCATGAAATATGGGACTATTTTAATTGATCAAATACATTTTAATTATTGTGTATTAATTAGCCTTTATATAGATATTTATTTTATTTCATAATATATTCCATGATTCTCAATTAAATAATTATGTCTTGGATTCTAATCATGTGATCAATTAGGATCATCTTAATCTAGAACCTAATGCAACGTTTATCCAAGATATAGTTCAGTTATTAGATATAGAGAAATTGAATACTCAAGGGATATCTATTTACATGGGGTGAGTGTTATGTTATTATGGTCCCATTTAATAGGATACGTGGCAATACTATCAGTTGATGTGGGAGAAATGACATGAAGTTTTCATGGGAAATGATGATCTCCATTATCTCGAGGAAGGAAATCCTAATGGTAGGGAGTATGAAGCACCACTGGTTTGAGATAAAAAAAATTTCATTCATTATTTTTATTGATTTATTTATTGGTCTACTCATTTTAATTTTTTGGATGTGTAAAATAAAAGGGATGAACCAAATGTATAGCTTCAAGAAAGATCTTAATAAAAATTTATTTTGTAAATAATTGTTTGGTGATATAAATTGTTAATGGAATAAAACATAAAATTCATTAAGCAATAAAAAAAGTTATAAAATATATTTTCCAAAACTTTTATACTATAAAACTGGATTTAGGATTTATATTATATTATTCTAGAATTAAATAATTGAGGCATCATGAATTTTGGTGTTTGTGAACCCTTGGGGGATTCATATTGTAAATTCATAATTTATTTCATAAATACTATGGGAAAAGTGTTTAAATGTGATATCCTATTCTTGGATATTTCATTTGGTTTTTATCATCATCACACTCAGACCAAAGGGGATATATAGGAGATTAATGGTGATCCTCAATGTCTAGGATCCTTGAACAACAAATCATTGGTCATGTGCTTGTGGAATCAAAGGATATTATATATTCCTTCTTATCATACTAGATCTTATTGGTTTGTCTGATTTTAAATCTTAAGTCAATGTATAATATCATATTTATGGGTTCAATATTGATAATATTTATTTGGGTTTTGTTAAGGGTATGAGTTTAAGTGGTTTGGTCCATGGAATCATCATAAATTCCATTGGGATATTGTATTTGTAATGCCCCAACCCCTATAGACTAGAGCTAGTGCATTACTTGTTATATTGGAATGGTTAGAAGGATTAAAAATCCCAAAGGAATAATTAGTTTAGTAGTCTTGAATAAACTAGATAAATAAATGTCACTCCAATTACTTTGGAAAAGGTTACAAAATACAATACATGACAAAAACTAAAAACTACAACCACGAGAACTCAATAAATGATCTCCTCTTCATCACCTATTAAAGGTAAAAAATGAAAGGGGTGAGAAAAAACACTCAGTCAGGGTTAAAAATAGAAGAATCATGAATTAAAAACAAGATATTCATAAACAGTTTGACATAATCAAGATGGCATGGTGAATAAATGAAAAACACACACCATTAATAAACTGAAAATGAAACTGTATCCATAGATTTATTCATAGTGAAAACCACATGGATATTAATAACTGATAATGAATAAATATAATCCTTATTAATTTTATTTCATGTATCTATCACATGATACCATAATACCATAAAACGGTTTAGTTCTCTGGTTTGAAACCTGTCTGATTTTTGGAAACAAACTCGGAGGGTTTGTCGCCAATTGATTAGTATCATGAGACCTACTGATGAATCGATTCTTTGTAGTCGTCCCCACCTACTGCTTCATGTCCAAATAACTCATTATACATAAATTAAACACTAGAGAAATATGCCTTTACATTATCCATATAGAATAGTGGATACAGATTCATCAATATTTCCATAGTCAAAACAACATTCAAAATAAATACCTTATGTAAAATGTAATACATCTTAGATTATAATCATTTCCATGATATGATAATATGGAAATTTAAATAAAATATAATTTAAATTTAAAAGATATCTCAAATGGGCAGTAGGTATACCACATAAGAAAGTGTAGGTGCACAATACTAAGCAAGTCACAACAAAGTGAAAATTGAAACAAAGCTCGTTGCCACGTTGTAATCAATTGAGTCATATGAACAAAAGTTAATAACCACAAAAATAATAAAAAAATAACATGATTATAAATTTATTATTGATAATATATATCAAATAGAAGTATACATATACCACATATAAGAAATAAGAGGCGAACAATGGAAATCCCATAGAATTGAAAGTGAGATGAGAAAACCCCATACAAACATTTCGTCTTGGTAACAAGTGTTCTTGCAAGGGCTTAATGAGAGGTAAAGGGGTATACCATTATTTATATATCATAATGTTAGTATGGGTGAGGTGTGAAAACAAACCCTATCATTAGGTATTAAAAATAAAAGAGTACAACACATGGGAGATGCTTGAACAAAAGTGAGAGAGAGGATACCTTACCTTATGCTTGAAGGTGTTCTTGATTTTTCTTAACGACCTGAATAATCAAATTTAGATTCATTAATTAATATTTTCAGAACCTCATAAAAATTTAATTGATATTTAATAACCTTATTATGTTAATTAATGTCCTTTTGATGGGATTAAGAGATTCAATTTTATTGTTTTGGTAGCACTTTCTTCTTTGGTTTTCTTGATCCGTTTACTAGTATTTGTGAATGGATGTTTGTTTTAAATGTGGTTAAACATCCAGAATTGTTAATATAAATTATTAGTGACATTAATGATATAAAAATTATCTTATAATGATTCTTGTTATATACCTTAAGGATGACTCACTGGATGAGTTAATAAACACTGGGATTTGGCTTAGTGGGTTTGTGCACAATAAACTTGTTTTGTATTATTATTCCAAATTATGAGTATTTAAGGATTACAGAACATTAAAAAATATAAATTAAATATATTATGATCTGGTTAAACCATTGGAAAGGTTTTAGGACCAGTATTAAAGATAGTAATTCAAATTGAAAACTCGTCTTCATTGAGTGTGATAAATTAATACATCTTGGACGGTGTTTGAATTTATTGTATAAAAGGTGGGGAAAAGGGAGATTATGAGGAAATATTCTATTAGAGTAATGAAATTATAGTACATGTAAGGTAATGTAATTATCATGTAATTTTTATGAGGTGTGATCAGAAGATAGCAAAATAATAATAAAACATGTAAAAGATTTTGAAAGAAAAGAGAAGAGTGGTTTACCTCTTGAGTACTCCTCCTTGAGAAATTCCATAAGGCCTTTGTTTTTGGCCTTTTGGTAAGAAAATCAGGTATTTGAAGTGGATAGAGGACTTGGTGAGATTATTTGGTATAATTTAGTTAAGACATGAAGCTTGAGTGTTGTGGGAGGAAGAGGGGGTGAGGGGCGGTTTATATTGTGGAGGGTAGAGTGGTTTTCTCAATATTAAAATCATTAATTTATTATTTCTCTATAAGACAAGGAATAGAAAGTCTTCCATTACCAAGAATAGTAATTTTATCATGTGAATCCGAATCAATTGGTCTTACAATAACAGAAAATCATACATGACTATAATTAGTGTGTTTAGCTTATTTTTTAAATTATGGTATTTTACTTTTCATGAAAAATTCACGAATTTCAGAAAAATACCAAAAAATCACCCTAACCATTTTTCAATGTGTAGAATCCAAAAATGAAGTCCATTTTTTCAAAAACAAATTTCTAAATATAATTAATAAATTATTTAATTAAAATCATTATTTAATAAAAAAATATAAACACATAAATTATTCATCTTCATATTTAAGGTGCCTAAATTTATTTATACATTCATGGGTCTGGATTCTTTTCATAAGAGTCATATTACTATTCATACGGGTATGTTACTATTCATAAGGGTAGGTTACTATTCATAAGGGTATGTTACTATTCCCCAAAAATTATGTTAATTCTATCAGGCTATAAATATATTCCTAAACACAACTGTATATGTCAGATTTTGAAAATTCAAAACACACTAGTGGAAAATTTAACATCAATGGCTAGGCTATGATTGTCTCCAAAATAACCATGTGTTGATTCAAAAAAACAAAGTGGTTTATAAAATACTATCTATGACTCGAATTTATTTAAGAAAAACATACCTTAAAATGAATGGGGTGATACATTATTCCCTCCTTAGGAAATTATTTCTTGAAATTTTTCATTTATAAAGCCCACCAAAAAGATGTGGGTGGTTCTTCTTCATAACATCCTCAGGTTCCCATGTTTCCTCCTCCATATTCTGGTTTTTCCAAAGAAACATTACTAGACGAGTCGTCCTATTTCTCAATACATGTTCCCTTATGTCGAGGATCCCTGATAGGCTATTCAAAGTATGTTAAATCAGGTTCCAGTTCTCTTTCTTCATAGATGAGTACATGCGTTTGTTCTAGCATGTATTTCTTTAACCATGACATGTGGAAAACATAATGATCTTTTTAGATACTTTGAGGCATCGCTAAATGTTAATCTACAACTCTGATACTTTCCAGAATTTCAAGTTGTTGTATATACCTAGGGCTCAATTTCCCTTTCATATTGAACATTAAGAAACCCTTTTGTGGAGATACATTCATAAACACATGATAACCCACATGGAAATCCAAATCCTTTCTCTAGTTGTCAGCACCACACTTTTTCCTACTTTGGATTCTTTAATAAGGGCTTGGATTGTCTTCACCTTTTTGTGGTCTCTTCAATATGTTCTAGGACTATAAGTTTCCTCTCACCAACTTCATCCCAACAAGCTAGAGTTCGAAATATCATTCTATACAATGCTTCATATGGAGCCATTTGAATACTAGAATGGAAACTATTATTGATGTAAAATTCCTCCAATGTCACGTATTGATCCCACATACCTTGGAAGTCAATAGAGCATGATCTCAGCATGTCATCCAGAGTATGAATGGTAATTTCAGACTATCTATCGGTTTGGGGGTGATAAGTCATACCCATATGAAGCTCAGTATTCAAAGCCTTCTGGATTTTTTTCCAGAAGTTTAATGTAATCCAAGGATCTTGATTAGAAACAATCGATAGAGGTGCACCATGAAGTCTGACAACTTCATTATTACAATGTATTTCCAGGCTCGCAAATGGTAAATCCTCTCTTAAAGGATGATAATGTGCTGATTTTGTGAGATGATCAACAATTTCCCATATTGCATCATTCCATCTAGGTGTCCTCGATAGTCTGGTGAGAAAATCCATCATAATATTATCCCCCTTACACATAGGAATAGGTAGAGGTTTCATCACTCCTCTGGGATGTTGTATCTATGCCTTCACTTGTTCACAAATTATACTCTTTGAAACGTAGTCAGCAATTCCCCGCTTTATATTATCCTACCAATATTCCTTCAAATCACTATACATAATTGAGCTACCTGGTTGTATAGAGAAATTTCATCTATGAGAATCACCTAATAGTTCCCTTTTTAGCTTAGGCACTAATAGATCGCATAAACTCTTCAAAAATTTTAGAACTCCTTCTTTATACATGATGTCTGCCAATCTCCCATCCTTGAAGGAATTAATTTTCTTGTGTAGATTCTCTTCATCAAATTGATAGATTTTTATCTTCTCTAATAAAGAAGTATTTGCAATTATTTGAAAGAGGAAATTTTTTCCCCATCCTTAACAATTCTGATATCCATCATCAATATATCCATGAATATGGGATCTCTTTCAATACTCATTTGGCTCAAGAGTCCATGACCTTTCCTACTTAATGCATCCTCCACCCAATTTTCATTTGCTGGGTGGTAGTGTATTGACCAATCATAATCATTGAGTAACTCGAGTCATCTCCATTGCCTCATGTTGAGTTCTTTTCGTGTGAAAATGTATTTCAAAATCTTGTGGTTGGTATAAATCTCATATTTTTTCTTTAGAGATAATGTTTCCATATTTTCATAGAAAAGATTATTGCTTCTAACTCAAGAGAAGGAGTTGGATAATTTTTCTCATGAGTCTTAAACTGTCTTCATGCATAAGAAATAAATTTATCGTTTTCCATAAGGACGCAAGCTAGTCCATTCTTCGATGAATCACTGTATATTAAAAATCCATCACTTCCTAATGGAATAGTAAAAATTATATTATTGACCAAAATTCATTTCAATTCATCGAGGCATTTTTACATTATTTTTTCCACAAAAACTTAAATCCTTTACATGTGATATTTTTTATCAGGTTATCCATTCGGGAAAAATTCTGAACAAAACACCGATAGTAACATGTTAAGCCAATAAAACTACATTCGTCAGTTATGTTTGTTGGCATGGTCCAATTTTGGATTCCATTTGTCTTTGTAGGATCAACTAGGATTCCATCCGTTGAGACATTATGGCATAGAAAAGAAATTGATTGAAGCCAGAATTCAAAATTTCTAAACATCCCATATAATTAATTTCTTCTACTATTTTTGAGAATAATTTGTAAGTGATCCTCATGGTATTCCTAGATTTTTGATTAAACCATGATATCGTTAATGAATACCACAAAATAGTTATCAAGATATTCCTTGAAAACTCTATTCATTAAATTCATGAAAACAAAGGGTGCTTTAGTCAGTACAAAAGACATCACATTAAAGTCATAATGCCGATACATGGTTTGAAATGATGTATTAAGAATATCGTGCTTCCTCACACACAAATGATGATATCCGAATCGAAGGTCAATCTTCAAAAAGTATTGAGCTCAATGAAGTTGTTCTATTAAATCATCAATCCAAGGCAGATGATACTTAATACTTATTTTAATAACATTTATTTCCCTGTAATCAATGCAATCCTCATGAATCCATCTTTTATTGTGATTAAACATGACGGAGGCTCCCCATTGAGAAACACTAGGTTGAATAAATCCTTTATCACTCAACTCCTCTAGTTTTTTCTTAACCTCTACTAACTATATGGTGTCCATTCTATAGGGGGTCTTTGATATAGGCCTTTTACCATGAATTATGTCAATGAAAAACTCAATTTCCTACTCTGGAGTATGTCCAGGTAAGTCCTCTAGAAATATATCAATGTATTCATGCACTATTTGAAAATCTTCAATTTGAAGATTTATTTCTAGGCCCATAGATATTGGTTTATAAATCTCTCCATGTATTGCATTGAGTAGATCTACTAGGGTGGATCAAGATTATAATCATGTGGAAAGGTTTCTGCTCTAAATATAAGTTATTATACACCATTTTCCATAATTTTAACTTCATTTTTCTTGCAATTAATCATTGGATCATAGTTTGACAGCCAATTCATACTGAGAACTTTATCAAATTCAATCATTGGTATGGATATAAGGTTAGAAACTAAAGCATGTTTCTGTGTCATGAGGGGGACTAGTTCACAGGCCATCATTGCAATGATGCATCCCCTTTGAGTTCTGACTGATAAATACTTTATTAAATCAAATTGGACATGCCTAATTTTATTGGAAAACTAGGAATATATAAATTAATGTGGTGATCCAAAATTAAAAAAAGTATTGGATAAGTATGAGGAAACAATTAATGTACCTCCCACCACCTCATTATGAACATCAACTTCTCCGGTTGTAATCGCATACGCTCTCTCTTTCTCTCTTGTCCTTTTCTAAGGCAAAATTCCTTGGTGCTTAGGACACTCATTTGCATAGTGTCCCATCTCTCTACAATTATAGCATTGAACATCGTCAAATTGTTTCTTCCCCTTGCATTCATTAGATATATTCGCCTTTTATCCACACTTATAGAAGACTCACATGCCTTTCAAGACTTTCCCAAGATGACTCTTTCCAAAGTTCTCGTATAATGAGAATTTCTTCGTTCCCCTTTTCTTATTTGGAACTTCACCTTTCCCTTGGTTTTTAGACTACAAATTTTATGTTGGTTTCCCTTAAAAAAATTTGATCTAGAAATTTATTTCTCTATTTTGATGAAACTTGATGCAATTTCATTATTTGATGATAATGTTTGAGAAGCCAATGCCCTTCAACAACTTGGCTTAAGACCTTAAAAAAATGATCAATCTTATATGCTGATTCATGTATGTAATCTATGGAATACCTGGATAGCCTTGTGAAGGTAGCCTCATACTCTGCAACACTATCTTCTTCCCTTTGCTTTAAGCCAATGAATTTCCTCTTTCTTTCGTTTTGTTGCCTACAAGGAAAATATTTCTCGAAGAAAATTTCCTTTAAATTACTATATTCCTTATCTTTTATTTCTTTTTCCTCCATGGTATTCTAAATCAAGGACCACCATTGATCAGCATTTCCATTGATACAATACACTTCCAGTACTTCCTTTTCATTTTCATTACATCTTAATGACATGAATATCTTTTCAAGGGACATGATCCATTGCACAGCAACCACTAGATTAGTAGTCCCACTAAAATATGGGGGATTCTACCACATGAAACGATCCAACAAAAGTTTGGAATGGTTATTCATTTCAACCTAAGTAAGTTCTCCCAATATGGTCATGATCTGATCTTCTCCAAACATTGACTGTTTTGACTTCCTCAGTGGGGAGATACATACATTGCCCACGAGTATTGTAACACCCGAGATTTTTTTCTGTTTTTATGTTACATAAATCATCGAAGGAATCTTTTACTACACTATCTTGGATTTCATTACATGCAACCGTGACCTTCATTGATATCTTTCATTTTACGCAATACTGAGTTTTACTAAACAACGATATGCTATTAAAATATTATTAAAAATAGCCATTATGAATAGTAATACCCACTTTTTGAAATTATATATATTTTATCCTTAAAAATGGACATCATTTTTGGATTCAGAATATCGAAATTATCCTAGTGTGAAATTTTGGTATTTTTCTGAAAACATTCCATTTTTGATGAATAGTGAAAACACTAGGTTACTATTTTAAAACCGACTTTTTATTTAAATAATTATTTATTTTATTTAAATTTATTTTAGGTCAAAATTGATACATAATACCTATATATGTTCAATGTAATTCATTGGAGTCATTTTATAATAATTTTAGATATATAAAAATTTTATTGAACTTTTCACCTTCTTTAACCACCTCCAAGGAGAATTTGCAAATTCAAATAAAACATAATTTTACCGCTTCTATGAGTGGAATTTTGAAAATCTGAGAGACATGGTAAATATCAAGGACTATAATTTGGTTCAATGAGATGAAAATAATTTTTTGTGAATAGTAACTTTTTACTTTATTTACCACGGTTAAAAGTAAATAGGGTAATTAAGGGTAAAAATGATATGATTAGTACCCTAACACATGTCCTAATTCTATTTTATAAGTTTAATTCGACCAAAAACAACCTTAGGAATAAAATATTTCCATTTAGGCCTACTTGGATTATATTAGGACATTTAATATTATTTTATTTAATGAATAGTTAGTTAAAATCAAAGTTTAATAACTAAAACATTTTTAATAAGGGGTTATATATAAGATATATTCAACTATAAATATTAATTAGAAAGCTTAAAAGATTTCCTACATAATTGTATTTTATTTATAATTTTTAGACATTAAATAATTTAATTTATTTATGACACAATGATGTTGCTGTAATTATCTTATTAATGAAATATTAACATAATTGATGTTATAAATACACAAATAAATGTAATTTGAGACTTTTTAGGAATTACACTAATTTTATAGGTTAATAGGACATATTAGTATTGATTTAATTAACTCTTTTCAAACTAATCATGCTGTTATGATTTTCACAAAAATCATGTACCAAATAGGGTCAAAATTGACATAATTTTTTTTAAACAAATTTTATATTATTAATTGTTATTTTATTCTTAAAAATCTAAGGTTTGGAAAAATGACTTATATAAGATTATATATATTAATAATAAACAACTTGGAGATCTTTTTGATTGTTATAGTCTGTTTATTAACCTTATAGTCTAAGAAAACAAGAAAACACGGTAAAAGTAAAATTATTTAACATAAAGTTAAATATAAATGATAAGGTTAAATTAGAAACCTAAACTTGTCTAAATTATATTTTATGAGAGGATTTAGACCCACCCCAGAATTATCCTAGAAATAAATAAATTTTGTGCTATTAAAGACTGAATATAACTTTATAATAAAATAATATTTTAATTTTTTCAAAGGTGCCCCTCTCCTCCCTTATAAAAAGGCACCTCCTCCCTCTCCTCCTCACTCCACCTTGAGCCTTCAAGCTCGTCCAACACCTTCAAATTTCTCTTCTACACTTCCCTAGAAACATACAAGAGGTTATGGTATTCTTTAAAGACCATATTTAGTTACCAAAGAGGAGGTTAAGAAGAGGCGCTTCAAAAAAGAGGTAATGTCCGTTACCGATTCTTTCAACTTTATTTCTTCTTCTTCTTCTTCTTTAGTTGTTTAATTATGAAGTAATAACATAAGTATCACTCATATAATGATATGTTATTTTAAATATGAAACAACCATATTTCACCATCTATCCATCCTACGGAAAATGAAATCACCGCGCGTGCGTACGTATGGAATACCGTCTCCATGCCGTAGTGTAATCTGTTTTCCACCACCACCTTACATGGATGGGTATAATGGTGTAGAGAATAAATATATAGGATTATTGTAAATTGATATTGATTATAAAATAGTATATATACACTCTAATACAATTCCACTATCATGGGAATGATATCATCGCTCGTGCGTACGTACGGAATACCGTCTCCACGATGTGATGCGACTCGTTCTACATCATATTCATTGCATAATGATTATATAAATTAATTGAATGAATTGAATGAATAAATATGATATATATTACACTAATACTATTCATTAAATTAGGCATCTATTACCTAAAAATAAGAATAAGAATTTATTCGATAAAACATGCATAAGAACAAAAAGTAATAAACACCCGAATAACAAGTAGCAATGAAATATTACTAACAAAATGCTAAGAATATGACCATATATGATATAATAACAATGAGTATGATTCTATAATAAGTCAATGACATAAATTAAATCATTGTACAGGTGGTTTGGACACTTACGAAGGAAATCAAACCTAAGGTAAGGGAAAATCTCTCAATCTCAATTTTTATCCGAGATTGTTTATAGTTCAGAATTAACTGGGGAATATTTATCATCCACATCCATGTTTCCTCAATATGTAATATTATTTATATGCTCCTACAATTTTTTAAATCCAATTTTACACTTCGGTGAGTTTTTAGTAAAAGATATGAAAGGAATATTTTGTCGTTTTTCGTACGAGGCACTTTTTGACTTTTCGGGCCAAAGTACGAGAAGAATGTTTTTTTAACTTACACGGAATGAATGGATTTTTAGAAAATAATTTCCATTAAGCTTCCTTTACTTGTTTTCAAGTTAATTTTTAATCAAATTCTTTTAGTTTAAAATTATATGACATTTTAAGAAAGGAAAATGTTTTTGAAGTAGAAAGGATATTTTCCTCAAGAATAGAGTTCAAGTGTTTTATCAAAATTATTTTCCATCTAATATAATATATGGTTTTGTTTCTATCCCTATTTTTACATTTTTTTGATTATGTTATGATGGAATTATTTTTATGATGCCCTTTTATCTTATATGGATTGTGTTATGATGGCATGATGATTAAGAATCCCATTTTTATTACATGGGTTATGCTATGATGTATGATTTATGATTTATGATTTTGTGGAACACATAAGAATGGTTTCATTATGAGATGGGTGGGACCTATATCTCTCTTCAATGCATTGGGAAAAGATTTATATCTCATGAGATAGACATAGCTGGAACAACAGGTTAATATGGCTGAGTGAAACAGGAATGAAACGAGGAGTGAACTTGGTTCAGAAATGGACTTTTTCTGCCAATATAGTCTTGGAAATGAGTCTTGACTACTAACAAATGAATCTATATGATTATGTGTGTATTACAAAAAGTTTCATGATTTATGTTATGATTATTGGGATTAAATTTCACTACTATGATTTATCCCATGTTATGACATTATGATTTCTTTTGCAGGTTAATATTTCCAAAATGTTATGTTCTTATGAATATTATGTGATTGATATTTCTTTTGATTACCCTTACTGAGCATTTTAGCTCACCCTTTTTTATTTTTTCTTTCCCCAGGTCAGGAAGAAGGTTATTATGTCGGAAATTCCAAAAGGGACTCTATATATGATGAAATAAATGGGAGACAATGTAGATGCTTTAGGAACCAGTTGTTTATGTTTCCCAGTTTCTAAAGACACTATACCTATACGGTCCTTTAATAGTTTTTTATATGTTGTAATAAGTGTGATTCAATTTTAAAACAATAACAATGTATGTAATGCATGGGTCATTATAGTTGGTATCAGAGGCAAAGGAGGTAGGAATGTATCCGGTCCTTGAGAACTCTCACATGTGAGCGTTGGATGAATCATGCCTCTCTGCCCAGGGGCTTCATGAGGAAATGGCTGCCACTGGGGATGGTGGTGTGTCCCACCCAGGGGGTGCAGCCGCCCATGGAGTGCCCTTATAAAGATCAATTATAGTCCAGTGGAAGTAATTCTAGACCGTTATAGATGGTATCAGAGGAAAGGTATTGTCAACCTTTGGAAACTAGGATGTGAAAGCCTTAGTAAGAACCCTAAGGATAAGTCTAAGCATAGAACACAATCTTAGTGTTATAGAAATGGCCATGAACAACCTATGATAAGACCTTAAGTGTGAAATTTTATTCTTGATTATGTGGTTTTCCTATTATAATTAGTGTTTCTCACACAATTCTTCTTGGTTTTAGTCAATGGTTGGAACCCAAAGGAACCATGTTAATGCAGAATGTGACGGGCAATGCAATGATTGTCCCCCTGAGCAACCAAACATTATGGAAGCTGGAATGCAAAATCTTTTAGCCATGCTCACACAACTTTCTCATGCTATGAATCATTCAAGACTTCCAAACTAGAAAACGAAGGAGCAACATTCTGTTGAATCCTTCATGAGGCAGTGTCCACCTTCATTCAGCGGGTCTACTGATCCATTAGTGGATAAACAATGGATCAGTACTACTGAAAAGATATTTTCAGTTCTTCAATGTTTTGAGCATGAAATATTCATCTTAGTAGTGTATCGTTTGGAAGGTGATGTTGATCAATGGTGGAATCTTATCAAGAATACGAGGCAAAGAGATGAAATTGAGTCCACGGAATGGGACGAGTTCAAGAACTTATTTTTCGATAAGTACTTCCCTCGTATTCTTCGAACAACGATGGAGAAGAAGTTTCCTGAACTAAAGAAAAAGGATGATGAATTTTTTGGTACCTACGAAGCATATTTTACAATACTTCCAAGGTATGCTTCTGATATTATTATCCAACATGAGAGTATGAATGATAGATTCTTTAGTGGCATAAAACCAAGTCTTCGAAGGGCGTTATCCATAAGGGACTTCAATAGCTACGAGGAAATATTTCGATGTGATCTCAAGGTTGATATGGAGATTGGAGTAACCCACCAGTCATATGGGTTTGATAAGAAGTGGAAAATGGAATTCAAAGTACATTCAAAAGTGCACACTGAAAAGAATATGAGTTTTCCCTTATGCTCAAACTATGGAAAGAAACATGGAGGGAGTTGACATAAAGGGACAAGTAAATGTTTCAAATGTAGAAAGGATGGTCATCGGGCATTTGAATGTTGTAATGATGTGAAGAAGATGTCTTGTGATGCGAACAAATTAAAGGATACATGGATTACACCTCGTACACTTCAATGTTATAAGTGCAAGGAAATGGTGCATTATGCTAATCAATGCCCTAATCTAAGGGTTGTTGATTATGATCGACGTCAAAAAACTTTTAAGGCTAAAGACAAAGGAAAGTCACATGAAATTTCTATCAGCGATGTGGAGTATGATAATGAAGTGGTGAAAGGTATACTTACCATCCACTCTAAAGTATCAAATGTTTTATTTGATTCTAGATCCACCCACTCTTTTATTTCTAAACAATTTTCTAAGGGTAACATCGTATTACCTCAAATATTAGATGTTGAGTGAGTTGTGACAACTCCTAATGGCACAACAGTCGCATCAAAAGTTTATAATTCTTCTCCGATTGAATTTTGTGGGAAAGTGCTTCCTGCAAATCTTGTGATCCTTCCTATAGTAGAATTTGATGTGATTCTTGGCATGGATTGGCTTTCTTTATATGGCGCTCATATAATTTTTCAAAGAAGGGAAGTCAAATTTCATATTCCAGATCAATATATGATCGTCTATCGATGCAAGGATGAACATAACCTTCTAGTGGAAATTTATTCCATCTTATGTGTCTTGATTCCACTAAATGAAGGTTATTTATCTCAAATGGTTGGAGTGAAACTCAAGATTAAGAATATTCCCATTGTACGAGAGTTTGATGACGTCTTTCCGGAGGAATTTCCAGGTCTTCCCCCAAATCGTGATGTTGAGTTTTCAATAGAACTCGTACCGGGTGCTTTGCCTATTTCAAAGACACCTTATAGAATGGCCCCAATTGATTTGCAGGAATTGAAGAAGAAAATCCAAGAGAATCTTGATAAGGGATTAATACGCCCTAGTGCATCACCTTGGAGAGAACCTATTCTATTTGTTAAGAAGAAATATCGATCAATGAGACTCTGCATTGATTATTGAGAACTTAACAAGATCACTATCGAGAAAAAATATCCTCTTCCACACATTGATGACTTATTTGACCAACTACGCGGAGCTCAATACTTTTCCAAGATTGATCTTCATTCAGGGTATCATCAATTAAGTTTCAAAAGGGAGGATATACTAAAGACATATATCCGTACAAGGTATGGACACTGTGAATTTATAGTGATTCCATTTGGTCTTACTAATTCCCCAGATATATTCATGGATCTGATGAATAGAGTCTTTAGAGACTATCTTGATCAGTTTGTGGTAGTATTTATAGACGATATTATTTTTTATTCAGAGAGAAAGGAAGAACATGAATATTACTTGAGAATTGTATTCAAGACACTGAGAAAGGAGAAGCTTTATGCCAAATTTACCAAGTGTAAATTTTGGTTTCAAAAAGTTTCATTTTTGGGTCACATAATCTCAAAAGAGGGGGTATCTGTGGATCCAGCAAAAACAGAGGTTATTGAAAGATGGTCGAGACCAACAATAGTAACTGAGATCCTATGTTTTCATGGTTTGGCTGGATATTATCGACATTTTGTGAAAGATTTTTCATGATTATATAATCCACTCTCCAGGTTGACTTGAAATGGAGTTAAGATCGTGTGAACAGAGGAAGGTGTAGAGAATTTCAAGGAGTAGAAAAGAAGGTTAACCAGTGCACCTGTACTCACACTTCCTTGTAGTGGAGAAAGGTTTGTCATATACAGTGATTCATACAAGAAGGGGTTGGGGTGTGTTCTTATGAAAAATGATATAGTGATAGCTTATGCCTCATGATAGTTGAAAATCCATGAGCAAAATTACCCAACTCCTGATTTGGAGTTAGCTGCGGTAATCTTTGCATTAATGATTTTGAGGCATTATCTTTATGGTGAAAGGTGTGATATTTATACTGATCATAAAAGTTTAAAGTATATTTTCACACAAAAGGAGATGAATATGCGCCAAAGAAGATGGTTGGAGTTGATTAAGGATTACGACTTCTCAATTCATTACCACCCAGAGAAAGCAAATAAGGTGGCAGACGCATTAAGTCGACAAGACCATGCTAGCTTATCCATGATGAGGATCACAAAAGATAAAATATTTATTAATTTACAATGGATGGATCTTGGAATTATAATGGAAGGGGAAAAATCTTATCTTTCTCAAATGAATGTTCAAACATCTATAAAAATGAAGATTAAAGTTGAATAGTGAGAAGATGTAGAGTTACAAAAGAAGGTGAGAAATTTTCCTGAATTCAACCTTGATTGTGATGGGATAATAATGTTCAGGAATCGGGTTTGTGTTCCTCCCATCCCAGAATTAAAGAAGGAGCTGCTGGATGAGGCTCATAGTTCTTAATTCTCTATTCATCCTGGAAGCATGAAGATGTATAGGGACCTGAAAGAGTACTTCTGGTGGGATGGCATGAACAGAGTTGTTGCTAAATATGTCTCTCGATGCTTGGTTTTTCAGCAAGTTAAAGCTGAGAGACAGAAGTCTAAGGGGTTGTTACAACCATTACCCATTCTTGAATTGAAATGGGAAAACATCACTATGGACTTTGTCACTGGACTTCCTAAAACATCCGAAGGAAATAATTCTATCTGGGTTATAGTTGATCGTCTTACAAAGTCTGCACACTTTATTGCTATTAGAGAGGATTTATCTCTGAATCAGCTTCCCAGGATATATGTAAAGGAAGTGGTATGATTGCATGGAGTACCAATTTCCATTATATCTGATCGGGATCTGAGGTTTTCCTCAAAGTTCAGAAGATTCTTTAGCATACTCTGGATACAGAGTTGAGTTTCAGCACTGCTTATCTTCCTCAGACAGACGGTCAGTCTGAAAGGAAAATTCAATCTCTAGAAGATATGTTGAGAGATTGCTCTATGGATTTAAAAGGTGGTTGGGATCAACACCTACCTTTGGTGGAATTTTCTTATAATAATAGCTTTCACTCCAGTATTCAGATGGATCCTTATGAATCTCTCTATGGAAAAAAATGCAGGACTCCAACTTAATGGGATGAAGTTCAGGAAAGAAAGCTATTAGGACCTGATCTTGTTGATGAGAAGGCAGAAAAGGTCAGATCTATTCAACAACACATAGAAGCAGCTCAGAGTTGACAAAAAAGTTATGTCGACAACCGAATAAAAGACCTAGAGTTTGAAGTGGGTGATAAAGTGTTCTTACAAATGTATCCTTGGAAGAGAGTAATGATATTTGGAAAGAAGGGAAAGCTGAGCCCTTGGTATATCGGTCCTTTCAAAATAATGGATCATGTTGGGATGGTAGTTTACCGATTGGAGCTTCCACCAAATCACTCTCAAGTTCATGATGTGTTCCATGTATCTCTCCTGAGAAAGTACATACCCGATCATTCACATGTACTCAGCTCAGAAGTTGTACCGTTGGAGCATGATCTTTCTTATGAAGAACAGCTGAAAGAGATTCTGGATCGTAGCGAAAAATTCCTACGGAATAAGACCACTCTCTTGGTGAATGTTTTATAGAGGAACCACCAATTATAAGAAGCTACATGGGAGCTTCAGGATATGATGAGGGAGATGTATCCTCATCTTTTTGTTACAATGTGACAAATTTCAAGGGAGAAATTCATTTTAAGGGGGGTAGAATGTAACACCAGAGATTTTTTTTTGTTTTTATGTTATATAAATCATCAAATAAATCTTTCACTACACTATCTTGGCTTGCTTAACACGCAACCACAACCTTCCTCGATAGCTTGCGTTGTACGCAATACCGAGTTTCACTAAACAACAATATGCTATTAAAATATTATTAAAACTAGCCGTTATGAATAGTAATACCCACTTTTTGAAATTTTATAAATTTTATCTCTCAAAATGGTCTTCATTTTTGGATTCGGAAAACCGAAATTAGCCTTGGGTGAAATTTTAGTATTTTTCTGAAAACTTTCAATTTTTGATGAATAGTGAAAACACTCGGTTACTATTTAAAAACAGACATTTTATTTAAATAATTATTTATTTTATTTAATTTTTTTAGGTCAAAATTGATACATAATACCTATATAAGTTCAAAGTAATTAATTGGAGTTGTTTTATAATAATTTTAGATATATAAAAATTTTATAGAACTTTTCACCGTCTTTACCCACCTCCTAGGAGAATTTGCAAATTCACATAAAACTTATTTGTACTGCTTCTGTGAGTGGAATTTATAAAATACTATAGATATGGTTAATATCGAGGACTAAAATGTGGTTCAATGAGATGAAACCAATTTTTGGTGAATAGTAACTTTTTACTTTTTTTACCACGGTTAAAAGTAAATAGGGTAATTAAGGGTAAAAATGATATTATTATTACCCTAACACTTGTTCTAATTCTATTGGATAAGTGTAATTCGACCAAAAATAACCTTATAAATAAAATATGACCATTTAGGCCCACTTGGATTAGATGAGGAAATTTAATATTATTTTATTTAAAGAATAGTTAAAATAGTTAAAATCAAAGTTTAATAAATAAATCATTTATAATATAGAGTTATAAATAAGATAAATTCTAATATAAATATTCATTATAAAGCTAAAAATAATTCCTACATAATGGTATTTATTTATAATTTTTAGACATTAAATAATTTAATTTATTAATGACACAATGATGATGCAGTAATTATCTTATTAATGAAATATTAACATAATTGATATTATAAATACTCAAATAAATGTAATTTGAAACATTTTATGAATTAAACTAATTTTATAGGTTAATATGACATATTATTATTATTAAAATTAACTTTTTTTTCTAATTAATCATGCTGTTATGATTTTCAAAAAAATCAATTACCAAATAGTGTCAAAATTGACATAAAATAGTTTCTAAAACAAATATTATATTATTAATTTTTATTTTATTCTTAAAAATCTAAGGTTCGGCCAAATGACTTAGATAAGGTTATATATTTTAATAATAAACAACTTGGGGATCATTTGGCTTGTAATAGTAGTTTTATTAACCTTATAGTGTAAGAAAACAAGAAGACACGGTAAAAGTAAACTTATTTAACATAAAGTTAAATCTAAATGATAAGGTTAAATTAGAAACCTAAACTTGTCTAAATTCTATTGGATGAGAGGATTAAAACCATCACCACCTTAGCTTATAAATAAATCAATTAGGAGCTATTAAAGACCGAATATAACGTTATAATAAAATAATTTTTTTATTTTTTCCAAAGGTGCCCCACTCCTCCCTTATAAAATGAACCTCCTCCCTCTCCTCCTCACACCACTGTTACCCTTCATTCTTGTCCAACCCCTTCCAATTTCTTTTCTCCACTTCCCTAGAAACATCATAGAGGTTCTGGTCTCCTTCAAAGACTATATTTAGTGCCCAAATAAGAGGTTAAGAAGAGGCGCTTCAAAGAAGAGGTAATGTCTGTTACCGATTCATTCAACTTCATTTCTTCTTCTACTTATTCTTCTTTAGTTGATTCATTATGAAGTAATAACATATGTATCACTAATATACTGATATATCATTATAAATATGAAACAAACCTATTTCACCTTCTATCCGTCCTACGGGAAATGAAATCACCGCGCGTGCGTACGTACGGAATACTGTCTCCACGTCGTGGTGTAATCTGTTTTCCACCACCACCTTACTTGGATGGGTATAATGTTGTATAGAATAACTATATATGATTATTTTAAAGTGATATTTATTCTGAAATTGTATACATACACTCCAATACAATTCAACGATCATGGGAACAATATCATCGCTCGTGCGTACATACGGAATACCGTCTCCACGATGTGATGTGACTTGTTCTACATGATCTTCATTGCATAATGGTTATATAAATGAATTGAATGAATAAATATTATATATATTACACTAATACCATTCTGTAAATGAGTCATCTATAACCTAAAAAGAATATTAAGAATTTATTCGACAAAACACGCATAAAAACAAAAAGTAATAAACACCTGAATAACAAGTAGCAGTGAAATATTAATAATAAGAAGCTAATAATATGACCATATATGATATCATAACAATGAATATGATTCTGTAATAATTCAATGACATTATTTAAATCATTATATTGGAGGTTCGTACATTTACGAAGCAAATCGGACCTAAGGTAAGGTAAAACCTCGCAATCTCAATTTTTATCCGAGATTGTTTATACTTCAGAATTTATTGGGGAATATTTATCATCCACATCCATGATTCCTCAATATGTAATATTATATATATCCTCCTACAATTTTTTAAATCCAATTTTAACCTTCGATGAGTTTTTAGTAAAAGATATTAAAGGAATCTTTTTTCATTTTTCATACGAGGTACTTCTTGACTTTTCCGACCAAAGTACGAGAAGAATGTTTATTTAACTTATATGGATTGAATGGATTTTTAGAACATTATTTCCATGAATCTTACTTTACAAGTTTCCATGTTTATATTTAATCAACTTATTTTAGTTTAAAATTAGATGACATGTTAAGAAAGGAAAATATTTTTGAAGTAGAAAGGATATTTTCTTCAAGAATGGAGTTCAAGTGTTTTATCAAAATTATTTTCCATCTATGATAATATTGGGTTCTATTTATATCACTATTTATACATTGTTTTGATTATGTTATGATGGAATTATTTTTATGATTTCCTTTTATATTATATGGATTGTGTTATGATGGAATGATGATTAAGAATCCCATTTTTATTACATGGGTTATGCTATGATGTGTGATTTATGATTTATGATTTTGTTCCACACATAAGAATGGTTTCATTATGAGATGGGTGGGACCTATATCTCCATCCAATGTACTGGGTAAATATTATATCTCATGAGATAGACATGGCTAGAACAACAGGTTAATCCGGTTCAGTGAAACAGGACTGAAACGAGGAGTGAGCTCAATTCAGAAATGGACTTTGTCCAATAAGATAGTCTTGGAAATGAGTCTTGATTACTAATAAATGATTCTCTATGATTATGTGTGTATGCCACAAAGTTTCAGGTTTTACGTTATGATTTTTGGGATTAAATTTCACTACAATGATTTATCCCACATTAAGAAATTATTATTTTTTTACAGGATAAGTTTTCCAAAATGTTATGTTCTTATGAATATGATGTGATTGATATTTATTTTGTTTACCCTTACTGAGCATTTGAGCTCACCCTTTTGTATGTTTTCTTTCCCCAGGTCAGGAAGAAGGTTATTAAGTTGTATATGCCAAAAGGGACTCTAGATATGATAAAATAAATGGGAGACAATGTAGTTGCTTTATGAACCAATTGTTTATGTTTCCCAGTTTCTAAAGACACTAAACCTATACGATCCTTTCATGGTTTTGTTATATGTTGTAATAAGTGTGCTTCAATTTTGAAGCAATAACAATTTATGTAAAGTATGGGTCGTTATAATTATTTATTCCTCTTCTTCCATTAGATGCCATTTATAAATAAAGGGATACACTAGAGTAGGGTATAAATCCTAATGTGTAATCTTAACCTAACAAAATAGTCAACATTAATTGAGATCCTATTCATGGATAATCCATTAATTAGAAAAATGGTTTCATTGAGGAATTATTTACATTTCAATCCTTAATAATGGATTGTAAAGAGAATATGAACTATCATAAGTATATATCCTGGTAGGGTCATAACCAAGAGTACCGTTAGGCCTATTTTTGTGTATTAGGTTACCACAGGTCAAGCTTGAAACTCCTTTTTGGAGCTTTTCCTTTTAGGTACATCTTTTCCAGAGCCACCTCTCCCTGCTTACATCCAGACATATATGTATTTGCTAGAAAGATTAACATAATTTATTACTTGCCAAAATACTAGGATGTTCTTGTATTTTTATCATAAAATAATACCATAGGTCTTTTTTCCCAACTATACCTTTCCTATTATAGTTTCCATGTTTTCTACTAAACTTCCTCTGATACCAACTGTAACACCCCGGCCCCTCTAGACCGAAGCCGGTGTAATACTTGTAATATTAGCATGTTTGGAAGGAATAAAAATCACAAAGGAATGATTATTTTAGTAGTATTGAATAATCTAGGTACAAAAATTTAACTCAAAATACATTGGATAAAGTAATAAAATACAGCACATAACAAAAACTAAAAACTGCAACCACAGGAACTCATTAAATCATCTCCTCTTCATCACCTATTGAAGGTAAACAATGAAAGGGGTGAGAAAAAATTCCCAGAAAGGGTTACCAATAGTGGAAGCTTGAATTCAATAATAAGTGAATCATAAACAATTTGACATAATCAATATGTCATGTGGAATAAATGAAAAACTCAAGCCATTAATAAACTGAGAATAAAACTGCATCCATAGATTTTGTCCGAGAGAAAACCTTATAGATAGTAATATTTGATAATTAACAATGAGAATTATTATTAATAAGATATCATGTATTTGGCACATGATACCATAATATCGAAAAAATGGTTTAATTCTGTGGGTGGAAACCAATCTGATATTTGGAAACAAACTAGAAGGGTTTATCGCCAACTGATTTTTATCATGAGACCTACTGATGCATCAAGGGGATATAGAGGGCCCCACCCACCACTTTATGTCCAAATAATTATTTACCTATAGATTCAACACAAGATAAATATGCATTTACATTATCTGTATAGAATAGAGGATATAGATTCATCAATATTTCCACAGTCAAAACAACATTCAAAATAAATATCATATGTAAAATGGTATACGAATTAGACAATAATCATAACCATGATATGAGAATATGTAAATTTAAATAAAATATAATTTCAATTGAATGTTGATATCAATTGGGAAGTAGGTACCCCAAATAAGAAAGAGTAGGTGAACAATACTGAACAAGTAACAAAGAAGTTAAAATTGAGACAAAGCTTGTTTCAATGTTGTAATCAATTGAGTCATATGACCAAAATTTAATAACCACCAAAATAATCACAGAATACCATGATTATAAATAGAATCTTGATAATATATATCAAATGGTAGTATGCCTATACCACATATAAGAAATAATAGGTCAAAAATGGAAATTCCCTAGAATTAAAAGTGAGATTAGAAAAACCCCTTACGAACATTTCGGCATGGTAACGAGTGTTATTGCAAGTTCTTTATGAGAGGTAAAGGGGTATAACATTATTTATATATCATAAGGGAAGTATGGGGGAGGTTAAAAAACATACCCCATCATTAGGTATTAAAAATAAAAGATCATAACATAGGGTAGATTCTTGAACAAAAGTGAGAGAGAGGATCCCTTACCTTATTCTTGAAGGTGTTTTTGATTGTTCTTAAGAACCTGAATAATCAAATTTATCTTGACTAATTAATAAGTCGAGAACCCCAAAAACTTTTAATTTATATTTTATAACCTTATTAGTTTAATTAATGTCTTTTTATATGGGTTTAAGAGATTCAATTTTATTTTTTTGGTATCACTTTCTTCATCGGTTTTTATGATCTGTTTACTTGTATTCATGAATGGTAGCTTGTTTGAAATGTAGTTAAACATATAGAATAGTAAATATACATTATTAGTGAAATTAAATTGATATTAATGATCTTATAATGATTCTTTTTATATACCATAAGGATGAATAATTCGACGAATTAATAAACGCATGGATTTAGCTTGGCGGTGTTGTGCACAATAAACTAGTTTTGTATTATTATTCCATATTACGAGTGTGTAAGGATTTGATAACATTAAAAAAGATAAAATAAATATTTTATGATCTTTTTATACCATTAAAAAAGTATCATGACTAGTATTGAATATTTTAATGCAAATTGGAAGCCCGACTTCGTTGAGTGTGATAAATTAACACATCTCGGACGATATTTGCATTTATTGTATAAATGTAGGGGGGAAAGAGAGATTATGATGAAATATTCCATTAGAATAATGAAAATATAATACATTTAAGGTAATGTAATTTTCATAGAATTTGGATGATGTGAGGTGAGAAGAGAGCAACGAAATAATAAAACTTGTAAAATAATTTGAAAGAAAATAGAAGAGAGGTTAACCTCTTGACTACTTCTCCTTGAGAAACTCCCTACGAACTTTATATGGACATTTTTTAGAGACCAGAAGATCTTGGACGTGGGGAGAGGGCTTGGGAAGAGTATTTGGAAGAATTTAGTCAAGGATTGATGCTTGAGTGGTGTGGAAGGAAAAGGGTATGAGGGGTGGTTTATATAGTTGAGGGGAGAGGGGATTTCTCTATATTATAATCATTGATTTATTATTTCTCCACAAGACAAGAAATAGAGAGTCTTAAATGACCAATAATAGTAATTTTATCATGTAAATCCGAATTAATTCATCTTACATCAACAAAACATCATACATGAATCTATAATTAGTGTATTTAGCTTATTTTGTTACTTATAGTATTTCACTATTCATAAAAAATTCATGTATTTCACAAAAATACAAAAAATTCACCCTAAACATTTTTTTGACGTGTTTAATACAAAAATGAAGTCCATTTTTCAAAAAAAAAATTAAATATGATTAATTAAATATTTAATTAAAATCATTATTTAGTCGTAAAATATAAACACTTAAATTATTCATCTTCATTTTTAAGGTGCTTAAATTTATTTATACATTCATCGGTCTGGATACAATTCATAAGAGTCATACTACTATTCATATGGGTATGTTACTATTAATAATGACAGGTTGCTATTTATAAGGGTATGTTACTATTCATTTTTTTTTGATTGTATCAAACTCTAAATATCATCCTAAACGCAACAGTGTATGTCAGATTTTCAAAATTCAAAATAAAAGTGGAAAATTTACATTTAATGTCTAGGCTATGACAATCTCTCAAATAACCAAGTTTTGTTTCAAATAAACTCAGTTCATTACGAAATATAGGCTATAAATCAGATGTATTTAAGAAAAAAATATCATAAAATGATTGGGGTGAGACAATATTTGGGGTATGTGGCTTCTCTCTCACTCTACTATTATGTAACTCATTGTATTGATCATTTTAATTTGTGTTTATGTTTTATTGGAAGTACCTAGTTGAATTAATTTAGGGAAACCCCCTATATTATGTAATATCAAAAGGGTTGGTTTTGAATGATGGTGTTTTTTTAAAAAAGTGTTTTATTGGAAATTTTACATAAAAGTATTGGAATGTGTTAATTTTCATGTGGGATGGTTGATGGGTCAAAGTACCGCTATTTATTAAATTTTATGAGAATATTATGGGAAGAAGTAAAACCATAAAATGGGTTCACCAATAGATATCTTGGTGAAAGGATGTCTCACCACTAATGAGGATAGGGAAGTCTATGGTTTCATGTATTGTGTGTGTCCATTGGTGTAGATTTTGGAATTATTATACCATATAATAAGAAACAGTTTTAAAATCATTGTATAATAATTTCATAGGATCATTTTTATAGATTTTATCCACTATTTAACTTCTTCATAACTATTTTATATAAATTTTTTGATGTATACTTGTCCTAATGGAATGAATTGAGAAGTATTTGGGGAATTCCTCCTGAGTTTTACCCACACTACTCTTGGTAAATTCGGTGAATTTTCATATGTTGTTAATCAAGAAATTGGTATGGTTCTTTTTTCATACTTCATTTGTAATTTTCCTAAGGTTTCTATCATATTTGGTAGATTTCGAGCTGTGGAGTGTCTACATATTAGTTTGTAGTGGTGCCATTTTGATTTCATATTCATATGTATTTGAGTATTTTCCTTGTAACATTACTTTATTTTCCATTGTTACATTGATATTTATTTTTTATTTTAATTTTACTGAGTTATGTGATTTATTTTTCATGTATCATACAGTTGGGTTTTATTATTGTCCTCTTATTTTACTAGGTTATATGTTCTTTAGGGAAAATATTCGCCCAATTGTTTACTAAACCCTTGGAATTTATTACTAGAATTTATTGTCTCTATGATGTCACCTAAGGCAAGAAAAACATACACCTCTTCTCAAGTAAATGAGTTGGGGTGAGATATTATAAAAATCATTTTTAGGGTTTGAAAAATAAGGTGAAGGACATGGGAAACTAGGGTACGATAGAAGGGAATAATTGGAAATGTATTCTTGTCATGACCCTCCCTACCAAGCAGAATTAAATTACAGCACTAACTAAACTATAAAAATGGGGATTAGTAGGATTTAGTATCCGATTCACCTTTGTGTCCTGGTTTGACCATTGAGATTACAATGAAACTAGGTCCCCACTAACCCTGACTACTTAGGTATCTCTCATGTTTTTTATGATTTATTTTTACCGATTTCAATTATTCTGGCATCTCTCTCGTTTCTTCTAAAAGTTTAATAATGTTTAAAAAATTAAAGTTTTTTATTTCATTAAAATATATCATATTTAATTTATTATCATGTTTCTTCATGGATCAACTAGGGGATACTACGCGGTATGTGAGCTTATACAATACATAAACATCTTGGGTGTATGCAAACATTGTTTTTTCTGTATCTAGTATAGTGAAGGCATTCCATAGAGGTGTAAGTGGATAATATTGTTAGTGGTTTTACTTTTGGAAGGAATTGATGGTGGTGGCATAGTGGGCATTGGACCTCATGTAATGAGTTAATTTTTATTTTGTTTTTACCCTCCCCTCTTGTTTATTTTGGATTTTTTTATAATTATAAATTTACACATGACGTGAACCTTGTATATTCCATTATTTTACCCTCCCCTCGTGTTTTACGCAATTATTTTAAAATTAATTTTTAATATTTTAGGAAATTTATTTTAGAAAATGAAATTAATTTTTTAAATCAATATGTCAAAATTATCTTAGAGTTTTTTTTAGAATTTTCTAAAATGATTAATTATTAGATTAATATTGAAAAATGCTTCTTTTTAATAAAAAAATTCTTTCTTTTAAATCATTTACATAGTTTTATTGTTACATAAAATAGTTTTAATAGTAAAATTAGTTCAATTATATTAATATTAATACAATTAATCTCATTTTAATTAATTTTTATGGAATTTATATATAAAAAATGTTTAAACTTAAGAAAACATTTTCATTTGAAAACTATTTTTTCATAACAATTGATGGATTGATTTTAAATTAAATTATTCTAGTTATATGAATTGAATTTTATAAAGTTAAATAAATATTTGGAATTAATATAATTAATATTATTTAATAAGTTCAACTTAATTTTTAGTCATAATGAATAATAAAAGTTGGAAAAATATGTTACCATGGTTCAGGTTAAAACAGGTTTTACCGGGGTGGGTAAGACTAAAATGATAAGGTTTAAAATTAACATAAAATATTTATTATTTCTATTATATATAAATATTTTGACCTTATATCATCCAATATTTGGTAATAGTCTATTTTTTATCCATTTAGTGTTAATAGGACACTAAATTATTTGATTATTTTAAAAATTCAAAGGGTTTCCTCTCCCCCCAATTAAAAAAGGACCCTCCCCCCTCTTATACACACTTCAAGTGCATTTTAGTTTATATAAGAATTTACCAAATCCATTAATTACATCCACCCCCATGAATAGTTTTCCCTGTTTTAATCTTATAACCATCATAGGATATATTTAGGTATAAACCAAAAGAGGTTGTTTGAAGAAGAGGATGTTTAAACACATCTGAAGGATGTTGGACATGAGGTAAGGGATTATAATATGACTCTTACATATATGAGAAACATTCCATATTCACCACTTTCTTATTTTATTTGGTTTATATAATACCCATGAATTTCTTTTAGGATGATTCTCATTAAAATTAAGGGGTATACATATCCATAATATGTTATTTCTTTCATGTAGCATATGATTCAAAAATTTAAACAATGGTAAGGGTTTTATGAGAAAATATCATTATTTTCTCGTATTATTTATTATTAAGTATTAGATAATTAAATTTCAGGATATACTACTAATGAAACTCATGAATATTTTATTAATTTGTTATTTTTTGTATATTAAATGTTTTTCCCTCATTTTCCTCCCTTTAAGAATTCAAGAGACCAAAAAATGTATTTGAAAAAATTGATTTATTATCTCCCTTTGGTTAAAAATTATTTTCCTTCCATATCAATATTTTTTAAAAAATCTGAAGAAAGATTTAGGTATTCTCTAATGATTTTTTAAAATCCTTTTTACCCATTTTTTATCATTTTACAAAACGGTTTAAAAGTAATATTCTTTTAATTTTCCAAAATTGGTTCTTTGACTTTTTATATAAAATGGTAAAGGAATAATTATTTTAATATGTGTGAAATTAATGTAATATCACACCGTTATGATCTCTAAATGATTTTTATATTACATTATTATTTTAAAAAGTTCCTTTAAATAAAAATATTTTTCTAAATATTTGTTAAATTTTAGTATTTAAAGTGATTTCAAGTAAAAAAATGATATCTTCCTCAAGAAATGTTCCAAGTCCTATTTAAAATAATTTAACATTTAATATGGAAACCATGAATGTTTTCTAATATTTATTGGGGATATTATTCAATTATACCATCCTTATACTTTCTTTGGATTTTTTTTGATCATGATGAAAATATTTTTATGAAATCCATATCTTTTCCCTTGGTTATGCTATGATGAAAATATGAAATCATTATGAAACCAATTTATTTTCCAAGAGTTATAGTATAATAAAGGATCATGTAACCAATTTCCTTTTAATGGGAAGTGATGTGATGAATATTTTATGATATTTTTGAAAACATATTTATGATTTTAATTCTGTGATAAGTGCTCCTAGAATTATATACTCCTCTAATTACATGGGTAAAGATGGATATCTCATGAGACAAACAAGACAAGAATGGGGAGTGAATCCAGTTTAGTAAGAAACTATATCCACTAGGATTGTATTAGGAATAATCCTTGACTAAAATGATGATTTTGGGATTAAACCCAATCAACTATGATATTGTTGGAAGTAACCATTGACTACTCGTGAAATTATGTTTATATTCTTTTGTTTATGCCACATATTTATTCATTAGGCCAATGGTATTCCCTCATGGATCATGTTATTAAATTACTTTTTGGTTCATGTCATAGGATATTATAATATGTATTCCATGAATTGTTATTATGATCCATGATATACATGGTATGGTTATCAAATAATATAACCATATTCCCATTCACATATTCTAATGTAATATTTAAGGGATCATTGATTTCATCCTTACGTAGACTTAATAATCATCTGGGATCACCATTTATTATGATTCCATTTCCCTAGGTCATGAAGAAAGTTATTATTTATGATATATTTAAAAAGTATTCTAGTTAACGACTTAGAATCAAGATGCTTAACATTAGCACATATAATGTAAGAAAGTGTAAAATTACATTTGAATTTTCAATTCATCTCTTTAGATTATAATAAAGGAAATTCATAACCTCATCTGCTTCATCTACATCAGGATCTCCATTCATTGAAGGATTCTTTATTTCCATTAATGATAACTCTTAATATCTCTCTATCTTCATATAGTAATTTTTATCTCTCCACATCTTATACTCAATTATATTAATATCAATACTATCCAATATAAAGTTCACAGGGAAATTACCATAAAGCACTAAGGCCCTCACATTGAAATGTGGATCTAGTATTATTAGGATCATTTTATGAATTTTTATATCCTCAAGATTTCTTCTGAGTCTACATTTGTATTTTACTAAAATATTTATTCAATCAATTAATTAATTGACTATATCATTCAATATCATCTTCTGGAATTCATATTTATTCCACAACAATTAAAATATTTTCTCTTGAACTTTAGAGTCATCTTTGTAAATGATAAGGATATTTTTCCTTATTTCATGATATGTTCTATATTTCTTAACATTTTTATAAAAAAATTCCCAATATTTCTGTAAGAAAATAATTGACTTGGAATCAACATTTAATTCCTTTCAATCCTTTTAATATAGGGATCCATTGTTCAAGATATTAGAAATCTCATGCATGTTATCTATAAAAATAACCAATCCTCTAAGTTAAATTAGTGTCAAATCCTATATTCCACCTTTTTAAACTGATGTATTTAAAGATAATGATTCGCATATGATTATAACTTATTTTCCATCACTTGTAAAAGAGAGAAAAATATATATTGAAACTTCAACTCGGATACCACTTGTTGGTCTGAAACAAGGTTGATACCTTGAGAAGGGGGTAAATCAATATATAATAATTTAAAATTAATCACTTAATAGTGATCATGTTCGTCACAACACAAACTTTTATATTCCTTTATTTTAATATTTTCTTGATCTTTGATATTTTGGAAGAGGTCTGAGTTGATACTTGAATTGAATTTTTTATTTTTTTGTTGATAAATGATGTTTTTGGGTTTAGAAGTAAGGGGAACATAGTTTGAGTATGGTTAAGGGAAACCATTTAGGAACCATTAAATTTGGTTATGTATTAGGATATGGTAATTCAACATGGTTGGAACACAATTTGGTAACCTAGTGTCCAGACCATGTGAGGTTCTCACATCCTCCAGTAGAGGTTGCTTGATTTATCATACATTGCAACTGACCCAAATTTTTAAAATCAAAAAATTTCAATTTATACCTCCTCTAAATTTATAACCATTCAATATTTACTCCCATTGGCTCATTTTTGGAACCCTAAAGGATACTCCAAGCCTCTCCCTTTGATATACCTCCCCCTGGGTGTCATCCTTCTAATCCAATGTGAGTTTCTAGGGTCTTGGCCTATTCTCCCGCCCTCATCTTCTCCTCTATTAGTTTCATGGATGCTTATTGGTGGATTTATCTTTTGGAAGAACCCCATGGATTTGGTATAATGATTGGTGGGTGTTTCATTAGATCTAGGGTGTGAGGATCATTCTTGGGAGCCTATTATTCATTCCCATGATGTTTGGTCACATCTGAACTCCCTTGAGGTAGGTTTTAATGTTGGATTCCTTTTAGATTCATTTAACTTTATGCAAGGATATTTTTAAATAATATATAAATTTGATTCACATGATTTGGGTATGATTTTTTATCTTATTATGGTGTTTTTGAGTTGGAAAAAAATGGATGTAAATGGTTTTAATGGGATTTTATTAAAAAATTTATAGAGATGTTCACATGTGGTGTTTAGTGAAATGTCTATTAGTTTTATTAAAATTACAATTTGGACTTTAAATTAAAATTTTATAATTTTACTAGTACTTAAACTTTTTTTTTATTAAATTGGTAGGATCATGATTTGGGGTTTTTATGTGGAATGTAGTGATTTTTATAGTATATTTTGTTGTGTTGGTTAGTGGATTGTGGTGTTTCCTTAAAAATGGTCTTGGTAATTTCATAGATATTAGTGGTGTGAAATTGGATGTGGGAACATAAATTTGTTCCCAAAGTATACATATGATGGACACGTAAATTATAATGGTCTTGGATAATCTTGTTCAAATTAAAATCCCGATTTCAAATCACATATCCCTCCTCTTTTTCTCTTCTCTTCAACATGTTGATGCATTATAAATATCCCCTTTATTCTCAAATGACCTGAAATTGGTTTCAAATTATGATTGAATGTTTTTCTCATTAGGTACTTCAAAATTAATTGGTTTCTAAATAGTATGAAATCCATTTTGGTACATTGAGATATTGTGTATGCTTCAACATGGTTTTGAAATAGTGTTGGAAATGGAATTTAATTTGGAACATTTAGAACAATTTCAATTGGTTCATATGAAAGTGATTTATTGGAAATGGTTTGGAATATTTTTATGATATTTTGGAGTATATAATATTGAAGGTCCAGTTGGGACCTTTTTTTTGTTTTGAAAATGAAATATGGTTTTGAAAGTAAAAATTCCAGATTGGAATCTCAGCATGGTTTGAGAAATTATTGGAAAGATTGTGTGATGTGACTGACTAGTTGGCACTTGATCATGTTTTTTTGTGAGGTGGGAACCCATATGGATGATTTCTCGATGCAGGTTAGTGCACATTTGGGTTCTGTGTTTGGGGTAGGAAAGTGTGGTGGCAGTGAGTAAGGTGAGTCACATGTGATAGGGCCTCATCCATTCACCATGTATCTTTACCATCTATTTCATGGGAATTTGTTAGATAGTTGACTGACCGTTTCATGTTTCCCCCAATTAGATGGGTGGATACCTTCTAGAATTAATAGGGCTTGGTGGGATGCATGGCTTGATTCGTCAATTTAGGGTGGCTAGTTGGTTATATACTACAGAGCTCCGCCATATGCTGACAGGTGAGACCAATCTCTGTATGTATAGGGATCACTCTAAGGATGGTTCATCAATTCCCATGGTTACTATCTATATTTACTTTTTTATATTCAATTTCACTTTTTTTATTTTTATACTACTTGTTTATTTTCAACATAGCTTGGTATAGTCTTGTTTGGATTTTGGTTTTGAAAATGGAAGTACTCCTTGAAAAATAGTGATATGGTGCATAGTGTTTCAAATAATGAAAAGAAGTGTTCTTCATTAAAATGGTAAAAATCATATTTTTATGTTTGTATTTAAAACTAACTATATGGACTATTTTTGTGATTTTTTTTGATTCTGTGTTTGTTACCCACTGAGCTATTAATCTCAAACCGTAAAAGTAGCATTTGATGTCGGTATACTCAATCTATTTCATTGGTTGAGATTCCTGGTACGAGTGCTCTTTGTTGGATAAGGTTTGGTCTTGTGTTTGGAGGTAACCAAGAGGTACATGGATATCATGGTTGTGTGGTCCAATTTTATTTTTCTATTTATTTTCAGTTTTTTGTTTTGTTCACCCATTATTGTGGACATATCTGTTTTTATAATTATCAAGATTTAGTTCTTATTTGTTCTTCCTATAATTCAATTTATTTAATTCTTCCTATTTTATTTTGATAAAATTTTCCCATTTGTAGTATCTTGATGGATGACATTAGTTACCAACCTATGGAGATTTGAAATGCTCTTCGGGGCATGTCTCAGACTAGTTCGGATGCCGAGATGGATGAAATCCAAAATTTGTTCATGAAAAAATGCTAGAAAAGGTATGTCCTTTGTAATATGGTTTTTTAGAAATATTGGATAATAGGATTGTAAGAGCTCGATAGGTAATTCATGGGTTGGTGCATGATCACCAATGCTCATGATGAGTCTAGAGTTTCCATGGGTGGTTCTGGAGTTGAGTCTTTTGATTCAGTCTCTCGTTGTGTGGATGGAGAATAACAATGGAAAAAAACTTGTGTTGTGAGATGAGATTTCTTGGAGTAGTGACCCATGTGGAGCCTAAGGGAATGGTCCTCAATTCTCCGCGTGGTTGGTATTTTCTTGGGTGATGGCCCACTATACATGTCACCAGGTCATGCATGACCACTAGTTACTAATTCTTGAAATTTTGAATTTGTTTTGTTTTTCTTTGTTCTTGGTTGATGGGAGTAAGCCTTTAAAATTAAAATGGTTTTTAAAATAGAAACAATATCTATATTTCCTTTTGAAATTGGAAAAATGGGTCATAATGAAAAAATTTAGGGACTAAAAATTTGGTAAATTCTACGGTTTTGATGATGAAATGGTATCTGTGACCCATATTATTACTTATGAATGATCGCATATGTTTTGGTGTGTGTGGAATGTGTGGGTTAGAACATATGCATGGATTCCATATGTGGAGTTGAAATGAACACATATGTGATGGGTCATAGGATTCCATGGCTGAGTGTTTGAAATTAATGATTCAAAAGGTTTTTCTTAAATGGATTTGAATGATTAAATGATTTTGGGAAATGGATTTGATTTAAAAATTGGGGTTTGGTACATGGAATTATTACCTTGTAAGAAGGATGTTATGAAAATTGAAATGGAAATAATATTTTTGGAAACTATATTTAGGTTGTGCCTGTATGTGTTTGGATTATGATCCATTTTTGGCTTGGGATATTCTTACTGATTGTGTTCCGGGTTGATGTAGATTTTGGTTTTGTATATTTTGTGTTATTCAAGGTATGCCACCTAGAAAGGTCCCCAATTTTTCTAATGAGTCGTGTCTAGTTTCAGATTTAGCTCAATTTTTGCATGTCAATCGTGGTGATCATGATCTGTTAGAGGTGGTAATGTGGATTGATGAATTTGATCACGTATTCAGATCATTGGGTACTCCTGAATTTGTTAGTGTTCGTGTTGTTCTGGGGTTTTTTCTGGTATATCATGGAATGAATGGGAGATGGTTTCCACACCATATATGCAGGTAGGTATGACATGGGAAGTGTTTAAGTCCATCTTTTTTTTATTTTATTATTCATGAGTAGGTAAAGATAAAGAAAATGGAAGAGCTTAAGAGTATTTAGTAAGGCCATCAGAAGTCGAAAGCCTGTGTTGAAGTCTTTAGAGATCTAGATTTCTTTTATCCAGAGGATGTTTTTTAGGACCTATTAAACGATTATATTTTAAATGTGATTATTTTTAAATGATCAAGAAGTGGGTAATCTCCTCCAAGGATCATCATTTTATGTAGTTAGTGGATGAAACGTTTTTAACTAAGTTGGTTTCCAGAGCACAGATAGTTGGTAATATAGTGTCTCTTGTTTATCATGAAGATTCCCCATTTGGTGAGGAGTGAATTCCATAAGAACCTATATTTTTGGAGTCTCCGTCAATAATTCTGGTCTCCGGTTGTTTCCCTCAGAATCCGGGGATGACCGCCTTGATGGGAGGTTCAAATGTTCTGATCGGTTTCTAACAGGTTTCTTCGTAGAACCGGAAACATCCAATGATTCCACATTCATTCAGACCTAATTTCCAAAGGTAGGTGATCATTAGTTTGTGGACTGATGAGGCTTAGGAATTTGCATTGGTCGAGAGGATGGGAGTTCGGACTCATCACACCTTTTTGAGGGAAATTATTGTCTACTCCGAGACTCTCTTTGTAGATTTAAGTTATGTTCATGAATCCTTATTACATTACCATGTATATAATGAGCTTTCCTTCAGATCTGACAACAAATGATTAAATATTTAAGAAATTTAAAAACTCTTTTGTATGTATTCGAGGTTCTTCATCGATAGAGAATCATCTGTATTTATTAGAGATTCTTGGTCAATGGTACCCTTAGACACATTTATACAGAATTCTCTTGGTCATTATGATGACCATGCTGGTTTTAAAGCCACTCAGTGGGGCACTTGAAGTTTATTGTCATTCAGAAGTACATGTATTATTTTATAGTTGGGATCGAACCCGTAGACGGGCTACCTACATTACCTTTGTTTAGAAAAGGAATCAGAACCCATGTAGTTCGAGTAAGGGAGTATGATGTTTATGATTGATGGCTCAAAGAAGAATTTCACAATTACCTTTACACTCAAAGCTTATGTGATTCACGATCGGTGTAAGAAACAAGAGGTATTGGTAAAAAAAGAAAATTGTGCCATGAAGTATGCAATCATAAGAAAAAATGTGGGGCTTATGTATGTATGGCTGCCCAGATAAATGAAGGTTAGGATTTACTTTAGGGAAGAAATCTAGGAACAGGGTCCATAAAGGTATATGTGCTTCAAGGAGATTTTGAATACTCTAACTTGGGGCTTACTCCTGAAAAGGAGGCCCAAATTAGGAGAAGACTTATGATTGGGTTTTACTCCTAAAAATGAATCCCAGATCAAAGGTAAATTAGGACTGGTTAAGAGAAATTAAGACTGGGGATTACTCCTGAAAAGGAGGCCCAGGTTAAGGGATTATGACTAGGGCTTATTCTTGAAAAGGAGGCCCAGGTTAAGGGATTATGAATGGGACTTACTCTTTAAAAGGAGGCCTAGGTTAAGGTATTATGACTGGGACTTACTCCTGAAAAGGGGGGCCCAGGTTAAGGATTAAGGTTTGGGGCTTACTCCTGAGGAGGATGCCCAAAATTAAGGGACTAGAGCATACTCATAAGGAGTATGCCCAGGTTAGGGGACTTGGGGCTTACTCCTAAATAGGATGCCCAGATTTGGGAACTTTAAGAATTAGGGCTTACTCCTAAGGAAAATGCACATATTTGAGACTGGGGCTTACTCCTAAAAAGGAAGCCCAGGTTAGGGGATCTAGGGCTTATTCCTAAGAGGATGCCCAAAAATTAAGGGACTTGGGGCTTAATCCTAAAGAGGATGGCCATATCTGAGACTTATGACTGGGGATTATTCCTGAAAAGGAGACCAAGGTTAAATATTCTCTCATCTTAAAGGATGAGGTTGAATGAACGAACTCTCAATCTTTAGTGACATAAAGATATGTAAATAACTAGGTTTTGAGAGATATTCTACATAATTCCTTTCCGATAAGGAAGTCAAATCAAGAAATCATGCCATAAATGGCTTTGAAGAGTGTCTTGAAGACTGAATCTTGAATAGGAATGGTGTAATGGCTTAAGAGGGGTAAAATGGGCAAGAAAGGAACCCAAAAAGGCAGGGGCGCGCAAGTCCTGGCAGGCGCGCAGGTACTGTGTGGGCGCGCAAGTCCTGGTCGCGCAGGTCCTGGTCGCGCAGATATTCCTACGCGACACATGGGGTACTTGCGCGACAGTTATCCAGCAGGATAATACTTGAGAGACTCTTTATTAAAGCCTTTAGAATCCTCTTGAGGTTCTTCCAGAAGAAGGGCACACAAGATCTATTGAATGAGTAAGGCGACGCGCAAGTGTGGTCCTTTTACCTTAAGGTCTGGCCACTCAGGCGTGCAAGTGTTGATGAGTTTCAAAACTTAGGCCTTCCTCCCCCTCATTAGGTCTTCCGTTATAGGTAAGAAATTACCTTAGAAGTGTTTCAGAAGCTTTTAGAAGAGACTAGGGCTCCGGGAGCTCAAATCTGAGTTTCTGGAAAAAATCTTCCCTGAATGGGGGGCCCATAGGGTCTATTTATAGAATGGAGAAGACCCCGGGCGGTTACCAGGTGGTTATCACTTAGGTCGCACAAGTCACTTGCACGACCATAAGGCGTCGCGCAAGTAGAATTGCACGACCACTAGGTGGCGCGCAAGTGTACGTGCACGACCATGAGGGAACTTGCGCGACCTATGGGAACTGTTCTCCTTGTTCATCCCTTTTTCAATTTTTGATGTTTCTTGAAAGGATGAATCACTTTGGACTAAGGCATTTCCCTTTTTTCAGTATTTAGATTCTGTGACGAAAGGAGCGTCAAAAAAATTCCCCCCTCAGAGTTGGATCTGGAGAAAATAGAGGATTTGACTCTGAGGAAATCGAGAACCTTTTAATAGCTAAATGTTACCTAAATCATAAAAAAATGTATGTTTAGTGAGCTGGGAACTTGACTTTTATTCAGAGTTCCCATGTATTTTGTGGGCAGTTTAAAGTCATGCACGTCGGACATACAATGGCTAATGGTTAAGGTCAAAATAGCTTTGAAAAAAATGGAATAGAATTGACTCAATTCCTTGGCAACTCATCTGAAAACATAGTTCCATTCTCAAGTATGAGGTAAAATATGTAAGCTATGAAGTAAGAATATTTGAATCTGAGGAATGATATAAAAAAGAGATCAAAGTCATTAGAAGAAGTAGTTCTCAAGAATGAAGTTACCATTATTTAACAAACCCATTAGGGGGTTGAATTATGCAGGGCCACCTAAGGGCATTGGCTGCATGGTTAAATAAAATAGTATCTTTTGGATATCAATTCTGTTATGTAGACTGTTTATGCAAGGCCACCTATGGGCACGTGCTGCATATTCAGGCAAAAGAACTCTCAGAAATTTACTTTCCTAGTGCTAAAAGCCAGTGAGAGTTTATGGATATTCAAATATTCCAAAGTATAGAGTTTGCTGTATGGAAGGAGGTACTTGAATAAGGAGAAGATATTTCCAAACAAGATTATCGAAGAACTGGATGAATATCACTTCTACGAAGGTCTGACCCAAACCTATGGAAGGAGAATATAAACCATAGACTTGAATAGTTTCAGATCATGAAAAAGGATATGGGACAAATATGTTAAGGATGGCTATTTTTGCGGATCCCTACATATTGTTATTTAAGGCAAATAAGGACAAAAGAGGCATTCTTCCCAAGAATGAAGTTACCACTATCCGACAAACCCATTAGGGGGTTGAATTATGCAGGTCCACCTAAGGGAATTGGATGCATAGTCAAATAATAGTATCTTTTGGCTAACAAGTCTGTTCTGTAGACTGTTTATGCAAGGCCGCCTATGGGCACGTGCTGCATAGTCAGGCAAAAGAACTCTCAGAAGTTTGACATTTTTGTGACTAGAAGTCATGAAAAGGGTTATGATGATCTGGAAATAATTAAGTTTAGGATTATGACACATAAATATGGGTATTTTTCAATGTATACAGAGATATAAAGATCAATACTAACCATAATCATGTTGTGGATGGGTCTTGAATTGAAATGTTGGACTTCACTACGTATCCCATAAGGATGAGAATCAAGCCATATGTAGTTCTCAAACCAAAATTTAACGTCATGTGGGACAAAAGGATTAGAGATCTTAGTTTAGGGTCATAGATCTTGGACCATTTTAAGAAATACACAGTGTGTGTTTTCATGGGGACTTTTCAGCCAAGGGACTGAAAGTGGAATTTGGGGTTAGGCCCAAAGACTTGGGGCTGGATTCGAGGGACACTCAAATGTTCCTACGTATCCCATAAGGATGGGAATCAAGCCCACGTAGTTCTACAAATACCCTTTGTAAAAATTTGGTTCGTACATATGAAGGGTGAAAGGGGACTTTAGTACAATGATGGTTTAACCCAAGATAAATGGTTTGGGCATTGACATGTATACATATAGTCTATGAGATGAAACATGATTAAAAAAAATCAATGTGAATAATGGTTCCCTCTCAGGTGAGGGTATCAAAGAATTTTGTAGTTTATTGTCATACTGGACAAAAGTGTTTTATAGTTTAACATTGTATAACAAGGACGAATGTGAACCAATGTAAAGATATTGATTCTAGGGGTAGTTTCACGAATCAACATCATATGATATGGAGGTGAACCGATGTGAAGAGATTGGTTTTGGGATTGAACTTTGGGAGGTTGCCTACATACCCAGCCTAGAAGGCAAGGATCAAAGTCCGTGTAGTTCAATTAAAGAATGAATTAATTATCAAGTTGTTCTTGGGGAAAATGACCATAAAAATAAAAAAATGATGTTAGGACTTACAGATGGTTAGCAGCCTAGAGAGAGTGTTATGGTTGAGGTTTTCTCTAAACTCACATGATCCATACTCGGTGTGAGAAACAAGAGGTAACAGAAACCTTAACGATGCATAGTTTAATGTCATGTAGGACATATAAAGGGACTATTCAGTTTAAAGTCTTGCAGTTAGGACTATTGGTGCTACACAGTTTAGTGTCATGTAGTAGGGACAAATTATAGTTTAATGTCATGTAAGACGTATCACAAACTTTCTGTACAGTTTAGCGTCATGTAGTTAGGACGATAGGAACAATAGAGTTTAACGTCATGTTGGACGAAAGGGGGGGGACTGTGCAGTTTAATGTCATGCAGTGAGAACAAAAGAGTGAACCATTTTATCGTCATGTTGGACGCATTGGGGATTTTTTTCACAGTTTAACGTCATGTTGGATGAAAAAGGGACTATATAGTTTAGCGTCATGTTGGACGAATGTGCGAATAGTTTAAGGTCATATGCATAGACCGTGGATGGTGCAGTTTAATGTCATGTTGGACGGTGGTGTAGTTTAAGGTCATACAGAACCTTTGATGATTATATAGTTTAACGTCTTTCCAGACGTAAGGGAATTTTATACAGTTTAGCATCAAGTAGTTAGGACGTCACAATTTAACGTCTTGGTGGACGTAAGGGACTTGCAAACAGTTTAGGGTCATATGCATGGACTTTTGATGATGCAGTTTAAGGTCATACAGGACCTAGTTGCAGTTTAAGGTCATACTAGACCATTTAGGGAACTTTTTTCACAGTTTAACATCGTGTGGGATGAGGTTTCAGTTTAAGGTCATACTGGACCATTGCTGTATAGTTTTAAGGTCATATAACAAGGATGAACTGGTGCCGCACAGTTTAGTGTCATGTTGCAGGGACATAGTACATTTTAATGTTATGTAGGACGTATTAAAGGACTTTCGTACAGTTTAGCATCATGTAGCTAAGACGATGAAGGTGACACAGTTTAATGTCATGTTAGACATATGTGAAAAATAGTTTAGGGTCACATGCTTGGACTGTTGCTGTATAGTTTAACGTCATATAGAAAGGAAGAACTGGTGCCGCATAGTTTAGTGTCATGTTGCAGGGACATAGTACAGTTTAATGTCATGTAGGAAATATTAAAGGAATTTTGTACAGTTTAGCATCATGTAGCAAGGACGAACTGGTGCCGCACAGTTTAGTGTCATGTTGCAGGGACATAGTACAGTTTAATGTCATGTAGGATGAAAGTACAAATAGTTTAAGGTCATATGTATGGACCGTTGCCGTATAGTTTAACATCATATATCAAAGACAAAAGAGGGACTTTGTATATTATACAAAATACTTCTTCAAAAAACTGGCATATGGATCCGTTAATTGAATCATATTTACAGAACCAATGATTAACTCTTCGTCTGATGAAGAATCTGCATGATTAGCCTGTTTAGGCTGTGCCGTTTGGTGGGGCGGTTCCCGTGGCTTTGACGTAGATGGCATGAAGTCCACCAAAGTCAAAGACAACTTAGTCTTTGACACTTACTCATCTTCTTCTGATTCTTTTTATTTCTTCAAATCATGTCATTTCTTTGAGTAATTTCTCTCTGACGAAGAGGGTTTTGCCGCAACATTCATGGTAGAAGACACAATTGGTTTCCTTAATTGTGTTCGCAAAATAGCATGAGTTCGATTGATTATATTTCTGACCATCCAATCATCATACTTTTGTGTATTTTTTCTTTTGACTTCCTTCCATTCATCTTCCTCCTCTGGAACTGTAGCAGTGACACATGATACTTGGGCTGAGGAGCCTTTCAATGTGACATGTCCCGAGTCGACCATCTTTTTCAGGAGGTCTTTGAAGACAAAACACTTTTGGATGGGATGCCCCAATATTTGATGAAAAGGGCAATAATTAGGACGATCTTCATCTCCTTTCTTTTTTGGCCTCTTGGGTATTGGCAATTGAACCAAATTGTTATCCAGAGCCGAAATGAAATAACCAGAAACTTGTTCATTTCGGAAAGAGTATGTTTTTCTCTTCAAATCCTCAAATTGTTTTCATCTTTGATTTTTTTGATCGTCTAGAAGAAAAGGCCTTTGTTGTTGGCGCTCAGAAGGTGGAGGCCTTAGAGAAGATGAATGTTTTGAGGTCGAAATAGGTACATGTGCTCGTTTAAGCATAATTGTAGCAGTTTCTGCTTTACCCATTCTACTTCCTGGAACTGATGGAATTACACAAGATTTAGCCTTAGCCTGTATATGGGAATCATCAATCTACTAAGCGATTAAAGTAAGGTCTTGAAACCCTCCTGTGTATTTCACAGGGATTAATGGCATGCATAATTTGTCACGCAGATTGGCCACACAGATTGGAAACAATTCTTCTTGAGGGATTTCTAAACTCAAGGAATATGGTAATACCTTCCATCATGTAATGAAATAAGATCATCTTTCATTCTCCCTTTTCTTACAGTTTGTAAGATCGAAAACTGTTGTCTTTGGAAAAGTTGAGCTAAACTGAAGGAGGAATTTTTGGCGAAGATCCTCCCATCCGGTAATTGACCGGGATTGCAAGCTTGTATACCAAACAAAAGATGGTCGTTGTATGGTTCGCACGAAGCATCTGAGTTTTACTACTTCTTGCTTCTCTGGAGTTCCCATCATAGGATCACAACAAGACACGCAATGCGTCAAATGTTGTTCTGGATCGCCTGATCCATTGAAAATAGGGAATATAGGGTTCCCTAAACTGGATGGAGGAGAAATTGAATCTACCCATTCAGGGTAAACTTTCTTTTCTGGTTGAACTTGAACACGCTTCCCTTCCATAGTTTCTAACCGCGCTGTTAATGACTCAATATTAGTTATTAACTTTTGAGAAACATCCCGTTGAACTTGGACTTGGGTAGGTGCAATGATTGGAGCTTGGACAGATGTGGTGATTGGCGCTGCAACTGATGGTAGCACTGCCAACTGTTGTTGCACTTGACCCATAGGATTAGACCTGTGAGGGTGTACTGATAGAGGAGGATATTCTTGATCCATCTTAGTAGCTGCAACAAATTGCTTTGGCTGACTGACTCCAGCATGCTTAAGAAGAAGACTACTCTGAAGTTGTTCTGCATTCAACCTTCTTAATTCCTTCATTTCTTCCTCCTTTTGTGCAAACCTCTCCTATAGTGAGAGTGATTGACCTTCTCCAGAGGAAGGATATGTAACCTAGTTCTTTCTCCTCCCTTTTTTGGATCCTTTTCGGAGAGGGGGAAGCGGGTTACTTGAAGGATTACTTAAGTTCTGAGTAATCCTTTGACTTCGTGTACACACACCTTCTTCATTTGTGTTGGTGCATACATCTTCTTGAGTATCAACCTCTTCATCTGAGTACCCTGAGTGAGCCTCATCTGGTGGATCAACAACAATGGCATTGATGACATTAATCAATACATAACTCATTGCATCCCTTCTATTAGTATTTCTGTGATATTTTCTTCTTCCATGTCTTTGATGAGACATTGCCTTTTGTTGATTCAATCCCTCAGGAACTTCTTGATGACCCGTAATTTGGAGGGAATCTCCTGATAATTTGGTTCTTCGTTCCTCTTGAGGTTTCTTCCCCAATCGAGAAAATACCGACTTTCTCTGAGGAGGGGATTGATGATTTGAAAAAGTCCCCAGGCCAGTGGACTGGGGCTGTTCCTGTTGTTCTCGCCCGACTCCATGGAACCTATTTGTTAATTCCGAGGGTTTTTTTTAAAAGAGTCCCCAGTCTGGAGAGCTGGGGTGGTTCTTGACATTCTATGTCTGAGACATTCTTGAAAGTCCTCCTGCTCTTGCGAACCTTAGTCCGGAAATTAGTTGGATGCATTAATATGTATCCTCTTTTATCACCCGGTTCAAAAGACCGTTGGATGATTTCCGATACTTCTGTCATTTGGTGACGTGCTTGCTAAAAACGAGAGGCATGTTCGATATTATCGTTTTCTTGATGGAAGAGTAATTCCAAAAATTGTTCTCTGTATTCTTGATTTTGAGAGGAACTAGTTGAAGCTTGTTCTTGTGTAAGATTTTGATTACAAACAAAGCCCATTGACTATGGCTGGCCATGGGAAATAACATTGCATGAGACCATTTTCGGCAGGCTTTGCTGACTAGAGAGCACAGTGAAATGCAGTGCTCCATGAACACCCCATCCTATGACACGAATACCAGATGGGGAATTGGAAATTAACTGACGCAATCTTCTTAGTGCGCCAAAGCATGAACATTGAAGGGATCTCTACTGCTTTTCAGCCTTCGGATATCGAGAGACTGATAGAGATTCCAAATCAATCTGACGTTGTAACCCTTCTATTATCTTAAGATGATTTTCATATTCATCATAAGATAATACTTTATTTTTCAACTGACAAAGAGTTTTCCATATGTTGAGACGAATATCATGAATTTCATCTTCCGTCAACATTTCTGGAATATTATACTGAGAGTCATCCAGAGGCCAAAACATAACTGTCACCTCACCTTTCACCAGTTGTTTTCTCATGTTTAGTATTTCCTCTTTATCATTTGATGAAGATTCTTCTACCTGATTTGACCAGAGTTTTTGTTTCCTTGTTGCTTCATTGGATTCAACATGATTGGAAGAGAAATCATTGATCAAACTAGAAGATGCATGACTTAGGGGTGGTTCGGAGAATGACCTACACCCTGGGATATCATCTGATTGAGAATGTATTTCACCTTCTAGCGATGAAGCTTCAGACATGGCTGGTTTCACATTTTCAAGTTCCTCAAGATAAGAGGGCTTTCTCAGCACTACATTGTCCACTAGAGTATTTTTCGGGCAATGTGCATCACTACTACAGAGAGGACTTTTGTAGAGAAATTCATCATCATGGGGAGGACCACCATAATGGGTTACATCAAAAGATGAGATCTCTTTCTCCTTGGTCTTCTGACCACACAGAGGGTTCTTGTGGATCTCATCTGAAGTTGAATCTTTGAGATCGACCGAATTGTCATGAAGCAAGCCTTCATGAGGAAGTGTCTATTGAAGACCTTCGGAATTAATGTTCCCACTATTGGGAACTGAGGGAGTAGAATCTTGAATTCCAACAGATAATTTCCTGAGGGCTTCAAGAACTCCAGCATCGAGCAAGGCCTTGTTACAGATTGGCACTTGATCTCTTGACTGTACTGGGTAGGTCTTTTTCTTAGACGCCTTCTTACTCGCCTTGGAAACCACTTGTTGACGAATGTGGATACTCCCAGTAGGTGTATGTGCCTGATTAGGAAAGATGTCCAGGTTAGGTTGACGATCTCCTCTCAAATCAGGTGTATGTGCCTGACTTGGTTGTCCATATGATATGGGGGAGTATGCCCCATAACCATCTTGGACTGGAACACATGTGTGTGTCTGTTCTGGAGTGAATTTTTGATGTATCACTCCACTGGTAGGGATATATTTATGTTTCTTTCCCTAAGATGTTGCTGAAGTTGTTATAATATCCTGGAAGGCATCCAGAATATGAGCAGGGATTTTCTTCTGCTCTTTCACCATTGATAAAATATGCTTGGTGACTTCAGCTACCGGAACGGGAATATATGTCCATTCTGGGCATGGAGCAGGTGTATGTGCATGCTCATGTCCTCCTTTTCCTGTCAGTGAATCCTGAAAGTACTCAAGTGTGGGGGCAGAGAGTTGAGTCCAGCTCCTATTTGTTGTCGGGGCTTTCCGACTAACTTCTACGAATGATACCAAGCGAGGCTGTTAGTAGGATTGATTAATACTAGAAGGTGTATGTGCCTGCTAATTACACTTCACCAAATGTGGTTGACGAGAACCGTCATATGTAGTCAGACGAGTCTGCTGACTAGCTGATGGTGTATAAACAGGTGTATGTTCCTGCCTATAGTACTCCACCAGAATTGCCTGGCGGGATTGGCGTGATGCTTCCAGACGAGTCTGCTGGACATCAGAATTAAAACGGGCAGGTGTATGTGCCTGCTCGTTGCTTTCCACCAAGTTAGGTTGGTGGAATTCTCCGGAGATGGCAGAGATGAGAACCTACTCACTGTTGACCGGATTCCGCCTCAGGTGGTTCGTCTTGCTTTCTCGGGTTCAAGGAACCTGAGCCGAACTCCTGGAGTCGGTACCCTCATCATGTTGAGGGAGCACTACCGCATGAGTCTGGTGGAGATTGTTGGTGGGAGACCTCAGGAAGGACTCCTGTCTGTTTGAATTAAGGTCCCGAGGGACCTGCTCATTCACCTCCCTAGAATAAAGGAGTGAATGGTGATTGTGTTCTGGGGATAACGACCCGAACGGTTGGAGACGATAGTCAGCACCGCCTGCTTCTTGATCACTGGTCGTCGTTGTCCGGACGACCGATGTGAGTTATTTACTTGGAGGGCTTGTCGGGCAGCCTCCAGAGTTGGGATGGTACCGTGTTGACGGTACTCCTTAACCAGTGTGTTTGATACCCAGCGTTGAAGACTCTGAGTAGGTGATATCGTCCTAAGAGCGGACGACGATCCAACAGGAGTAGTAGCAGTGGCATTTGCAGTATCAGTATTCACAGGTGTGAATTTGAGGGCGGCCATTATGGAAATGCAAGTGATCTTGGAAAAGAGTGCCTGTTTGATATAACAGACGTAATCAAGATAAATTCAGCTACTACGTCTTTTGGATGAGCATATATGTTATTGACTGTCTTGTTGCCCCCCCCATTGAGTTTAAATAGGGGCCTAACAAATATGTAAAACATCATTTTTAATTTGGTTAAGGATTCACGTCGGGTTCACCAGTTTTTTGTTTCCCTCGGAATCCGGGGATGGCCGCCTTGATGGGTGGTTCAAGCGTTCCGATTGGTTTCTAACAGGTTTCTTCGTAGAACTAGAAACATCCAATGATTCCACATCCATTCGGACCTACATTCCAAAGTTAGGTGCTCATTAGTTTATCTACTGATGAGGCTTAGGAATTTTCATTGGTCGAGAGGATGAGAGGTCGGACTCATCACACCTTTTGAGTGGAATTATTGTCTACTCCGGGACTCTCTTTGTAGATTTAAGTTATGTTCGTGAATCCTTATTACATTACCAAGTATAAAATGATCTTTCCTTCAGATCTGACAATCAATTATTAAATATGTAAGAAATTTATAGAATCTTTTGTATGTATTCGAGGTTCTTCATCGATAGAGAATCATCGGTATTTATTAGAGATTCTTGGTCAATGGTACCCTTCGACACATTTATACAGAATTCTCGTGGTCATTATGATGACCATGATGGTTTTAAAGCCACTCAGTGGGGAACTTGAAGTTTATTTTCATTTAGAAGGACATGGATTATTTTAGAGTTGGGATCAAACCCATAGAAGGGCTACCTGCATATCCTTTATTTAGAAAAGGAATCAGAACCCACATAGTTCGAGTAAGGGAGTATGATGTTTATGATTGATGGCTCCAAGAAGAATGTCACAATTACCTTTACACTCTAAGCTTACGTGAGTCATACTTGGTGTAAGAAACAAGAGGTACTGGTAAAAAAAAGACAATTGTGCCATGAAAGATGCAATCATAAGAAATAATGTGGGGCTTATGTATGTATGGCTGCCCAGATAAATGAAGGTTAGGATTTACATTAGGGAAGAAATCGAGGAACAGGGTCCATAAAGGTATATGTGCTTCATGGAGATTTTGAATACTCTAACTTGGGGCTTACTCCTTAAAAGGAGGCCCAAATTAGAAGAATACTTATGATTGGGTTTTACTCCTAAAATGGAATCCCAGATCAAAGGTAAATTAGGGCTGGTTAAGAGAAATTAAGACTGGGGCTTACTCCTGAAAAGGAGGCCCAGGTTAAGGGATAATGACTGGGGCTTATTCTTGAAATGGAGGTCCAGGTTAAGGGATTATGTCTGGGAGTTACTCCTGAAAAGGAGGCCTAGGTTAAGGGATTATGACTGGGACTTACTCCTGAAAAGGAGGCCCATGTTAAGTGATTATAACTGGGACTTACTCCTGAAAAGGAGGCCCAGGTTAAGGATTAAGGTTTGGGGCTTACTCCTGAGGAGGATGCCCAGAATTAAGGGACTGGGGCTTACTCCTAAGGAGGATGCACAGGTTAGGGGACTTGGGGCTTAATCCTAAAGAGGATGCCCAGATTTGGTAACTTTAAGAATCGGGGCTTACTCCTAAGGAAGATTCCCATATTTGGGACTGGGGATTACTCCTAAAAAGGAAGACCAGGTTAGGGGATCTGGGGCTTACTCCTAAGAGGATGCCAAAAAATTAAGGGACTTGGGGCTTACTCCGAAAGAGGATGCCCATATTTGAGACTTATGACTGGGGATTATTCCTGAAAAGGAGACCCTGGTTAAGGATTCTATCATCTTAAAAGATGAGGTTGAATGAACGAACTCTCAATATTTAGTTACATAAAGATATGTAAATCACAAGGTTTTGAGAGATATTCTACAGAATTCCTTTCAGAAAAGGAAGTAAAATCAAGAAATCATGCCATAAATGGATTTGAAGAGTGTCTTGAAGACTGAATCTTTAATAGGAAAGGTGTAATGGATTAAGAGGGGTAAAATGGGCAAGAAAGGAAACCAAAAAGGAAGGGGCGCGCAAGTCCTGGAAGGCGCGCAGGTACTGCGTGGGCGCGCAAGTCCTGGTCGCGTAGGTCCTGGTCGCACAGATATGCCTGAACGACACATGGTGTACTTGCATGATGGTTAACCAACATGGTAATACTTGAGAGAATCTTCATTAAATCCTTTATAATCCTCTTGAGGTTCTTCCAGAAGAAGGGTGCGCAAGATCTATTCAAGGAGTAAGGCGGCGCACAAGTGTGGTCCTTTTCCCTTAAGGGCTGGCCACTCAGGCGCGCAAGTGTTGATGAGTTTCAACACTTAGGACTTCCTCCCCCTATTTATATCTTCCGTTCTTGGTAAGAAATTACCTTAGAAGTGTTTCAGAAGCTTTGAGAAGAGACTAGGGCACCAGGAGCTCAAATCTGAGTTTCTGGAAAAAAACCTCCCCAAATGGGGGGCCCACAGGGTCTATTTATAGGCAGGAGAAGACCCCGGGCGGTTATCACATAGGTCATGCACGTCACTTGCGCGACCATAAGGCATCGCACAAGTAGACTTGGATGACCACTAGGCGGCGCACAAGTGTACTTGTGCGACCATGAGGGAACTTGCGAAACCTATGGGAAATGTTATCCTTGTTCATCCCTTTGTCTATTTTTGATGTTTCTTCAAAGGATGAATCACTTTGGACTAAGGTGTTTCCCTTTTTCAGTCTTTAGATTCTGTGATGAAAGGAGCGTCAACACCAGTTCATCAGACCATTTTCTTGGGTTCCACCATAGTTTTTGGTCCATGATTTTGAAGCCGTCTTGTCACATCCACTGAAGACATGACATCATTGTGGTCATTTTGGTTATATAGATAATTTTTTTAGTAAGTGTTCTTTGAATAATAAGTCACAATTGAAAGATTCTTTCATTGAGGTATTTGATGCTTCAGTCATTAGGTCTCCAGCCATATGGATCAGAGTGAAGCTTGCGCATAGTCAGGGGTCACCTAGGATGTGAAAAAACTTGACCTAGCTATTTTCTCCCATTTTTAGGTAGAGACATTTAATGTTTTATTATTATAGTTATTTTTTGAAAGTTCATTTTTTCATTTTACAGTATGATGAACTCCTTCTTTCGTAGTCTGAGTGGATGTGTTTATATGAATTTTGAATCATTAATTCTTCTTTGAGTTTGTCTATCATTTATGTAGATCGATATCGGTTTGAGATTTTAGATATGTTAGTTTTGTGGATGATTTTGTTTTGTGGAATTGGGGGATGGTGGTTCTGGGTTCGTTGACTAAGTTCATGTTCTCATCATGGGTTCATCCCCTTGTGTTGGGGGTTTTTGGAATGTGTGGAATTTTTTTTATTTTGGTAGCAGTTTTGTCTAAATTGTGAAAGGAATACGAGTAAGATTATTTTGACAGTTCTAGGTCATGATGATGGTGTTTCTAGGTTAATATGGAGAAGTTTGGGTTAGCTTGTGTTGTGAGTTCCCAGTTTTCTTGGTCGTTCTAGTTATATCATTTTGGTAGGGAGAACCCTCTCATGTTCTCTCCTCATTCATGTGTTGTTGTTTCTCCTTGATCGGTATGCTCTGACTTTTTGAGTGAAATGTCACCCTGAGGTTCATGGTTTATTTTGATTTCATTAGGAATAGATTCATGTTTTGTCTATCTTTTTACTGGGTGACTTTTTAGGGGCAGAAATTTTTTACGGTGGGGGAAATTGTGCCACCTCGACAATTGATATTCCTTTATTTTTGTTCCTTTATAGATCTTGGATCTTTTGATCGAGGTCTAGGTTGATACCTACTTTGATTTTTTGAGTTTTCAGTTATGAAATGATTTTTTTTGGGTTATAAGAAAGAGGATTATGGATTGAGCATGGTTAAGGGAACCCATGGAGATTGGCCAATGTAAATGTGAGACCTATGTTTGGTGTCTAGTAATGAGGAACACGGGTTGCATACGGTTTTTAAAACTATGTGGAAACCTTGCAGTTTGGTTCTGGATACAGACTGAAGTGTTCAAGATGGTTTTCAAACGGTTTGGTAACCATGTGTCTAGTCGGTGTGATGTTGCACCTTCCTCCGTTAGAGGGCACATGGTGAGTGCATGTTATGTTAAACTACATGGCCAAACCATAAGATTGACCCATATTTTTAAATTCATAACATTTCAATTTATCCCACCCCACATTTTAGACCCTGTTAATATTTCCTCCCCTCATGTTGTTTTTGGAACATGAAGGGAGCCTCAATGCCTCTCCCTTTGATTCCCCTCCCCTTGGGTGATACTTCTTCGAATCTAAGGTGTGTTTCTAGGGTTTTCCCTCTTTTCCCTTCCCTATTTTTCTCATATCTTAGTTTCATGGCCCTTTTTAGTGTGTTTATCTTCTGGATGAACCCTAGGGATTATAGTGGATTATTTGTTGGTGTTTCATTAGATCTAGTGTGTGTTGATCATTCTTAGGGGCCTATTCTTACTTCCCTTGATGTTTTGTCACATGTTCACATCATTGGGGTATGTGTTTCTATCGGGTTACTTTCTAATTCATTCCATTTGATGGTTGGGTAGTTTTCAATAATATTTAAATGTGCTTCGCATTCTTGTGGTGTGATTTTTTATCATAGTATGGTGTTTTTTGTGATGGAAGATGTTGATGGAAATGGTGTCAAATGTTTTTCTGTAAAAATGATATCTAGTTATGCACATAAGGTGTTTGATGAAATGTCTATTAGTTTTCATAAATTTTCAATTGAACCTATCATGTAAAATTAGGTGATTTTAGTGGTGCTTACCCTTATTTATGTTTCATTAAATTAGGCAGATCGTTATTTGGGTTCTATATATAAAACATGGTGAATTATTTAGTATAGTTTTTTGTGTATGATGGAGGCATGCTGTGTTTCTTTAAAACATGGTTTTGGGTAATTTCATGGATATTTTAGGTGTTCTATTAGATTTGGTCACATCCATGTGTGGCCAGAGTGCACCCATGTATGGGAAAACAAATGATAATGGTCTTGAATAAATTTTTTTAAATTAAAAACTCTGATTTCAAAACACTTATCCATCCTCCTTCTGTCTTCTCTTAAAATTCGTGATGCTTTGAAAATGGCCCCTTGGTTATCAAATTACATGAAAGTGGTTTCAAATTATGTTTTAATGTTTTTCCCATTTAGTAAATTGAAAGGCTGTTGGATTCTAAATTGTATAAAAGATCATTTGGCACTTTTAGATATTTTTTATGTTTCAACTTGGTTTTGAAATGGTGTTGGAAATAGAATTAGATTTAAAATGATAAGGCCTTTTTGTAATTGTGCATATGAATGTGATGTTTTTGAAATGTCCTAGAATATGTTTTCAAGACATTTTAATTGAAATTATTGAAGTCTCATTTAGAACCTTTTGTTTACAAATTCTTGGTTGGAATATTACCATGTTTTGTGAATTGATTTGAAATATCATGTTATCTGATGGACTGGTCATAACTTTATCAAGGTTTGTTGTGACATAGGCACCCCTGTTGATGATTTCCTAATGTGGTTTGGCACTTAGGTGGTGTTAGTGTTTGTGTTTGACATGCCATGTGGTGAAAAGCAAGGTGAGTCATGTATGCATGGGCCTCCACCTTTCACCAAGTATCGTTACCATGGCTTTCCTAAGAGTCTTTTATAGGTTTGAGTGACGATTTCTTATTGACCCTGAATTACAAAGGTTGATACACCCATTTACTAGATAGTATATGATTGGAGGATCTAATATATTTGTCACTTTAGGGTGTCTAGTTGGTTATAGACTATAATGTTGAACCATATGTCAGAAGTTGAGACTGATCTTAGTATGTCTGGGGATTTCTCTAAGGATGTTTGGTAAATGACCATGGATACTATTTGTATTTTATTTTTTATATTCAATTTCACTTTGTTTATTGTTATAATTTTTTTTATTTTCAACATAGCTTTGTATAGTCTGGTTTGGATATTGGTTTTGAAAATGTTAATCCTCTTTGTAAACATGTAAAGTTGTGTGTTGAGTTTTAAAAAGGAAAATTAATGTTTTTTATTAAAATGAGAAAATACCTATTTTCATGATTGTATTCCAAACTACCATATATAAACAATTTTTGGGAAAGAAAATTTATAGGTTTTATTGTGGTTTCCTAATATGTTGTTATGCTCATACCCTACTTGTACCATTTGGTATCGGTAGCCCCTATTTTTTTGCAAGATCAAATTCCTAGTTTGAGTGGTTGTTGTTAGAGAAGGGTTAATATTGTGGTTAAAAGTGACCAATAGGTCACATTGATATCATGTTACCATGGTATAACTTTATTTTTGTATTTTGTTTTAGTTTTCCACTTTGTACAGTATTTTTTGTGGTGGGATCTATTTGTATAATTATTGAGATTCAGTTTTTATTGGTTTTTATACTTGTACATTTTATTTATTTTATCCTATGTTTTTGGGATAAAATCATTCCACTTTTACTATTTTGTTTATTGAAACTAGTTTCCATCCCATGGGGATCGGGAACGCCCTTTGGGCTATCTCTCTAATTGAGTCGAATGTCGGGTTTGATGAAATCTTGGATTGGTTTTTGATATTATTAACGTTGAATAGGTAAATATCTTTATTCCACTCAGTCAATTAAATCAATCAATAAATAAATTATAGGAATTTTGGATTTTAATTGGTTAACCCAAATGGTATAATCAAATTAGTATTCCAAATATTGTGCCTAAGAACCTAGAACAATAAATATCACTACTTTGTTACTAGAACAAAGTGGTTGTATTGGTCATTTGAGTATAAAACCCTCACTTGATAAAACCCCATTTCTCTCATATTCATATGTAATGCACTGATCCATTAAGATTTTCTACATTGATCATTCTTAACTGGATCATAAGATAATGCCAATGATGGTGTATTTATGATCTCCTCTTTCTTCCACTTTACGAACTATAAATATTTTTCAATGAGATAGTCTCCAAGATTACCTCCTACTTCTTTTCTATCATTTTATCACCCCTTTAAATAATCTACTATATTTTTATATGTTTTTTATTTATTTTTCAATGTTCCAACTTTTTCTAAAACTACTACACAATGTTTTTATAATCATTATAGGAATTACTCATTAATATAATATTTTGGGATAATTATCTCTTACATAATCCTCTGAGATCATGATAGGTTGTCCACATATGTTAATGTGGATATTATTTTCAAATTAACCTAATTAAATCCTTTGAAGTCCATATCGTTTCAATAATTTTAATTCCCAGTTGTAAATGTAATACATTATAACCCTACCATGGAACCCTTTAATAAGACTTAGAGTGTCTTGACTCTAGAGTTTCTATATCAGGAACATTAATCTATTTTATGGTGACCATCCAAAGTCCATATCCAAAAAAATATAATAAATCCCCGATTTTAATTCACCCCCAATATCACCATGATTCTCTCAAAATCCATAGATCTCAAGGATATATGTAGTTCAAGATCTTTTTCTATGACATTGATAACTAGTTAACTATGGATAGTTATAGTATGGATATCTCATGTGGTAAGGATCTATTTAAATTGGCAGATCCAAATAAATTCCTCCAAATTTCATCTATTTCCTAGAAAATATCCTCATCAAATAAGAATCTAGATTCCAAAACCATTATTACCTACATATTATGACTTTGTGTCTCATCAACCCCATCATTGTTTAGGGGTCTAAAAATTATAAGAGACAAAGAAAATCAACTCAAACCTATACCGTGTGGAAAGTTACTCCATGAAAAACTACCCCATTGTAGTATACAAACAATGAAGAAATAACCACTAAAACATGAAATTAAATATTTTATAGTTTTGTCATATTTTTCAATGTGCATACCTAGAATATAGTAGAGAATCCAAACATCACCAACCAAATCACATGATGCAACCTATATTTTTTTGGTGTGGTTTCTATTTGGTAGAAAAACATATTAAACTAATTATAAACTTAATCTACCCCCTTCATGAGAGTGGTTTTTCCTTTAGTATGATTCCAAACATTCATATCAATAAATTTTCAACAAAAACATCCTAAAAACACAAAATTTATTTTTTATGGACCCAGTTATCATAGGTTAGTATTCATTTTGTAGTACACTTACCTTTATCTCCTTAGATAGATAATTTTGTTGAAATCATGTTTTCTATGGTGAATTTCAAATCATATTAGGATAAATACTTCATTGAATAAAATTAACTAATTCATCTAACATACATAACCACAGTGTAACCAACTTAAATGCGATGCGATCTATGTTGATTGAGACTATTCAATTTCTATGTAGGAATAACTCAAGTTTTCTTCCCTATAAATCCATGTAATGTCTGCTATATGTGACATTAAAATGATCTATTTGTTATGTGCTCTTCTTTTCCACAATGTTATGTTTCCTCTATAATAAAACATCATTCCTTTCATTAATATTCATACACATTCTACTCTAAATTTATTTTAGCACTTTTATGAGAATTTATTTGTGGAATACAATATGTAATCATTCAAAAAAAAAAACAAATAAATTATTCTCAAGAAAAAATTCATAGCATGTATTTAATAAAAAGGCCATATAAAAACCATACTAAAGGATATAATTTTGATTTTGTGATAACTGCATCCCTTTGTATAAAATCAATTCCATAATGACCATGTCTCAATTAATATCAGATCATCTTAGTTCCTCCTTTACCAATTCTGTATCATGAGGGTTTTTTCAGATTTAATATCTCAAAGGGATATTCAATCTTAAATTTTGTATTTATTGGAAAATCTAACTACAAACACCTCAATCTCCCATGGATTTGGAATAATTCTTATCTCATATACCCTCTTTATGATTATCTAAAAATATTACAAGAGAATCTCCTCCTTTTTAAGAAAATCGCCTTATATATTCTCTTCCATTATTTATAAATAAAGCTAAATGAAAGAGAGATAATATTCTTTAAATACATATATGAATTTTAGGAAGTATTTTTGTAGAGGTTTTATTTTTTCCTTGTAAGACTTTGAAATATTTCTAGGAATATTTTTGAGGTAAGGTGTAGAGACGACATGTGATTCCAAGGCCCAATGAGCCCTTAATTATTTTTATAAAAATATTATATATTTTTTATATCACAGACATGTATTATTTCAGAAATAATGGAATATACCATGAATAGAGTCTCTGAAATAAAATATGATACCATAGCTGAATCTGGTGTGTGGGTTTTCCTCTAGGCGCGACCTAATGTTAGTTTGCGTGAGACGTTCAAATGAGACAACTATTAGTGGGTATGTAAAATTAAAATAAATAAATAAATTATTTGTTGTTTTATTAAATGACATATTTAAATCCTATATAAGTACCTTTGTATGATAGTTTTTCGTGGATCAGACACATAACCCTTTATAGATGAAAGTGGAGGGGAGAGCGTTATTTGTTAGTGGATCAACATCGAATGACGAACAACAATCGGATCAAGGAAACTCGTTACATGAATGATTTGCACAGCATGACCATCACCTTTATATATATAAGATCTGTTCTTCACTAAAGATCAATCCATAATAAAGGTATGAATCCTCATTTGTTCTTTTCTCCATTTGTATTAAAAGATTTATCATGGGTCCTATTCTATTTGAGTGGCGGCCTCTGGTTGTATCAGGTCTTGATTCCTCTACCAGCTGAGTGGAACCCTACTTTCATATTAGAGAATGGGTCCTCTACCACTTGGGTGTCACCATTATATCATATCAGGGAATGGGTTCTCTACCAAATAAGTGGAAAACTACTTCTATGACTAGTAATGGGCCCAATATCTGCTAATTGTCACCCTCCTACTATGACAGGGTATGGATCCTCTACCTACTAAGTGGAAACCTTTTTCTATAATAGAGAATGTGTCCTCTACCTTTGGTATGGAACCCTCCCATTGTATCAGGTCATGGGGTCTCTACCTACTAAGTGGCATCATCCTGTCATACATGGTAATGGGTCCATAATCTACTGCATTTCACCCTCCTATCATATTAATGCATTGGTTCTCTACCTCATGAGTGTCACCCTCCTATCGTATAAGGAAATATGACCTCTACCTACAAAATAGAACCCTTGTGTCAGTCCTATATCTTCAAATCGGTACCCAAATATCTGACTTGGGAGTGGTCTCTCTATCAATCTACTAAATGGTATCCTCCTGATGGACTAGGGAATGAGTACTCTATTTGATGAGTGGAACCCACAAGATGAACTAACATCTGGGTCCTCTAAATAGAGATTGTTCCCCCATGACATTATGGAATAGTGGAGATACGTTGGTCCTCCTCATGATTACTTCTTCAAACTGACAAGCAACTTATTGGGAATCAGAGATGGACCATTTCTAGAGAAGCAACTAACACACTATTCTTAGCTAGGTTATGGATAATGAGATACACATTCTCTCTTTTTTGGGATTCTTGTTGAGAACATCTCAGTTTTTTTCTCATTATGGTTATTTTCTTATATATAAATTTACATATCTTCATTTTTATAATCTTTCTACTTCTATCATGTCTTCTATTGCTCCCTCTCTAGATTTTGGGGGTCCCTACGAGGTATGTATATAATAACCCCTACATGGTATTTAACTTCATATTTTTTATCTTACGAATATGATGTATCGTTCAAAAATTTCATTGGATTACCTTCGGCAAATAGGGATGAATTTGATAATGCATGGTGGTCAGGGCTTGGAGACCAGGATTCAAATTCTCTAAACATTCTTTATTTCTATATTTTTTGATAGGTTGGGAAATATATTCTAGTTGGGTGTGTAATTATCCCTTTTACACTTCATATTACACTATCATAAATTATTTAATTCTCTATAGGTTATTACATGCATGGTTTTTTCTCTAGATGTTATAGTATTTTATTTTTATTCCTATTCAAATCAATATAGAGATGGTTTGGTGTGTGTATACACGTATATTAAGAAAATCACTACCATTTTATTTATTCCATTTGAAGCTTTTCACCATCCCATAACCTATAGACACTGACATTGGGTAGTTTCGACATGGCCTCCCATTGGGGAGGTGGGACCCAATTGGTCTAGTCATGAAAAATTCACTCCCAACAACACTATTAAGTGATGGATGGAATCCTTGGTAAGAGGATTAACCTATATATATGAATTTCTCATTAGTTGAATAATATTCCAATATAATCTTATTTCCCCCCCATCATGAGGAAGTGGTACTTGATAGTAAAGTTCCTTGGCCTCAAATGTTTCACATGATTATTTGAGATATTTCTTGCACTTTGAGTACAGATCCTAATCCTCAATGGGTATAAAACACTAACCCAAATTCCACCATGATATAACTTCATCTATATCAACTGAGTTATGTTTTGTGAATCTTTTATATACTTATATCCTATTAAGATAAAAGTAATAGAACTATTCTTCTTGAAGTATCAAGAAAAAAACATTCCTATGATAAATAAAGAACCTCTAAAAGTATATTTTTGACATCCAATATATATTTACCATCTTGAATCATTATGAAAATATAGCTATAATTATTTATTAATTTCATACCTTGGGACATAATTAAATGTTCATTTAATATAGATAAATAACCACTTTAATTTCAGGAAATATGAATATTTCACTTTTTTGTAATCACAAACAAAGTGTAGCTGAAAACAAAATTTATAGTATCGACAATATCAAATGGAGTAGGATTCCGATTTTCCTTAAAAACACCATTTAATTAAAATTATTTCCTTTTATATCTAAGGATTATTTTGTTCCATGTACTATGAAAGTTGAAAAATCTCTCAATTCTTACATTCCAAAAATGTGGAATAACTAATGACTGTACTTTTCTTGTTATTGAAAGATAAAATTGGTTATATAAGTAACATATATTATTAAAAATAATTCCATATCACCAAACATTAACATTTTTTGTATTATTTATATTTTTGTACAAAATTAATCAAAAGTTACTTATTTTTTCTAGTAAAAATTATGTTATCGATATACACAATCACAATTGTTTCATCTCCCTCGATAAATAGATTTCAATCCACTGTTCCTTTATTGAATTATATGATTTTTATGATAATATCTAGTTTTAAAAACCAAAAAAAGGGGTTCATATTTGAGACCATAGATTTCCTTCTTCAACTTTTACACTTGATAACAATAACCATCAATGGTAAACCCTTTAAGTTGTTTAATATAGATGTCATTCCCAATTTCTCTATTAAGGAAAAAAACAACACATATATTTAAAAAAAATTATAAATTAACTGAGAAAAATATCAAGATAACTTTGAATTATTTCAAACCTTACATATTTATAAGTGTTTTATCATAATCAATAACCATAATTTTTTAATATTCTTTTAAAAAAACAAGCTTTTTTATTTGCTACTTCACCATTTTCGTTGTGCTTATCTAGAAAACCCAACTTTTTGTTGATCAACATTCTTTTTTTGGGATGTAAAACCAATTCCCAAGTGTTATTATATTAAATCTAGTTCAACTCTTTGTCCATCAAATAAATTGAATTCTTATATTATTAGGCCTCATCAACACTATTTGGTTCAACCTGTGACAGAATCCATGTGTGAATAGTAAATGTCAATCATCTTTTGGTTTAGAAAAAATTATTACTATCTGTAAGAATATTTTCTAGCTCAAAATGTTATATAATGAATTGGAACGTAAAATTTTAATCCTTTACAGATTTTTAATTACTATATTTTTTAGATTCATAATGAAACATATGGAAAAATAAATGTATATATAGGATCTCCCCATACATTTTACTGAACTCATCAAGGGATTCATTAATTTTATATTCAATGGGAATAATTTTTTTAAAAGATTTATTCTCAAACACATTCACATAAAATATTCCAAACATAAATTCTCATATTATTACTACATGATTGATAATATCTTCCACTGGATACACAATAAATGTTCCTTCGACATCCCTTCAATAGAACATAACCAATTACTTGACTTTAATATTATTATAGCATGTTCCATTGAATATATTATTTTAATTCAAGCACTAATTCATCCAAAAACCATAAATAATGCTGTTAATTTAATAAATTGGGTCATATTGGTTGATGATTCTAAATATAGACAATAATGGTTGTGGATTATCTCCAAAATTATTTTAAAGTTCCATTCTTTGAAAAATCCACCAAACATTTATTCTCCCCTCAATAGATCTATTTTTTGGGGAAAGTATGAGTGATTTTATTCATGAATTACCTTAAATATATTAAGATATTCCTTGATTAATTCCTTATTTTATTTGTATATATTCTATTTTCAATATTTTTTGATGATATACACAGTTTTTTTCTAATAAATTATCTAAAAATGCTATAGTTTTCAAATATATTGTGATAGAATCAACAAAAAATAGACAGAAGTCAAGAGATTAATATAATCAAAAAAATAATGAAATAATTATTTCTATTTTATTACATAAAGATTATTATTCTACACACATCTAAGTTCACTAAATTAATATGTTTATTAGTTTAAATTTCTATTAGTTCGTTACTCTTGCTCATTAGTTTTCCCATATGACATGTGGAATGTGTGTTGAATATTTCATGTTGAATTTATTTTATATATATTATAGTTTAATTTTTGACAAGTTTATCCAAATTAGTTTTCATAAATTATCCAATTATTCTATTCCATAGGTGGTTTACTCTTTGGTAAACATGAAACACAAATTTGAATCTTCAAAAATTTTAAAAGAGATTTCATTTTTCACTATCCTAGAAATGTTACTATGACATGTTTTGATTTTTTATGACATAAAAATCATTCAAATATATTACTCAATTACCCTAATTACCATTTTAACAATGTTATGAAAAACTAAGAAGATTGTACCTCATCCCATTGATAAGTAAAACAATGATGGACTTCATCTTCCTAATGTTGGGGTATCCAACAAGATTCACATTCAGTGATTTGTATTTCCCAAATGTTAAAGTTCATCCATAATATTCTTACATTTCCTTGAAAATATTCTTTTTTGTTACATGTTATTTATAGAAACTATCAAATATTACTGAATTCTATCATTTTATAGCCTTGTTGGAAACCTCAATCACCATTGATTATTATTATTTTTTATTTTTATTAAAATGAATTGAACTATTTTTCTTTAGTTAATATTTTTTCACAGTAAGAAATAGAATTTTGTTTTTTTCTAGGATTAACAAACATTATATAAGTTTACTCAAGATACAAAAAATAGTTTTTTAGTTTTTTCATATATATTTGACGTTTTTTTGATTGGCCTTAAGGAATTTTTGGTTTAATCTCTATTTACAAAGCTTTCTTCAATGACACATCCACCTGGATTTTCATCATCGATGCTCATTGACATGTATGTTTTACCTTGAATTCCATCTTTCCAAAGGTGGGATGCATTCATCAATTTTTTAAGGATGTATTCTCCTTCATTGAAATGTGATGATGTGATGTCGGTCCCTCCTTTTGTGGATTCCTCCTCAGATTTTTTGGCATACTCTGGGTCTCCCTCATGGATTTGATTAATTGTTTTTAAACCTTGTCCCCAATGACATATCATTTTGGACATTAGTTAATTATGGTACTTCTTCTAAGACATTCTAAGGGTTCATGTGAGATAAGAAACCTTCAGTCAAGAGTGTAGACTTGTTGGGCATCAATGTCATGTGCGGATGCTGAAACACTAGAACACCTATATTCTTCATTGTTAGAGGGATTTTAAGAAACCCATGTCTTGCCACCTCGATTGTGGGGTATTCTATTTTTATAGACATATCTCTAAGGTTTTCCTATTCTTCCCATGTTTGACATGGGGTATGATACAAGTTTATTGTTAGGAAGATATGGATCGAACTGATTAGAACACTTATGAAGGTGTATTAGATAGGTACATCCCTAATTGGGGGAAACTTGAAGGTTTACCAAATGTATGGATCAGAATTCCTAATAAGATTGGACCCAAGAATAGTGTGTCCCAAATGGAATATGTTACACATTGAATGTTGATTTGGAAACCACTTAGGGATGATCATAGAGGTGGAACTAAATAGGGGAACACCATGTTTTACCATTGGATGGGATTGAAAATTATATAGAGGCTTCCTATGTACCTTGTTTATAATGAAGGGATCAAACCCCACATAGTTTGAAGGGTGATTTGGGGCTTATATAAGGATAGTATCTCTTCACAGTAGAATCAATCTTGGTTAAGAGTAATAAAAATTGTGTGGGGATTATACATGGTTAGCTTCATGGTGATGCTAGAAGTAGCGATGAAGTGTATGAAATGATCTCGCTGGGACATGAAATCCTGAGTAAGAATCAGGTTGGGTATGTATGAAGTGATGATGAAATGGATGGAGTGTAGAAATAGATTGTTTTGAACCTCTGGGAGGCTTCTTATATATCATAGTTAATGGGAATAAAAGTCCACATAGTTTATCAAGTGGGTTTTTGAGTCACCTTAGGAGGTGTTTCATGAGAACGAATGCATGAATATAGACCAGAAGGAAATGGATCCTCCAGGCTAGGACAACCCCCCCCCCCCCCCCGAGATATCACAACATAGGGGAAAGGTTAGGATGGGAATAACTGATTGGATTAAACCTTAGAGAGGATTTATATATATCCAAGTGGATGGGAATCAAAGTACATGTAGTTCATGATGGAGGTAGAAAATATGGATGAAAACATAGACAGCGACCCAAACACATGCTAGGGGCTGACACATGGTTAGCGGCCCTTCACATGAGGAACACTTTTGGTTGGAAATATGTGACATGTGCGGGGATTATTCATGGTTTACTACCCAGGAGTATGGATCAAGACATCTCAGGAGGTGCATCAAGGAGGTGTGTCCAAAAAATGCATGATGTCACATCCTGAGGGTGCTTCACTATGAGGGAGTAATGAAGTTTACAATTGGTAGAGATTGAACATTAAAGATTCTTCCTACGTACAAAAAAGGGATCAAAACACACGTAGTTCAGAGTATGTTGTTTAACGTCATGTAGGACAAGTGAACCAACATGAACCTTATCGGGGCTTCCTATGTACCCTACATAGAATTCAGATATCAATGTCCATGTAGTTAGGTGGGTGAGGGTACATAATCAAGGTGTACACATGAGCAACAATCTAGAAACACGCTGGTGCTTACGCATTGTTAGTGGCCTTAAGACATTTTTGGTCTTAAGCTAGGTTAATGTCCTAGAGTGGATTTCATGGTCACTATTACTCTAAACCCATAGGTGTCATGCTCTGTGTGAGAAACAAGATGCAGTAGTAGACTTGACTGTTGTGTTGTGAAAGGTGTGGCCCAAGGGATGGTTCGAGGAATATGCATGGCTAGTGTCCCAAGGAAATGGATATTGGGACTTACTCTTGAAGGGATTCCCAAAGAGGTGATTCAAGGATTACGTAGAGACTACCCAAGGTGGACTTGGTGACAAAGATAAAATGTAATGATATATGGGAGGGATCCAGTGCCCCGATCATCTCATACTTTCTATGAATGTGGAAATCATAGTTTAATTTCATGTATTGTGGATGATGGTACTTGACAATTTCATGTCTTGTATCTCGGATGAAGGGGACTCACTTTTCACCCCAAAGACTTATGTAACTACTTCCTTTTAACCATTAGTGAAGGGATGGAACTAAAAAATATAGGATATGATGGGGTGGAAGAGTTATCTATTGTGGGTCCCAGGTTTTCATAGCTATGTGAAGAAGAAATATCTGTTAGTGTACCTATTCTAAGAATCTTTTCATAGAGCAATGTAACATGGGACACCAAACGACGGACCAGGAAATCACTAAATGCAATCCTAGAGGACTGCATAAAGGAGTTTCATACAAGACACAATTGTTTCACATAAGAGGGTATAGAACATGGTGATTTAGGATAAAGGAATCCCATGGAGTCTATAGGAATGGGTTCACACAATATTCAAGGATTGCATGAAAAAGGAGGTGTCTTGAGTGAAAGTGGTGTTTCCCAAAGGGTGATACTTACATGAATGTGGCGTATTTTGATCAGAAATTCCTTTGGAAAAAAAATAAAATGGGTGAGTTCCATTCCCTTGTGATCCCACGTGAAGGCATACCCATGGGGGAAATGTCACTCTAGATCAAATACCTTGTTGTCCTGACTTTTACGCAGTCATAGAAGGGGTCATCTTACTTGCACAAGAGTGACAGTTCAACATCCATCTGGTTACCATAATACAGTGGGGGTGTCTTTCTATTTATAGGTAAAAATTTATGTGGGAGAGCATTAGAAGGCCGGTGCGGAGGTGGTCGACTTAGGTCGCAAGAGAATTGTGCGTGGGATGACCATTTTCATGATAATTTCCAAACATCCACATGATTTCTTTGGTTGTTTTGGAGAGGTCGAAGAAAAATATCACATTTTAAATCACATTGGGCGCATAAGAGTCTTCTCCATAGATTTTAGTCTCGTAGGTAGATGTCTGAAGATACACGTGGCTCCCTTGGTGTTCTCGAAAATGTCCGCTAAGATAAATTGTGGATTTTAGTTTCTCCATGATGCCTATATGGGACCTTAATAAGAATTCAGTACCAATAGATTCCCACCCTCATATTATGAGCTGAAAAGGGACTAGAAGTTCTTTTTCCTAGGGAAATTCTTAAGAGAGTGATGTTCTATAGATGGTGCATGCAAGATTCAAACTTCAACACATAAGGCATCTTACGTATGCGCAGATGACCAAGTTTTGCACCTAAAAATATGTGGGGGCCCAAAGTCATAGTACCATGACTTTCCGTATGATAATAAATTTTTTCTTGGGTGCATAAGTCTTTCAATTACGTGTTGAAGAACACAAATTGATTGTTTCCTTACTCGCAACTATCAAATCTTGCATGATTTGAACTTTTCCAAATTTTTTGATGCCATCATCTGATCTTGTGTGAAACCATTAGTTTTTCATTCTAAGCATTAATCTTTCTTACCATGTTTTTTGTGCATCCACAACATGACTGAAATGCCTAGTGAATTGACCAACACAGATAGGGAGGATTCCATTGCTTGTTTAAGGGCCGAGATGACTTTGAACCCATACATTACTCATGAAAGAAGGGTATTATCAAAAAATAAAATTCTCCTAGGAATTTTTATGAAAGATCATAAGGATTATGTCTTGGGAAATAGCCTCCCTCTATATAGATTTGTTATTCTGGAGGATGTTTCAATTCTAGGATTTGAGAAAGATGTGCCATGGTCATGAGTGATGCGCAATGATAATATTTCACTGTACAACATCTTCAATAAGGGCCATACATCTAGGGATAATTGGGATACATACATCCATGTATTAAAATTGGGAACCTATATAGCCTTGGGGATCGAACCGGTGGCTGAAAAATGTCCCGTCTATTACACAATCACTTTCTAAAGTAGAATCACTGCAGATAGAATGGGATAGAAACAAGAATGAGACTTGATATCCTAAGTTAATTTTACCTTCAAATGGGAATAGAAATTTTGTGTGTACCAAACATGACAGTAATTTTGGGAGAGGTATCAAAACATAAGGCTGTTTGAAGCCATGATGATATTGTACATTCATTTCTCTTAAAAGTAGGACCTAGTGCCAGATCTGATCAGTCAGTGGTCTACCAACATGAACACATTAATCCTATACCATGGGGATGTGGGTATCATTCTTTGTAACACCCACATCATAAGATTCATTTCTTAGAATAGAATTCAATATGATGAATTCTGAAAAATAGAGAATATATAGGGATATAGAGTATGAACACCCATCTTTACATGGCACTTACTGGACTTAGAAAAGTAGAGGTTTTAGATTGACTACTTCTTGAACGATATCTCCTACGAAGCATGGTTCATCATGTTCCTCAAAAGGGATAAGAATGTGAGGATGTCATGATGATGTAAGAAATGCCTAAATGCATCATATAAGAGAAAGGTAATATTGTACTGGGTGTTCCTGGAGGCAGGATAATATCAGACATCTGGATTTTGGGTAAATGATATTCTCGACCCACAGATATGATAAACTACCTTTCTGGATAATTTTCTGAGTGGGTAGCTACTGTTTCAAAGGGACACAAGGATTGGGGTCTATCCAGGGATGTTGGTGATGGATTGGATGATGGTAGCTCTCAACTATATTATTCTTGAACTTCTTGTATTAGCAAGGTTTTACAATATCCCGGGGTTCATTTCGAGAAGGGTATGCCTAGGTGAATCATTGGGACATTTCAAATCATCCATGGATAGGTTTTAGCTTAGATTGGATGATATTAATTTTTGAATTCCATCTTTCCTCCAAACGATGGACTGTGACCATCATTAATGAATATTTTAAGGGTCCCACCACTGATTCTCAATGAAGAAGGGATCAATATTCATATTGGAAATGAAAAAATCATAAACCTCCAACCATTACACACCTCGATTGGTCAAATTATGGATAACCTATGGGGACCAATAGTGTAGAGAGGATATGTACATAGTATCATGGGTAGTGTGTTGGTGTCTCGAATCGTAAGAAGATATTTTATGAACCCTATATGCCATCATGGATCTCCAGATAGTTTGGATTCCTACAGAAGATGCTGGGAATGATCTATATAGAGGCCCAGGAAGTGAATCACCGTTGTATGCATCTCAAATTGTGTCTCGTGTTTATAACACCTGGATTTGGTGAAATAATAACACTTACCCTACTGATTTAGATGCCGACCTATCAATGGAATATGCTGACCACTGGGTGGAAACATATCTGGAAGCAATTATGTGGATTCATATTCAGCAGATCCAAGTGAAAAGTGTAGAGTATGGGCGATGAGGAAGTAGGTGAGATAGAACTAGAGAGGCAAGACCATATGAAATCTAGCTGGTTGGATAATCACAAGATACAACCTTGGGGGTAAGAATGTCACAAGGTATGGACACACCGTCTCCATCTGAGGGGAGGTGGTCTTAAATATGGCCTCATGGAATAGCTAGAGAAGATCCTAGAATGAAATTGAGATACCTGATTCATCCTACTACATACAAAATCTTCCCCACACTTTGGTCATCATGGAAAATAGTACATCAATCAGTATGTCTAGAAAGCCTATGGAATAAATTTACATGAGGTGGAATTTAGTTTCTAGAAATATGGCATATTAGGGTGTTAGAAAGGGTGAATTTTGATCAGTGACACACATATCTGACATTCATGGTCATGTAAGCACACCAATGGGTTTGGTATGAATAACCACATCTTTTTGTCAATGTAATTCTCGATCAAGAGTGTGATTCTGAAGAAATTCCACCTAGGTATAATGGAGATGAATAATAATAAGAATAAGAATAATAATAATAATAATAGGAGGATGAGAAGGATGTAGTAGAAGAATAAGATAAGGACAGGGACAAAGATCGTGTATGTTAGAAATCTCAGGGGAGAGCGTCCCATCAGAGGATTCTATGTGAGAGTGGTGAAATCACATGCTCCGATGAAGAAATCGTCAAACATTTCAAATTAATTCTTGATTCATTTACCTTCCAGTCCATTATTTTTTTGTAACCAAAATCCCCAAGAAAATTTTTTTCTAGTTCAGGGAAAAATTGGATATGATCAAGAAGTTCTTGTTTAAGGTGGTGAATGTGTTCCAATTGGTGTGGAGAGACATCTCCCGAAGCCCGCATATGGGGCTGATCAAGGAGGTGGATCAACTATGGATGAAGCATCTAGAGGTGAGCTGGATGAAAGGGAAAAAACATCAACATTATAATCTCGAGTTGTACCCATTTTCTATATGGATCCCATAACAATCATTGAGTTGACAAGCATTGAGGAGTCTCTAGTGACATAAGTTCCTTTGGTGGCCCATCCACATTATCTGGTGGCACATAGCTCTTGTATATCCCTACTTCCCCAGACCCCTATTTTTTATTTAAGGATATGGATACTAGGGTGTTCATTCCATTTAGTTATCATAATAATACAAACCATGAAAACCAAGGAGTATGGGACAACTGTGGGATCTCTTTTAATTGTTATACCTATCTGTGAGGAGTCGGTCGTTGCTACCAGGGTAGATCCTGAATCTAGAAAGGGCAGAATTACTGAAGAAGAATAAAAAAGCGAAGATAGTCACCCCCATGTCATATATCCCATCCCCTGAGAAAGGATACCGAGGAAGACCATTTTTTTTATCTTCTGGATATCTTTCCCAAATACAGACATATGAACCCTAAGGAACTAGATGATTCTAATCCAAACATAGCTGAAGAGAGTCGCGTGACATGGTATTGGTAATGAAAGTGCATTGATATTTTCTTTGACCTCCCAGATGAAGATTTACTGAGTCAAATGGGGGTAACTATGATCTTGGATTCATTGTCTTTGTTTCAGTGGTGTGGATGATTGTCATCTTTATATGATGATCCCTGACTATCTTTCTACGAAAATATAGGAGATCAGTAAACACCAAGACATTGTGTAATGTGAAAATATATATAAGAACATCCAAAATTTCCTTGAGGATACGCATGAAATCCAACACATTAATGAATAGGTGAACAATAATTCGACATTCATTATCATCCAGTTGGAACTCATTGAACAATTGTAGTCCTAGCTAGTGGAGGCCCATGAGCAACCAGAATAAGAGATCCACCAAGTGGCTAAGCTCCAAACTGAACTGGATTAGATATAGACCAGGGATAATGAGCTATTATCAATAGATTTTTATGAGAATAAGAACCTCAGAAAGTGACATGAGACTTTGGAATCCATGTGAAAAAAGGTTGCAGCATTAAAGCATTCCCTCAAAGGGGCATATCCCTAAGGGTCGTGTTTTGGAAAAACACATGAAAGATACTAATTTCTTCTTTCAGGGTTGTTTTAAACTATGTGCATGAAAATACTTCCTATTCACTAGAATTGATTCACCTTGATCAAATATATGAAGCAACTATCATTATGTCCATAATCTCACATGGGTCATACCTGGTGTGTGAAACAAGGGATAATTGCATAGTCTCTCATTTTGCATGAGAGTGACAAGTATTCATCAAATACATGGGGTCTACTATTATTGACTAACCACCTACATTATATGGTCTATGGGAGGATGTATCTTGATAATATATATCTTAGAATAATCAATTTTCTTTTCCCAATGTGTGCTTGTGCACAATAAAGACAACACCAAGTGCGCTGGAATCAATCCAAACAAAGGGGATGAAAATGTGTGAATCAAATTCCCAACATATGGAACACTATGAGGGTTTCATTACTATAGAGGATAATTACATACCATGATAAAAACATAGAATTCACATCACGTTATCCTAGTATGGAAACAAACAAACAATATCCAAACACTGACTGCATTTAAAATCATAGGACCAAACTCAAAGTTTCATTCAAAGCCTTCTGGGGTGTGGGCCTGGAATTGTAAGTGAGCTAAACTGCCATGAGACCATTCATTCATGGGGGGCCCTTTCAAACATGATTTCATACAAGGATACAAATAAGTTTCATGAAAATCATGAGGTAGAGTGATGAAATGTTCAAAAGGACACTATCACTCTTGAAATTACACCACCATGTATAAGAGCACAACAGTGAAGGCGCATTGGTCTGAGCAAAGATATAACATGACTCAAAAAAGGAAACCTATCCAATGAGGTATTAATTCCCATATGATTTTATTTTATTAAAATAACGATTGTGAAAATGTAGTTTCATTTATTATCCAGGGGATGACGCAAGGAAATGTTTATTATCATATGACCAAGATGTTGCATATAGTTTAAGGTTATACTGCATGGACCCTGGAAAATAGTATAATGTCATGTTACATGGACTATTATATCTATGCTTATAATCTATTCATGTCATAGAGGAGATGAGCCCAATTTAAAAGATCCAAAATAGTCTTTTTAACCATTCAAATACCAAGGAACAAATGGAAAGAAGGCACATGTGGTATAGTGAGGGACAAAACCCTGACATGAATGAAGGCCAAAGAGACCAACCTCCAATCCACAACTCCCTATGAGACTCTTAGTTTAAGGTCGTAGTGTTTGGATTCTAACTGAGACCAAAGGGCCAAAAAGGTTAATGAATGTGTGGGTGGGCCTGAAGACAACATGTCCAACTATCACTACATAACCCATAAGGATGGGAATCAAGCCGCACATAGTTTTGGAAATCTATGTAGATTAACATCATGTGGTAAGGATAAATATGGATCGATGTGAAATGGGGAAATAATGTTGCGGTTAGACTAGAATCCCATGATCTGGATGCCACTATATATCCCATAAAGATAGTAATCAAGCCACACATAGTAGTTGATGGGTGATTTGATCATGCCGGTCTAACCCATGAACTGAGAGAAGAGGCATTAGATGTTTCCTATTTGTACATTAGTTGCATGTTTTTATTGTTTCTTTAGGGACTTTACTAGGATTTGTAGTCTGGGTCTGACTACAGAAATAAAGCTGTGTTTATATTTTGATAGGTGGCATTGTGGTTTACCAGTGTCATAGGTGATGCATTATCAAGTGATAACACCACAATGTTGATCCATTTTTTATTGTGTGTCCAGGATGATGATTTCACAGATTATAGTCATTTGACAGGAACAATCTGTTCATTTTAGAATCATGTGGTAAGGACACAATAGTTTAATTTCATGTGGTAAGGGTTAGTATATTTTAACTCCATACTAGTTAGAAGAAATATATCTTAGTTTAAATACTTGGATCTCATGAAATTCTTGAGGTGTGTGGAAGCATAGAGGGACAACACCAAAATTATTGGAGATCCGCAAAAACATGAGAGGGTATGAAAATGTGAATCATTGTGCCCGATATTTGTGACATAATGGAGTGGTGTTACAATGGTGGATAGCTACTGAACGTTTTTAAAACAAAACACTCATATCATGTATCCTGGAATGTAAATAGACAATAGAGGTTCGATCGCTGACCATGTTCAAAAAGCATGACTTGTCTCAAAATGTCACTCAAAATCATCTGAGGAGTTGGCCCGAGACAGTAGGTGATCCAGCTGAGAATCCATAGCATTAGGGGTCCCTTTAATTTTGAAAGATGATGATGACTAGAATAAAGGTATATTTGAAAAGAGTAATTGAAGTTAGAGAAATGTCATTGTGGTATCCAATGATGCAGGTCTCATACCTCTATACAATCAAACATGTCAGTGTGGAACATCCACAGGGAGGATCAGATTAATCTTCTAGGATAACAATCCTAAGGGGTGTTATAAATAGTTTAATTATCATGTTATTCAAATCCTAACCTCTCTGTTTAAGGTAATAGAGTGTAGACCATATGTGCCCAATTTAACGTTGTGTTCATTGGATGTAAGCATGTAGTTTAAATTCATATAAAAAGTATGAAAATTTCATAAATTTTATCATCAAGTGACTGTGAAACATGCATCCGATAGGGAAAAGACATGGTGGGGTAAGTGAAATGACAAGAATGAGAACCATGGTATCCTGACCTACACCACACATTCTTAATGGTAACCCCAAGCTAAAAGGGGAAAAGGGTTTATAATTATACATCTGGGATTACGAAGAGATGTTTGGGTTTCATTTCATATCTTGTGAGGGATGTAATAAATCCACTTGTAATTTTGGTAGACGGCACGGTAGATAGCCAATGCCCAAAGGGGAAATATCATCTCAAGCATTAAAATTTTGATAGTCACATAGTTTACCCTCTAGTGAATTAGGAGGCCAAAAATCTTAGTTTAAAGTCATAGAGGTTGGACCGCAAGGGGGCGAAGATGTCCAGTGTGGTTCCATAAGGTTACCTAACATGAATGAGAAAAAAGAGTGGCCCATATCAAACCACAAATTCTGAGTGGGAAGGCCCATACAGTTTAAATTCAAAATGCTTGGACTCGAATGCTCTGTTTAATGTCATGATCTCAGGACATATGCTTCCATTTCATGTTCATGGAGTTTAGACCATATGATGATGCGATTCATTCATGTGGGTAAATACCCAACCAAAAATTGTAATCCCAAGTGATCCACGCTCAGTGTGGGAAACAAGGGGCGGGGAGGATCCTCAAAACACAAGGAACCACACAATATGGGAATGAAGAATATGGGTTAGGGATGTTTGAACTATTTTGATCAGCCTTCTTATTGTTCAATGGTTCATAGAGGTGTAACACAGTGGTTGTTGAATTCCCTCTTGGACATAATGATGTGAATTGAGACGTGAATCACAGTTTCCAATAAATGGGACACAATGAGGGGGAATAATGACGAATGATAACCGCTGAACATGTTCGAAAGACATCATCTATATTAAATTGCCCTGAATGGAAATAGATAAAAAATGATCGACTACTATACCAATATAAGAATTAAGAAAATCTCAAAACGTCGTCCATAATATTTTGGGGTGTTGTCCCCGGATGATAACCGAGCCATCAGTTCAAGCATCCATACTATTAGGGGGTCACATTAGAGAAGAAATATTATGAAGAACCAAATAAATGGGACACATGAATCATGGAGATGGAATGAACGAATGTCCATATAGAATCCAACAATCAGGGACCTATTCCACAACACATCTGAGCATGTTATTGAGGTATATCAGATAGAGGGAACCAAATCCATTTTCAAGGGAACAATCCTTGATAGGGCCCTTGGATATGTCATAGAAGTAGTCCAATGACGAAGAGTGTGAGTGATAAAAGAGTGTGGATAAACCCGAGTATGGACCTGAGGATAAATGTTTTGGTCATTTCTATATATCCCCTAATGATGGGGATCAATCCATATGTAGTTCTATAATCATATGAAGTTTCACATCTTATTGTAAGGGAAAAACCAATGGAGGATTCTCCCAAAGTAGTCACATGGTGTGTCCATTATAAACTTGTTGTGAATAAGATCCAAGGATGTCTCAACACATTACCACACACTCTTGAGAACAGCCTAGTCTAGGGGACAAAAAATTTTAAATGGAGGTTCTACGGCTATGTCCAAATACAAAATATTTGGCCATTGCTACATATCCTATGAGGGTAGTAATCCAGACACACATGGTTCTTAAATTATGTTTAGTTTAACGTCATGCGGTAAGGATTCAATATGGTTCAGAGGAAAGGTCCCCCAAGGGAGTCAAATAGTGTGGCCATTACAAACCAAACATGAATGGGAACCAAGGACGTATTGACAACACCACACACCCTTCAGATAAACCTAGGAGCAGATACCAAGAAGGTGAAAGATTATCATTTAGACCAGAGATTAAATTTCTTTGTGTTCCTACGTATCCCTGGAGAATTGGAATCATTCCATACATAGATCTAGTAGATCATTTAGTTTAACATCATGCCGGATGATATTATGTGGTTCTATGTCAGGTGGGATGATGGTGTGTAGGTTAACATCATATGTGAAATTGGTTTGTAGTTTAACATCATGAAGGATGATGGTGTGTAGCCTAACATCATGTAGGACGATGGTGTAGGGTAGTTTTATATATTGCAGATCACATAGAGAAATGGTTCTCACAAAAATTTCTGCATGTGGAACTTGACATTGGTGGGAGGAGTAAATCACTTTCCATCCAAGGTGACGAAAGAGTATGCACCATTGAGTTAAACCTTGTGAAAGATATATGTACCTACCCATTTGGGCCAAGATTTGGTGGCTTCATACGAGGTATCACTGGATTCCTTAGAGGAAATACTATGTTTCCTTAAAGGAAGGAGTGAATATGGACATTCTTTTTGAAATCCATGGATATCTTATTCTGGTGACACTATGGATTGTGTAAGGCTCAAATCTTGTTCTCATCAGGGGATTCTAGTTCTTCTTGATGGAATTCCTCTACCATTTATTATTTATACAGATAATAGATAACGGTAAAGAGCAATTTGAATTGAATCTTGATGGCTAGGACTACCTCTATTCCATACACTAGGGAATATTGTGCCACCTCGGTGGAATTTCAAGATACCGTATGATAAGCCTAGAAGGCATTGGTGAGCTTTTCTGGTCAGCTTTTCTTGTTCAGACCAACCATATTTTTCATAATATTAGGGATTGTTTTGTTTAATTCCTCGATTTATCTATTTTGATGTGAATGATAGAGAGATGTATGGTTATAATGCATGTTGTACTAGGAATATGATTTCTTCAACTCAACTACTCGTTATTTGGTACCATTATCAGTGAGAATGGAAAGTGGGACTCAAAATGGATGGATGATATTGGATCTCATGAACTCAGTGATAGAATGGGCCTTGACTTCCTTGAGTGGGATCACCTCTACCAACATGGAAAAGAAATCAGTCACAGTAAGAATAAACCTCCATTGGAAAGCTATCATTGGTGGATATGGTCCCATGACATCGAGTCTGCAGAAAATAAAGGGCCAAGAATATATGGTAGTATGAAGGGGATCTTGCGGTCGATGAAAAAGTTGTCATGGATCTAACATGTGTGTCACCTATTGTTGAACACGATGTAGTCATGTACCATGGTTTTCCAAAAGTAGTCCGACCTTCAAATTTGGTGAGGGAGTTTTAACCCTTCCGGATGGGATATACACAAACCAACATGAACATCCTGTATAACCTGGGGAATCTCATCTCCCTAAATGAAAGGGAGGATAAATAAATAAATACCACAATTGTAGAGGATCTATTCAAGGATAAGGCTGATCTGTAGGGTGAATTGCACTACACACTAACAAATTCACTCATGCTATGCTTGGGCTGTTGGGAGACTATCATGATATAAATACTCAATGAAAGGAGTTGTCCAATTGAAGGTTTATTTTTCTAAGGTAGCAGGTTCTGGAGGTCCTAATGTGGATGCATTAGTAGTAAGGTGAATTACCTAATGGTTATCATCATCATCCAGGGATATGGGGGTGATGAACCTTCGATATGTCGTATGTATAAATAAATTTTCTTATTCAGGTTATACAAGAGAAGTGTCTAAATAGGCCCAAGCATTAGCTCGATCATTCTGTGACTGGGGATCATAAGTCACCACTAGTTTAGAAGGGAACCGGGCTAGTAGCTGGCGAGTTCCCTCCAACTGGGGCATGAGCTCTAGATTCCTAACAACATAGTCACCATTGATCTCCTTCACGTATATATTAGATTGCTCTTTAACATGTAGTTGAAGAATTTCGTACTGAGGGATAGCTCGAGACTAATTATGAGATCCATATATTCTGCCTCATTGTTAGTGAAATCTTATAATAATAAGAACCACTATTCCAAAACAGCATGTCTTGGCGTGATGAAGACAATACCCAGACCTATTCTATTGAGATTGGTATTATTGAGTCTTCTTCTGGTTGGACTTCATGAAGAACCATCAACGTGAATCTACCAACATGCAAAGACTTGATCCATTGAGAGGATGGCCTCATCTGGAATTTCAATATCCAGGGACTTCTTTGTAGGGGCTTGATGGGTAGCTAGAAAATCAACCAGTGCCTGACCCTTGATGGCCTTTTGTTGGACTAACCAGATTCAAACTGCTAAGGGATTACTACCCAACAAGTAAGATGGCCTGTCAAAATGGGGGGGATCAGAACATAATTTAAATGATCCATGTGGGAAACTAGTTTTATCTCATGATGAAACATATAATTCCACATATTCATAACTACAAAAACCTGCACAAGGAATTTCTTCTTGACCAAAGAATATTTTGTCTCTGCATCGAGGAGTATGGAACTGAGATAGTACAAACTATTATCTATCCATTCATTAATATAATGGTTTATAATGGAACTGATGGATTATAATAGGGAGGTCACTTAAAGGACTAGTGGATTTATAGAGACAATTAGCATTAGAACCAGATGTTGTAGTAGATACTGCTTTATGTTCTCAAAGGTGGTCTAACACTCATTGTCCCACTAATAGATGACACCTTTATTCATGAGTTTTTCGAGGGAAATAACTTTCTAGCTTGATTATCAATGAATCTATGTATGTAGGAAAAGTGGCCTTGAAAACCCCTGATATATCAATTTTTTCTTGGAGGAGGCATCAAATTGATGGCCTTGATCTTATCCACGTCGATCTCAATGCCTCTTTATCTAACAAAAAAGTAGAGAAAAATCACAGAGGTAACCCCAAAGGTTCACATTAAGGGGTTCATCTTCATATGGTTGGGGTGGAGGAGGTCTAAAAAATTCTAAATATATCTGATATGGTCTTTATGATGGAATAATTTGACCACCAGGTCATCCACATTGCATTCCAATAGTGTCCCAAGGATCTGTTTGAATATGCGATGCATAACACACTGATAAGTGGCCCCTTCATTCTTTAAATAGAAGCACATTACTCGATATCAGAAAGTACCCAATGGTGACCTGAAGGTGGTGGACTCTTCATATTCAAGGGCCATTTGAATCTTATTATACATAGAGTATGTGTCCATTAAGGAGAGGGTTTGAAATCAAGTGGTGGAATCAATCATAAAATATTTCAAAGGGAGGGGAAAATAATCCATTGGATAGTGGTGGTTGAGATCCTATGATTTGATGAAGAATCTAATAAATATGTTATTAGTCCTGATAAGGATGGTGTTGGACAAACACCTAGGGTACAGGAATTCCTTCAAAAGGTTGGATTTGATGAGCTTATCAACCTCGACTTCGACCATGATTCCATGGGGGGTCATCTTCTTTGGAGGATGTTTGAACCAAAGATGACTTATCATGAGACCAAGTCGGCAGATAGAGACCTGAGAATTTAGTCACCGAATCTCATCATAACTCTTATCCAATACATCATGGTCCTCTTTTCGGAAATCCACATACTGGGTTTTTTACTCTACAAGCATGATTGTGTGGATCAATGTTGGTCTCAGGCCTTCCTTGGTACCAAGATTCACATATACTAACTCCTAAAAGGTGGCAGAGACACCCTATTCAAATGTTGGAGGAGTATCTTCCAGACCATACTCATCATTTGAGACAAAGGGTTAAGAGACAAATCTTCCAAGCCAACAAACTCTGAATGAAGACTGCTTCCAGCTTGAGATATGGTGTAATATTCACCTGGAGACCTCGACATTGTTCAAACCATAGAGAAAATAGATTTTTACCCTATTATATTGGGCCATATATTATGGGTTCATGATTGATGATATCAAAGTAGTGGCAGTGGTTCAGTCTATATCTACATAGCCTAGCCCAATGAAACAAGCAGGTATGACATACTAGTGTATCCATGGGGTGAACATCCTGATACCTAACATGGGTGAGAGTATCTAGTATCACTTTATCCTAGTCTGTATAGAAGTAAGAGGTAATATTTTTTCATTCCTTATACCAAGGAATGTGTCTTTATCTCATATTAGAAATGAAAAATTAGTGTCCCATGTCTGTGGATGTGTCCTCCAACCAGGGAATCAGGGGAATGAAGGCATCACTCAAATCCATCCAAAGGTCGGCCACTACAGTAGCGTGATCAACCTCATTGGTCTAATCCATATTTTCCTTACTCTTATAATAGTAGGCGTTTAAATAGTGGGATTCTTAAGTGGAAAATAGAGATGAATCACCTTCGATCACACCCAATCAACCATTGATGGATTATTTAAGGCATTGGTGATATGTTGTAGGAAATGTTACATGCTGATGGAGCTAGGATCTACACATCAATGCATTATAGGTGGTGTCCTATGGCATGACCAAGTAGTCAACGCTAGAAATTAAGTTACCAAATTGTGTCTTCAGTTGAATCTTTCCACGTAGCCTCTCCTCGATCCTATCATAACCCTAATGTTTCATTTCATAGGGACTGAGATTTTCTTCAAACAAACCAAGCCTGTAGAGAATCCAGGTTGGGATGAGATTGATCACAGAACCAATGCTAAAAGGACAAAGGAGGACTTCTAAACCATTGAAACATCCTGTGATGTATAGCGGGTGAATGGGCCTCTCTATAAGGGATATTTCATCCTCTCTTGAGAATAAGATGATGACTTTATTTTCTTATCACTCAACTTCCTCTCCATGGAAGGCCTTTTTAGATTCTACCTCTATTTCGAACTAGAAGTGGATTCTCAAAGCCTCTATAAGGGATTCACACATATCTAAATATAGGTTGAAATCCTTGACTATTGAGATATTTTTTGGAATTTAGGTAAGATGATTGAGCACATCATACTATTTTTCTAGGTTCACATTTCTGCTCGTATGAAGTTTCTCTATGGTCGATGGTATGATGGGTTTTGATGGTCGAACTATTGAATTCTGGATAATTCTAGGGATATCTCATTTCCCACTAGCAGAACCATGAAAAACAACCACTGGTTGACTATAGGATGACTTAGATCATGCCACATATGAATGATTGCAATCACAATGCAGTTGTGGTAGCTCATCTGGATCAGGAAATATGATTGGTAGTGGTAGCAAGATATAGGGTTGGAGGACTGAACCATATGAGATATGTGATGGGAATGTTTTCTAGTCTTGATGGTGTCAGTGGATTGTCTAGAATTGATGGCTTGGGAATTATTATGATTCATATATCCATTTTCTCACTAATGGTGGTGTCGACCAATAACATTGGGAGGACCTTCCTGATGATCCTCATCATCAGGGACCATACACAGGTCAACCTATTCAACGATATTCACTGGGGAATACACTTTATCATCCTCTAATGAATCCTTTAAAAAAGGGTAAAGTATTGGGTTGATCCCTTCTATGGGGGCATGAAGTCTCCATGAGTACATGATGGCTTCGACATCATTGGTGGGATTTACTTCCCATTTCAACATTGACACCTTCTTTTCTGAGAAGGAAGATGAGATGTGGATATCGAAGCGGCAGTGGGAGGAGGTGTGGTCACTTAAGAAATCTCTAACTAATATAATCAGGCATGAATGACAACATGGGTGTGAGAAACTACTCTATGTGATAACCAACCATCATACTTTTGAGATCCGTAGTTTGAGACTTGTGCCATTCACTTTCACTGTCTTTGTCAAGATTTATAGAAACACATTCAACATGTTCTAGGAAGGACCGAACCTGAATAAATTGTTGTCAACCTAGTCCTAGATCCAGTTCTTTAACACATATCACTACATTATAGTATGTCCTAGGAATTTGTGATATGGGAAATAGTTGGGGAGATCTGTGAGATCAGCCTCTTGGGGCCTCCTGTACTCTAGCAATATAAGGATTCACAGATCTGCGACACTTCAAAAATAACCGGGGACCTCAGCCTCATCAAATTAGTAGGTCTCGATTCTATGGTCCAATAAAGGAACCTTGGTATCCTTTCCCAGATGATGGGATTGACTATGATTTTCCCTCCTAGGTGGTGGTCCCTAATGATGTGGAACTGATCGATTCTATGGCGGGAGACATTAAGCTAGAGGTTGGGCTTGAGGCAACTTTCTTCAGTGAGGCTATGGACACGGCTCTACCGGAAACAATTCAAGCATTCTAGGGGGCTCTACCTATAAAAAAAGCAGTTGTTTTGGCCATAGAAACTCTCCTTGAAAGATATTTGGGAGGAATCGGGTGTGCCTTATTATTTTTCTAGAAGGCTTCCTCGAGGAACTGTAATTTTTCAGAAAAATCCAAGAATCCACCTATGATGTTATGAGTGATGAGAGAGGGAACCACTTAAATATTCAACTTCACCATACACAATAGTAGTTTTTGTTCTTGAGTCAGTGACATATTGAGTGAATACGTGAGGCCCTTACACCTGGGGAAAATGTCTGTGACTCACTCATTTAGTTATTGTTTTCACATAAAGATGTCAGAAATACTAGTCTTCCACATGGTGGATATGAACTAATACAAAAAAATAATTGAATGATCCTCACAACTATATATAGACCAGATGATTAACTAGATATAGTAGATGAAATAAGGTCCTTCCAGTGTTTGTACGAAACACCATAGTTCTGCGGCTTCCTACTATGATCAAGTTCCCAAAATGGATCCATACCATGAAATAAAGCAGTCCAGATGTTGCAATGGGTCACCCATCCCGTTGAAGGTGGATAATGTAGGATTTTAAAATATTGGGGGTTCCAAAATATCATATACTCATTCTGGATACTACTTTCCATCTCGAAATATTGAAAACTATCACGTTTTGAGGGACTTGAGGCATGAAATGAGAGAGGCATTGGGTCACCTTGGTGGGTATTTCTGTTTTGATGGGGATTCCTAACCACCAGTACATTTTTTGTCTCCTAATCATGATAGGTAGGACTAGTGACCCGTTGGGTGACTAGAGCGTCTTGTGGAGTGACTGGAAGAACCTGAGGAACAACCAGGGGAGTAACCATATCTATGTCCTGATGATGGTTTACACACAGTTTAGGCCGAGTCAAAGATGTATATCATGGTCACTTTCCAAAAGCTTCAGCCTCTACCTTATTGAGATGTGTAGGGTTGTTGGATCAATCTGGGGAAACTTGATGGGATGAATCTGAGGCTACCATTGCTTCCCCATGGGAGGATGGACAAGATTATACTGAGGATCACCATAATATGGACATTGTTCTATAAGGCACTCAGAAATAATTTCATCAATGAGCCATTTGTAGTAGGCACGATGTTGGTGAAACACATCTCCCTCAATATCATCCTCCATCTTCTGCATTAAACTAGATGGGTGAGAGGGAATAAATGTCCCAATAAATCCTTTTCCCTTGTTGGGGTCTCAAACTATGTTTAATGACTCATATGGCTCTGCTAGGCCAAGCATCCTCCTTTGCTGGTGAGTAACAATGCTTGGGGATCCTGTAGATGTTATGCAACCCCAAGGGTCAAGTAATCCAATTCAAACTCCACTTCAGTGTATCTCTTCTTAAGTTTGCGGATCTTGACCAAATTTGACTATGAATAAGCCCAATGGCAAATCCTCGATGTCACCCAGTACATCTAGTCATCAAAGGATTGGGATTAAGTGGAGAGAAGCATACTACCCCAATCCCCTGCTCTTCAGGTATGGAGATGCCTCTATAATAATTCTTCATAGCATAAGGATGATCTGAACACATCTCTTCTGAACATTTTAGAGTTATCTAGATGATGCAAGGTGATGTTTAATAAGAAGCACGATTAGGACAACCAAATGATGTTTCTTACTGCTGTACTTGAAGTGCTCCCGACTCTTCAAGTGCACCAAATAACAGTTCCAGATATGGAAATGCATCACACATATGGTCTGGTGGAAGCACATAACTTCTCCTTGGGTGAGAGACTCAATAATATTAAATTCTTGAGTCACGATTGGCTAGAATATCTTGGGAAACTAGCCTATTGCCAGAATGTCCCACAAACTTATTTCTTTGTAAGTAACTTACAACCTTTGATTTCCCAATTTCACAACTAGGGGTGGTTGAGAAACTAGAAATGGAACTAATATAGACTGTCAAAATGGTGGACTAAACGATTGAGAGAATCTGACATAAGTTGAAAAACTAGTGCATACTGGGTCATATCTTGGTGCGAAAAGTACTGACCACATCATTATGTCCCTTTAGGATTGAATTCTGACCACTACATCATGTTCGATGGTGGTAGTCATTGGTGGTGGATCATGCAGGTTCACTTTATCTACCAAACCCCAGACCAACACCCCATGATCTCGTGTTGAGGTAGTGGGTGATTCTAGTAATGTAAGAGAAGACTAAATTTTGGGACCCTGAAATGGAGCCAAATCTTCCCCCTATTGCATGTACTTGTGGAGGGATTCATGGATATAGTGCATCTCACATTTGGAGCGGATGAATCTCACACACCGGTTACGTTTCCTAAAACTTGATGTTGAGGATTGGGTGAGGGTTCCATCATCAAGTCATACTTCGCTTCATAATCTAAAAGGAGGACGTGGTCGACAATGGTTTTGTGCTTCTCAGAGTTCTTCCTCTAGTTGTGATGGTTTACCCTTCTTCCCTAGGATGTCTCTTCAAGATTGGGTATATCTTCAACATAGGATGGACCTTTATGCGGATTGGGGTTGGAGTGGGGAGGACCACCTCTTTGGTGATTTGGGGGTGCCAGGAGCACCAAGGAATATGTCAAATTTAACACAAGGAGGTCCTTCCTGTTCGTTTCCTAGCATGGGGGGAGGACCGCCACGGCATGGAGTTCGGGAGAAGGGAGGAACTCCACTACCGCTGGCTGGAACATGGGTATAACCTCCATGTTGATGGGTGAGGGGGTGAGGAGGACCTTTGATCTGGTTGATATTAATTTGTGGAGGACCTCCGCTGGGGATAGGGATAATGCAAGGAGGGACTTCACATTGATAACCTGATATATGGGTTAAACGTCCATACATTAGATCATGGGAACAGAGAGGAGCAACATGATGGGTTTCCACAATATGGGGTGGACCCTTTCATAGACCGATGCTAGTAATGTTGGGAGGACCTCAATACTAAGTGTGATAGTAGAGAGGACCTGCACTCTAGCTAACGATTTTATGAGGGGAACCTCAATACTAAATTTCATCATTGTAGGTCTGCCCATGATGGATTATGTTCACACTAGTGTCCAAAAGAGCTGTCCCCACTGGCCCATGCGGTGGTCAGGGTCTTGATTCAGGTCAATCATTGATGTTTCCCTACTCTTTAATAATAGAGAAATAATAATATGGGTTTTTGGTGGCATGGGTCACTGATGTTGTAGAAGATGAAACATCCTTATGGGAATCTTCTTGATCCCATTCCCAACATTTAAGTTGGGTCAGCTAGACCGGGGTTGGTGGTGTGGTGGTGTAGACTACCTATTCCTCACCCTGAAGGACTGGTAGTTGGTGGTTCTAACAAGACCTGGTGGAAGACCTCCTCAGCAGCTCCTTGGTAGTAATTGTCGCCGGGTTGACCCCGACTTCCCTTACCACATCGTTTTAGGGGAATGAGAGATTGGAGAATTTTAGGGAGAGGCTCCCAAAATGATTGGAAATTGGAGTGGGGAGAAATTTTGCCCTATGTGTCCCTTGTGGGTGGTAGTGATAGTGAGGTTCAAGAGCCCCCATGTCCTTATGATCCATTGCTCACATAAGAATAACCTCCTCTTACTCATATCACCAAACAAGGGTGTATATAACCCTCCTATTAAAAATTTCAGATTGTGAGATGGGGAGTGGGCACCCAGTTTCCATGGTCATGGATGACATCATGGGGGAGGTGGGAACATGAGGGAATATTTCACTATCCTTCCTCTTGTTCCTACACCTATGGGTGGGGTAGATGGGTTTCATGTTTCATTGGTCCTACAAAGCAGGAAGATTCATCCATCAGAATATATATTAGGATAACAATACCAAATTCCACAGCGTTGTTCATTTTTCCATTGTTGGAGAGATAGATCCATGCTGACAATTCCAAAGATCAGAAAGCCCAACGATTAACTTTCTCGAATTCTGGTGAGTTTCATGCCTGAACTAATATTTTCTTGGAAGGACATGGCACCCTATAACAGGATATATTTTGACACTCTTCTATTGATGTATCGAGTTCTAGTAATCACTATATTTGGAGGAGAAGTATTTCACATTTGGTTCACCATTTATTTTTTTCCAATGCTTTCTGTCAGGGCACACCTTCCTGGGTCATTGTCATTGACACTCGCTGATGGGTGAATTGTATCCATCATTCAGGCTTTCCAAATGTTTGAAGCATTCATCACATTTTTAAGGATGTTTTCCCCTTGATAAAAATAGGATAACGGGATTTTGGTTCCTCTTACCATGTATTCCTCCTTATAATTCATTTCCTAGAATAGGTATAACTCGTAGATTGGAGTTTTCGATCATTAAACTCGTCCGTATTGCCCTCTCTTAGTGGATATTAGGTAATTAAGCTAATTTTTCCAGAACAGTCCATGGGGTCAATCCAAAGAAGCAAACTTAGGTTAGGAAATTAGTCATGCTCGACATCAATGGAATTTATTGATGCTGAAACATGGAACACTAGTATTTTCCTCATCGTATGTATTTTCAAGGGTGCAAAAACCTGAGACTTCACACGTCAATCATGGGGTATCTTATGCTAGAGGAATGTCTTATAGGTTTTACATTGATTTACATGTTTAACACGGGTTATGCCATAATTTTTACATCTAGAGGGGATGGATTGGACTAATTAGAACACATACAAAGGTGGAAGAGATATGTACATCACTATGAGGGAGCACATGAAAGGTTTATTAGATGTGTGGATCAGAATTATCGATATGATCGGACCTGATAATAGTGTTTCCCATAAAGGTAATATTTCACACCATGAAGGCAGATCTAGACACCATTGAGGGTGGACCAAGGAGGTGAACCCTAAATAAGGGAACATGAAGGATTTCCATTGGCTGGGATTTAACCTCAAAGGGAGGGTTCCTATGTACCCTATTTAGAAGATAGGCATCAAGACCCACAATGTCTGAAGGGGTTCATTGGGGATTACACATGGGTATCATACTTTCATAATAGGATCACTATTGGTTGAATGAATATGAATTTTGTGGGGCTTATGAATGGTTAGCTTGCCGTGCGCTTCTACACGAAGTGATGAAGTGGATACCATGATCTCACTGGGAGGTGACATCCCATGTAAGAATCCAGATGGGAAAGGATGAGGTGATGATGAAACAGATGAAGTGTGAAAAGTGATGGTCTTAGACCTTATTGATGCTTCCTACATATCACATTGGATGGGAATAAATGTCCATATAGTTCAAGAAGTGGGGCAGTGATTTACCTAAGGATTTGGTCCATCAGAATGAATGCAAGGATAGGGACCTAAAGGAAAAGGAACCTCCAGACTATGGAATGAACCCCCAAGACCTAGTGACCTGAGAGAAAAGTCAAGATGGGAACGGATGATGGTATTTAACCTCAATGAGTCTTCCTACATATCCCAATTACTGTGAATAAAGGTAAAAATAGTTTAAGATAAAGGCAGATAATCAGGGCGTACACATGGACAGTGATCTAAGGACATTCTAGGGGCTAATGCATGGTGAGTGTCCCTTTATAAAAGGACCACTCATGGCTGGATGGATGAGATATGTGTTGGTATTTTTCATAATAAGATGCTTGGGTGGATGGATCAGGACACCTCAGGGGTATATCTAAGAGATGTGTCCCAAAAAGGGACGATGTCACATAAGGAGGGTTCTTATCTATGATTGAGTACTAGAGTATACCATTCTCATGGATTGAACCTCAAAAGATATTCCTACATACTCAAAAGGGATCAAAACCCGTGTAGTTTTGAGCATTTAGATTAACATCATAGAGTAAGAGTGAATCGACATGAAATAGATTGAACAAATGGATTGTGGGAGTGATGGGATTGAGCCTTAGTGAGGCTTCCTACATACCCTTATTATAATGTATGGAGAAAATTCCATATAGTTTAGTGGTAAATGGAATAGAATTGAGGTGTGCACATGGAAAACAACCTGTAAACATACTGAGGAATATGAATGGTTAGAGTACCAAATATGTGTTTGGGATTACACATGGTTTGATGTCCAGAGAGGATGTCATGGTCACTGTTACTCTAGGGCCATGTGAGTCATGCTCAGTGTGAGAAACAATATGTAATAGTAGTCCTAATAGTTATGTCACAAAAGGTGGGTCCATGAGGGATGGTGCGGGGATTATGCATGGATAGAGGCCCAAGGAGATAGAGATTTGGACTTACTCTAGACATGAGGCCCAATGTAGTGATTTGGGGCTTATGTGGTGACTATTTGGGGCACACATGGAAAAAAATACAAAATGGAAAGAGTGAAGGGAGGGATATAGTTCCCATCCCCATTTTCATAATCTCATTCATTATGGAAATTATATATTAGCTTCATGTTTTGATGATGTTGTCGTTCATTAGTTTAACATCCTACAACCCGAATCACGGGGACTCGCTTATAACACTTTGTACTTAGGTAATCAATTCCTTTTAAACCATGGTGAATGGAAGGCACCAGTAATGCCCTGATAGGATGAGGTGGAGGAGTGGTCAATTTTGGGGACCATTTCATCATAGCATTGCAAAGAAGAAATAACTATTACCATACATATGCGAAGAATAATTAGGTAGAGAAACACAACATGTTACACCACACGAGGAATTAGGAAATCACTACATGAAAGCCTGGAGGGCCACATGAATGTGGTGTGCTTAACAGAAGGGTATTGCACACAAAAGGGGATCAAACATGGTGCTTTAGGGTAGAGGCAACCCATGGAGTCTATTGGAAGGGGTGCGTGAAGACTTGAGTCTTGTTTGAAAAAAGGGGTCTTGAGTGAAAGAGGTAATAAACAAAGGGTAATCCTTGTGAGAAAGGGGGTATTATGCATGCACATGCCTTTTGTGAAAAGGAAATGGGCATGGGTCAAACCCTTATGGGCCCACCCAAAGGCAGGCCCATGGGGGGCCTATCACGCTATATCTAATACCTTTTTAGTGGGACTTGTGTGTGGTCAGGTAATGGGTCTTATTACGTGCAATTATCCGACCCTAGTTACTCAGATTCGGTACAATATTACATTACATTGGCATGAAACAAGGAATCGTGTCTCGAAAGACCAATCAGTTTAGTAGCATTGGAAGTACTAGATACACTTATAAGTTTTAGATTACATTAGGAAATAAAAACATCAACAAAATTTTGTCCTCTTTTCAAAAACACTTATATCCTTAGCATATACCTATAGGTCAACCATAAAATAATTCTTCACATCCTGGAAAAATAAAACATAGAAGGTGGTGAGATCAGATTCTTAGTAAGGATAACAATATAGTGGAAACATTCATAAATAAGCAAAATCATTTTAGGCAATGTATAAGACTAAAACAAAAGGATTTTAAACAAGAACTTCAGTATAATATGGTAAAGATAAAATAAAATAATGAAATTTAATTATTCACATGGATATTCTACTAGTTGAATAATCACATGAAAAATCAATAGCCACTTTTATAATGATGTAATGCATATTTACAGACTTCATAACCACATAGTCAAGGCCTTGTGCCAAGACTAAAAATAAGAATTTTCAAGGCCTTATGCCAAGACACTAGTTTGTCTTGTTAGACCTACGGATGCATCGAGGAGATATAGTTGGCTCCACCCATCACTTACTAAGTCCAATTAATTCCTTCTATGAAAAGTCTTAAACATAACATAAACCTTCATATTAAAACTAGCATACGAAATGTCAATACTTTATCCATAAACCATTAATTGTATAAAAATAACACATCCACAGTAAAAAAAAATCACAAAACCTTCAATACAGTATAAAATATTTGTTTCATAATAAATCAACCTCGATCAAGAATAATATACCATAAAGGATGTTGACGTAGTTGAAAATTTTTAGTAAAAATTTGTAGAGAAATATTTCTTTTTCAAGAATACATTTAAAAGTCTCACTATTTATAAAGATGTTGTTTAAAATAGATTTTTATATTAAAGTGTCCCCTAAAAAATTGAAACTTTTTAAAGTAATTTCAATTTTAAAACATTAATTTACATATAAATACAACCTTAAAACCATTTTTAAAACATGGTCATTAATGAGAATTATTTAGAAGATTAAAATTTTAAAACATTTAAAATGATATTTTTGTTAGAGTTAATAACCAAATGAGAGACGCTTGAATACAAATAATTGAGGTAATAAAAAATATTTAATATCATGAGAATAATGTGATTCATGATAGACTATGTCAAAATACAGTATATACACCAAATAAAAGTGAATTGTTGCAATAAAACAAAGAAGTCTCAATGGAATGTAAGTTGAGACGAATTCTTCTATAAAGATTGCATCCTTATGTTAATAATAAATCAATGACATAATTATGTGTGATAAATATAAATACACTCAATATGATAGGATATTCAGCTTAAATCAATCAGAGTACATTCACAAATATTCTAGTAAAAACAACACCAATTACTTGGATATTTAACTCAATGAATAGAAATTGAGTTAAAAATTCTCTTATCAACTTTATATCGATGACTTGAGAATTTATCGATGGAGTGATTATGTGTATCAAAATTATATCCAAAAAAATGGGAGTGTAAATTAATACATAAGTAAATAAATAGTGATTTCACACATAATCATGGAGTAATGTAATCAATGAAGTATGCATAAAGCCCAATGAGTGGAAATTGAAATTTGAAATTACCTTACCGATTTGGTAACTTACGAAACAAACAAACCCAGAAAGATGTATCATCCAATGAAGATGTAAATACCCATAAATTAATTTATTTTACACAAAGAATAAAATAATGGGAATTACATACACCACACAAAAACAAATAGTTGCAATATTGCATGAATCTCACGGGAATAAGAAGTGAGATGAAAACCCCTTACCATGTTGTGATCAATAGAGTTGTATGACCAAAAGTTAATAACCATAAAATGAATCACAAAATAAATAGAATATAAAAATAATCATGATTATATATACAAAATGGCAGTACACAATACACCACATTCAATAAATAAGTGTCGAACAATGGAAATCTCACTGAATTAAAATTGAGATAAGAAACCCCATACCTCGTGTCTAAATTAACTCGTTCGTTCTTTAATCTACTGAATAATAAACTAATGTTAATTTCTACATGCTTAAAAACCTTTTTCAAGTTTATTAATTATTTTATATTTCTTATTACTATGTTATTAACATTATGTAATCATTTAAGTTAATAATGTTCGTTTTTTCAATATTTGGTACTTGAGTAAAAATTGATAAAAAATGAACTTGTTATAATTACAAATTGTCCATGTGGTCAAAATTCTATTATCTCCAGTATCATATTCATGATTTAATATCATATATATAATATATATCAAGTATATATATTTATATATATTTATATATATTTATATTTATAATTTGTTCATGATATTTTGAGATAAGAAATAACATGCACCTTTCAAGGAGACGGTAAGCCGTACGTACGCATGAATGCTACTTTCATTTCTATTTCATATTTAATGAAATGAAAACATAATGATACATTGGTATATTATAATTCCAGTATAATATCATATGATATATGTTTTACAAAATTTAATTAACTCCATCATTTATACGTTTCATGTACATCATGAACGAATCATATCACCTTGAGGGGGCGGTAGTCCGCACTTCCTCAAATGAAATTATCATGCTCCCACATACTAGAAAGCATAAAGGTGTGATTGTAAATTCAAATTACAGATGAATAAAGAAAACATAAACATAATATATATAATACATAAATATGGTGCCATCATAATTACCACCATAAGAGGCAGTAGGAGATAATTGAACAATCATCGTTCCGTGAGGCAGTAGTTCGTCGTCCACAGAAACTGTATGTTTTTTTCCATTAGATGGATGTGTGTGTATGTGTAGCTCGAATACTTCTCATAAAAAAACATAGTATATTGAGGATAATGGTGTTGTAATAAAAAAAGTAATAAAAAGAGTTAAGGGGTTGGTGAAGTAAAATAAAATAAGAGAACTTTAGAGAAGACATTACCCTAAAATTGGGTAACTCCCTTTACTTTGAACCAAAAGGATTTCTTAAAGTGCTTTCTGCCTAAGGTAAGGCCTCTAGGTGGAAGGGATGGATCCTGAGAGATTATTTGGGAAGAAGTTGGATGAGTCATGGGGCTAGAGAGTTGTGAGTAATGGGTTAGAGATGAGGGATTTTTATAAGGGCGAGGAGGGGCTCTTTAGGAAAGTGTGAAATATATTATTTTATTATATAATGATTTTCAGTTTCTAAAGTTCCAAAACTAATTATAGTCAATGATAAGATGACTCAAGTTCGAAATAAAATCATCCAATAATAATTGACCGGTATTGCTTATTTTTTAATCTTTATAATCTTATTTATTTAAATCATTCATTAATGAGGTAAACACTACATCATTATTGTATCATAAATAATTTTATTAATTTGATGTCTAATTTTTGTTAAAAAAATACCATGATGTACAAAATCATCCTATATTTATAATGAATATTTATAGTCGAAGATATAACATATATAAACCCATGTAAAAATTTATTTACTAAAAGATATATGTTTATGTCATTTTTGTCATTACTTAAAATTAATTAATATAACATGTCATTATAACTATTAAGTGGCTACATGGGGTCCTAAAATAGACCCAAATATTCCCATGGTCTGCCATAACACATCCAATAAGATTAGGTTAAGTGTTAAGGTAATTTGTTATTATTAGAATATTCTTTTTACATTGAATTCCCCTATTTACCTTTAACCACGGTAAATAAAAGTCAAGAGTTACTATTCAACAAAAATTATTTTCATCTTATTGAACAAAATTTTACTTACTAATAACAACCGTGTATGTCATATTTTTGAAATTAAATTCATAGAAGCGGAAAAACTTTATTTAAATGAAAAATTCATATTTTTAACTACTACATAGTGGTTTCACTATTCATCAAAAATTGAAGTTTTTCCGAAAAATACCAAAAATTCAGCCTAATCTTTATTTGATATTCTGAATTCGAAAATAATGTATATTTTACCAAATTCAAAAAATAGAAGTTAGATTAATTAATTTAAAATTAATTCATGTTGTTAAAACAAAAAGCGTGTTTTTATGAAATATTAACTATCAAAAGATTGACACTTGTTTATGTTCAATTTTAAAGTGAAATTACTTCCAATGACCAAAATTTGATTAAATGGTAAAAATATAATCTAATTAATCATAAAAATCAATAAAAAAATAATCTATATATATAAATAAAATATATTAAAATGATATTTTGAATAAAAATTCAGAATTTCTCACTATTTATAAAAAATGAATATTATTAGATAAATAAAAAAATTTCATCCAATGTAAATTTTGATGTCCCGATTCTAAAAAAGAATTTTATTTTGTCAAATTGAATATGTAAAAGTGTCAAATATTGGATTTAAAAAGGGTTCACCACTAAAAGGAGTTAAAATTGCATTTAAAAAAATACATTATATATCTAAAAAATTGAATTTTTTCTTATACTATGTCTATGAAACACATAATACATAAGTTAATATTATATAGAGTATATGAAATTCAAAATCCATTTAATACTATTCATAACCATTTTTTGAATGGCTTGTTTAGTAAGTCGTGGTGTCCTCGAACTCAGTGTTGCGTATAGTACAAGTTATTGAATTACATTGAAGTGATAACATACCAAGAAATCTTGGGGTGTTACATTATACCCTCCTTCAATAAATATCATCCTCGCAATTTGAAATTATTCTTAAAAAATAAAAGGTTAAAAATAGAAAAAATACCTTTGTGGAAAACCCACTTTGGAAATTGGGTTAATAAAATTTAGTCTCAATAAGAGGGACATGGAATGAAAATGTTACCACCAAATTATGATCTTGATTAGAAGAACATTGGTGGAAATTAGAGACACATATTTGGAGGAAACATAAATATTGATAGGGAGTGATTGGGTCCATAAATCGCTAACAAGTGTAAAATTGAGGGCCTCCAATCCATCAATCTATTATGATTTAAAATATCATTGGTCCAAAAAAACAATAAATCATTAGGATAACACATTTTTGGTTTTAAGATCCCTTCCATAAAGTTTAATAATTAATTTATTAATATAATATGAGATTAAAAATATTCTTGACATGTAGAGTTTCATCCTTCATCTAATTCTTACCACAAACTAATCTTTCACTTCAAACGATGAGTATTCAAGATGACTTGGTCACACTTGATGCGATAGAATCAACATATAGAGAATCACATAATCCACAAAGGATGAACTATATATTTCCCTTTTCTTTATAGATTAACCAAAACCAAAATGGTTAGTAAAAGATCAGATAATCCCCAAAAAGGATAACCGTTTAGTGAAATAAATACTAATCTTAATTTCTAAAATTAAACCAACAATACCAAATTTCAATAAATACCATTCAATAAACAATTTTCTATAAAATCGTTCAATATAATCCAAACTAATATTGAATCCCAATACTCAAAATAATTTTCTTACATAGTCTTACACGGTAAATTATATCTCCAAATAACATCGACTACTCTTAAATTCACATACTTAAAAGTAATTAACCTAATGACATATTCTCTATGATAGGTCAATCATTTCTATAAATAACCAAAATCACTATAATTCCACAATAAAAAAATAGATAAAAACCCACCATTACTCATAAAATGACATCCCATAGTATTATATTTTCCTTAGTCATATAGTGTTTCCAAAAGAGAGAACATCTTCCAAAATAAAATTTATCACTTAATCATCAAATCATTTTTCTATACTAAGGATAAATCATATGTTTCCAAAATCAACATATTCTTGATCCATAAAATCATTTAAATAAAATTAATTAGTCATAATAACCAGAGACTTCACGTAGTCCAGTGGTAGGTGATACATCCCAATCACACTTTGGTTGTCGGTTCGATTCCCGCAGCTTTGTCTGACATGATAGGTTGTCACACGATCTGCATGTTTACCTTTTTTAAAAAAATAATTTTTATAATATTCCAAAAAATGAGATAAATTCCTCAAAAATAACCCTAACATATTTTAAGAATAATATTTTATCTCATACCTCGCATTTTCATCCTAAAAATTAATAACCTGTAATTTTCTCGAATTCAAGGATCATGTATACCGAAATAGTTATTTATAAATATATCTAAAAAAGAAAAGATAATTCTTCCCTGAATAGTATTTTCACAAAACAAACTACATGGTTACACATACAAGAGAATATTCTTCCAAAGTAATCCCATACATTTAATCATTTCACAATCCATTTATTTCCAAATAGGTTCTTCATTGACTTAAGGGTTATCCTATAGAATAGGGCTTTGACTCAGGTAATTCTAATGTCCCTTACATTTACGGAAAATGACTATGATTGGATTCTTAGGATCATTTTTATTTTCTTCCCTAGTACTCTTAATTTTTCTTCGACAATTATTTAATTTATTTTCTTATTTCCCACACATAAATCATTTATTTGTTCTATTGATACACTTTTCTAGGTGTCTCCTTCCTCATTTCTTGCATGATGGAAATTGAGATTTATTTTCTCCATGGTCTCCACTGCTGGAGCACTTATCATTCACCACTTTTCTATTCTTTGTTGAGTCTTGGAGTTGGTTAATATATATTTTTTTGATCATATTTTTGGAAAACTGATTCGGCATGAACACGATATCATTTACTCCTATCAACATTCCATTTCATTGCTCATTTCTACCACTGTTCCAACCTTGTACATCATGTTCAATGTTATTATGACTTCCTTGGAATCAAGCCATTGACTAACACAAGAAAGCATAGTGTGAGTCATAAAATAATTTAGAGAATATCATAACACCTTATTTTCAATCTAAAATATCTTAGGATTAACGAAGGTTATATATTCTCATCTTATATTAAAATCATTCAAATTAGCTTGTAAAGAAAATATGAATTATCCTAAGAATATCCCTCGGGAGTGTTGTAACCAAGAGTGTAGAAAGGCCCATTGTCGTGCATCAGTTCCCATTCGAGTCTAGCTCAGAGTGGTGTTTTCTGGTTTTACCCCTAGGTACATATGTACTAGAGCCGCCTCTATATGCTCGTATCTAGATAGGGATGTATGGAATGGAAAACTCCCAAAATCTCTATAGTACCAATATTCTAGGAAGTTCATATATACTAATCCTCAAAGTCTATCTTATGGTAATGTTAATTAATCAGAGTTTTTATAAATCTAGCTTCAAAGGTTAATTTTAAACCTCCCTCTAATACCAACTGTAACACCCCAACCCCAGTAACTCAGAGTCGCTGCATTATTACATAACATTTGAATGATACAAGGAATAATTTCTCAAAAGACCGATCAGTTTAATAGCTTTAGAAGTACTATATACACTGATAAGTTTTACATTGCATCATGAAATAAAAACATAAACCACATTTTCCCCTTTTCAAAAAACATTTACATCCTTAGAATATCCCTACAGGTCAACCATAAAATAATTCTACACTTCCTGGGAAATTCGAACATAGAAAGGGGTGAGCTCAGATGCTCAATAAGGAAAACAATATAGCATAAAATTTTATAAATAATCATAAACATTTAAGGAAATGAATAAGACTAAAAAAAATCATTTTAAACATGAACTTCAGAAAAATATGGAAAAGATAACATCAAATAATTCCATTTACGTATTCACATGGATATTATACAAGTACAATAATCACTTGCAATATCAATGTCCACTTTTATAATTATGAAATGAATAATTTGAGACTTCATAACCAAATATTCAGGGCCATATGCCAATAATACAAATAAGATTTTGTCAAGGTCTTGTGCTAAGACACTAGTTTGTCTCATGAGACCTACCGACGCATCGAGGAGCTATAAGGGGCTCCACCCATCACTTACTAAGTCTAATGAATTCATCATATGAAAAGGTTTAATCATAACATAATCATTCGTATTAAAACTAGTATATGAAATGTCAATACTTTATCCATAAACCATTAATGGTATAAAAATAACACATCCATAGTCAAACATATCACAAAAACTTCAATACAGTGTAAAATATTTGTATCATAATAAATCAACCTCGATCATGAATAATATCCCGTAAATGATGTTGACATAGTTGAAAATGTTTAGTAAAAATCTTTGAGAGAAATATTTATTTTTAATGAAAACATTTAAAAGCCTCAATATTTATCAAGAAGATGTTTAAAATATATTTTTGAATCAAAGTTTTCCATACCACTTTGAAACTTTTAAAAGGAATTTCAATTTTAAAACATTAATTTCCATATAAATACAACCGTAAAACCATTTTTAAAACATGGACATTAATGAGAATGATTTAGAAGAGTAAAATTTTAAAACATTTAAAATGTTATTTTAGTTATAGTTACTATCCAAATGAGAGATTCTTGAATATAAATAATTGAGGTAATAAAAACTATATAATATCATGAGAATAAAGTGATTCATGATATACAATGTCAAACTACAGTATATAAACCAAATAAATTTTAATTGGCGCATAACAACAAAGAAGCATCAATGGAATGTAAGTTGAGATGAATTCCTTTACAAAGACTTTATTCTTACATTAAGGATATATCAATGACTTCATTATGTGTGAAAAATATAAATAAACTAAATATGATAGGATATTAGGTGTAAATCAATCAAAGGACATTCACACAAATTCTTGTAAAAATAACACCAATGACTTGGATGTTTAAATCAATGAATAGAAATTGAGTTAAAATTTCTCTTATCATGTTTATATCGATGACTTGAGAATTTATCAATTGAGTGATTATGTGTATCATAAGTATATCCAATAAAAGGGGATTTTAAATTAGTAAATAAGTAAATAAATATTGATTTCAAACATAATCATGGAGTAATCTAATCAATGAAGTATGTTAAAGCCCAATGTGTAGAAATTGGAATTAAAATTCCTTTACCAATTTTGTAACTTACAAAACATACACCCCATGAATGAAGAATAATCCAATGAATTTTTAAATACGCATAAATTAAATTATATTTCACAAGTAATACCATCATTCGTAGTACATACACCACACTAAAGGAAATAGTTTCAATATAGCATGAATCTCACGGGAATAAGAAGTGAGATGAAAACCCCTTACCATGTTGTAATCAATCGAGACGTATGACCAAGTGTTAATAACCACCAAATGAATCCCATAATACCATGAATATAAATAGAATCATGATAATATATATCAAATGGAAGTACAAAATACACCACATGAAATATATAAGTGGAGAACAATGGAAATATCATGGAATTAAAAGTGAGATAAGAAACCACTTTCCTCGTGTCTGACTTGACTCGTTCATTCTTTAACCTCCTGAATAATAAAATCATGTAATTTTCTACTTGCTTAAGATAAATTTTCATGTTTAATATTCCTTTTTTATCACATATTACCATTTTATAAACATTATGTAGTCATTTAAGCTAATAATGGTCTTTTTGTCGGTATTTGGTACTTGAGTAAAAAATGAACATCTTTTAATTACAAATTGTCCATGTGGTAAAAACTCTATTATATCCATTATCATATTCATGATTTAAATATCATATATATCATATATATATCCAATATATATATGTATATATATAATTAATTCATGATATTTGGATATAAAAAATGAAATTCCCCGTTCATGGAGATGGTAAGTCGTACGTACGCATGAACACTACTTTCATTTCTATTTCATATTTAATGAAATGAATAATTAATGGTACATAGGTATATTATAATTCTATTATAATATCATATGATATATGTATTATATAATTTAATTAAATCCATACTTCATACATTCCATGTTTTTCATGAATGAATCATATCACCTTGAGGGGGCGGTAATCCACACTTCCTCAAATAAAATTATCGTGTTCAAACATATTGTAAAGCATTAATGTGTGTTTGTAAATGAAAATTACTGAAGTATAGAGAATACATAATCCTAATATATATAATATATAAAAATAGTGCCATCATAATTTCCACCCTAAGAGGCGGTAGGAGATAATTGAACAATCACTGCTTCGTGAGGCAGTAGTTCGTCGTCCACAGAAACGGTATGTTCATTTCCCATTAGATTGATGTGTGTGTAAGTGTAGCTCGAATAAATGTAATAAAAACAACACAGTTTATTTAGGATACTGTTGTGGTTATAAAAAATGTAATAAAAAGAGTTTAGTGGGTTGGAGAAGAAAAATAAAAGAGCATAACATTAGAGAAGATGTTACCTTAAAATTGGGTAACTCCCTTTGGTATGAAACAAAAGAATTTCTTGAAGTGCCTTATAACTAAGGTAAGGATTCTAGGTGGAAGGTAGGATCATGGGAGATTATTTGGGCTGATTTTGGATGAGACAAGGGGCCTGAAGGGTGTGAGTAATGGGTTAAAGGTGAGGGCTCTTTATAAGGGGGAGCATGACCTCATTAGGGGAAAGTGTGAATAGATTGTTTTATTATATAATTATTTTCGTTTTCTAAAGGTCCAAAACTAATTATAGTCAATGAGAAGATGAATCATGGTTTAAATAAAATCATCCAATAATAATTTTACAAGTTTTGGATATTTTTTTAATCTTTATAATCTTATTTTTTTAAATCATTCATTAATGAGGTAAACACTACATCCTTGTAGCGTCACATATTATTTTATTTATTTGATGTAAAAAATTATAAAAAAAATCATGATTTATAAAAACTTTATATCTTTATATATAATATTTATAGTCTAATAGATACCTTATTTATCCCCAGGAAAAAATTTGTTTACTAAAAGATATATGTTTGAGTAATTTTTGACTTTACTTAAAATTAATTAATATAAAGTGTCATTATCACTCTTATGTGGCTCCATGGGGTCCCAAAATCTACCTAAATATGACCATGGTCATACATGAATCATCCAATAAGATTATGACACGTTTTAAGATAATTGTTTATAATTATAATATTCTTTTTACCTTGAATTACCATATTTACCTTTAATCGTTGTAAATAAATGTCAAAAGTTTTGATTCACCAAAAATTATTTTCATCATATTGAAGCATGTTTTTCTTAATAATAACAAACATGTATGTCATATTTTAAAAATTCAATTCACATAAGTGGGAAATTTTCATTTCACTGAAAAAGTCATATTTTTAACTACTACTTAGTGGTTTCACTATTCATCAAATATTTATGTTTTTCAGAAAAATTCCAAAAATTCAGCATAAGATAAATTTGATAATAAGAATTCAAAAATAATGTCTATTTTTTCAAATTCAAAACAATGAAGTTGGATTAAATAATTTAAAATTAATTTCAATTGTAAAAACAAAAAGCATGTTTTTAGGAAATATTAACAATCACATGATTGAAACTTGTTTAGGTTCAATTTTAAACCGAACATACATCCAATGACCAACATTGGATTAAATGGTAAAAATATAATCTAATTAAAATTCAAAACCAATTAAAAATATAATATAACAATATAAACAAATTATATTAAAAGGATGTTTTGAATTAAATTATAGTATTTCTCACTATTCCTAAAAATAAATATAATTAGAAAAATACAAAAATTTTATCCAAAGTTAATTTTAATGTCCTGATTAAAAGAAGAATTTTATTTAGTCAAATTGAATATTTAAAAGTTTCAAATATTGGATTTAAAAAGTTTTTACCATTAAAGAGTGGTAAAATCGCATTTTTTTTGAAAAATACATTTTTTATCAGAAAAAATGAATTTGTTCTTTTAATATGTCTAAGAAACACATAATAAATAAGTTAAAATTATATGGAGTATATAATATTAAAATTCCTATTAATACTATTCATAATGGTTTTTTAATGGCGAGTACGGTAAGTCATGGTGCACTTGAACTCAATGTTGCGTATAGTACATGTTATTGAATTACATTGAAGATATAACGTACCAAAGATCGGGGGTGATACATTATGTGCACGAGAGAGAGAGTTCGAATTCTAGAGCATTACCTTGAAAATGGAATGGTTCAATTCTATTTATAGGAAAATTTTCAGTGGGAGTGAGTAAGAAGGTCAGAGTGGATGCAACCTAGTTATTTCACGTTTGGTATGTAAGAGCCTTATGCACTTGATGACCATTTGTGTGCTAAGATCCAAACATCCACAAACATTACATGACCATTTTAGGGAGTCCAGAGTGAAATTTCACATTTTACATCACATTTGGAATGTAAGAGTCTTGCGCATGGATTTCAGTCTTGCTCACAGAAGTCTGAACATGCACGCGACTCCCTTTGGGTTCTCGGAAATGTCTGCCAAAAAAAATTGTGGCTTCGAGTGACTCCAAGATGCCTATCTGGGACCTTAAGAGGAATTAAGTTCCAAAAATCCCCATTAAATCAATTCGTCATTTAAATTTATGAAGTGAGAGATTATATAAGAACTCATAAGATTTATTCCCATACACTTCATGGATCCATATATTCCCTCAAATTGAAATATCGTTGGATAGTATCTCCATAATCAAATCATTTATGATATTATATATTCTTTTATTTTTCAATATAATAAATCTTTATAATCCTTTTATTATACAATTCCCATTACCCTATGATTTTAATCTACAACATTATCTTTCCAAAGATCTTTATATTTTAAATTTTTAGTGCCATCACTGATTATATCATTGGGTGCTTCTTCATTTGGTAGGAAAATTACCTTCTGCTTCACACTGTCACTAATGAAAGTAGTTGAATTAGATGGCCAAGTATTCGAATGAAATTATCAAAATCATAAGATAATTAACTAGAAAACTTATTGCATTATCAATGTTATTTGTTATTTTGGATATTTTATTGACTTCATTTACTAAATGTTTTAACTAAACAACATTGTGTTTTTACAAGGAAATTTTATCTTTAACTATATTTGAGAAAAGATCATTTTTTTCCACATTTTTGGAAGTTAGATTTACAATTTTAATCATAATAACTATTCCTATATCTTAAAAAAAATTATTTAGATTAGTTAACTTTGGTAGGAACTCAACTTTCATGTCAATATTATATTTAAATTTTGAATAAACTAGGGATTTCATTAATAAATATTTTTCTATCTATAATTATTTATAATTTATTTTATGAATCTAATTTTCATTCAAGAAAAACATTATCTAAATGTGAAGTCAAATCTATTTTGGTTTCTCTTCATCACTTCTTTCATATTCACTACTCCCTAGTTATTATTCGTCGCTTTAGGGATCTTTGGGCTGATTTTATTTTTACATGAAGGTTTTTTTTACCATTACTCTTTCAGTATTCCTTTTCTATATCACTTTTTTCATCATGATATGTGGCTTCATGTTGTTATGAAATATTTTTACTCTTTATTATATTGATATTTTTTCCAATGAAACATTCATCCTCTATTGTGTCAACTATACATCTTTATCTTAATTATTGGTTTTTGGGTCAATCAAACTTATTGTCACGACCCGCCCTCGGGGTCCGTGCCGTGACTACCCCAAGCCCGCCTTCCATAGGCCAGGGGCTGGCGACTAGCACCAAGGCGTAAATCCCGGTAAATGGGATGGCATTGCCTTTTTAAAGTAAACAAACACCACAGAGTAAGAAAGCGGAAAGTAAACACTAAGAAAAAGTAGAGTACAACTGAAAGTGTGGAAAAGTAAATGGGCCAGTATACAAACCCAAACTGAAAGTAAAGTACAACTCGAAAGGAAAAAAAGCAACTGAAAAGTAAAAGCCGCTACTCCGAGCTGTCCACTGGGAATCCCACCTGAAGGGTGGGTACAGATAGCTCCTCTGCTCCACGGGTCCCGCCGTCCGCTCCGTGCACGTTCCGCCCAGTGGTCCACCTCCGGGTACCGTCCCGCTCTGCAAGCCTCAGCTAAGGTCAACGCTGTCCGTCGTCTGCAACCAACACAACGTAGTGCGGGCGAAGCCCGTGCAGGGGTGAGTATAAGCTACTCAATAGGGACCCCGAGACCCCTGAAGGTCTCTCAAATCCACAAAGGATAAACCACGAAGAAAGGTACAATCACGAAGTAACAACCGACACTGCTTAGGTATATGCCCATACATATACCTAAGTCATCAATTTCAAATACGCTCCAACCTCCGAGCCCAAGTACAACTCAGTCCACACAGGAAATTAACGTATTCCACACAGGAAAGTAAAACGTAATCCACACAGGATTGCACAACACAATCCACACAGGAAAGCAACAGGATTCAGCTCACACAGGTACTTCTTCAAAGGACGATAAAGATGATCTCTGATCCATCTAAGTCGTCGGACCCACGAAGGATCGATAGGTAACTAACCCCCGCAAAAGACCCACACAGGATCGGGCCCACACAGGACCCGTAGGCGCTGGTTCACACAGGACCGCTGAGCGCAAGGACCCACACAGGATCGGGCCCACACAGGACCTGTAGCACTGACCCACGTAGGATCGCTGAGTGCTGTAGTCGTCGTCGTCGAATCCACACAGGATCTCTGTACTGTCGTCGTCGCAGTCACAGTAGCAGTAGTAGCAGTCACAGTCGTAGTAACAGTCGCAGCCAGCACTAGGGTTTCCGCACACAGCAAGCTCGTTCGGAGGATCCGCTCCACGAGCTGAGAGGCTGATACATCAACTGTCACAAAGTCCAGAGTTGATGTATCCAAAAGTTCCGTATCGACAACAGGAACTCAACGCAACAGACGACGCGTCGATCAGACGCCCGGTCTGAGAGTTATTGGCATTTTCGTCCCCGGGGCCCGGTTGGTTTTTAAGGTAAAACCAACCCGACCGTACTCCACCTGCGTCCAAACCTCGGGCGGAGTATGCCAAAAGATCCGTCTCACTAAGAGGAACACAACGCGGCTGACGGCACGTCAATCGGACTTCCGTAGCTCAAGATATGAGCGTTTCCGCTCCGAAGGCCCGGTTGGTTTCGTGAAAGAACCAACCCGGCCGAACTCAAAGTAATCCGAAACCTTGAGTATGATATACCGAAACGACCGTCTCGATCCAAGGATCGCGTTTCCGCAGACGGTACGTCGATCGGAGGTCCGTGGCTCAAGATATGGCCAAAAGACCGAAAATGATACGAAACGGGGGGTCCGGGTCCGGGGCAACCCGGCCCGGGTCCGACCCGGCCCGGCCGGCCGGCGGCGCGGCGGCGTGGGGGCCGCGGCGGCCTGGCGCCGCACGGAGGCTGCACGTGGGTGGGGGGGGGGGGGGGGCAAAGCCCCCCGCTTGATTTGGTTAGCGGCGCGACTAAATGCCGCGCCCTTTGCAAAATAAACGGCCCCCACGTGGGGGCCGGCTTGAGGAAAAACAGGGGGGCTGCTACCCCCCCTCTTCATGGAAACCGCCCCCTCTTTATGAGGGGGGTTTTTTGAGCTAGCCGGGGGATTAATTTCCCCCGTTTCATTACCATCCGGCCGGCCAGCTGGCCGACCGGTTTTCTCCAACGGGACCGAAAAATCCGGTCCCCTCTTCGGCTTCCGACGCCGGCGGCCCGACCGCCGGTCTTCTCATTCCGCCGCGGCCCGGAACCGGCCGCGGTGTTCGTCGTCCGGCGCGGTGCGACGGCACCGCGCCCCTCCGCCGCGCCTTCGATTCTCCTTGATGTGGCGCGGCGGCGTCGCGTTCTTGAAGATTCTTCCATGGCGTGCGCGCGACGGCGTCACGCAAGATAAACATTCAATTATCCGCGTGGTGCGACGACACCACGCCACCTTGCTTCCACCCGCAAGATAAAACAACATGAACGATGGAGGGGGTTCGGCCGTGTTCATGCGGTCCGGCCCCCCCTCACGTTAAATAATAACAAAACTTAAAATATTAAATTGCCTCACGTTAGACATGCTAGATCCACGATCAAGAACAAAATAATTAAACAATAAATCAACAACCCCTACCTCGGGTATAGGTTCGAAGATTTGACAACGACCCGCGGAAGACAACGTCGCGGAGGTCGGGCGTCGTGGTCGTCGTTCGTCAAATCCGATGACGAAGAGGTGCGTCCGATGTGATACGTCATTGGCGAATCTTCGTATGCCGACGAAGGGAGTCCGAGGAGGAAGCGGCGTTCCCTCTCGTTGACACGGAAGACGAAGAAGAGAGGAGCGGCGTTCTTCGTCGGAACTTGAGCGTTCTTCGTCAAGGCTTGAAGATGAAGGAGAAGCTCTCAAAATCCTCTCAAGAACAAAGGAAACCAACCCAACAAAATAAAATAAGCTTAAGCTTATTTTATTACACAACCATCCTCTTAGAATTTCAAAGGTTTGAAATTTAAATTAACCATCTTCAATTAATTAAGCCAAGTTGTCAACATTATTTGAAATGGGTTAAAGGGGAGGTTTTGAGAGAATTTGAGGAGTTGGGGTTCGTGTGGGCCCCACCACACTTAATCCTCCCAAGGGAGGTTAAGTGGATGTGGGTCCCACTCCCAACTCCCTTTGGTAGGATTTATCTAGTTAAAAAAAAACTTGTTCTTCACAAATTTTATTTAACTTAAACTAAAAACCCAAAAACTAACTTTCAACCCGCAACAAACGCAAATTCCGAAAAGGCCTCTTTAAGCGAAAATCGGCGCTGTGAGTTCATCGGTGCCCTCAGATTTCAATTCCGAGCACCGGATCAAAAGTTAGGAATTCCCGCTCGTTCGTTCACTGAACGTACCCGATCCAAACTTCGGAAATTGATTTCGGGCTCTCCGGGCCTCGGAATCAGGTGCCGTCTGAAACCGCGCTCTTGTAAAATTCTAAAGAAAATTAAGAAAAAATTTCCCTTGAATTTTACGGGTCTTTACATTACTCCCACCTCAGGGATTTACGTCCCCGTAAAGATACATCAAAAACTAGGGAAACAAATGAGGGTACTGAGCACGCATCTGAGCCTCCCGCTCCCATGTGCTCTCCTGGAGATTCCCGTGCTGCCATCTGATGCACACAAGAGGAATCGATCGCCCATGCAGGACCCGCTCCTGTCGACCCTCTATCTCCATCGGAACCTCCGTAAAAGTCGCCCCATCGTCAACGTCAAGCTCCCCATGGTCAATGATGTGCGTCGGGTCGTGCACGTATCTCCTCAGCTGAGACACGTGGAAGACGTCGTGCACCCGGTGCAACTGAGGTGGTAGAGCCAGGCGATAAGCCACCTCGCCAACCCTGCTGAGGACCTGGAAGGGTCCGATGAAGTGCGGAGATAACTTGCCGCCTCGGCCAAATCTCTGAATACCACGTCGAGGTGAGACCCGCAAGAAGATGTGGTCGCCATCCTCGAACACCAGTGGCCTCCGCCTCTTGTCAGCGTATGACTTCTGCTGGCTCTGAGCTGTCCTCATCCGCTCCTGGATGACCTGGACCTTCTCTGTCGTGGCCTGGACCATCTCCGGTCCCACCAGTGCTGACTCTCCAGGGTCTATCCAGCACAAAGGAGATCTACAAGGTCGGCCGTACAACGCCTCGTACGGTGCCATCCCGATGGTGGAGTGGTAGCTGTTGTTGTACGCAAACTCCACCAAGGGTAGGTGGTCCTCCCAGCTACGACCAAAGTCGAGGACACATGCGCGGAGAATGTCCTCGAGAGTCTGAATGGTCCTCTCCGTCTGACCATCCGTCTGAGGGTGAAAGGCTGTGCTCAGACGTAGCTGCGTCCCGAACGCCTCCTGTAACCCCTTCCAAAGCCGGGAAGTAAAGCGAGCATCTCGATCGGAGACGATAGATGATGGCACACTGTGGAGCCGCACAATCTCCTGAACGTAGAGACGTCCCAAGCTCTCCACTGAGCCCTGCTCTCTGATGGGTAAGAAGTGTGCCGACTTGGTGAGTCAGTCAACAATCACCCAGATGGAGTCGTGACCTCTGGAAGTGCGTGGAAGTCCAGTCACGAAGTCCATAGATATGCCGTCCCACTTCCACTCCGGAACCTCCAAGGGCTGTACTAAGCCTGCTGGTACCTGATGCTCTGCCTTCACCTGCTGGCAGGTAAGGCACCGAGAAACGAACTCTGCTACTGCCTTCTTCATGCCCAGCCACCAGTGCTGTCGTCTGAGGTCTTGGTACATCTTCGCCACTCCAGGATGTACCGCCAAAGGAGAAGTGTGAAACTCTCTCAGCACTTCCTCTCGCAAAGCGACTGGTACAGTGGTACGTCCTCTAAAAAGGATGTCGTGCTCTGCTCCAAGGGAGAAACCATAAGGTGCCTGTCCCGAGGATATTTGTGCACGCCGTGTCTCACAGTCAGCGTCCTCACGCTGTGCCTCCCTGACTCACTGCAGTAGTGGAGGAGTGACTGTGAGAGACTGAAGGAAGGCTGCTCCATCTCTATCCATGAAGGATATCTGCAAAGAGGCTAGCTGCTCCGTCGCCTCCTCAAGTAGCTGAATGCCCGTCCTCCTGCTAAGGGCATCGGCTACTACGTTCCCCTTCCCAGGAGTATAGACTATCTCAAAGTCATAGTCCTGGAGGAACTCGAGCCATCGCCGCTGTCTCAGGTTCAGGTCCTTCTGCAAGAAGATATACCAGAGACTCTGATGATCAGAAAAGACTGTAAAGCGCTCGCCCATCAGATAGTGTCGCCATGTCTTCAGAGCGAAGACCACTGCTGCTAACTCCAGGTCATGGGTAGCGTAGTTCTGCTCATGCGGCCTCAACTGACGTGATCCATAGGCGATCACTGCCCGCTCCTGCCTCAGAACACATCCGAGTCCGGTCCCTGATGCATCGCAGTAGACTACGTACCCTACTCCCTCCTCGGGCAACCTCAAGATGGGTGCGCTAGTCAATCTCTGTCTCAGCTCCTGGAAGCTCTGCTGACATCTGTCTGACCACATGAAGGGTTTCCCCTTCTTCGTCAAAGCTGTGAGTGATGCCACAACTCTAGAGAAGTCTGGCACGAATCTACGATAGTATCCAGCTAGTCCCAAGAAACTTCGAACCTCAGTCACGCTCCTGGGTGGCTCCCATGCTAACATAGCCTCAATCTTCGCGGGATCCACTGCAACTCCCGCATCAGAGATAACGTGTCCCAAGAAGTGGACCTCACGTATCCAGAACTGGCACTTGGAGATCTTACCATAAAGCTGGTGCTCTCGGAGTGTGTCTAGTACAACTCGCAAGTGATAGGCGTGCTCCTCCTCTGTCGTAGAGTAAATCAGAATGTCGTCGATGAAGACTACGACAAACCGATCGAGGTATGGCTGAAATATCCTGTTCATGAGAGCCATGAACACTGCTGGAGCATTGGTTACACCGAAAGGCATAACCAAGAACTCATAGTGGCCATACCGACATCTGAAGGCTGTCTTCTGCACATCCTCGTCTCTGACTCTGAGCTGATGATAGCCTGACCTGAGGTCTATCTTCGAGAACCACCGTGCTCCCTTGAGCTGATCAAAGAGGTCATCAATCCTCGCTAGCGGATACTTGTTCCTCACTGTCACCTGGTTCAGGAGAAGATAGTCAAAACAAAGACGCAAGCTCCCGTCCGCCTTCTTGGCGAACAAAATCGGGGAAGCCCAGGGTGAAACACTGGGTCGGATGAACCCCTTGCCCTGCAAGTCCTCCAACTGTACCCGTAGCTCTCGAAGCTCGGCGGGGGCCATCCGATATGCTGGAGGGGATATTGGGGCTGTCCCGGGGTACAAGTCAATATAAAAGTCTACCTCTCTGCGAGGAGGTAGCCCTGGAACGTCGTCGGGAAAAACGTCCGCAAACTGATCCACCACTGCAGGAAAACCAGGACTTTGCACGTCAACTGCTCCAAGGATAAGGCTAGCCAACTGATGAGTGATGGGCTGTCCTCTCCTCCGCGGAAGTCCATCCTGTGCTGCTAAGGCTCCCTTCTCGCCGGTGGAGGTGAACCTGCTCCCATCGGTGCGTACACATCGCACCTTGCGCCTAAAACAGTCAATCTGTGCATGGACCGTAGATAGCCAATCCATGCCCAAGATGACGTCGTAAGGCCTCGACGCTGCTACAAGAAGATCCCAGCCGAAGCTCTCGCCTCCTAGAGTAAGCTCACACTGCCGGCACCAGTGCGTAATCGTCGAGTCTGCTCCCGTAGGAGTCTCTAGCCATAAGGATCGAGCCAACGGCTCTGTCGGAATCTCCGAGCTCCGAACAAGGGCAGCGGCTATGAAAGAATGACTCGCTCCTGTGTCTATAAGAACTGCAGCAAGGGTGGAATAGACACAGATAGTACCTCAAATCATCTCGGGTGCGCCGTGGTCGTAGGCCTCTGCTGCCTGGAGCTGTGCTTGTCTCTGCCCGCCAGCTCCCTGTGGTCGGGGTGGACCTCCTGGTGGTGGTGGTGGCAGAGCCTCAAAGCGTCTCCCACCACCGGCTGCTCGTCCAGCTCCTCTGCCTCGTCCGCCTCCTCCCTGCGGACCGCCACGGTTGACCCTCTGCCTCTGCCTCGGTGGTCCCTCAACCGTCTGCTGCTCCTCGGCACGGCGGGTCAGGCAGTCACGAGCCATGTGGCCCTGCCCGCCGCACGAGTAGCACTGTCTGCCTCTCGAAAGACTGGCTCCGCGCTGTGTGCCCCGCACTGCTGAGCCAGTGTCCTGAGGTCGTCTGCCCGAAGGTCTGGTCTGTCTGGACCCCTGAGTCATCCGTCGACTGCCTGCTGCAGATGACTCTTCCACGTGCCGCCCTGCGGTGGGTCTCTGTGCTGGTGTAGACTCAGCAAGGAAGCTCTCGATCAGAAGGGCCCGCTCCAGTACTCCTGTCTGAGTCGGTATGCTGAGGGAGATCAGCGATGCCCTGATCTCGTGTCTCAAACCCTGCTCGAAGGTCCGGCCCCGGAAGAATGGATCCCGTACCATGTCGGTCGAGTAGCGCGAGAGATCAGTAAATCTCGCCGAGTACTGAGCGACCGTCATGCTGCCCTGCCGCAGCTGTAGAAGCTCCTGGATACGCACCGCACGAAGGGTGGCTGGGACGAACTCCGAGCAGAAGAGGCCCTCAAATTCCGTCCAAAGTAGAGATGCCTCATCGTGCACCTGGAGCATCAAGCTCCACCATCGTCCTGCTGCTGCGTGTAGTAGGCTCGCAGCGAGGATCACCATGAGGTCTGCTGGTGTCCTCACTAGCCTAAACACTCGTACCACTGCCTCCAGCCAGTCCTCTGCTGCCTGGGGATCCGTCTCCCCGAGAAACCTGGGCGGTCGCTGGCGCTGAAACTCATGCAGTGCGCTGAGGCGACGTGCATCGTCAGCGGCTGCTGCTGGAAGCATCGGGGGCTCGGCGGGTAGTGCTACCGCCGGTGCCAATGCTGACAAAGGGCCCTGCACCGAGGCCTCGTCGCTCGGTGGGCTGTCGTCACGCTCGACTCTCGGAACCCTAGCTGGCTGCCGTCGTGGGGCCATCCTGAAAAGGAAACAGGTGTGCCACGGTCAGAACAGTATACCTGGTGAGCTGATATAAGTAATCACAAAGAAAACTTTGAAACACACACGCAATCAATGTTTTCGTGCATTAAGTCGGAAATCAGAAGTCAGGGTCCTGGTGTACGGATACGTCGGCCGCCGCACCAACACTGGACTCCCTGGACTGATAACCACACTCAATACGCTAAACATTATTGCTTCACATAGAAAAGATCAGAGTTCGCGGTAGAACCGAACTCCTCTGATACCAATTTGTCACGACCCGCCCTCGGGGTCCGTGCCATGACTACCCCAAGCCCGCCTTCCATAGGCCAGGGGCTGGCGACTAGCACCAAGGCATAAATCCCGGTAAATGGGATGGCATTTCCTTTTTAAAGTAAACAAACACCACAGAGTAAGCAAGCGGAAAGTAAACACTAAGCAAAAGTAGAGTACAACTGAAAGTGTGGAAAAGTAAATGGGCCAGTATACAAACCCAAAATGAAAGTAAAGTACAACTCGAAAGGAAAAACAGCAACTGAAAAGTAAAAGCCGCTACTCCGAGCTTTCCACTGGGAATCCCACCTGAAGGGTGGGTACAGATAGCTCCTCTGCTCCACGGGTCCCGCCGTCCGCTCCGTGCACGTTCCGCCCAGTGGTCCACCTCCGGGTACCGTCCCGCTCTGCAAGCCTCAGCTAAGGTCAACGTTGTCCGTCGTCTGCAACCAACACAACGTAGTGCGGGCGAAGCCCGTGCAGGGGTGAGTATAAGATACTCAGTAGGGACCCCGAGACCCCTGAAGGTCTCTCAAATCCACAAAGGATAAACCACGAAGAAAGGTACAATCACGAAGTAACAACCGACACTGCTTAGGTATATGCCCATACATATACCAAAGTCATCAATTTCAAATACGCTCCAACCTCCGAGCCCAAGTACAACTCAGTCCACACAGGAAATTAACGTATTCCACACAGGAAAGTAAAACGTAATCCACACAGGATTGCACAACACAATCCACACAGGAAAGCAACAGGATTCAGCTCACACAGGTACTTCTTCAAAGGACGATAAAGATGATCTCTGATCCATCTAAGTCGTCGGACCCACGAAGGATCGATAGGTAACTAACCCCCGCAAAAGACCCACACAGAATCGGGCCCACACAGGACCTGTAGGCACTGGTTCACACAGGACCGTTGAGCGCAAGGACCCACACAGGATCGGACCCACACAGGATCGGGCCCACACAGGACCTGTAGCACTGACCCACGTAGGATCGCTGAGTGCTGTAGTCGTCGTCGTCGAATCCACACAGGATCTCTGTACTGTCGTCGTCGCAGTCACAGTAGCAGTAGTAGCAGTCACAGTCGTAGTAACAGTCGCAGCCAGCACTAGGGTTTCCGCACACAGCAAGCTCGTTCGGAGGATCCGCTCCACGAGCCGAGAGGCTGATACATCAACTGTCACAAAGTCCAGAGTTGATGTATCCAAAAGTTCCGTATCGACAACAGGAACTCAACGCAACAGACGGCGCGTCGATCGGACGCCTGGTCTGAGAGTTATTGGCATTTTCGTCCCTGGGGCCCGGTTGGTTTTTAAGGCAAAACCAACCCTACCTTACTCCACCTGCGTCCAAACCTCAGGCGGAGTATGCCAAAAGATCTGTCTCACTAAGAGGAACACAACGCGGCTGACGGCACGTCAATCGGACGTCCGTAGCTCAAGATATGAGCGTTTCCGCTCCGAAGGCCCGGTTGGTTTCGTGAACGAACCAACCCGGCCGAACTCAAAGTAATCCGAAACATTGAGTGCGATATAACGAAACGACCGTCCCGATCCAAGGATCGCGTTGCCGCAGACGGTACGTCGATCGGAGGTCCGTGGCTCAAGATATGGCCAAAATACCGAAAATGATACGAAACGGGGGGTCCGGGTCCGGGGCGACCCGGTCCGACACCCCCCCTGGGTCGGCCCGAACCGGGTCGACCCGGCCCGGCCGGCCGGCAGCGCGGCGGCGCGGGGGCCGCGGCGGCCTGGCGCCGCACGGAGGCTACACGCGGGGGGGCAAAGCCCCCTGCTTGATTTGGTTGGCGGCGCGGCTAAATGCCGCGCCCTTTGCAAAATAAACGGCCCCCACGTGGGGGCCGGCTTGAGGAAAAACATGGGGGCTGCTGCCCCCCCACTTCATGGAAACCGCCCCCCTTTTTATGAGGGGGGTTTTTTGAGCTGGCCGGGGGATTAATTTCCCCCGTTTCATTACCATCCGGCCGGCCAGCTGGCCGACCGGTTTTCTCCAACGGGACCGGAAAATCCGGTCCCCTCTTCGGCTTCCGACGCCGGCGGCCCGGCCGCCGGTCTTCTCATTCCGCCGCGGCCCGGAACCGGCCGCGGTGTTCGTCGTCCGGCGCGGTGCGACGACACCGCGCCCCTCCGCCGCGCCTTCGATTCCCCTTGATGTGGCGCGGCGGCGTCGCGTTCTTGAAGATTCTTCCATGGCGTGCGCGCGACGGCGTCGCGCAAGATAAACATTCAATTATCCGCGTGGTGCGACGGCACCACGCCACCTTGCTTCCACCCGCAAGATAAAACAACATGAACGATGGAGGGGGTTCGGCCGTGTTCATGCGGTCCGGCCCCCCCTCACGTTAAATAATAACACAACTTAAAATATTCAATTGCCTCACGTTAGACTTGCTAGATCCACGATCAAGAACGAAATAATTAAACAATAAATCAACAACCCCTACCTCGGGTATAGGTTCGAAGATTTGACAACGACCCGCGGAAGACAACGTCGCGGAGGTCGGGCGTCGCGGTCGTCGTTCGTCAAATCCGATGACGAAGAGGTGCGTCCGATGTGATACGTCGTTGGCGAATCTTCGTATGCCGACGAAGGGAGTCCGAGGAGGAAGCGGCGTTCCCTCTCGTTGACACGGAAGACGAAGAAAAGAGGAGCGGCGTTCTTCATCGGAACTTGAGCGTTCTTCGTCAAGGCTTGAAGATGAAGGAGAAGCTCTCAAAATCCTCTCAAGAACAAAGGAAACCAACCCAACAAAATAAAATAAGCTTAAGCTTATTTTATTACACAACCCTCCTCTTAGAATTTCAAAGGTTTGAAATTTAAATTAACCATCTTCAATTAATTAAGCCAAGTTGTCAACATTATTTGAAATGGGTTAAAGGGGAGGTTTTGAGAGAATTTGAGGAGTTGGGGTTCGTGTGGGCCCCACCACACTTAATCCTCCCAAGGGAGGTTAAGTGGATGTGGGTCCCACTCCCAACTCCCTTTGGTAGGATTTATCTAGTTAAAAAAAATTTGTTCTTCACAAATTTTATTTAACTTAAACTAAAAACCCAAAAACTAACTTTCAACCCGCAACAAACGCAACTTCCGAAAAGGTCTCTTTAAGCGAAAATCGGTGCTGCTAGTTCATCGGTGCCCTAGGATTTCAATTCCGAGCACCAGATCAAAAGTTAGGAATTCCCGCTCATTCGTTCACTGAACGTACCCGAGCCAAACTTCGGAAATTGATTCCGGGCTCTCCGGGCCTCGGAATCAGGTGCCGTCTGAAACCGCGCTCTTGTAAAATTCTAAAGAAAATTAAGAAAAAATTTCCCTTGAATTTTACGGGTCTTTACACTTATCCTATTCATTATTCTTATCAGGGAAACTTACTGAAAAGTGGATAGTCTTTCCATAATTAAAGATTTTACATGAAATTTTGCCTCTATAATTACATTTACGACACTACATGCCTTTTGAGAATAAAGAGAAACAAAATTCAATGTACATGGAATAATTTTTAGCCTTAGTTTATTATATGTTATACTTTTTTAAATCATCATGATTTGAGGATTTTATCCCTTTAAAATATATCAAATTTTATATTATTTTTTTCCATTAAGGTTCCCCCTCTTCTCATCTAATAATATATCAAAACATTTTTCAGTTTTTCAATTGTCAACCCATATGTGTATTGATCATAAATAGATCAAATAGTCACATCAAATTTTTCTAAGATAATTCTCATATTTTATTTAAATATGGTAGAATCTTAAATATTTTCTAAATATCTTAGAATCAATATCAAACTTTTTTCATTCAAATGAGTAATTCATCCATTAATTTATCTTCTCCGAATAAAATATTTTTAAATTCATCCTAAGTACTATATAACCATGACTTCTTAACCTTATTGACCCCTTAATGTATATTGTGTATTTTTCTCTAGATTAATTTTGTTGTTTTAGTTCCCATAAACCTTTAAACAAAAAATTTAATATTGATATATGATTTTAATTTCACAATATACCATCACCTTTGATATTCTTATTATCAAGAAAAATACATTCCATCCTATTTTCGTGAAGATAAACATTATTCTTAGTAATGAAAATAATATTAAGGATGAATGAATGAAGATGTGAAACTATATACTCATATTATAAATGGAATGACATGACATAAAAAATTAAAATCCCTTTTTTGTTGATATTTTTGAATGATTTTGTGGATCTCAACGATTTAAGATCGATATAATTACATACAAACTCATATTTTTAAGAATAGATCCTATAATCATAACTCAATAATTACTCTAAAAAATTAAAGTAATTATATATTTAAATCATTTAAATGTTCATCAAAATATGATTTTATGGTTACAATTGTTATTCCTAGGAGAGATTATTACACTACTCAGAGGGAGTGAATTAGAAGCTATTGAAAACACTAAATCTCACATTTAGACAACATGATTCCAATCCTTGGTTAGAAAGAAATGCTTTCAATTGAAATTTTATAATTTTGAAAGATTGATATATATATATATATAAAATAAATTAAAACAAGGGTTTATAAAAGGTTCACTCGCTATTAGTATGAGAAAATGTGGTCCACACACTTTTCTATCGATGATATGATACAGTCCACACATAAATAACACAAGTTAAGTGCCAGAATAACAGTATATATGTTCATAAAAAAGACACCAATGGGATCTTCACTACGTGATTACTCAAATACTAAGGGATGATTGTTCCTAAAAACATTTTATAGTCCATTCACATTGTGTTGAGAACCTCTGACTATGAATAATACCTATATATCATATGTTTCTAATAGTATGGACTATCATGACTATAAATCCATTATTTGTGGGTATGTTAGCCACATTTTTCATTGGAAATCAACTATTTTTGGGAAATAATAAATTTAAATGTTTCGATAGTTTCATAGGATTTTATTTGAAAAGTCATAGAGACATAAATCACATTGATCCAAATTTATATCCCTTTGAAGTTGGGTTTTTTTATCATGGAAGAATTCTTTGATTGGGATCAACAATATATACTCAAATCTTTGTTCATTTATTCACACTCCTCCCTTCACATGCACTTGGGTCACATTCATGCCAAGGTACCTTCGCGATTACCCTTCATTTTCATTGTTCACATGTTTTTCTTTATGCTAACAATTTGGACAGACAACCTTCTATGCATGCACATCCTTTTCACATGGGTCGTCGACATTACCCACATGTGTTCCCATATTCATTGTTAATATTTCCTTACAAGAGGAGTGAATATCAAAAAGATGTGAGAGGATACTATCTCTTAGATCCACACCCTAGTCCACCATGTTATTATATAGACCCCCATTATTATTATTTGGAGGACCCCAATACTTTTAAAAAATGTGGTATCATTTTATGCTCTATGCACCCAAGATATCCCTCGATTATTTTAATCCAATGGTTGAACATAAAGAAGAAAATTATTGAGTCACTATATACAATAGTACTTCCAGAGGCACTTTAATATATTTCTATGAACTCTAGTTACCTGAGGTTACTATACTAGAGTGTGATGTGTTCTAGTTGTCATGAATATTAGATACTAGATTCCTATGGACCCTAGCCATCTTGAAGGTATCCCAATATGGAGACACTTTTCTCTACCCTAGACTGTGGTAATCATTCCACATACCCATTTATTAGGGAAATAATATTCTATACCCTTGTTCTAGGGAGACAATTCAACCATTCCATTAATCAAGGTGACACTTCATCTTACCCACATACAGGGACATTAATCCTCTCCACTCAGTGCTAAGGAGAGTCTTGTTCAGGCCCCTAACTAAATTAAACATTATCCTTGGTCACCTAGTAAGTTGACCATTCACTTTGGTTATACATTACAGGTGAAATCAATTATTTTCACCAACTAGGGAGGACATTATACATGTCTTAAAATTAGGGAAAAATAGCCCCCTAAATCTACATATGAGTATGACTTTTCTCAAGTATCCAGCATGATCAAGACATCTCCAAAGTCTCCAACCTAGAAGAAAATTCACATAGGTATCTTATATGGGTTCCAATTTTTTCATGTCTCTTACCTATGAATGAATTATCCCCTGAATTATATGTGAGTGTGACTTATCCTTTTTCTCCTACTGGAGTCAAACTTTTCCCAAGTATTATTCCTATGTAAATTCTCCAATGTCTCCTTCTTAATCATGAGTTCACCCTTGTCTCCATTCTTATATTCCACCCTTTTTCATATCTACTATAAGGGTTATCATCCTCCGAAGTCTCCTCATTGGCCTCCAAAGGAATATTTTAATGCTATATACACTAATATTTTCCCCTCTTATCACATATTCCTTTGATAATGTGAATAAGGTATCATACTAAGTGTAATCCCCAGCCAAATCCTCCTAAATTACAATATAGTTTCCAACTAAATGAGATATATATTCGAATGGAACTCTAATTTTGTGTAATCCCTAAAACATACCTTCACTTGAGTCATTGTCTATGTTGAATGCAATATGGTCCTTTAATTTAGTGCAGGAACCAAAACCTACATTCATATGAGTCATCTTACATATTGAACCATATATGGGCCTCCTAATTAGTTTATTTCTCATCAATGCCTCATCTAATATAGTTACCAATAGAAATTATGAATTCAATAGTTTCACTAATTTTTAAGCCATACTAAATCTATTATTGTATCCCCTTTCATGACATAAACACCCCTACATTAAACCACATTAACTAGTCCAGACAACTGACTTTAAATTGTTCCACCCAAAAATTATTAATTGGATTCCTATTTCAACAATATATTTAGGATGTATCATTGAGGTTAAATACTAACATAATTACTATCTAATTTCCCCCTAGAAAATTATTTTCTCCCAAAAATTGTTTGACCTTTATATTTAATGAGAATAAGAAACCAACCACATAATCTGATGAGCGTAATTTTCCCCATGTGATGAGCTTTATAAGACCCATCATTCCCTATGTGATGATAATTGGATGATCCATTATTCTATATATGACTATTATAAGACTATCTATATCACATTTACTTATATTATTGGAATAAGATGCCCTCATGGCCCAATATCATGATGTTAAATGGGTCTCTTACAAGGTGTATTCTTCAACCATACCCTATCTTCTCTAGTGAGTAATATACGAGTGAAAATATAAAGTGTCGATCATGTGTAATTCCCACACCAAACCATAATTAGGTACATTATCTTATTAGTCCTAATTGTATGTCTTTAAATGACATAGAATACATCCTTACTATAAAATGTTAAATTACATGGACATGCCCTGTAAAATGACCTTAAACTATATAACATAAGTTATATTAGATTTGATTATTATTCTCTGAGATAAATAGAATACCTCCCTATGGTTCAATCCCAACAAACCATAGGTATTTTATGCACAACCATATTGTTAATTTCACCTGGTCATGGATGTATGACCTTAATATTCACCACACTATCCCCCATATCCCGACCATAAATTTAATGAACTGTCTTATTAAACAAATATTAACAATGTGAGCTACAATCCTCATTATCAGGACACAGAGAAATTACACTCATGGTAAAAATATAAACTCAAAAATTATTACTACCTTCCAATATGGAGATAGATTCCAAATAACACACCAGTGTGTCTCTAAAATATAATGTAATCCACAAGTTAAAAAATGGTGAACATCTAATATATAAAAATGGTATCATTAATTCAGTGCCTCACTCAATATTTTTCATGGTGGTAACTTGTAGTAAAACCATTAATGGTTGGAACCTATTGTATGATGTTGTTTTTGGATGAATGAGGTATTGGGTTTTTTTGTCAAGGATGTTTGAGAAGAAAAAAATAACTTCACTTTGTATAACTGGGGAAAGAAAGAAAGGAAAGTTACAATAATTTCCACAGTTACTTAGCCGATTAGTTTCTAATTTTTATTTCACATATATCATAAGTTAGGAGAACTTGTGATGAAATCCTTATGAATGAATGGGTGAGTGAAGGTGATGCTAGACATATAAATTTTTTATTTTAAAGAATGATTTTGCTGGAAGATAGTGAAGTTTCATTACAGCCTATTGAAAAAATGATGATGCTAAAGGTGTTATATAAAACACTTTATATAATGATATATATGGTTAATGATGAAATCATTTGTTTGTTTAATAATACAGATGAACGTGAAGCAACATTGGTTTTCTTTCTGTATCATATTTTAAGGTTGTGTTGTTTCCCAGTGTTTGCCAAATTTTTGGGGCTGAAAATCAGGAGATGGAGAAATGTGATTTTTTGTAAATAATGATGCGTGAAATTTTGAATATCTCTTGGTATGTATCATGCAAGTGAAGTTCCATGATCATAATATCAAAATCTGGAAAAAGAGATTCTCGCTCGAAGATTGGTTTTTACGTGCAAGATTGAAGGGAGTTTGGAATGTTGCGTGGAAGGCCTGATTTGAGGTCAAAACATCGAAAAATGGGAAAGTCATTAAGTGAGAGAAAGATTCATGAAGAGCGCAAAATATGAGGTTGTCTCAAAAGAGACTTACACTCCCAATGTGTCATCAAATGGGGTTTTTTGAGACACGTCAGGAAATTTTGTGAGACATTAAGAGTTTTGCAAGTGGGGGTCGATGAGGTCTATAAATTAGAGGTGATCCCCCCACATATTTAATTCTCAAAACATAGTAAAATAACGCTCTCTAAGGTGTTATTTTTTTTAAGGAAATGGGATTTCATGAATTAAATAGAGTTGTGCAGAAGAAGAGAGTTGTTCACAAGATTGAAGTTTTATACAAGAAGTGTTTCGTGACAAAATTACAATCTTGCACGAGAGGAATTAAAGTTTCATTCAAGACACTTAAAAGGGTTCAAGAAAGATTTGGGTTATTCACATGTATTCAGATGTGCATAAGATAGTTCTAACCAAATTTTGGGTTGGAATATGAATATTTCTACTTCAGAGAATACACCTGTTCAATTATAAAGAAGCACTGAAATAATGTAATTCCCTATTTGTGATATGAGGGTGAAGATAGATTTGAGAATTGTTTTCCATGTGCTACACGAGTGTAAGGGTATATCCTAATACATTTATTACACATAAAAATATTTTTTTCTAGTGGATTGGGTGGTACTGGATTTCTTCTATACCATACCAAGGATGTAGATACTCTTGTTAATTAGTAAACCTTGTAAATCTTGTGTTCTTGTGGTTGTGTGTATTTATAAGGGAAGGAAATCGTTAACTAGAGTCAAAGGTTGTTTAAAAAATAATGAAACATAATAAGAAACATATATCACTGATTCACCCCCTCCTCCTCTCAGTAATACTTGGATCTTGACTGGGAAACATCAATCATTACTAGAAAATAATTCATTAATATATTATAAATATGTTAGAGAGTTTTTAATATTCAATTTTTCCCACCAAATGGGTGTTATGGGCCATACTACCCATACTCTAAAGCAATGAGAAAACCAAATCATCACTAAAAATTCCTAGAAAGCACCTACCTTTGGAAAGTCGGTTTGTTTTAACTCAAAATATTATGGGTTTATTTTCATGGTGGAAATAGTCTCTCATATTATTAGGTGTCCCATCCTTGGTGTTTAGAGGTTTTGATCCCATTACCCATGTTTTTAATTTACCATGTAAGGAACTTTGAGGTGATTAATAATATTTCCTAGAATTTCAATTACAACATTAATGTTGAGCATTAACAACATTTATAATATCCACTGTATATACCTCAAGATCCTCTACAATGTTGACTTACTATAAACCCTAGTTATTCACCTCAAAATCTATCTAAATCCATCTTGGATTTATCAAATAATAAGTGGTACTCTCTTAATTTCATCACACATCTATATCCAGGTTGGTCACATATTTTTTTATAGAAATTTCAAATGTTATAGAGTGAATCCCTCACATAGGGAGTGATCCTCTGATCTAAAATATATATAAGAATAAATACTAATTATTTCAATGTTTCTCAATATATCTTTGACAAGAATCATGGTGTGTCCCATTGATTGTAGGAGGTCCCCTTTATTTTATACCAAACAATAGATCCATATATTGAACAAATTACAATATAGTGATTTACCTATAGCATTATATTCTTATATTCACTGACTGTTATGGCATGAACTCATGTCTCATGGTGCACAATCACTTAACTCATTAAAACAACAATAATCCTAATTCACATTGTGTGTTCTTCATGAGAAAATATTATACTTGTTATCACTTTAGATGCATCACTGTGATGTAATCAACTCTATTCTAGAATAATTTAAATTATGCTAGGTGTAATCCTTTCTCATTTAGAGTAACTCTATAGTATAACCCTAAAAGGTTATTAACCCATTCATTGAATAAGAATAAATACAACACAACCAGATTAATTTTGGAATGATATATATCTTTTGATATTAATCCATTTATGTATAAGAATAACCCAAGGACAATACCCTCTCACATTAGTTAAAGCCTTCCCTATATGATATTAACTCGTACAAATTTTTTTTATCAGCTACTTCATGTTATTATTTTACATATATAGAAAAACATCACTCCATTTATTTATATGCATCCCCACTTAACTCTAATGTGATTCCAACCTGTCTATGAGCATGCTTTCAATTAATACAAAATGAAATCATCCCAAAATAATAAATGAATTTTTATCTAGAAACAAGTTATTTCATTAATTAAATAATAATTTTATCTAAAAATATAACCATATGTTATAATTGTGATTATATGAAAAATATATCCCTCGGTTTAAGTTTAATTCCATACTTACCATTCTTCAATTGGGATAAACTTAAACCAACTCAACTTCTTGGTGAATTCACAATCATTAGGATTCATCATGATTCAATATCTTAGAATTACCTTCAAATATATCTCTCAAGGAGTCTCTCCCATATATATCTATTTAATATTGATGAGTTTTGTTGGTTCTAATGTTTTAATCTAAGCTAATAAACTCATGATTTGTAAGGGTCTTTTTCTCTATGTTTTCAATTCCTATTTACATTTTCAATTTTGTATCCTTTTAAATTTCGAAGTTGTTATTCAAATATTTTTTTGATATCATTGTAATATTTTTATTTAAGACATCCTATTCATGTTAGAACTCATTTCATTGAAATTATACACTATTAATAACCCATTTTAATGCTGAATTTTCTCAAATAAGAATGAAATTCTATATTGTGTCATGATAAAAAAATATTTAAATATTTTATATATTTGTGATATAATGGATAAATTATTTCTAATAGGTTAAAGTTATTTAAGGATGATGGTGACATAGATAGTGGATCTTCAATTGGGTCCCAAATGAATCAAAATTTATTTTTTTATGAATTTCACATTTTCCATCAAAGTATTTTAACCAACTGGTTTTTTCATAAGAAAATTTTGAATCCTTAATATGTATCAATTATATGTTATTATATATTCATAATTATACAGTGGATTTATCAATAATTTCCTTGGTATACTTCTATTACAAATTCATGTATAAAATTTTCCATACTAATTTATTGACATAATCATTATAAGTTATTGATATCTAAAATTAAATATTCTTTACTTGATAGGGATCATTATTTTAACATTGTTAATCACTAGGTATTATGTATACTATTAATGAAAATTCACCTATATATAAATATTAATTAATTTACTATGGAAATCTATGGACATGATTGTATATTTCTCGTTTCTATATAAGAAGATTCTACATGATAATATTCATTGATAAAATATGCTTAGTAAATCTCAATATTCATTATTAAAAATTATTTGATGTATTTAATGTACAATATTATTATATGATGGAATTCATTGGATTTTTATGTGATTAATAGGGCCTATAATTAAATATCCCCTTGGTTTATTGGTGGGTCTCATTAGATAACTAAGATAGGGTAATGATAACATCCTTACCCTTTACTTATGATGTCTTAACAATAGGCCTCAAAAATGTATTAATGATGTCGACCATCATGCTTTCTCATAATTTCTATAATTATGAGATCATTTAATTTTTTATATGTGATTATTTATTTTTATTTAATTACAAAGATTATATTATGAATATTTTGGAATCTTTTTTTGATCTATTCCCATTATATTTCTCTATCCATTTTTATAACTTTTTAGTTTCCTTTTTGCATCAACCTCTACTGAGCATCTGAGTTCAACTTTTTGTTTGTCTCCCATTTCCCCATGTAATAGAGTAGAATATTATGCATGACTTGGTATGTGGACATCATTAAATAATAATTATTTATAATAAAATAATCTGATATTTCATTATGTAATTTAAAATTATTTCACTACCCTCGTTGGGACAACAAAAAACATGATCTTTGGTATATAATATCATTAATTCTATCTACCATGAAATAAATAACCTATCAGCTCTAGGTGACAATGGAAAAGGTTATTATAGTTGATATCGGTTTAAGGTTTAGTAGAAACCTTTGTAACTATATTAAAATAAACATAGTTAGATATCATAGATTTTTCCTATATAAAATTCGAGAACATTGGTTTGATAGTTTTCATATGAATAAGAATTTATTCTTAAAAAATGATATATAAATATTATTTCATACATTAGTAGTTTAAAATATTATTAATTTATTTATTTCACTTGTTAGACAATGTTTCATGAAACAAAGGAGTGGAAACCATGATAAAATTAAATGATAGTGTGTAGATAATATGAATAATCAGGATATTGGAGTTAATGTTCAGGTTGATAAATTCATTACTATCCTAATGGAATTAACATAGGTTATGGAAAATAACCTTACCCCTATGAAGATACATATTTCCCCGTAATAATGATAAACCACTTTAGATAATTTTATTACGAAATCCCCTCCATCATTTAGTGGGTACACTGATCCAATGCTAGAATACAAATTTCTAAATATCAAAATTAGTTTATTATTTAATTGATGTTCACTAAGAAGAAAAAAAATTATCATGGTTTTATATAATTTTTGTGGATATGTAGAAAAATCATGATCACTAATTCAAAATAATAAGGAGAATTATGAGGTCTAAAATATATATTGGAATGAATTGAGGATGATTTTCCAAGAATAATATTTTCCTCGGGAGAAACATGATAAAATAGAAAGAAAACTCTTCAATTTACTATAAAAACAAGAATTGATAGTAGTTTTTTCTATGGGTAATTTAACTAGTTAGGAAGGTATGTTTCACATTATCTATATAACTGAGAAATAAATATTGATAAAGTATTTCATAGATTTAATATATTATTAATATATATTTACCCTCTCAGGATTTTTTGATATATGAATATTAAAATAAATTATTTAAGGACAGGGAAGAAGTTCTATAAATAATTGAATTATAATGGTAAAATTGAGAAGAAAATGATACTTGATCACCATGTAGGAAAAGCCATCATAAATGAGAATAATTTAAGAGTGAAATTATCAATATGAAATAAATTTGGGAAGAATAATCCTACAATACATATGAAAGGAATGTGAATATGTTTTAAATGTAAAGATAAAGTTCATAAATCTTGTGAGTTCAAAGTAATGAGAGAATCAAATATTATTCAATGATTACACTATATAGAGATGGGAAATTACACTATTTAATTCCTAAATACCCAATAGAATCTAACCATGAAGTGTAATGGGGACCAAAGATGATATTTTTTATTTAAAATAAATGATGTTAAAGATGAAAATTATATGAAATAATGTATTTTGAATATAAAATCCATGTTAATAGTTAAATTATTTTATTAAATATGTAAAATCATTTAAATAAAGCATTTATACAAATAAAATTCCATACCCTCTAATACATGAAGGATAAATGAATTAGTAAGAATACTAAGTGACACACTAGTTGAAATAATGATATACTAGGTCATTAAAATTAGAATGAATTGTTGTTTTAGTGTTTAAGATTTGTTCCTCGAACCTTTGGTAGATTTTAATTTAATTTTGGGGATGAATTGAATACCAAATTATAAAGAAATAATTTATTATATAAATTAATTAGTTATAATTGATTAAGTGAGAATGAAATTACTTATATTAAATTGGGATAATTAATAACATGGATCTTTTAAAAAACCATCCCGAGTAGTTCATATTAATAACAATTATGGGGAATAAATGGATTAAATTTAATCTACTAAGGGGAAGGTAGTTTTGAAAAATAGATAACATATCCATTGTGAAAAAATATATTGATGTATTTTCTATTGAATTACATTCATATATAATGATTGAGAGGTTTAATTCTATATTTATCATATCCCTTATGGAACAACCATATTTAAGACACCATATAAAATGTATATAGTGTAATTATTTGAGTTATAGAAGTTATTACATGATTTATGTGATAAGTGTTTTATTTTTCCAAGTGGTTCACTATAGTGAGAACCAGTTTTATTTATGAATATGAAGGATAGTTCAAAGAGGTTATACATTTATTATAGTGAAATCAGTGGAATTACTATCAATAGAAAGTATATATTTCCATGTATTTATGACCTTTTTATCAATATCAATGTTCATAGTACTTGTCAAAGATAAATTGTCATTTATGTTATCATTTGTTAAAATTTTAGAAGAATTATATATTAATGCCAAACATTTAAATGAGGTATAGTAATTATGAGATCACAATAATACCTTTTAGGATAAACCAATTTCCATTTATGTTTATGGATTTGATTAATAGGGTATTTAAGGCTTATCAGGACATGTTTATGGTGGTATTTATTGATGATATTCTTTTATTGTGTAAATTTTTTAAGGGGAGTGAAACTAATTAGAAGATAGAGCTATAATTTTTAAAGGAAAAGTATTTATATAAGTAATCTAGAGAATGAAAATTTTTTCATCAAAAATTAAATTTCTCATACATATTTTATTCAATGATAGTATATCTATTAACCCACCCAAAAAAGGTTTTCTTGAAATGGTCAAGAACCACACATTTGAATAAAATAATTATTTTTCCTTGATTATCTATATAATGTCGATTTTTTTTGAAAAAGTTTCTTGATTAGTAAATCTATTAAAAAATATAACATTTAAATGGTTCAAATTCAAATAGGTAATGTCACATGAAGATTTATTTTAGGAATTATAGTGGAGATAAACAAATTAACATAAAATAACTCTTGTACCTAGTAATGATGGATTCTATATTTTTAGTGATGAATCATGGAAAAGATTTGGATGTGTTCTAATAAAAAACTATACAGTGGTGGCTTATGTATCTCAAAAACTTAAACACCATGTGATTTATTATATTATTCCTGATTTAGAGTTAGTGATAATGGTATATTTACTAAAGATGTGAATACATTATCTATATAGGGAGAAATATGATATATATGTTGGAGTTTGTGGCCTAGAAACCAACTACTTCGTAATTTATGATAAACATGTATTCATTGGATGAACATTAATAAACAACTTATCACATCATGATTGTTATTCTGCAAGAAATAGTACGTGATAATGTCCTAATATTAATTATCACATTAAAATGTCATAGTAGATCCATACTATGATGAGAACCGAGAAGTTCAATGGCACTATTGTTGAATATATTTTTTATATCTAGATGATATCATTTTAAGGTACATCAATGATACATGCTATCAGGGTTAAGGAATCATTAAACTTTGAGGATCCTTATCATGGTGTGTTCCCTTGGTAATATCCATGGGATATTATTAGAACATGTCCTACTAGTAAAAAATCCACAATGATAAGTTTCATTATATGATCCTACCTACAGACATGTGTATTTTTTCCACCGACTATAATATTATTATTAATGGGTATTATGACTCAGGCACTTATATGTATTGATGAAAACTGTGTTGAAAATTTTTCACAGTGGGGTAGCATATGTTGGGTGTGTCACGAGAAATACTTCAATAATAAATAATGAGAGAAATGATTTTTCACTTCTAAGAAAGTAGAGATCTCATACCTTATGATGTAAATGATACTGCCTAACTAAATCTATGTCCATGGTGTTATCTAGGAAAGTTCATTTCTAGGAAGTCAGATAATGATAAATAATACACATGGGTTGATGGCACTTTCATGAAATCTTCTTGATCATATATATTGGTACAAATGTATTAGATTACATGGTAAGTGTTCGTATGAGGTAACATGTCATTGATACATCAACTTATTTCTCCTGGATTCCTTGACCCATTGCTAGACAATAATCTTGGATTTTAGGCAATCCCACCTAATTCCAAAAATAAAAATGCCTAGAGGGTGACACACTATGTGTAGAGAGTATCTTAGTTAAATAATTTATTTATTTAACAAGTTGAATAAATATTATTCTAGGTTGTGGTTTAATAATTTTTCAAGTATGCATAGACACATTAATTTGATTATTCGTTATTTGAGAGAATATATTTAATATAAAATATATATTTATCAGAGAATAATGTATTTATATATACTTAATAAATAAATAGTCATTATTCAAGGCCCAGAAAATATTGAGGGGGATTGGAGGACTAAGATATGTGTCTGGTGAAAAATAATATTAAATTTTATTTGGTAAAATAATAGTTAAATATAAATTCCTTGTAAATCACATGTTATGAAAATAATATAATTTCTATTTTTATTTGAGATATGGTTTCACGTGGAATAATAAATTAAGTAATGGTACAGATGATAATTATTTATTATTACCTAATGAATTAAATTCATTGTTATGTTATTATTCTCTAAATTATCAATGAGGTCATTTGACTGGCTAACCAATCATTGTGTGTACTACATATTTGGAGAAAATCCCTTGATCCTAGAGTACTCTTACCTCTCCAAGAATGCTCTCAAGAACGATAGAGATCCTCCTCCACCTAATCAAGGATAATTATTTGGAAGTGATTCTCAAGGTGATCGAAGGCAGACATCGCAATCACAAGGATCTTCTGTGATAGCACATAGAGACTCTATCAGTGACATCCAAAGATACATGGAACACATGTGGATCACCAATAGAGGATTCTTATCCTTGGATTCTACATCAAAACGAATCTGGACCTCTGACCCATGGTCGGACGCATCAGTGATGAAAGAATCACCATGGAGGTAATTCTATAATTTAATTAAATTAATTATTAACAAAATATACTGATATTCTATTATTGGTTTTAGGTTCTCTCCTTTGTCTTTTGTCTTTGATTTGATTATGTGGATACCAGTGTTCATCATCGTATTTATCCCAGATTAATCATTGATTATGAGAATTTTCAATGTTGGGTACAATCCCTTTCAGTTATTCTGTTGTGCCTGGAATATACAAGTGGTGTAATAGAAATCATATTTTTTTAATTATTTAAATAACTTGTTGATGATTTACTCTTTAATAATTTAGTTTTTCAATTCATGTTTAATCATTCTTGTAATCAAAATTTTAATACTCATTATTCCCTTATTATCTCTCACATATCTAACAAAAAAGAATAATATTGCGATTATAATTAAATCGAAGATCTCATCATGAGGCACTTATGGTTATATCTAGATAACATAATAATACACATCATGTAGTCCGTTCTACATGTCGTGTGTTTGTGTTCGATGAATTAGGAGTAATTTGGAAATTACTCAAATTTTTTTCATTGATGATACTTGGTGTAGTAAATTCTTCTACCAGATGTTTACTAGGATAGACTGGACACAATCTTCCTGACTACACTCCATGTAGCCTAATGGACATGACGTGTAGTCCCTTCAGGATAGGATAATGTTGTTTATCCCATACACAGCTTTCCCGGATAGTGACCATGTAATAAAAAGTCTACACAGAGTGTGGATTACTGTACACATCATATACTCTAAGGATTTCTAAATTACACCTCACACGCCATTTCCCCATGATTGTGCTTCAGATGGATAGTGAGGAGGGTACACACCATGTAGTCAGATCTACGCATCATGTAATGTTTCTAGATTATGTAGATTTAAAAAATTATTATTATATTATGTATCCCTTGAGAAATGTACCATCATGTGAGAATAATTTTGTGACAGAACATGTGATAGGTATTTAATATATATATATATATAATTAACATCTACATAATGTTAAAATATCTACACATCATGTATGAGTTGTATTATAATTATAATTATGCGTGCATGCTATAGGTCATGAAGAATAAAGTGTATACATGTATAAATACATGATGGGTGGTTTCAGATGGGTATTCACCAGGTTGCTTCCAGGTTACAAGTTATGAACAAGGTTATGGATGAAAATATCAAGGAAATTTAGAAAAATATCAAGATAAAAAAGATTGAATAATTAAAGATAATGATTAATCGATTAGAGCATAATTTATCTCAATAAGAATGATTAAAGATTTTAATTCAAGTTTTATTAAATGTGTAATTCGTTGCATGTATGTGGATGATCATGATCTCGACCATACCTTTGTATATGATTGGATCCCAATTAATGTATTTATTAAATTAAAATGGTTGGCATGCATTCCTTATCCTCATTAATATGTAGGGATTGTGTGCCTAGGGTTTCTTCTATGTAAAACCATGTTCACCCATCACCTGTGTGTCATTTAAAAGACTATGTAATGGATGGAGATCCAAATCAAGTAGATGTGGTTCAAGTTAGGAGCCAAGGCGAAACCAATCATAGAATATACAAAGGTGGAAATGTGGAAAGCTATAAAAACAAGATTACATGGTTCTATGTATTTATACCCTAGGGAAAGGTTATTTTTTAACCAATAGATAGAATAACCAATAGTAAAGATTGTGATCATACCCTTTATTTTATTTCTGTCTGTTGTATGGTAATTCATTATGGATGATTGATGCTATCACATAATTAACGAATTAACAAGCATACAACATGGAACTAAAATAAAAATTGCTTGTGCATAAAATTTTTATATAAATGGTATATCACATAGGTATATCCCACTTAACATTAACACTAATGTGAAAAGATAATAAGTGGAAATTTAATCATAACGAATAAAATCCCTTAATTAAATATTATGTTGGTATAACCTTTTATTACATCATTTAGAATCAAACCATAGTTCAATGGGATTGACCAACCATAGTTGGGATGATTTCAATTATCGGGGAATTATAATTTGATGTTTTGGGTTGACTTAACTTAGTTTACATCAATAGTTGACTACCCAAGTTGGACTTGGTGTAATTGAGAGGAAAATGTTAAGGAAATCCAAAATTAAGGATTTTAGGATTGGGGAGTCCACTCAACCGATCATGGAGTTGTGAGTTAATGCTATTGGAATTTGGAATTCCAACCTAAAACTTTTCATGTTTCATGAACAACCCTTGTTGGGGTAATGAGAAGGGATATATGGATCCTTGCAGAAATAATTTCCAAGAAATAATATATTATGAAGCCAATAGGTGAGAGAAATTTGGTTTCAAGAAAATAGTGGGAGAATAATAGATATTAATTTATTTATTTGCCTATATTTATCAATATGAAGTAATAAAAATCCATTCTTCATAATTTTTAGAAATATAAATCAAAATGATATCAAACATATTATTGTTATCCATACTCCAGAAGTAAAACCTTCTCACCGGTACTAATTTTCAAGAGTGGCAAAGGCGCCTTCGGGTTATCCATCACCATGAGATGAAACGTTATGTACCAGAAGAGCCTTTACCAGTTTCAACAAGAAATGAGGCAAGTGATTAGGAACTCTTTATGTATGAGAAATATATGAATGACACTACGGATGTTCAGTTCCTCATTTTATCATCCATAGCCAATGATATCATGAAGAAACATGAGGAAATGGATGCTTAATTAATGATGTATCAACTTCAAGAACTCTATAAAGAGAAGGCGTGACTGGAGAGGTATTAAATCTCCAAAACTTTGTTCACTACTAGACATGGAGAGTCTACACCAGCTGAACCACATGTAGTCAATCATATTGGATACATTGAGCATCTAGACATCTTAGGGATTAAATTACAAGATGGGTTGTGTACGTATGTCATAATATCATTGCTTCTTATGACCTTATCTATTTTTATATTGAATTATAATATGATAAATAATGAGAAGAGTCTATCAGAGCTTCTTACCTTGAGTCTCCAAGTTGATAAGGATAAGGGGCGTGAAAACCCCACAGTCCTTATGGTGTATTGGAAAAGTAAGGACAAGGTAAAACAAAATGAGATTTATAAAAAATCTAAATACTATGAGCACCATCTGACCATGAAGAATAATATCTAGAGGAAGGGTAAGGAAAAGGATCCAGTATGCTTTGTATGTGGAAAGATAGGACACTAGTAGAGTAATTGCACTTAGATCCAAGGGGGAAGACAAAGGTGCATTCATTAACAAGTGATATCATTCCATTTCAAAAAATTGGGTATTAGATACAACTACTGGGGCTCACATCGTATTTAATTTCTTGACTCAAGTAGATTCCAAAAAACATCTAGAGGAGCGCTGAATATGTGAGCTACCAATGTTGTGAGGATGGTTTCACTTTCCAATGTTGACTACCACCTCACATTGTTAATGAGAATGATTTTTTTACAAGGATGTTATTATGTACCTAGTGTTACCAATACCAAAATATCTGTATCGATTTTAGATATAGATTGATTTATTTTCATGTTTTGAAATAATTTTAGTTACTTTTATAAGGACAACATTTGTTATATTATGATGAATTTAAATAATGGTATGTATTTATTTATTTTTCTGAACTCGGTGTTGGAAATTGATAATGATCCAAGTTCACATGTATCATAAAACTCCTAGTTGTGACTCACCCCCTTTGTCATGTGAATGATAAGCACCCGACAAAGATCTATCAGGATGTTTATTTAGACTCTTCATATATAAAACCACTTGATAGATGTCACACTTGTTTACAAGGGAAATAGTCCAAACCACCATTTGGTAGATAGGGTGAAAGGGCCACAGAGCTTATAGAATAGGTACACAATGATGTGTGTGGAACATTTCCAGTAGAATCTAGAGGTGGATATTCTTACATTATTACATTTATTGATGACTTGATTATATATTGGTATGTTTACTTAATAATGTATAAGTCCGCGTACTTTGAGAAATTCAAATATTTCATGAATCAATTAGGGAATCATCTTTGTAATAAGATAATGAATCCTTGATTGGATCGAGGTGGAGAATATCTTAACCAAGAGTTCATTGAGATTTTATAGGATTCTGGGATTCTATCTCCACTCACTCTACCTTATACACCACACTAGCATGGTGATGGCGAAAGGAGGAACCATGCCTTTTTGGAGATGGTAGGTCGATGATGAGTTGTGAAGATCTTCCATTATCTTATTGGGGACATGCATTGAAAAATAAGGCATACACATTAAACTAAGCACCAATTAAGGAAGAAAATGAGATTCATTTTAAGCTCTTGAGTGGAAAAACCCCACTTTGTTACATACACGTGCATGGGGATACAAGGCGTTTGTCATGTACTTATATGGAAATAGAATAGTACCCCGGGGTATGATGTGTATCTTTATAAGCTATCCTAATGAAATAAAGGGATACTACCTAACAAACCCCTTAGATAAGAATGTGAATGCTTCTAGAAAGAACTTATTTCTTGATAGTGAGCACGTCTTCAAAAAGGAAAATGGTAGTAAGATTGAAATCACAGAAGTTGATGCTCAAGATACATAGGAGTTGGGGTAGGATCAAGTTTCATAGATCCCCATTTAAGAGGTAGTTCCTAAAACAAAAGAACTTCATTGGAGCACCAGGAAGGTAGGGGAACCAGTGAGATATGGTTTCCTTGTCACCAAGGAAGGTGACTCATTATTATTATAGAGTGATGAAACTCTCACCTATAAAGAATAAGTATAGATATCATAAGATACAATATGTCTATAATCAAGGAATTATGAGATGGATTTCATGTATCAAAACCAAGTATGGGTTCTGGTCGATGATCGAGTTGATGTAAATCATGTTTTGTATAAATGTGTATTAAAAACGTGGACATAGAAGGTCATGTTAGTACCTAAAAATCAATGATAGTGGATAAAGATTTTAAAAAGCATCAAGGAATTGACTATGATTAAACAGTTTCACCAGTTTCCATGTTTTAATCTATAAGAATCATACATTCCATAATATCTTTCCATGACTATGATATTTGGAAGATGGATGTCAAAACTGAGTTCCTTAATAGGAACCATCATTTTGATGACTATATGACAAAACCATAAGGTTTTGTGATGCCAGGGGAAGCTAAAATGGTATTCAAGTTACAGAGATATATTTTTGGATCAAATAAAGATTTTAGATCATGGAAAATTAGATTTTATGAATCCATAAGAGAGTTTTATTTCATTAATAATGAATGTGATCTATGTGTTTACAAGTGGTTTAATGGGAATGTGGTCATTTTTCTAGTAGTGAATTTTGACGACATATTTCTAATTATAAAGGAAATACCAATCTTGCTGCAAGTCAAGGAATGGTTGAACAAGTGCTTCTACATGAAGGATATAGGTGAAGTAGCCTACATTATAGGGATCAAGATCATTCGTGACAGATCCAAGTGGATGCTTGGACTAAGTCAAAGTACATACATTGACCTGATACTAAACCAATTTATTATGGAACAATCCAAGAAGGGGATTGGTTCTAGGGTCACATGGTATAGATATTTAAAAGAAATTGTGTCCCCAAACACAACTTGAGAATGATAGGATGAGTAATATTTCATTAGTATCAGTGATATGATATATCTTATATGCCATATTATGTACAAGACATGATGTTTCCTATGCACTGAGCATGGTAGAAATATATTAGGTAGATCTAGGAGAACAACATTGGGATACAATCCAGACCATCTTTAAGTATCTGATAAGAACAGAGGATATGTTATTAGTATATGGAGGAGATGAGGATCTTGACATCAAAGGATATGATGATGTTAGTTTTCAAAAAGATCATAATGAAATGAAGTCACAATCAAGATATGTTTTCTATCTCAGTGGATGAGCTATGATTCATAAGAGTTCACAACAGCCATTGGTCGCTGATTCTATAGTAGAGTTCGAATATATAGCGGATTTTGATGAAACCAAGGAAACCATCTAGATTCGGGACTTTTTCTAGGAGCATGATGTGGTTCCTAGTAGTAAAGACCCAATTATATATTATTGTGATAATACAATAGTGGTGGATCTTGAAAAAGAGTCATGGTCACATTAACATACAAAGCACATACTCTGAAAGTATCACCTATTGAAGGATTTATATCTATGGGGTGAAGTTGTTGTAATTAGTGTCTCCATGAAAGAGAATGTGGCAGACCCCTTGGATAAAGGCCCATCTTAAAAGGAACATGAAAATCATGTGAAAGCTAGAAGAATGAAGGTTGTTAGCAGTTGGATCTAGTGCAGGTGGGAGTCTGTTGGAGTTAGTGCCCTAGAAACCAACTTCTTTTTTCATTATTATAATATTTTTTTCATTGGATGAATATTAATAAAATACTTATCACATCATGATTTTTCTTCTGCATGACATAGTATGTGATAATTTTTTTAAGAATAGTTGTCACATTGAAATTTCATAGCAGATCCCTGCTATGATGAGAACTCGAAAGTTCTATGACACTATTCATGAATATATATTCTATGGCCAGATGATATCATTTGAAGGAAACTAAATGATACATCCAATTATGGTTGGGGACTCATGAATATTTTAGGAACCTTCTCATGGTCTTCACCCATGGTAATATTCAGGAGGATATTATGAGAAGAAGAACCTCCAGAAGGAAATCCACATTCATTATATTCATTAGATGTTCCTATTTTTAGACATGTGTATTGGTCCTTAGACATTAATATTGTTATCAATGGGTATTATGACTCACACAATTAGATGTATTGATGAAAACCACGATGGAATATTTTCATGGTGAGGTAGGATATGTTGGGTGAGTCACGAGTAATACCGTATTAATGAATAATGAAATAAAGGATTTGTCACTTCAATATAAGTAGATATCTTAGTCTCTTTTATGGAGATGATATACCCTAACAAAATCCATGGCCATTGTGTTCTCTAGGAAAGTTCAATTCCTCGAATTCAATGAATTATAAATCAAGTACATGGGTTTTTGGAAATTTCATTCCACCCACTAGATTAGAGATATCAGAGAAAAAGGATTATATTACATGGTAAACATTCTTATGAGGTCCCATGTCATAACAACATCAACTTCTTTCTCTTGGGTTCCTTGACCCGTTGTTAGATAGTGATCTTGGAAATTAGGCAACCCACCTAATGTTAATGAGAAAGAGGCTTAAAGGGTCACACACTAAGTGTATCTAGTATCACAGGTAAATAATTTATTTAATTAACAAGTTGAATAAGTATTCTTCCTAGTTGAGTTTTATAAATTATTCAAATATTCCTAATCATATTTATATCATAGTTAGTTATTAATTAGAATATATTGTGGATGAAATATACCATTATTGGAGAATAATGCACTTATATTTATTTAATAAATAAATAATCATTATTCATTACCTAGTAAATATTGAGGAGGATTGGTGGATCAAGTTATGGTTCTGGTGAGAAATAATATTTTCTTAAAAAAATTAAATATAACGTGCATGTTAAGAACATGTCATGGAAATAATTATAATGCTATTGTTATTTGACGTGGGGTTTCACACGGAATAATAAATTAAGTAATGTCATCTGTGATAATTATTTATTATTAACTGGTGAGTTAAATTACCCTCTATGTTATTATTCTCTAAATTATCCAAGGGGTCATTGGATTGGCTAACCAATCATTGTGTATACTACATAATTAGAGAAAAGATCTTGATCCTAGAAAACTCTTCCCTCTCCAAGAATGCTATCAGGAACGAGAGAGATCCTCCTCCATCATATCTAGGAGAATGATTTGGAATGATTCTCAAGGGGATCGAATGTGGACATCGCAAGCACAATGATCTTACATGCTAGCACCCGAAGATTCCTTCAGCGACATATGGGGATATGTGGTGGATGTGTGGATCACCAATAGATTATTCAAATACATAGATTCTATATCACAATGAATCCACACCTCGGACCCACAATCAGCCACATCAATGAATAAAAAATCACCTTGGATTTAATTCTACAATTTAATTAAATTAATTATAAACAAAATATGTTGATCTTCTATTCTCGGTTCTGAGTTCTCTCCTTTTTATTTTATCTTTGATTTAGTTCTGTGGATATTGGTGTTCATCTTTGTATTAATCCAAATTTAATCATCAATTACGACAATTTTTATGGTTGGGTACATGCCCATCCTACGCTGTCATTATGCTCAGAACTTATAATATACACCAATCAAATGAGTTTTAAAATACTATTCACTAAGAAAGATCATAAAATGATGAAAAAGATATGGCCATATCTAATCATGTATTATGATTCTGATATTAATTATCATACTAGGAATTAAAACATGGTAGAATATACAATGAGTATAAAATATCATGGTATCTTATTCATGAAGAGAGTAAAGTATGGTCAATTTTCAATGATTTTGTAATAATATATAAGGGTATTATAATATAAGAGGTAGTATCATTATTATTACATTTACCTAGCCAAAAAATTATATTGTAGAGGATTAATAATGATCAATAATGATGGTTCCCTAAACAATATTGTGGGGGTGTGATAAATAAAAAATCACTAGAGTTAAATATTAGTGAATTTGGAATTTCAAGGTATGATAAAAAGTTATGTGTTCCATTAAAACCAAGGGTAAGAAAGATCAATTTGATGAGGCATATAGATATAATTTCACTATATATACTTGATGTAATAATATGTGTATGGATATAATAGATAATTTTTAGAGGGAAAATATAATGTGAGTGATCGAAAAAAACACTACAATATTCTTAGCATGCAAACAAGTGAAGGATGAAAGAAGAACTCCCAAATGAATTATGAAACGGTTACCTATAATTGAGTTAAAGTGTGGTAGTATTAAAAGTATTTTAATTAAAATTCTCTCTAATACATTCAGTGGATGTTTATAAATCTGGATCATTATATATTGTCTTGAAAATCATCCCATTTCCTCAAAATATGAGAAGATTCACCTCTAGACCATGTTTTATAGTCTTATAGAAAAGAGTTGTGAGACTTTGTGGTATTACTTTATCAATATAATATGAATCTCATCCAATATCCACATAAAAAATTTATAGGAATCTTTAGAATTCATTAAATATATAGATTTATAATAGAATTCTCTATCATCCTCAAATAGATAGACACTCTAAAATGACTATATAGATATTCAAAAAAATTATATGGTCATTCTTACTCAACTCCCAAGGACGTTTGGATTAGTATTTACGTATTTTTGAGTTTTAATATAATAATAGTAACACTTAAAATGTTCATATGGAAATATATGATTCCTTGTATATAAATATATTTCATAATTTTATATGTTGTGTTAAATTTATAGAAAATAAGTTATTGGTTCTAGATTATTTGAAAGTTATATTATAGAATATAAAATTCACCAAAAAAATATGATGATAGAAAAAAATTATATTGATAACCAGATGAAGGATATTTAATTCCTATTAGGACATTATATTCCAAAGGATATCTCAATAGAAATATTTTTTTGGATTTGGAACGAATGGGATGTTATTTACAAGGTAGATTTAGACATTGAATATGTTTTATGTTGGATAGGAGTTGTGGAATATCATTTAGATATTCCACCAAACCATTCATAAGTGGATGGTGTATTTTATATAACTATTGTAAGAAATTATATGTCAGACCCTTCACATATTCTAAAGGATTATAATTTTTTGTTTGATTCTGAATTAACATATAATTAAGATAAAATTTTGATTATTGATATGATAGAACAAGTGTTGTGAAATAATTTTACATGAATGGTGATGATTCTTAAGAGGCATCATGAACTAGAGGATACATCTTGGGACCCAAAGGATGCAATGATAAAGGCTTAGCTGCAATTTCTCAAGTATTGATTTATAATTAAAGGAAGATATAATTTTTACGGGGTAATATAATACCCATGAAATTGTAGTAATACATAAATATGTTTTTTATAAAACTATGTTATACTAATCACTGATATAGATTTATTAACACTATTATAAATAGTAATAGATAGTATACACTAATAAATAATTCAAGTAATGTGTATATATCTTCTAAATCATCTTATCAAATAGAAATCACAGCTATAACGGGTATAGTGTAAAATCAAAAAATGATAATTATTATTTGGTAAATTAGTATGAATGAATTTATAGGAAGTAGGAGTATATATATCTATTATAGAGCCTATTGAAATTGTGACTATTTTTCATACAAAATTTAAAATGATACTATTTGAATTACATTATAAGAAGGGTAATGACAAGAGTTAATTAATTACAAAGGGAGAAATCAAGGATTTCCCTAGAACTAACATACCTTATTAAGTTAATTTATTATAATTTGTGAATGAGGAATCATTACAAGGGTTTTCCCTTGACTTGGAACAAGCTAAATTTTAATAATTAAGATTCAAGAGGAATCATTCATGGGATGAGTTTAATTTAATGGAAATTGAAACAATATCAATATTGAATGAACCATCCCTTCAATGCCCTATAATTACACATATTATACAAAGGTATTATATCAGTCTAATAAGGGGATATATATTTAAGGATTTAGGGGAGTTAATTTATAAATTATTTTATTAATAAAATTCAATATACATTTGTGCCAATGTTTTACTAAAAACATCATCCTAATTTGAAAAGTTATGAATCACATAATTATAAGAATTATTTTATAAAATATATTGCATATTTTAGTTCTACATTATTAATTTTTTAAGTGGAAGAGGTTTTTATTTTTTTGGTGAAAATGGTAAAATACTTTAATTGGTGAAATTGGAGGAAATATGCTCAATTACATTAAATATAACATTATATATATGTATGCATTACTAAAATATTCAAAGGTAGTTTTATTTGAATAATTTTGGAACTAAATACATTGGTGGGTCATTAAGGGCTACAATGGGATACTATGGTGACTATTTGAGAACAAGAGATAATAAAAATATATTATATAATATATTCCACGAGATTCCACTCACCACCTATATTAATACCCACCCGCTATTCTCAATTATTATAACACTATGTTTAAGTTATCACTTTAAATATATATCATGGAGTCTCCCATATCTATCTCTTTATTCTTGAAGAATTTGGTAGGTCCTAAGGGATGGCACTAGGAAAGAAATATCAAGAGAGGTAATAATCCTTATTCTCTACCTTTTCAAATCATATTTACCATTAAATTATTGTATTATTTTTAATTTGCTTATTCTTAATCAAATATTTTTGTGATATCATTATAATTACTAAAATTAAAAAATATTATTCATGTGAGACCCCATTTCACTCACATTATAATCCATTCATAAGATATTGTAATGTTAAATTTATCTTGGGAGGCATGGAATTTTATATTATTAAACCATCATAAATCAATATGTATACCCTGTATTTTTTGTATAATATTATTTCTAATATGAGTACCATGTTAAAATACTGATGATTATTATATAGTTGTTGTAGTCTCCATCGGTTCCTGAGTGTATTCAGCTTTATTTAATCACAACTTCATCATATTCATCAAATAATACTGACCTATAGGTATATATTTATAGTAATTTAATATGCCTAATGTGTATCGAATTTGAAGGATTATATAATCTTAATTTTGGAGGGGATTTATTCATAATTTTTATGGTGTCCTACAATTATAAATTCTGGTTTATAGTTGACAAAACTCAGTGATTATATTAATTATTATAAGTACCTAATAACTATAATTCCATATTCATGGAATCATAAACATGATTATTTTTACATTGTGATTACATTATTATTCCTTATATAATTAAAATTAATTGAACTAGAAATATTTATTTATTTATTAATTATTCAAATCTATTGACATTATTTTTATAATTTTTTGTTTTGTATAAGTAGATCCTGGAAGATAAGAATCATTGAGAAATTATACTATGTATTTCTAAGATGTTCATTCAATAACATTATGTAATGTAATGCTTATATGGATTTATTATTTTATGAATTTCACTATAATTTTTTTATTTATTTAAATTATAATTTAACATCCTCACAATACACTGGTAGGTCTCATCAAAAAATTAGGACAGGGTAGTTGTAATTTCCATACCATTAATGTATGATGTCTTACAACAAGGCATCAATGTTAAGTATAAAATGTATAAAATTATTAATTACCATCATTATGAAATCATTTAATGTTACCAATATGATTTTTAAATTCCTTTTAAATCCATGGATAGTTTTTTTCTTATGTATTTACTGATATGGTTTCATTTGGTAATCTCTTACCAATATATTGTTTAAGAAATTATTTTTCCATATTAGCATATATTGTTTTTCATCCTATAATTGGAGTATAATCTCACCATTTTGTTATGAATTACATTTAACTAGGAAATAAATTGTAATATTACGTGTGATTATATCTATTAATAACATTAAAGAAAATTTATTTGTGTACAAATGATATAGCATGTTATGTTCTAATTTAATTTTTATGTATTGGTTCTCCTAAGGGATACTAAAACATGATCTTGGGTATATAATCTCATATAATTTGATTAACATATAAAAAATAAACCACTTTCATTGTATGAACCATAAAAATGGATTTTAATGATGTTATTTCATTTATAAATAATGAATGAAATAAGTTTCATGTTTTGTTTTCAAATTTAGGATGATTTTTTGATCAATTTTCATTCATTGAGCATAATTTGGGTGTTAATTTCTAATATTTTGGATAATTCTGTCATTTTACCATGTTATCTAGTTGAAAGTATCTAAAATTTCATAAGATTCTCGAAATTTTAATATTTTTAGAAGGTATAATACGAATTTTGATAAACTTGAAATTTTTTTCTAATATAAATTCTTATAAAACCAAAGAATTATTTTATTTAAATATTGTACATTTAAAAATACAATTCATTCATTTTAATATACATATATCATTTTTTAACTCATACTCATAGGATATGTTTTATAATTTGTATGGTTAATAAATAAATTTATTACATTATAGTAACATATCTATCAAGAGAACATGTAGTTCTATAAAACCACTTTCACTATAGTTATTAGTCATTTTTAAGTTATATAATTTTAGTGATGTTAATAAAATTAGAGAATTTATATAACTATAATAGAATTAATTATTTTCAAATTCGTTTAAACTTTAAAAAATTGTAGGTAAATCTCAATGTTCTTCTTTAACTATTATTATCATTTCCTCAATATGGTGAATGCCATCATATATGTTTGAGACAAAATCCAGTGATCTATAACATGTATTTTTATTCCATTCAATATATATATACTTATTAATTTTATTTACCACAGTATTTCCAACTTTGATCAATTACCTAACAAATTAAATGTTCTTCTAATTCATTTAGACCAATGGATTTTGAGTTATAACAATGTAATCCGGGATATATAATATCGATGGTCAGTTGTGTTGTATGTTTTATACTTAACGAACTCATTGAACTCATATTTATATTATTTTAAAATAGGTTATAACATGAAATATTTCATATAAATAATTATAATTTTATATCATGGAACTAAATAAATTACATAGAATTCTAATAATATTTAATAACATATACCATAGTTGTTAATGTTGTATTGAAAATTAACTAAAAATTTAAGACATGAATAGAATGATAATGTCTAAATATAATAATTTCCCACACTAACAATAAAATGTGATAATTAAAAACACATGTATATACATACCATGACCCTAGTATCCCAGAGTTAGTTGTTACATTATTATATTAGCATTAGATATAAGGCATAATATCCTGAAGAAGAAAATAGTTTAGTAGTCTTGGTAAAATAGACACATATTTAAATTTCACATGAATTTTAAAACATAAATTAAAACATAGTATTTTCATTGGGAACACCATTATCCCCCATATTATACCCTAAAATATCAATCATAAAACACTTCCTAGTATCCTAGGAAAAATAAAACATAAGAAATGGTTTCTTCTCATATGCTCAGTAAGGGAAAGCATACAGTGGAAGCAATGATGAATAAATAAGAATAATAAATATGTCAAGGTAAATAACTAATACACATTCCATTTCAAAAATAACATAAAGATAATATGGAAGGAATGAATAATGATCAAACAATGCCATATAAATAATCACATGAACTTGAAACATAACCATGGATATTCTAACTAATCAAATATTCACATGGTCATTAACATCAAATATCATAAGGATGGTATGAAATATTTTATACATCTTAAACTTATTATCAATAACATTTATAGGATAGTTTAAATCTATGTAGAAAACCCCATCTAATTTTTCCAATATATTTTTCTTATAATATATATCGATGCATCGAGGGGCTATGTAATTCAAGGCCTCACCCATTACATAACAAGTCCAATGAATTTTTAATTTGAAAGGGCACATATATATTCAATATAAACATTATTATTGTTAAATTTACATATTTAATGTTAATAAATTCCGTAATAAATAATCATAATCATATACCTTATAGAGTAAAACGGTGAATGGTAATAATATTGTACATTCTCATTCTAACATAAAATAAAACATCCACGGAAATAATAAATATGGTATCAATACCACATATCCCCAATATATCATAAGTAAAATAAATGGTTGACATCATTTATGAATATAAATACCATACAAATTTAATTGAAAATATTTTTACGGAATATAACATTTTCACATTGATTTTTTTTAAACTATAAGATCAAAAAATATTTTAAAAAATATTTTCTAGGAAAATAACCTTTTAGTCTTATAATGGAATATTTAAAACATTTATTTTTCATTACATCAAGTCATTATATGTATTTTTTAAATTTTAGAAAGTTATTCCATTCACAGTTTCAGTAAAATCCAAACAGACATTGTCTTCAAAAAGACATTATGATAACATTCAGTAAAAATTAAAAAGTCAAAATCTGTAAAAATATCATTAATAAATCATTTTTAAAAAGTTAAAAACATTTTTGAAAACCATTTAAGAAAACATGTACTTTTATGAAAATTGATTTTGGTCCGAAGAGATAAAAAATATAGATTTTATTAAAAACACTTTCTCATTCATTTTAAGTTACAATGAGAGTAAAAATGGTATTATTAATTGAAATAGTTAATTAATAACCAAATTATTAGAAAATATAACGAGTTAAGTATATAAATATCAAATTATTCTCCAAAGTGAGACTGAAACAAAAAAAATCCCGAATAATGATGAGATTGTGAAATAAACTTTTACCACTTTGGTAAAATTTTCATCATAATATAGATAAAATAAATAACATCCAATGAATCATTAAATAACATGAATATAAATAGATTCATGATATAATATATCAACAACGGATGTATATAAACCACATAATGGAATAACTGGTTAATATAGCATATGTCTAAAGGATGTAAAAGTGAGATTAGAATCCCTTACCTCTGGTCAAATTTCATGAATAAAAGTTCAATCCTCTTGTATAATAAATATAGAATTTTTATAAATATATTATAAAACCATAATAATATATGTCATACCATATATGACATACATATTGTTTTTTATAACTCGTTTATTAGAAATTCATTGTCAAAATCACTATTTTGGGTGACGATTTCTTTATTTTTCGTGTATGTTTTTGTTCGAAAATTTTGGTTCTTTTACTTTTATAATGGTTAAATAATCTCTTAAATTTTATACATGATATAAATAAAAAATATATTCACTAAATATATAATTATTTTAATCCAAAATTTTATAAATAGAAAATTGATTACGCCGTTCACGGAGACGGTGGGTTATATGTACGCATGAAAATTATTTCCATTATTCTCAATGGTTGGAATGAAATATAAATAAATAATAATTTAACATTAAAATTAATTATTAAGTTATATATAGAATTTAAATTAATCAAATAAATCCTTAATACCATCCATACAAAAAAATATTTCACTTCACTCTGTGGAGGTAGTGGTCCACACTTACACCTAAACGACATCATTATTTTCTCAATGATTGGAATGCAAGAAGTTTTATGTGATATTATATTTAAATAAGTATTTTTAGGTCATAAATATCCCATATATTCAATAATATTCACCCTAATACATTCCATGTAATGCGTAAGGGAAAAATGAATCACACCGCTTCATGAGGCGGTAGCCCGCCGTACACATGAGTGACATTATTATTGCCACCATGGAAAGGTAAAGTAAGAATTTATATGTGATATAATAACCAAATAAGTATAATAATTTCACGAATATCATATAAAAATTTAAATATGTCATAATATTTTATCTTTAAAAGGGGTGATGGAAATCAAATTACATCAGTTCTCTTGGTGGTATTCCATCGTACACACGATCGAGGGTTTTTCTCATTTGATGGGGGTGAAGAAGGATATGGTTTATTACATTTAAATAATAACATATCATTTTATAAGTTATATTGGTGATATTTTATTATCATAGTTTAATAATATTTAGAGGTGGTTTAAAAATAAATATAATAAATATTCATGTTTAATAATTTTACCTCTTCTTCAAAGAGCCTATTTAGGTTTATACTTAAAGCCTTATTAGGATGGATTCCAAATTAAACTAAGGAATCTAGTATGTGAAGAATGATATAATTAATATATATGTATAGGTATTAGATAATAAAAATGGTTTGGGAAGTGTGAATATGGGAAGAGGGGGTGGCCTTTTTTAAGTGGGGTGGAGGATACAAATAGAATTATTTAAAAGGTAAAGCGACAACCTTGTTTTTATCAAGTCACAAGCCACAAAAATGGGTCATTATAATTATTAAGTAATTAAAGGGTCAAAATATTTCCATAAATTGGTTTTGGATAAATTTTATGTCATTTTTAACTCTTATCCTCTTATTTTATCCCCTGATAAACCCATTTTTACCTTAACTATGGAAATAAATTTTTACTGTTTTTAGTCTTAATTATAGCTAAAAAATGGTTGAACTTATTAGATAATTTAAATTTTTATAATTCAAAATATGAAATCTAGTTTTCCAAATTCAATTCACATAAGTGGTATAATTCCATTTAAAATTAGACCTGTTGGATGGATGAAAAGGTGATTTTCCAAAAAGAAAATTCTCAGAAGTATATAATACTGTAATATCAAAATTAAATTTGAAATTGATTCAAAATAACTTAATTTAATTTATTTTAATTTAATTGAACTAATTTTACATTAAAATTAATTAATAATATATCTTATAATTTTAAATAATTTAAATGAAAATCACATTTTCATTAAAAACCTATATATTCATTATTTATAAAAAAATGATTTTTTTGGAAATATTAAAAAAAATTGATCCTAAGATATTTTTTATATTTTTATTTAAAAAATTATGTTCCTTTTATAATATATTTTTTGGAAAATATTCCAGAAATGATTTTATCATAATTGACCAAGAACAGACGAAACTGTTTCCTAAAAAAATCAGAAAGCAATTCTTTTACTTTTAAATGATTATAATTTTTATTTATAATCAATTAGATAACCAACTAAAATTTGTAAAAATTATATTTTTAGTGATTTATTTAGTCATATAAATACCAACTAATTTATGTGCTAGGTAATAATTTTCATGTTTTGATAATATTTTAATAGAGTATAATATTTTGTTTAAACTCGGTGTTTCATGCATCACAAACTATTGAAGATATTTCGTATAATTAAAAATAAATATAACATAAATTATCATGGTGTAATATTTCCTTATAAAATTTGTGTTGTGTTTCATACATACTATTGATCATGATTTTACTTTTTTAGAATATAAGGTTGTTACATTCTACCCCCTGAAGTAAATTGTTTCCTCGCGATTTAATATTGATCTCAATAATCGTGGTTCAGACATTTGAAAATACGCTCCTTCAAACATCACATAATTAATATGTTAATAAGACACCCCATTTATAAGATAGGAAGAGAAGTATGAATTTTATTTAGAAAAAAACATACTAGGTTTGCAAATAAGACAACATTAGTGGAAAGTGAAGTTATAGACATGGAAGAAATGTGTAAATAATTATGGAGAATGATATAGATCATCGATCATCAGAAAGTAAATGATCTATAAAATCTAATGAAAACAAATCCATAAATATTCTACGATTTTATGGACAATTTTATTCATCCTAAATAAATATTTTATAATATTATATTAATTTGATGATCTTTTTCAAGAGGTGAGGAATTTCTTTACCATCTACACTAAGAACATAAGAAAAAATAATTACATAATATCTTTCTATTTTTTAGTTATAATTTCATCCTATGGTTGTTCTTTTATCAATTACTACTTCATCTCTTAATCCATGAAATGAAAATCCAACCGTAATTCTTATGCCTAAATCACTAAAATTAATTTTTAATGGATTATATGATACATACAAGAGTTACAATATATTTCTCATATCATTAAAACAACCAAAATGGTCGATATAAGTTATCCAATAAGACCCAAAGTTCAAATTAATACATTTCATTTATAGTAAACCTTAATACTCATCCAAAATATGTATCATCAAATTGAAAGACCAAAAATTTAAAATGAAGGTAACTAAATCTAAATTATATTCCACAACAAATATTAAGTGGCTCTTAATTTTCACATTCCAAATATGTGAATACCTTTATCATCGTAAAGCCTTAATGTAAATAATCATTCTTCCAAAAAAATATCATGTTATTAAATATATTCCATAAATCCAAACATGTTATAAAATCTAATATATATAACACAAACCATCAAGTCACTATCATATTTCAAGGTCATGGATACTACCCTATAAGAATCACTATATCATTACTATATTAATAATGAACAAATACTAATATTTATCTTACCTAAATCATGTGTTTTCAATGTATTGAAACATTCTACTAAATCACTTTTCTTTTTCATTAGTATTATTCAACAGATGATCTCAAATCCTTTACGAAAATGTATTACAACACAATCCTTCTATATTTCATAATTCTTATACCAAGAATATAATTGATAAAATACACATATAACATAATTCTTGAATCCAAATACATGAACATTGATCATTCCACTTCATCTATAACAATAAAATAATCTTTCCCTTGGTTCCTTAGCTTATTTTAAGGTATATTATCTTGAGGCCTGTGGAATTCATTTACTTAATTCCCTGTATACATATAGTTTAATCATTGAATATTAGAAATTGATTTCATCCCATTGAAATAATGAGCATGGTGTACCTTATCTCAACACTTTTAAAAAACTCATGTCCCCTTCAATATATTACCAGGATGTTTCTTTTCAATATTATCACATGAGTAATAACCTTGTTTCCCTTCTTCCCCTTATCTATATTTTACATTTACATCATTTTCTTCTCTTGATTGCATTCAAATCTAAAATAATTGGAGAATTATTTCTCTATCTTGATTGCACTAGACACCATGTCCACATATAATGATAATATTTGGGAGACTAGTTCCCTTTAAATAATTAGATTAAGTCTATGAAATTAATTATTATTCATTATCATTGTATTAGGTACATAGTACATAGCATGAATTTCTAACCTTGTTATGTTATATTCTTACTTACCAATATTTTCATCTTCCTTTTGTCTATGACTCAAGAATTTTCACTCAAAATATACTCATTTCTCCTGCAGAAAATCCTTTTCCAAATATAGTATCTTAAAAACCGTATATACCTTGTTTGTTAATTATTATTCATCCTTACTGTTTTGAATCAAGTGACACTATTGATCTGAATCTTCAAAAATATTATAATATTTCAAGACAATATTCTTTTCAATCAATGAAATGTTAGGTTTCATCCATGTCATTCATGGTTATTATATGTAAATCCATTATAATGGTTTGTAAAAGAAATTTGAAATAACATAAGAATATCTCTTAGGAGTGTCAAACCATGTACACAATAAATCCAAATATCACATACTAGTTAATGCTTGATTCAAGGCTGGTAATCTTTTTAGGGTTTATTATGCCTTGGTACATCTAATCGAGAACCACACCCCTCATAGTATCACGACATGGATGTATTTTTAAGAAAACCCAAATAATATATTCCTCACCAAAACATTAAGATGTTATTATATAATTATCATAAATGTACATCAAATTAATTTCCCTATTATATAGTTTCCTAAATCTAGTTATAAATGTTTTTACTAAGCAATCTATGATACCATCATTAATGAACCCAACCACAATAACCTAGGGTCAGTGGTTACATTATTACATTAGAAATTGATACACAATATCACATATCAAAAGATCGAATAGTTTAGTATTCATGGTAATCTAGATACACTCATTAATTTTATATGAATTTGAAAACATAAAATAAAAAAAGTATTTTCTTTGAGAAGAAAATTATTCCCCTTAGCATATCACTATATATAAATCATAAAACACTTACTAGAAACCTAGGGAAAATAAAACATTAGAAAGGGGTGTAATGAGATGCTTAGTAAGGGTATGAATATAGTGGGAACGTAAATAAATAAATAATCATAATTAATATGGAATGGAAAATAACTGAAACACAATCCATTTAAACAATAATTTGAGTATAATATGGAAGGAATAAATGATGATCAAAAAAATACATATAAATAATCACCTCAGATTTAATCCTATCTGTGGGTATTCTAACTACTTTAATAATCAAATAGAGATAAATATGTATACTCATAATGAAGGAAATCATAATTCCAAACATTTAAAACTTATTTTGAAGACCGTTCACAAAACAGTTTAAATCATTTGGAAAAATAACGTTTAATTATACCAATTGATTCATCTCATGAGACATGTTGATGCATCTAAAGTCTATATAATTGTAATCTGCATCAATAACATAAAAATTAAAATGCATTATATATGTTAAATGGGTCAACATAATTAACATAAACATTAATATTGAAAAACTACCATAATAAATGTTAAGACTTACCCTAGAAAATAAACATTTTCGTATATTATCCAGAGTAAAATGGTTAATGGAAATATAAATGTACATCCACAATCAAACTGATGATAAAACATTTGATGAAATAATAAAGAGGGTATTAGTATAATAGATCCCCATTATATCATATGTAAAATAAATTGTTATTGTCATTGATGAATATAAATTCCAGAAAAATGTCATTAAATAAAATTTTGAGGAAAATAAAAATTTTCACATTGAACATATTGTTAAAACTAAAATTATAAAAGATGTTTTAAAAATAATTTTCATTGAAAATAATAATTTAAATATTAAATTAATCTTTCAAATAACTATTGGTTATGACTTTGAGGAATTGTGTTAATGCAAAAAATGTTAAAAAAAACATTCCTTTTACATTTTTGGTAAAACCCAAATAGGGATTGTTTTGAAATAAATCAGAAGAATAACTAAAAGAATTATATTTTCAAGAGTTGTAAAAAATTATTTAATAAATAATTTTTAAAAGGTTAAAAAAATTTATTTTTTTAGAAAGCATGTATCTTGAGGAGAATATTTTTTGACAGAGGAGTGAAATAATGTTTTATTTTCATAAAAACACTTTCTCAGTAATTTTAATTACAATGGAGAGGGTAATTAATACTATTAATTAAAAAATATAATTAATAACCATAAGATAATAAAATATATTGATTTTGTGATATAAATATAATATAATTCCCCAAGGGATAATGAAAAAAAAACAATCATGAACAATGATGATATTGTGAAATTAACCCTTAACACTTTTCTATCTTTTGAATCATCAACCCCGTGAAATAAATAAATTCAAATAAAAATATGAATATCATGAATTGAAATAGATTCATTATATAACATATCAAAATGGGTATTATATATACCACACAAAGAAATAAATGGTGGATATATAATATGTCTCCTGAAAGTAAAAGTGAGACAAGAAACACATACCTCTTGTAAATTTTCCTTCATACATGTTAAATCCTCTTGTATAAAAAATATTGGTTTATTATAATTACATTAAATAAATATAATCAAATATCTCATACCATATATGATTTATCTATTGTATTTAATCCCTCTTCTTTCATCAATTCTTTGTTAAAATCATTATTTAAAGTTATGATTTCTTTTTTTTTTGTCATGTATATTTTGGTTTGGTAATTTTGGTCCTTTTATTTTTTTCATGCTTCCTTCAAATCAAAAAATTTAAATATTATATAAATATTATATATATTATTTATATATATAATTATATCAGTCCATAAAATTTATAGATATAAAATGGATTACACCATTCATGGAGATAGTAGGTCATACGTATGCATTAACGTTGTTTCCATTTTTCTCGATGGTTGAAGTGAAAGGAAAATAAATATTAATTTGACATTTAGAATATTTATTATGTTATAAATATAATTTATACTGATAAAAATCCATCCTTATTACCACCCATGTAAATGTAAAATAAAAATATTTTTACATCACTATGTAGAGCATGTAGTCCACACGTACGCACAAATGTCATTATTGTTCTCCCACAGATTGGAAGGTAAGAATTTATTTTTTATATTATATTTACTAGAGTATTTTTAGGTCATAAATATCACATATAATCAATAATTTTATCCTTACTGCCTTCTATGTAAGGCGTAAGTGAAAATTGAATCACGTCGCTCCATGGAGTGGTAGTTTTTCGTACACATGAGAAACGTTGTCGTAACCCCAAAGGAAAAGAAAGTAAGAAGGTATATGTGATATAATAAATATAGAAGTCAAATAATTTCATAAATATCATATAAAAAAAGATAAATAAAATATTAGATACAATCTTTAAAGGTGTTGAGGGAAATTAATTACATTGGTTTGTGGGAGGTTAGTCCACCGTACACACGATCTATGGTTTGGTTTCCCATTAGATGAAAGTAGAGAAGAATATTGGTTATGAAATTAACATAATAAAATATAATAATATATGGGATATTGATTTTACTCTATTATAATATTTTAATGACATTTAATATAGGTGTAATAAAAAATAAAAAAATATGCTTAATAATGTATCCTCTTCTTCATAGAGCCTCTTTAGGGTTAAAACTAAAGAATTAATTGGAGGGATTACTAATAAAAGTAATGAATATATGATTTTGGGTGGGAATTTTGGAAGATATTTGGTTTGGTATTGGCCTAAACAAAGGTTTTTTTTATTTGTGAATAGGGGAGAAGTGGGGTGGACTTTTTTATGTTGGGGAGGGTACACACATGGAATTTTATAAAATATAAAGTAATACTCAAGTTTTTCTCACCAAACAATCCTCAAAATTTTCTTATAATAGAACCTTATATATAATAGTGTTGAAATATGTGCATAAAACTAGTTTTTTACATGTTTTAGGTAATTTATATATCTTATCATCTTATTTTACCCCCCACTGCCCTTGTACAACCATATTTACCTAAACCGCAATAATTAATTTTTACTACTTTCACTATTTATTATGGTAAAAAAATATTTTAACATTATTAGATAATATAAATTTTTATGATAATTCCAAATACGTAATCCATTTTTCTAAATTCAATTCAAATTAGTCGCACATTTCAATTAAAAATTAGACCCACATACAGGATGAAAAAGCGGGGTTTCAAAGAGAAAATTGGAAAAAGTATAGAAGGATTTAATATAAAAAATATTTATATAATTTACTATAATAAAATAAATTTAATTTATTATAATATAAAATAAATAATGTTACTTTAAAAACAAATTTTAAATTTAATTTATCTTTTTATAAAAATTAAATTAAAATATGGTTTTTAATATAAATCATTATTTTTCACAATCTTATGAAAAATGGTACAATTCTAAAAAATACAAAACATTAATCCAAATATATTTTTTATTTTATTATTTAAAAATTTAGTTTCATTTTATCAAAAGAAAATTCTAAAAAAATTCAGAAAATATTTTTTTCAAGAGTTCTTAAGAAGCCACAAAATGATTTTCGTTGAAAAAAGAATAGTTTTGCAGACCAAATTTTTTTATAGTCAAATGATTCTTATTTTCATTTTTAATAAATAGATAACTAATGAAAATTTTTAAACCATTTAATTTTTAAAATATTATTATTCCTATTTATACCCTCAAATTTAATGACTAGATTATAATTTTCATGTTTAAATAATATTTTAGTAGAGTATTTGGTTTTGATTAAACCCAAAGTTATGTTCATCACAAGCTATTAAATATATTGAATTTATTTAAAAATAAATATGTCATAAATTCTTAGGGTGTTATATTATCTTCAATTCTTGGTGTTGAATTTCATACACACTATCGAACATGATATTCCTCTTTTAAAATCTTTGGGTGTAATATATATTTCATGATTACACACACACCCATGTGTATGTGTATACATACAACCACAAGCTTGAATGTGTGAACACAAACACACACATATAAAAAAATATAGAGATATAGAATCATAAATATATACAAATAAACACAGAGACATATAAATATATGTAAAAAAGTAAAATAAAGTGGTTTAATCAGTAAAACATATGATTCAAGGATAGTTTAGAGAAAAAATGATACTATCATTCACAAGTGTACTAAAGTGATGTAGGTAGGAGGGGACAAAGAAAAGGAATGGTACTGCATCGTTAAAATTTAATAGGTATGTTATTTCTTAAAACTATAAGACAAAAATCAAAAAAAAATGTACCTTGTATTAGTGCTATAATTTTTACCTTGATAAAGGGAGGATTTTTTCAATGTTTGTTTTTATTACTAAAAATGTCCCTCTTAACATAAAATAGGTTTGTCGTTTCAATATGGATTTCTTGATTCTAATTGGTAATACTAAGTGTAATATATAAATGAAATAATTGTTTTTGGTGAACAAGTAGGAATCAAAATTATGATACTCCACTTAAATTGTATTGTTTATTTATTTGACATAGATAACTCATCTATTATTATATGTACGTAACATATATGTGTGCATATTTCTTACATACATATAAATTTATATATTTGTAAAAACTCATATATGATTATATAAATTAATTTTTTGTGTTATTTATATAAATTATATTTTTTTTCATTTTCATTTTCATTTTAAATTTCAATTTTATGTGTTTGTGTTTAAAATAAAAATATTGAATATACATATATGTAATTATAACATAAAAATTATTTTAATATATTTATATAAATTTAAATATTTATATTTGTTTTAAATAATTTTTCATAAATTTTATTTTGAATTATCATTTCAATTCAACATATAATGATGGTCCTAATCTCATGGGCTTCATGTGCAGGTCATCAAGATTTATTTGGGTGTGTTCTAAATTTTTTAGCACATTTTGAAAATGTGATTTATATTACATGCTCATATCCATAAAAAACATATGGATACATATTGGACCATGGTCCTATGTTAATTATTAGTTTTTTAAGAAAACGTTTTCAAATCTCTCATACACATCCATGATAACCCATTTATGTCTATCCTAAATTTTAGACCAAAATTATAACACACATGACCCTGTTGTTTCACCAACCCACATAATGTATCTATTTATGACAAATGAATTTGGGTTTCAAAAATATAAACAATTCCCAAATCCTTTAGCCACAAATAAATCTCATTGCACTAATGGGAAAATATCTCCAAATACAACCGAGGAAGACTATAATTGGGAATATTGATGCCTAAACCATATTTTAATCACCATATTAACTATCATATCACTAATTTAATCTTTGATCCATGATATTAGTTCAAAGAGTTCGTGGTATATGATTAATATGAGTTTTTCCCACTTCTCAATTATAATATTCCTTAATTTTTTTCCATGTGATTCAATTCATATTTTTAATGAGATTTTTTTTGTTTTGTTAGTTCTGTTTTCATGTTTTCTCCTTTTCCACCTAAGAGTTTTATTTTATTATCATCACTAAATTTAACTTAAAGTTATTTTATTCTCAAAAAAAATAAAAATTTGGATTTAAATTTCATTTTTACTATGATAAATGAGAAATATACTTCTTTAGATGAAAAATGATTTCATCTTATAAATGGATCCTAATAAATATGTTGGTTATGGGGTTATTTGTTGAGGAACCAGTGTTTAATAATATTATTTCAAGATTATATTATTTTCTTCATTTTTCTTCAAGTTACATATCAATTTTAGTCTAACATATAATTAATGGTCTTACTCAATGATCCTTGATTATGATCATTTTTCTTTAGTTTCTATAATAAGTGTTTATGAATAAAGAAGAAAAATAAATCAAATGCATTAGTGTTGGTATAATTTAATGTCTAATTATACTCAAATAATATCAAATTAGATGAGGACAAGATTACTTAAAATATATATAAAATATTAGGGTCTTGAAAATATTAGTTCTTATGTAAATGGGAAAAAATCGAAAAAGTGTGAATGGACCAAGGCCAATGTGGGTCTGACCCGTTTAGACCCATCACAACCATTTTTCATACATAATTTCAACTAAAATTATAAAATAAATCCTATATTTTAAATTTTAAATTATATTTTGGTTTTTTATGAATATTTATAAATGTATATTAATATAGATAAATTATTACACATGTAAACATTTACATGGGGATGATAATGGGTACCCATTAATCGAATACACGATCATACTCAATCCAATTAAATCAATTTTGGGACCCTTCAGTTTGGGTTCAAATCATATTGGGGAATTATATATATTACTCACTTAGGATTTGAATGGAGTTTTGATAACAATGATCGGATACCCTAATGTAAAATAAGTCTTCCTTTTTTAATTTTTTTTATTAAAAAATTTATAAAATGTATGCAGTAGAATCTATGTTCCATGAATGGTTGATGTTTACTCATACCAAATGGTATCATGTAGTGTAGATATTGTACTCTCCCTTTACTTATGTGAATTATTTAATTAAATTATTAAAAAATCACCTTCCCCTTTCTGTCAATTTGAATAAAATCTTTTTCTGGACACACTTTACTTTACCAACGCCTTACATCATCTTTCTATTACCCATTTTGGGTTGTTGACATTAAAAATTTTTATTGTCAATGTTCTCTGACTATCACCTTTACCGCATCCCTAGTGGGTATTATTGATTTATTTTTCTTTTTACCTCAATGTGTATAAACAATAAGATTTAGTTTTCATGAATCTTCCATATAGGGGTATGGTTCACGATTTTAAATTATCAACTCTTTCTATCCCTACATGACTTAATTTATATTTATAATTATATATTCTATTTAATATTATATTTGACATCATTTATTCAATGTATTCCTTTTAATTAGGCTCCATTGAACTAAATAATATATACACTCATAAAGGGGAAGTGTTTATTTCATAATGATATATATTAAATAATTTTATATTAATACTCAATACTAATCATAACTATACATTCCCTAAAACTAAAAAAGTTTTAATTCCTTTTGAGATTTGATATATAATCATATAATTTCAAATAATATATTCTAGATCTCAAAAAAATTCTTATTACATAATGAATATTTTTTACATACAAAAATAAAAATATTTCATCATAACCTATGTATAGGGAACATAAGAAAGTGTGAGCTCATATGATTATTAAGGTTTCACATAATAGATATCAATCAATGATTATAAGTGAGTATAATAAAAGTTTAAGGACACGAAAAAATGATCATAACATACAATAATCATTCTCAATCTATCAATGATCAGTAATTAAAAATCATAGAATAAGGTTTTCTCATAATAAAATACATAAGGTCACAAGAATGTGTAATTTTAAATAACCAATAATGATCAATGAGAACATATCAGAAGAATATGTAAAAAAATTCGTATATACATTAGCATATAAAATTATATCATTAATTAAGGATCACTGCAATGACTATCATAGTGGATTGGGTTGACTACAAATTTTGTCATTTATTTATCCAAGGGATCACTCCTAAGACTATCTTAATGGATAGAGTCCGCTGAAAAACTAGCTTCAACCCCAATTCCATTACTTATTATTTTATGAGATATGCATCTTTACCCAATGTATTGGATGGATATATAATTTTGATATCCACCATCGCATTATAAAAAACAATACACATGTATACCACAATATCATAAGGTATTCACCATATAATCAAATCATAACCCATGGAATGATACTAGTTTCATTAAAATATCATCACTTGACCATAACATAACTTGTGGAAAATAATGTTGTTTCCTAATGGTTTATTTATAAATTAATTAACATGTGTTAATGAAATGGGTTGCATAGAAAGATACTTAAATTATCATCCTCATAATATATCAATAAAAATAACGTGATTTTATCAAATTATATTATCCTTAGTGACTCATAAAAAACCTTAATGTATGTTTACATAGATGAAAAATATCTTTAAAAGAAAATTTAAATCTTTATTTGAAAACATTCTAAAAATTTTCTTTTTATTATTACAACATTTTAATTGAAAAATATCTGAATATTGAGAAACTTATTTTCATTGAAAGTAATCCATGAAATGTGAAAAGTAATATTCATAGAAATGAATGGTATTGATGGTGAGAATATCTATTCATACCATATATGTTAAAAGAGAACATTATTTTCACGTTTTTCAAAAAGTAAAAAATGACTTCTTAAGAAAATTTTTCTTTAAAAATATTCTATTTAAATGCTTTAAAATAATTTAAAATGTAATGAAAATTTCCTTTTAATTAAAATTTAAGTATAGGTACAAACTTCTATTTAACAATTTTTATGACATTCGAAATGGAAAGAACATTTTTTCAGAAAAAAATGAAATATGGTTGAATTTTCATTAAAAACATTTCTCGAACAATATAAGATTAAAATAGAGGATAATGGTTAAAATATATAAAAAACCTAGTAATATCTTGTGGGTAATACTATATATCTTGTGTAAATAATAATATCCATCTAAATTCCCAAAATATAAATTTTGTAAAAACATTCCTGAAATGAAATGTTATTCGTAACAATAACCCTTAACTTCAGAATGATATCCTTTTTTAGAAGTTAAAATATATTATAAAATAAATATATATTTATTATAAATATATTCTTGAACAGTATTAATAAAAAATTAACGATATATAATTTCTTTATAATTTCAAATTACCCTTTTATTAACAATTTTCTCCATTAAAATGAACATTCAGATGAAAACTGGTTCATTTTCCATGCATGTCTCGGTTCGATGGATCTAGTAATTGAACCTTGGTCAGGGATTAATTATCAAAAGAATAATAATAGTAAAATAAATATCTTATTTATTCACCATATACAATTTTATAATCAGTCATATAAAGATGTGGGGAAAATGAATTACCTCAATTTTTGGAGATGATAGTTTATACATTCACAAAGCAATGCTTTCATTTATGTATGGAAAAAATTTAATAATGGTAAATAATAATTCAAATTTTTTTTTAAAAATATTATATAATAAATATTACATATATTCATTAAATATATCTTTATTACCATACATGTAAAACAAAAAAGAAAATGAATAACATCACTTCATGGAGATGGTACTACAAACATACACACAAATGATGTTGTCGTATGACAACAGATGGGAAGGTACGAAATTAGAATGTATTTTGAAATTAAATATTTATAATAATTTAATAATTAAAGTATATAAACATTAAAATAATCATCATATCCATCCATGAAATGTGGTTGTGAAAACAGAAATATATCACATCGTGAGGTGGTTGTCTGTACGTATGCACAAACAATGATTTTGTTTCATATTTGACATATAAGAACATGAATTATGGTAAAAAAAAGTCCAGATATGATTGTTTTATATATATTTATTTTATAATATATTAATATATTTCATAGATATTTTTAATTTTAAATGGGAAACTAAATGAAAACACATGGTTAAGAGCTATTCCTCTTCTTTAGACAACCTCCTTTATATTACATATCAAGATTTACAAGGATGGTATTTTCCTAAAAAACCTATTAATATTTGGGAGGTATTTTATAAATGTATTTCAGTAGGTATTGATAAAGATATAATGATAATGAAGTATTAAGAATAGTGGATTGGTTGTGTCCTTTTTTAAGGGATGGAGAGGACACACAGGAATCATTCAAAAGAATAAAATATATCAATGTATCACTAAACCAAAATTGTTTCAAAAGGACATGTGAATGAAAATTATATGAGATTGATTAAAAATATAACCATAAATAGGTTTTTTAAAAGTCATTTTAACCGTTATCATTTTTGTTTAAACCCTTCTAACTTGTTTTGACTATTATAGCAGTAACATTTTTTTTACCAATGTTACTATAAATAATGATAAAAAAATAAGATAAAATTATTTGATGATATTAATTATTATGATTTTTAATATTATATACATTTTATAAGATTCAATTTCTCAAATTCATAGTAATTCATTTTAAATTAATAGCTCTAAATGCAACAAAATAATTTTTGTAAAATGAATTTTTTAGAAAAATACAGAGTTTACATTCATTCCATGCCTAGTGAAAACAATAAAATTAATGTTAAAATATTTTATTTAATATATATTAAATAAATATTATTATAATAATTTATCAATAATTATTAATTTAATTTATTAAAATAAATCCACTATACATGCATAAAAATAATTTCTCAAAAAAAAAAATTATACCTTAAAATGATTTTATTTTATTCTCTAACCAATTGATAACAAATTATTTAATTTTATACATGTGTAAAAAAAATTATCATACATTATTTATTCTTATTGATACCCTATAGTTCAAAAACATGGTAATAACTATCATATTAGATTGTAATAATTTAATGGTATATCATAGTCCATTTAAACTCAGTGTTTGATATAAAGCAAGATATATAAGAAATTAAATTTATTTAAATATAAACATATAACAAAATATTAGGGTATTAAACTATACCTCCACACATAATAATTTTTTACCTTAAAAAGGTATTACTATGATTCAAGAAACTACTGACACTTGAACCTCATCACATCTTCATGTTCCCACATAGCTTCTTGAATTTTATAGTTTTGCCACAAAAAATGACTTGGTGAGTGGTCTTATTTCACATAACATTCACTCTAAGGAACAAAATTGCCATCATTTTTTCATATATGAGTGATCATGAATTTTTTTTATTAATTTCACATTCAATACATGTGAATGATTAGGGATGTACTACCTCATGAAAGATACCAGGAACACATCGTAAAATTGAGAGTGATTCAGTGGAAGCGCTATGTGATTGGAAATTGTCCAGATCAAATGAATAGTATTGAAGTGGATGATATATCATTGGAATATATTTCCATTTTTATAAATGTTTTAACCTTATTACATGGAGAAATATGTTGAAATTCTTTATCACCAATATTGAATCCCAGATCTCATCAATGATTATAAACATAACAATTTTGTCGACACTGAGCTACCTTGATGTGTTACTAAATGAATCCAAATTTATTTTCCATTTACTTATCTAGATCAGGTCCCAATATATTTAATTTCCTAACATCATACTATCATTTTGGAGTTTTTTAATTTCTTCTATAGAGGGATTCTTAAAGAGAAATTTGAATGGTCAAGAGAAAGATATTGTTGTAAAACATTTATAGCAAAGGAAGGTGATAAGCCCAAAAACCATTGAAATCCAAAGAATAAGACATCCAAATATTCACTTGCATTTAATTGGTCCTCTTATATTAACCATCTATGTTAGGATAATTTGAAGTACTAAATTTCAACATTATATTAAATTTTTATTAAATACTTATCTAAAGCATCAAGGTAAACCTTGGATCCTGCTCAAATAAAATAAAATGTGGTACTCCATTAAATCATACCACATTAATAATGTAAGTCTGGTGAATATAATGAATATAGAAATATTATATTATGGTAATGAAGTTTAATTATTTCATAAGGTTATTAACTAAAACCCAAATAACAGTATTCCCTTTTAGATATTTTATTGACTCTGATGACGAAATCCATGAAAATGTTTTCACATTCTTATTCTGATGTATCTAATAATTGTAAAATTTCCATAGACTTCTATCTATTAAATTTAACATGATAAAATACCATCAATCTAGATACATAATATGTGACATACATTTTCCTTTTATCCCACCTGAAATACTCTTTCAAATATATATATATATATATATATATTTACTTCTAGAATTAAAAAAGAATGATAAACTAGGATATTCCACTAAAAACTCTATCTTAGAGTAAGGAATTTATGTGACACATACCGTATTCCTAAACATTATCACTTCATCATAGTCATATTTTAACTCAGGATCATTTATTAACTTCTCATATTGTTCAACATCCTTCTTTTTTCCTCTTTAATAATTAAATGGATGGATGGTTGAATATTAATCTGAGAAAAATATGATCTTTACCCTTTAATTATGATTTCATGGTCTATATTCTACAAATTCATAAATATTGTATCCCTTTAAATCATTTTCATGGAAAAAATGTCATTGCCTTTTCAACTAAAGTTATTATACACCATTATCTTTTTCCCATTGTGGTAATGTATTTAGAAGTCATAATATTTAATCAATTCCGACCATCTCCTTTTGTGAATATTCATGTATTTATAGTTATTTATATAATTCAAAATTTTATTATCATTATATATATTATATCATTCACTATAATGATAATTCCTCCATATCCCCATTGTAAAATTTGTTTCTACAAGCTCCAAATACTGAGTCAGGAATGTTTTCTCAGGAATATTAAAATGGTGTGAGGCCGAATCTATCATCATATTTTTTCTATGAGTACAAAACCTATTGTATTCTATGACTCATTAGTATAGATCACAAACCCTTCTCCACTTCATGTTAGTTTAAGAACAGTTTCAATGAACAAACCTTCTTTTTATCTCCATTAAATTTTACTCAAATTCATATATCTAATGAACATGGCTAACGTTTTGAGTCAATTTGTCTCTTTGATTAGATAGACATGAGAATCACTAAAAAAGCATCGATAGTATCCAGAATACCCATGAAAACTATAGACCTATGTTACCATGGTTTTTATTTGATATTTTTAATAATATCCATATTTAAAGGATCAACTCTCTTGTTTGAGATTATATGACCCAAGAATGGCAATTTATATAACCAGAATGCTCCCTTACTAAATTTTAGAATACAAATTCTATTTCCTTAGGGTATTCAAACCCATATTTTGGTTTCAAATGCATATCATCCTTATTGAACCATTATTAATGATATCTAGAACATAAGTAAATCTTGGAAATGTATTTATCTCTATGTAATTGATCAAATAAGTCATCTGGATATGGTAAGTGTTATTTTACTTTTTTAGAGATATCATTAAATTCGAGATAATTAATGAAAAGTCACATTGACCCATAATTAATTATAACAAAATTAATCGGTGCACTCCCTGGTGGATAACTAGAGAATATGAGTCCCTTATAAAGATACTTCTAGAGTTTCATCTTCAATTATTGAAGCTCTATTAGGTCAATTCTATATAAATTCAATAAAATGGTTGTAGAACTAGTTATGAGTTCTATTTAAAACTCAAAATCATGATTTGGGGGAACACTATGAATGTCTTTACTAAAATATATCAAAAAAATGATGAAAAAGAAGAATATATGTTATTCTGAGTTTTTTCCAAACCATTTGAGATAAATATCTTTCAATAATATGTAGTAATACACATAAAAATGAATAAAATTCTATTGGAATTTCATATTCTTCATTGCTTAAAAAAATAATCATAGGTTGATTCATAATATCAAATGATACTTCCAGTCCTCATCAATTGATATGATATCTATAGAGAGAAATCCAATTCATTCCCAATATCACATAAAATTCAACTAGATTTAGAATCAAAATATTTTCATGAATCTAATTTCTAAACACTTCTATAACATGGGATCTATATAATTGATATGAAATCATTATTCAATTTGAATATTTTACTGATAACTCAACATGTAATCATTGAGGTGGTGATATGACACCCTTAAAAAATTCTTTAGATATAAATGAGTGGGTATATCTAGAATAAAATATACCATTTTCAATTATATAATGGTTGTTAAGTGTAACTTTAACCAATTCATTCATATGACCAACTTCAGTAGTTGTGATCCCATTAACAATCCCTTTATCTCATTATATAATAAATTACCCATGTCAATTTTCAACAATAACTCATGAATCCCTGCACTAATTTTCTTACTATCAATTATCCTATAAATTATAGCATCGGAGTGTTGGATTCACGTTTTAATGATCCTTTTCACTACTCCTTTCATTGACTGGTCTCTTAATATCACTTCAACATTGATTTTCTCATTTTAATTCTATTCCACACATAAATAATTTAATATAAACTATATTAAAATTTCACCCATGATTCTTTTCAGACTTATTTCATGAAGGGTGATTAATTATCTTTCATCCATGGGTTTTATAATCATAATTTTATATAAATTCCATTTTAATCTTTTTCACCAAAACCATTATATAATTGAGAGTCTCAAATTTCCCTTTCATCATGAATACACATTGAACTGTTTCTTTATACCTAAAAAAGTGTCATATATATATTTCCTTTCAGATTCTTGGTCTCGATCCACTAAAAAATCAATAACTTTTACTTTTAGGATTGATGATAAAACCTGAAGAATATTATGAAATTCTTGTGAAATATTCCTCCCATATACTGATGGATTTATAATCATTCTTTTTCAGTTCTAGGAATTCAATTTCCATTTTCATTGCAAGTATTCAGTGAAAATAATTATTGATAAATACCTTCTTAGACACCTCCCATTACATGGATCCAATTTTCTCCTCTTTCATCATATTCTTGATAATATTACTCCATTGATTAACTTAACCTTCCATGTGATACTCATCGAAAATAACCTTATAATAGTTAGAGAATTAGAGAGTAGATAATATCTTTTTTATACCATTGACCCATTTGTTAAAAATAAGTTTAGTATAGTAATTACTAATGTAAGGTGTAAATTTCCCTATGAAAGATACATTACTGAGTTGTTCATTCCTTTTTTCCATTTAAGTGTTTAGTATGATTCATGTTATCATTCATAGATTAAGATATTTAGTTGAGCACATTAGAAAAATTTCAAATCCTATGTCCCATTTCATTAGTTTTATCATGAGGATAGTATTTTCATTTCCCATCACATTATACTTTAATAAAAATACTCCTTGGTATAGAAGCTGACAAAGGCAGAAATCACATCATGGAAAAATATAATCAATATGAGTAATCATGTAACCATGAAAAATCATTTGTATGATACCTAAATCATGAAATCTTATTTTCAATCTATAACTCTGTAGGATTATCCTATGTAATACATGATCATCATCTATTAAAATCCTTCATAATTATTTAGAATGAAAATGTGAATTAGCACTAGAAAATCACTCAATAGTCTCTTTCTTGGAGTATGGTCTTAGGCCTAATAATCATGATATCATGATGAAAATTTAATACCCAATACAACCCTTTTAGAGTTTTTACACCTTGGTGTGTTTGTGACACAATAATATCCACCTTCTTATTCCCAAAAATGATGTATTTTCTATTAAAACCACCCAATATCTACTTTACCAAATCATTTCAATTTTATTATATAATTATACTTATCCTTGTGGTTTTTAATAAATTTCTATAATCACAATCTATAAAAAAAACTAAACCCTTCTCGAATACCAATGGAGGCTACCTGATCATTTAATATAAATAGTTTACATCATTTTTGATGAATAGTTTTTACATATCACAACTATACATGTAGAAAAACATTAAAGGTTTAGTGTATTTAAATAATATATATATATTCATCTTATTTCATGAAATATAATCAAAATATTCCTCAAATTTCTTCTTAGATAGTAAAATTATTATACATACCAAACATAAAATACTTATTCAAAACTAGAGGAATAGAAACATAACAAAAAGTGATATCAGATTCGTAGAATGAGAAAAAGTAAGAGATATTATCCAATTATCATAAGTGGCAATAATATAATCATAAGGGTAAGATAACATGAAGATTACTTAAAATAATCATACCCTATCTGTAAAAGATAATTAATATAAATCACGGAATACAGATTCTTCACAATATAATTCCTACGTCATAAGTATGTAGAATATTTAATAATAAATCATGGGTATTAATTGCATATCATAATTATAAGACATAATGTTTTGGAAACAACATAATAATAGAAAATTATATCATTATTCAAACCTCACTACCAAGACTATTATTGTGGATTACGTACAATCCCCATTCCATCATTTCATTTGTCACTTTTCACTACAAATACTTTATTATTAGATAGAATACATTAATTAATTGGGTTCACTCCCCATTAAATTCTTTATTGTATCATGATATAACACTATTTACCTAGATAATACTTTTTTATGGATATATTTTTTATCCACCCATAATATAATTAAATCTATACATATTTATTTCACAAGATCATAATAAATTTGATCTAAGGCAACCTGGGTCCCATAACATATGTGGAATGGTTCCTTGGTTTTGGGTACACACATTATATGCCAAAAGGATTTTATTTTTGTTTGAAAAAATTATTTTGAATGTACACATGTCCATTATGTACTTCGATTATGCAGGTAATGTTTTTATTGCATCAATAAGGGGTATGTTCATCTTAAAATGTGAGAATATTTTACTCAATATTTCATTATATTTGGGTTTAGAATTTACTATAAATCATTGAGGTAATGGAGCATGATACATGATTGTTTTAGAAGGTTATGGTTCATCAAAAATTATCTGCGAATTTTTTTGATTATATGTGTTTTTCATCTTAATTTTCTTGAGAGATTGATTCATTTGATGTATTAGTAATGGTTGGTCCATTTTTTTAAATTGTTTTACCACTACATAAAATAGTCACCACATTGAGTTGTTCTTGAGAGCTTTGTGTGTAACTAGATTATACCCTCATGGTTGGGGGAGGAAAAATAAGAGTAATAATGGGTGCATTTTTAGTTTTTATTTATATTAGTTTATTTTTAAGTGATGAGCATTTTGTGTACATTTTTTCTATTTTATTACTCAATTGATCAAGGATTTGTTAAGTGGAAGATTAGGTAGGGTTTTTTGTGGTTGCTTTACCCTAAGAGGATACTTTATCTATTTTATTGAATGTTACTTTGGTTGCTGGATAAGTTGTTAAAATTGGACTATTTGATGTTTGTATTAGACTTTTTATGCTTGAAACTAGTTATGTGTTTGAAAATTTTGTTGAGGGTATGGTTTGAGACATTTTTATTGTGTTGGTTATTGATTTTCATTCCAATGGAAGTTTGGATTGTCATTATACCTTGGAATGAATGTATTTTAGTACTTTGGATTTTCACTGTTAAATGAATTAATGTCTACTGGTTACCCTTTTAAAAGAACCTCATTTATAGAAGGAATGGTCAGGAAATTTTCAGTCATGGGGTCATGTGTATCATAGATTGTACAAGGAGGCTCAAAAGTTTGGATTTCTTGGACCTTCTGTAGATCAATATCCTCAACCTTCCTAGTGAGTGCATCATGTTTTGATATAAGGTTTTCTTCTTCTCCATGATTACGATTTCCATCAGATTTGGGTGGATTCATATAGTAAGTTGTTGCTCCAATTGATTGGTTTCGTTTAGAAATATTTTCCATATACTCATAAGCATCATTTGGGGATTTAATTTTGAATTTTCTATTTCACATCATGTTAATAAAGTGTATGTTTTCTGTCCCTAAACGTTCATAAAGAATTATCACTTGTTTTAGGATTAAGAAACCATGGTTTGGTGACATGTTTGACATGTATTTAAACCTTTCCCATGTTTCATATAATGTCTCACTATATTTTTAAAAAAATTAGGATATATTTTTTAAGTGCAATTTTTTTATGGGGGAACTATTTTTTGAATTAATATCTTTATAGTTGGTCCAAAGAGTGAATGAATGATGGTATAAAGTTATTTAACCAATTATTTTCCTATTTTTTGAGTGAAAAAGTAAATAATATCATTTTATCTTATCCAATTTTATTTTTTGGGGACATGGTTTCAACAATTTCATTGAATTCATTAACATGAAGTTAAGGCATCTCAGACTCCATACCATGAAACATTGGAAGGTGGTTCAAGACATTGGGTTTGAAAACTTATTGAGCATATCCAATGGTGTAATGGTGAATTCAAGAGGGTTCATTGGTCTAATATGGTTTAAGGTATTCATTCATGGTTTGGTCAATGGTATTACCCATTATTTGGGTTTGCTCATTTTTAATTCCATGTTAGTTCCCACAAGGGTTGATGAGTTTATTTCTTTGAATACAATCCATTGGATTGGGATCAATGTTCGAATATGTAGTACTATGAATATTATGGTCAAATTTAAAGATATTCCAAGGTTATATTGAATCCCCAACCCTTGGACTATCCACCATAACTAGACAGTTTTAATGGTCATCGGTGTAGGCTGGCATGCCCCATGAAATGAGAAAAAAGAAAAGGTGAAAGATATTTTAATTGGGATGAGAAAACGAAAATGGGGGGAAAATGTTATAAGGTGACATAATTATTCCCCAAGAACAGTGCCAAAAATTGGTTATTCTCTAATTTACCAAAGTATTATAGTGTAAGTGGTCACTTGTATCACATCATGGGTTCTCAAATCCTTAGAGAACAAAGAAGAAACCTAACGAAACAAATATTATATAGAGGTGATTTGGCTGTGAAGTTTCCAACTTTGGTTTGAATTTATTGGATTATAAAATGACATTTTTAAGGACATATGTGAATTTAATTTATAAATAATGACTTGACCCTTGTTTATCTTATGGGTTGGATTGGATGAATTTATTTTTAAATTATTTTGAGGTCTTAAATTCATGTTTTTCAATCAATATAATATTAACCTACTAAATCACTCATAGAATTTTGAGTCTTCACATTACTAAGGCTAATAAAATATAAAATTAGAGGATAATATTGATGAGATCTCCAAGTTATAGGATCTTTTTAGGAAATTTGATGTGTATCCATAAAATTGGTGAGTTTATAGGAGAAGTTACATCATTGAATGAAAACCTCAAAAATAGAATTAATTAAGAATTATTAAGAAGATAAATAATATCCAATACATTCTCTTGCTAATACAACGGGTCAAACCATTATAGGTTTATCCATACAATATTTATATTCTATCAATGTATGTAGTCATTATACTCTTGAGTTTGGAATTGAATAAGTAGAAGAAAAACAAATTATGATAACTCCACCATTGTATGATAAAATTCACAATATTGGTGTAAATAAGTTCACACATTCATTTAACAGTATATAAGATATATTGAAAAGAATAATATAATAAAATATTAAAAAAATAGTTTATTAAAAAATGATGGTTAATGAATAACTTACATGATAAAAATTGATTACATGATTACAAAATGAAAGTGGGAAACTACAATTGAAATTAAAAAATATCGATAGAATTAAAAAAACATGGATCCTAATTCCATTCAAAAAAATATTTTTATATAAGAATATTTTATCCATAGGTTCACCCAAAAAAATAAATTCCTCCTCCATTAATTGAGAGAGTCAAAAAGTACGTGAGAAAATAAAGGGAAATTTGATGTTTCAAAGTTGACCAGAAAATTTGGCCCGATTCATCCCTATTTTTAACTTCTTAATATGTAATTGAATATGGCCAAATTCTAAGGGGTAGTAGAAGTAAAATATCTTCTATCACGATTCCTCTAAAATATTTAAATATTTAATTAAAATTAGACCTTCCATTTGGATGTTATGGTCGATCTAGTGGGATGACTTTATGGGCGTTCAAATCTGGCCCACCATTTAAATGTCAACTTGGGCTCCATTTATCTTCATGAAAACAACTGAATTAGATAAGACCATTGTTGAATGAAATAATAACCATATTTTTTTATTTCTATAGTTAAAATTTAGCTTCAATGGTCTTGGATTTGGGGTCCCACTTTTGTTTGATGGGCCTGAGGCCCATTATGATTTTTCCAAAAAAAATTCTTCATTCCTGATGAAAAATATCAATCTTCCCTTAGGATTCATCCATTGATCATAAAAGATAAAATGTTCCAATCAAAGGGATCCATAATATCCCAAAATATAAATTTCAAAAAATAAATATAATTAATTCTAAAATCATATGTTTTATTGGGACCAACATTTTACTTTAAACATGAAATTCATTTCTGATGAGAAATGAAGTTTAATTTTTAAAATGCACTAAAATTTATTTTTATGGAATTTGAAAAACATAAATATTCAACAAATCATTATATAAAAACCCTTTTAAAGGAAATGGGTTTCATAAAAATTTCAACATTTCATTACAGAAGAACACAAAGAAAAATGGGTTTCATAATGGTTTCATAAAACCATAATTAACCCTTGCGAAAGAAATGGGTTTCATATAATCATCCTTAAATCATCATCATCATAAGACATCCAGTAAAGGAAAGTGGATGGTTTCATAATATCATATCTCCAACTAGGAATAAAATTCATAATGGTTGTTGACATAGATGAAAAATATGTTTAAAATAACATTCAATCCTTTCGTAAAAAACAAAAGAAAATATCATTTTATTTTGATAACATTTCAATAGAAAATTGTAAAAATAATGAGAAAATGATTTTATTTGAAAATAATAATGAATATTTATAAATGAAACTTCAAAGTAAAATATGTTCATAAATGAGGAAAAATTGTTTCATACCGTATACACTAAAATAGAAGATTCTTTTCAACCTTTACAAAAATAAAAAAAACTGAATTATTAAAAAAAAATTATTTAAAAATATTTCTTTTATGAAATTAAAAAAATTAAAATCTAATGAAAATGACCTTTTTAAATTGATTATTGTGTATGTTAAAACTTCCAAAAAATAATTTTTATGTACATTTACAAGGAAGAAAATGTCCATAAAAAATAGAAAATTAGGTCTACTTTTCATTATAAACATTTTCTCAATCATTTTAAGAACGAAAAAAAGAAACTTTTTCTCATACATAAAAATTTTAGTAATACCTAGAGGATAATAAAATATATGTGGTTTAAATATTAATATCTATATGATTTTTGTTAATGGAAATTTAGAATAGACAATCATAGAATTAAATGAGATTATAACATAAATGTTTAACTCAATAATAATCTTTCTTCAAATAAATTCAAATATATTATTTAAAAAATATAAATTTATTATAAAAATATTCTAGAATCATATTTATACATAATGTTTTATATATCAGTCCATTATAATTTTTAATTATCATTTTATTGGTAATTTCTTCATTAAAATGACCCTATAGACGAAAATAGACTATTTTCCATTAATATTTCAATTTGTTTGTTCAAGTAATTCCACCTTAGTAATGGGTTAATAATATAGAAAATATAAATCAAAACTATATTATATTTTCTTTTTTAACTAGGTAATTTCTCTCTTTATGATTTCATGAAATTTTTGATTTTTCTGTAGTTGAGCATGATCATGTCTTAAAATATAGATTTTGGAGGTGCATAAGGACTCTGAGGAAGTTGGTTAGCAGTGGAAAGTGGTGGAATGAAACATTGGTGATGATTCAATGAAACCAACTAGTTGATAGGTAGATAATAGATTTTAAAATCAATAGAAATTTCAGTATTCAGTTAAGGGAGTTCTTAGTCATGTAGTGTCTCTGTTGGACACCATTGGCTAGTTGGTGGAAACAAGAAACCAGGTAGTGGCATTGAGTTAGGCTGTGTAAGTGTGATGAAGACTCATTATTCTCCTAAAAGTCATATTTAAGGCTATAAATACAATATTATGACCTTCACTATCAATTGAAAAAATTGAAATGGTTATAAAAGGTCTCCTTCGATTTACCAAAACTCTTACCTGACTTCTTGATCTATTATGAAATCCAGATAGCTAGAATTAAAAATCATGGATTGTTTCATTGATCTTAGAATTCAATATTTTGGTTTCTTTTTAATTACATGGGGATGTTGGTTGGAAAAAAACCTTAAGGTCTGATTTTATTTCTCTTGTATGTGACACTATTGTGATGAAATCATCATGTCATGCACGTGACCTCTATGAATTAGAATCCTTTATAATTTCATCATTATACCTACCTTGAATCTTCTTGGGTATGAAGTTGATTGATATCGGTACATGTGGCCACCCAAGTGGTGTTTCTACACATGAACGTGGATTTAAAACTAGGAATTATTCTCAAAAGTTATAAAACCAAATTGGGAAATGGGTAATGGATTATATTAAATCATAAATTGATAATTCACTTGAATCACACAACTTTTTAAGGGAAAATAATTATAAAATTGGTAATTATAATATTTTTGTGAGGATATAATTACAAAATTACTTGTGAAATGGTAATTAGGTTAATTAGGAAAGAGAATCAAAATTTCTATACATGTTATTTGAATTTATAACATGGACTGAAAAGGGTAATTGAATGTAATTGGTAATTTTTATGAATTAACCCATAAGGTATATGCATCTTGTGTATCATGTATCTATATTTTGTATTCTTTATCTATTACATGGTTATTGAGGTAGAAACGTATGTTGGATTTATTTCTATGTGTCAGATGCATGTCAGCATGATTATTGAAGGTGAGAGGCAAGGATATATGATGCTTGATGGTGGTAAACATGGTTTTTTGGAACCTAATATTGAGATTCTAGGTTTCATGAATTCTGAGTGATATGTTCCTGGTATATGTGATGATTGAGTTGAAAATTATTTATTCCATTGTTAGTTAGGGAATTATGTATATTTTTTATATAATTCATGAGTGATATAATGGAGGAAGTAAATGAATTTCTATATCGATTGGTTTCAGTGGGGTTCAAGGATAGTCATATCTAGCATCATACTGAGGTATGTTTTGAAAAATCATAGGTTCCATCCTAGATCTCAAGGGTCAATGGGCTTACTTTATGGTATTGAAATAATTTATTAATTGATTCCCCTTTTTATTGTACTATTTCATGACCTATTTCGTAGACCATATTTTTATAGAAAATATTGGAAGTTCCCTATTATGTTTTACTCACACCATGTTTGGGCAACCATTTGGTACTCGAGTAGTCTTCATAGATTCAGTTATAGACAAGGGATAGTGGTCATGCGCTTGATTGATTGCTTGTTTTCTAGAACTAGAGCTAGGATATGGTAATAGGAATGGGGTTTCAGGCCAGTGTTGGAGGTCTTTATGTATATTTTATATTTTAGTTTCTTTTGATAATTTTTTTAATGATAAAAACAATAAAAAAATTACTAAAATTTAAAGGGATGTAGTACATCTCGTGGGTCTAATAAAGGTGATGCAAAGGGAGTCCCCTAAAAAAACCCACACCTTCCTAAGGGAGGGATCCTAAGTTGATATACTCCAAATTTGTAACCTCTTGGGAGTCCACAGAAGCCAAGAAGTCATCTACATGGTTCCTCAACATTGGTATAAAAAAATTATATGTTTTATTGTATTTGGATGATTTGGATTTTACGTACTTATATTTTTTATTTGATTTATATTTCTATGTTTATATTGTTTTCCAAGGTTTTTTAGTTATTTCTAGAGAGTACAGTCTCCCCACTCTAATTATTTTCCCCTCACTACTAGATGACATCCTCTAGCACACAGATAAGCACACTTATGGTCATTTGGTGACCCAACTAAGTAATATAAGGGATAAATTGGTTTGGGAAATAAAAATTGTTCTGAGTGAAAATATATTTTCATTCTTTACTATCTTAGAAAGGAATAAAAGAGAATAGAAAGTGACAAAGTGTTGTAATGAACATGTTAAATGGAATATCAATCCCTCGGGTGGAGGAATATCCAAGTTACCTAGGATGGGATTGATGATCTAGAGATTCTCTTGTAATAGTTTTCATATGATTTCACCTTGGTTGTTTCACTTGTTGTGTGGTGATACTGTTGTATGATATTTTTCTCATTAGCTAGTACGTTACTATATATATATGCATGAATTATGATAGGAACATAAGGAAATATGTTGAAAAGAATAATTCAAAAATAGGATATATTTACTATATATGATATATATTTTTATATAAATCTTGATATTGTACCCCATGAAAATATAATAAAAAGGTATTAATGATTTTATTATAATATTCCAATTCACTTACTAAGATGAGAAATAAAGTGATATTGTAAAATTAGGTATCTCTTGTATTTTTTTCATCTACGTTTAACCTTGTTATATATCTTGTGATATGAGGAGTGTGTTGAACATTATAGAGAAAATTTCTATGAATCATATTCTTGTTGAGTGACGGGAGAGTGTTAAAAAACTATGCCTCACATAGTTGAACCATAACTTCCACAGCCATGGGAAATCTAATGGAAGATCATCTCCCTGATAGTATCATGTGGTTTATGGGAACCATGTAGATGAATTATACTCTCACTACTCCCTATATGTATGATCTAGTTAGGGGGTATCAACTATAACACACACCCATGTTTTCTAGGGAGAGTGGCCCCAAGCAGTAGAATTGTCGATTGAGTATGTTCAGATGGTCATCAATCATATGGAGACACCATATGAGATGAGGTTTATTCTTATAATATACAAATTGTGGGGACCAACCAGTAACTGGTGGGACATCTTGGTATTGGATAATCTGTATGGGAGACTAACATGGGAGATTTTCTAAAGGAGGTTCCTAGACCACTTCTAATTGTTGATGTTGAGGTAAGAGAGATATTGGATTTCTATGCACATAACATAAGGGATAATGTTAGTAATAAAATATGTTATATATTTCATGTCCCTTCATTGGTTTCCTTATATTTTTTCAAGATATGTGGTAGTTAGAATGATTTTCTTCCATTAGGGTTTTCAATATGAGATAATGTCTCTTGTAAACGAATTTTGGATAACCAAGTTATCAGAAGCTATGAATTCGGATCTCAATTTTTATGTGAATTTAAAGGATTATATAACTGTTGGGATGGTAGTTTAATCTATCTAGTAAACTAGTACATCCTTTGGTAGTAGTAATAATTCTTTCAAGTTCCTCCATCATGACATAACTGGGTAGATGAGTTAGGGTAGTGGGCCATCTTATCCATGTGGTGAAAATGTGTGCTAATTCAATTGTAGCAGGCCCATCCATAAGTGAGATCAGTACCCTCGACCACTAGTAGAGTTCCATGATTCTAGAAATATGTGTCACATATTTTGGTTATGTAGGTATACTTAGAAGTAAATAGGTGGTAGAGGATTGTCGGAAGAACTAGAGTCATGGAAGAACTCAACTATCCCATAACTGATATATAGCTGGAGTCCCACCATTCACTCAGATAGAGGTAAGGGAAATGGTAACCCTAAGGAATGAGTGATGAATTAATAGGAAGTAACATTATAGTTGATTTATATTTGAGCCTAGAGAAGATGGGTGATTCAGATGCATGTCATAAAATCTACTCCTACCAATCTGGATATCGGGCTATCCACTATTTGTGGTATGATTTTAGTAGCGTCTACCATCACTTGTAATCTCCTTTGTACATGATAATAAAACTTTCATACCTACAAAATTTTTATATGGAATGATTTTGAAAATGGAATATATATTTAGAGTTTTTTATATCAATATTTCATTAGCAGATTGACTGGATGGTTTCAGATGTTATAAGGAATGTTCTCTAGAGATTATTGGATAATGTTTTCTATAAGATATGTTAAAGTTGGTAATTATGGGATTCAATTTTATTTTGGGTACGGATTGGAAAATTATGTACCGCCCTCATAAAAACTATTATCATTGGAGAGTTACTTTCCTATATTTAAAAGGGGGAAACAATAACCATTATTCTGAATAGGATTTTAGGTTGTTCATGCAGGACCAATTAAGAATAGATTGCAGTGTCTCACATCCTAGGTAGAAATCCTTATGTTAGATTATGGTGATTCATATTAGGACACATTTTTTCTACTAGTGGAATGATTTCAGGATTTGTTTCCTGAAAATTCCCTATATTACCACCTAGAGTAGGATATTTTGTTCACTATCAGGTTGGTGATGGGATTCAAAAATGTTTCAATCCCATTATACATAATATAACAATTAGATATTTGAGTGTTAAAAGAACAGTTTGGTGATCTAGAAGATAAGGCATTCATATGAACTTGTACATCACCTTCAGGTTTTCTTGTGTTATTTTGTATGAAGACATATGAAACCCTACACTTTTGTGTGGATTGATATTGACTAAACCAAATGAGGATTAAGAACTTGTATCACCTTAAATTCATATATGATCTTTTTAATATTCATATAGGTGCTTTTAATATTCTATGAGATTGACTTGAGTTTAAGGTACCTTCTGTTGAGTTTAAAATCGTCTAACATACCTCATACTAATTTTAAGAGTAGGTATGGCCCATAAAAGTTCATGGTGATTCCATTAGGTTAAAAGGATGCACTGATAGTATTCATTTCCATGATGAATCAGATATTCCAATTACATATGGATCAGTTTGTGGTGGTTTTAATAAACTAAATACTCGTTTACTCTTAATCTAGAAATAATCATTCCCAACAACATAACATCATCCTATGTATATTGAGAGATCATTGTTTACATTCCAATCTATATAAATTTCATTTTGTTATTGAAAAAGTATACTTATTAGGCCACATTATCTCATAGGATTGAAGGAATGTGGGCCCAAAAAAGTTGCAACTTTTGGTATATTGGGAATGACCTAAGAATGAGTTGGATATTTTTAGATTTTTGGGTTTAGAAGCATATTACCAGTGTTTTATCTAGGACTTCTGTTGCATGTAATCTCTAATATGGGGACTAACCAATAAATGGGTAATGATTACTTGATCAGATTCTAACAAGAAGGATTTCTTGAAATTGAAGATAATATTGAACTCAAAATTGATCCTCACCTTACATATTCAAGGTATGGAATTTATCATGTAATATGTCACATCGAGATTTTGTCTTGAAGTATTTATGATGTAGGAGGACTCAGTGGTTCCTAATAGATCTAGACAGTTGAGACCATAAGAGTGGAATTATCTCACTAATTATTGTGAGATAACAGTAATCGTATGTTACATGATATGTTGATGAAAATATTTGATAGGTGATAATTTTTTTTTGTAAATGGACCCTAAAATATTGATGTAATTATTCTAATAGTATGATTGGACGTTTTGATAGAGGATGTGTTCATGTATTTTAGTTCCACCGAATTCTTGTAGGAATATACTCCTGATAAGGGAAATTTGGCTTTTGATTCTTTGAGTAGGAAGACATAGTCAAATGAAGTGAAACTATCTTATGATTAATAGAGATTGTTGGTACTCTTTTTGTAATTTCATCTAGATGCTCAGGAGTCTTAGGGTTGATTGAATCTTGAATTGAATTTTATTATTTCCACACTTCTATATTGGATTAATAAGTGTATTTTATTTGATCTATAGGGTTTTTCCTTGATGGATAGTATATATGTTTGGTATCCACCATCGGGCTGGTTCCTTGACCTTGATTACATTCTTCTTGTTTATAGTCAGATATAGGTTTCTAGAGGAATGTGTGTAGAGATGATGGGGTAATTAAATTCTATTAACTTATTGGTAAATCATTAGATAAAAAATATGTATCTTTATATCCATAGGTAATACTTCTGGAAGTGATGAAGAAGAAAATACTTTGCCTCAAGGAATGATGCTTCACATGTTCATGGGTAAAGGAGAAGAATTAGTGGTCTTCTATATTTTTATAGACTTCTCTCAATTTTTAATGGATTTGGAATGATATTATGATAGAATTAATGATAATATTACACAGGAAACCTAAAAAAAATGATACAACATGGGAAATAATTAATCAACTAATAATGGTACCCATTTCCTTCCAATCAGGGAGACCTTCACTATCAATGATCTAGGTAACCTATATATATTGGATATATTTATATTTACAGTTATTCTGTGGAGTATCATTTTAGATATGGATCCTTATTCTACATCATATTTTTATATGGGTATTTTAAAGGTTATAAGATTACAGGTTCTTCTGAGTAAATCCTACAATCCTTAGACTAATTGATAATCTAAGATAATTATTTATATTCTATAGAATATGTAGTGATCCAATGTTCAAGAAATTCTTGGTTCTTTAGAGAATCATCTAGAACTCTTATAATATACATATAATAATTGATTCCATTAATCAATCCAAATTTATCCTTTTGATGATTTGTATAGAAGTTCATTTCCTTCACCATTATGTTGGTTAGAGGTGGGGGAATTGGAACTCATTGAACCAAGTCTCATTAAAGATAATTCAATATTGGATTAGATTATATGAAATTAGTTGGTAACCATACATAGTAGATCTAAATGTTACACTAACCATTAGATATTAGATTTATAGTTTCAGTTTAGTTTCTATGTTTTTATTTGGGATTCACCTAGACTGTAAAAATGATTTATTGGGATAATAGAAATATATACCCAATGTATGTTAGGATGTTTTAGATAATGGATAGAATTAGTCCAATGACATGCTGATTATCTCTTCTATAATTATACAGTGGGATGCACGACATGTTCCACGTGTCAAAACATTATATATATATATATATATCACTATGATCCTTCTCACATGATATATGTTTATGATGTTTATCTTGATGATGATATATACTTTTAGTCGAATCTAATCTGTATCTTATAACATAGTGAGAATAATCTCTAAAGAAATGTTATTCCCCTCATGTGAGTATAGTGGAAATAAGTTCCTATTCTAAAGGAGACATGGGATAGAGATTTGGATATGAAAGCATAGTGTCCTGAGTTGTCCAGTGACCCCCTTATTAATACATCATATTAAATCTTGGGGAAGAGAAATTATAAGGTGGGGAGGTTATAAGATCATGCCTTTTACCTAGGGAAATTTTCACTTTAATATTTATTGAACCAATCCAATTTTCCATAGTTGGTTATGTTCTTGTCTAAAAATATGTTTCATAGAGGTGCATGAGGGATAAAAGAAATTTAGTTAGAAGTGGATTAAAATACAAGTAGTATTGGTGATTTAGTGCCACCAAAAATCAGGTGAAATCCACCAGATACCTGGTGGGATGATGGTATCTTTGAAATTAAATGGGAAGCCCACTAAAAATATAGTAAAACCCATCTGCAGTCATGTGTGGTTCTTTGTTGAGAAATGGATTTATATGAAACCACTAGATAGCTGTTGGTAGCTATCTTCTAGCCAATTGTGTCAGGCTAGGACACATAAGTTAATGATATATTCTTATTTCTCCACCCTGACCCAAATTTAGGCACTTTAATTCCCTCTAGAAACCTTGGAATGGGATTTTTTATTTTTAGGGTACACTATGGAATCATTGGATTCTCCAAAACTCTCCCTCAACTTCTTGATCCGTTATTCAATATAGTTTACATAAATTGGGAATTATGGAGTGATTTGTTGATCTGTGAATTTGATCTCATGATTTATTCATTATTGTTTGAGATGTTTGATCTAAAATAAATCCTTAAGGTCTGATTTTTTTCTCTAGTTTCTGAAACCATATTTATTTCACTACACACAATTCATGTGACCACAACTTATTAGAGTCCTCTATATTCTCATCCTCATACCTACCATAGATTCCATTGGGTATAATGGCGATTGAGACCTGGACTACTAGCCATATGAGAGGGGTTCCTACCCTTGAACATGGATTGGAAACTGGGAACTATGCCCTTATAATTGTTAAACCAAATTGCATATTTGGTTAGGTATTATCTAAACTCATCAATTGAAAATTTTCTTATATAATAAAAAATGTGAATGGATAACTAGTATTGAATTTTTGAAGAGAATATTGTCCTAATAAAATTATGAAATAATGACTTGTGATATAGAAATTGGGATTATTTATAAGGAGAATTCATACTTCCAAAAATTATTATTTGAATTTATACCATGGAAAAAATGTATAATGTCATGTAATTAGTAGCTGGAATGAATTTACCAATAAAGAATTTGTTTCTTGATTGGAATGTATAGTGATTTCATATTAATATTTTCTTATTGTGTTTTTATTGTTTGGTTCAAATCTTAAAAAAATTTGAATATTGGAAGATATAGGGTTAAATATTTCCATCCAAGAGGATTTTGATATGTTTTTTGGCTATTTTAACCCTTATCATTTTAGTTTTAACCCCTTACGAAGGTAAATGTATATTTTACTTATGTCACTAATCATAATGACAAATAACAAATTTTAAACTATTAAATAATATTAATTATCAATATTCCAAACACATGATCAATTTTATAATATTTAATTCATATATGTTTTAGAAATTCATTTTAAAATTAGTGTGCAATATGAAAAAAAAACTTTTGTATAACAATGCTTTTTAAGAATAAAGTTGAGTTTAATTTCATTAATTACCATGTAAAAAATATAAAATTAAATTTATTGTATTTCATTTAATATATAATCTATAAATTTCATTAAAATTAATCATTATAAGTTATTACTTTTATTTATTAAAATAAAAAAACATTGCACTCATAAAATTTTTTTTTTCAGAAAAACATCTCTTTTTTACATTCAAATACTTTTATTTTATTTTTTAAAGAATTGATAACCAATGATTTCATTTTAAAAATGTTAAAATAAGATATTTTATAATTTTTTAATTCTTAATCATACCCATAAATCAGTGTCTAGGATATATCTTTCACATTAATTTTTAGTAATTTAACATAATATCTCGGTTTATTTAAACTCAGAATTGTTTGTAAAGTAGGATATCAAAAAAATTATATTTATTTAAAGAGAAATTGATAATAAATATTGGGATGTAACATTATATCCCCTTATAAAAATTTTACAATATATATTTCATCACATAGATTTAAACAAATGAGGATAGTTAAATATCATCACTTCTTTGAGTTCCAAAGTAAGTTCATTAAATTTATGGTTCCTACAAAAAAATATAGGTTAGTTGTATTATTTCAAAACACATTATCTTTTTTATTCAAATTATTCTATTTTTGATACTTATAATAGAGATCATTATCTAGGGTTTTGAACTATAAGTTTATTACATATGAAGGGTAATGTATATACTGCCACATGATAGATACATAAGACAAATTGTGAACATGGAAGAGATTCAGAGAAAGCTCTACGCGATAGAAAAATATCCCAAAACAATCATAATTTTTAAGGGATTGATATATATGGGGCTTATATTTATCTTCCATAAAATTATAAAAAACTTTTTTTTACAGATAAATTCATCGGAATACATTCTCATTAACTTTTAATTCTAGATCCCACCTATAATTATTAGCCTAACACATTAATCGACTCTAAACCACATTGACATGATGTTGATTGGATATAACCTTATATTACATTTCCTTCGCTTGATTAGGTCCCATAAGATTTATTTATCTAACATTATCCAAGGATTTGGATTTCTTTAGCTCCTTCTATAGGGGTCTTCATATGGATCCATCTAAATTCTCAAGTGAAAGCTATTATTATTTGAAAATTCTACCAAACAATGTACTTGATCCCAAAAAAACATAAAATACATAACATAATATATTATAATATCTTATAGGTTTTTTATGGTACTCTCAAACTGGACATATTTCTAATGATGAAATGTAGTGTGAAAGTTCTACTCTGTGTTAAAAGATAGTTGAATACTCCTCCAGAACATTGTGGTAAACCTAAAATCCAAATCTTATATAATAGAATGAAGTATTTAAATCATTCTTACATATTACTTAATTTTTATCCTAGAGGATTGATTAAGATATAAATATTTTTTGAAGGAATTTAAAGGTGATGATTTCATAAGGACATCAACTACAACTCAAATAGAATTGTACCCTTAAGATATTTTGAGGATTCTGAAGATGAAATCAATAGTAATATTTTTCCATTTCCATTTTAGTATGGGTAATGTTTGTAACATCCCCTTAAACTTATTTCTATTTCCTTTAATTCATAACATTCTATAAATCAAAATACTACACTCCAATATCCCTTTTCATTGTATCCAACTAAAAATATCATTTCAAATCATCCCACCAAAAATACTCTTCTAGATATCTATAAACCATCCTAATTATGAGATGAATATAGGTTAATGAGAAATGAGGTTAATACAACAACTTATTATTTATTTCTGGTATTGAAAATTCATGTTCTCAAATCCTAAAAATTATCATTACATCATAATAATAGTTGAACATTGGAACATTTCATAACTTCTTCTGTAGTTCCACGTCCTCCTTTTCCTCCTATTTAGTACTTGCATGGGTGGATGGTTGAAAATCCATGTGATAAAGATATGATATGTACCGTCTCCTCAAGATTTTAGGATCCATATTCTAAAAATACATATATAATGGATCTTTTTTAATCCTCATTATGGAAAAACTAGCATGTTCTTTTTGAATAAGAGCATCCTCCAACTTGTTCATCTTCCCAAGGAAGTAATGTATTAAACAGTCGTAATCTTTAGTCATTTTCATCCATTTCATTCACTACATATTAAACTATTTTTATTTTAATATGTACATCAACATTTTATTATCAATATATATATCACATCTTTTACCATAATGATAATGCTTTCATATCTTCAATGAAAAAATTACTACTTCCAACTCCATATCATGAGTTAGATTATTTACATCAATAATTTTAAATTAAAAAAATCATACGGTATCATCATATCATTCTATATAATGATTTAATTTGGTCCCATATTTTATTCCTAACAATAGATCACAGAATCATCGCCATTATAAGGTAGCATAAAAATAGGTTCTTTGACCAACCCTATTTTAAAATCCATAAAATTATCCACACATTAATTTTTTTAAAGGAACTGGGATTTGTTCGGATCAAACTTGGTTATTGGATTAGATTGGTATAATAAATATATTAAAAATTATATGTAGTATTCAGTAAACCATATATATCTATGGATCTCAGAATCTATGGCTAGTCCGAACATTACTCAATAACATACATATTTAAAATATACACATATATTCCATCAGATGTGATTATATGAAACAAGAATGAAACATTCTATTTATATAATTTACAATTGATGAATTTGGAATACAACATCACATTCCTCAAGGTCTTCAACACAATCATCAAATAATCTTCAGGCTCATCCTTTCACTTATAATATATAAGAATAAAATCCATAAAAACTAACAAAACTAATCAATATAGACTATAAATATTATATTCATTAAATATAAGCTGATAGAGGGTGGATTCGTATTTCAAATTGGAATTACTATAATTATTTAATGACCATACCTCATACAGGGTGTTGTCTTGGGTATATCCTCCTTAACCCTAAATTAATGATATCTAAAATGATGGTAAATATTAGAAAATTATTGTTCTATGAAAAGTTGATTAAACAATTCATTAATATAGGGTCTATGATAATTTTTATTGATAGTGATACTGTTATGTTCTCAGTCATCAATGAAGACAGACATTTATCCATACTTTATTCATAAAATAGTAATGGTTCTATTAAATTATATTACATTTCTACTACGATCATTTTAATATTTTTCATGTTTTTACTTTTTCATAGTCTAGGTAGGGATGAGAAAGAATTGGGATAACACCTATAATAGTGAAGTCAGGTTCTTTTGGAATATTTAACATAAAACCAATGGGATATGTATTCTATAGGTGATATACATTCCATTTAATGTATTTAAATGACATGTAATAATCACCCAGTGTATGATGTGAAAATGGTACCTGGAATGATAGGATACATTTCATGAATAGTTTATACACCGTGTATAAATTAAAAATCTAGTTTTTAGTAAACGAAATTGTTTTTTCAGTGTATCAATGAATTTAAAATTACATGATATGAAATCTGGTAACATATTATGAAAAGACTAAACTAGTTGTTTTAAACAGGTAGCTCAGCTGAAACTTTATTCCCCTTACTCCATGTTCCATTTCTCTCAAACAAGATCCATCCCCGGGTGATTCTGGATCCCTCCAACTCTTCTAGATAAAGTTTTTCAATAATTGATCATTATTGTTGTTTTGGTGCATCTCACCAAGTAAGTGATCTCATGTATCTGCATATCTTTCACTTTCCCTCCTCGGAGTATGATAGATCATCTTGGGATAGATGTAAATAAATTATGGGTTGTTGAATCATGTTTTTATGTTAATTTCCAAGATCTTTTTATCCCTCATTCTTGTTGTTGGGTTTCATTGCTGGAGTTTTGTTGCTATGGAAACAGTATGTGGTTCTGTTTAAGATGGCCAAATGTATAACCCTTGAATAGGTTGATTATGGAAAATACCTTTAGATTAAAATTTAAGAACACAATGTTATGAAAATTTGAATTTTATTTGACATGGTATGTACATTTTGGAAAAAAATCCCAATGCTAATGGAATTTGGAATTGGGGTGTGTTTTGAATTTGATGGGATTTTTGGAAATGATTTATGAATTGGTTTTGAGAAAAATTTACTGAATTGTTTTGAAAAGAAATTATAACTGGTTTTATCATTAAAGGGAATTAATTGATTAAAATCACATGTTTTGATTTTTAAATGGAAATTGTAATACTGAAATTGGAAATATTAGATTTATATTTTGAAAAGTTAAAAAATAGTTTTCCAGAAGTTGATTGATTTATTGAGCATACGTGATCCTACGTAGTGAGTATGTTATTTAGAAAAAACACACTAGGATGGTAATGTCCTTAAAATATATCGATGATTCAAAACTCTAACAAAAAAATAGTTCATTGGATCTTATCCCCAATAGGATATTGATGGGTTCTTTTTGGCCTGAGCTCAAGCGACGTGTCCACACATCATCTTGATCACATATATAAGTGTGTGAAGATCTTGTAACTCGAAACTATCTTACCTATTAGAATATGACGATGTTTTTTTACTTATTTTGATATATATATATATATATTCCATTTATTGTGAAGTAATTATTCGGTTATTTCTCTCAATTTATGTAAACAATATTATGAAAAAAATTACTTAAGAAGTTTCGCAAAATGTTTCCATCATTTGAAATGAAAAGAATGTTTTTTTAATATGAAAATTTAATTCCACACTTGTTTTTTTAGATTTAAATCTTTATTCGGTTTATTTGTTAGGGAATATTATTATGGAATACATAGTGATACCCTACTAGGTTTTTATCTCACACCCTACATTGTCCTTAGAACATTCTCCTCCTGCCATGTTTAAGTTAGGGGAAAGTACCACTGGGAGGTGGTAGTTGTTGTTTATCTTCTAGTCTTGGCATGTTGTTTCTGTTGGGACTTAGACTCTTTATATTGACTATTTGGTACTTGTTAATATATTGCTTGGGTTCTGTTATAGTTGTTTTACTTATGGTAGTGTTCTCCCTGTGGAGCCTTCTTTTGAGTATACTTACATGATTTTGTTTCTTCAACTCTTTTGTGGAAAAACTATTTTCAATTTTATCTTGTGTGATCCAAGGTGCTTGTCTCTAACCCATGGGGTTCAGGAACCAATTTTGGACGATGTCTAGATTAGCTCAGGTTTTAGGGTACTAGGGTATCTGGGTTGGTTCAAGAAAAATTGTTATCAATGATGGAATTTAAGCATCTTACCTTGATTTCAGTATGTAGTTTGAGATCTTTTGGGGGAATAGAAGGTAGTTACAACTGACTGTCTATCCATATCGCATCACAATGAGCATTATGTCACCAGGTGTGGTTTGGGAGGATGTCTCGAGGACTTGTTTTAGTATTTTCTTTACATTTTATTTGGATATTTTGAAATCAAAAATCTTTTTTTCCTATCTATCGGGATTGATTCCCTATTTATATTGATTAACTGTTAACCAATGTATCATTATGTCATCTTCAATGTTGTTTTATTATTTTTTATAACATCATGAATCTGAGAAGGCATGTGAATAGAATACAAGAGAAAGATACTAATAAACCATTATGATAAAATCCTCCCTTGGACTAGAATATGGTGGAAGTTGTTGTGCCTATCATCCAAGCTTTGGTATAGGAACATGAACCCATTCCCATTCCGGATCAAGTTATAGAACCTCATAGGGATGAATCATGGAATCGTACATGTTATGAACCATTACATGATGTTACTATTATTTTTGAGATCTCGTCAAGATTTATGAGGTAGTTACAAATGAGTTTATGTACAACTCTCATCATAATGACCCTTAATTCACCAAGGGTGGTTTAGGAAATCCATCTTGATGAAAAGTTTTAGTCTTTTCCCAAATTTTTATTTAGATAGATTGAAAAATAAATCTTGTTTTTCAATCTATCGAGAGTAATTTCTATCTTACTCTTGTTTGAGTATTGATTTATGAAATGTTATGATGTCTCCAACATTGTTTGGTGATGTTTTATAGCATAATTCCTATAAGAAGATATGTGAATAGGATTCAAGAGGAATTTTATGATGAACCATAGTGATAAAATACTCCCTTGGACCAGAATATAGTTGATGTTATTGTCAATTTCATTTACACTCTAGGATAGGCACCTGCACCAATTTTTATTCAGGATCCAACTGTTGAACCTCGTAGATATGAATCTTTGAATCATGCTTAGAAGTTCTTTTACCATAATACACCTACATTACATGGATCTAATTATCCTCAAGATGATGAGGACTTGTCGAAAAAATTTGAGATTTTATTTTATTTCTTGGAAACACTTGTAGAAATTATAGTTAAGTGTAGTATCTTTAAGCTTTAAGGACCTAACATGATATGGTGGGACATGACAGTGATAGAGAAGAAGCACAATGAATTATATTTTAAGGACTATATGTTTATTTTTAATAACTTTTTTTATCTATAGTCTATGGTTTTATCTAAGGTAATGGAGTTATTGAAACTCAACCCGGATGACAGGATTGTGACTGAATATTCAAATAGATTTTCTAATATTATTCAATTTTCACCTAATATTATATCAAATGAGAAGATAAACACTTGATGGTTCAATATGGGACTTGTATTTTATATTCATACTCATGTTTTCTTAAAAAATATATCTTCTTATGCTGACGTCATGGATAGGTATTTGATGATTGAGCTTGATCTGGCTGGTAATTCAAGTTTGATGGGAGTTCCATTGCCTCCCAGTGGTTGTTCAGTGAGATCCCATAAAGGGAAAAAATTGTGTTGAGTCTCATTGTGGTTCTTGATGCCATGGTTCTTATATACCTCATATTGTTCCTAGTAGAGTAACTTCCATTTTTTTCTAGTGTGAAAATCCTGGGAACTCGAAAGGGGATTTCATTAAGGCACCACATATATATAGTTCCTGCAGATGCTCAGGTCACATTCAGAATTTCTGTCATGTCTATTCTACTCGACCTAGTAGAATTGTATCAACGGTACTAAAAATTACTATGGTGTAATCAGATGCTTCAGGAACAAATGGGTTCTAGCCATAGTCATCTAGAATTAATCTTCTTTATATAGTGGAAGAGACATCATAGAAGTTTGATACAAGTCCAGTGACTATGAGAGGCACCATCACTATAACTTCATCAGTAGTGACTTATTTATTTGATATTAGTTCGCCACATTCATTTTTATCCACTTGTATTTTTAATATAATAAATATTCTATTGGATATTTTATTTGATGGATATTGCAAAACCCCTCATAACAAATATAGAGTAGGGTCTTCGATGTCCTGCTTGAAGGACCCGAGAACACCTTAAGAGTGGAGGGGTGAATCATGGTGTCAAATTTTTCATCTTAAACTGATGGATCCTATTCCCACATTGGTAAGGACCTGTTAAAAAAATCATAGAAATGCATGCAAAGAGACAGCATAATAATTTTAATTGGTTCACCCTAAAATGCTACGTCCAAGTAGCATACGCCGACAATGTGTCAGTCATTCCAAAGTACACTAATCTTCACCATTTGTGTAATACAATGGTTTAGTCACAATCACTCTATCCCAGGCACACTACCTTTACAAAGGATTAGGGATATTTCATTGTGTCCCTCAGATCACTTCCATCTACTCCCCTTAATTCACTACTATGATAGAATTCTAACTCAGATCATCGACTATAAGGTAGCTTCAAAAGATTGGCATTAATTTCTTTGTCTATATTCAACACGAGGCACTGATTTTATCAAAGTCCTGATTATATGAACACTAAAATCCCTATCCCCTTAACCTAGATACCCAATATTGTCATTTGAGTACCCCCTTCATGAACTCAACCCTTCCTAGAGCACAACACTTTGTAGAAAACACACCTTCACACAGCACACTACCTCACAGAGTTCACTACTTCTCAGAGCTCAACCCTTCAAAAAGAAAAACCCTTATCAAAGAAAAAATTCCTTAATGAAGCCAACTTTTATCTCAAATCACACATCCTTTATGGTACTACTTTCTTCGTAAAGATCACCAAGCTAACGCAGAACATCCTATCTTTGTGAAGTAATCAATACTTTGTAGCATTGAATTCATTCAAGACTGAAGTAAACATTTCATAATTCAAAATAATTCATAGAAAATTGGCATCATGGATCACCCCATGATTCATGAAATGAAAGTGATTCTAGATTTTCCCTCTCAAGTTCATGCAGAATGAAGAGGGGTGGCCACTTATTTATAGGCATGGTCGAACGTGGAGCTATGCTTCTTCAGACACAATTTCTGATTCGGTTAAAAACGCCTTCACGATGCATATCCATTTGAAAATCTCCATGAATATTCCCTATTTTCAATGCCCATCATAACCTGTCAAATCTCTTCACTCTAATGTAATTATCCAATAAAAAATCCTTTCATCAATCCTTCGTGTAGTTGCAAATATCAAATTATCATATTCATAAAGCACACCATCACAATATTCATTTCTTCACGAAATGCACTTCATGATGCCCATATCAATGAAACTCATTAATTTTCTATATTTTCATGAGATATTCATGAAAAAAACATTTCGTAATACTTGTTAATTTCCAAATTTGGGACCCCAACAATTTGGCATACACTGGGAAATGAAGTAACATTCAGTATTGTTTATAGATTGATTTTTATGATCCCATTCCTTTCAATATCATTAATCATCCATTAGAGTATTAACAAAAAATACAAACCATAATCCATTTCCTGTAAAGAGTAGCCTTGGTTCGGACACTTCATGTTTTTTCTTGGTATCTGATATCAATCTTGCTTGGTATTTTCAAGTTCTTGACCGGAAACCTCTTGATGTCAATTTAAAAATGGACTAGATCATTGCTCTTAAATCATGAATTGAATACTATCATTTATGGGTCTCTTTTAAAACACTAGATAGAGTGTTTTGTATATTTTAATTAGGATGATACCCAAGGTCGAGTACGGCTGGGCCTTATTATCCAAGGATGGGGAAAGTGATATCATTGTTTATTTTTGATCTAGTGTGAGAATACATGATCTGTGATATCCCTTTATTTTTCATCAGGATTACTAACTATTTTCCTTCATAATTTTCTATTTTAAATTAGGAAGTGAGGTAAAGATTGGTATTTTTTTGTGTATGGTACTTAGTTAGTATCTATTCATTGTTACCACATGGAACAAGATTAAATGAAAGAGTTGAAGACTCAGCTGGATGATCTTTTAAAGAAAGGATTTATACACTTGAGTGTGTCACCATGGGTGGAACCTATTCCATTTTCTATGAATTATGGTGGGTATCTACATCATTTTTTAGATTACTGAAAACACAATAGAGTTGTCGAAAAGAAAAATTATATGTTCCCATGGATTAAAGATATATTTGATGAGTTGAAATGGGAGAATTGGTTTTTGAATATTGATCTTCGATTTGGTTATCACTAGTTGATAATAAAATTATTTGACATTATTATAATAGAATTATAGATAGGTTATTACCATTATGAGTAATTTTTATTTCCATTTGGTCTAACAAATTCTCTTGTAGTCTTTATAGATTTCATGAACATGATTATCCATGAGTATCTTGATACAATCATGGTAATCTTCATGGATGACATCCTTGTTTACTCTATCTATGAGGAGGATCATGTGATTCATCGAAGATTAGTTCTAGAATTTTTCAAAAATCATTTAATTTATGAGAATCTATTGAAATACAAATATGGATTTGGTAAATGTCGTTCTTGGGACAGGTGGTGTTGGAACATGGAATATTAGTTGATCCTAAGAAGTTGAATGCTACTATGACATGGGAGAAAAAATATAATTCCTACCAATTTACATAGAAATATGTGAAATCATGAAATTTTTTCAGGATTCATAGCTTCATGGGTTTGGCTGGGTATTACTGCATGCTTGTAAATCATTTCGTGAAGTCAGATTCTCTAATAACCACTCTCACTCAAGGGGTTTCTTGGGATGAGAACTGGCAGAGAGATTTTTTTCTAAAACATATTTTTTCTTCATCATCAGTGCTGAATCCTCCAAAAGAGGTAAAGTGTGATGTGTTATTCCATGATTCATAAAGTTCAGGTTTAGGTTGCGTTCTTATGCAGGGTAATCAAATCATTTCTTATGCCTTTGTGAAGTTTATGCAACACGAGAATAATTATCAGACCCAAGACATTGAATATGAAGATCGGATGCATGAATATAAGAGTTAGTTGAATTACCTTTTCATATAATGGTTTACCATGTTTTTTGACCATAATTTATTTTTTATATATTTTCTCACAATGATTTGAAACTTATCTAGAGGTGTTTGGTGGAATACCTACAATATTTTGATTTTGACAATTTCTATACCTTGGGGAGAGGGAATGTCATCATTGATTCCTTGAGTAGGAAGATTCATACCCAAATAATAAAATAATCATAAAATTAGTGGAACTTTATGGTTCTTTTTTTTATAGTTTTATATTGGAGTTCAGGAATCCGGGGTTATGGTTTTCTTGGATAGTGTTCAGTTGACCTCTATTCTTCTAGAGATGATTCATTAGAAACATAATCTTGACGATGAGTCCCTTTGAATGATAGAATATCTTTATGGTGGTAAGACCATTTGAAAGATGTATTTCTCCATGGTGTGTATTCTATTTTTCAGAATTTATTTTTTATATTAATTGTGGTGAGAAAATTTTAGATATTGGGTTTCCATAATTCCTAGTGGTAAGTGCACCCATGAACCAGAAAAATGTTCTATGATATGTCATTATGATTCTAGTGTTTAGGTATGGGACATGGAATTATGGATTTTTTTTTCACTCATTTTTATAAATTCACAAAGGTCAAGGAAAATCACCACATACCTTCATGTTTTCTTTATAAACTTCTAGTGGAAACGTGGAAGTAGGATGAGATCTCTGTAGAATTTTTGTGGTGTTTCCATGTACCCATAGAATGAAGAATTTGATATGGATTATGATTGATAATCTTACTAAATCTACTCACATCATACCCATTCAAGATTCAACCAATGTTGAGGATGTGGTAAATGACTTTATGAAAGATATTTTTTATTTTTATTGTGTTCTGTATGGTATAATATCTGATAGAGATCCCTTTATTAATTCTTGTTTTTTGAAAGGAATTTATGATGCAATGGGATATTTTGTTTTTATGAGTATGGCCTACCATTTTCAGAAGGATGGTCAGACTGAGAGGGCTATGAATATTATTTAGGATATTCTCTATGCCTCCATTCATGACATTGGTGGATCATGGGATGACCTATAAGGCCTCAGCCTTAAACGTTACATAATCTTGAGTTAAGTCAGTACTTGTCATTGAGGATCTTTTCTTGTTTAGAGTTTGGGATAATTAGGCCATAACTATTACATAACAACTAAAATATTAATAATTATACACTTCTAGTAACTATCCACTTTTTTAATAAAACAATAACTTTTAAAATAAACATGGTTTCGTTTCATGTTTAAACATCATAACTTTTCCATGATCATATCATTGAATCTATTCTCCTTTAAAACCGGTGAAAAAACATTTCAACACTTGGGATGAGCATAAAAAAAGATTAGTAAGGGATAAAAAAGGGGTAACACTCTTAGTCTTCCAAAAACATGAAAAACATGAATACTTTATCATAAAGTAATACTCTCACCTTTTTAAAGTAGTAAATATTATTCAATAAATATAATCTCATTGCATACCCTTTTTGTATCCAAAAGATTACCATAAACCCATAGAATGAAATATATAACATATAATTATAACATGGGACATAAACATACTTATATAGAATAACCATAGAGTTGAATTCGACACATATCACTAAATGTAATAGCCATATGTTGGACTTCCATAGCCAATTCATTGGAGGTTATAATGTAACAACCCATCCTTGGTTTATCACAGAACCACACATATATGGTTTATTAGGTAACCACCCATATTTTGTTTGTCACATAACTACTCATCAAATTTATATGTACCATTATATAATCATAACAAATAAAAGATTGAAATTTTCAACATTTTACTCATAAAATTTCATTTTTAATCAAATGAAATAATTAAAAGATATTGAAATTTTCAATCCATTTCCAAAACCATTTAAAAGATTTAATAAAGATCTATTTGAATCAAAGTGACTCGTACCACTTTGAAAAATATGAAATAAAATGAATCTTTAAATCATCCTTATCGATATAAATAAATTCATAAATAACATTTCGATAACATGGACTTGAAATCAAAGGTTTTGGAAGGATAAATATTTAAAAAATTTAAAACGATGCTTTACTTAAAGAGTCTTCTACCTCTAAGGAAAAAAATGAATAAAAATAATTATGAAATAACATTACAAAACATTAAATATTATGATAATATACTAATTGAGGATATAAAATGTCAAATATGGTTTTATATACACCTTACATGATAATAATAGCTCATAACATCAAGATAAGCCTCAATGAAAGGATATTGAAATAAAATCCCTTAAAAATATCATATCATTAGAATATTGATAAATAAATGACATAATAATGTGTGAAAAATATAAATACACCCAATATAAGTAGATATTTATATTAAAAAATCAGAGGTCATTCACACATATTCTTGTAAAAACAAAACTAATGACATGGATATTTAACTCAATGAATGGAGACTGAGTTAAGATTTCCCTTACCGTGAGTTCGACTTATAATGTACAGTCATTATGTTCTTGAATAATATAATTACGTCAATTTATACATTCTTGAAAACATTTTTGATGTTCATTATTTTTTTATATCAATTATTACCATGTTATAAAAAATTACATAATTAATTAAGTTCATATCAGGCGTTTTGTCAATATTTGGTACTTGAGTAAAAAATGATAGTGTTTTGATGTAAATTGTCCATGTAATCAAAATTCCATAATATCCATAATAGTATTCATGATTTAAATATCGTATATATCAAGTATATATGTATTTATAATCTACATAATATTTGGAGATAAGAAATGAAATGCATCGTTCATAGAGACAATAGGCCGTACGTACGTATAAACACTACTTTCATTTCTTTATCATATTAAAATAATAATAATTAAATGATATAAATATATATTATAACAACAGAATTATAATAATTTTATGTTTTTATCATAGGTTTAATAACACCATCTTCTATGTGTTCTATGTATAACAACAATGAGTCATATCAATTTGAGGGGGTGGCAGTCTACACTTTCTTAAATGAAATTATCATATATACAAAACATGGAAAGCATAAAGGTATTTTCTGAATAAAAATTATAGAATAATCGAGAATATATATATATATATATATATATAAAATATATCATATATAAAATAGTGTCCATTATAATGGCCACCATGAGTGGTGGTAAGGGAAAAATTCAACAATCATCGCTTCGTGAGGCAACAGTTCGTCGTACATAGAAATAATATGTTAGTTACCCATTAAATAAATGTGTGTTTAGGTGTAGGATAAAAAAATATCATAAAAAATTCATATTATATTGATGATTCTTATTTGTTTTTGTAATCATAAAATAATAACACTATACGAAGTGGAGAATGGAAATGAATTTAAAAATCATGAGAGAAGGTGTTACCTCTTAACCAGGTAACCTATTTTTTTATACCAAAAGGCTTCCATGGGAGGATTTCTGACCTAATGAGGCTTCTAGGATGAGGGGAGGAAATCTAGGAAGTGTTTTTGGTCGATATTTTCTGATCCAAAGAGTTATTTAAGTTTGACTAAAAGTAAAGATATGGTACCTTTTTATTCAAGAGGGATGGGCGCCCTTGTAAAATATTAAATTATTAAATTAATATAAATTAAATTTTAAATTAAAAATGTACCAACACAATATATTTAAATGATAAGATGAGTATAAGTCTAATTCATCTCAAAAAATAATTTTTTCCTTGTATTTATTTTATTTTAAACCTTATCTTTTCAGTTTACCCTTAATTATTCTCTTTTTTTAATTGTGGTAAAACCATTTTAAATTTCAATATGGTATTAATTTTACTTATATGGGGTTAATTTAAAATAATTAGACACATAATGAGATTATAGAAATTATCATATTCACTTTTTTATTTTAATTTTTTATATGATTTTCGAACAATTAAATAATTTATTATTTTCTAAAAAGTCAATTATGTCAATTTTTATTATATTAATTTATTTAAATTTAAATAAAATAAAAACAACTATATAAATTCTAAAAAAGAATTTTATAGTCCTTTAACATGTATTTTTAACCTATAAAAATCGTGTTTGACATAAATTATGTCAAATAATATTTATTTTATCATTTATAATATCATTTATTTGATTCCTTCATTAATATAGCAATCACTACATCATGATTGTGTCGTAGTTAAATTTAATTATTTAATATCTAAAAGATAAAAATGAAAAACCATGGAGTGGGAAATATTTGTATATTTTTAATGAATGTTTATAGTCTAATATATCCTTTATATAAACACATATTAAAATTGATTCCTTAAGAATATTCATGTTTATATCATATTGGCCTTTACATTAAATTAAAATTTATAAGTGTCATAATCACATCCATGTGGATTCAAAATGCCAAATATTCATCCCAAGGGTTTTCTGGGTCGTCCATATGTCATCTAATAGGATTATGACTCGTTTTAGGGTAGTTTTATTTTATTAATATATTATTTTTACCCTTATTTACATAATTTAGCCTTTAACCGTGGTAAGTAAAAATAATTACTAAAAATACAATTCATAATGTCCAAAAATAAAATTGACATATTTAAAAAATATGTAACTTATGATTCCAAATATGGAATCCATTTTTACATATACAAAACACATAACTTTTATTAATTAATTTAAAATTAATTCGCATTGGAAAAACGAAAAAACATGTTTTTTTAAAGTGAAAACCATCCCAAGATTGACATGTGTTTATATAAATTTCATTATGAAATAAATTACAATGACCAAGATTATATTAAATGATAAAAAAATACAATTACACTTTAAACCCTATTAAAATGAAAATCTATCTAAATAAAAAAATAGTTGAAAATGACATTTTTAATTAAAATGCATTATTTTCCACTATTCATCAAAATATGAATTTTATTAAAAAATACCAAAATTAGAGAAAAGTAAATTCTTCGGTACCACTTCCTAATAATAAGTTTTTTTTGTCAAATATAACATATAAAATTGTCAAAAACTATATTTAAAATTATTTCTCGATCAAAATGTGGAAAATTCCATTTTTGAAAAATATTTCTTTATTTTTAAAATTGTTTTTGTTCTTATATTTTTTATAGAAAACAAAGAATAAAAATTTTAAACATCACATTGATTTTAGATTTTATTAATATAATCCAAAAATAGTTATATGATTTTATAAACCCAATTATTTTTATTTAAATAGATTTTAATAAAAATACGTCCTTTATATTCAATTGGTTTTTATTTCCATTTCTAATAAATTTGGAAACCAATGAATAATTATATGAACATGTGTAAACCATATTTTCATAATTCTATAAATATTATTCATTCTATCCATTCCAACGGCTAGGTTATAATGGTAAAATTTAATAAATATTTTTTAATTTTTTGTTTAAGCTCGATGTAGTGTATCATGTATGCTATTGAATAGGGTTTTTCTTTAATAAAACTCAGGATGTTATATCCTTTCCCCATTTAATAAATTGTATCCTCGAAATTTGAATTTGGGGTCAGTAACTAGGGTATGACTTTTTGAAATACCTTTATTGAAAAACCACATTGAGAAAAGGGTTAATAAAAATACAACTTTTAAAAAATGAAAGATGAGTACAAAGGTCAACAGAGATAACACATACTGGGATTACATATAGGAAAACATGGATATGGAAGAAAAAATAACCATATTTTTCTAATGGAGGGTGATATAAAACATGATCTGTAGAATGTCAATAATCAGAAAAACAAAAACTCTTGATAAGTTAAACGATCTTCGATTTCACAGTATGAAAAGTAAATGGAAAACGTTTTTGTTGTAATGTACCTTTCAAAAGGATGAGGAATTTATATATGAGATTTACTAATAACATAAGTAAAAATACTTATTTTTCAAGTAGAGTTTCATCCTTTAATAAATTCATAACCCAAACTCATCTTTTCTTTAAATAATGAGTATTCAAAATGACATGGTCACACCTGGAGAGTTAGAATCAATTTCTAGAGAATAGCATAATCCACAAAATATGAAATATATATTTCTCATTTTTAAAAAATTAAAACAAATAAAAATGTTTAGTACAAGATCAGACAATCCCCCAAAAATAATAATCCATCGCAAGGAGATGTAATACTTCTAATCTCCAAAATTCAACAGTAATTCCCAAGTTCTATATAGACCATTGATCAAGAAAATATCCTTTAAATTCCCCAAAATAATCAAACTAATATTGGAACCCAAAACTCATATGAATTTGATTATATAATATTCCAAGATAAATTTTAACATGTATCTCTAAATAAAATTGATCACTCTTAAAGGCTTATACCAAAAAGTAATTAACCTTATCATATTTTCTCCAACATAGGTTAATCACATCCATAAATAAACTGAATCACCATAAGTCCTCAATAAAAACAAATATTATTCTAAAATAAAATTCAACTATTAATCCTCAAATAATATCCCATATTATTTTATTTTACTTAGGGATATAGGGTTCGCAAAATAGTTATTGTCTTCCAAAATAACATTTATCATGTAATCCCCAAATCATTTTTCAATACCAAAAATATACATTTGGTAAAATATTTTCCTCCCAAATAAACTTATTATTAATAAATAAAATAATTTAATTAAAAATAATATGTCATACCAACTAATTAGTTCATGTATTTCAGTGGTAGTCTATGCTCCCTTGTCACCCTTCAGTTGTGGGCTTGATTCCCACAGCCCAGCAGGACATGACGAGTTGTCACCCATCCTACAGGTTTCCATTTTTATAAAAATATATTATTCTTATAACAATCTCAAAAATATTATAAAGACCAAAAAAATAATAATAACCTATTTTAACTTTAATCCTTATTTCATACCTTGTATTTTTCATCCCAAAAACAAAAAAAAAACCATAATTTCCACCAAGGTGAATGTCTCCAAAAATATGATTAGTCACCTAAATATTTCAGATCATAAATCCTCAAAAGGTGTTTCTAAGACATTTAACATATGATAAATCTTTAAATTATAATCCTAGGATGAGATCCTTAACACTTAAGAAAACATCCTAATCCTCAAAGTTCTCTACACCATCTTTGATACCAACTATAATGCCCCAGCCTTAAAAATTACTTAATATTTATTTATGTCAATAAATCTCATTGAACACATTTTTATGTTTATACTTTTAGAGAATTAAGCCATAAAAATTACATAATAACTCAAATATTACAAAGTCGACACTTCTACTCACTATCCATTATTTCTATAAAACAAAAACTTTTAAAAATTAACATTGTTTCATTTATTGTTTAAACATCATAACTATTCCATGATTATAACATTGAATCTATTCTCCTATAAAGCATGTGAAAAATATTTCAAAATAGGGGATGAGCTTAAAAAGACCAGTAAGGGATACAAAAATGAGGAAAAAATTTATATCTTTCAAAAAAACTAAAACCATGAATACTTTACCATGATGTAATACTTTTCACCTTTATGAACTAATAAATAATCTTTACTAAATATAATCTCATTGCATACCCTTTTTGTTACAAAAATATTACCATAAACCCATATAAATAAACATATAACACATAAAGATAACTTGGGACATAAAAATACAAAAAAAAAATAATAACCGTACGGTCGAATTCCACACATATCACTAAATGTAATAGTTATACGGTTGATTTCCATACCCAATGCATTGGAGGTTATAAGATAACCACCCATTATTAGTTTATCACGGAACCACCCATCTTTTTTTATCACGTAACCATCCATATCTGGTTTATCACGTAACTCCCAATCAGATTTCAAAGATCCATTATATAATCATGACACCTAAAAGAGTTTAATTTTAAACATTTTACTTATAAAATTTCATTTTCAACCACTGGAAATCAATTCATGATATTGAAATATTCAATCCATTTCCAAAACAATTTAAAACATTTAATAAAAGAAACATTTGAATCAAAGTTTCCCATTCAAGTTTTCAACTTTTTAATGAAATTGACATTTTAAAATATTAATTTGTATAAAAATAAATTCATAAAAACCATTTGGAATACATGGGCATGGAATTGAAGGTCTTAGAAGAATAAATCCTTAAAACATTTAATATGATGTTTTAGAATAAGAGTCCCTTACCACTAGATAAATACATGAATAAATAAATTATGTAATAACATTAAATGGAACATTTAATATCCTTATAATATACTAATTTAGGATATAAAGGTGTATAAAACCAATATATGTCCCAATTAACAGAGATTGAGATGAAATCCATTACAAATACTGTATCATTAGATTACAAATAAATCAATGACATAATTATGTGTGAAAAATATAAATACACAAAATATTAGTGTATATTCAATTTCAAATAATAAGCGGTCATTCAATATATTCATGTAAAAATAAAACCAGTGGTATGGATATTTTACTCAATAAATGAAGATTGAGTTAAGATTCCCCTTACCTTAAATCTGACTCATCACATATAATCATTATGTTCCTAAATAATAAAAATAGGATAATTTATAATTTCATGAGAAAATTTCACATGTTTATTATTATTTGTATACCCCTTATTACAATGTTATAAAAAAATTACAAAATTAGTTACGTTCATATTAGACGGTTTGTCAACATTGGGTACCTGAGTCAAAAATGAAATTGTTTTGCTGTAAATTGTCCATGTGGTAAAAATTCCATCATATCTAGAATATTATTCATGATTTAAATAGAATATATATTCATTATATATATATTCAGAATAATCCATAATATTTGGAGATAAGAAATGAAATGCATCGTTTATGGAGACGGTAGGTCGTACATACGGATAAACGCGACTTCCATTTCTCCATTATATTAAAAGAATTATAAATAAATCATATAAATTTATATTATAATACCAGTATTATATTAATGTCATGTATGTATAATATATTTAATAAAACCATCCTTTATATATTCCATGTATAGGGGAATGAGTCATATCACTTTGAGGGGGCGGTAGTTCCTACTTCCTTGGACGAAATTATCATATTTACACAACATGGAAAGAATAAAGGTATGTTCTAAATAAAAAAATACAGAATAAAAGAGAAAATATATATAATATATATCATATGTAAAATATTTTCCATTATAATGGCCACAAAAAAGATGTGGTAGAATAAAATTAGAACAATCATCGTTTTGTGAGCTAGTATTTCACTATACACAGATACAGTATATTCGTTACCCATTAAATGGAGGTGTGTCTAAGTGTAGGTTAAAACCACATCATAAAAACATACTAGTATATTGAGTATACTTGTGTTGTTATGTAATCATAAAATAAGAAGAGTATAGGGAGTGGAGAATGGAAATGAAACTAAAAATGAAGAGAGAAACTGTTACCTCTTAATCGGGTAACATCTATTGGTTTATACAAAAAGGATTACTTGGAAGGATTTCATAAATAAGGGAGGATTCTAGGATTAGTGGAGTTTTTCTAGGAAGATGTTTGGGAAGATCTTAGGTAAACAAAAGAGTTATTTAAGTGTGAGTAATAGAGAAGACTTTCTACCTTTTTATAGGAGAGGAAAGGGAACCCTTGGAAACTCTTAAATTATTTGAATTTTTAAGTTAATTTTTTAATTCAAAATTCTTAAACATAAGATATTATTTTTATTTCAAACCTTTTTTTTGAATTTACCCTTAATTATTTTCTTTTAGTTTTAATAGTGGTAATACCATTTTCATTATTATGAAGCTATTAATATTACTTATATGGGGTCCATTTCCCCTATTTCGAAATATAATAAACTTTTGTTTCTTTTCATAGCCACTTTGTGATTTTAAAATATTTTTAGGATTTTAAAATAATTTAATAATTTATAATTTTTATAAAACATCAATTATGACAATTTTTACCCAATTAATATTACTTAATATAAATAAAATCCAAAAAAAAGAGATTACATCAAAAAAAGAATTTAATAGTATTATAACATAACATATTAACCAATAAAAATAGTTTATAACATAAATTATGTCAACTAAAATTTATTTTATATTTATAATATCATTTGTTTGATTTCTTCATTAATAATTCAATCACTACATCGCCATTGTGTCATAATTAAATTTAATTTTATAATGTTTAAGAGTTATAAATAAAATACCATGATGTAGGAAATCTTCTTTGATTTCCAATTAATATATTTTTTCAAAGAGATAAATTATATAAACCTATATTAAAATTGTTTTAGTAAGAACATTTATGTTTATAACATATTTGTTTTACATTAAATTAAATGTTATAACTGTCATAATCACGCCCAAGTGGATTCAAAATGCCAACGTTTCATCCCAAATGTTTTATTGGTGGGACATATTTCATCCAATAGGATAATGACATGTAATAGGGTATTTTTATATTATTATTATTATATTATATTTACCCTTATTTAACGGATTTACCCTTTAATCGTGGTAAAAAAAATACTAACATTACTATTCGTAATGTACAAAAATAAAAGGGATATATTTAAAAACATTGGACCTTATTATTCCAAATATGGAATCTATTTTTTCAAATTCAAAACATATAACATGCAGAAACTAATTTAAAATTAATTCCCATTGTCAAAATGAAAAACCATGTTTTTTAAAAGTAAAAAACCATCAAAAGATTGACATGTTTTTATATAATATTTCAATATGAAATTACATAAAATAAAAAAAACTGGATTAAATGATAAAAATTTAATACAATAACACTTTAAAAAAAATTAAAAGGATTATATAACTATATAAAAATTGTAAAAAAGGTAGTTTTGAATTAATATGCAGTATTTTTCACAATTCATTAAAATATGATTTTTATCAGAAAAATGCAAAAAATTTAAACCAATTAAATTTTAATGTCCGTATTAAAAATAACAAGTTTATTTTTTCAAATATACCATATAAAATTTTCAAAAACTATATTTAAATGGGGTTCTCCATTAAAAGCTAATAAAAATTCCTTTTTTTGAAAAATACATCTTTTTTTCTTAAAATTGATTTTGTTCTTATATCTTGTTTAGAAAACATATAATATAAATTTTAAAATTCAAATTGATTTTATATTTCTTTAATATAATCCAAAAATTTAATATCATTTTATAAACACAATTATTCTCATTTAAATAGTTTTTCATACAAACACATCTTTTATATTCAATTGGTTTTTCTATTCATTTCAAATAAATTTGGTATCAAATAAGTCATTATACAAACATGTGTAAACCATATTTTAATATTTATGTTAATGATATAAATTCTCTCCATTCCAACTACTATGTTATATTTTTATCATTTGAATGATACTATTTAGTTGTTTGTTTATGCTCGATATAGTGTATCATGTATGATGTTTAACATATTTTTTATTTCATAAAACTCTGGATGTTAGAAGACCATTTGGGGATGGTTGAGTTTTCCAATTAAAATAGTTCTCAATATGAAATTATACTGTCTCCTTTTGTGTACTTTTATGGATGAACGTGTAATTCTAGGTTGTATTTGTTAGATTTCGGTGAAAGTTCATTGGTTTGAACAAGGTTGGTCTAAGAGACGATAGAAAAATTGAGTTATTCATCATAGTATGATCAAGAAAAAGATTTAGTATATATCTTATGTTGATTGTCACTATATGTAATTGGAATTTTCAGTTTTTTATCAAGTGTCCTTGAAAATTTACCTTGTTTGGGTCCCTAATGGCTTGGGAGGTAAGCAGGGCACACTCTTTATTTTGTGGGACCTTTTGAGGTTGGTGAGAAGGTGGGTAAATTAGATTTCCATTTAGAACATCTACTAAATTTTACTTCAATACATTATCTTTTCCATGTTTCTCAACTATATAAATATCTTCCTCATCAATCTCACGTTCTATGATAGAATGATCATGATGTTGAGCTTGATTTACCCATTACTGAGATTCCATTTATGATTGTTGATTCTGACACCAAGGTACTTAATGGGAGGATGATACATTTGGTATTTTTCATATGGAAACATTGTTTTTATTCTCATGATACATTGGAGTGTGAGTCACTATTAGGAAAGTAATATCATACCCTTTTCTATTTGGAATTCTCTTGAAAGGGTTTTTGGGGATAGAAATTTCTTATGGTGGGGAAGTTGTAACATTTAATTACCTTTCAATTGATATGCCACCTTTACAATTTTCTCAATGATCTCGAAAGAACATATATATTATGGAAACAACATACCCTACCTTCCCAAAATATGATTCCCAAACCAAGGAGAAACTATGAAAGAAACTCAATCACCAACCATAAATTATAATGGTCGATGATGACAACTAGCATAAGATTTCTAGTAAATCTATGCTATCTCTAACCTCTTTCGGATCAACTAGACCTTTTCTATCATATCTTGAACAAGACTTGGTCCAACTAAAGACTGTTCTCTAACTCTATGCCATACATAATTGGTCGACAGAGATTCTTATAAATTTCTTAAAAAACGAATTTAATTGAATCTTGATAACTATTACTATATTTGAATTTGAACAATGTTATGTGTTTTTACCAAGAACCACTAAAATCAATCATGAACTAATAAATCATATCCTCGTTAATTTTAATTACTCGCTCCATCCTCCAATCCATCTGTGGTTCATACATCATTCTTTACTTGAATTGTGTACCCACCATCTCTTTAAAAAACCTTCCAAAATTGGAGTGTAATCCATATGTGTCTTTAAAAATAATAGTATTAGGAAGTCCATATAGCTTTATGATAACATATATATATTGGTGACGATTCCTTCACCCTTTATAGTCTCATTAATATAAGTTAAATGAGTTAATTTATTATATTAATCAATAATCACCCAAAATGAATATTTCCCAATATGAGACTATGATAAACTAATTGTGATATCCATGGATATCTCATCTGACATTCATATAGGAATCCATGAAGTTTATAAAAAATAATATGGTCTCTGGTGATCCATCATAATCATCAAGCAAGTGTGGCATCATGAAAATAAGACTAAATATATCTTCCTCATCCCTAAACACAAATAAAAAAAATCTCAAATCATGATACTTATTAGTATTACCGGGGTTTACAGAAAAACTAAAAAAGTGTCCAATATCTGTCAACTCATTTCTTAAAGATAACAGAATGACCAAATAGTCCTGGAAAAACAAAATTCTGTTTGGATATTGAGACAAATCATATAAGACATTCACGCCAACAAGGATTTTACTAAAATGTTGACATTAAATTATTTTTACTTGTCTTAGATGAATATGATCATAAAATAATGAATAATATTTCAAATAATATAAAATTACCTCTCTATCAACCACATTCATTTCCAAAATAATCTTAGGATGAAGACTCATCAGCAACCCCTCCTTCACTGATTATTTCAATGATTGAGATAATGACTTCCTACTCATTTCTTTAATGACTACATTCATATTTCATTGATTTTATGTAATATTAAAAACAAAATAATAAAGATACTCAACCAAATGTTTCTGTCATAATTCTAAATCATTCTTAGTGAAAATATAATTTTGGATCTTATGATCTGAATATACTATAAATCCCTCCCCAAAGAGATAGTTTGGACAATCCACAAGAAAATTCATCATCACTTACCACCTATTATCATTGGTAAGATAGTTCTTATCATGGGATTATAGTTAGTGAGATCCATGACCACCACATATTTTCCCTACATCAACCAAACCCCATACTTGAGGTATCATAATAAACATCATAGATCAAATCCATCTCAAGAAGTTTCATAAATGGAGATAAATTTAATATCAAATTTTCATCCTCCAATTATCTCTTAAATTTATCTTTAAATTCAAAAATAAAACCCTTTAAGGTTACCTCAATCATAGGATACTCAACTATAGATAAATATTAAACAGATTTTTTATAATGACCAACTAATCCCAAGATTATCTAAATTTAAAACCTGTTTCTAGATTGTTCCAAACACATAACTACCTAAATATTCTTAGGATCCACTAACATACCCCTATAAAATATTATTATCCCTAGAAACATCACATATCATATTTCAAAATCACATTTAGAAATATTTTCAAACATATGAAGTTCTTCACAGATTATAAAGATGATATCCAAAAGATCCCTATGTTCCCCCTCTGACTTAGAGTGGACCAATACCTACCATAAATACTACATAGAATAAGGCCAGGAATTGATGAATGATCTGGTTCATCAATAGTATAAATACCATATGGTAATTAGGGAGATTTAATTGAATAACTATGAACCTGAAACTCCCATACCAGCTACATGATTGTTTCTTAGGTTTGATATCTTCCTAGAATCCTAAATGATAGTACACTGATTATTGGTAAATATTATAAAACCATCAGTATCCTATGAGTTGATCAAATATACCTCTAATATTAGTGAAGGTGTTTTTGTTCATAAATGTCACTATTCTAAGCTTTCATTAATTAATACCAATTAAAAGTCTTCTATTTTTATTTTTTTCAATTATAAATAGAAAATATCAATGTTGAACACATGTATTGAAATGGGTCTCATCCCAAAGAGAAAATTAATACTGAACTTTACCTACCTCTATGGTGGTAACACTTTAAAAATAATCAGCAAATACCATAGGGTAAGCAGTCACCACTATAGTAAGTGGAGTATAAGACCAGTATTTGGTTGTATCAAGAAACATCTTTGAAAAATTACATGATATCATTCCAGAAAAAAAAACAATATTCCCCACTTTATCTAATTTAGGGTCCTAATCACCCTAAAATGGATGAGGGAATCCATAATAAAAACCACACAATATGACGGTAACAGTAAATATGGCCCATCAAATTGATCATCCAATCCATGTAAATAATAAGGTTGAAGAAATTAAGATCAAACCAAATAATAAGTCTCACATGAATTTGTGGTCCAAAATCATCACTCAACATCAAAGACATTTAGAACCATGTTCCATAATCATTAACAAGGGAGTGAAAAGATCTATCATGAAGGTATTAAGCTCCAATAATAAACCACGTGTATTAATAAAATTAAAAGATATGAATGTATTATATTCAAAAATATAAAACAATACATGTACCATAGATGATGAAATAAACATTGTACCACTCATCATAGCGAGCCCTACTTAAAATTCCTCTAACGCATACTCCACCATGTAAACACAACTAGCCACATCTCCTACTCATGTTGTCCTCACATGTTGAGTATCAGAATTAGAATAAGAGTATTATTTAAATTTGTTTTGTATATGTGATTGAAACTATGATCCTTTAGTAAATATGGATCTCACAAAGCTTATATAAGGAAGTTTTCTTTAGATGAACTAGAGAAGTGATGTGGCCTTAATTTGACATAGTTTGGCCACATATTTTTAATATATTTTTAATGATTTAATTAATTATTTTTTCACTTTTTATAAATAATATCTCTATTATATATTTATAATTAAATGAATTAAATAATATATTTTTATAAAAAATTATGTAAATATTATCCTTTAAAATAATCAATTTAATTTGTTAATTTTTCTAGTCATTTAATTTACTGATAAGTTATGTAATATTAATCTATATGACTTTTTAGTAATATGAAATTTTTATTATTAACTAATAAATCAATTTTTATGAAATTAGTTAACTTAGTTTTTAATTTAATTTCTTATATTTTAATTTATATTGATTAAAATAAATTATATTTATTAATTTTTTATTTTTAAATATCCTGTTAACTAGTATAAGTTATGTTCTTAAGTATTAATTTGATAAACTTACATGTTTTTATTTTCAAGTGTACATTTAGTTATTTAATTAATTAATTTAGTTTTTTTGAAATATTATTATGTTTAATTTTATATATGCATTAAAAAAAATTAATCACCAACTGTCAGTGAGACAGAAAGAAATTTTCGGTGACTCGTTGAGTCACTGATGTATTTCTTTTTCACTCATAGATCCCCCTTTAATAAATCTATTGATATTTTTTTATAACTTCAATATTTTATTTTATTACTTTTTAATTTAGCATAATAATAATTCTGTTCATTAATTAAACTATTTAAATTTAATAATTTATATATTTTATTTTTAATTTTAATTTTAAATTAATTAATAACTTAGTTTAAGTTTATTATTAAACTTTGTTGTAGATTTTAGTTTCAGTTTGTGTTTGTATTTAATTAATTATATATTAGTTTCTTTTAGTTAATTTAATTTAACTTATTTTTTTCCAATAAATTTTTTGTTAATTCACCAATACATTTTATTTTATAGTGTCGATGTCAGTCTCACTGAAGTAGCTCTTTCTTTATGTCAATGAGATGGAAGTTTCCACCTGTTTGAGACACCGATGAAGTTCCTAAATCTCCCCTACTACCGATGCTTCTTTCATTAACAATTTCACTGATACACCATGTCTAATTATTCTGTTTTCGGTAGCATGAGACCTACCGGCACTCCCACTATATCTCACAGATAGATTTTTCATACTAACACTGATGTTGTGCTACATCCCTCAATCCTCTGCTACTGACGTTGCCACACCATCAGTCTCACTGATGCCACTCCTTCCATCGCATGCGTTCCACATTGATATGTTGATGTTAGTTCCATACTGACATCTCACTGACACCAATGTAGATCTAGACACGAATCACAGACGAAAAACACACACCAGAAAATCAATTTTACTCAAATCCACACCAGATTTGCAACCCTGAATCCCTGCCACTGCAAATATAAGCATAAACTCAGATCCAAAACTACACCACCACAACCCCATGATATCGTTGGGTGAAGCTAATGTTGGGGCAGTACTAGTGCTGAAAGAGGGAGATGTTGTGACCTATACCTGAAGTCTCTAATTCAGATTATTCTATATCTAAATACTTCATACCGCTGAGCTAGAGTTGGTCACCTTTGATAAATGGATACTGCCTCTAGAGTGAGCGTGATCTGCTAGAGGGGTACGGAGGAGTGGAGGAGGAGCTTGTTGCACCACCGGAGGTCCTTCATGAAGAATCTTAAGCCGATACCCCCCCCCTTGTGCATCATGATTTTGGGGGGAAGAAGACCTAAAAAAGATGACAAAATAAAAAAAATAAAATTTTAATAATTCATTAAAATATAAAAAATACAAATAAATAATATATATATAATATTAAGAATAGAATTTGAAAATAAAACTAATTATTATAATGACATAATAATACCTTAATAATTATTATTATAAAAAATTTATTATTTTTTTAAATAAACATTAATATTATCATCAAATAAAATAAATATATAATTTTATAATATAATTTTCAAATTATATAAATTATATAGCTAAAATAGTTAATAAACATTCAATTTTAATAATAAAAAATAAATTATTAACATATTGCTATTTATTTAAACTAAATGACGTAATAATACATTTATTCATTAATTAACTAAATAAATATTTATTATTAAATATCTTTTTATTTTCAAATTTGTCAATTTTTTCTATGTAACTATTGCGGGTGCATGAGGGAGATTTAAACATGTCCAAATACATTCAACTTACTCACATGGAGTTAGTTACATGTGTTAAACTAAAAAGACAATTGTTGTTCAAAGAAGCGCATGTGTGCTGTGTGAAATTGAAGTACCAACATGAGTCACTAGAGGATAAGAGGTGATACGAAGAAAATGACAGACATATAAGAACACAGAATTAGAAAAATTTCAGAGGATGATTCCATATTTTGAACATTCCAGTCCATGAAAGAATAACCTAGGGGCACTACCTGGAGACTTTATGGAGAACCTCTTCCTATAAATCTGTGGACCAGCAATGTAGCACCATTATGGTTCATAGGGGAGTTTTTTCATCCAGTATTTTCTTTCAATTTTTTTTATTTTAATCAAATGTTTTCCATATCTGTGATCAATATGAATTTAGTCTAGACTTAGTTTTAGTATAGCGAATTTATGTTTGATGGTTATTCTATTTTTCTTCTTCAATAGTTTCTTCAAATAAAGATGTAGATTCCACTAGTGAATTCAAATCTATTTCTTATATATTTTATTAATTTCATGTCTCATAAACTTAAAGACTAAATCCCGGATATTTTAGTGAGAAAAATCAAGGATAAGTTTTAAAAAAAAATATGTAATTCATTTCTACTGGATTAAATCAGCGAGATTTATTCTAGTATCTTTAATTAAAATATTTTCATTTTTAGGTGACTCTAGTGGGGTGATCTCTTATTTTCACATAGCTGAGAGATTAGTCACCTGGTGATGGTGATTAATTGTTCATTTTTAGAGGTCATAGATTCAGTTAGAAATAATTGAATTTGTTGGCTATTCTAACCATTACAGTTAGATTCCCTGAGCTATTAATTGATTAAGAGTTTCTAAGTACTTGTTTCTATTTCTTATCTACTGCTAAACTAGTAGCCATCATATTTAGATTAAATACACTTCCCTTAGTTTTTTATTTAAAAAAATTTATTTACTGCTTCATAAAAACAAAAAAAATACATAATGTAAAAAAAATATTACCCCACTTCTGCCAATAGTGGCCTTATTTTGAAATGTTTTAAAAGAGTAGTTTCCACCCACCAACCCAATAGAGTTGACTCAATTTTCTTTATAAATTTGTTTGTAAGAAAACATAAATTTTAGACATTTATTCAATTTCAGTTACATTTGGGTCAATTTTTTTTGGCATTGTTATCAGGGAAGGATTCGTGAAACCATATATTTCTAAACAAATCTCAAAAAAATCACTAATTATAGAAAAACCCAAAAAATTGAAAAATTGAAAAATGTTAAAAAAACATTGTCCTATTAAATTCTATATCTTTACTATTAGACTTGCTTACTCTTGTTACTAATCTTAGTACTATAACATTATATTTTTACTGCCTTGTTGTTACTATTTTTTTAGGACTTGTTTTCAATTATTTGTATATATTACATGAAAATTAGGTCTTCCACTATTATAATAGAGCCTTTGAACCATGAAATGGCAAACATATAACTACTCTAAGAAAGAAAAACAAATCTAAAATGGATAATATGGATGAAATATTCCATGTTAATCACTTCCAAAATCACCATGAACTATTAAAAGAGGAAATAGAATTTCCTAGGATGAGGAATTTCCAACCCCCTCTAGTTTGAAGCATACCTTCATCCATTGGACTTTCACCTAGAGCTTGAAATTATGAACTAAAATTGTCCCACATTTCCCTATTTCCTACATTCAATGGACTCTATAATGAGGAATCTCTTTCCTTCATTATATATTTCTACAACACTATGAAAAAATTACCTCTTTTAGAACATACGTATAATGATATGAGAATAGGATTCATTCCCTTTTTCCTAAAATGGATGCTAGAAATTTGTTTTTGAGAATAGATGAAAATATTTTTGAAAACTGGGATCAAGTTTACAATTATTTTATAATGAAAATTATCCTCAAAATCTTAAAAATGAACATTGAACTTTGATCACTAGATTTTACAAAGAGGATGGATAATCCATTCATGAGGATTATGATAGATTCAGGGACCTACTTAGTCAATGTTTCCATCATCAACACCCATCCCACCTTCTCATGGATACGTTACATGAAGGGTTTTCCCCCTCTGGTTAGAACATAGTTGAACATGCTATTGGGGGGAATCTATAATGATAATATAGATGGAAAATTGAAACAATTTTTCAATAATCATCCTTTATACTCTAAAAATAAAAATTCAAGAAGAAAGAGAGTGGCTAGAAGTTAACAATGGTTCAATAAATGATACTCAAACTCAACATGATGAAATCACAAACCAAATTCAATTTTTAATGACCAGAATTTGGGACAATCTGTGAATAATGTTGGCTACCATAATACTAAAAAAATTCATAGAAATTAATTTTTACAATGTGGGATGTTTGGTCACACTGAAAACCTTTGTCCCAACTTTGACATGCCAATCCTGCAATAAGAAAACTCAAATTTGGTTAACTATGGCCCCCGGTTTCCTGCTAAAGAATACCCATTTTTAAACAATCACAACCAAGGATATAGGAACCATCCTAATCTATCCGAGAATGAAAATGACCTAATCTAGAATTCCATTACCCGTAATTACTAGAACCAACATAGAAGAAATTTTCTTAACCAACATAGGGGCGAGTCTTAAAATTCTCAAAGAAACTTTGATAGAGAAGTATCTTCAAAACTGGATTTAATATTAAATATAATGGATTCAAAAGAAGAAGTATTTTGAACTAAGTTGAATAAAAATCAATCCCAATATGAATCTGATAATATTAAAAATGATGCAAGAATGCAGAATATGGAAACAAAATTGGTCCAAATAGCTAGAGAATTTACGTTTAGGGATAAATGAAGATTTCCAAGAACAACTGAACATAATTCTAAAGAGAAATAAATGGATGTTTTCACTTGAAATGGGATTAATACTCAATTTAAACCTGAATAAGACTTTGAAAATTCCCAAAATGGAAAATAGTATGATTTTGGAAATAAAAATCCACTTTGTACCCAATCTAGAAATTTGTACGAAAACTATTCTAAATAAAGTGAATCTAAATTATTCAAATAAAAATCATACTGGAAATTCTTATAAAGATAAAATGAATAAGGGAAAATATAAAACTACTAAATAAATGAAGGATATGACAACTTTCCTTCAGAAGTTTTCTCTACCCATCCCTTTCCTTGACAAATTGAAACCTCAATGTAACACCAAAGTTGAACTTCTTCAGTTCCATAGGATTTTGACCAAGTTTCAAGTGAATAGTACATTCATTAAATCATTAATTAAAAACCCATCATTACATAAAATCACTTAAAAATTGTTCCAAATAAAAAACACTTGTAGAATTTTCTACCTACAGCCTCACTAAAGATTATAGTGCTATCCTCCAAAAGAAAATCCCACTAAGACTCAAAGACCCAAGTAGCTTTTTCAAAACCTACTCCTTTGGGAATTATCATCAAAAAAATGTATGTGTTACATAGCTTCCATCATTAACCTGTTATTATACTCACTATTCCAATAGTTGATATTGGGTGACCTTTAACCCACCACAGTCATAATTCACTTGGTTAACTGTTCTTTCACTCATCCTGTTTAAAGGGTATATGATCTGCTAGTATGAGCAGGAAATTTTTTTTTCTACTGACTTATTAGTGTTAGATATGGAGTGTGACCAAGAGGTGCCCGTAATTCTAGGTAGACCCTTCTTGACCACCGGTGGTGTCATAATTGATGTGTCTAAGGGTGAACATGTCATTAAAATTAGAGAACAACAAGAATATTTTAATGTATTCAAAAATGTGAAAGGACTAAAATTTTCTGAAAACTATTCAAACATAGATTCCTTAGAAAATGAAAGTTCATATGAAAATATTGAATAATATTATCATCATATAATTTCAAAAGGAATGAATTTCAGAGCTGAAATTTCTGATTTTCTTGTTTCAAAAAGTCAAAAATCTCCTCAAATCTAGAATCTAGAAATTTTTCTAGAACTGGACTACTATCCAACTTCTAGTTCTACTAAAGATGTGTCATGTGTTTCAAAACATTATAAATTATTGAGTTTATTTTTTATGACTATGTTGTTACTAACACTTCATCTAATCATTTTAATAAAGTATATAGAGAAATCATATGATAACATGATGATTATTAAATGATATTTCTTTTATATTCAAACATAGAAACTCCGGATAGTGAGAAGTCCATCGAAATAAGTTCTATAAATTCAGAAAATAAACTAGAAATTTAAAATCTTTCATCATTTAAAACCCATTCTAAGAAATATGTTGAAGACTACGGACCTTCTAGGCCCAAGAGTCTTCCTTTAAGTGAAAAACCACCCATTCAAGAACTTAAAACACTTCCTACAAATCTTAAATATTCATTATTGGGTGAAAATACCACATATACAGTTACAATATTTTTTGACCTGAATGATAAACATGAATAAATATTTTAAAATGTTCTTAAAAAATTAAAATCATCCATGGGTTGGACTATAGCTGATATTTAAAAAATTAGTCCTGCATTTTTCATGCATAAAATACTTATAGAGCCATACCAAAAGCCTTGGGTAGAGTGTCAAAGAATATTGAATCCTTACCTAAATTTAGTTTTGAGAGAATCAGTAATCAAACTACTGGATACTGTAATAATTTACACAATTTCAGATAGTACGTGGGTCATCCCAGTCCATGTATCCTCTATGAATGGAGGTTTTACTAATGTTACTAATGAAAATAATAAATAAATTCATGTTAGAAAAGCCATCAAATGGAGAATCTGAATATATTATAGGAATATTAATGAAGCCACTAGGAAGGACCATTTTCTAATTCTCTTCCTTGATCAAAATCACAAGGGGCTTGCTGGGAATGAATTTTTCTAATTCATATATGGGCATTCTGTTTAAAACCATATTCCTATAGCTCTATAGTATTAGGATAAGGCTGCCTTTACATTCCCCATTGGGACATTTTTCTACTAGAGGATACCCTTTGGGACATGAGGAGCCACTGTTACCTTTCAAATTTGGATGATGGATATTGTTTCTGGAAATATTTAGAGGATCATAGAGGTATTTATGGATGATTTCTCTATTGAGGGTAGTAATTTTGATTCTTGATTAGGAAAAATAGAGTTAGTTTTGGAGAGGTTTTTAGTGACCAACTTAGTTCTTAATAGGGAAAAATGTCAATTTATGGTCACTGAATATATTTTTCTTGGAAATAAAGTGTCCAAGATAGGTTTTAGGTAGACACGGCTAAAATTATTGTCATTCAAAAATTACCACCTCTTGTAAATGTAAATGGTGTTAAAAGATTTTTAGGTAATTCTAGTTTCTACTGGAGGTTTATAAAAGAATTTTCCAAAATCCCTACGCCCTTGTATTCTTTTCATACATAAGATTCTCAATTCCATTTTGAAGAAAACTGTCTAAATTAATTTAATCAGCTTAATAAAAAACTCACTACATCACCTACCATCACTACACCTGATTGGAAACTCCCTTTTGAACTAATTTGTGATGCTGGTGATATGGATATTGGAGATATATATGGAAAGAGGAGATGTAAGAATTTTCATATGGTTTATTCTGTTTTTAGACTACTAGATGAGGCCCAAAATAATTATACCACCACTGAAAATGAGTTTTTTTCTATTCTGTTTTCTCAAGAAAATTTTAAACAGCACCACTTTGTATAAAAACTCATTTTTTCACTAACCATTCTGCCTTGAAGTACATGATGTCCAAAAATGAAACCAAACCCATGTTAGTTAGGTGGATCCTCTTGTTATAATAATTTGAATTATAAATAAGGGATCAGTAGGAAGATGAAAACATAGTTGTTGGCCACCTATCTAGGGTTTTTTAAAACCATTCTCAAGATCCATGTGAGATCAACTCTTCCTTTCCTAATGAAAATGTACTTACCGTGTCAATCAGGTTGTCTGCATGGTTTGAAGACAATACCAATTTCTTGGTAATAAGAGTCTTTCCAAAAATAACTCCAATAACTAAAGAAAAAGAATACATCTCTGAACTAATGTATTATATTTGGAATGAACCCTTATTTTTTAGGAGGTGCGATGATGGGATTATTAGGAGTTGTGTGCTTGATGATGAAATTATGCCTATTCTATAGATTTCTCACTCCTCACCTTGGGGAGGTCACTGTGGTAGTGAATGGGAAGCTCAAAAAGTCTTTCAATATGGTTTTTATTGTCCCACCCTATTAAAAGGTTCTAGAAGTTTTGTATTCGATTATGATAGGTTCCAAAGGTTAGATAATGATGGTTGAAATAATGATTTACCACAAAAAGGGATTCTAGAAGTTGAGATTTTTGTTGTCTGTGGTTTCAACCTCATGAGTCCATATCCATCTTCTCATGGTAATGATAACATATTAGTGACTATTGAATATGTTACAAAGTCAGTTTAGGCAGTAGCACTACCAAACAATCAAGATAACTCTCTTATTAAATATGTCAAAAAGAATATTTTCTCAATATTTGGAGTTCCAAAATCATTTGTAACTGACAATGGGACTCATTTTATGACCCACAAGGCTAAGGATTTGATAGAAAAGTATGGTTTTGTTCATAAAACTGGTACTGCTTCCCATCCACAATCCAGTGGACATGTGAAAATTTATAATAGAGAGTTGAAACTAATATTTGAGAAAACTATGCCAAATTCTAAAAAAGACTGGTCTCTTAAATTGAATGATTCTTTATAGGTATATAGAATAAATTTTAATACCCTAATAGGTATGTCTCCAAATATGCTGTTGTTTGGAAAATAATTTCATTTTCCTATGGTGTAGAAAAAAATGTAATATTGGGAAGTTAAGGCCTTAAATATTTATTTTAAGAGTGCTTGGGAGCAGATATTTCTTGAGCTGAGTGAGTTAGATGAGATCCAGAGAGATTCATATGATAATTCAAGAATATACAAATATAGGACTAAGATCTTTCATGATTTTATTATGCAAAACAGATAATTTAAACATAAAGAGTAGGTCCTTATCTTTAATTCACGACTTAATACCAATCCTAGTTAACTTAAACCCAACTGGTCTGGACTATTCACAATTTTTAGAGTACTTAAGAATAGATATGTTCAGATAGTTGGTGAAGAGAGTAAACCCATTCTATTTAATAGACAGAGAGTCAATTTTTTTAAAGGATAGATAAAGGGCTTGGCTTCATTCACTATGCTTGATAACTGATCCTAAATAAATTATAACTAAAGAATTTAAAATTAGTGTTTCATGGGAGTCAACCCATGGTTCTTGTTTCGTCCTTTTCTTTATTTAATTTTTTTACATTGAATAATGTGTTTCTTGTTTTCTCCCTTTTGATGAACATTCTACTACTATTTTCTCTTGTTTTATTTGGTTCTCAATTTCTATGTTAAAATGTTGTTGTCGATATCAACCCATGGTTCTTATTTTGTCCTTTTATTTGTTTCATTTTTGACATTGAATAATGTGTTTCTTCTTTTCTCTATTTTAGTTCACTTTCTACTACTGGTTGTTCTTGGTGCTTTTGTTTCTTATAATCTGAGTTAGAATGATTTTGTTAATGTCATGTAAGGAGTGGAACTTCCTTTTTGTTTCATATCTGGACAAAAGTATTCAGGGAAGTAATTTACTCTTAATTCTGTAATTATTTTCTTCACAATTTACTTTAAATTTACAAATTCCCTGTTAAGTCACAATTTCACCACTGTTGGTGAGTCCTTCACTAGACGATACACCGGAGCCACCAATAAACTATTGTTAGTGAATCACTGGTGGTAGTGATAGTGAGTCACTAAAAAATTTCTTCTATATATGTGTACTACTGCTAAAAAAATTATTCTTCAATTGTCTGTTTGATTAAAATTATACTCCATTTTTTTGTTTCATAAAATTTAATATTCCGCCAACATCTTAGCGAAAAAAAATGATGCATGTTTTGTACCGCTACAAAGTGTGTTGTCTAGTTTTATATTGATGAACAATTCTGCTATATATCACTATGTTGAATTTTTTTATGCATGTGTTAATTAAGTTTTAAATAAAATACTACAACTAGTACTAGAGTGTTAAAAACAATTATGTATGTTCCTCCTTTCTGAAAGATGAAATACATTTATATTAATATCAATTCACTGTTAGAAACTAATTATGGGGGGAATTCATGTTGGTTGGCTATTTTGTTTTTCACAAAATCTTCTTGTATCTATATGGTGTTTTAGTATTCAGTTTTATGCTCTATTGAACATATTATTGAATAACAAAAATTTAACTTTCTTAACACCCAATTCACTTTGTATCTACATGTTATAAATGCTAATTTTTGAACATAATTAAAAATATTTGTCATTGCATTGATTGATAATCATGTGAACATGTTTTAAAGTAATTTTTATAGAAAACACATTCTTTTGAACATCAATGAGACCTTTAAATATGTCAATAAACTTCTATAATTAAAATCTATTTTGTGCTTTCACTATCTAATTTGTGTCTCCTTCAATTTCGAATTCATTTTTGGGGACAAAGTTGGGGTTTAACTGTGGGGGAGGGGGTCAACCCAATCTGAGATAAACTATTATTTTAATAATATCCCATCAAATCCCACTGCATTTCAAAATATCTTTTAAAAAAATGGGTAATTTTTTTCAAAATTCATTCACAATTTAATTCTTTAGGCTTCACACACTTTCTCAAATGAGTTTCAACTATGAAAAATTACATTGGTGGTACTAGGAGTTTGTATTGAGCCTAAAATTCATGAGTTTGAATGATTGTTGAGTGATTTTGTTTAATGAATTTATTAAAATTTGGTTTAGGAATTATTTTTGAGAGTGGTATAGGATACATTTTAGTGGAGTTGAGATCATAACCTTAGGAACTGGAAGTTTGAACTTGATATTAAGGGACTCACTTTTCTTTAAATTATTTAAAGTAATCACCTTAGTGGGATAACATAAATGGTTTTCAAATAGATCTTTTGAAACCGGAGTAAAATGTGCTTGGGGGATCCCACAGTGAAACTATGTGACCCTAGGGATGGGGTTTGTTTCAATGGTAAAAGCCCTTTTTGTACATTGAATAAATGCATATTCACAGTTCTTAGCACATGTTATATGGCTTGGGAAAAATTGAATAAATTTTATAGGTTCAAAAACATGTTCATTAAGGTGTGGGGAATAATGAACACCAAATGAAGAAGGGGAAAATTGATCTATATGGAAATAATTTAGGTTTTATCATAAGGTGATTCAAAAAAATAATTACTTATTGGAACATAGGAAAGAGTCAATGTAAAAAGTTCCTATTGTTATCTTTTTAATTCCATTAATTTTAACCATTTATCACTATTGAACTAAGAGCATGGATTTGAATGGAGTAATTCATTAGGAAGCTTCATATTTGTGGTAGGAAATCTTTATAAATGGAATATTCTATGCAATTTTTTTACCGAGTGATTATCATTTATTGGGAAATATTCATTTTAATTATACCTTTTTAAAAGCCTTACCAACAGTTTTTTCCATAGTTCTAAACTTCTTAACATGTCAAAATTTGAGAAGAATAATAGAAATAAGATTTTTTTACAATAATAATAAAACATAAGACTTTTTTTAGAAAATAACAATTTATGTGGGGGGGGGGATTTGATGTAGCCTTAATTATACATAGTTTTCCACATCATTTTATTAGATTTTTAATAATTTAATTAATTATTTTTCTCGTTTTGATAAATAATTTTACTAATTTATTTTTATAATTAAATTTATTAATTAATCTATTTTAATAAAAAATTATGTAAATTTTATCATTTAAAATAATTACTTTAGATTTATTAATTTTTCTAGTTATTTATTTTACTTATTAGTTTAGTAATCCTAATCTGCATGACTTTTTATTAATATGACATTTTTATTATTAATTAATTAATTTTTAGGCAATTAATTAAATTATTTTTTAATTTAGTGACATATATTTTAATCTATATTGATTAAAATAAATTAACTTTATGAATTTTTTATGTTTAAATATAATTTTAACTAGTATAAGTTGAATTCTAAGGATTTAATTTGATAAGATGATGTGTTTTTAATTTTAAGTGCACATTTAGTTATTTAATTAATTAATTTAACTTTTTTGAAACTTTATTATGTTTGATTTTATATATTCAGTAAAAAATTTAAGTCACCAATTATTGGTGAGACAGACAGCAATTTCCAGGGACTCATTGAGTCACCTAATCATTTCCTTTTCCCTAACTGTTACCCCTTTAATCAATTAATTTAATAATTTTTTAAATTGAATATTTTATTTTAATTGTTATAAATTTAGCTTAATAATAATTTAGTTTAATAATTAAATTGTTTACATTTAATAATTTAAATATGTAATTTTAATTTTAAATTAATTAATAACTATGTTTCAGTTTATTAGTCAACTTTGTTCTAGATTTTATTTATAGTTTAAGTTTATTTTATGAATGTTTATCTTTAATTAATTATTTTTTTTTAATTTAATTATTTTAAATGAAATTATTGTTTTTGATTTAAATTTTTAGTTGAGTCACTGATACATTTTATTTTATAGTGTTGGTGTTAGTCTCACCGACATAGCTCTTTTATTTTGTCGGTGAGACCCACATTTCCACATGTTTGACACACCCATGCAGTTCCTCAATATCCCCTACTACCGACGCGACATTCTTGAAATGTCTCAAAGACACACCATTCATAATTCTACATTTTCAGTAGCACGCAACCTAGAGACACTCCCAGTTTGTCCAACTTACAGATTTGTCATACCAACACTGACACTATGCTAATCCCTTCCATATCCTACTACTGATGTTGCCATAGCATCAGTCTCGCCAATTCGTCTCCTTCCATCGCTGGCCTTACATATTGATACATCATTTTTCCTTCTATTAAAACATCTCACTAAATCCTAAGAAGATCGAGACATGAATCACAAAACAAAAACTCTAACCAAAAAATCAATTTTACTCCAATCTACACCAGATTCGTAACCCCAAATCCCCTAACATTACAGATCTAAGCATAATCTTAGATCCACAACTACGCCGCCGCAACCCAATGCCATCACTGGGTGAAGCTGATGTTGAGGTTTTACCGGTGCTGAAAGAGGCAACTGCTGTGACCGGTACCCGGAGCCACCGATTCAATCCATTCCAGATCTAAATACTCCATGCCGCTGAGATGGAGTTGATCACCATGGGTAAAGGGATGGTGCCGCTAGAGTGAGCGCGAGCCACCAAAGGGTATCGAGGAGTGGAGGAGGATCTTGTTGTTCCATCAGAGGTCCTCCCTGATGAAGCTCGAGCCGAGACCCCCCCCCATAGTATGAATTTACAGGGGAGAAGACCTAAAAAAGATGATAAAAATAAATAAATAAATTATAATAATTAAATGAAATATAAAAAATCGAATTTTATAAAATATATATAATATTAAAAAATAATTTATAAATAATACTAAGTATAAAAATGAATTAATAATACCCTAATAATTATTATTATAATAAATTTATTAAATTTATCTGTTAAAATAAACCTTAATATTATGATTAAATAAAACAATTAATTAATTTAATAATATAATTTTATAATAATATTAATTATATATCTAAAATTGTTGATTAACATTCTATTTAATTAATTAAAAAATTATTAACATTTTTTCATTAATATAAACTAAACAACATAATAAAACATTTAATCATTGATTATTTAAACAAATATTTATTAAGGGCTATCATTTTATTTTTGAATTAATTTCTTTTTTTCTTGTGTAACTATTGAAGGTACATGAGGGAGATTTAAAACCATCCAAATACATTCAACTAACTCACACGGAGCTAGTTACATGTGTTAAACTAAAGAAAAAAGTGTTGTATAAAGAAGTGCACGTGTACGATATGAAATTGAAGCATCGATATGAGTCAGTGGAAGACAAGTGGTGATAAGCAACACATGACAGAGGTACAAGAATAGAGAAGTGACAGAATTTTGGGGGACGGTTCCATATTTTGAACATTCGAGACCAGTAGAGAAGAACCTAGAAGCACTACCTGGAGAATTTCTGAAGAACCTATTCTTGTAGATCTGAGGACCAGCAGTGCAAAACCACTGTGGTTCATAGGGGAGTTCTTTAATCCCGTTTTTTCTTTCAATTTTTTGTATTATAAACATGTTTTTTCCATATCTATGATCAATATGAATTTAGGATAGGCTTCATTTTAGTTTCGGGAATTTAAGTTTGTTGGTTAATCCATTTTTATTCTCCAATAGTTTCTTCAAACAAAGATGCAGAGTCAACCTGTGAAGTTGAATCCATTTCTAAAATATTTTATTGTTTTTGTTTCTCATGTACTTAAATTCTAAATACCTAATCTTTTGGAGAGAATGATCAAGGATATCCTTTTTTTTGAAAAACTATAATTCATATCTTCTAGATTAAATTAGTGATATTTATTCTAGTATCTTTAATTCAAATACTGCCATAGTTCGGTGACTCTAGTTTGGGTGAGCTTCTAAATTCAGTTAGTTGAGATATTTATCACTTGACGATGGAGATTAATTGAAATTTTTTAGAGGCTGTGGATTTAGTTAGAAAAAATTGAAGTTGTTAGCTATTCAAAGTAGTAAAGTTTGATTCCATGATCCATCCATTAATTAGATGTTTCTCAGTCCTTATTCCTTTGACTTAGCTACTGCTAAACTATTAGCCATCATAGTTTGTTAAAATCTAGTTCTCTTATTTTTTAAAAAATATTTATTTCTTTACTGATTTATAAAAAAATTAAATGAAAAGTAGAAAAAGTAAAAAATTGAATGTATACCCCACTGCAGACAACAATGGGGTTGTTTTGAAAAATTATAAATGAGTTGTTGTCAGCACCCTTCATTGTGGATTTGACTCTATTTGCCACTATGAAATAGTTAGTAGGAAAACATAATTTTTAAACATTGATTCAATTTCAACGACTGTTGGGTCAAGAATTCTAGACTATACAAAGATATGTCGTTCTATATGTTTAGTCAGAAAATTAGGTATGGTATGATCATATCTCTCAAATTGAATACAAAACACATGGGCCTCTCTTAAATTCTACTTCGAACCATTTTCACAATCCTAACGTGGTTCACTTTACGTCCTCCTCTATCCAAAATACACATCCTAAATTTACATTGTAGTTATTTAAACTCCACAACGACTAGTGTTCCTAACCATATCTGCCTCATCCATGGATACTTTTTCAACCACCTTAACAAATCTCAGTTGGCCCAATAGATTCATAATCAACTAAATATTAGGACACAAACGAATCGTTAACCTAATAGATTTATTATATTCATTAATAATAATTTCGAGTTATCAGTTCAATAACATAGAAAAATGGGTAGCATGCATCATAACTGGATGTTCCCCTTACAACAAGGTCACAAATTCATGAGTCTTCACAACATGAAATGCTTAAGGGAAAATCTAATTATTGAAGACCTTCTTGAAAGTTTTCAAGGTTAGACCATCATGCAAAACATATTTCATGATAGATTTCCACCATTTCATTCCCTTTCCATCATGCATGTATGTGGAAAAACCAAAATTTGAGTCCTCATGAGTCATCATGAAGTAGAAAATTATTTCAATACATTCAAACCAATACTTGGGTTGATGGGTTCCTTGGTCCCATGAAATATAGGTGGAATCATCTTAGTACCCTAAGGAATACCTTGTCATTTGCGATGAGACCCTTTTCCCATAGAAAATAGTTAGTTATTTGTGATCTGAAGAAGGTATTGTGTCACAAATGGTTTGACGTGCATTGGATGCCAAACTGCTGGAAGGTTATTTGCGACGGCTGATTTTCACCCGTCGCAAATAAACTTCGGATGTTTTTTGAATTTTCCTCGAGTCCCGTTGCAAATATCCTTTCGGTGTTTTTGGCATTTGCGACAAGACCCATTGCAAATACCCTTTTTAACCATCACCCCCTAATTAATAGGGGATTAGCATTTGTGATCGAATTTATCACCCATCACAAATGCTATGTTGAGGTGTAGGTATTTGCAATAGGTCCCATCACAAATATCATTTTACCTGCCACCCCGTAATTAATTGGGGGTTAGAATTTACAACGGTACTCATTGCTAATACACCCGTAAATTATTTAATCTATATATACCCCTATTTGTCTTTTTTCATTCACATCTCTCTCAACTCCTCTCTTTCACTGTCTCTGAACTCTCATATTTCTCTTTAAAATTTTTAAATTGCTTAAAATTTCATATCAGAGCAATTTTCAAGCCTTGTAGTGAAGAGAAGATCAAGTTTTATGGTATTTATCTATTGTTTTTATTTTTTTGTTTATTCATTTTATTTTTTGTTAGTTATAATTTTTTTTAATTAGCAACAATTAAATTTAATTATAATTGGATTGTTTTATTTTTCATTATTTATTTTTACAATTATGTTGTTTCATTTGTAATAAATACTAATAAACAGTAATAATTATTAATAAATTGTAATGAATAGTAATAGAAAGGAATATATAGTAATAAATAGTAATAACTAGAAATAATTAGTAATAAATAGCAATAATTTGTAATAAATTGGAATAAATTCGAATAAATTCGAATAATTAGGAATAATTAGTCAAATAATTAGGAATAATCACGAATAATTATGAATAATCAGAAATAATTTGGAATAATTAATAATAGTTTCTAACAAATAGCTATAATTAGTAATAATTAGTAATAATTAGTAATAATCAGTAATAATTCGTAATATTTATGTACTAATAAGTAAAAATTAGTAATAAATAGGTATAATTAGTAAAAATTAGTAATAAATAGCGAATATTAAAAAGAATTAGAAAAAATAGTAAAAAATAGGTATAAATACGTACAATAATGAATAAATAGTAGTAAATAGGTATAATTTGTAATAATTAGAAATAATTAGTAATAATTTCTAATAATTAACAATAAATAGGAATAATTATTAATAATTAGTAATAAATAGGTATAATTTGTATTAATTAGTTATAATTAGAAATAATTAGTAATAAATTGGTGTAATTAGTAATAATTAGTTATAAATATGTATAATTAGCAATAATTAGTAATAAATTGGAATAATTAGTTATAATTAGTAATAATTAGTAGAAAATAGGTATAATTAGAAGTAAATAGGTATAATTAGTAATAATTAGTAATAAATATGTATAATTAGTAATAATTAGTAATAAATTGTAATAATTAGTAATAATTAGTAATAAATAGTTATAATTAGTAATAATTAATAATAAATAGGTATAATTAGTAATAATTACTAATAATTTGTAATAATTGGTAAGAATTAGTAATAATTAGAAACAATTTGTAACAATTAGTAATAATTTTTCATAATTAGTAATAGTTAGTAATAATTATTAATAATTAGTAATTCTTATTAATAATTAGAAACAATTAATAATAATTAGAAATAGTTTGTAATAATTAGTAAAAAAGAGTAATCGATATAAATAATTAGTAATAAATAGTAATAAATAGGTTTATTTACTAATAATTAGTAATAATTAGGTATAATTAGTAATAATTAGTAATACATAAGTATAATTACTAATAATTAGTAATAATTAGTAATAATAACGTATAATTAGTAATAATTGGTAATAAGTATGTAAAAAATAATTATGTATAATTACACATCAATAAATAATTATTAATTAGGTCTATTTCGTAATAAATAGGTATATATGGGTATAATTAGTAATAAATAGGTATAATTAGTAATAATTAGTAACAAATAGGTATAATTTGTAATAATTAATAAAAAAAGATATAATTTGTAATAATTAGTAATAATTGTTAATAATTAGGTACTAATCAGTAATAATTAGAAATAATTAGAAATAATTGGTAATAATTAGTAATTATAAGTAATAATTAATAATAAATAGGTATGATTAGAAATAAACAGGAATAATTAGTGATAAATGGGTTTAATAAGTAAAAAATTAGGTATAAATAGTAATAATTAGAAATAATTAGTAATAATAGGTAATAATTAGTAATAATTTGTAATAATTAATAATAAATATGTATGATTAGAAATAAACAGAAATAATTAGTAATAAATGGGTTTAATAAGTAAAAATTAGGTATAAATAGTAAAAATAAGTAAAAATTACCTAAAATAAGAATTAATCAGTTATAATTAAAAATAATTAGTAATAAATAGTTATAATTATTGTTAATTAGTAATAATTAGTAATAATTAGAAATAATGAGTAATAAGTAGTAATAATGAGTAATAATTATGAATAATTACTAATAATTATGAATAATTAGTAATAATTATGTATAAATATGTATAATTAGTAATAATTAGATTTAATTTTTGTATAATTAGTAATAATTAGTAATAATAAGTAATAGTTAGTAATAATCAGTAATAATTAATTATAATTTGTAATAATTAGTAATAATTAGCAATATTCATCTTTAATTAGTAATAATTTGGTATAATTAATAATAATTATTAATAATTAGTTATAATTAGTTATAATTTCAAATAATTAGTTATTATTAGGTGTAATTAGTTTTAATTGGTAACAATTAGAAATAAATAGGTATAATTAGGTATAATAAGTCATAATTAGTATTGATTAGTGATAATTAGTAATGATTAGTAATAATTAGTAATGATTAATAAACATTAAGTAAAATTAGTGATAATTAGGTATAATAATGTATAATTAGTAATAAATAGTAATAATTAGATATAATTAGTCATAATTTATAATAATTAGGTATAATTAGTAACAATGAGTAATAATTAGTAATAATTAGTTATAATTAATTATAATTAGTAATAATAGGCATAATTAGTAAGAGTCCGTAATAATTAGTAATAATTAGGAATAGTCACTAATAATTAATAATAAATAGGAGTAATTAGTAACAAATTGTAATAATTAGGTGTAATTAGTAATAATTAGGAATAATTATTAATAATTAGTTATAATTAGTTAAAATTACTAATAATTAGTAATAATTAGTGATAATTACATATAATTAGTAATAAGTAGGATATTATTAATTAAATATAATTAGAAAAATGACAATAATTATTAATAATCAGTAATAAATTGGTATAATTACTAATAAATAAAAATAAATGGTTAAAATTAGAAATAATTAGTAATAAATAGGTATAATTCTTAATAATTCATAATCATTAGTAATAAATAGGTATAATTAGTAATAAATAGGTATAATTAGTAATAAATAAGTATAATTAGTAATAATTAGTAATAATTCGTAATAATTATTAACAATCAGTAACAATTAGTAGTAATTAGAAATAAATAGTAATAAGTAGTCATAATTAGTAATAAAGATATATAATTATAAATTATTAGTATTAATTAGTTATAATTAGTAATAATTAGGTTTTATTAGTAATAATTTCTAATAAATAGGTATAATTAGTAATAATTAGTAATAATAAGTAAAAATAGGTATAATTAATAAAAAATAGTTATAATTAGTAATAAATGGGTATAATTAGTAGTAATTAGTAATAGTTAGAAATAATTAGCAATAATGAGTAATAATTTGCAATAATTATGTATAATTAGTAATAATTAGGTATAATTAGTAATAATTTTTCATAATTTGTAATAATTAGTAATAATTAGAAGTAATTAGGTATAAATATGTACAATTAGTAATAATTACATATAATTAGTAATAATTAAGTGTAATTAGTAGTAATTAGTAAAAATTAGTAACAATTAGAAATAAATAGGTATAATTAGTAATAAATAGGTACAATTAGAAAAGATTTGGTATAATTATTAATAATTAGGTATAATAAGTTATAATTAGTATTGATTAGTAAAAGTTAGTAATGATTAGTTGTAATTAGTAATTTTTAGTAATAATTAGTAATAATTAGTAACAATTAGGTATAATTAGCGATCATTAGGTATGATGAGGTATAATTAGTAATAAATAGATATAATTAGTAATAATTTATAAAAATTAGTAATAATGATGTATAATTAGTAATAAATAGTAATAATTAGTAATAATCTGTAATAATTAATTATAATTAGTATTAATTTGTAGTAATTAGGCATAATTAGGCATAATTAGTAATAGTTAGAAATAATTAGTAATAAAAAGGTATAATTAGTAATAAATAGTTATAAGCAGTAATAATTAGGTATAATTACTAATTATTAGGTATAATTAGTAATAATTAGGTATAATTAGTAATAATTAGTTATAATAAGGCATAATTAGTAATAATTACTAATAATTAGTAACAAGTGGGTAATTATGAATAAAATATAATTAGAAAAAATAGGCCCTAAATATTAATAATTAGTAATAAATTGGTATAATTAGTAATAATTACTAACAAATAGGTACAATTAGTAATAATTAGTAATAAATTGGTATAATTAGCAATAAGTAGGTATAATTAGTAATAAATATGTATAATTAGTAATAATTAGTAATATTTAGTAATATTTAGTAATATTTATTAATAATTAGAAAAATTAGTCATAATTAGTTGTAATTAGTAATAATTATGTATAATTAGTAATAATTAGGTACAATTAATAATAATTAGTAATAATTAGTTATAATTAGTAAGAATTAGGTTTAATAAGTAATAATTTGTAATAAATAGGTATAATTAGTAATAATAAGTAATAATTACTAATAAATCAGTATAATTAGTAAAAAAATAGTTATAATTAGAAATAAATAGATATAATTAGCAACAATTAGTAATAATTTGTAATAATTAGTAACAAATTTTAATAATTACTAATAATTACTAATAGTTAGAAATAATTACTAAAACATAGTTATAAATAGGTATAATTAGTAGCAATTTGTAATAATTTGTAACAATTAGAAATAAATAGTTATAATTATTAATAATTAGTAATAAATAGTAATAATTAGTAATATATAGGTATAATTTGTAAGGATTAGTAATAAGTAGGTATGATTTGTAACAATTAGTATTAAAGAGGTATAATTAGTTATAATTAGTAAAAATTCATAATAAATTGTAATAATTAGTATAATTAGTCATAATTAGCAATAATTATTAATAAATATGTATAATTAGTAATAATTATTTATAATTATGTATAATTAGAAATGATTTGTAAAAAATAGGTTTAATTAGTAATAATTAGTAATAAATTTGTATAATTGGTAATAAAAAGTTATATTTATTAATAAATAGGTATAATTAGTAATAAATAGAGGTAATTAGAAGTAATTTGGAATAATTAACAATTTTTTGTATCATATTATTCTTATATCATGTTATTTAAAAAAATTTATTATTTCATATTTTTTAGTGAAATATAGAACAAGGAAGTTGACAACAATCATTATTTGATGATCAAATATGGATAAATCAATATAGTAATCCAAATGGTTCTGATATAGATTTTATATAGATTGAGGGTGTTGAAACTTTCTTATCATTTTATTATTCTAAACAAAAATTTGTTTCATAAAGGAAAATTAAGACTCGATGTAAAAAAATGTGGTATGAGGACATTTGAAACAATTGATAATATTGGGGGCAATATATTTCATTTTAGTTTTCAAACTGATTATGTTTTTTTGTATCAATATGATGAACAAAATTTCAAATAAGATACTTATAATTTGGTTTAGGATCCATCATGGTTTCAAAATTTAATATGTGATTTAGAATGTAAATTTTTGGTAAAACATAAACTCAGGATAATGTTTATTTAACTACTGAGTTGGAACCATCTCTATTTTATGAGTTTTTGAGATCCATTAAGTTTGCTTTATATAATAGTTGAAAGATAAGAAAATTTGACGCGGTTTCAAAAAATTATGGCTATTAAATCAAATAATAGAATGTAAAATAGTTTTTTTATTATATGATCTCTTTGGTTAAAACACTACTACATGAAGGAAATTTCTTGCCTACAAATTTATATGCTTTCAAGAAGCCGGTTCGTAATCTAGGTATGATTCATCATAAGATTCATGCATGTTCAAATGGTTGTATCTTATATTATGGGGAAATGAGTCATTAGATAGTTGACCCACATGTTGAAAATTGAGGTATAAAGAGGATCAACTAGGGAACTATGGATTGATTCATGAAAAAAATTGTGGTATTTCCTACTTACACCCAGATTGAAGAATTTATTTATGTCTCAAAACATAATGGAATTGATGTTATGGAAGAAAACAGATATTTTCAACCGATAAAAGCTTAAATAATCACTCTGATAGTGATTCAGGGAAGATTTTCGACCAAGTACATCCATATTTTCCTTCAGAAAGCATGAAATGTGTTATTGGATCTTTCTATTGACTGTTTCTATCCATTTTTTCTTAAGGTAGTCATTGTTATTATTGGAATGTGTTTACAGATCCATACAATTTACCTCCTTGGATATTGATGAAGGATCCATATATCTTTTTGACCTTATTAATTCTAGGACATCTGAAAAATAATATTTATTTTTATTTGAAACCATTGATTAAACAGTTAAATTCATTTTGGATTAATGGTGTTAATACATATGGTGTTTTTTTGAAACCAAATTTTTCTAATGAAAGCTGCATTAATGTGGAAAATTAGTGACTTCCCAACATATGACATGTTATATATATGGAGTACAGATATTCCAAAATCATTTACATACTATATGAGAGAAAAATAATTGATTATGATTGTTAATGGAAGAAAAACTTGTTTTTTTTACATTCATCATAGATTCATTCCAACCGAATATCTTTTTCGGAAAAACAAATGTTATTTCAGAAAAGGAACAATTGAAAGAGATGAAATTCCCGTAGTGATATCTGGTACAGAGTTAAAGTCATTTGTATCTTCCTTTCCACCCATTATATTTGTACCAAATATAAACCAACAGAATATTGATGGATTTGGGAAAGAACACAATTGGATAAAACTTATCATTTTTTGGGATCTGCCATATTGGTATGATTTTCTGGTCCATCACGTGATGTATGTATTGAATATTGTGAAGAAAAATTTTGATAATATATTTTTGAAATTTTTGGATACAATAGGTAACACCAAAGATAATGTAAATGCATGATTATATCTTTCCCAAATTTACATGCGACTAGAACTGGAAGTGTTTGAAAATGTCATATCACAGAAGTTAATAAATCCAAAAGTAGGTTATAAATTTTCCAAAGAAAATGAATTATTATTTTTTCAGTATAATTCAGAAATGAGATTTCTATATGGTTATATTTCTAATTTGGGAAGATGTATCAGAAATTCCCATTATACCAGATTAAAAAGTCATTTCTTTCATGTTATAATGAAAAGACTTATGCTAATATGATTAAGTGGTTTGTTGAATTTTATGATTTGGGATGTTTTAACAAACATATCATATTTTTTCTAAGTCATTTTTATAGTGACAATAGGCTAATGATTCACTAAGAATACTATAAGAAGATGTTGTCTTAATTTTATGTAAACTAAAAAAATTATCATCAAATATTTTCAATCAATGAAACATTTCATACTTAATTTTCTACATGAAGAAAAATGTTGAGGTCTGGTACAGTTCTGATGGATGAATCCATTTTAGAGATGCATGCAAAAAATGATGAAAAAAGAATGTGACAAAGGATCTATTTATGGATGAATTTCCGAATCTTATTTTTAGGAGGAAATTTATTTTTTTATTGCTCTCATTATTTTCAGTATAAATATACCTCAAAAAACATCGTGGTCTATAATGATGGAAATGTTCATGATGAAATGAGAAATAAATTATCAGTTTTTAATTTTCTATAACATGACTTTGGTGGAGTTTATGAATGATGGCTTTATGATGATGAATATTATAGAGCTCATACATATATTATTCTCAACTATGAAGAAATGACGCCATTTGTACTGTGAGTGATCCTATCACATATTATATAATATTTGCTATTGTAAATTAATATTATTTTATTTTTAGGTTATATTATAGTCATAAAAGGATCTAATTCCACATATTTCATCAGTTTATATTGATGAACTTTGGAAAAATAATTTTTCCAGTTGGTTTCAAAAATTAATAATATAAATTATTTATGCTTTAACATATAAAATAAATTTATTACCTGTAATATTTATAACTGTTTTAAAACATTTTAGTTATATCAACATGCTGATAAAGTTGATACTTGATTGTGTGTATTGAGTAATCCACCATAAAAATGGTTAAATATTATAATACATATGTGGGGAAAGGTTTTAGATTTCATAAAAATGAATTTGAGGAATCAAAAAAACAATGAAAAGTGTTGTTTTCTTGAGAGGATCCCATAATAGAGAAATTGAAGTGGACTTTTACGGCATGCTAGAAGAAATTATTGAACTATGTTATCTATGATAGAATTAAATAACGGTGTTTAAATGTTAATGGATGGATACTGAGAGAGGCATGTGTGTTCATACAGGATATAGAATCATTGATATATATAACCCTTCTTGTAAAAAATTAACCATTTTTATTGGCTCATCAGATGCATTAAATTTATTATGAAAATTATTGGGCTACTTCAAGAGATTTGGGTGATTTTTGGGGCATAATAAAAATGAAATCATAGAAAAATTAGAATATTAAATGTGAATGTGGTTCTACAGAAGTGTAAGGAATTGAAATTTTTTAAGATACTACACAAAATCCATCTTTTTCACAACGAGAGAAGAATATCGGCGATAAAACACCATAGTTAAGGGTCGACAAAGATGATTATGTTAATAATGTAACAAATGAGTTTAAAATGAAAATAGATGATAAAATTGAAATTTATATAGAAATTGATCATGTTGATGAGGAATATAAAGATATATACACCGTAAGATATAAATAGGAGGATGAAGATGAATGTTGATTTAGTTAAATGTTGTTTATAATCACATATAATATAAATCTTCAACTATTTTCAAACAAAAGTCATTTTTGGTTTCAGAAGGACTCAGATCTTTTTTGAGAGTTTCTGGAGGGTGTTATACATGATGATGAGTATAATGTTGGATCATATTATCCTCATACTACTAGTGATTTAGGGTTAACATAGAGGGGGCCTGGTCTTACATGATTGATGATTCCTAATCCTATCCGTATGTAACGTGAACATCATGGCATCGATCCATGCATAAAAGGATTGGTTTAATTGATTATTTTAGTAAGTATTCATTAGTTTTTGTTAATTTATTTATATACTAATTGTTTTATTATTCATTTTTTCAATGATTTTCATATATAGCTATTAGATGGGGGAGAAAAATATTATGCAATGTTTTTTATAGAGCATGCGTCACATGGTATTAGATTCCCATTTATGATTACTATCATATGTTCAATCATTGGCTGGTATGTAAATAAATAATATTTATTATGAAATTTAATTAATTAATTAATTGATATTATAAATTATTTTTAGGGTTTATGGTATCTAATTAATTAGAGAATGTGTGATGCTAAATTGGAGGCATGGGTGGGGTTAATGTGTGAGCATTGTTGTCTGTTTTTTCACAATATGAGAAGGAAAACAATGATGAAAGAAGGAGTGATAGAGTTTCATGAGTCTTGTCAAACCGAACGACCTGATTTCATTTCATATCGGGATTGAAAAAATAATTATTTTTAAACTGGATGTGTGGTATTTTTCAAAAGAGTTCATCAGTAGGTCGAAAAAACCAGGGGAGACAGGAGGTGACACATCAAGATGGTAGTTGTACAATTCATACGCATATGGAATATATGGTAAATATATTTTTTTAATTAATTTATATAATTTTAAATGTAAACCGATGTATTTTATATTCACATAGATAGTCAAAAAACCTAATATTATAAAGTTAGACGTTTATAAGAGGATGTAAAGTGATCCTGTCACTAGATATATTAAAGGTGATCACCGACATAATATTATGGTTAGTGTAATTTCTTTTTGAGGATTAACATTAACTGAAAATAATATTTTTATTATTTTTATTTTATATTGAAATTGAAGGAGTTATATGAGGATGCAATGTCTCAAACAAAGTCTGAGAGTCAGGCTGAGACTGAGGATCAGACCAGTGCCCACTGATTTTATGAGGCAAAATGGATGCAAGTGATCCAGTATGCCTTCAAGAAAGGATGAGTAGTTGGTATTAGCTCACGATTAATCCCATGCCGTTATTATGGGACCGCTACAATGTCGGTGTGTTGATTAAGAGGGGATCTTGGAGAGCCATCATCATTTGCTGCATATTATCAGGAGTAGTTGTGAGATCAGGGTGAGCTTATAGAGAGTATTCATAGGGAGTATAAAGAGCTCTGTTGACATCTATAGTATGACAAGGAAGAGATGCATCATTTATAGCAGTAGTAACATGAGTAGATGATGCAATACATGCCTCGGATGACTCATGATTTAGGGATAAAGTTGCCTCCACCATTTCCTCCAACTCCTCAAGAATACCCCAAGTGATGTATTTACATTTTCTGATAAAACAGTTGATTTTAATTTTTTATAATAATATATATTTACATCTATACATAGTGCATTTTTTTATATTTTTGTCAATATTGTATTATTATTATTATTATTTTATTACATTATTATTTATTTAATTGTTTATTATTTCACTTATTTTATTATTTAGTTATTATTTTTTTAAAATTATTATTTAATATTATTTTATTAAAATTAAAATTATTATATTATTATTATTATTATTATTTTATTTTAGAAAATTCTGAGGTTTTTATTATTTTAAATTTTTTTATTATTAATATTAATATTATTCGTATTAATATTAATTATTTTTATTTTATTATTAGTATTAATGTTATTATTAATATTTTTAGTAGTAATAATAAAAATAATATGATTATTATTATTGTTAATATTATTTATATTATTATTATTATTATATTATTATTATTATATTATTATTATTATTTTATTCATTAATATTATTATTTTATTAATAATATTTTTTTATTATTATGATTTATTATTGTTTTATTATAATAAATATTATTTTATAAAATTATATTAAAATTATTTTTTTCATTTTTTTAATGTTTCTTCGATGGGCCTATCGCATATATATACATGTGATGGGTCTATCGTACAAGGTTCTTTAAATAGAAAGAGTAAACTATTTGTGAAGATATAATTTCTAATCACAAATAGTATTTTTTGTGTTGACCTAATGAACAAATACTATTTGTGATGCACTTTTCTACAACGGGTCATTTGCAATGGGTCCCCATCGTAAAAGGTCATTGCAACGGGATCCCATCACAAATTACTTAATTTTTAGTTCTTTTAAACACTGATGGATGATACATTATCCATTATTTGTGTCTAACACCTGCCTAACCAAGTGTCTGGATTGTCTAGATATCTACTTCCACCAAAGAAGGGTCTATTGGAGGATTTACATGTGGAGAAGGTCTCATAGATTTATCAACTATATTAGAAGATCTATTCTGGTATTCGTTGACTATTAAAAAAACACAGTATCCAATTATATTGGGATAAAATCCCAAATTCAATGGATGAAATTCAAGAATCCATATTAAGGCCCTTAAACCATAAGAATTTAAGGCATCCATGGATTCAATAAACAAGAGAAAAAACATCTGAAACTAACATAAGACAAATCAAAGGATCTCCTAAGAAAACCCCAAAATTAGGTTGATTTAAATAACCCTAAAACCAACCTTAAAGCATAATGAAAATCTATAACCTTCAATGGAAACTCAAGATCTAACAAAGAAGTGAACTGGTTAGTAACCCTTACACACATACTACCCAAATTCCAAGATTCCTACTCCAATCAACCATAATCCCAAAAAAAATTCAATGTAGTGTCATCATAGCTATATATGGATATGAATATAATATAATTTTTGTAATAAGCCCACCCCGGATAACCTGACACATCACTTGAGACAACCTAACATAAGGCCCCAAGCACATTCCCAATCACCATGTGATGGAGACAAGCATCTAGGTATCAATATAAAAATGAAATAGAATCATTTATCCTAAAAAGACCAAGGCATGTATCAAATACCAAACGAAATACAATTATATATAAATCCTAAAAATATTATAAATTATAATTCTAAAACAAACATGAGACAAAACATAACTAAAGCCCAATGGTCAAGAGAAAATGACATAACATGCACCAATATTTTATCATTGTGTGACGACGATCACCCCCTCTCAAACCACCCAAAGACGATGTCGATTACAAGGATACTCGAGGCTAGATGTCACCCCTCCCTTATTTTGAGTACTTAAAAACCATTTATGCATACCCTCAAAGGCATATTTTGGGTGTGAGATAATTCCAATTAGGATACCATCCTAAATCAATAAAATGTGATTCACCATGAAACAATTACTTCTAGTTTGAAAATAGAACAAATTTCATAAAACATCTCATATGAGAACACATTTTCATAAAATAACCCTTTGATTATCTAATTTAAAACAATTTGTATCCTAAGCCTTAAGAACATGAAATTAAAACATTATTTTATTAAATAAATGTAAATATACAAAAAAATCAATGTATAGTAAAATGAGTGAGAAAGTGTAGAAACAATCATCCATTTAATATATACCAATGTTGTGTAAATGGGCCACAATATGGGGTCTATGATACTAGGACATCCAAGTTCTCTAGTTGGAATAGTGAATCCTAGGTCCCTATAAAGACACATATTCCAAGGTTCTCCCTAAGTGTTAAATTTTAACATTATATTTAAAATAATAAAATCCAAATAATTTCAAATTAACTTTGTTGAATTAAATTAAACACTTAAATTTCATAATTTTTTTAAAGAAATACCCCCTAAAAAATTTTCATCACCTCCAAAGATCATGTTAGATTCATGGATTTAAATTTAAGACATAACAACATAAAACCAATAATTTTATAAGAACATTAATGTTCTTAATGGTAATGAATCCATTTGATAGATATATATCTACCACACCAAGAGAGGGAACATCCATTCCATCAAATTTAGAGATGGGAATGAAGAGATTCGGTCCTCATATTCCAAGATATAGAAATATCCTTAATTCTTTACCCTTGACAATATATTAACCCATTATAGCACATTTGGGATCCAATGTATCATTAAAAAGATAGATCATGGATAGATCTAGAGAAAATATGATAAATTGAGAAGATAACTGAACATTTCTAAAAAATATCCACAAAAATAAATCTATAATTAATAAGTAATCAAGGGGATATTCCTCTATATAATTGAGGAGGGGATAGTTTGAACCAATAAGTTATTAACATGATATTATAGTTAAAAATGACCAATGACATTGGGGTAATTTTCTATTTTAAGAAGTTTGGATCATGTCACATGGTTAGGCATCAAAATTATACAAACATTAAAATAACCAAGAGTTAGCCCTTATTCCTTGAAAAACAAAGAAAATTTTTTCATGGGAATAGTCACATTGTTAGAAAAAACTATATACAATCTAACCTACAACCTCTATACTCAAACGAAAATATATGCATAGTTTTCATTGATATTTTCATGATGTTACAAACCATGATCGAACTATGAAAATAAACATTAGAGAACATTGATACATATCATATGGTAAGCACATAGTTACTACTAATCATGTTCTTAAACTATGCTCGTAGAATGATTTCTATCAAACTCTAAATTATCAACACCTTACTTACGAAAACCTCTAAAACCTTAAAATGGAAAAACAATGATCAAAACTAGACATAATAATGTTCCAGAGGGTGTTACACATTTGGTTTCTCAAGAGGAAGTTATTTTCATGTCCCATCTTATTTTCCAAGTTCCTACCATTGACCAAAACCCAAAATCATAGTGTGATTGATAATAATCATATTGGATTATCTTGTAATCGTGAAAATTCATTCCCATGATTTATAAATCACATAACCTTATTTTAAATCTATAACAACCTAGGTTTAACATAGATCAATCATGGTCATATTTTGTTAAAATCGTTTCTAATTGCTCATAAATAAAATTTCAATTAATAAAATCATATATCTTAGGATTTTATATCCATGTGTTTTGTCTTATTCCCACTCATTCTATATTGGTTATTACTAATTTAATACCCAATATTCCCCTTTAAGAATTACTAACCCTATGCGAATCTGTCCCAAGTCTACATCCACTTTATTGTATCCATACAAGGTTATATATGCATGAAAAATCATAAAATACCTTCTTTATCTAATCTTTTGGATGTTTTCCTATACATAGACTTTTCGCCAAGGTTTTCAATAGAGTTCTGTAATCCCAATCTATAAAAATAACTTCCCTACTCTGATACCAACTGAGGAGACCTTATCATTTCATATATATATATATAGTAAATAATTTTATATGAATATTCCATACATATCATAATAATACACACCCCGTAATCATAATGGTTTAATCACTTTAGATACTAGATACATAATCATATTATTTCAAAAATAAACATTAGTATCTCCAAGAAATATCCTCTTACATAGCACATTTCTTAGACATATACAATATAAAAACTTTACCCATAACCTAGGGAAATAAAACATAAGAAATGTTGAAATCCGATATGCAGTTAGGGTAAACATAAGAGATATCAATCAATTATCATAATTGAGAATTAGATGATCATAAGGATGCGAGAACCTGGTCATAACATGTAATAATCCTACCTAATCATTTAAAAATCATCAATAATTAATCATAGTGTAGTTGGGGTTGGGATTAGTGGTAATCAACCCAAAATCCAACAATAAAAATTGGGGTTCAAAACCCATGGGGGGCAGGTACTATAGTAGTACTGCACCACTGTCGCAGCGGTGGCACTGTAGCAACGACGGGCACTATAGTGGCAACATGTCATTATACCAGTCATTGGGTGTACTGTAGCAGTGGAAGGTTCTGTGAGGTACCATAACAGGTCGGAATTGTAGTAGTACTGTATACAGAATGGGCATTAGGCCAAAAATTTGGGCCTACGGGCCATGTATTGGGCTAAATATTTACTAGGCCATCGTGCTATGTAATGGGTCTCCTTCTACCCAGTTTAAAGAGGTATTTTTTTGATTCAATAATAAATGAGGCTTCATCCCCAACCTATTAAATTAATAATTAATCATATTATAAGGATTTCTATAAAATAAAATACATAATTCATAAATGTGTGTAATCATCAACAAACAACAATGATCCATGAGACCTTATCATAAGATAATTACATAAGCGTGTACCATACACATAAATATATAAAATCATTGATTTAGTCAAGTCTCACTACCAATATTATCATAATGGTTTGGGTTGATTCCACATTCCATCATTTCCTTAATAAAATTCCACTCCCAATACTATCTTACTAGATAAGGTCCCTCACTAAACCGGTTTCTCTCTTCATTCTAGTCCTTGTTATCATTGGAGAAAACCCTTTATTCCCAATTAATTAGAGGGTCAAATAATTTCAGGCTTACACAAAACATAATTGAAACCACAAATATTAATTCCACAATATCATAATACATTAATCATATCATCATAACATAACCCATGTAAATGAAATAAGTTTTATAAACTTTTATTAATTTTATTTTAGAAAATTACATGGAAATTAAATGTGTTCTATAATGGTTACAATGTAACTTAATTAACCTATGTTAAAAAAATTGTCCTCATAGAATCATCCAAAAATAATTATTATCATAATCCATTCACAGAAAAAAATGGATAGTATAATAAGATAATATCATTAGTGAAGCCCAAATTTTTTTAATGGATACAATATCTTTAATATAAAATTTGAACCTTTATTTAGAAACCAAATGTAAATATCCTTTTATTTTGATAACATTTTAAATATAAATTCCAAGAATATTGATAAAGTTATTTTTGTTGAAAATAACCAGGAAATTGTATAATGTAAACTTTAGATAAATGGCCGATCATAATGATAGGAAAATACATTAATACTGTATACATTAAAAGAAAACATTATTTTATCACTTTTGAAAAAAATTCGAAAATGTAATGTTTTGAAAATATTTTTTAAAAATTATTTCTTTTAAAACCTTTTATATAAAAAAAATTTAATAAAAATTACCTGTTTAAAAATATTATAGTATCGTTAGAAGCTTCTATATAACTTTTTTGAATGTCATAGATATGGAACGGAAATATTATCAATCAAAACAGAAATAATGTTTAACTTTATTTAAAAACATTTTCTCAATAATTTTTAGTACAAAAGATAATAAAATGGTATTGATACATAAAAATTTCTGAAATAACTTGAGGATGATAAAATATAGGTGTTTCGAATAACATGATCCAAATAATATATTTGAAAATAAATTTTACATAGACAATCCTGAAAGGAAATGAGATTCCAACATATTCCACAACCTCAAAAATACTTTTGAATTATATTCATATACATATATTGTACTATAATTTATGATTTATTATAAATATATTCAAAAACAGTATTCATACATAAAAGATGATGTATCATTCCATTATAATTTAAAATTATCCTTTTATAGAAAATTTCATCATTAAAATGAACATTTATTTGAAAACTTGACTATTTTCACTAACTGTTTTGGTTTGATTATTAGATTCTATATTAATATAATACTTATTCAAATATATTTGTGTTATTTTTGAACATAAACATTTCATAAACACAACCCAATGATCATGAGGCATTGTTTCTTTGGAAGACCAGTTTCATAATACATCAAAAAGAAACAAAAATGCAACATCTTTATTTTATTCTCCAAAATGAGATCCAAAAACCCTTTTAACAACATAAACATCATTGGATAACTTGGGGAATACATAATATGAAGGGATGAACCATAATTCCCTTATGGTAATTAACATGATATCAAGGCCTAACATTTGAGTCAAATGGAATAACATAATATCTTGAAATAGGAGACTCATGAATAATCGCATGGGGGTATGACATAAATAATTTTGTATCACAAGATTATTACTAAAAAATAATGTGTAATCAATATACAACATTATATAAGAATAATTAGAGACTAACTTCCATGAAAAAATCACACGGTGGACAGAATCCCATCATAAATTGGTTTTAATCCCTAATCCTATATATAGCATCTCATAGGGAAAAAGAAATTACAAAATGAATTGTAGGTCTATATGGGTACACCCATCGTAACATGTACAAGCTTATGTGTTCCACAAAATGTAATCATTCATAAGGAATAAAATTATTAATTACGCATTGAATGAAATGGGTCGAATAATATTGCCTCATATAATAATAAAAGTGTATTTCTTAAATATTCTAAAGATAAGAAGGAATTAAATATTTTGGATGTTCATATATAATTAAGAAATCTTTGGTCTCAAAACATGGTGTTTATTTGAGAAATCAATAAAGAAAAATGGTGGTGAAATGAACATTCAAAATGATGTTTCAATAAATCAGTTAAAGACCTTTGGGGAAAGAGTATGTATGGAATTTTATTTTAAAACCTAAGGTAAACCATTATACCTAAAAAATTACATTATTTTATGAAATCATGAATTTTAATAAATAATTTAAATAATTGTTATATAAAATGATTTAAGTTATATAAACGTTCCCCTTAATAGGGTAAATTTTAAATAAAACATTTTAGAAATGAACATAGGTCATATATTACGCCATCAAAGGAGTAGAGAATAGTATAGTTGTATATGTTAGAGAAATATAAATAGAATTTATAAGAATTATATAACATCAAATAGAGTAATAAAGTGAGTAATATAAGTAAAGTTCATATCCCAAATAAAAATGGTTCTTTGGAGAGATCTCTTACCCTATGTTCCAAAATTGGTTTCAAGTTTACTTATTATCATTAATAATCTAACTAAATTAATTAATTACATTATTAGAAAAATCTAAATATTTATTTGATTTATAATTATTTAATTATGTTCATTTCTAATCATTTCATTGAGATATAATATTTAATTTTTTTTCTGGGGGTGTCAATTTCATGTTTTCATTATCTGATGACTTATGGATAACTATTGATTTTTTGTCAAATGAGAATTTGAAAAAAATGGAATAAAATGAAAAAAAATTCATTATATAAATCTAAAAATATACTAAATATCCTTTTGTATTCCTATATAGCGATGATTCATTAAATATAAACATTAATGTTATACAGTTAGTTCATTTAGTCAGTTTTACCAACCATCATGAACTAAATTCAAGTTATTTACATTAATTTTAATTAACACATTAAAAACCCTGAAGAAAGTTTTAATATACGAATTATATTTATATTTAACTATAATATTGTTTCTATAAAAATATTTTATGGATGTGGATAAAAATGAATTACGTTGTTCATGGAGGCAGTGAACCAAACATATTGTAAACAATGTTTTCATTTTTAGAATGAAATAAGAGAGGTTGCAAGATGAACATTACAAAATAATAATAGCTTATAAATATATTTAAGATAATTATGTTACTATGTTTAGGTCTATTTACATCATATGTGGGTGGTAGAATAAGAATAAAATTTAATGAAATTTATTTTAGAGTTTACTTCTCTCTTTGGTTGTCTCCTTTTATGATACACATTAGCGATCATTGGAATGGAATTTGGATGATACCAAAATCACAAGAATATGGGGGATAAGATTAGGAAGTGAATTTATTACAGATATATAAATCTCTAAGTCTTATAGTTTTTTATGAGAAGGTTTGGTATTTATAAGGGGAGGATTGGGGTGCTTTAAATATTATAATTAATAAATTATTATTTTGGATCAAGACTACCAATACTGTTTATTATTATTACTATATAAATTAAATGATACAAGTGATTTTTAATAATGGGTTCTCACATCAACCATGACTCAAAAAATCATTTATTTTTCTTATAATGTAAAATACATTATTTTACCATTTATCATTGTTCAAAAAAACTCAACTATTTTAGATAAATATACAAAAAAAATCAACCTGAATATTATTCAATGAGTAGATTCAAAAAATGAAATACATTTTAAGAACATAATTTTACAAATATGATAAATTTAATTCTTAAATAAACCCTCATGTATTTTAATAATACTAATTTTAATTTACAATCAATTTTATGACCCTTTGAAAAATTCCAACATTCAGATTACTATTCTAATGGTTAGATTACAATTCTAATAGTCATAATTGACATGGTCATATGGGTTAAAGTATTTTTATAAATACCTCATATTTAATTTATTCTTTATTCAAATATATTTCATTTCATGTTTATATATATTCTCATTTCCAAAATTCTTTTTTCTTTAACAACATCCTACTTCAATTTTATAGTTTTGTTTATGACTGCTATTATTTTCGGTGTCAAGAAGATCTGAATTTTTCCTAATATTATTATCTTTATTTCTATTTTTTCTCATTATAATACTTTAGTTATCATGTCATTTTTTATTCTCTAAATTTAATATTAAAATTAATATAACAAAATTTCTTTTATTTCACCATGGGGAACATTTTCATAATATAATATTAAATTAATAAATATAAAATATTTATATATTCAAAAGGTGAATTCTTGTGATAAAATTATAATTTTTCAGATCCCCCCTCGATTAATAGATTTTTTCCTCAAAAGTTCATTTTGTATGCTATTGTCAAAATTGTTAAGGGTACTTCTACTTCATGTCATCCTTCTGTTTTCATGTATCCTACTCATAGGTATAGTTTCAAAAGAGTAATTTGACTAACTGAGTTGTCTTGTTGTGTATAACATTATATCAATGTTAGAAGATCTTCATCAGCCACTCCACATAAATTATATAATTTTTCAACTAAATCACCTATTAATGAAGTATATGAGAGGGATTTGGTATGAAGTTCCGTGAGCGGGATATGAAAAATAAATTATGTTCTTAATATAGGGTTAGTGGTTGTTATAGTAGATAATCCAGGAATCTAATTTGGTCAAAAATCTATAAGGTAATGATATACATGGGACTTATCCTATCCTTCATTCAAAATCTCAAGACTCTTATCTTTTTAGATATACACAGTAACACTTAATCTCTAAACTCAAACTTCAGGTCTCATAAATCATTATAATCATATTTCTTTTATCAACTATGAGTAGCCCTGATGTGATTTTAAATGTTCAAGACCTTTTCTACCATTTCCTAAACCATTTTAGGACAAAATAACATATGTTCACCAAATTCATCACATAACCTGGGTATTATAAATCTCTTCCCAAAAATTTATTCATATGGATTCATTTGGATAATTTAGTGGAAACTATTATTATCTGAGAAATTGACTGAAGTAAGGTTTTAATTCTCTCCTCCTTTGAATTACATCAAGTATGATATCAATATGTCTTCATGTTATTGGATAGTCCACTTATATTGGACATTAGTTCATGGGTGACAACTCATACTGATGTTAAATTATGTTTTTAAAAAATGTTAAAATATTTTCTAGAACATAGAAGTAAATATAGAATCTATGTCAAATATAATTGATAGTGGTGTTCAATATATCATCACAACATCTTTGATTTATTTCCTTTTGAGTTTATTGTGTAAAATGCCTCTTGAATTACGATAAAATTACTAGCCTTTGTAATAAAATCACCCATAACCCATATATCATTATTTTTTCTTGATATCATCATTAAACTAAATTTTTTTCATAGTGATGTTTTCCCATTTCCATGTAGTTATGGGTAATGCTTGCATCATCCCATTGGACTATTTTCGTTCATCCTTCAGCTACTAATATAAAATTAATTTTTAGGCTGATATAAAATTTTCTTGTTCATATTATCCTAATAATAGTTATCTCTGAGATCTCGATACATCTTCATGCTCTATAGGTGTAATGAGAAATTAAATATTGGATAATCATTAAAAAATTCATCTATATCAGTATTTTATTATACACATAGTCATGACCCAAATATTATAATTCATTCTTCATCAATTTTCAACTGTGAGGATTTTATTTTTCACATAGCTTCCAACTTCATCTATATATCCACCTAATCTCATAGATAATCAGGTATCATTTTCATAAGGGATGTTTGAGAAATCACTTTAGAAAGAAATGATGAATTTACATCATTTATTAATACCATATCCATTCTTTTCAAGTCTATGTAGATTGGATCCTTTTCAATTCTCACCAATGATATTCTTATCGGTTCCTTTCTACTTATATAGTCTTATTCTTTATTTTCATTCCTAGAATATTATGTGATTGAGCATTCAAAATCCTTGATTAGATCAAACCATTTTATTATATCATATTATTATCCATCTATGTGAATATATATTATATCCTTTTATGATCTTTTTGTATCTCACACTTCTCCTTATAGATATAACATGGCCATATTTTCAACACAAATATTAATACAACAAACTCTAGATTATTTGTTTGATAATTCTACTACAAAATAGTCAAACACCTTGTGGAGTGGGATATCACATCATCATTTTAATATAATACAATACCTAATCCATTCACTTATAAATCACTGTATTTCATGAAATGTTATCCACATAAGGGAATTTTGAGGACTATAACAGTGATATGACTCTTTCAATTCCATAATGTTATCTTCAAATTCATTGGTCTAAAAAAACATTACTCCGTTATGAGTTATCTAGGTTATAGAGCTTCACAATCCAGAGAAGTTTTTATAAAATCATTATTATGACCTAGATAGTCCAACAAAAATATGGAACTGTCTTAAAGATATTGTTCTGGGACACCCCTCAATCAACAGTCTCATAGAAGGATCCATAGATATCTCTTAGTCGGTGATAGCATTCCCCATGAATAATAAATTCTCCAACTATAACTCACAATTACTATAAATTTCATATATCTTCTCCTTTTTAAAATTCTTTTCTGCAGTTTCCAAATGCTCCTCATACTCATCCTTTATTTTCATGTATATTAAAATATCATCTAAAAAGACAACCACAAATTTGTCAAGGTAATCTCAAAAGACACTATTCATTATTTCAATAATGATTATGGGATAATAAGTGATTTTAAAGGGTGTCACTATGAACTAATTGTTTCTATACCATGTTTGAAAGATGATCTTGGGAATATCATCCTACATCCCTTTTAATTGGTGATATCCTAAATGAAGGTCCTCCTTAGGGAAATATTGGGCCACAAATAATTTTTTGGAAGAACATTTATCCATGGAATGAGGCACTTTCTATTTAGCATGACTTTATTATGATAACAAAAATCAATATAGAGGTGCATTTCCCCATCCTTTTTCTGGATAAAGAGGACTAGTGCAGACCACAATAAATCACATAAGAATATAAAACATTTTTCTATATTTTCTTGTAATGGTTAATTTAGTTATTTCAAATTAATAGTGACCATTTTTTATAGTGTCTTCGATATATCCAGAGATCCAGGTATAAGTTCAATTGTGAACATAACATCTTAGTTAGGTGTAAGACTAGGTATCTATTTGGGGGTATAATTTAGTATATTCACTCACAATGGGAATATATTCAAGTATGATTTTCTACCTTTATTAAATAATTTTATTTATATATGTCTTCTCATAAGGAAATATTATCTGTGCTTGATTAGAATATTTTAATGGAGATTCATACCCTTCCTTACATTTCTGTAGAATTAGAGGATGACATGAGAGTTAATGACTAATCTCTCTCCCCCAAAAGATGACGATGGATTTATTTAATGAAATACAATATATTCCCCATATATAATCTAATTCCAATAAAAGATATATGAAAATATTTATTCAACGGTTCAATCCACAAACATTGATTGCGGAGGAGTTATATACTTTGGATAAAATAAATACTCTATTTTTTATTCTCATAGATAAATCAAACTCTATGTTTTGAGGCACGATTTAAATATTTATACTAAACATTAATGATATGAAATAATGTCTAGAAATAAAATTTTATATTCTAATGGATGTAAAATGCGTTCATATTTTACTTTTTAATTCTGGTTCCTGTCATTTACCATATCCTAAATGAACATAGGGCTGAGAATAATCAAACTAATAAGTATAAAAATAGGGAAACTATGAAAAATTATGTTATAAGATATATATATATATGAAATATAAATCCTAAAGTATGATCCTATAGGTTTCAAAATAGGGTATCCATGGTAATTTCCTTATTACATTTTTTGACCTGAAAATTTATTCATGTCCTTAACAAGAATTTGTAAAGAGTTTGGGAGTTTTCCCAATCATATCCACCAGGACTGTCAAACCAAGTGTGAAACAAATACACATTATTATGTAATAGGTGATGATCAAAGATAATACAAAATATTCTATCATTGGGGATATTAACTCTATCTATAGCCCTGATATAGCCACAACTAGTTGTATAATCGAGATACAGATTTAATTTCTTGTAAACCACTTTCTCTACACCTCATGAAAGTTTTATTATATTTTCCAATACTTATACTAATCCCTATTATTACTACTAAATTATTCTAGTTTTTATCCCCCAAATAACTATATATTTATATGTTACCAACTATATCAACCTAAATCTTTGACACATATTATTACATTACATATTTTATAAGAACCATATAAACACAACCAAAATATTAGGAGGCCTAGTGCCTTTAGATAAATGGGTTTATAAAACATCAATAAACAATGTGATAAAAAAATTTCTTTTATTCTCCATAATGAGATCATAAATCCCTTAAATATCCTAAAACTGCATTGGATATCCTAAGAAATGCATAAAAGAAAGGGCTGGTCAATAAAGACCATTAACTAAATTAATATAATAACGAGGAAATACATGCGAGTCGAATGAAATAATGCGATATCATAAAATAGAAGGCTCATAAATAATCACATGGAAGAACAAAATAAGGAACATGTCATAATAGTATCATGGTAACATAAGAAAAGTGTTACCAATATACAACATGATATAAGAATAATTCGACGCCAATTGCCAATAAAACATCAATGGTAGTCAGAGTCCCATCATGGATTAGGCTTACTATCTATTCCCAAACAAAATTTCTCATGAGAAGAGAATAACCTAATGAATTTAATAATTATATGGTTTCACAAATCATAACATAGACATTATTATGTCTTCCAAACAATGACATAAATCATAAATAATAAATATTTAAATTAACCATAGAGAGAAATGGTTTTTAGAATCTTGACTAATATCATAATCAAAATTGATTTTATAAATATTCAAAAGACAACAAGTAATTAAATATTTTGGAAATTGATATATATATAAATAACTATATATCCAAAGATATGTTTTTATTTTGGGAAAAATTTCATGATAAATGGTAGAGAAATGAACTTCAAAAATGGTGTTTTAATGAATCAGTTGAAGAATTTTAGAGAAAGAGTAAGTATGGAATTTTCTTTTAAAACCCATGGTAAACCAAATTGGATAAACATAAAAAATTTCTTTATTTATTTAAACTAATAATGGACATAAATAAATTAAATTAGGGTTACATAAAATGAATAAGGGATATAAAATTTCTTGTTAATCGAGTTTTATTTTTAATAAGGAATTTGAGTTATGAACATACACTACTGGAAAAGGGAACTATCCCAATGAAACTATATGCATGGTTTAGAAAAACTATGGGTATAGAGGTTATTATAAAAGACTACACCAATGGTTTTTTGATGTTTTTGGTATAGAATTATAAATATTGTAAGCCCTCTCAGGCTCCTCCTCTCCTCCTCCTCATTCAAACCCTACCACCTCTCAGGCATCCATGCGTCCCCCTCCCCTCCAGAAACATCGGTCGGCCTCCTCCCTCCCATTTGATGATATCAACCTCACAACTTCCATCCTAATATGATTTTGGTTCACACACCCATTCTATGTATTCATTCTATGGTGATTTTTTGTCTTAATCTTTGAGAGGTAACATTTTCTTCCCTCCTCTTATTTATTCTCTATTGTTTTTTATTATTTTTCAAGTGTTTTATTGAAGGTGACTTGGTTTCGATGTTTGAGGTTGGTGTTTCTATTTAATTAGTTTTTAACCAAGAGTTACAATGTTACAATTTTTTTTCTAAATTTATATTTTTCCATAATATTCATGGAGTTGAATATGTATTGGTTCAATTTTCTATTTCATTCATTTATTTTGATTGTTTATCATGTGGAAAATGGTTGGAATTTCCTAATTAAAATGGTATCTTGGTGTGAATTTTATTTTTAATTACATGTGTTTTATAAAAATATATGATTTGTTTTCTTAATAAAACACACATGTTTTCAGTATTATAATAAAAATGAGGCTTCAAAAGAGGGTTAAATTTTTGTGTGGAAAGATGGATTTCAAGTTTTGATGGAATTTTTGGATCCAAATATGAATGGAGGAATCCAATGAATTATGTTGTTGAAATTTTTGATGAATATATTTCATTTTGTAATTGTGTTGGCATGGAATGTTGTTTCGTACAAAAATGTTCAATTCTGTATGTTGTATGTATAAAAGTGAAGGCCTAGTTGGAACCTTGTTTTGAGTTTATCATTTATGGTTCCCTTTTTGGTACCCATTTCTTTTTATGATGCTTTTCCTATAAATTTGAAAGATGTATGGTTATATGATGCATGTATTTCTTGATTTTTTGGGGGTGACATTTATGGTAGTGAAAGAGGTGGAAAGGATTTGATAATATTGTTAGCTATAGTTGCTTTTTATTATCTTGTGACGATGTTATTGTACATGGTCTATAGAAATTATTATTCCATGAGGAGAAAAAACTTTCTAAGTGGGTATTTATGTTACATTTCTAGGATAGTAAAGGTTGTGTATTGGATAAACCCACCTTATTTTTATGTAAAAACATTATTTTTGAATTTTCACTAAGGAGACTACATATATTTATTCAGTGGATAGATGTATGATTGTATCCTACTAACAACTAGTTCCATGTTTTCATGTCTTGTGTGGTCATGTTATTCATCATGATTTCACTTAATGATATTTATCAAGTTATGTATCATTCACTTATAGATTTTTATTTTTATTTTTTATTTCATGGATGGTAAAACTACTTGAGTTCACCCTTTTTTGGATAACCCTTATTTAGTGTTATTCAATCCTTATATTTATTATGTTTCATCATGATTATTTACCCTTAGTTCCTTGTTTACCTTGAGGTGGGGTTGTGTGTCTAATATTTTAAATAAACAATGGAAAATTTTGATTTCATAGAGACATTATTATAAGCATGATTATGAAATGTTTTAGACCATTGGTGGTATTAAATTTTAAATAGTTATATTTAAGGAAATTTTTCCATTGGAGAATTGTTTGTTTTCAAATAACACAAATATCAAGAAATGATTTTACAATATGGGGATAATTTATGATGTGCATATATTATAATTTTTTTCCTCATTAATTTAAATTGAAAATGAAAAAATACTTTTCCACACTTTGTCTTTAAATATGTTTCTATATTAAAATGAATTAATGTGACTCATTGTGGTATCCTACTAGATTTGGCTCACACCCAATATAATCTTGTTGGTAGGAATGAATTCATCGTGTATTGTGAATGTATTTTCATCAGTTGTATTTTTTGTTCGTGAAGTGCCCAGATCAGTGTGAATCACTGAGAGGGGGAGGGGGTGAATCAGTGATCCCTTAAAACTTTTTACTAATTGATTCCTTATCAATTAAACCTCTATGGCAGGTTAAAGCCTCGATCCAATCTTCTTGTATCTCTCACCTTTCCACGAATGATGCAGTAAATGTAAAGGCACTGGACACAAGGATTTACAAGGTTCGGCACCAAAGGCCTACGTCCTTGCCATGTTGGTTATACACCCCAACATAGTTTCTCCATTATAACTTGTTATAATTACAATGGTCGATACAACATCCCACTGTATCTCTCCTGAGTCCCACAGGAGGGTCTTTATACTGCGTCCCACAGTGTTACCAGAGTCCCATTGGCCTGCTCCAGAATCCCACTGAAGACTTATTCTCCCTGAGTCCCACAGGGTCTTCTCCTGGCTCCTCGAGTCACACGAGTAGCTCTTCTTCTCTTTAAGCTTCTTCAAGTATCTTCAGCAGTCTGGGATAAAGACTGCTGGCCTTGCTCTGTACCTCTGATCACTTGAGTTGATCAGGTCTTCTCGTCTTTCTCAGGATTTATCTCCTTCTTCTCAAGATGACCTGGCTTCTCTCCAACTACTGAATACTCAGACAACTGATATCTTTAACTTCTGTCTGGTCCAGTCTCACTTCAAAACAACTTCATGCACTGAATGCATGGCAACTCTGAATCCTCATGCACTGACTGCATGGCCTTCTCAAATTCTTCAAGAACTCTTGGTCTTGGTCTTCTCAAATGCACACAACCAGATTTGTCTTTGTTCACGCGTGCATGTGCATGCATGCATGCATGCACTCTACTTTCTTTCTTTTGGTGCAATAAACCCTCAGAGGGTGTAGTCAACTATAGCACACACCTCCTCACTTGAATTTCACACTTTTGTTCAATGTGTTTACACACTTAAATGTGTGTTATACTTTGTTTGAGTATTCTTCTTCTTCTAAGTGTGTCTATTCCACTTAGAGAACACACATAGGTTCGGCCTCTTTGCTCTTTGCACACACTTCTTTCACTTTTGCACACACTCGAGACTTGGCCTATTCTTCTTCTTGTTTTGCACACATACAAAAGGTGTTCTTTTATTTGTTCTTTAATGTGTGCACCCACAAGGCTACGACCCTTCACTTCTTTGCACAACCAAGGCTATGGCTTATTCAATTCTTACACACACACAAAGTGTGGTCTTCCACTTCACTTGGCACACACCACTTGGTGTTGTTCTTTGTGAACATACATGGCCTCGGGTCTTCCTCCTCTTGCTCACACCCGAATACCAACACCTCCACCTCCGCGTAGGGTCACAAGCAAGGATCTTCTCCACTGCCTCACCGCGCAAGGTGTGCTTGAGCCGCGGGTCGCGCAAGTCACAAGGCACAAGGGTGCGCAAGTGCCGCGCGAGTGCCCCTGCCGCAGGGTGTGCAAGTGCAACACCCGCGTGCACTTCCTCCTGCCGCGGAAATAGGCAGACAGTGAGGGAATCAACCAAGATCGCGCAAGAATGCGGCCTCGGGTTCTTCCTGTCACGCAAGGGAAGAGTGCAGGGGACTCCTTCGGGCCTCAGGTGGCACGAGATCTTCAGCTGCGCAAGTACCTTGCGCGGAGCTTCTTTCGTCGTGAGGTAGCGAGTGCACTCACGGGTCTTCAAAAATTCAGCACATCAGCAAACATCTAAGAGGGCTCGGGATCTCTTTTTATAGGCAAAGGCATTCCTCGGATCATACGCGTACGATAAATCATTGATCTCCCGAAGATTTCGGATCTTCAAGATTCTTTGAAATCTTCTTTTCTTCTCTCTGTTTCCACGCGGGTTCATTTATTTTTCATTCCTCTACGTGCATGCGCATGCAAATGCATGCATACCTTTGTTTAAAAACAATCCACGCAAAGCACGAATACACCGAGGCCTCGGCAACGTTGTTTGCCTCGGCCGAACTCGAAATGCTCCATTCAACGTGTGCATGCATATTTTATTGCATGATTGTGTTCAGTACGTCGAGACGAACCCAATGGATCCTTCAGCTTGAACAACGGTGGCCGGGAACTCGAAAACCGTTGTCGGGAGGCGCTTGGTTTGAAGGTGGCTGCGGGAATGCGCGGGGAGGCCTCAGCCGAGCTCAGGGTTGAAGACGGTCTCGCAGCCGTTGGATCGGCGATTCAATTGATCTCGGACGGCCTGGATCAGATCATCTCGCCGCGGATCAGATGTGCGGCTTAGATCGTCCGCACGATCAATCGTGCGGCTAGGATTCGCTCCCGGTGAAATTTCCGCGTCCCACATCGAAACGCCGAGCGGTTTTTCCACGGTTTATCACCCAAGCGCTGCCTCTCAACGCTCAGTTGCACTTCCCCCTCCACGGTGCAGCCCCGCACCGTGTTCTCCCTGCGGGCGCGCTCTTGCGCCCACTATGCACCTTCGGGCGCGCCACTGGCGCCCACTATGCACACTCACGGGTGCGCTCCTGGCGCTCACGCTGCGCGAGCTTCATCACCGCGTGGCCTCGGGGCTTATACACGGCCCCGACCTCTCTCGGGCTGGCCCCATGGGATCCCCTTGGGCGTGGTGACCTGGTCCCACATGTGCCTTGGGTTGAACCCTTAAGGTTGGCCCTTGAGGTTGGCATATTTTTTCCTTAAGTAATAGCTAGGACTTTGTATAAAAACAATGTTAACCAAATGTAATATGCCAAGCCACAAATCTTCTTCTTCTCATCTCCTCTTCTTTATTTCTTCTTCATCATTAGAATTCCTCCAATTCTCTTCAACATTTATTCACCACTTAGGAATGGAATTCCTGAAGGTTCTTCTTCTTCAACCGAACTTCTGAATCACTTAAATTATTCAATGTGCTTCATTGATCTAATCAGAGATCAATTGGATCTTCTTCAAATTCACATGAACTAAGTGATAGTGCATGGACTTCATTAAACCACTTCATCCACTTAGAGATTGTGGATGGATCTTCTTCATCTCCTCATGCATTTTCAATACAATGCATGGTCTTCTAATATTGTTGTGACATTGTATCCAGTTGATACAAGTTCTTGGAACTTTAAGAACAGCTCAACAATCGTCTGATTTAATGATGATACTCCATCATCATCCATTCTTCAGTGCTGTAACTTAGTATCATCTTGATACAAGTATTGAAACATTATGATCAGTTCTACAATCGTCTGATATGACTAGAGAATGTTTCAACCATCATCTCCTATGTCAGTTAGTGAATCTCCTAAGTGACATGCATCTTAGTACCATGGCCATTCTCCACTCATCACCATCACCATCACAAACTTTGTCATTCACATATTGACATTCCTTGACATCCATTCATTCCAAGACAACTTCATGACTCATTGACAACAAATGCAACACAATGCACTTCAGTTCGATGCAATGTTTTATTTCCTTGGTAGTATATGGTTATTGGGATTGTGTTGGCGAATTGCTTTTCATGAAGGGATAGTGACCAGGCTTTCAGTTTATACCACTGATGGGGATGAGTTTGTTTTTTCATTTTTGGTATTAATTTTTGTCTCATTTAAATTCCATTGTAGTTATGAAACTTTGTTCACATGTGTATTTTATTTCTACTACAATTTATGGTTCTTGTTCATACAATTTTATGGTATTTCTTATTTATGTTATTCCTTGTTTAGTCTGTTTTAATATGTTATTTCTCTTATTCCTTATTTTTCAAAATAATATTTTTATTTGATGATTTTATTGTAAAAATTTTTGTAATGAATTTTTTAATTATGTTTTACATTTTTTATTGGAAGATAAACTTTTAACATTGTAATAGAACAAATAGAAGATGGATGTATCATAATGTTAGGATTTCAACCTTGTTTCAAAAGAATATGTAATTTTTTTAGATTTTTCATTTAACAATTTTTCATATGGAGGTTGTATATAGTCCCCAAGCAATAATTGTAATGTAAGACCATGGTTAATCTAGGAATAAGTTATATACCATATAATGAAAATGGATTTCAAAAAAACTATTATATTTGGTGTCACCATGGAGAGATGGGACAATATTATACTATTAATGAACGAAAAAAATTAGTGGTATAGCGAATTTGATCTTTGATCAGTTTCCATTTGTGAATCCTCAAGAGTGAGATAGTATGTTAGTGAAAGAATAAAAATATTTCAATACACAAGAGGAAAATACTGAAGATGATGATGTTGAGAGATTGAAAATTTTAATGGATGATTTTAAAACCCCACTATATCAAAAATGTACTAAAATGACCATGTTGGAATTTTTAATGTGGTTATATCATGGTACAACCATGTGTGGAATTTATAATACCTCCATTGATTATATTCTTACCTTGTTAAATACTAGATTCCTGATGGTGTAGATATTCACTCAAATCATTACAAGGATTGGAAGATAATTAAGCATCTGGTATTTGATACTAATAAAGTACATGTTTGTCCGAAAGTCTGTAGTATATTTTGGGAGATAAAAATGACCATAATGATTGTAAATAATTTGGTACATCTTGATGGGTGGAAAATTAAGATGGAACACCATATCATGTGCCACAAAAAGTCATGTGGATCTTTCCAATGATTCCCAGACATAAAAATCTATTCATTTATGCAGAAATATCAATAAATATATATTGGAATGATGTTGAGATAAATAAAGGCAATGAGACCTGGTTCATCATGTAGATAGATTAGCATGGTTGTTATTTTATGGAAAACATCATGATTTTGTAGCTGAGGAGAATAATGTCAAGCTAGGTCTATCCTATGATTGTTTTAATTTTTTTGGTTAGATGAAAAGTATTCATAGCATGTGGCTAGTATTTATTCATGTTTATGATCCTTCTCCAAGGATTTGTATGAAAAAATCATTCACTTTTTTTATTATACTAATATTTATACTTTATGATCAAATGAATAATATAGATGTCAAATTGCATCCTTTAATAATATAGTTCAAGCATCTTTGGGATATGGGTGTGTGATCATTTGATACTTCTTCAAAAAAAATCAGATGCATGATGCCCTTTTATAGACAATAAATGATTTCTCTTCTTATGTAATGATGTATCGTTGGATAATGAAGTGAATAAAATATCATGTCCTGTATGTATGAATAATACAAGATTAAAAAGGATTAAATATCATCCTTGTTTTACCTTTATGGGGCATCAATAATTATTTCCCATGGATCATCAACAGAGGAATAATTATCAAAGGTTTCATAATACCATTGACATTGAACAACCACCTCAACATATGTCAAGTAGTTATGTTCTTAATGAATTTAATGATTTCAGTTTTTCACATGGGAAATTTTAGATGAAATCTAAAAAGTGCAAGCATTTTGACACTGAATCCACTTATAATTGGAAGAAGATATGTTTATTTTTTGAGTTTTTTATTGGTCTAATAATCTTTTACATCATTTTTTAGACATAATTGACATTGAGAAAAGTGTATGAGAAATGTTTCATAAAATTATTCTAAATATCAAGGCAAAGACCATATATTACATTCAATATCGTCTAGACTTGTTGGATTAAGGTATTTGACCAGAATTGCATTGTTTGTATATCAGTGAGAACAAATGGAAAGTTACTTGAGATTATATTGTGATGAAACCGTTAAAGAAATATCATTTTGTAGAATTATTGAAGAATATCAATGTTCTTGAAGGATATTCCAGAAACATATCTAAACAATTCAACAAAAGGGATTTGAAACTAAAATCTAGAAAAAATTTAGGATTATCACATCCTTATACATAAATTGATTCAAATATAAATTCATCATTTTCTATCCAATAATATAAGGGTTAAAGTGATTCTCTTGTGCCATTTTTTACAGAACATTGTGCTAAAATGTTATCCAAGGAATTTTTGATAAAAATTCAGTAGGAGGTGCCATAAATTTTGTGTGAGATGGGAAAACAAATTTTCTCCATCCGTTTCACATAAATGATGCATTTAAAAGTCCATCTTCAAACTAAAACACTTATTGGGGGACCAATATTTTTAGTGGGATATATCCTACCGAAAGAAATATGTTCACAATAAAATAATATGGAGGAAACAAGAATTATCCCCAAGGTTAGATTATGAAAGGTTTTCTGGATCAAGAATGTATGGATCTTTTTTTGATATATTTTTCTGATCTGAAAACCATACATAACCGACCAATGAGAAATGAAGATGAAATTTATGTGAAAATTGATCCCTCGTTTCCATCTCTTCCCCAAATATGTGGAATGTTTTGTTCTTTTAAATTATCTACATTGATCCTAGAAGAGCATGATATATAAAATCACATAGTTTTGTTTACCTACGGTTTGTTAGAAGACTATATCATGTAATTGATTTAGATATTTATATATTTTCTTATATTATGACATTTAACATATACCGTAGACATTTATTATCATTTTATGTATGGAACAAAATCAAATTATTAGTAGATTTCATTGATATTTTCCTTTGATGAGGAGAGAAGACTTGTATAGCCGAGAGTTTCCTACTTGGTTGAAATCAATGGTATGACCATTACATTAATTATATTAAAATATAGTTATCCCTTTAATGTTATTATTCCTAAATATTTCTAGTCTTGATTTTACCTATTCACTATATTTCTAAAGAATTATGAGCATTGGATTTTGGTAACAATTCTATGGTTTATAAATGAAAATATTTAATAGTAAATGGGTATAAATTTATTAGAACTTATCGAGTAGTGAAAATGAAAACACATCATGATGGTGTTATGTTAACTACTAAAACCAATTGTTATTCTAGTGCATAATATAGTAGGCCTTGATATGAAGATGTGTAGTTTTATGCACATGTTGAGAAAATATTATTATTGGGTTACTACTCTCAGGGTTGATTCACTATGATGAAATGTAAATAGTTTGATTCAATGATTTGACAAGGTACATTTATTGATGACTGTGGATTCATATTTATTAACATGGTTCGATTTCAGCATACCGATGAACCAAATTTTTTTTCATGAATGGAAAAAATGAGTTTTTTTTGAAAGATCATCTGAGACCTGATTACAGTGTCATTAATAACGTTATCCCCAACCATATTTTTCAGGATTCTAGTGATCAAATTGCCACCATTAATGCCCTCATTGGTGATAACCAAAATATTGCATATGGTGAATCATATTTTTCCAATGTGAGAGTTTATCTTGAACTTTAAGTAGTGGTGGATAATATATAGAAGCAACTGTATATGTTCATTGTTCATTCATTTTACCTTGATATGAGTTTATCATGATAGTATTATTATAATTAATTTAATTTAGTTTTAATTTGGAATGATATGTTTGTTTTAGTATTTCCTCATGTAATTTCATTTAATTAATTTTTTTTCAATTTAGAAAACTGGGTTTAAAATTAGTTTTTAAAAAATGTATAAGTTGGTTTTAAATTATTGTTACTAAAAGTTGCTACGAAATTTATTATTCCTTATTTGACTTCTAAGTTGTATGCATGATTTATTAAAACTATTTATAAAAATTTACATTTCATTCTTAAATAGATTATGACAAAAACTTCAGAAATTAAAAAGAAGCGGCTATTTGAACCTGATTAATGGGGGCACGAGCATGTGTTTCCTCTTTAGAATCCCTTAGTGAGTATAATAATTGTAATTATTTTCCTATTCATCACATAAAATTTCATGTTAATATTATTTATAAATTTTTTCAGGTCATTCATTTCCACTGGATTTAAATCATTATCCTAGTAGCATAGGTCCAACTGAGGATGCTCCTAAACCTAGATGGATCACCCTTCATACTCATTCCCACACTGACCCCCCACACTGACCCCCCTCAAAATACATATTTTATTACTAACATTCTGCTTCATTTCTACAGTGTTGTTCGCAAGTGTGATTATTCTGGGTGATCGAGAATATCAAAATTTTACTTTTATTGTTATCAAATTTTATATTAATTTTACCATTTTAATACATTAAATTCTTATAGAAATTGTTATTCTCTATATTTATAATTCAATTAAATATAATAAAATTATTTGGTTTTATCATGTGGTGTGTGTGAAATAAAAAATTTTATATTGCTAAATTGGTCACAATTATATATTCTATAGGGAAATTCCATAGATAAATTTCTCTATTAATGATATGTTATTATATCATGAATCTTTATCAAGAAATAAATAATATTTTCATTAATCATATAGTATTTTGAAAACATTCATATAAAGGGGTGATAACGAATGGGTTACATTGCTTTTCCGAGTTGGTATATTGTATATAAGTGTGAATGATGTTTCCACTTTTTGATGAATGGAATTAAATAAAGTAAAAATAAATAACTATTATAGAAAATTTATTATGTAATAAATATCATATATATTCGTTGAATCTCTCCATGTTATCATCCATGTAAAATGGGAGTGAAAACAAATCACATCGCTTGGTGGTGGTGGTGGTACACATATATGTACGGGCGGTATTATAATTTTCAATTAATGGGAAGGTAAGAAAATAGATATGATATTATAATTCCATAATAATATTATTTTATTAATATAATATATATATATATATAAATTAAAACCATTATAATAACCATTTATGAATTGTGGTGATGAAAAATTAAATATATTCCTTCACGAGGTAGTATTCTGCACAAATGCACAAATGACACTTTCTTTTCCCATTTGATAGAGATGGAGATTCATAAAGGTTTATCCCTTAACAAAATAAAATATAATTATATAAAATAAACTGATGATATTATATCATTAAATTTATCATATAATTTATAGGGTTTTAGGAATAAAAAAAATGAATACACTCAGTTAAGAGTTTCACCTCATCTTTAGGAAACCTCATTTAGGTTACAACTTAAACTATAATCCTTTTAATAATGGAATTTTAACCAAAGAATAAATCTATATCATTTATATGTATGTTGGGAAATTATTTGGGAAGTTATTTGATGGTCTATAAAGAACATTATATGTGGGTAAGAGAGGAGATGTTGTGCTCAATTATAAGGTAGGGAGATGATACATTTGGATTTTCATTCAATATATATAAATATGTTATTGTCTTATTCAATGAAAATCAATTAAAATGTATCATAACCTAATATTACATGATATAGAGTCAAAATATGATAATCAAATAGTATTTACATGGTTTTTGGTCATTTTAACCCTTATAATTTATGTTTTAACCATTTTTTTCTCATACCTTGGTGAATTATATTTTTACAATATATAAAATTTATAGTGATGAAATATTAAGTTAAAACTATTACATAATGTTAATTATGTGGATTCAAAATATTGGTCCCCTTTTAAGAAATTTAATTTTTATAATTGGAAGAAATTCATTTTAAAATAAATGCACCAAACACAACAAAATATTTTTTAGATAAATGTATTTTTATGAATAAAAATATGTTTAACTTCATTCATTTCCTAATGATTTAATTTTAAATATCTGTAAAAAAATACCTTTTATTATTTTATTTACTTATATTTATACCATCTAATCCAATTTCTAGATGATAAATTTCATATTAAAAAATAATCATTATATAGTATATTGAGGATTTTTTAAACTCGATGTTGTTTGTAAAGAAAACTATCAATGAAATTAATTTTATTTAAAGTGAAATATATCATAATATATCATGGTTTATGGTCCTTCTATCTTATTGTGGTATTATTCTTTCAATTGAAAAATAGAAACTCCCAAGAAAAATTATATAAACTTAAATTCAATAATTTTTTCTATTACGATGATGCTCGTATTTGTATATTAAATATAATAAATTTATTTAAAAATTATATTTATGTTTTCCAAATGATTATCTAGAGATTATTTTTCTCAAATAATTTCTATCTTTTATTTGAAACATAACACCTCCACACATAAATCAATGTTTTTTCTTTATTATTCTTTAGATCAATCATGTGTTTTATAAAATTTTATTGTTGAATAAATTTATTTTATTTAATTGATAATCCTAAATATTATTTTTATTTCATCTTAATGAAATATATTTTATAAGATCTATAATGTTTTCTTATAAAAAATACTTTACTATTTTTAATGATTTCTCCTTAAATTAACCATATCTTATCGATAAAAGATATCAAAAATGTCCACCAATAAAAACAATTTCTCTAAGAAAGAAATGTTTTGGTAATTTTTATCCAAGAATAAATGTTAGTACCTTGGATTTTTTTTGATGAATTCATTTCTTGTGTCCTAAATTAGTTTTAAATTATAATTTTATAGATCTATTTAATTATATACTCATTTCAATTTTATTTCATATTACAATTCTATTTATTATTTGTAATTAATTAAATAATAATAAAAATATCCAATTTTGATGAAATAAATCTAATGTCTTCAGTGGAAATAACAACATATCAATTTCCATTATTTGAAATTATATTAACCTATTTTTTTGAATTTATTTTTATATCATAATTTACAAATAACATTCTATGTTTTACTCTATCTACTGTTCTCACTCTTTTATTTTATAAATTACAACCCACTTTTATTTTTTTACACCAATATATAACTAATTGACTGTTTATTTTTTATAGTAATCATATAAACTATAAAAACGTGGGACTTTATACTATCTCACCTACCTGAATGTAAAAAATTTTTAGATTACTTCTAGAAAATGTTAACTATCTACTACAGTTATACCATTTTGGTATAAAAAATATCATTCCATGTTAATGTTGTGACAAAAATCATTAGTTTATTATAAATTTTTATTAGTTTTTCAAAATAACATGCATTTATTTCAAAATAATATTACAACAGTATAATCTTTAAAAGGATGATATTTTTTGTAATAATTTCCAAATAAATATTATTAAAAATTCAAATCTATTTGGTAATATGGTATACCTCTAATTATAAGTTATATAATCATATTTATATTAGTATAAGATAATATGAAATTTGGTTGTTTAAAAAACACACACATATTTATTCAGTTTCATATATATTATTTAATGAAATCTATTATCACTATTATAAGCACTTTGTGTTATTTTGGATTATAAGATCAATAAATTTTTAAATTTTTTTAAAAAAACATTAATGTTGATTACATATGCATACATTGAACTATTTAATTATTTAGTCTACTTCACTATGTTTTCATTTTATCTGATGATTTTATTTAACATTAATCAATATATTAACTATATATCATTTTCTCTCACATAGGCATAATACATAAATCCATTCAAATGTGTCAGTTTAAAATTTTTATCTATACAGAATTTTATGAATTATATTAAATATATAATATAAAAAATTTTCATACAACCCTCATTTTATTACAAGGGTATCATTTTCACTTTTCACATTAATATTTTATTTTACTATTTTATATTAATTGAAATGAATAATTTATTTTAATTATATTCTTTTAAATTTATAAAAATGATATTCTTTGAATTCATTCTATTCAGTACATATAATATCACAACTATTTTATTGTATTATGAAATGACTCCCAATTGAGTTTTATTAATTAATATCACTAAAAATCTTATCAAATAACATTATATTAAGTTCATAAACTACATTATTCTATAAAATTTTGTATTTATTTTAAATAATATTCATTATTAAAAAATTTCTATGTTAAAATATATCTATTTTTCATCTTTATAGTAATGGATATTATTTACTCATTGTATATTACTCAAATAGAACACTTTTCGTTACTTGAAAATTTACTATAATATTGGTATCTAATTTCTCATTGTCTATTCAATATATTGGTATATACTCAACATACCATACTGGTCAACCCGACCATAATTTATTAATTTTATGGTATTTCAATATGTTGAGGCAATCAACATTTACCAAATACATAATACATGGATAACAGTGATCCTCATCAAATTTTCAGGTATTTCTCTGATATGTTGTGGTTTTATGAAAGGGTTAAACTATATAATGGATAATAGTTTCATATTATTTTCTTATATTATTATACTGGTAAAAAAAAAACAAAAAAAAAACAAATTAGTACTCTAGAATATGTAAAATCTCTCATTTTTTATGATCATCCTATGGATTCAAAAACATTTCATAATTTTATCCACCTTTATAATAGAATTGTATCTATTACATCAATGGGGAAAGGATTTATATTTCTATAATCAAATAAATTTCTCCTTATTTTTAAAGGATTAATGGTCAAAATTATCACCACATTGGGAGTTTACTTCCACCTAATGGTCAACAACAAAAATCTGAATGAATATATGTTTTTGACACTCAAAATGAATAATGTAATAGAATTTAATCTTTTAGTTACTTTAAAAACAATTTAAACCCTATAAAATTGTATATGTATCTTGATTAACTTATTTATATTCCTTCATATTTTATACCAGATCATACCAAAATCCACTAAATCCCTATTTTAAACTAATTACTATATAAAATAGATTATGTATATTTTATGAATATCATAACTAAAATTTTAATTTTATAATAATAAGAGATTTTTTAAGTTCCTATATTTCACTATATTTTATACTATGGATAATTAGATTCAAGGGTTGGATTCATAATGATACAACATACCAAATTAATCAAAATATTATATTCTCAGGGTTAGTGATATTTAAGAACATAGTGAGGATAAAAATACTATCAAATAATAAAAATATAGTGAATTTCAATGTATATATGAACTTTATTGACTATATCTTCCCTTGAAATAACACATAATTTTTTTAATTGATGAAGTTTGACATTCTCATAATATCTATCAAATGTTATCTCAATTAACCATTTATTCTTAAATTTATCGAGTTAAAATGGGGGATTTCTTTTAATACCATCTATAATTTTGACATAATCATCTTGAAACATTCTTGCATTCAAGATGAATCTTACTATAGATTATATTTAGTTTATATATAATTTTTGATTCTTAATTTTTATCGTATATTCTGTTTAATAAAAAAAATTAAGATTTGATCCATATAATGGTTTCCAAGATGATTACAATAGAGGTGAGAGTGATGGATCTCTCCATAGTAAATGTATTATTTTTCTTTTATCTTTCACCTACGTTTTGATATAGATGATTCAAAATTAAGAAGAAGAAATGGAATTTTGTAATTTTGTTGGATATCTAGATATATTTACATGTAATCCATATTGTACCAAGATTAAAATATTTCTCAAAAATCATAATATCCATACAAAAAATTGTAAACAAGTTATTTTAATAGCTTTTACTATTAAATTTGACATTCTAATGAAATATTTAAATGATGGAACTTTCTTTGGAAGGTATCGAGAAATAATTAACACTAAACATTTATTTATTTATTAAAGATATATTTTTCATTTTATCATATTACAAATTAAATAGATATTCTTTATTTACATATTTATATAGTAATTTAAACAATTAAATTTGAAAAATGTGGTGGGATTGATGTTCATATACATGAATTTCTAGGTTATCAACATATTTTCTTAATCGAATTCAATGTTATTGAAATAATTTCAACTAAAATACCTGATAAAATTGTCCAAAGACGTCTTTATAAATCTAAAAAAACACAAAGATTCCGAGACCTTATGATCCCAATAATCCCTATTTATCTTTTTTAAAAGTATTCAATGTTTTTTCTCAAAAAAAATTATTTAAAATTAATTCAAGATGGGGATGGATATGTTTTTTAAAATAGAAAAGATAATAGTAAAAAATTATCAAGTAATTTTGATGAATTTTGAAACCATTATGTTATCCCTTAATATCCACATCTATTTCCTAAATATCTTCTACACCGCAACATTAGAATTTGTAATTATATCTGTTAAATAAAATATATATTTAAATACATCAATAATGACCATGACCCTATAAATTAATATCTTTATGAAAATAAAACTATAAAACTAGGTGATAAATAACATGATGGGATTAAAATGAATTATGATTTTCAATATATCTCAAAATTTGTGGCTTCATAAAGAATAACCAGTTACAATATCCATTAAATGGAACCTCTATTTGAGAGATTAATTTTCCATTTTACTAGTGAGAAATGTATAAAATACACAAATGGTTATAAAATTGAAGTTATTTTTTGAAAAATAATAATATCTGGAACAATTTTCACCTCATTGTTTGATGAAAATATAATTTAACCTTAAACAGTACATCTAAAATATACTGTATTTATAATAAAATATATCTTCCATTAACATGATTAGAAAATGTATCCTTGAAAGTGAGGATTTTCTATTAGTAGTGAATATCTCATTTGATTGCGATGATTGAATTTTTGTAAATGATTAATCTTCTTTTCAAAATGTTTTAGGTGATTGAGGAAGAACTCAATATCAATTAAGAGAGTACAGATTTTTTATGATAAATATTTGAGTTCCAATGGATTACTTGTATTATAGTTTTCATCAATTGAATAAACTAATGAATATCTATTCATATGTTGGAAATGAGAGTGAAGATGATATTTCCCTTGAAAATGGGAAGGGATTAAAGATTCTTAGTAGGAAATAAAAACACCTCTGGTGATTATTTAATAGACTTATAATAAATCAATGATAAGTGTGGATATATAAAAGAGATCATTTTCCACATTAGATTTATATATGTTTATGAAAATAAATATTGATAGGATTAAATATTTTTAATGTTGCATATAAATTCTAATTGTATTGTTTAGGAACCATCCATCTCTAGGTCGAAGATAGGTAAAAAAGGAAAGTGGGGGTGAAAATCACTTTTAAAAATTATAGGAAACCAATCCATGTGTAAAACAATCATTATAAAATATTGAGGAAATAAGAAAAATAATCAATGATTAAGATAAATAAAAAAATAAAATCATAATAATTATAAAAATAGTGATTCAAAATGATTATGTGATCTTAATATTGAAATGATTTGGTGATTTATCATTAAATATTAGATCAAACAATTTGAATAAAAAATAATGAAATAAATAATTGAAATTGAATAAAGTAAATTAGAAAAGATATTTGGTATGTATTTTCGATAATTACACAACAAGTAACCCTCTTTATATCACCTCGATCACTTTAGGAATTAATTTATTTTTCTTTTATCTTTAATGGTAGCCCAGAAACCAAAACTATACCTTTAATTTTATGTTATAGAAAGGAACCGCAAATACAATTTAAACTATATCTTTAAGTGGAAATATGGAAAACACAACAGTATTTGTCACTTTACTTATTAATGGAATGGAAATAAAACCAAATACCTTCACATTAATGGGAGTGACCACCAAATATAGAATAAAGGGGAGGAAGTGGGAGATTTCTTAGGAGAAATTCACTTATTCACTTTTCATCCATATAATTTAACAAAACAATTGGAGAGAATTTAAAATAGTTTGAGTGAATGAATTTTACAATTTTTCACACACTCTATAATGAATAAAAATAGTTAAAAATAGAGATAATTGAGATAAATTTTGGATTTAAGAGAATTGACATTAGAAAATGGATGAGAAGGTGAGTTTACAATGCCAAAAAATACCATATTTATAGTGTCTAAAACCATAGAAAAATTATATAATTCTTCATAGGATTTTATTTTGAATATTTCCATGTTCAATGTATTTTAAACACCATAAATATTTATCATGGATCTACTAGAGAGACACCACTGATTACCTGATAGCCTCCATATTATAGCTAGTGGGATGTTGGAAATACCTTCTTCCACCAAATGGTTGGTGCATCTCCATTGGATGGTCGGTGAAATCCTATATTCTTTATATCTACTTAACATCAACACCTACAATTAAATTCTCCTCTACTGACTCTTATGTGGGGACCCTATAGATGAGTAAGAACTTGTTCATTTCACTATATGGTTGATGTCTTGGCACCAGATATTCAGTGCTACATGTAACCTTTTACTTTATAAAGTTTCTTCTATACTTCCTTGCAAGTGATTCAATGGTTCTTCTAGAATTATTTTAAGTGTTAAAAACATATTTTAATATATTTTTATAGATCCTTCAAATTGATCTAATAATATTTCCTCAATCATACTGCACATCACCAAAATGAAAATATTAAACCCATCCAGAGTGTTTGTGATCATTAAAATTAAAAAATGGTAGGAAGGAAAAAACTACCTTTTTTATCATCAAAAATAATTAAATAATATTTTAATAATAAAATAATATAACAATATAAAGATAAATAATTTTCATGATACTGAGGTATTATTATGCTTCAAAAAACTATGAAATACCCCCAAATCTTTTTCATAGACTTGCTTAAATTTTATAAAACATAAATCTTCTACCCCCAAAAAATTATCTCCCCTTTTGAATGAAATTATAAAATCCCCCCCATTTAATATTATCAAGATGGATTTATAGAATGGGTTAGATAATAAAGAGATGAATTTTAAAAAATATATTTATCATCAATAATGATATTTTAAGAGAAACAATTTTTTATAGATAGTTTGAAAATTTTTAAAATATTTGAATAATATATTTTCAATATTAATAAATATAAAAAAAATTAAAATAGTTTTAAAATTTTAATTAAACAATGATTTTTTTTTGAAAATGGTAAATAAATATTTAAAAAATAAGTTAAAATTTATATTTGGATTTTTTTTGAAAAAAAATATCTCTTATAGAACTTTATAAATATTAGCATTATTATATCTACCCCAAATAATTAATTATAATATTTAGAGTGATCATGACAATTTAATAAAGATTAAAATAATGAAACAAAAGACTTTTAAAATTATTTAATTTGAAAAATATTTTCATCATTAAATTTTAGTGAATTTTGTATCAATAAACTATAGAAAATTCACAGGTAGTGTCAAACCAGACATGTTATAAAGGCCTATTAATTAATCCTATGATGTTGAAAATGTTAAAAAATAAATCAAGAATTTTCTTATAAATCCCATGAAGAATTTTTTTATAACCACGTATAATTTATTTTATTCAAAGGTGAATGCTTTGTTTTCAATAACATACTCACATTACTTATCCAAATTTAAGAAAACTATTGATTTTTTTTAAATTTATAAATATTTTTTTTGAAAATATTTCTTAAAATTGGAAAACTTCTCTGCATTTACATATGATTAAGAGATTTGGATCTTTATAAAATCACAGCCAACTCAACTTTAATAAAGTCAAAGTGATCCAGAAAAAAAGGGTTTTTTGAAGATATCAGCAAGTTTAATGTTGATGAAAAAAATTCAAGAATGATATCACCATTTTGAAAGTGATCTCATAAAAAATGGGGTATCAAGTAAATTTTCTTATAGTGAGAGTATGGGATATAATTTTTATAAACACTTATAACACAGCTATTGTCACATTTTGTTGGGATACAGAGCGTGTTTTCCTAAAGTCTATAAGATTATGTTTCTTCAATATAACTTGGGAGTTGCAAATCCCAAAATCTATGTATTAATATTCAAATTTAGAAAGAGAAAGTAAAATATTCTTCATAATACTCCAATAAACGATTTGTTTTTCTAGTTGAAGGAAACTTATACTATTAATTTTCCTCTCTAATTGGAATCCTCCAACATTGACATTAGAAAAACAATAAAGTTAAAAATAGGTTTCCTTAGGATAAAATAATCCAAGATATTTAGTTCCACTGAAATAATAGATTATTATTTTGAGTGATTTTAAATGTAGCTATTTTTATTGGATTTAAAATTCACAAAAAGATATACATTGAAAATCATTTCATGATTGGTCACAATAATACAAATTTAATTTCCATTCATGCTTCAATAAAGATTTTTATTGACTGATTTACTAGCTTCATCTACTGTTTTCTTAAAATTTGTTATCATGGGAATTCTAATTTCATTACAATTGTCTATCCCATAATTAATTATAATTTCATTATTATATTTACTTTAGTTTAAAAGGGTTTTAATAGAATATTAGAAAATTTTAAATCCAAAGAAAAAATTATGGTTTCTTATAAAAAAATTTAAAAACTATTTATTCATAAAATTATAAAATTCATTAAAATTATTTTATTTAGTTAGTGAATAAATAACATTGTCAACAAAAATTTTAATTACTAATAAATAATTTTAAAATATTTTAAGAAATATGTTGGAATTATCTTTCTTAATTTTTAAATCATTTGGAAAATGATTTTCATTTAAACACTAATACCATGACCGAAGGGGATATTTTGAATGATATAGAGATTTTTTTGACAAAAAATTATAAATCAGAAATTTGGTATTTTCAAATCCAGGTTGTTTTTCCACAAAAACATTTTCCAAAATAAAACTATTTAGAAAATAACTTTTGACAACAATTTAAAAAAACTTAAAACTAAAATGATATGTGAATTCCAATAAGATTCTAACATATTTGATTCTATAAATAGGTTCAAAGGTTTCACCATAATCAATAAATTCTTCATGATTATATCATTTTTCAACAATTTGAGCCTTTTTATATATAATATTTCCTTGTTCACCTTGTTTTTTAAAATACACATGGTTACAATAATATGAGGATTGGCGAGACATTCCATGAGAGTCAAAATGTTGTCCCATTGAAATTAGTTCAACTCATACTCAATGAAAAGTATCTAATTAATAAAATTAATAGAGTATTCAACAGAATAAGTTTTATTATGCGAGAGAACAACTTGATGGTTAAAAAAATTAATACTGACTATCGAGTATGAGTTCTAGATTTTAATTCTTTAATAACATTATAGAGAGTATGATCTTTAGATTGAATTAATTCCTTTGGTAAAGTCGTAGATATGTATTCTAGATTATAATCAACCACATTAAAATATATATAGGTTTATCAAGGATTAAACTCTGTTGGTCAAAAAAATCATCACTTTATGAATTTCATTTAGGATTATGCTCATAAAAATTGATATTAATTTTATCCCTTAGGGTGTTCAAACTCTTATTTAAGACAGATAAGGATTTATTGGAGTTATAGTACCCATAAAAAAATCTTTCATTGTATTTAGGGTCAAAATTTCTGAGATTATTCTTGGTATTAATGACTAATATTTTAATAATAAAGAATTTATAGAATTCAGCTTTAATAATTTTTCCATTCAAAATTTCATAAGAGTTTTAACCAAATATGGGTCTTATATGGACACAGTTAAGGAGAAATATATGTTATTTACCACCTCATCTCCAAATAATTAATTAAGGGAAACCTTATTTAAGAGATTCCTATACATTTCATAGAGGGGCATATATTGTATTTTTAAAAAACCAATATTGATAAGGTGTTCTAGGAGTATAGAAGGAGTGATTATAACCTTGAGAAGCCCAAAAATCATCAAATTATTTATTATCAAATTCTCCACCATGGTCACCCTTATGAGAAAAGTGTTGGTAGAAATTTTCATTTAGTACTTTCCTTTAAAAGTAAATAAGTAGAAAAACAAGAATCATTATTGTTATTTAAGAAAAAAACACATGTAAATATATTACATTCATTGATAATTACACATATATAATTTTTACAATTGATAATAGAATATTTAGTTTGTATTAAAATTTTAAGTTGAACAAGTTCTAAGGATTTAGAAGAGGAAACCAATTTTTTAGATCAGAAAGAAGAATTTTTTTTTACATTCCAAGTCGGTAAGTTTCAAAAACTAAGTTATATTTATAATGAAAAATTTTAAAATATAATACTAGTCGGTTATGGTTGAGCTTTTAAATATATTGAATATTATGATGGATTGTGAATCAATTCCAAAATGTTGATTCATAGTCTTTTTCATTTAAACACTGAACAATATGAATTTATAGAGATTTAATATCTATATGGTTAACATTTTGAAAATTATATTCATTAAATAAAATATTACATTTATAATTAAAAACATAGACAAAAATATTTTTAAAATTATTTGTGAAGCCACTATCACATAATTTAATAATATGTAATAAATTATACTACAATTCTTTTTAAATTGAAACATATTCAATTAAAGAAGTGTTAGATTAACTAATCATCCCAATACATATAATTTTTCCATTTGAATCATCTCAAAATTTAACATGTACTCTACCAAATTCCTCAAGATGATTGAATTTGAAAGGATCACCACACATGTCCCTTGAGAACAAGTTATCCATATACCCAGTAGTTCTCATGTTTTTCACTTAATAAATGTTTCCTATAAATGATTTATGGGAGTATTGTTTTTGGTACTCATATAATAGATTCACCTAAGTCATTCAGTAGTTATTTTTAAATCTAAACGTTTTTGGAACAAGCCTATATATTAGAAAAATTAGAAGATAGATTAATCATTTTTCTCTACAATGTGTATCATTTTTATAGTTGAATTCATAAAAAATATGACCATGTTTTTACAATAATTAAAAAACTTATTTTGAGAAATTCCTTTTAGTAAAGTAGTATTTTTTTAGGAGTTTGAAAATATATATTATTTAAAAAGACAATATCAATATTATTAACAATAAAAAATTTATATACAAAAATTTTACTTTAGTTTCTTATCATTTAGTAAATCTAGAACGAAAATTTTGGATATATTCAATTTTAAATTCTAAATTTTCAACATTTTTATGCTATTTTAATTTTAAGACCAAATAATTATTTATTTTAAAATAATATCTTTTTAAAAAACCACATGATTGAAAATCATTTTAAGATCGTTTATTTTTCATATATGTTTAGAAAAACTATATTGAATATTATCTCGAGTATAAAAAGATCATCAGAGCTGAAAGAGTTGGTATAAGAAGTAGAAGAGTAAGAACTATAACATGAATTATTTATTTTATCACATACCACTACATTTACTATTATTAAATTTATAATTTCATTTAATGATTTATATGTTAAAATTGAATCATAGATCACACACTAATTTTATAACTTTGTAGGTTTCTTTCCTACCTTATTATTTTAGGAATTTTTGTTTAAGGGACAACTCAACAATATGTAGCCATTATTTTTTAAAAATAGTTATGTAAATTCCATTTTCTTATTTTATTTTTGATGTGTTGGGTATTTTTTTATTTTCATATAATTTTATACCCTTTTGGAAATTTGAGCATTTTCATATACACTTTTTGAGGATTTTTTTATATCTTCAAAATAGAAAGTATTTTTAGTTTTTTATCACCTTAGCTTCATTTTAACTTTCATAGTAATCTCATTTGTCATGAAAAAATTAATGACTTCATAAACCTTCATGTTGTTAACATATTCATATTCTTGTATTGTAGTGAAATTAGTTGAAAAATGTATTGGTAAAAACCAATTGGTTTTTTTGATAAATGTTTATATAGAAATATAATCACTTATATCCTTTCATACATTAAAAATATCAGTAAATCATGTAAAAAATTAAGTGATAGATTCACTAGAATTCATAGAGAAAAATTCAAAGTCTTCTATAAACATGTATAAACATGTTTCTTTGACTAGTTCAGTTCCTTCACATGTTACATCTAAAATATTCTGAATTCTTTGAGCTATTTTTCATATAGAAATTCAATTAACGACATTTTGATCCAATCCATGATTCATATAATTTATATACTTACTTTATAATTCAAAAGAAGAAATATCATTAGGGGTTTATTTATCATTTTATCATTTTAGGGTTATATCCATGTATAAAAACCTTATAAATAGGATATAAAATTAATCTGTGAAAATTATACGTGTGATTAATGTAATACTGATTATTAATTTAATCAAAAAATAGATCATAACCCAAGGATTTCCTTCTGGACACCAATGTGTTTTTGAAAAATCTATTTTAAAAAATATTATTTATTTGAAAACCTAATTAATGATTTTCAGTTAAAAAAGCATCTGAATAATTTTGAAAAAACGTATTTACGAAATTCAATGCTCCTTTTATGAAAAATATAGATCTATGATGGGTAAAAAAATAAAGTGGGTAATGAAATACCCTTTTAAATTATTAAATAAAAACAATCAATGACTAAAAATTTATTTATAAAATATTGAAAAAATAAACAGAAAAATAAATTATGAAAGCACAATAAAAAGTAGAAGAAAAAAAAACAAGAGTTATTTAAAATGAATAAGGTGTTTCAATAAGAAAAAAATATTAAGATATTAAGCGTAAATTGATGTATAAGAAAGATTTTAATAAAATAACAAAAGGAAATGATAAATGATTTAAATTTATATAATTAAATTATAAAATATATTTTTAAAGAAGTTCAGTAATAGATCTAAAATATCCCCTATGTCTACCACATAAAACACTTATTACTTAATGAATTAGACCCTTGATATTTTTCGAAGATAAAAAATTTACCACTTTTTTTTCAGGTTATAACAAGAAACCAAAAATATAGTAGACACTAGATCTTTAATGGGAAAGATATAAATATATAGAATAATAGTCTCTTTTATTATTAAGGTAATGCCAGGAAAAAACATTTCACTTACATTAATGGTAGTGATCACCAAATATAGAAGAAAGAGGAGTAAGAGAGAGATTTATTAGGTGTAATCACATTTTAGATAAGTTATTATTCTCCCAAATAATATAGAAAATCACTAGGAGAGAATGATAAAATAATGATAGTGAAAGAATATTATAATTTGGGAAACACGCTAGAAAGAAGAATATTATTTATAAAAATATATAATTGAGATAAATTGACAATCATATTCAATTTTCATTGGTAAATGGATGACCAAGTGAACTTCTAAGGAAACTAAAGACTATATTTATAGGATCTAAAACCATTGATAAAATTCATGGAATTATTTTAGTGAAATAATTGTTAAGGTTTCCAAGTTCAATATATTTTTACCACCATAAATGTTGGTCTCGAAGATACTAGTTTTGTAACGCCCCGACCCTAGTTACCCAGAGTCGGTGCATTATTACATAACATTGGCATGATCACAAGAAAGATCAAGTCTCGAATGACCGATTAGTTTAGTAGCCTTGAAATAACTAGATACATTCATAAAGTTTACATTACATAATAAAATGAAAAACTACAACAAAATAGTCTCTATAGTCCACACTCTTATCCCCTCATACTATCCCTGCAGGTCATTAATAAAATACTTCTTCACATCCTGGAAAAAATTAAACATATAAAGGGGTGAGCTCAAATGCCCAGTAAGGATAACAATATACCAGAAACTTTCATAAATAAGCATAAACATTTAAGGAAATGTATAACTAAAACAAAAGACTTTTAAAACATGAACTTCTGCATAATATGAAAGAAATAAAATTAAATAATGCCATATACTTATTCACATGGATATTCTACTAGTCAAATAATCAAATGCAATATCAATAACCACTTTCATAATGATGGAATGCATAATGCCAGACAATCATAACCAGATAGCCAAGGCGTCGTGCCGAGACCAAATATAAGATTTTGTCAAGGCCTTGTGCCAAGGCACTAGTTTGTCTCATGAGACCTACCAATGCTTCAAGGAGTTATAGCGGGCTCCACCTATCACTTATTAAGTCCAAAGCATTCCTCATATGAACAATTTTAAACACAACATAAACATTCGTATTAAAATTAGCATACAAAATGACAGTACTTTATTAATAAACCATGAATGGTATAAAAATAACACATCCACAGTCAAACAAATCACAAAAACATCAATACAATATGGAAGTTTTGTATCATAATAAATAAACTCCAAATAAACTAAAAATCCATCAAAGGATGTTGACATATATGAAATCAAAACTCTTTTTAGAGAAATATCTCTTTCTATTTTGAAATAATTTAAGAGTCACATAATTATAAAATAAAACATTTAGTTTGAAAATTTTCTTATAAGACTGTAATGGAAGCTTTGAATATTTTATAACGGTGTAAAATAGCCACACCCTCCGTATAAGTTAAAAAAATTCTTATCTTAATTCTGTCGAAAAGGATGAAAAACACCTTGTTTGGAAAACGACGAAAAGATTCCTTTATAAACCTCATATAAAAAGTAAAACAATGGTATAAATGACTTTAACCCATATTATTGTATGTAGTAAAAATGTTTTGAAATAAATTTTTAAGAAACATGGATGTGGATGACAAAAAAATCCCAGTAGATTATTACGTATAAACAACCTCGGATAATGAAGAGATTGAAAAATAAACCCTTACCTTGTACTTTTCCTTGGATGGGGGTAGGTTAACCTATTGTATAATTGTGAAATAATTGTTATTAAATTTTACAAGAATCATATACATTTATAGGATACCATATATGATCTTTTAACATTACTTTGTTAATAATATCTTAGTATTATCGTCGTTTCGGGTGTTAACTTACTCGTTTTATTTCATATGTTTTATTATGTAAGTAGTGTTTGTCATGGATAGTTTGTATATTATTCATATCCATAATGATATAAAGTCTTTGAACATTATTTTTAAACCATCAAATGATAATTATACTTGAATGGATACGATGGAGAATGAATCTCATCGCGTTCGTCGAGACGGTAGTCCGTACGTACACACGAGCGACAATATCATTTTTTTGATATTAAAATAATATATAATTGGATGGTATATCATATATAAAAAATCATTATTATGTTATATTAATTATTTACATGAATTAAACATCATTGTTATACCCATCCAAATAATAACTTATTGAATAACAATTACACCACGACATGGAGATGGTAAGCCGTACGTACGCACGTATGGTGACATGTCATTCAATGGATGGATAGAATACTGAATATGGTTGTACCATATTTATAATAACATAAACGTATATATAATATACTAGAGTTATTATTTTACAATGGTAATAACAAAGAAAGATGAAGTTGAAGAAGAAAGGAACTTGAAAGAGGGTGGCGAAAACATTACATCATTTTCAGGTTCTTCCTTTTGATTTGATCAAAAGGGCTCCATAGGATGGAAATCTGATCAATATAAGGCCTCTAGGTTTAATTAAGGGAATTTGAGAGATTATTTGGGCAGGGGATGGCCTATCCAAAAGTCTTTGAATGTGTGAATTAGTGATAAGAGAGAGTGCCCTTTTATAAGAGTGGTGAGAGGCCCCTTTGGAAAAGCTAGAAATATTATTTTATAATAACATCATATTCGTTTTCTAATGGCTCCAAATTAGATTATTTAAAGTATAAGGTAGGGAGGGGTCAAAAGAAACTCAAACAATAGAATTTATACAGGTTTGGGTCATTATATTAACCTTATAATTTAGTTTTACCTCTTAGTTAATTAGTTTGACACTTACCATGTCACTTTGTATTTTTATATTATATAGTTAATAAACATACTATATACCTCCAATCGACCCCCATGTGGTCCATTAATGATACAAATATCATGATATAAGTCTCTTGGACGAACCTTAGATTTTTAAGAATTTAATATAAATTAATAATATAATATTTGTTTTAAAAACACTTTTATGTCAATTTTGACACTATTGGCTATTTGTTTTTGATAAATTCACAACATCATTATTAATTCGAAAACAATCTATATAATCAATCATAATATGTCATATTCACCATGAAAATTAGTGTAATTCATAAAAAGTCACAAATTACATTTATTTTGATATTTAAAATATCAATTATTTTAATATTACATTAATTAGGTAATTTCTGCATCACCATTGCGTAATAAATAAATTAAGTTATTTAATGTCTAAAAATTATAAATAAAATACCATTATGTAGGAAATCTATTTATATTTCTAATTAATATTTACAATCAAATATATCGTATGTATAACCCTATATTAAAAATGTTTTAGTAAATAAACATGGATTTTAACTCTTTTAACTCTTCTTTGAATTAAATAATAATAAATTTCCTAGTCTAATCCAACTGGACCTAAATGATAATATTTTATTCATAATGTTGTTTTTGGTCTAGATACACTTGTCCAATAGAATTAGGACATGTATTAGGGTAATATTAATATCATTAATACCCTCAATTACCCTATTTACTTTTAACCGTGGTAAATAAAAGTAAAAGTTACTATTCACCAAAAATTATTTTCCTCTCATTGAACCAAATTTTACTCCTTGATATTAACCGTGTATCTCGGATATTCTAAATTCACTCATAGAAGCGGTAAAATTAAGTTTTATGTGAATTTCCAAATTCTCCTAGGAGGTGGGTAAAAGATGGTGAAAAGTTAAATAAATTTTTTATATATTTATATTTTTCTAAACTAAATCCAATGAATTACATTAAACATATATAGGTATTATGTATCTATTTTTACCTTAATTAAATTTAAATAAAATAAATAATTATTTAAATAAAATGTGGTTTTGAACCATAACTCAGTGTGTTTTCACTATTCATATAAAATTAAATGTTTTCAGAAAAATACCAAAATTTCACCCTAGGCTAATTTTGATATTTTGAATCCAAAAATGAAGTCCATTTTGAATGTTAAAATTTATAAAATTTCAAAAAGTGGGTATTAATATTCATAATAGCTAGTTTGATTGGTTGTGGTGTGTGTGTTAGAACTCGAAGTTGCGTACAACACACGCTACTGTATTATTCTAAAGAAAGCGTACCATGGAAGCTTGGGGTGTTACATTCTCCCCTCCTTCAAATAATTTTTTCCTTGAAATTTCTAGAATACTGCCGCATGAAAAGACTCGAGTGGTTCTTCATCATAAGTTCCTCGGGTTCCCACGTTGCCTCATCCATCTAATGGTTTCTCCACAAGACTTTTACCAGACGAGTCGTCCGGTTTCTCAGTACATGTTCTCTCGTATCATGAATCTTGACGGGCTCTTCACATTAAGAAAGATCAGGTTCTAGTTCTAATTCCTCATAGGTGAGTACATGCGTTGGGTCAGGCATGTTTTCCTCAACAGTGATACGTGGAACACATCGTGAACTTTGGAGAGACTTGGCGAAATTTCCAAATGGTATGTTATATCCCCAATTCGTTATAGAATTCCGAAAGGTCCGATGTACCTAGGACTCAATTTACCCTTCTTACCGAAATGGTTAACTCCCTTCCATGGAGATACCTTCAAGAAAACATGATCTCCTACCTGAAATTCCAAATCATTCCTTCGGTTATCTACATAGCTCTCCTGCCTACTTTGAGATGCTTTGATGTGGATTTGGATTACCTTTACCTTTTCCATTGTTTCCTCCACCAGTTCTAGGCCTACAAGTTTTCATTCACCAATGTCATCCCAACAAGTTGGTGTGCGGTATCTCATTCCGTATAACGCTTCATATGGTTCCATCTGAATGCTCGAATGGAAGCTATTGTTATAGGGAAATTCTACCAATGGTAAATATTGATCCCACATACCCTAAAAGTCAAGCGTGCAGGATCACAACATGTCTTCTAAGGTTTGAATAGTCTGTTCTGATTGTCCATCTATTTGAGGGTTGTAGGAAGTGCTCAATTTAAGTTCAGTATCTAGGGATTTCTAAAGACTCTTCTAGAATCTTGAAGTAAAACGTGGATCACGATCAGAAACAATCGATGGGGGTACTCCATGAAGTCTCAACACTTCATTAATATATAGAATTTCTTGACTTTCTAGTGGTAGATCTTCTCTTATAGCAAGAAAATGAGCTGACTTGGTAAGACGATCAACAATAACCCATATTGCATCGTTCCTTCTAGGAGTCTTTGGTAGCCCCATGAAAAAGTCCATCGTAATATTGTCCCATTTCCACTCCGGTATGAGAAGTGGTTGCACGACTCCTCCTGGCTGTTTCCTTCTAGCTTTCACTTGTTGAAAAACCATACATCTTGACACAAAATCATAAATCTCCCTCTGCATGTTGTCCCACAAAAAATGTTCCTTCAAGTCTCTATACATTTTTGTGCTCCCAGGGTGTATAGAGAAATTATAAATATGAGTGTCGTCCAACAATTCCCTTTTTAGATCAGGTATATTGGGAACAAAAAGTCTTAATCTTATTTTTAAATTCTTCATCATCGGTCAAAGAACTCTTAATCCTTTCTATTAAATATGGTTTGGCAACCATTTTAAAAAGCACTGATGTTTCACCTTCCATGGTTATTCCCATGTCTATCTTCACTAGATCCATGAAAATAGGATCCCTTTCAATTATCATATTGTTCAAAACTCCATGATATTTTCTACTCAAATCATATGCCACCTTATTTTTCTTCCCCGGGTGGTAGTGTGTCATACTATAATAATTCTTGAGTAATTCAAGCCATCTCATTTGCCTCATGTTGAGTTCTATTTGTGAGAAAATGTACTTCAAACTCTTGTGATCAGTATAAATCTCACATTTTTCACCATAGAGGTAGTTCCTCCATATCCTCAAAGCAAAGATCACAGATACTGACTCGAGATCATGAGTAGGATAGTTGTTCTCATGAATTTTCAACTGTCATTATGCATAGGCAATAACCCTATCATTCTGTATAATGACACAACCTAGTGCTTTCTTCGATGCATCACTATAAATAACGAACCCATCATTCCCTGATGGTATAGTCAATATAGGATCATTGACTAATCTTCACTTCAGTTCTTCGAAACATTCTTTACACTCTTTTTTCCAAACAAATTTAACCCCCTTACGTGTGAGCTTTGTTAATGGATTAGCCAATCAGGAAAAATTCTGGACAAAACATCGATAATAACCTACTAAACAAATAAAACTGCGTACCTCAATTATACTCGTAGGTTCTGGTCATTCATGGATTGCCTTGGTCTTAGAAGGATCAACATATATTCCATATTTAGAGACAATATTTCCAAGAAAAGAAATCTCTTTATGCCAGAATTCACACTTTCTAAACTTCTCATATAATTCATGTCTTCTCAGAGTCTTCAAGATAATGCGCAAGTGATTTTCATGATCTTCGTAGCTTTTGGAGTATACCAAGATATTATCAATAAATACCACCACAAAATCATCGATATATTCCTTGAAAAATCTATTCATTAGATCTATGAATACATAGGGTGCATTAGTCATCCCAAAAGGCATTACCGTAAACTCATAATGCTCGTACCTTGTTTGAAATGCTGTCTTCGGAATGTATTCATTCTTCACACACAACTGATGGTATCCAGATTGAAGGTCAATATTTGAAAATTATTGAGATCCATGCAGTTGGTCAAATAAATAATCAATGTGAGGTAGGGGATACTTGTTCTTTATTGTTATAGCATTGATCTCCCTGTAGTCGATACATAACCTCATAGATCCATCTTTCTTTTTAACAAAAAGAATAGGGTATCCCCATGGAGAAACACTAGGGAGAATAAATCCCTTATTACTCAATTCCTCTAGTTGTTTCTTTAGTTCAACTAATTCCACAGTGGCCATTCTATAAGCGATATTCGATATAGGCTTTGATCCAGGAATTAAATCAATGGAAAACTAAACTTCTCATTCTGGAGGATGTCCAGGTAAATCTTTCGGAAACACATCTACATATTCCTTAAAAATAGGTACATCCTATATTTGAACATTCCTTTCCTCACCCACAGTCATTTAATTCTCTTCCTCCCCAATAATTGAATATAGTTAAGCTATTGGGGGTGGATCTAGATTAGAATTAGGTGGTGACAATTCTTCTCTAAATATAAGGTGTTCCTTATCATCATCATAAAAAATCATAACCTCCTTCTTATTACAATAAATCTTCACATCATGGTCTTAAAGAAAATCCATACTAAGGATTATATCACACTCAATCATAGGTATGCAGATAAGATCAGCAGATAAATAACATTTATGTGCTCTAAGGGGGACTGATTCACAAAACTTTTTTGCAATGATACTTCCCTTAGGAGTTTTAACTCACAAATCCCTTGATAAATCAAATTGGAAATATCTAATTTTCTTAGAAAACTGGGAATATATGAAACAATTTGATGATCCAGAATCAAATAATGCAATTGCTAAACTTGAGTAAAGAATTAAATTACCTGCCACCATGTCTTTCGGAGCTTCTACCTCAGCAGTAGTGATAGCATAATCTTGGCCTTGATCCCTTGGCCTTTTCTAAAGTAATTTCCCCTGTCTCTTAGGAAATTCAGTTTCATAATGTCCCATCTCCCTGCAATTGTATCATTGGACATCGGTAGCTTCCTTCTTCCCCTTGCAATCACGGGCTTGGTGGCCTTTTTCACCACACTTGTAATAGACTCACATTCCTTTTAAGAAAGTACCGGGGTGTTTATTCCCACATTTACTATAGTATGGATATTAAACTTTTCCCTTATTCCCCTTATTTCCATTCCCAAATTGATCATAAAATCTATTATGCTCTTGCTTTTCTTTAAAGTCATATGACTTAGAGAATTCCTTTTCTGTCTTGATTGCACATGAGACAATGTCTTTGTACAACGAGAAGGATTGTGAGACTAATTTTCGATGGAGAAATGTTTTTAACCCATCAAAGAAATGATTAATCTTACTTCTTGGGTTACGTATATAATCTCCAACATACCTTGAAAACCATGTAAAGTTAGAGTCATACTTTGTGACATTCTCATCCTCCTTTGTCTCAGACTCTGAATTTTCCTTTCCATATCTGCTCGATGGTCACAAGGAAATTATTATTCTAAAAATAGATCTTCGATCTCCATCCATTCCATATTTGATACTTCATCATATTCTTTCATGTTTTGAATCAATGAACACCATTGATCAGCATCTCTAGTGAGGCGATAAAATGCCATGACAACTTTTTCCCTTTCACTACTCCCCAAAGCATGAAATATTTTCTCTAGGGAACATATCCATTGCTCAGCTACTAATGGATTTATATTACCATTAAATGTTGGTGATTTCTTCCTCATGAAGTGATCAAACATTGATTCTCCATGTTGTGGATCATGGTGATCCATACGGGTATGGTTATTATTCATAACCTGAGTGAGTTGTCCCAGTATGGTGATTAGTTGATCAGCATCTGTTGCATCACCATCTCCAATATAATTGTCTTGAACAGGAGGGAAATCCCTACATGGAGTTCATGCATTGATACAGTTTCCATTTCTTCCAATAGGCTCCATTTCTAAACAATGGCATAAACTAGACCAGTTTATGAATCAAAATACATAATTCCATACTTATAAAACCCTTAACATAAATTGAAGTATTTATGGATATAATACATAATCATAAAAATGTTTTCTTGGAGGACATATATACTCATAAACCCTTCATAATGATTTGTTAAGAAAATGAGAGTTATCCTAAGCTTATCCCACCGGAGTGTCGTAACCAAGAGTGCAGCAAGGCCTGTTGTCATGCAACAGTTCCTGTTTGAGTCTAGCTCAAAGTGGTGTTTTCGGGTTTTACCCCTAGGTACATTTGTTCCAGAGCTACCTCTACCTTCTCGTATCCAGACAGGGATGTATTTCTCAGAAAACTCATAAAATCTCTACAATACCAAAATTATAGGAATTTCTTCTATACTAATCGTCAAAGTACATCTTAAATCCATGTTCTCTAATCAGAGTTTTTCAAAATATAACTTCCAAGGTTTGTACTAAACTTTTTATGATACCAAATGTAACACCCTGACCCTAGTTACCTAGAGTCAGTGCATTATTACATAACATTGGCATGATCAAAAGAAAGATCATGTCTCGAAAGACCGATTAGTTTAGTAGCCTTGGAATAACTTGATACATTCATAAAGTTTACACTACATCATAAAATGAAAAACTACAACAATATAGTCTCCATAGTTGAAAATCTTATCCCCTCATACTATCCCTGTAGGTCATTCATAAAATACTTCTTCCCATCCTGGGAAAAATTAAACATAGAAAGGGGTGAGCTCAAATTCCAAGTAAGGATAAATATATAGCCAAAACATTCATAAATAACCATAAACATTTAAGGCAATGTATAACTAAAACAAAAGAATTTTAAAACATGAACTTCAGTATAATATGGTAGAAATAAAATGAAATAATTCCATATAATTATTCACATGGATATTCTACTAGTCGACTAATCACATGCAATATCAATAACCACTTTCATAATGATGGAATGCATAATGCCAGACTATCATAACCACATACCCAAGGCCTCATGCCAAGACTAAAAATAAGATGTTGTCAAGGCCTTGTTCCAAGACACTAGTTTCTCTCATGAGACCTACCGATGCATCGAGGATCTATAGCGGCCTCCACCTGTCACTTATTAAGTCCAATGCATTCTTCATATGAACATGTTTAAACATAACATAAACATTCGTATTAAAAATAGAATACGAAATGTCAATACTTTCTTCATAAACCATTAATGGTATAAAAATAACACATACACAGTCAAACATATGACAAAACCATCAATACAATATAGATGTTTTGTATCATAATAAATCAACTCCAAATAGATTTAAAATCCATCAATGGATGTTGACATAGATGAAATCAAAACTCTTTTTAGAGAAATATCTCTTTCTATTTTGAAATCATTTAAGAGTCACATAATTATAAAATAAAACATTGAATTTGAAAATTTTCTTATAATATTGTAAGGGAAGATTTGAAGATTTTATAATGGCGGAAAATAGCCGCACTCTCCGTATAGGTTAAAAAAACATTCTTACCTTAATTTTGTCGAAAAGTTTAAAAAGCACCTTGTTTGGAAGACGACGGAAAGATTGATTTATAAAAATCATATAAAAAGTAAAACAAGGGTATAAATGACTTAAAACCCTATTCTTGTAAATAGTAAAAAAAATTGAATTTTTTTTAAGAAACATGGATGTGGATGATAAATAAATCCCAGTAGATTATTACGTATAAACAACCTCATATAATGAAGAGATTGCGAAATAAACCATTACCTTGTACTTTTCCTTGGTTGGGTGTAGGTTAACCTCTTGTATAATGGTTAAATAATTGTTATTAAATTATAAAAGAATCATATACATTAATATGATACAATATATGATATTTTAACATTGCTTTGTTAATAATGTCTTAGTATTATCATCGTTTCGGGTGTTAACTTACTCAATTTATTTTATTTGTTTTGTTACGTAATCCATGTTTGTCTTGGATAGGTTTTATATTATTCATATCCAGAATTATATCAAGTCCTTAAACATAATTCTTAAATCATCAGATGATAATTATACTTGAATGGATACGATGGAGAATGAATCTCATCGCGTTCGTGGACACTGTAGTCCGTACGTACGCACGAGCGACAATATCATTTTTTTGATATTAAAATAATATATAATTGGATGTTATATCATATATACAGAATCATTATTATGTTATATTTAGTATTTACATGAATTACACATCATTATTATACCCATCCAAATAATAATTTATTGAATAACAATTACACCACGACGTGGAGATGGTAAGTCTTACATATGCACGTATGGTGACATGTCATTCAAAGGAGGGATAGAATACGGAATATGGTTGTACCATATTTATAATAACATCACAGTATATATAATATAGTGGAGTTATTATTTTATAATGGGAATAACAAATAAATAAGAAGATGAAGAAGAAAGGAACTTGAAAGAGGGTGGTGAAAACATTACCTCTTCTTCAGGTTCTTCCTTTTGATTTGATCAAAAGGGCTCTGTAGGTTGGATTTCTGATCAAACTAAGGCCTCTAGGTTGAAGTGAGGGAAGTTGAGACAGTATTTTGGTAGGGTTTGGCCGATCTAAAAGGATTTGAATGTGTTAATTAGTTATAAGGTGGAGTTTCCTTTTATAAGTGGGGTGAGGGGCACCGTTGGAAAAGCTAGAAATATTATTTTATAATAAATTCATATTCGGTTACTAATGGCTCGAAAGTGGATTATTTAATGGTTAAGGTGGGTATGGGTTGAAAACCACTCAACAAATAGAATTTAGACAGGTTTGGGTCATTATATTAACCTTATCTTTTAGTTTTAACTCTTAGTTAATTAGTTTGACACTTACCATGTCACTTTGTATTTTTATATTATATAGTTAATAAACTTAATATATACCTCCAAGAGACCCCCAAGTGGCCAATTAATGATACACCGATCATGATATATGTCTCTTGGCCGAACCTCAGATTTTTCGTAATTGAATATAAATTAATAATATAATATTTGTTTTAAAAACTCTTTTATGTAAATTTTGACACCATTGGGTATTTTGATTTTGATAAATTCATAACAGCATTATTACTTCAAAAAACTTTATAAAATCAATCCTAATATGTCATATTAACCAATACAATTAGTGGAATTCATATAAAGTCTAAAATTTCATTTATTTCGATATTTATAATATCAATTATTGTAATATTTTATTAATTAGGTAATTACTGGATCACCATTGTGTCATAACTAAATTAAATTATATAATGTCTAAAAATTATAAATAAAATATAATTATATATTAATTATTTTTATATTTATAATGAATATTTACAATTGAATTTATCTTATATATAACCCTATATTAAAAATGTTTTACTAAATAAACTTTGATTTTAACTCTTTTAACTCTTCTTTGAATTAAATAATAAAAAATGTCCTTATCTAATCCAAATAGACCTAAATGATAACATTTAATTCCTAAGGTTGTTTTTGGTCTAGATACACTTGTCCAATAGAATTAGGACATGTGTTAGGGTAATATTAATATCATTTATACACTTAATTACCATATCTACTTTTAACCGTGGTAAATAAAAGTAAAAAGTAACTATTCACCAAAAATTATTTTCATCTCATTGAACAACATTTTACTCCTTGATATTAATCTTGTCTCTCGGATTTTTGAAATTCCACTCACAGAAGCGTTAAAATTATGTTTTATACGAATTTCCCAATTCTCATAGGAGGTGGGTAAAAGACAGTGAAAAGTTCAATAAAATTTTTATATATCTAAAATTATTCTAAACTAACTCCAATTAATTACATTGATCTTATATATGTATTAAGTATATATTTTTACCTTAATTAAATTTAAATAAAATAAATAATTACTTAAATAAAAATTTAGTTTTCAACCATAACTCAGTGTTTTTCACTATTCATCAAAAATGGAATGTTTTCAGAAAAATACCCAAATTTCACCCTAGGCTAATTTCGATATTCTGAATCCAAAAATTAAGTCCATTTTGAAAGGTAAAATTTATAAAATTTCAAAATTTGGTTATTACTATTCATAACGGCTAGTTTAATTGGTTGTGGTGTGTGTGTTAGAACTCGAAGTTGCATACAACACACGCTGCTGTATTATTCAAAGGAAAGCATACCATGGAAGCTTGAGGTGTTACAAGTTGGACTCCACTAGGTACCTAGAATCCCCCACTAAATATCTGGTGGGCTACTTGAAAATATTTTCACGATGTATTCTTCCTCTATCTTGTTGGTTAACCACCACCTATTGGTCAGTGTACTCCAAAGGACTTTATAATTTCATTCCATTAACACTATCTAGTGGGTTATCCTACACTAGGTGACCGGTAGGGTACTACTGGATGAGAAAGAACAGGTGCATGTCACGTGTTTTTCATTGGTACTACACCATCTAGTTAGTACTACCTATAGACATTCCCTTCATTAAGTTTATTCTCCGCTTCTTTTAATGAGACTACATGGTTATTATAGCCTTATTATAAGTATTTAAAACATAATTTAATAAGTATTCAAGGATATTTGAAGTGGTTCTAACAAGATATCATCATTCTAGATATAAATCACTTAAATTGAAATGTTAAACATATCTTGAGTGTTTTGGTCAATAAATCAAATTACAGTGATAAGAACAACACATATATTTATCTAGAATGAAGGATTGTATTTATATTGTTTATCATGCATAGGTGATGATTTAAGGATGATATTTTTAATGTAATTTTTTTAGGTAGTTAAATTTATTAAACTATATAAAATTATGTTCACATATATTCTATGTATTTAAAAATATTGTTGAATGGATTTTATAATAGTCATATATTTAAATTCATTTATGTTTTTTAAGCGTAATTTTAAGGGGTGTAGTTTACACCACAATTCCTAAAAAAATATAAGTTGATTTGGTGACATTATGGAATTTTAAAATTAGATAAATAATTTATAAAATTAATTGATTCATAAATTGATCAGGAAGATATGTAAAACCAACTCTAAGAGTCTTTTCCATACATAAGAGTAACTCCAAGATTTCACCCAAAACATAATACTAAGATTCTAAGTTGGTAATGAAATTTAAAAAGAGGTTAGATCACTATATAATACATATGATTCAAATTATACATTACATAAAGGTAACGTTGTTATTATATAAGATGAAACCTGATAATATATTGAAATTTGGAAATCATCAATACGTCAGAGTCAATATGAGGATATGTAATAGTAACCCTGATTGGAAATTTTAAATTCATAATTCTACAATACATAAGAGTCAATATGATGATATATAAGAGTAACTATGAGTATAAATGTAAATACAGAAAAATCCTCAATAAATAAAATTCAATATGATGGTACAAAAGAGTAACCAAGAGTAGATATTGGAATTCAATGAATTGAAACAAAATTCATTATATTTAATTGTTATTAGTTCAATATGGATGGTTCATTTCCCCAATGTGATAGGTTTATTCATATTTATAGAGTGATGTATAAAAGTTACATACTTAACCAATAAATATTTCTCTTGAAAGTTAATGTGTCTATTTGGAATTTAATTTTCTAGAAGGGGAATTCAGAAAAAGAATTAAATCAAATTATGTTGTGTTATTATTTATTGATAAAAATCTCATAATAATTGTGTTTTAATTATGATAAAATATGTAATCAAAGGATAAATGATTAATTGGTCAACTTCTATATTATTATGTAATTTTTAAAATGAAATATTAGAAATCCATTATTGTTGATCGTGGTTGGGGAAGTTATAGATACATTATTCAGAGTAGTAAAAAGTTAAAAGGATAAAAATTTATGTAATTTAAAATATTTTTTCTGAATAAAATTTTAGTTTAATATTTTCTATGAATATGTATAATTTGAGATGTATTTTAGAAGAATATTATGATTATAGAATCATAGAAGAGAAATGGTGTCAAACTGTATTGTTGGTGAATATATTGTTTATCGAGGAAGAATCGAAGAAGGATGAGGAGGAGATTTAGGATGAGGTGGAGGATCAAGAATGTTTAATAATAACAGACAGTTATTATCTATGTGGAAAAAAATAAATTAATAATAAATTGAAGAGGGTAATTATGTATGAGGTCATGTTTTATGATATCTCTATATTATAAGAAGAATAATGGAGTTTGTGAATATAACTTATCTGTAAGTATTGTGATTAATCATTCATTGAAAATTAATTTCCATGAATATTTTATGATTGAGATGATTTATAAAACCCACCCACATTTTTTTTGAATATTAATACACTTGAAAAAATAGGGTTGGTCTGTTAGAAACTATACCAAAAGAGAGATTGGTGGTCAAATAACTATTATATAGGAAGAAGATCTTATCATTGTGATGCAGAGACATCCAAATCCATGAGAAAGATTTTATTTTGTAGTATATTGGAATGAGAATTTGTAAACTAGAGGGATCCAATATAGAGAATCAGTTGAGAGTTTGTAAAACTATTATGAGACTGAAGTGGATTTTTGAGTGATACCTAATTATAGTAAATTTTATTAAATTTTTTGGATATAAGTGTGCCAAACATTACCCAAATATAACAAGTATGTATTCCACCACATTTGTGGAAAACCCTTTATAAATAACATGTGTTGGTCACATTTTTTTATAATAATTTTAATGTGGTTATTATGTGATGGGTAACTATATGATTATCCAATTATATCCAAACCAAAAAATCAGGTTATATTATTAAGAAAGAAATTTAATTTGAATTTTTTTGGTAAGAATGTCTCTCTTTTCCACCCCCCCCCACCACACATATAGTGATTTCATAGTCATACTAGGACACCTCATGTGTTAAAGGAGTTAATACAAGTTTCAACTAATTAAAAATTTTCTGCTTCCCAATCTATTTTATTACAAATATATAAAATATTGATATGATAAGATTCAAAGTTACCTTATATTGAAAATATAGTTTCCAACACTTTCAATACAAACATATAGGATTCATCCAAAACCTTACAGAACAGATAATATAAAGGGAAAAAGAAATCAAGGAAGTGTTTAAAAGATAAAATGGGTAAACTAATATCTGGAGGTTATCAAAGTGGTAGTTCATCTGTTATATCTATTATATTGTTTCCTTTGGAGGAATAAATCTTAGGATATTAATGTTATGAAGATAAAGAGTCTATTAAAATAGTTAAGGACCAATCCTTTGAAGTTAATAATTATTTAAATAATGTTATTAATGAATTTGTGATGTATGTATTTTATTTTAACTAGGAACTACATGATGATAACACGTATAAGGTATTATATAGAGGAGTTATGAAAAAAATCATTAGCATCATAGTTTCAAAAATAATACACTCTCATCGATGAATTAAAATCACAGGATAAATACTTAGTGAACACAAAATAGAAATCATCCAAGGATAAATATGTATTATAATATAACATTGATGAGAGAGATAAGGTGATTAGAGTCTAAAAGAAAAGGATCCATGAAATAGAAAAAACCAACATGGATAATATTTGAATAAAGTATTTCCAATTTGAAATTAATTCATAATAAATTATTTACCTAAATAATTATTTTTAAGAAGTTAAAAAAATTAATAAAGATCATATTGTGGTGATGAATAATGAATGTGAAGATATATTGAATATATTAAAATATGATATATATAATCTCAGTATAAAATTCACTGAACTCAAAGTAAAATTATAAATTTTTTAAAATTTTCAAGATGATATTTCAAAAAAATTATATCTTGAGATAATCTAACGATACGTTTCATGAAATATCAAAAAAAGGTTATCATGTTCCAAAAAATATCATTTTCACTAAATAGTTTTCTATATTTAGTTCCAACAATAATTAAAAATATAGAAAAATATGGGAGGTGAAAAATTTTCCCAAACCCACCACTACATCTTTGGTGGATGTGAAAAAAAACAAGAGAAGTTTCCCTCTAATGAAATCTAGAAATAATATTTATTTAGTTAAAAATATAAAGGATAAAAATATGTCCTAATAGAAACTAATGAAAAGAGGTCAAGATTAATGGGTAATGCATGGTGTTTTGGAAGGTTTTTACATCTTGACATTGAATCTTGGAATGATTATTAAATATTTAGATATTATAGAAGGCTTGGATTAAGGATGATAAAAGTTAATTTCATGAGGAATCTTGTAGTGTTAAAGAAAATCACATAGAAAAGGATAAATATGTTCATTTTAATATATTTAACTCCTTTGAAAATATCTATTATAATTGAGAAAAGAGTGTTAAATCTGAAAATGATTTCTGTTTTAGATATACCAACCATGATTCTTATATTTCTGAATAACTAATACTACATAACCTAAGCAAGAGAAAAAAATGAGAATAACATGGGTTGTAATAAATTAAATAAATCTTTTAAAAAAATATTCCCAAAAGGATGATAAAGAATAATGTTACACCAAGAAGAAAATTATTCTTCCACTATAGAAAAATACGTTCCAATGTACCATTAAAAACATTCCATATAAATCATTGTGTATAGAGTATAGATAAAGCATCATAATGTAAAATCAATTTATGAGAGAAATCATAATACGAGTTTAGTGTAATACATTCCTAATAAACAATCTGGAAGTTCCAAGAAATATTATTATTATTCTGTATAATGAATGATCATTTGTCCCACCCAATTGTAAAATGTAATAAAGTTGGAAAAATCATAATAAAATGAAACTGATATAGGAAAAAAATTAATTCCATTGAAAGAGGAACTTGAATATCATGGGATGATATTAAAGTCTGAAAACCCAAGAGGTTATGAGATGTTATGTGGAAGGTTATAATAAATTTGATATTGTTATAATAAATTCATGATATTTATACCTTTATAGAGTGATATATTGTGAATGAAATTTAAATCACAATTTATGTCATGTGGAAATATTTAACATGTAGAAAAGGATGCATCTTCTTTTCTAGATTTTGTGAAAAACGAAATTCCATATGGAAAGAAGACTATGAGGAACAAGAATAGTTTGATTTCTATGGGTGATATTGTCTAGAAAATAAAACAAGGATTATGAAAAAAGTTCTCCTAAAATATTACAGATGAGAGGAAGATATTCTATGGGTTCATAAGAAAATATCAAACCTATTTCTCTCATTTAGAAGGAAATGAAGTCCTGCCTTATTCCTATATTTGTGTGCATGTTTTTATGTATATGGAATTTAAGTTTATGCATCTTGGGATATAACATGATTAATTTTGTGATAATTAAAGAACATTAAGATTTTACCATTATGGAGTGAACTAAATAGTATCAAGATGCCACCCTAAATCATTTCAAGTGGAATAAAAAATAGTATGCTTGGAGTTTATTCTAAAAAATATTTTTCAAGCTGAATAATGATGTACTATATCCTCTAAGGGTGAGATAAGAATATGAGTGGCTTTAAAATTGTTTTTATTTAAAATTATTTTCGAACATGTGGATAAATATGAATATATGGTATCATAATAACGCTTTCCCAATCTTGTGTGGACATATCATTTTATTATTTTAAAGGGGAAATTTGTTGTGTTGGAAAGTGGGAGAGAAAATTTTTTAATTGCTTGTTTTTAATGTGTTTATTGAATATGATGATTGGTGTTTATTATTATTAAATATTATTTAAAACCCTTGATAAAGAGATTAATAATCTGGTATCACATACTGAACAATTTGTAGAAAACTGTGTTGTCTAGTTTATTCACTACTATTTTATACAATGAGATTTCTCAAATAGATCGTGATTTGATTAACTTATGGCTCATTTTTTAGAGAAATTTGATATCATACTTCCCTAATGTAGATCAGGTTAAACTATATGAATAATATATGAATTTATTATATAATTATTTTCAAGATAAGTATTCCCTTCCCTTGTTGTTGATAATTTGTATTTATTATCAATAAGGGGAGAGAAAAGGATAACTACCTAACACAAATTGACTATTATTTTTGTTATTTGATATGGTGTATTAATAAAAAATATAATGGGGGATATATAATATCCAAAAGAAGATTTTTTATTTCATTTTTTCAATGATAAAATGTAAGTCAATATATGTTGAGGGATGGAGGAAGAGACAAATATGAATGAATAAGTTGAAGATGTTTGATATTCTACTTAGAGTTCCTAAGGATAACATTTATTAAATCATAATTAAATTTGATATGATAAAGGATTTCCATTATTATCTTGGAAATGATGGAAAAGAATATCTTTTCCTTGAAATTTGGTATTGATTGATTCTACTTAGTATGAAGTTATAGACCCATAAGATTATTGTATAACTGATCTTGAAATAACTAAATGAGAAGTGATGATGAATGATTGAGAGAACTATCTACAAACAATATTATAGAGGTTGAGGGATTAGGTTATTAAATTTATCAAGGTTATATAATGTTGAAGATAAAATATATATAGATGTGTGGAAAACCATCCCTATGTTATCTATAATTAAGGTTGATGTTAATATTGTTTAACACACTTGTATACTGATCTAAGAAGATTTATTATAAATTAATAATTATCGAGGAAAAAGATATTCATTAAATCACTCAAAATTGTGTTCTAATAAACTAAAAGGATTTTGAAATAAATTTTAAGCGTTCTAGGAAAACATTAATAATTTATAAATTCATTTAAGTTTTTTAAGATGAATTGGAGTGTTGGTGGATCCTTGAGAATGTATAAAGAGATTATAAGATGTTTAAAAACATTTATAGAATTTGGAGATAGGATATTATATTTGGAAAATGTATTGATACATAAAATAATTCATGATGATAAGAAAGAGTCCCTCCAAGAGTCTACCTAATATATATGAGTAACTCTAAGAGAGTACCCAATAAACAAGAGTAACTTTATGAGTCAGATCTAAAATTTCAAAGGGTCAGATTCCCCTTATTATACATGAGGGTAACTTTTATTCAATACATAAATGTATCCTTATAGATATGTAAGAGTAAACCTATGTATATTGGAGAAATTTATTAGTCCTCAATACATAAGATTTAATATGATGAAAAGTACGTGTAACCATGGGTGCATAGTCAAAAATTAGTAGTCCTTAATACATTAGAGTCAATATATGGATATGAAAGGGTAATAAAAATAATTTAGTGTAAACTCATTAAATTCCATGATATGTAAGGCATAATATAATGATATGTAATATTAACCCTGATAAGACACTGTAAATTTGAAAATGTTAAATAAAATCCTTATATATATAAGGGCAATTTACAAAAATACATAAGGGTTATTTCCATAATACATATGGGTTTGTTCCCTAATGCATAAGGGTTATTCTTAGTTATGGAGTTATACATAATAGTTCCATTGTTATCCCAAATATGACATTTCAAGAAGTTAATGGGGGTTTTTAAAAGTTAAATTTATGGATTGATAATTTGGATGATTAATTAAATAAAACCATATTTAATTGTTCTTTATATACTAAACTATCATGATGATTGTGGTTGAGTTTTGATACACACCCAGAAAGAAGAGGAATTGATTATGTGGTTAACTGATGTATTATTTTGGAATTTTAGGGTTTCTTACAATTTTTTGTATTATGGAAAAATGTGTAAGACCACACATTTTTATGGGATTTTGAAAATTAGTAGAAATTTGAATATTTATCATTCAAATACTCATAGAAGTTTAAATGGTCATTTTTTCTAGAATATGACCTCATATAATTATTTGATCACTAGGGTGGTCTCAGAATAGTATGTTTTCCCTATGGGAGGAGTTTGGTGAAATTCTTAGTCATTTTGATTTCAATATAATATTTAATATTTAATTAATTAAATATTAAAATATTTTCATTCATTTTTTTGGTTATATCTTTTAAATAAATTTTTAGATTTAGATTATAGCTCTGCATTTCTATTTGAAAATATGTGATTTCATAGGTGATATATAACCACATATTAGGTGTCGCAGTCGAGCATGGTCCATGTTTACTTTCTTTTTTTATTTTTCTCATCATTTATTCTTTTCCTTTTCCTTTTTATTTTATCATCTCATTTACTTTATTATCATGTATTATACCCTTGGGGATTTTATAACTAAGAGAGATAGGTAGAGGAATAGAGGGAGAGAGAGAGATAGGAATAAGGAGGTATAGTCTTGGATCTCGAGTCACACCGAATCATCATGTGGAAGCTGCGGGATACATATTAGACCGAAAAATCAATAGATTCTACATGATGTTGGGTAATTTTGTGTTTTCATCTCTAATACTCATAGATTAATGGTTTCAGGTTTCTAAGTACCTATTTTTTGGGATCCCTTGGGGGTTGAATTGAGGTTATCTTGGGATAAATAGAGGTTTATGGCTGGTGTAATGGGTTGATATTCAATAAATATCAATCCCACATCATGTGGTTTCAAGAAGACACGCCATATATTATTCCAATTTGGGGAATATGGAGTGTTTTGGACTACACGTTGTGTGGTAAGAGTTAATTTTATGAAATAGGACATGTCCATGTTTCCATGTACATGGGTAAACACCCAATGCGAGGAGGACATGATCATGTAGTAGTACACAACTAGACCCTGGGATGTGCCTATTTTATGTAGTAGTAAATCTCATAACCCTAGGTGTACCCAGGGTATACAAAGGTATATGTCCAAGGTGGATATTTTTTAGTACACATCATGTACTCGTGTTACGTGATGTGTACTCCTTCTTTCTTACACATTGGATGGTTTTGGGTGATTTTTCACCCCATGTATGGAATTTGACATAAGTGGAGTATTTTCTAAGTATTTTTTCATATAGAATGTGAGGTGTAAAACTTTGGGTGTTTCAGTAAATCTATGAATAGATTCATAGTGAGAAATCATAGATGGATACGTTCTTTCTCATATAATTGAATCTAGTGGTTTCTTGAGAGAGAAATGGGATGAAACCCATATAATGGTCATGACAATTGTCACATTGCATGGAATAGGATATTAGATGTCCTTGTTTGGTATTATCATCATATTTTCCCTAGTTTTTTGAACTTGGTTATTTTTCAAAGAGGTAGGTAGATGGGTTGGTTGGGTTCACTTACCTTGAGTGACCCTAAACAAAGAAATGGTTCATGATCCATATTTCAAGTCCACCTTCGGTGAGGAATTCCCTTGAGGCGTATGAGACTGGATGATGACTCTAAGGATTCCATGGGATGTGATTTCCTTTGAGAGATGGGAATTATCCCAGGATACTAAGTTTTAATGATGATATTGGATGGTATTCCTCTCCTTTATTTTGATCTAGGGGACCCTAGTGGGTGACCTGGTGGATGAAAGACCCTAAGAGGGTGCTTTATGGGCTTGGGATGATATAATAGTGGGTTTTACCTTAGAATCCATATTAAACATGTAATATTTAAGGGATTTGGGAAGTGGCGATGGGTTTAGGAATTCATCCAACATCTTTTTTCTAATTATTCATTCACATATTAATTTATGGTACAGTAATAGATGTTGAGATGTGCTTCGTGGGATCCTTCTTGTGGGAATGATGTAATGATAGTGTGGTGTGGATTCTTAGAGTTTCCTCAAACTATCTATTTCATTGACCGTATATGATTTTATGTTGAGATAAGGGATTCCAATATATTCTTCTTAGGATCTATATTTGGATATTGTGTGACATTGATATGACAAAACTTGGATCTTTGATGTTGTCATGGATTCTATTTTGACATATGATATGTCTATTGATCCACCTAAATTAATACAAGGACACCAAGATTCTACTTCATGTCTATAAGGGACTCCATAGATTACATGAGCCCCTAGGATTCATAGCCTATATAGGATCCAACCTGCTATCTTGGGGGATTGATATAACTCTTATTGTTGTTGCTGTTGTGAGATGACTATGTTACCCCTTTGATCAAACCAATAAAGCCTCATGATTTTACATGTTCTTGATCGGGATTCCTGAGATGCATGGGATCTAATATTTTGGGAAGGTGACATGGATATTATTTTGATTCAGTGATTTCTTGAGAGTCTCAAGAATCATCCTTGATACATTAATTATACATGGATTTTGGACACATTCCCAGTATGGCTAGGATCTAGTTGTGGAGTAATTCATGATGAGTTGTTGGAAACTTGAGATTGAAGGTTAGTGATTCTAGGGTTACACCCTAGGATCTAGTTTTTATATGGTTTCCATGATATCATGATGTTCTCTAAGACACCCTGTTACTGGAATAAGAAGGTATAGTCAGTTTATTTCTCAAAACTAAGGATTAATTTTGTTTTTATATATTTTTTATCACATTTATTCTCTACCTAGATTTGGATATTACATGAGTATGTATATATTATAGCATGTTATTGGTTCATCATTATGGTTGTCCTATTGAGATTCATTTCTCACTTATTTAATGTAAACCTCAGTGTCCATTCTTCCCTGATTTCCACTTTTACGGTAAAAATGGGATGTATAGTGGTTATTTTAGAGGCCTATTATTGTATGAACAAGAGGTTACACTCGTGTGGAGTCTGATGATTGAGCTAGATCAGTTCAATGGTTTTGGGGACATGGTATGTAGTTACACTTATTTAAGGATCTAAATCCTGATATATTTATTTTTAGTTGTTTATTCTTATATTTGATTGACCATAATGGTTTAATAGTTATTTTGTGCGAGCCTAAAAATATAACTATGTATGTAAAATTACATTTATTATAGCTTGAATCATTTTATTTATTATTTTGTTATACTATGATGTGTGTGATATATAGATTATTTGTTTTTTACTTTTCACTCTGATATATGGATATAGTATCCTCATAGAACCACATTAGATCCCTAATGATATTTATAATCCTCCAGAATATGGGGAGGAATGCCTGAGGTCATGTGGAAAACTAGGCCCGAGACCCGGTCGAGTGGCCTATTGACCTGCATATTAGAAAGTGGAACCAAATATGTATTTACCTCTTATCTTACTATTTAAGATATGGGATCTCTGAGATATAGGAATTTTTTGGGCCTATTATGGGAAATGTTTAGGTGCATCATGACCACCTTCACTAGTAGGAAGCCTAGGTTACCCGGGGATTGATATTTCTAATCTTTGTTTTCAATATTACTCATATAAATGATTCCACCTTGAGAGAGTCACACGGATGTGTGTTGATTATATAATTACCATTTTTATTTAGCCATGAAAAATTATAAAGAGATCATTTTTGGATTTTACTATTATAATTTTGACGTTACAAACATATATATTCATTATTATTATGCATGTAAGATCTACTTAACATCTGTTATTACCTATTTTTACTTTAGATAAATTATTATAGGTTCGGCTATTTAATGTGTCAGTAACTTTTCATATTCCATTTTCATGTCTAAGTACTTGGAGGAATTATACTCATCTTGGAAAACATGTATATTATTTTATTTCATATATTGGGTTATAAAGAACAATATTAGTGCATTTGTGATGTTGAAGATAGAGTCTCTTGTTGCAAGGGACATGAAGTGACCCTTGTTGTTTAATTTAGGCATTTGATTCCTTGTTGGGATCCCCTCATGGGTTATTTTGATCTTAGTTAATTAACTTAATGTTCTATTAACAACCTATAAAGTGGTTTACCATATATCATGGAATATAATTCCACTTCACCAAGATAGTGGTTGTGTTTCCATTGATACAGATAATATTTTATGATGTCATTGTCTATAAAAAGAGTATACTATTAACTTGAGATCATGATTATTGAGGGAGTGGACTCTTAGGTGTATTCTTGGTGAGAATCAATTCCAAGGTAGAATGAAAGTGTTGGAATGACATCCTTTATGGGTATCAGGCCCTAGAGTGGGAATTCGGTATTCTGTTTCCATGGATAAAATTTGAAATGGGAAAAAGATGTTTCTTGTGATCTCTATATGGGTGTGATACTTGCCTTTTAGACTATGTGGGAGACCTAGGTACCTTGAGATGTTACCTAATTTTTAGTGAGTCTCTCGATTGTCTGATTGAGGGAATCCCCTGAGAGTATTTGGCTCAGTATTAATAGTTTCTTAGAGGTGTAAAGCGATAGGTATATTCCTTGAGTTGAGATCAAGGCATAGAGGTTACAATCTAGTAAAAAGAGTATGCATTCTTGGTGATATGGATTTTTGTTGATAAATCACATTCACTATTTTAGTATCAAGAATATATTCAAAGGGCAAGACGATTTGGGTGTCGAAACATACTTTTAATGAATATGTTGATATATGGTGAGAGTGTCGATAGATGATTTTGGTTTTAGAATGGAATTGGGTGTAATTTAAGCATGTGGCTAGATCATGGATCGATACTTTTGGAGTTGGGATGATGCTCGTGTAATGGGTGATCATGATCTAGACCATGTTATGAGTGGAGTGTTCAATTTTAAAGATGATTCCTATTGTTTCTATGGTCTAGTGAAATGGGACTAAAAAGTAACATGACCAGTCTTTAGGCATGTAGGACTAATTTAGATGATGTGTGACTCACAAGATCATGAGTAAAGTTTTTGAAATTAGGCAGTGCTATTGCATATTACCATTCAATTTCAGATGATACTTAAGCAGTGTATACATTGGTTACATGTAGTATTGTTAAAATTTTAATTGGTGATGTCTTTGTGTCGGGTGAGGGATAATGGGATCTCATAGTATGTGACTATCCTAGCTTAGGCAGAGAATCACACATATGTTATGGGTGAATTTTATGAGGTTTAATTCAAGAAGTTACATAAGTAAGACCTTATAGTGGTTAATTTTCCATATGAATTTAGAGGATGTGATCCTAATTTCATGTAGTCTATTGATTGTATTGGTGGTTATTCCTAGTGGGATGGAATGGGAGTTTGATGTTTTCACATTGAATCTCATGTGTGAGCAGTTCAACTATGTCGGATCATTACAATCTGTGATTGACATGGAATATGAAAAGTGATCATGAATTAAGTTTAGGGATGTAATGATAAGGGAGAAGTTATAGAGGGGGTACCAAATCAATCCTGATAAATGGACTTAATGAAGGTAGGGTTATGGATGTATTGGGAACCATTTCAAGTGGGTCGGTGGATCATTAAGGATGTGTTTTGATTAGCGATTATAATGGTGGGGAGCACCATGGATCAAAATCATACAATGTGGGTTGAGTTCTATGGTGGGGAACATCATCAACCTGTTAATAAATCATGGGTAAAGGTATGACATATCAAGGTATATGAGTGTTTTTAACTACTATCATGGTTGTTTTTTGATGGTGTATAGTGTTAGCTTTACCTTTTATAGCTTTTATTCCCCATCTTTAGAGTTCTACATATGAAACTAAATTGTCATTACAAGGTATAACAAAATCGGTTGATGTGGAATCAAAGATCAAGGTGGTTTACGATGTGTGGTTAGAATACCATTGAAGATTCTAGAGGGTGATAAGTTTTATTGTATATAGATTATAAAAATCCATGTTTTCTTGAAATTTTAAAATGAGCATAAATTTGAATTGTTGGATTTTGAATGCTCATGATGAGTAAAACGGCCATTTTACCCTAGTATATGATCTTGGATAATTTTTATAACCATTTTGTTTGTCCCAAAATATATTTTTATCCTAGTACATTAGTTGTGTGGAATTATGAGCCATTGTAATTTCAATAGAATATTTAATATCAAATTAATGAAATATAAATTAATTCATATTTGTTATTTAGTGATATTTTTTGAATATAGAGTAATATTTAGAGTTCAACTCTATGGTTGAGTCTATAATGTGGGGTTTTTCCATTGTGTGGAATATCATTATATTGGGATTCTGGGTTGAGTATGGGACCCATTTTGTTTCTCTTTTCCTTTTCATTTTTTTTCACTTTTTCATTTTATTTTATCCTCCCCACCCATTTCTTCTCATGTACACTCCCATTGGGGATTCTTTAGTTGAGATATAGAGGTAGGGATATAGAGAGATATCTATGGATAGAGAGGTGTAGTCATGGAGCATAGGTCAAGTCGAATCGTCATATGAAATCCACATAACACGTTTCTGACTAATGTATTAGCATATTTTGCCTATGATAGACAAGTTTTTGTGTTTCTTTTATAATACCCATATATGAATGGTTTCATGTTTTTAAATACATATATGTATTTTTGGGGACCCCATGGTGTTTGATTCAGGGTTATTTTAAGATAAAATGGGGTTTGGGGCTGATTTCAGAGGTTTCCATTTGGGAAATCCTAATCAAAAAATGTGTAGGTTTAAGGACAGGAATCATATGTTCTTCCTATTAAAGGAATATATAATTTTTTTAATATGAACTATGTTTTATATGAATACATAATTTATTAGCACTTGTCCATGTGTAAGAGTACTAGGGAAGACATGTCGTGTGAGGGGGACATGGTAATGTAGTAGTATACAACCAAAAATTAGGTGTTCCATGGTAATTTATTAGTACACCGCCTGACCCTTGGTGTATCCATATCATATATAATTATATGGGTAAAATGGATATTTTATAATACACATCAAATACATGGGATACATGTCTTATACACATCCATTGTTACCCATTTTATGGATTTGGGTGATTTTGAAACCCTATATATAGATTTAGATATAATTGGTGCCCATCCTGAGATTTGTTTTCATCAAGAATGTGACAGTTGAAACCTTAGGGTTCATTGAAGATTCAATGATTTTATTTTTAGGAAGATATCTAGGATAGAGAGTTTCTTCCACCAGTAATTTAATCAAGTGGTCTCTTAAAGGATAAATGGGACGAGTCCTAGAAGTGGGTCAGGATAATAGTTGGTGGATGTGGCGTGGGATCACCAATGTCCCCATTGGGTGTTAACTTGGGATTTTCCCTACATGTAGAAACTAGTTATGATTCAAAGAGGCAGGCAGGATAGATGTTTTTGAAATCTATAGTAATATGGAAGGGGATGGGCTTGATGTCATATCCCTTGTGAAATATTTCTATTAGGACATGTTTGGACACTTGAGTCACATGGGATCTGTTTGTTTCATTAACATGGATTGGGTGAGTTGGTTGTCCTAGAGTAACGCCTAGATGTTGAGATAGTCTTTGATCCATATCTTGATACTACCTTTAGTGAGATGTACCCTTGATGCATATGATACCGACTGATCAATTTGACAATATCATGGGTTTGGATGTTTTCCAATATATTGGAATTGATTTGAGAGACAATGATTGACCAAGGATCCCAAATGGGATGCCTATTCTATGTTTTGACCTATGGGACCCCAGTGGGTGACCTAGTGGATGACCAACCCAGAGATGGTGCATTATGGAATTGGGAAGAGTTGGTAGTGGGTGTCACTACAAGACACATACTAAACATATGATCTTGAGGGGATATAGGTAGTGGTGATGGGTTTAGTCATTAAAAAACCACTTTTTTGTAATTATGATTTCACTTATTTATTTTTGTTGTCTCAATAGATACACAGACATACTTCCTTTGATTCATCCTATAGGCCCGATGTAATGATTGTGTTGTGTGGATTCCGAAAGGTAGCATGTGGGATCTATTATATATGCCTTATATGATTTTATATTCACATTGGGGATTTCCTAAGGTGCTTCATGGGATCCCTCTTTAGGCCTTAGGTGACACTTCTTTAATATGGATTGGATGTTATACATCATCAAGGACACCATGTCCCTTATAGAATCTAGTTATCGATTCATGTAAATAATTCCTATGATGTTGGGATTTGACCTCTGGTCTTTATGGGATTCCCTTGATGCAACAGGTCTATAGGATATCAATATTTTTTTAGGATCTCGCTAGGTAGTATTTGGGTTTATGATCACTATTATTATGATGTGGATGTCAGGCCTAAGATACCTGTGGGATCTGTTCAGATGAGCCCTATGTCTTTTCATGTTTCTAATAAGGATTCCTAGTATTCTTGGGATTTATCCATTTTAAAATTTGTCAAGAAGATGATTTTTATTCAGGGATTTCCCAGGATGCTCTAAAATCAGCCTTAAGCCATTCATTATACTTGGAGTTTGGAGATATTCATAATATTCCTGGGATCTGGTCATGGAGATGTTATTTATGGGGTATAAGCTATTTTATCTTAAGGATTGGGGTTATATAGGTTACAACCAAGGAACCATTTTTATATGTTTTTCATGATATTATGACATGCTTAGAGACACTATGGAAATATTCTAAGCAAGTATGGTCGATCAGTGCCACAGACCTATGGATGATGGATTTTTTTCAAGTTAATTTTTTATAGCTATTCTCAACAACTATGGGAATATTTTATGAGAATTTCTAAATTTAGGGTGGTCATGGTATAAATAGTGGTTATGTAGGAGGCCCATAATTACATGACTATGTGGAGCCACTCGTATGGAGTCGGAAAATAAATCTGGAAATGTTTTACTTTTTTGGAGATCAAGTATGTTGTTGGTCTCAGAGATTGTAGTAGATCCTAATGTATTTGTTTTAAGATATTTATTTATATATACGTTATGCCTAGGGGAAATCAGTTATAGTATGTGAGTATGAATGTATGATTATGTATGAAACATTTTGTATCTATATTTTTTTTAATTTTCCATACTCTGAGGTGTATGATTCTTGGTTTACTTATATATGATTACACACTATGATATGGGGGTATAGTCTCCTCACAATACCAACTCAAACATCCAGTGCTAGTCAAAAGCCTCCAGAATATGGTGAGTAATTCTTAAGGTCCTATGGTTAACCAGGTTAAAGTGCTAGTCGATTGGCCTCTAGACCGAGGAATTACAAAGGAGAAATAGTATGATAAAGAGTAGGAAGGGGAGGCCGATGAATGTGTTACTATTCCACACACTCATTATAGTTTAGGATATAATAAATAATAAGAGATGAATTTTAAGGAGTTTTGAAGTATTTATTTCTTATTTATTATTATCTTTACGAGAACATGTGTGTCTGAGAAGAATGTTGATTTACAATAAGTGTTATTTATAATTCATTAGTAGTTCATTCCATTGAATATTGGTTGAGTGATCAAGTAAAATAATCCCAATTATAAAAATGTTTTTGATGTTAAGAAACTTGAAAAAAAAGGTTGTTGTGCATGCTATTTTACTAGAGGAAGGATTGGTAGTTCAAAGACTATTTTTGAGGAAGAATATATTTTCATTGTGATATTAAGACATTTAAATTAGTAAAGTATATCTTGTTAAGTAGTATATTAGATGGAGAATTTGTAATGTGGTGGGAACTAGTACAGAGAACCTGTAAAGATAATGTAAACCTTTTACAAGAGAGATTAGTCTTTTCAATTGATATCTTATTGATTTCCCTTTATAATAATAGTGAAAATTTGTGACTCAGACATGTCCCAAACACAAAAAAATATGCAAAAACCACACTAGGGGTGAACCTTATAAACAAATATGTGTTTTTATCTTGTTTAAATTACTACTAGATGTGGTAATTATGTTATGGGATGGTAAATTATATGTATTTCCATTTGAATATTAACCAATAATTGAGTTTTTAATTATAATATGCAATTTTAAAGTGAAAAATGATTTATTAAATAGACCACACTGATTCCCATCCACCCCATTCCCACATTTGACTTACAACACATTCTTATTAGGGAACCTCAGGTATATAACATTATGTACCTCTGCCAATTAGATAATAGTATTATATTATAATAATTATCACAAAATTTATTGACACAATTTTATATAATGACATATTGACTATCAATCATATTTTTCATTATGCATTAATAAAATATTTTTACTCCTTGAGTTTTGTTACTAATGATACATATTATATTAAAGCTATTATAGAAGCTTCTTTATGTGAAATAGGACCCTTTCTCATCTTATTTTCTCATGTTCTTTTCTCAGTCAAAATTTATCATAATGTCCATATAATAAGTGAGATCTGGAAACTACATTCAGATTATATCTCTTATAGGTAATGAATTAGGATTCAATTTCATGTTATATGAAAAATTAATCTTCATTATTTAGTACTAAGATGTTCATAACTACTTACGCAAATTTATATGTTTTTTTCTAGTTCTTATGAAACACTTTTTTAAATACCATATCGTTTACCCATTATTTATTAATAATTATAATTTAATTTCACTACTAATTATACTGTAAAACTTTTAATGTTTATTAATTGTACTAGTCTTAATTAATGTTATAGAATCTATGTGTTATAATTTATTTTTATTATAAGTGTGATATATATATACATATATTATCTAAAAATCTTCTTTCTTATAGATTCATTCATTCTATTAATTCAATAATTAAAGGAAGGATAATGTTAAAATCCCCAAACCCATAATGAATGTGATTTTATTGTATGATTTATAGATATTTATGACTCAATGAAATTATTTTATCTATTTATATACAATTTTGTCTTAATAGATTCATACTTATAATTTATTCATTACTAATTTTTCTCACTCAGGTTACTTTTCCAATACTAATTAATTTCATCAAAACCACATTATTAACCTCCAAAAAAGTAATCTTCTTAAACATACATACATGTAAATCATTTGAAACGTTGGTATTTAATCATATTATCATGACTAAAATTTCAAATTGAATTCATTGACTCCAAATAATTCTTTAATCACTTATACATTGTGACTGATTAATTCACTAAACAAATTCAAAACCCATATATGATATCTATAATCACATGGATTTTGTTATCAATATTAGGTTATATTAATGTTTAATTTCATCCTATATCATAAATGAACAACATTTTACATTTTCGATGCTGAAAATATTCATCTATAATGTGAATGTTCATTAGATCCATAAGATTTGACATAAATTCCTCTAGGAATTCAAAAAGATAGATTCATTAGTCAAATTTTCAATAATTTTCTTTTATAATTAAACAACTAAATAAATTAAAATTTATGTTTTTTATACCATATTTCAAATATTTCATTATTCAATTCATTTTTAATCTCAACTAACTAGAAATTATTATAACATAATTATGTATCATTGAAAATTATTTAAAATAGTGCACATTATTGGATATTGATAACATACTTCACAATAATAGATTATCTTTAAAAAATTATCATCCCATGCCTCATCCATATTTATCAATTACAATAAATTGTAAGTGATTGATTATACTAGAACATAATTATGATAAGTATCAGCATTGAGAAGAATTATTTATTTTTAGTAGTAAAATAGCCGTTGAAGAGAAACATGTGTTAACCACAGTTATTACTACATCATCAACACCAAATGGTGGAGTATTATTCATTAATAGATATAGAGTCATAAAAAAATTTAGTATGGTTGGATTTAACCTCAATACTATACTTACAAGGATGTATAGTACTTTCTATTGATTCAAGAGGCATAACATCCTTACTCTTTAGTGGGTGAAAAAATGATCTTGGTTTTGTATTATAGTTGTTGTTAAATAAATATATAAATAGAACATTCAATAAGGATGTGATTTGGTTGAATATTTATTACTTCCAAAACTTATTATCTGTGATGTGAAACCAATTGTCCAAAAATATTTTTTTGAAGCTCTTGATCATACCTTGAGGCATATAATGTCAACACATATTCCAAATGCTTTTGAATTTCAATTTAGAGTAAAAAATAATAATCTTTATTAGTGATTTATGAGAAATTATTCATGTAATACCCCATTAAAATATAAGTGATAAAATATTTGAATGTAAAAAATATTTTTATCACAGTAAACAATGTCATGTTCTTAAATTAACAAAGATTATGAGACTAATTTCTTCTAATATATCTATAGAAAATATAGAATTATAATAATTTAAAAATTATATTATTAATATAGTTGATGGCATGTTTGGTGACCCAAATGACGGTGAAAAAAATATCATAATTCCAAAATATGATCTTATTACTACATATTATAACATAATGGATGAAATTATTTAATAATAATACTCATAAATATCATTAAAATAGAATTCTTCAAAATACTTAAAACCATTGGATTCCTTATCACTAACACATGATGTTATATAATAACTAAATGAAAATATTTTATTGTATATTTCTAGATGTGATAAAGTTTTTCTGAGTTATAATTCAATTTATAGAGAAATTTTTAATATAGAAACTGTATAAAACATGAACACACCATAGATTTTTATTTATATTAACATATTTGATTTATAGTCTCATAACATAATCAATAATTTGGAGATTATAGTTATATTTCTATATATATTTGACAAATATTTTGGCTTTTGTAACAGATTCCATTTAATTGTTACAGATTTGAGATATCATGTGAATCGAGCGTAAATTTTCTTAGGGACTCATTATGCAAATAAGGCTTTCATACGCAAGATTAATATGGTACAAGAAGAATCAAAGTGAAAATTAATGTTTGAAAGAAGAAAATATGTTTTAACTATTTCATATTAAATTTATATTACAAATGTAAAGGAAAATCTCTTTATGTTATTTGAATATTCCTTTGGAAGCCTATTTTTTCAGGGATAACATTATTTCATACTCTTTAGAGTTATCCAAAAAAATTAAAATTACTGATTCATAATAATGAAAACAAACCTATCAGTTTTAAATAAAATTATATATAAATAATTTTTTTAAAATTTATACTATGTATAGTTTTTTTAGCAATTAAAAATGATGCATCATTACAACCTTTTCAAATTTAATGTTTTCAAATAAAAAATATTATAAATTCTAATATATTTACTCATTAATATTTTTATTTATTTTATCACATGTTTCATTCAAATGGATCATTATTTTACTTAGTTATGATATATTTTAATTAAATCTAATGAGACATTAAGGATTAAAATATCCATCATATGTATGCAGTCCACAAAATCAGTGAAATTATCAAATGAGAGAGTTGTAATAGACCTATCCATTACAGATGAAAATGTTTTTTTATAATAATTAGTAAAACAATAGTAAAATAACATTAATTCAAATATATAGGTCATTATTATGTTTAATGTACTACTATATACTATTAATATTTAATCATTTTATTTTTCCACCATATACTATGGATATATAAAATTCATAGAGTTTAATTTATATATTAATAGATTAATTTTTATATAACCCACTCTTTTAAAATTGTTGAGAACATCATAAAAACCAATTTTTTGGACTGTATATTTTAACTTTATCTCAATATCCAAGACCAACATCTTAAAAAATTATTTTAAAATTACTATGTTTATTCATAAAATATCCAAGGGTAGTTATTTAACAATGTCTATACATTAACTACTATCTCAATTACATAAACTACTAATTTTATGAAAGAAACATTTAGGAAAACAATATAGGTTGATAACTAAATTTGAATTATATATCAATTCTTCATTATGATTTCTACCGTGTAACACAAAACATTTAAATAACTAAAAATGAAGGAATTTTTTTAGTAAGTTGGTATAAGTAAAAAATATTGTTTAATTGGAGAACTAATATCAGACATTTGGATGTACATTTTCATCATTTTAGATTTCAATTTATTCTATTTGATGGAATTAAATAAAATAGGGTTCCAAAAGAATAACTCAAAGGTATATCTATATCAAATTCACTCAACATTTTCATATTTAATGTTATCTATGTTGTCATATATATCATTTTTTCAAAATTATATTGAAATATTTTCAAATTTTATCAATTTATTTAGTTGATTTACTAATACATTCCAATAACACTTGGAAAAAAATTTAAAAACTAATGTACCATTTTTATGACTGTATAAAACTATTCTTAAGATTTAACTTAAAACATAATTTAATTACTCTTTTTAACAATAAATTTCAATAACACTATCTAGTTTAGTGTTGTTATTTATAAATTTTATAAATTTAAATATAGTATTATATTTCATTGGATAGATTCATCACCATCAACCAATGTAACTCTGGGGAAACAATAATAAGTGGATGAAAATTAATTGTATGGATAATATGTAATATGAAAATCATATTTCTAGGAAATTCTATGTACCATTTACAATTTATTAACATATTTAATTTTGTAATTAAGTTTAAAATAGGAAAAACTATTCTCTTTACATTGTGGGATGAAGTTTTAGAATAACTGCATACACTACTAGAAGATGAAACACATTAAATAAACTTTTTGGTCCTATAACTATTCCATGTAAATAATATTACCACAATTATATTTTCCAAAATAAGGATTAGAATTTATTATATTAATATATGAACAAAATATTTTTTTTATTTACACTATAATTTTCATCCATTAATATAATACAATTATTTTTATCACATGTTTGATGTTCATAAAGATACTGTTGAATCCTGATTTTCTAATACTGTGTTTCCTTTGAAGCTAGTGTTGTGTCTTCCAAATTCTCTAAAAATGTTTCCTTTCCAAATACTATTTTGTTATTTATGATATCCTTTTCCAAGATTATATATTTCCATTAATCATGTACTAAATTTTATATTGAAATTACTACACCTTAATATAAAGTATTTTTGTATTGTTGATACTGACCCAAATATTCATTTTAAATAACTATTTATTTATATGTTCTAAAAAATTATATCTCTTTATAATTCAATAAGGTTTTTAATGATTCATATTTTCCATGAATTTGAAACCTTCATAAGAAGATGTTAACACCATTAAAATGTCACAAATATTTCTTCTCACAAGTAGGTTCTTTTAAATCTGTCTCTAATTATTATGATCACGTTTGTGAACATTTTACTCTCAAATACCTTTCTCTTGAGAAATATTTTCACATCCTACCTAAAACAAAAATTCAATGTCATTGTTACATGAAACGTAAAAAATAAACATTACTAATTATTAAAATTCACATATATTTTGATGATACAAATTAATATATACAATATAAATTAGTGGAATTACATCTATTAACTTATCAATTAGTTTTTACATTTATAGTTATTTTAATTTTACATAATTCACTTGAAAATCATTAAAATTATTAGTATTCATATATAATAAAATAAAATATATAATTACTTTATTTGTAACACCCGGAGATTTTATGAAAAATATTCTTTTTAATTTTATTGATGTCTTGTGTTGTACACTACACCAAAAGTGGCTTGCACTACATGCATCCCTGACTTGGATTGCATTACACGCAATCGCGACCTTCCACGATAGCGTGTGTTGTACACAATACCGAGTTTCACTATTCAACGATATGTTATATAAACTAGCCGTTATGAATAGTAATACCCACTTTTCAAAATTTTATAAATTTTATATTTAGAAATGGACTTCATTATTGTATTCATAATATCAAAATTAGCCTAGGGTGAATTTTTGGTATTTTTTGAAAACATTCAATTTTTGATGAATAGTGAAAACACTGGGTTACTATTTAAAACCGACTTTTTATTTAAATAATTATTTATTTTATATAAATATATTTTAGGTCAAAATTGATAAATAATACCTATATAAGTTGAATGTAATTCATTGGAGTCATTTTATAATAATTTTAGATATATAAAAAATTTAATTGAACTTTTCACCGTCTTTTACCCACCTCCTAGGAAAATTTGGAAATTCACATAAAACATAATTTTACCACTTATGTGAGCAGAAATTTGAAAATACAAGAGATAGGGTTAATATCAAGGACTAAAATTTTGTTCAATTAGATGAAAATAATTTTTGGTGAATAGTAATTTTTTGCTTTTATTTTCCACGGTTAAAAGTAAATATAGTAATTAAGGGTAAAAATGATATTATTATTATCCTAACACATGTCCTAATTCTATTGGATAAGTGTAATTCGACCACAAAAACCCTTAGGAAAAACATATGACCATTTAGGTCCACTTGGATTAGATTAGGACATTTATTATTAATTTATTTAAAGAAGGGTTAAAATAGTTAAAATCAACGTTTAATAACTAATTGAACTTTAATATAGGGTTATACATAAGATAAATTCTACTATAAATATTCACTAGAAAGTTTAAACAATTTCCTACCTAATGGTATTTTATTTATAATTTTTAGACATTAAATAATTTAAGTTATTTATGACACAATGGTGATGCAGTAATTACCTAAATAATGAAATATTAAAATAATTGATATTATAAATACCCAAATAAATGCAATTTGAGACTTTTTATGAATTAAACTAATTTTATAGGTTAATATGACATGTTAGAATTTATTTAATTAACTTATTTAGAACTAATCATTCTGTTATGATATTCAAAAAAATCAATTACCAAATAGTGTCAAAATTGATATAAAATAGTTTTTAAAACAAATATTATATTATTAATTGTTATTTTATTCCTAAAAATCTAAGGTTAGGCCAAATTACTTATATAAGGATATATATATTAATAATTAACCAATTTAGGTTCTTTTGGCTTGTTATAGTAAGTTTATTATACATAAAGTGTAAGAAAACAAGAAGACACGGTAAAAGTTAAATTATTTAACTTAGAGTTAAATCTAAATTATAAGGTTAAAAATATAACCTAATCTTGTATAAAATCTATTGGTTGATAGTATTTAGACCCATCCCCACTTTAGATTCTAAATAAATCAATTTGGAGCTATTATAAACCGAATATGACTTTATTATAAAATAATATTTTAAGTTTTTTCAAAGGTGCCCCTCTCCTCCCTTATAAAAAGGGCACCCCTTCCCTCTTCTCTTCACACCCTTTTGAGCCTTGATGCTCGGCCAACCCATGCCCATTTATTTTCTACACTTCCCTATAAACATTTTGGTGGTTTTGGTGTTCTCAACTGACCATCTCTACTTCCATAAGAGGAAGCTTCAAGGAGGTGCGTCGGGGAAGAGGTAATCTCTTCTTCCGATTCTCTCAAGATTATTTCTTCTTTACTTTTTATTATTTAGTTGAATCATTATAAAGTAATAAAATCAGTATTAATTATATAATTATATGTTATTATAAATATTAAACAACCCTATTTCACCATCTATCCATCCTACGGAAAATGAAATCACCGCTCATGCGTACGTACAGAATACCGCCTATACGCCGTGGTGTAATCTGTTTTAACCACCACCTTACATGGATGGGTATAATGGTGTACAAAATAAATATATATATGATTATTGTAAAGTGATATTGATTCTGAAATATTATACATACTCTTCAATACAATTCCATGATCATGGGAATGATATCATCGCTCGTGTGTTTGTACGGACTACCGTCTCCACGACACGATGAGATTCATTTTCCATGTTAACCATTAATGAATGATTATAAAGTATATATAATGAATAACAATGAAATATATGACATAATAATGATACTTTATTTATGTATATATATATGTATTTCATCTACTTAATTCCATTTAATTCAACAAGGAAACGAAAACAGCGTTCATGCGTACGTAGGCCTACCGTCTCCATGAACGGTGTATTTTATTCCATTTATCGATCTATCACATATATATGTATATTATGAATATATATTATATATAAATAATGTTTTACATTATGGAATTATTTAAATCAGGATATAATTAATAATATCAAGAACAACAAGTTGAAACACGTACAATAAATGAAACGATTTTACCCAAATTGCTGCTTTTGCATCGAATTTACAAACGAACGGGTAATATAAAGTCAAAGGTAAACCATATATGATATCATAACAATGAATATGATTCTATAATAAGTCAATGAAATTATTTAAATCATTATATAGGAGGTTAGGATTCATACAAAGCATATCGTACATAAGGTAAGGGATAACCTTTCCAATCTCATTCGTATCCGAGATTGTTTATCCGTAAGTATTTGCTGGGGTTATTGTTATCATCCAAGTCCATGTTTTATAAAAGTGTTTTTATTTATATTTAATTTCATTTTTACCCATTTTTTCTCTTACTAAATTGTATTTAAGGAATCCTTCTTTTGTTTATGTTACGAGGTACTTTTTGACATCTCTGACAAAAGTACGAGGAGAATGTTTTTTTAACTTATACGGCATGAAAGGATTTTTACGGTTTTATAAAGCCTTATTTTCATGAAGATTACTCCAAAAGATTTCATGACTATTTTAAACAAAATATTTTTCTTTTAAAATTGCATGAAGTTTTGTGAAAAGAAATTTATTTTGAAGAAGAAAGGATATTTTCCTTAAGAATTAATTTCAAGTGTTTTATCAAAACCATTTTCCATCAAAGATGACATTGTTTCATATGTGAATGTTTCAAGTATAATGTCTCTATTATTTACATGGTTTCACTTCTCTTATGATGAAATGATATCCATTTTTTTTGTATGGATTATGTTATGATGGGATGATGTTTATGAAACCCATTTTATTCTTGGGGTTATGATGAATGATTTATGTTTATGTTGTGGCACACGTAAGAATGATTTCATTATGAGATGGGTGGGACCTATATCTCCATACAATGAATTGGGTAAAGATTTATATCTCATGAGATAGACATGGTTGGAATGTTAAGTTAATCTAGTTCAGTGTTACAGGACTGGAACGAGGAGTGAACTCGATTCAGAATGGGACTTTGTCCACTAAGATGGTCTTGGCAGCAATGCCTTGGCTACTATGGAAATAATAACATGTGCCTAATGGATTCCACAATTACATGTTTTATTACCATGCTAGTTCATCGTGACTAATTCTACTTTATGATCTATGCCTTGTGTACTTCTAAGATTTATGTCGTTGCTCATGACTTTGATGTTTAGATATTACGTTCAAGTTTTTGCATTCAAATGTTTATGGATTGTTTTATGTTCTTTATGCTTACCCTTACTGAGCATTTGAGCTCACCCTTTATATGTATTTCATCTACTTAATTCCATTCAATTCAATAAGGAAACGAAAACAGCGTTCATGTGTACGTACGGCCTACCATCCCCATGAATGGTGTATTTCATTCCATTTATCGATCTATTATACATATATGTATATTATGAATATATATTATATATAAATAATGTTTTAAATTCTGGAATTATGTAAATCATGATATAAGTAATAGTATCAAGAACAATAAGTTGAAACACCTACACTAAATGAAATGATTTTACCCAAATCGCAGCTTTTACATTGAATTTACAAAAGAATGGGTAATATAAAGTCATAAGTAAACCATATATGATATCATAAAAATCAATATGATTCTGTAATAAGTCAATGACATTATTTAATTCATTATACAGGAGGTTTAGATACATACGAATCATATCAGACAAAAGGTAAGGGATAACCTTTCCAAACACGTTCTTATCCGAGATTATTTATTCGTAAGTATTTTTTGGGGTTATTGTTATCATCCAAGTCCATGTTTTATGAAAGTGTTTTTATTTATGTTTAATTTCATTTTTACCCCTTTTTCCTTTTACTACGTGGTATGTAAGGAATATTTCTTTTTTTTTACGTTACGAGGTACTTTTTGACTTTTCCGACAAAAGTTCGAGGAGGAAGTTTTTTTTTACTTATACAGAATGAAAGGATTTTTACGGTTTTATAAAGCCTTATTTTCATGAAGCTTCCTTCAAAAGATTTCATGACTATTTTAAACAAAATCTCTGTCTTTTAAAATTGCATGATGTTTTTTGAAAAGAAATTGATTTTGAAAAAGAAAGGATATTTTTCTCAAGAATTCGTTATATGTGTTTTATCAAAACCATTTTCTATCTAAGATGAAATTATTTCATATGTGTATGTTTCAAGTATAATGTCTCTATGATTTACATGGTTTCACTTTTCTTATGATGAAGTGATATCCATTTTTTTGTATGAATTATGTTCTTATGGGATGATTTTTATGAAACCCATTTTATTCTTTGGATAATGATGAATGATTTATATTTATGTTGTGGCACACGTAATAATGATTTCATTATGAGATTGGTGGGACCTATATCTCCCTCCAATGAATTGGGTAATGATTTATATCTCCTGAGATAGACATGGCTGGAACGGTAAGTTAATCTGGTTCAGTGTTACAGGACTTGAATGAGGAGTGAACTCGATTTAGAATGGGACTTTGTCCACTAAGATGGTCTTGGAAGTAATGACCTGGCTACTATGGAAATCATAACATGTGCCTAATGGATTCCAAAATTACATGTTTTATTACCATTCTAGTTTATCATGACTAATTTTCCTTTATTATCTATGCCTTGTGTACTTCCAAGATTTATGTCGTTGCTCATGATTTTTATGTTTATATTTTATGTTCAAGTTTTTGCATTCAAATGTTTATGGATTGTTTTGTGTTCTCTATGCTTACCCTTACTAAGCATTTGAGCTCACCCTTTATATGTTTTCTTTTCCCCAGGATTTGAAGAAAGGTTTTAGGTAAGAAAACATAAGGTGAAGATCTTTATGGGAGATGTTGAAGATATTTCACCACGATTAGGATATTATTTTCCGAGTTTCCAATGACACTAAACTATTACGGTCCATGTGTGTCTGTTTTCATTATGTATCAATTATTCCACGAAAGTAATGTAATGTCCATTTATTTCATGATTTGGGTCTCTACATTATTTATTTTTGAAAATTTACATTTTCTATGTTTATAAAATAACTATATCATATCCGTTATTGATCAATATGTTGACAACCTCTATAAATTATTATAAAAATTGATTAAATTATCTTTGGTAGTATGAAAATAAATTGGAACACCATTTAATTATTTTGTTAATAATAAGACTTTATTAAAAATCACTTCTTCAATATAGGTGATATACAAATTTAATATGTTTTAATGATATATTTACTGCTCTATTATCTGATATGATAAGTTTAATTAAAACATAACATAAATATCCTTCATTATTTATTATAGGTAAAAAATTGTACAATTTTTTCAATATAAAAAAATTAAGAGTAAATTTAAATAGTTTTAAAAATCTCACAATTCATATAGGAAGAAGGTAGATTTCTTCATTGAATACATTTAGTGTAAAATCAATAATGTATCCCTACAATCAATTATTCCAAAGTTTAAATTCTTATTAAAAATAATTGTTTCCAAATATTTATAATTTAAATAACAGAATAATTAATTATTTCAAGTTGCACAAATATTATTTTATGGAACATAGTGAGAATATTAGTTAGATAAAATAATTGATTTATATTCATTATCCTTTTTGACAAATAGGTCAGGCATTTCCTATTAGAACCCTCCAAGATAAAAAATATTCTAGTATGGTAATGTCACTAATTTTCCTATATAATTAATTTTAATATGGTATAGAATGTTTAAATGAATTAATTCTATAAATTGTATGAAAATTATGATTTTGTGGTTCCAACTCAGTTGAATTTATTCAAATATAAAATAGGATTGATCATTATTGAAATTTTAGAGTACAACATTCAAAAATTCCATTGATCAATGGAAATAAATTATTTCAAGGATCTCTTAAATATATAAAATATAGTGACCCAATCCTTTTATACAAATTATTACATTATATCTAACATAACAATGTAATAAATACAATCCAAATATTGAGAGGCCTATCATCATTAATAAACTAGGTGCATAAAACAATAACATGGAACTAAAATAAAACTTCATTATTTGAATATCCATAATGAGAAACCAAATCAATTAGATCTCCTAAAACTATATTGGATAAACTAGGGAATATATAAATAAAAGGATAGATTTATAAATCCTAGTAAGGGAAGAAACATGATAACACATAATAGTGTATAAGTCAAAAGTCATAACATTATATCATGAAAGGAAAGGCTCAGAAATAATCATTTGGTAGTATAACATAAATAAAATTGAAATATAAGATCATGTAAATTTATGAATTAGGAATCAATATAGAACATGATATAAACATAACTCAAAGAAAAATGCCAAGAAAACATCACATGGTGGACAGAGTCCCATCATAAATAAGGATTACTCCCTAATCTCGTACATATCATATCACCAAACATAAAATGTTACCCAGTGAATTAGAGTGTTATTTAAGTGTTTCTTTTGTAACATGTACATGAATAAGTTTTCACATAAGGAATCAAACATAAGTCATAATCATAAATACTACCCATAGATGTAAATGGGTTGCATAATCATATCTTATAGTATAACTAGATTGAATATCATAATGGTTACAACAAAATGAGGAGTTAAAAATTTCTTTAATTTTCTAAAATATAAAATAAGAATGTTTCATGAAAAATTCTATCTAAGTATAGTGAATATGAAAACAATAGTGGATAGGTAACTTTGGAAATGTACCTCTTAAATGGGGTTTTGGGGAGAAGGGTAGAGAGTTTTCAAAAACAGAAAGTGAATATTAATTTCGATAAAACATGATATGAATACAAAACTGTATTAAATAATAATATGATAAATTTTATAAACCAATGATGGTTTAAAACATTTTATGGAGTGGTACATTAAATGGGCTAAGAGGCAATGATATTCACTTTAATGGGGTTTTCATAACAAATGAAATTAAAAAGGAAACCTTTAAAACATATATTTTTCTATTAAAGAATGGTGAATTAAACTAGTTACATATATTAGGGAAAGATATACAAATTATATTTGAAGTAAATAAGAAAACTAGAGATATAAAATGAGATAAATCGAGTGAAATCATAACCCAATAAAAATATGGTGGTTTGGAGAAATCACTTACCTTATATTCCAGAATCATTATGCACATGAACATAACATAATTAATAATAATATTATCATAATTAATTACATAATTAATAAAATATTCCATACATATTTTATTTACTATAATTATACTTTGTTCATTTTAATAATTTCAATGAGATATAAGGTCTAATTTTACTGTTATGAGGGCATTCATTTCATGGTCCTAGGGTCAGATCACTTATGGATAATCCTATAGATTATTTTCAAACGGGAATAAAAATATAGGCATGAAATATTAATATAATAATATAATTAGATAAGTTTTAATGGTCTTAAAAATCAATATTTTTTCTTAAAAAAGTATGGAAAATTAAGTAAAAATGTTAACATTACATGTTTATTCCATTTAAGCGATTTTACCGACAACCACATTCTAGATTAATTTTAACTAATATTATATATATATATATATTAATGAATATATAAAGATATATATAATATATAAATATAAATTTCATTTTGAAAAATTATAAAACAATTTTAACTTTTCATGAATGAGGTAATGGAAAATAAATATTCATCAACCATTAAGGTGGTGAACCGACTTAATATGGACAATGGTTCAGGTTTACAATAGGAGGATAAGATAAGAGGATTAATGTTAGATATTACAATTTCACTATAAAAAAATGGTAAATATTTTAAATTATATTTATTATTCCAAGTTGAATGAGGGATTTTGGGAAAAGGTAAAAGAAGAAAATAATTTAAAAGAGGTAGTTTGATAATGTCACCTCTTGAATGTCGTCTCCTTGAAAAACTCCATAAGTCACTTGGAATTGGTATTTTTGTGATTATATAAGTATTATGAAATAAGGGAGAGTATTTTAAAGATAATTGGGTATAAATTTAGAAATATTGAAGGCTTATAAAATTTGAATATAACGGGAGGCGAGGGGTGCTATTTATAAGGGGAGGATAGGGGTTTTTTTAATATTATATTCTTTAGTTTATTAAATTTGATCAAGGCCAATAATAGTGTTTAGAATTATGACTATACATAGAAAACGGTGCATTTTATTTTCAACTGATGGGTTCTTAAATCATTCCTTATGCAATTAATCATGTATCTAACTTATAAGTCGAATACTATATTTTACCCTATTTCACTATTCGTTAAAAATTCAACAATATTATAAAAAATACAAAAAATTAACCCTGATCATTTTTTTATTTTTAGATTCCAAAAATGAATTAAATTTTTTAAGAATAATTGTACAAATTTTATATATTTACCTTTTAAATTAAATCGTTATTTATTTCAAAAAATAACAATGTCAATATTATGATCAATTTTCAGACCCGTCGAAAAATTATTTATGGTCTCATAAAATTATATTATCTTTATAATAAATCTTAATATTATTTTATTTAAACATTATATGGAAAAAGTTTTAATTATTATATTTTGATAAACATTCAATTAAAAATAGATAATTAAAAAAACACTTATTTTATCCATTTTAGAACATTTTTTACTAGTATAATGATAAAAATATATCATATTTTAATTTTATAAGATACGAAAATATTTTTCTACACTTACGTAAGTGAAGATATTATTCAAATGGTTATGTTAATATTTATAGTAGTCATATTACTACACCAATGGTTAGATTCCAACTATCTGATTACTATTACAATAGTCAAATTTTTAATTGTCAGATGGGTCCCCTACTTAATATAAATACCTAATATTTCATTTATTATTTATTAAATTATATTTTATATAAATTATATATTTCTTACATTTTTAATATCAATAATACAATAATAATATTCTTCATCAATTCTAAAGTATTGTTCAAGAGTGTCGATATTTTAGTGGATCAAACATATCAAATTTTTTATATTTTACGTATTTTATTTTCTATTTTTGATCATATTGTAATATTTTATATTCTTATAGATATATTTATTTTTTAAATTTCATATTATTATTAATAATTTTTTTGGTTATATCACGTGGTTTATGTGATTTATATAATACTACACTACTATGTTTGACACAATTATATAAATAGAGGGGAAGTACCATTGATAAAATTCTAAGTCATTATAGAAAATTCTGAAGAAATCCGAGATTTTGTTAATTATGCAAAGTAAATCAAATTAAATACTTCATACCTATTTGAAATATTTTAAGTATAAATATTAAATTTTTCTTGAATTACCCTGATAAAATTTTCATCGAAATATACTAAGTCTTTATATCTCGCTTTTCCCTTTATCTCTATAGAGGATGTTTCTTCTGATCCAAGTTCCTAGATAGTTAAATATAGAAATAGAATATCATTGTCTATTTAACCAATAATATATTATATATTATCCGATATAATATAAAACTTTATATTATAATGTCAATAAAAAAATTATTTCATTATTCATTTATATTATTAAATCATTCAAATTATACTAACAATCTTAGTATTTATTAATAATTTAGAACTTACTACAAAATATGTTATACGAAAAATAACAATATCTATTTTCGGCACGGTTTATATAAATAAGTACGTTTAAAAACTCCTAAAATTATATTTCAATAGTTTAACTAACTATATATTTTTTTAACACTATAATTATTGTTTTTTAATTACAGATGACTTGGTAACCCCTACATGATTTTTAGGCTTAATAATTATAAATTAAAATAATGGCTTGATATAACCGTCATTTATATTATTAATCTAGGATAACATATTTTTAAAATTATGAAGGTATTTTCAAATTATTGTTCTATAATAATGTTAGGTTATATGATTTATTTAAATTCAACAAAAAATGGATTGAATAAATATGATATGATTAAGAGGTTTTTGGATTATCTAAAAATATAGGGTATGATTTATCATCAAGATTTTGATAAAAAAATCCACATATTTGTGAATGAACTATATTTTCTATATGGATATTCTATTAATGATGTTTCTTTTTATAGGAAGATATTCATATAGGGTTTTATTAATAAATAACTTTTTTGTGGAATATTTTTGGAGGTTTGGTTGTGGATTCAATATTTTTAAGAGGAAGATCAAGATAATTCATTTTTTTCAAAAATATACTACTAGAGGATACATTGGTATTATTTATAAAGTATAACGAAATGATTGATATTCGTTTGGGGATATATATTTCATAAAATAATTCATTTTTTCTATGAACCCCATTTTTTAGTGAAATATTATATTATTATACAATATATAGTTGAATGAATCTTTTCTGCTAAATATACTAATATAAATGATTTGAAAATTTTAAATATTTATGATTTTGAAGATGATTAAGTATTCATGGGTATATAATCTTTATTTATTCCATAACATAAAAAACATGTTATTTAGTGTATCAAATTTAACAAATATCTCTCATAATGTATTCTTTATAAATATACTTATAAACAGATTTTGACTAAGAAATATTTGTTGAAATAGATGAAAGCCTCACTGATTTAAAACATAGAATATCAACATTCCAGGAGAATAAAAATATATTAATTCATAATACAATATTAACAAATTGATACTGAAAAAAATATATAAAAATAATTTTATATTGATTTAATACTATATTAGGCCTCATAAGAAACACAAATTTATAAGTCCAATATTGTAGTTCCATGGGATTGAACCGGGTCATCTTCTAAAGATCCAAGTTGAACAATAATTATCTTATTAATTTTTTTTTATTTTATATTGGGTTTTTAAATTTAATAGGAGAAGAATAATTATGTTTGAGTTTGATGAATGATTTCATTAATGTAAACTTGCAATAAAAATATCAAGAATTATATATTTGAATAAAGACACACATAGATTCCACCTAAATGATCCATTATTGTACCACTACTTTATTGTCCCCTACTATAACTAATTTAATTCTTCTAAATGGTTAAAAACACCCACACTATGTAAATCATGTGATGAAATATCATAGTATAGAAATATCTCAAGTGATAAACCAACCATGGATCACCTCCATGTGTACATCTAAGGAATGAGATTCCTCTAGGAAATCTCACAATTGAATATTTACAACTTTGAATTTACATCACTATATTCCCACACCATTAATATTATCTTATTATGGATGGAAACATGGAGACTTTAGAGGGTGTTTCCAAATTTTGGGAGACAAAATCAATTTGAGAATTTATATATTCTGTAATATATCGAACTTCATAGAAGTATGTACCTATTTAAATTGTACTTTAAATATCTTATTTTTTGTAAATTAAACAGTTCCAGGGATTATTTTGGGTATTTTGGGTGTTCTAATGGTTTGAGAAATGAGAAATAGGAGAAGTGGGACAATATATGCAATGAATATGGTTAGTGAATAATTAAGAAAACCATGTAAAATTCCTAGGTAATCATGAAGCCTTGGATTTAGGATTAATACATGGTCGGTGCATGGTCAATCAAACTATGTGGCAGTCCCAGGTAAATTTGTGACTATTCTTCCATTGTAAAGTGGCTAGAATAGAGTTTTCACAATATTTTTTAAACTATATGGGTAAACAATGTGCCCTTATAATTATGGGAAAAAAATAAAAAAATTTCATTACAGGATTTAAGAACCTCACCCAATTTTCCTCCTATTTCTTATCTTCTCTGCCCTAGTGACAAACCCTAGTAATCCAAGCTTCTAATAGGTGATTCCCTATCGATCCTAATCCATTTTAGGCATCGTGGGTTGTAGATCAAAGATTTGGTTAAGTCTAATCCATTTATTTCTTCACATTTTGGTTTAGGGTTTGTATAATTATTTTATCTCCATATGAATCTCTAATACCCTTCTTTTATAGTGATATCTAGGGTGATTCTTTAAAATTTTTTTTAATTTGGATCTAAGGCTTCTATTAGGATTTTGTTCATCATCATATTTGACATAGGTTGTCTACAAGTTATATCCCTTGGTTTTTAAATTTATTTGTGCATGTGGGGTTATGTTCTTTTTCTTTACATGATATGTTATTGCTTTCACTTGTCGGATTTTATATAATGAATGTATAAATAACCAATGGAACCACCTCATGATCCACATGCGTTGCATGGAATATTACATGACTAATTTAGGGCTACCCATGGGGTGTGTTGACCCTCCAGAACATGGTAAATGGAAATTTAAAGTGTAAAATTGAATTGTGATTATGTATATAACTTGGGGAATGTCTAAATGAGGTAATGTAATCATTAATAAATTATTATGGGTAGATTTATCTAGTTGTGGATAATGGATAAGGGAATTTTTATTAGGAATTCTAATTGGTTAAACGAGACTAATAGGAATGTGTCAATGAATAATGTTTTGTATTTGAATATTCTTAGTGATTTAGGAATGGAGAATACTAATTGGGATAAATGGTTATGTTATATAAATGACAAATGTGTTAATGGATTTTTGAATAATATATATTCTTCTTTTAGTTGTTATTTTTGGGATATTACTATTGATATTAGATATTCTTGGTTCTAATGTGGTTATGTGAGATAAACGAATAAATAAGCATGTGCACATGAATTGGGAGAGTGTCCTGTAGACATGAGGTTCTACGCCCATGGGTCAAGAATGGCCAAGGATCAAAACTCCAACATTCTATACATAGGTTATGGAAGGGGTTGAAGTTCTATTCCCCTTATGGTTTCACTCCACCTGGATTGACTCTTCAAGGTGAGGATAGTGTGGTTGTTGTGATGTGTTTCTCTAGTGAGATAGGAATTGATTTATACGTATATTAATTGTGATTATTGAACATTCATAATCTATTAAATACATGAAAGGGTGAATTAATCACTGATAAGTTATATGTATTGAATTTTAATTTAATGGTGTCTTATCTTAGGGGAAGCGTTATTACTAATGGATACTGGAACTTTCATTTATTTACATATAACTATTTAAAAATTTCACGAATGGTGTCATTACATAGGATATCTTTTAAAAATTGTTTTTGGTGGCCTACTGAGTTTTAATCACACCCTTATCAGGCCGCCATCGGGTACCGGAGAATATTTCATGGTTTTAGGTTAGGTAAAGGCAGACAGTTCGTTGCTTGGGAGGTGAGTAGGATTTGGGAAGTGCATGGATGAGGTTATAGACAAAGTGGTCGGACCATTGTGGTGATTATATTATTTATATCCATTTTAGGTTTTTTTCACATGACGTTGTATCATGATGTGATATAGTTATTATTGGTTGTAGTTTGTACACAATTTGGGTGATGGTTATTCATGATTTTGCATTGATTATTATATGTTGTTTTAGAAATTTTTATTTATGTCATACTATATATTACTCTTGTAATGATGGTATAGTCTCCCCATGTGACTTTTACACCCTCATTTCTAGTTTGCAACCTTGGGCATATATGGAGGCTCACATAGGTCTATGTGGAGACTCGGATTAGGGCACTAGTTTACTGGATCCTAGGTCAGGGACATTTAAACATGGTAGTAGATGAGGTATTATCTGTGACTTACTATTTGTAAATGGTATAAAGGAGGTTAAGATGCTGTTGGGCTTTGGATATGAGCTCATTTTTTTGAGTATCTAACCTAAGTACGAGGGAAAAACCAAGTCCCCCAGGGCGGGAATTGTTGTTCTTGTTATGCATTGATGCAATTCATGATATTTCATCATTGGGTGATGCCCATGTGGCATGATGTGACTATTTTATAATATTATTATCATGTCTATAATTACATTATATTTTTTGTTCATGAATCATTATAAGAATCTATGAATATAGGAGACATGCATCATGGTAGAAACACACATGACAGGTGTTTGGAGCATAATGTGTAATATGCATATGATTTTCTTGAAAGTAATGTAAATGGTGTCTAATGAGATGATGAAAATGGGTAAAAAGGGGAAGTAAAATGTTAAATAATAATAAATGACGTTTACTTGACAAGGGGAAGTAAGTTAATAAAACTATTGTTGGATTAGGTTGTGAAATAGAAACTGTTTTGAAATGAATAGAATGTAAGGCTTGTAACCATGTGAGTTGGTTATCCTATGTTAGTTGTGAACTTGGATGGAATAGTTTAGGGTAGTGTTTCGGGTATGCTCAGGCATGTTTGGGTAGTGTATGATAAATGGCTCATTTATGGCTAGTGAAAAACTGTTCCTTATATATAATTAAATTTTATGGTCTATGTTCTAAATATCATGTTTAGCATTATAGAAAATTCCACCAAAAAGGCATGTGTTGGTAGGGAAACATGAAGAAGTTGCTGAGAAAAATTTTACCATAGTGTATCCATAGAACATGTTGATCTTGGAAAATAGATAAGATAATTCCTATGAGAACATTTATTATTTCTTACATATGATGGAATGGGACCCAGGGCGTGTTGTACCTAGTATGTTCGAGTAGACCATGGAGTTTTAGCTGAATCACCCTTCAACCTTTACCAGAGAGGGTGGGGAAAAAGTTCAAGGGTTTTGATATATTCTATATAGAATATTCTTGATCATCTTGATACTACTCTTGAGAAGTGAGTCATGTTAGCAGCCTATAAATTGAGAGGTTACGAAAAGTATTGGTTGGGCATCATGGTTCAAACATAGCAGGCCAGAGGAATAATGTGGAAATATTTCCATGAAATGTTTTTTGAACACTTTTATAGAGAAAAATTGAAAAAATATAAGGTTGTGTATTTTATGATCATGGACCAAGGGGAAGTGTTGGTGATGGACTATTCCATTCATTTCAATGATCTACACCGATTTGTTCTGATGTTGGAAATAGATGAGGTAGTTGTGCTGAAACGTTTTCAGGATGGGCTGAGACATGAGTTCAGGTCCGAGGAGGACATCTTCCATTTGAAACGTTTTTCTGATGTACACCCATATCTTTGAAGGGAACCTTAAGGGAGATTCATGTGATTGAGTTGTGGTCCCATCTAGGTGGAAAAGTGGTGCAGCTTCTGAGAGTAAGAAGCACCATTTTGGGAATCTCCATCAGGGTGGAAGTGAACATAGTTGTCCGAATTGGGGGAAAACACCCTGGGTGGAAAAAGATGTTCTATTATTAGTGTGAAAGGTTGGGGCACATGTGTGACCAATGTCCCTTACCACTATTCGAGTTCCAAACATGTGGAGGCTATTCCATGTGCCTAGGTTCTACAAGAACCCACAGAAGTCAGGAAATGATGGAGGTCAGAGGAAGATGCAGAGAGTAGGTAGAGGGTCAGTGACTCTATATCAAGTAAGTAGTTTGGGATATATGGGTCATACTAGTAGGCTATGTGGATGTGGAAATATTGGGAGAGAACATCCACACCAGCAAGGCATTGAAATGTATGGGACATTGGTTGGAGCCTAGGTTAGATGCACATGTCATCATCATGAAATTCAATGAATACTAGAAGGTGATGAGGCAGAACCATCTACCATTCTAGGTTCTATTCTTTTAGATTCAACACTTTCTAGTTTTTTATTTGATATGAGTGTTACCCATTCATTTATTTTAGATTAGTTCATAGTTGTATTGGGATTAACCATGGGAAGTGTGAGTGGATTTATGTCACTAGATACTCGGTTAGGGGGATGGGTTGAGAATATGGGATGGTGTAAGTGTTGTTTCTTGGAGGTTGGTGGATATCATTTTCTGTGGAAATTTTTTGTCCTAGAGATTTCATGGTTTCCCCTAATTTTTTATATGTATTTTCTATTATTGTATTAATACCATATTGATATTTATCAAAATTAGGCGATGTTCACATCTCTCAATGGATATAATTATGTCCTTCGTGGTGAGTGGGATGTTCGAGCATGCAAAACAACGAAATTCATTCAGCGGTTGGGAGAAATCATAGCAGAAGTGGTTTTCCATGTGATAGATAATTGAGGGAGGGAACAACCAGTATTTCACTATACTATGGTTCGATTTTAGGATGTGTATCATGATGATTTATTTGGCCTCCGACCTAAGAGATATGTTGAGTTTATGATTGAATTTATGTCGGGGGTGGATCCAGTTTCCATTCCTCCATATGGAATTGGGCTGGAATAACATAAGGTTCATAATGTTCAGATAGGGGAGTTAGAGTGTAAAGGGTTTATAACTTCTAGAATGATTCCTTAGGGATCACTTTTACTTATTTATAAGAATTTTTATAGTTCATTGAGGCCATTTCTTGATTATAAAAAGTTGAATCAGATGATGGTTAATAAATGATACCCTCTCCCAAGTAATGGTGACCTATTTCATCAATTAAGGGGTACCTATATGTTCGGTAAGATAGATTTAAGATCAAGATACCACAATTTGATGTTGATACCTTTTGATGTACTAGATACAACATTCTGAATCTGGTAAAGGTTGTATGAGTTAGCCTTGATGTTGTTTGGTTTAAACTATGCACAGATTGTGTTCATGTCCATAATGAACCTGATACTCCACCCAAATATAGATTAGTTCATAGCCATCCTCATTGATGACATCTTGGCATACTAAATAACTCTTGATGATCATTACAAACATCATGAAATCATCCTGAGTATATTAAGAGAGTATAGGATATACGTAAGTCTATCAAAATGTTAGTTCTGGATTGACAGAGTGTATTTTTTGGGGCACACCATTTCTGAGTTAGGGGTGTTAGTAGATCCAGATAAAATGTAGGTTGTGGTTCCTTGGGAGCATCCCAAGAATGTTTCTGATGTTCATTGTTTTCTGGGATTAGACGATTATTACCGAATGTTCATTAGGTAGTTAACCCATTTGGCAGTTCCACTCTCAGGATTAACAAATAAGGTAGTCATGTTTGAGTGGTTAGGGGCATGTGAGAATTATTTCCAAGATTTTATGTATTTTATGACTACCACATCGACTCTGATCTTACCCAAACCTGGTAAGGGGTACACCATAATCTGTGATGCATTCATTGTTGTAATTAGGGTAATATTGATACTGTATGACCGGGCTATAGCTTATGGGTCAATAACATTGAGGCCTCATGAAATAAATTACCCTACACGTGACCTTGAGCTAACTATGGTGGTTTATGCCTTAATTTGATGAAGTCATTACTTTGTGGTAGAGTTGTTCACGGTGTTTACCGATCATAAAAGTATAGAGTACATTTTCTCATAGATTGATTTAAATCTTCAGAGGTTGAGGTGGATTGAGTACCTAAAATCCTTTGAATTTGAGATGCTTTAAAGACCTGGAAAATGGAATAGTGTTGCGAATGCTTTGAGTCAGAATATTCAGAATCAAGTGGTTTAAAAATATAACTCTGAGGGGAAAATTATGGCCTTATTTGCTGAGATGCACCTGGAAGTGCAGGATGGGAATGAGTAAATGAACCTCGCATCTATATCAATTGAGTATTTTCTATTGATATGGGTCAAGGATAGTCAAATATATGATCTGGAGTGTTTAGCTATAAAGGAAATTTTTAGAGGTGGGATCTCACTTTCTAATTGGGTTGTTGGTGATGATGGGATTTTCAATTTTTAGGGCCAAATAGTTGTAACTGTGTTTATACAGAAAAATTGGATGCATGAGTTATATGAATTAAAGTTTTTGGTGCATCCTAGTCTAGATAAGATATATCATTCTCTTTGTCGGTAGTATTGGTGATCGGGAATGCAGAATGATTTTTTAGTTTTGTGGCATGATTTGTTACCTTTCAATAGGAGAAGGCTGAGCATCTGTGCCCAGGTGGTTTGCTATTGTCATTTTTCATTCTAGAGTGGAAGTGTAATGATGTAATGATGGAAATTTAGTGAGTCTACCAAGGATGCATCAAAAAAATGATGCAGTATGTGTAGTCCTGGAAAGATTGAATAAGGTGCCCCATTTATTACCAATCCAAGATACCTACATAGTTGATCATTTTTGTGAGTTATATGGTCGAGATATAGTGTGGTTTCATTGTGTGATGAGAGCTATAGTTATATATCAAGATCAACATTTCTCATCGCACTTATGGAAAGTATTATAAAAATTTATTTGTACCCAAGTGTTTTTGAGTACGACTTATCACCCGAATACGGACATAAAGTCATAGTATACGATTCAGGTATTAGAAGATATGTTGAGTGATTATGTTCTGTATTTAGGTGGTTCATGGAGAATAGACGTTACACTCATAAGGTTTTCCTACAACAATAGATTTCATGATAGGATTCAAATGGAACCATTTGAGGAACTCTATGGCAGACCATGTAGATCCCCATTGTGTTAGTTGGAAGTTGGTTAATCTGAACTATTAGGACTGAGTCTCATTCATAAGGCATCATAGAAGGTTTTATTGATTCAAAGGAATATAAAACTTCTTCAAAGTAGGCAGAAGTCGTATGACGTTTGTAGTTCTAAACTCTTTGAGTTTTTGGTAGGTGATATTGTGTTTATTTGGGTGTCTCCAAGGTTAGGTCACCATCGAATTCGGAAACATGGAAATTTGGCACCCAGGTATGTGGGACCATTCGAGATCATGGGGAGGATCAAACCAATGGATTACCAATTTTCCATTATGCATTGTTATAGTGAAATAAACGATGTTTTTTGTGTCTCACAACCCTGACAGTATCACCTCAATCCATCTCACATGATAAAAATTGAGGATGTTGTGTTGGTGGTCGATGAATCCTTTGACGACCATCAGATTTGTATTGTGGACCGTAGTGAGAATGTCTTTTGGGGTAATACTATTCCCTTAGTTTGAGTTTTATGAAATCATAGAAACATTCGAGAAGAAACTTGGAAGTGAGAATCAAATATGTAGGTCCAGTGTCCCAATCTATTTTCTTCACAAACTCAATAATTCATGTGAAGAGTGGCTTGAGGATGAGCCATCATAAGGTGGGGAGGTCGTAAGATCGCAAACTACATGGATGTCTGAAACTATTTAAATTCTTATTTCAATATATCGTTTTTTTTAATGCAATGGTTATGGAGATTTTGTTAGGTCTTGTGGGTGTTCCAAAGGTTCAAGACACAAGAAAGTGGAGAACCGAGAAAATATGTGAAAGGTGCATGATTTGTGCATGGTTAAGAATACCATGTGTAATTCCTAGGTAATTATACAACCTTGATTAGAGGTATAATGAATGGTGGGCACAAGGTATTTCAAACTATGTGGCCTACCTAGCTAACCGTGTGACCTGTATTTCCTTATAAAGTGGTTAGAATACGGTCTGTCAAACTGTCTAGGTAAACCGTGAACCCCTATAAAGATGGAAAAAATTAAAAAAATTACATTATAGGATTTAAAAACCTCACCCAATATTCCTCCCATTTATTATCCTCTATGCCCTAGTGATGAGACATAGAGACCCAAGATTCCAAGAGGTGATTATCCCTCGATACTAATCTATTTGGAGTGCCATTGGGTGTGGATCAATGATCCTGGTCTATCTAATCCCTCTTTTTCTTCTATTTTCGTTTAGGGTTTTCATCTTTCTCTTATATTCATCTGAAGCTCTAAAACACTTCTTTTCTAGTGAGATTTGGGTTGAGGATTTAAAGGGATGTTGAATCGAGATCTAATCATTCTATTAGGAGTGTGTTAGTCAATGGATTTGAGGTTGGTGGTCTACAAGTTATATCCCTTTTTACTTAGATTTGTGCATGTGGGGTTATGTTATTGTTCATTCCTTAACATGTTCCTGATTTAGATCGAAAATTTTGATCTAATGAGTATATAAAAAACCAATTTATCTCCCTCATGGTCCCTATGGGATGCAAGAAGGATGAATTGACCAATTTAAGTCTACCCATGGGGTGTACTGACCCTTCCAAATGTGGTTAATTAAATATTAAATTTTGAAATTAACATGTGGTTAAGTAGATCTATTGGAGAATGTGTAAACGTATTAATGTAGTGATTCAGAAAGGATTGTGGGTAGATGTTTCTAGGTTTGGACAATTGTTAAAGGATTTTTAATTTTGGTGTGTGAATTGGTTAAACAAGCTTAATGGGAATGTGTCAATGAATCTTGTTTTCTGTTTTAATATGATTAATGAGATAGGCATGGGGAATATGGACTGGGAAAAATGGTTATGTGATATGAATGATAAAAGTATTAATATATTTTGTAATAATATATATTCCCATTTTAGTTGTTGTTGTTGTGAAATTACTAATGACATTGAGTATGATTAGTTTCAATGTGGTTATGTGTGGTGAACAATTAAATAAGCATGTGTACATGGCTTGGTTGAGTGGGGTATAGACATGAGGTTCTATGCCCATGGGTTGAGTTGGACTAAGTGTCGAGACTCCACCCCGCAATGCATAGGTTAGGTAAGGGGAAGGAGTAACATTCCCCTAAATATTGCATTCCACCCAGTCTGAGGCATCGGGGTGCAGATAATGTGGTTGTTAGGATGGTTTTACCCAATCAGATAAGACTTGATTTATTACCATATTCCTTGTGATTATTTAATACACCTCATCTATTAAAGACATAAAAATGGTTGAACTAATCACTGATATGATATAAGTATTGAATCTGAATTTAATGGTGGCTTATCTTATGGTAAATCTTATTATTGATGGCTACTTGAACTATCTTTAATTTACTTTTTAGTATTTTTCAATTTGATGAAATGTCTGTTTAGGTGGTATATTTTGTGGAAAAAATTGGTGATGGATTACTATGTTGTACACAAACCCTTCTCAGGCTATCGTTGGGTACCCAAGTATATTTTATGGTTGCAGGTCATGTAAAGGGAAAATGTCTGGTTCTTGGTAGTTGAGTTGGATTTGGGATGTGTGTTGATAAGGTTCCAGACATGGAGTCAGAAAAGTTTTTAAGATTCCATTGTTTATCATTATTTTGGGTTTTAGACAATTGATATTGTAGAATTACATGACATATTTTATATTGGTTGTGGTTTATACCATGTTCATGTGATGGTTATTCATGCGTGTTCATTGATAATTCTATTTTGTTTCTGATTTTCTATTTATTTGTCGTTGTGTATTTCTCTAGTTAAAAGGGTATAGTCTCCCCATGTGACTTTAATACCCTCAGTACTAGTCATCATCCTATGTAGTATGGGGAGGCATGCTTGAGGTTATGTGGTGACCCAGCTCGGGGAACCAGTTTTGTGGCTCCTGGGACTTCAACGTTATATATTCTAGATCGATTCGAAAATAATTTTAACAAATCTTGTTCAATACTAAGTGGAACAATCACTATGATTTAAAACACACACATGGTAATGGAATGTTTAAGGATATTGTGAATAAATAATCACTTGGTTTTCAATTTACATAGACATTATTGGATCTCAATGAATTATAAGAGAGTGAAAATTATTTTCAACGTTATATACAATAATTCATTTTCAAGGTTCACTTTACACTGGTTGTGGAGAGTGATGAATAACTTAACATGAGAGGTGTCCTGAAAAATCCCACCAAATTAATTTTTTTTTTATTTTAATGATGGAAATATTTATTTATATTAAACTGTATGGATGTGTGGAATTTATTCATACATGAGATTCCCTATAATATTTCACATTCCAAGAGGCAACAGGGCTGGAGAGTGACTCTTATGAATGAATGCATTAATTCAAACATAAGCACCAGATATAATTATACATGGTAATATTATACTAGTGATGTATCCCTTAGTAATCCTTAAGATATAAACTATTTATTCCTATATAGGTTATCATTCATTTTAAAGTGATAATTATGTGTCACTTACTATTAATAATCCACAATCTATCAAATATTATGTGAGGCATGACTTGGAAAGATAATCCAAATGGGAGTTTTTAATTCTCATTATATAGAGATTGTTTCATCTTCATATACGAGGGATACAACTATTTCACTTGACATTAGTCCCTTTAAACTGGCATGCACCACTTTTCCTAGTATTTATTCCTACACAGCCCCTGATATCTTAGTTTAATGTCACACCAAGCATCTCCCTATAAAAAATTAATATCACATAAGTAGGGGTTACAAATTTTTATTTTTTTATCTTACATTTAATCCACATTACATATTACACAAACTCAATTCTATATATTATATTATATATATTTAATATTTCTTATAGAATTAATTTTTATATCTATATTATATGTTCCTTCTTTTTTAGAAAACAAGAATTTTTTTTCTTTTAGAAGCTATTATATCTACTTAAAAGACACGAGGTTCATTAATGTAAATATTTAGGTTCATAATAATAATTTTAATATATATTTAATAAAAAAAATTCATGATGGGTATTATGTTTTTGTATTCATGTTTGGGTTTGTGTATTTTTTATATTAAATAGGTTTGGGTTTAGGTCCATTCATCAAAATATTTATTGAGTTTAGGATTAGGTATCCAAGAATTAGTAGGTTCCCAACCTATTTTCATCCAATCATATAAACATAAATACATTTTAAATTAATTCATTATTGGTGCACCTTTTTTAAAAGGATGAATAACTTGATATGGTGAAGGAAATGACTTGATAAGAGAGTTATCAATTCATTTAAGACCCTATTCACATGTCTAAGATACTTCTCCCAGTTCCTTGGATATGTTTCTGGGGTATTTTCCCCATGTCACTAAATGATACATCACCCACTTGTAATAATTTATCATAAAACCCACCTCCTTCAGAAAAAATCATCTATTTGAGTAAACTTGAACAATTGTATCATGGGCCATAGAACATCTGTGACCTGTTTCACATGCTCACTTTTTAGGAACCCTATTCCCGAAATTTTCCTATAAATTGACACCATGGGTATATATTTGACACACTTCAACACACACATGGAGTTAGATGAAAGGAAATCATAAGATAAAATACCTATGCACACTCAAGACATCAATAATATATTAGTTAGCCTATATAATATTTAACATGGAGTAATTTACTATAAATTAATGGAAACTAGTTTTTCCAAATACATTAATGCATAAAACCTTTGAAAAATTCCCCTTTCTGAGAATGAATTTTTTTTTGTTGGATATATTATAAATATTATTGTAAATATGGAATATTTTTTCTGTTTTTTATTCTTAACATTTTATCATAGAAGTGAAAGATCATTTGAGGACATTTCTAAAAATTATTTAATTGAAACAGGTCACACTAAGACAATAATGATCATTCATCATCTAGAATTTTGAGATGAGAACATTTTAAAAAGTTCTCAGATATTTATAATATGATTCTTCATAAAAAAACATATTAATTAAATTCTGTGTGACACAGATGGTCACACCATGAGGAAAAACTATTAAATAATCATGTATGTTAGGAATATAAAAATTATACCTCAAAGGGAGTTTATGTATATAATAGAAAATATGCCTACTAAATTACTGCACCACAAGGTCAGTGATGTAGTAAAAATATATATGTTATTTTTAAGTCAATATAAAAATAATTATGTCACTCTATAAAATATTAGGTAATTCCTTGTAGTAATTCTGATAGATTCAAGTATTTTTGGAGTAAAATTTCTTTAACTACAAGAAGGAAATCCACATTGTAATAATTTCTAGATAGATTTTATTGATTTTTTATGAAAATAATTTTGTAATTATTTCAATGTTCACTCCATGACCTATCTTAATGTTGAGAAAAATATATAAAAATCATCTATTTATTCTGTGAAAAAAGAAAATTTCTCTATGATTGTTTTCCATGTTGTTTCAATAAAAATAACAGTGTTGATATATATTAGAGGTTCAGTGGTCCTTAAGAAAACATAAACTACAAAATTGAAATTCAAGGGTGAATATCTAATGTAGGAAGAGGATAAAAAAATAATTATGTATGAATAAGTTGGAGAATAATAGTTTGAATATGAATTTTTTTTCACTCACTAGAAATAGAAAAAACATGCATGTAAATGAATAAAATATGCACATGAAAAAGAATGGATAGATCTTAATATCTTGAATAATAGTGGATTATATGTTTAAGATAATTGAATATATTTATTAGAAAATATAATATTATAATACTATATTAAAATGAATATTAAAAATGAAATAATATTTATCAATGTACATTTTGAATCTTTAGAATTTAAAACATGAAAATCATGGACAATACACTTGTTATACGGTGTTTTATCTTTGATTTATAACTTTTATGTTTTACATATACATTGATTCAATCTTTATCGCTCTTCAAATATTTGTGTAGAAGAGAGAAGTTGATCATATACCTTGTATAAACCATGATAAATTCAAAAATAAATAATCACATACTAATAATATTGTGATTAATTGGAACGTCAACATATCATGAAACTATTATTCATGTAGAATAATTTTATTATTTATCCAAGTAAAATCAATGTGTTTATGATCATTATATTAATTCTTTTAGTTTTGATTAAAAATTATATTCAATGTGTCTTTGACAACATGAATACAATTTATACTTAATTTAAAAGAGAAGTCGTAATATTATTATACCATAATTCACCTTCAACCCTCTTGGTGTATTTAGCGGGACTACATGTTATAATATATGAAATAAATTCCCTAGGGTATCTGTTGAATAGAATTAAATGGATTTTATACTATAAAGAATATTTTTAATGAAAATAGAGTGCCCTTATTTGATGGATTAAAATATTACATATATAATAACATGATGATATCTCATCTATAGTCTCTAAATTCTTGATGTATATTCTTTAATAGTGCATAGGATACTAGTTATTCATCTAATAGAAAGATCAATTACGAAAGCTAACAAATGATTGTTGAATGATGATGATAAGGATAAAAAAATTATTTATGAGTATTATCCAATCATATTTAAATTATTTTTATATAATACTCAATATTTAATGGTATTTTAGATAATTATTATAATATTTTTAAAATGACACAATTGTAAATAATTTGATGCTTTATGTTTTAAAGGACTAATATGATTATCTGGAGATAATTTACCATAAAAATATAGAAGGTTTCTTTAATTATATTACAAACATTATTAATATCATTCATGGAGTATGATATAAAATCAATGATTATGACATGGAATATAATTTTATTATTATATTATAAATAATTTATAAACCAAATGTATCATCTCTAAAGAAGTTAAATCTTGTTGAGTTATATATTACCAACTTACACAGCAACCTAGTTTCAAATGAAATGTTGGTGTAATCAGAAATCTCTTTAGAAAAATAATCTAAAGAGATTTCATTAAAGGTTCTTAAGAAAAAATAATTTTATGAGGATTAAAATGAAGACAATATAAGTGATGACTTATTATCACTTATAGAAATAAATTTTAGAAGAGGTGAAGATGGATTTGAGTAAAATATACCTCTATATTGGTTATATTGTGGGAAGGTGAGACAAATATCTACTACTTTCCAAATAGATATTATAAAGAGGATAGAAATTTTTTATTCTCACTCAGATAGATAAATAATTCCCCATAAGAGTAATTTCAATTCCTAAAATTCAAGTGGAAATAAGTTTTAGAGGAAATATCTTGTTAATAGGAAAGAAGATAATATCGAAGAATATCCAATGGAAGGAATAGAAAGTAGTTGTTCCTTATATATACAATATTTTATTATGGTATTATTGAAAAAAATAAAAAGTTTATGTTGATAAAGACAATGATCCATGAAGGATATTTTGTTATCAATGTTAAATTGGAAGGATTTATTTAAAATATTTGTTTGAAAATAAATAAGAATAGAAAAATTAGAGGTCTATTGAAAGATTATTCATGTTATTCTAATTTACATTAAAAAAATCTTATCATCTTGAGAAAATAGTTTGAGAATGTGGGAAGAATCATGATAAAACTGAAAAATATATTAATTTGAGGTTTATGTTTGAATAATAGTCTATGGTCATTGATTATATTTATTTATCTATCAAAGATAATGTTAATAAGATTTGATATATTGAATAAGAATAGAATTACATGATAAATAGGCTTGAACTAGAAATAAAAATAGATATTTTGAAGAAGAAACATCACTTTGGGAGTTTTTTAGATGTTTTCTTGAATGAAAAAAAAGAACAAGGAATAATAAATTTTTGAACAAATTATTAGTTTTCAAAGAACCAATACTGTTGGTAAAATATCTATTACAAATGATGGAGAAATGTTGAAGGAAATGTCTATGATTTTTAAGATCATTGGTAAGTAGTTGAAGAGAGAGAGTGATCAATAATTGAGAACTTACCAAAAAATTTGGAAATACATCAAAACTAAACATGTGTATTGAGATAATTGTCAAATGATTTTCCCACTCATGATGTATAAATTTTTATATTTCTTAGGCCACTAAATATCTTACTGTGAAGAATTTAAAATTTAATTAAAAGGAAAATATATTGGAATTAAACAATTAAGAGTAGGAGTGTATTATTAATATCAATAAAAAATCATTTTATATCTATTATTTAAATTTTGAAAATCATAGACATAAAGTAGTATATTACAGGAAATGAAGAGTAATATATTCTTACAGAAGATATAAAAAAGTGGATAAAGATAAATGTAATATAATTCCCCTGATGAATATGATTTATCCTCTTTAAGAATAAGAATATGATTATTTATTATACAAAAAACAATGAGAAGAGACCAACAAAAGTCGCAACACACATTAGAATATCAGGTAAGGAATAAAAGAAAATAGACAAAGAAAATTTAGCATAAATTTGATTAAAATAATTAAATAATAAAAGACCAAGATTCTGGATACTGAGTGTTTCTTACATGTGATTGAATATATAAATTTTTAAAATATTGTGAATGGAATTGTTTATAGAATTATTTACATTGGAAGTGATGGATGTTTGACGAAAAAAGGATGTGTAAAGACTCCCACTCTATTGATGAATGAATGAATATTGATATAATTTATGTTTATATAATTTATCATAATTTATTGATAATTATTCATATTTTTGAATATGTTTTGTAATTAACAATATTTTATATAGGTTGTAACTTCTATATGAAATATATAAATTTTCTGATGAAAGGTTCTACAACTAGTGGTAACTTATATTATTATGATAGTAAGTAAAACACGTTTTTATTTATAGATGATGAATAAAAAATATCGGGGAACTAATTGTTAGTTTAAATGAATAAAAAAATATGGAAAAGTTGTTAAAATTTAGATTTATTATTGTATTTGAGGAATGATGATTCAAAATCTATATCTTCAAAAGAAGAAGTGTGTATTAGTTTTTCTGAATTTTATACACACTAATTTGTGGTGTCTTGTTGTTCAGGAAACAACCTATAATGAGAGGTATTTCACCTTAATTTTACATGATTATTGAAGGATGTGGTTTTTGATGTTCATAAAAAAAAGTGATGGATTATGATAATATGTCATAGAGAAGAGACTAAAATGAAACAGAAAGAATATTGAAAATTCTAAGATCACACAATGGAACATAATAAAAATCCTATGAGGTTAAAAATTATCTATAAAAACTTGGTATTGATTTCAAAGTGTGATCTATGAGAACCCCTAAATATAATGGGGTTATAGAAATGATAAGTTATGTAGTTTAAAATACTAAAATAATGTTGTTAATAAATAGAATCATATAACATGATTACAAGAAAGAAGTATTTAAAGTGGTTGTTTATACATAAAATAGAGTGTTACGTAGTCCATGTGTAGAGAAATCACCACTAAAAATTTGGAATGAAAGTAATTTTTTTTAATAAACGTAGATTATTTGGAAGGAAGTGTTTTATTCAAAATAAATAATGAAATCAAAGAAAATATTGTGATGCAGTGGATGAAGGAATATATCTAGGGTACTCAACTAATAGTATTATTAATATATTTTTTAATTATACCTTCAATAATATTGTTATGTATGTGATGTAAAGTTTATTGATAATGAAAGCAAGTATATTTAGGATTGTCTATCTGATGAAGTCTATTATGAAGATAATGAAATAAATATAGTTTTGGGAGACACTCAAAATGTATATGTTGATGATAATTTTGAGATTGAATCTATCTAAGAAAAAATTAAATGACTGTTTCAACATATGAATTGTTCATGAATGAAAGGGGGTCAATATAATCCAGTCAATGTCATTGGAGAAAAATCGGCTCCAAGTCACACTTTAAGGGTGAAGAGTGTAGAGAATAGTTCTTTTTTATATGAGATGAAACATACTTCTTTTGAATAAGTGGAAATGAAAATATCATTAATGAAAAATATAATTGAATAATTGAATCAAATTGATAAAAATTAGACTTCGGAGATTTTGGATAGATCTGAAAATCACAATGAAATTAGTACAAAGTGGGTCTTCAAGAACAAGCTAGATGAAAATGGAAAAGTTTTCTATAATAATGAAGGGATGGTGTACCAGGGATATTACTAGTTTAATGGTGTGGATTTTGAAGATATTTACTCACTAGTGTAGAGAATGTAATATATTAGACATTTCTTAGAATTGTAAATCAATAGAAAGTTTAAAGTGATTGAAATAGATATATAGAAAAAAATTATAAATAGAGTATTGAATAAAGAAGTGTATATGGAGAATATAGTTGGTTTTGTTTGTGGGAATGATAATATGAAATATTATACATTAAAATAGATTGGTGTGGGCTAAAACATGAACCACATACATGATGTGCATGGATTAATGCTTCACTAAGATACATGGGGTTCAAGTGATGAGGGTCTGATCAGAAAATCAAAATGAAAATATATAAGAGGAGTATTTTATATTGTTATGGTATGTATATGACATTATATATAGTGGAATAAAATAAAATTATATTGATGAAATTGTAAAATTAATGAGTTGTGAGTTAGAAATGTCAAAAATTAGATAATTAAAATATTTAATGTGATATAAGATCATCAAAATTAAGGAAAATATCACAACTAAATTATGACAAAAAGTTTAAAAGATATTCAAAATGGAAGAGTGGAATCTGTTTTTGACATTAATAGATGTTGAAACTAAGTTGTGAAATCATGAAAACAATAAGGAAAAGGACAATAATTTTTAATCAAGAATCATTGGAAGTTTATTTTTTCTCACTGGTACCTTGATTGATATATTATATGAAACAGTTTTGGCTATTTGTTAATAGAATTTTCCAAATAAGTTACATCTTGAAGATGTTATATGAGTAATGAGGTATGTTTGAAGAACTGTAAATTATGGGTTTTTGATTCAAATAGTAGAAAACATGTATTTATTGGAATGTTCAAATATTTATTAGGATAATAAAATTGTGAATAAAAAATCTACTAGAGGTTGAGCCTTTTATAATGATTGTAATTTTGTTGGTTTGATAAGTAAGAAACATAATTTTGTTTGTTTAAGTACAACATAGGCGCATTATATATCAGTCACCAAATAGTGTACATAACTAATCATAATAAAGAAATTATTTTAATAACATAGTTAAGAATGATATTATCCAATGATGATTTAGTGGGACAAAAAATGTTATGTTAAATTTATATTGAATATAGTTGAATATTCTCACATGAATAATATTGAGATTTGGTATAGGTTTATAAAATAAAATTTTGAGAACTATATTTTATGGATGGGATTTATTAGAACTCTTAATCATGCTGCCTATATATTCAAAAACCATTGGTGACTAAGGTATTTGAAAATAATATAATGAATATTAGATTTCAACAACTCTCTTAAAATTTAGAATGGTAGTATTTCCTCTCACCACATTGAACATAATGCTAGATTTCATTATTGTTTGTTGATATAGGTATATAAAATTTTATTGAAATAAAGACATGGGTGGAGATACTAACCACGAAGAGTTATGTTAAATTGAATATAATTAGAGGTAATAATGGATAAAATTGATGAATTTAGTTATTTATCTTGTCTTATATATCAATATCTTACTAACACATGAAAAGAAATTAATTTAATGAACTTTCATAAGATCTATAATATTATAAGAATCAAATTATTCCATATTAGGGGTGTAACTAAAGTTATTGAGCCTTATGATTTTAATTTTCAAATGGTTTAACAATCATAAAAGAATATAAATAAACATGAATGATAAGTTAAATTAATTTATTTATGTTGGTAAATCTTTCATATAAAATTTAGTGGTAGTTGGTTAAGGATGGCTGAGCTTGTGGTGGTTTATCTTGTGGTTGAAAAGACGGTTGATAATAAAATAAGAAGGGGATATTTTTATAACAATTTTTTTTGTATTTTTTGACATTTTTTTTAATATGTGGTATTGTTAATGTAGGTTAGTCTTGGAATTCCATGGTGGAAGTGGAATATCATTGGGTGATTTTTTTAAAAATTCTTAAAGTGACACCTATCGTTTTGTGACCATAAGGTGTTGCAAGAATAAAATGATAAACATTTGAAAAGTATAAAAATAATTAGAATAATAATCTTAATAATTGTTTTAGGAAACTCTGTATGAATTTTATGTTTCATTACATATAATGTCACATCATGAAGGAAACTTTTGTAATAATCCTATGCACTGTGACTTAAAAAATCATTATGTGAAGGGGCTTTGATTCAACAATAGAAAATATACATATTGGAATGTCATGAGAAAAATTTTATAATGTTTTGTGAAGATATTTGTGCAATTTTTTATTTAATCTATAATAATATATTATTTTCATGACACAATAGGTCATTTCATGATGTAATATGTATAAATTTGAGTATTTCTAGAGTAGAATCTAGGGTTCTATGAGAAAAATATACACACCCTAAAAATTTATAGTTATAATTAAATGAGTTTTTTCTATAAAATACTCACAACAATATGATATAGGCCATTACACAACCTATTTATATTATTAGAAGGAGTTACAGAGAAACCATCCCATCACGAAATGGAGAAGCTGGCCACAATGTGATTTGTTTACACATTGAACAAAAATGATGATGTGGATATCCCTTAGAGTTTTGTTGGTTATTTAGAAAACTTAAACTACCAAATAAAAATTATTAGGTTTATATATGACAAATAATATCTAAATGATAGAATTAATTCTCGGAATGTTGAATGATAATAGTTTGAATTTCAAATTAGAACATTCTTTGGAAATAAAAAAAATATATGTAGATGAAAAAATGAAAAAGTACATAAGAATCAAGAGACCTGAATATTTTGTGTAACATTGAATCATAATATTAAGATAATTGAAAATATTTATTAGATAAGATAACTGTGTTAGACTATATTACATTGTTCATTTTTACCAAAATTATATTGTGTTTTTTATATCATTAATGATTTAGAATTGAATACTAGAGAATTAGGGAGAACACCCTTATTGTTTGGTATTGTATATTTTGTTGATATGTTTTATGATTTACCTATGTTTTGATTCTATCATTATCCCTTATAAAATTATTACGTGGAAGACAGTAAGGGATTATTGACCTTTGTTGAGTAGTGAGCTCTTACTAAAGTTGTGATCACATACTAATGAAGTAGTTATTAATCATTAAATCAATACATGATTGATATTTTATCCATGGAGTATCCATTTAAGTATGAATCAAGTAAAATAATTTAGTTCATGCTATTTATATGCCTATATTTGGTTGTCATTAAAAATTAAATTTAGAATGTTTTTTACAATATGAAAATGATATCCAATTAATTCTGAATAAAATTCAAAATTTCAAAACACCCTAATTCATCCCTCCCCCTCTTATGGTTTTTAGAGAGATCCTAGGTTTCAACACACACCCTCCATTAGATATAGAAAACAATAGTAGAATTCCATATTCAATATTATGAACTAGGGATTCACACATTAAAGTCATAGCTAAAAGACTCTATTTAGGTTGAACCCTCACCCATGCCTCCATTTTAGCTTGATCACTCCGCCCTTCCCTATGATAAGATAAACCCTTATCCAAGAGAACTTACTATAGAAAACCCTCACCTAGGACTACCACTAATGTTTAATAGTCCCCCAACCCTATGACTATGGTTATACTTCTCTCTTATCAATACTAGGTAGACCATCATTACCAGGTACCCCACTATGGTGAAATATTCACCCTACCTCATAACCAGGGTGATCCTTATCCCATACCGTTAACTAGATCACACATTTGACTATGTCCTCATCCAATAGAACCTTCTATTCGCAAGGCTTCTTCCTAAGAACCTACCAATCAAAGCCTCCATCATAACATCCTAAGATGTGTGATTTGGTTATTCACATTAGTGAGAACCCTATCGATCAGGTATTACCTTTATAATTGCGACCTCATTGTAAATCCTCCCTACTAGATAAAACCGTCAAGGTATTGATGATCATCAACTTCATTGATAACGAGGTATCCTTTTAGGATAATATCGATGAAACCTCTCCAAGCTCATGTTATTAATTATGGGTGGCCTATATCTAGAATCAGATATACCTGGGAACCCAATGGCCCTATTTATTGCACTCAATGAGATAAGTAGATATAAGGGTCATCCTGATAGGTGTAGGGCCCACCATCCTACACTCACATGAGTCACTAACTACTTTATGAAACTCTGGGAATCATCTATTTCTATTTTTTACATGAACTGGTTGGGAAACATATGCACAAGCTAGAATATCTTTTTTATGCCGTCATTTTACCAAGAGATCTAGTCATCATTCTCTGTAAAACCATTAATTGGAAGGAATTAAACATATTTGTGGGCGTCCTATATGGTTTAATCCCCAAATAATTTATAAAATTGAACCGTATGTGTATTCCTTAACTCATCCTCCTGGGAATCAACTCCCCTTAAAACCCATCCTTAATAGTTTTTGGTCCATGTGTGAAACTATATATAATGTGAAATATTATTTATGAGTCGATCCTACAATAAGGGGAAATATTTCTTCTGAAAAACTTTAACACCACAAGATTTTATAGTACATTATCTCTTTAATTTAATTAAATATCTTGTGTTACATGAAACACCAAGTTCAAACACATCACGACATATCAAACTAGCCATTTAAAAATAATTTATGAATAGTATTAACCACATTTTGAATTATCCATATAAGATGAAATTATTTCATATGTATATGTTTCAAGTATAATGTCTCTATGATTTACATGGTTTCACTATTCTTATGATGAAATGTAATCCATTTTTTTGTATGGATTATGTTATGATGGGATGATGTTTATGAAACCCATTTTATTCTTTGAGTTATGATGAATGATTTATGTTTATGTTGTGGCACACATAATAATGATTTCATTATAAGATGGGTGGGACCTATATCTCCCTAAAATGAATTGGGTAAAGATTTATATCTCATGAGATAGATAGGGTTGGAACAGTATGTTAATCCGGTTCAGTGTTACAGGATAGGAACGAGGAGTGAACTCGATTCATAATGGGACTTTGTCCACTAAGATGGTCTTGGAAGCAATGCCTTCGCTACTATGGAAATAATAACATGTGCCTAATGGATGCCACAATTATATGTTTTATTACCATGCTAGTTTATCATGACGAATGTTCCTTTATGATCTATGCCTTGTGTACTTCCAAGATTTATGTCGTTGCTCATAATTTTGATGTTTAGATTTTACGTTCCAGTTTTTGCATTCAAATTTTTATGGATTGTTTTATGTTCTCTATGCTTACCCTTACTGATCATTTGAGATCACCCTTTATATGTTTTCTTTTCCCTAGGATTTAAATAAAGTTTTTAGGTAAGAAAACAGAAGGGAAATATCTTTATGGGAGATGTTGAAGATCTTTCACCACGATTAGAAGATTATTTTCCGAGTTTCCAAAGACACTAAACTATTACGATACTTGAGTGTCTGTTTTTGTTATGTATCAAGTATTCCGTGAAAGTAATGTAATGTCTATGTATGTCAAGATTTTTCTCTCTACATTTGGTATCAGAGGAAAGGTTTAGTTAGCATTTGGAAACTAGGATGCGGAAACTTTAGTGAGATCCTTAGAGATATTTCTAAGGTATGTCTAGGGATGACCCTAAGGTCAAGTGTAAGTATAGGTTATAGTCCTAGAATTATGGTAACAATATTAGAATTAAACCTAAGATGTTAGATATTGAAGTTACTATCCCTTTATAATGTTGTTTTTCTAGCATGATTTTTCCCTCTAACACTATTATTTTTGGGTTGTAGACGATGGCTGGAACCCGAAAGAACCATGTTGATCAATGTAATAGACAATGCAATGATTTTCCTCCTGAGCAACCAAATGTGATGCGAGATGGAGTGAAAAATCTTATTTCTATACTTACAGAAGCTATGAATCATTCTGGATTTCCAAATGATCAGAGAAGGGAACAATATTTAATTGAGTCATTCATGAGGCAACGTCCACCGTATTTCAATGGGTATTCTGATCCACTTGTTGCTGAAAAATGGATCAGTACCATTGAAAAGATATTTTACATACTTCGCTGTTTAGAACATGAAAAAGTCATTTTATCTGTTTACCATTTAGAAGGTGAAGCAGACTGGTGGTGGACTCTAATTAAGAATACAAGGCCCCAATATGAACTTTAATCAATGGAATGGGATGAGTTCAAGAACTTGCTTTTCAGTATGTATATTCCTCATATTCTTCGAACAAAGATAGAAAAGGAGTTTCTTGAGCTTAAGCAGAAGGATGATGAATCTGTTGGTATATACGAAGTGAATTTTACAAGACTTTCAAGGTATGCATATGGCTTTATCATCCAACCTGAAAGTAATCTTGATCGATTTTTCAGTGTCTTAAAACCAAGTCTTCGAAGGGAATTATCTATAAGAGACTTCAATATCTATGATGAAATTGTGCGTTGTGCTATCACGGTAGAACTGGAAGTTGGTGTAACATATCCATCTCATGGTTTTGAGAAGAAACGAAAGATGGAGTTCAAGGATAAATCTTAGAATAATGGTGAAAAGAAGCTGAATGTTTTTTTATGCTCAAAGTGTAAAAGATGCATGGCATATATCGTCTTAAAGGGACTAGAAAATATTTCAAGTGTGGAAAAGAAGTTCAACGAGCAGACGAGAGTCAAAGTAATGGAAAAAGGGTTTCTAATGATGTGATTAAGAAAAGACTGCAGAGAACGCACCACCAACACTTCAACGCTTCGAGTGCAATGAAATGGGGAATTATGCTAATCAATGCCCTAATCCAAGGGTTAATGATGATCGACATGAGCAACCAATTAAGGAAAAGGACAAAGGGAAGTCACATGCGATCACTATTGGTGATGTTGAATATGAAAACGATGTGGTGGAATGATTAAGTGTTTATGTAATGGGATTCCAAAATAATGTTATATATAGTATCAGGGAATATTGGAATATTTATTGGTCTATGGTGGTTTTCAAAAATTTTATGGTACCAGTAACCATGGAAAGTGATTGAGATATTTTTGGAAAGAAGATGATATGAACATAATGAAGGGATAAGTAGAAAATGAAATTTTTGACATTATTCATGAGCTCATGACTGATATAAGGAAAAATTTATATCATGGTTTGATTATATAGAATTTTTTGATTTTTGTATGTGGAAAGAGTTGACATTTAAAAGCATTCATGTTTTCACTAAGATTCAATGGGTATCCATTTTTCAAGAGAATACATGATTAAGGTATTCACATGTTTGGAATGTGACCTACAAGATATATCTTATATGGGGGATAAATGATGGTATTCACGTACTTGTTATGTGACCTCTCATTTAATCATTTTCATTACACTATGAGATTGGACAGAAGTATTTTTGATAAGCTTAAAGGTGGGAATGGATTATGTTGGACATCAGATAGAATTGTTTAAGGCTAGAATTTTTTTTCGATATTATTTATGTGTTTTTATAATAATGTAGTTTTAGAAAAAGGACAACCTGCAGGACGGGCGACAACCCGTCGCGTCGGACAAGGTTGTGGGAATCAAACCCACAACTGAAGTGCGAGAGGCCTTTATTGCCTACCACTGGCCTACAGGAAGTCCCTGTTTAGTAGAAACTAGTTTTATTATATTAAGAAGTATGATATATTAAGTATAAGTCCATTTTAGGAACCATATATGATTAATCTCACTATAGATGGACTTATGCATTTTTGATAACTTTTTCTAAACTTTTGTTTGAGACAGATGGAATGACCCATCATTCTATCACATGATCTGCTAACACTTCACGAATGAAAAATTCAACTTCATTTCTAGATGAAGTGGAAATTTTCCACGGAACGACCAATGATGAGACTATACCAAAATCAAGAAAGTATTTCTTCTAATTCCAATTTTTCAACTTTAGGGAAATGATCTTGAAAACCAAAAATGTTGTCCTTGTGCCCTTATATCTGATGAATCATATGGTACCTTAGATCATCAAAAATCTATGGCTTTGTGATTGTTGGCTTTTTTATAGCCTTGTTCTCTACCACTCTCCACGAGAACATGATGTTTAGATTTTTTTCCATATCCATATTTTCACCTATGTTCTCCTATGTGGAAACACACTGATTAGTTAATTTGGTTAACCGTTACGTTTCATAATTTAGTTTTCATAGATTGGTTTTGGTATTCCTTTTTATGATGTGGGTTTCTGTTAAAGAAACTTTCGAGTAGTAAACCATTTATAACCCCAACGAATTTCAAGGGCGAAATTCATTTTAAAGGGGGTAGAATGTAACACCCTTGGATTTTATAAAAAATATTATTTTTAATTTTATTGATGTATTTTTTTGTACGCTACACCAAAAGAAGATTTCACTACACGCATCCCTAACATGGCTTGTATTACATGAAATCACGACCTTCCACGATAGCGTGGGTTGTACGCGATACTGAGTTTCACTAAACAACAATATGTTATACAAACTAGCCATTATGAATAGTAATACCCACTTTTTAAAATTTTATAAATTTTATCTTTCGAAATGGACTTCATTTTTCGATTCGGAATATCAAAATTATCCTAGGGTGAATTTTTGTTATTTTTTTGAAAACATTAAATTTTTGATGAATAGTGAAAACACTGGCTTACTATTTAAAAACATAATTTTTATTTAAATAACTATTTATTTTATTTAAATTTATTTTAGTTCAAAATTTATACATAATACCTATATAAGTTCAATGTAATTCATTGGAGTCATTTTATAATAATTTTACATATATAAAAAAATTTATTGAACTTTTCACCGTCTTTTACCCACCTTCCAGGAGAATTTGGAAATTCACATAAAACGTAATTTTACCGCTTCTATGAGTGGAATTTGAATATCTGAGAGACACGGGTAATATCAAGGACTAAAATTTGGTTCAATGAGATGAAATTATTTTTTGGTGAATAGTATCTTTTTACTTTTATTTACCACGGTTAAAATTAAATAGGGTAATTAAGGGTAAAAATGATATTATTATTACCCTAACACATGTCCTAATTCTATTGGATAAGTATAATTGGACTAAAATCAACCTTATGAATAAAATATTACCATTTAGGTTCACTTGGATTAGATTAGGACATTTATTATTAATTTATTTAAAGGAGGGTTAAAATAGTTAAAATCCATGTTTAATAACTAATTCATTTTTAATATTTGGTTATACATAAGATAAATTCGACTATAAATATTCATTAGAAATCTAAAAATATTTTATACCTAATTTTATTTTATTTATAATTTTTATACGTTACATAATTTATGTTATTTATGACACAATGGTGATGTAGTAATTACCTAAATAATGAAATATTAAAATAATTGACATTATAAACACCCAAATTAATGTAATTTTAGACTTTTTATGAATTCCGCTAATTTTTTAGGTTAATATGACATGTTATTATTGATTTAATTAAATGTTTTCGAACTAATCATGATGTTATAATTTTCACAATAACCAATTACCAAATAGTGTCAAAATTGATATAAAATAGGTTTAAAAAAAATATTATATTATTAATTGTTATTTTATTCCTAAAAACCTAAGTTTATGCCAAATTACTTAAATAATGATTTATATATTAATAATGAACCACTTGGGGTTATTTTGGCTTGTTATAGTAAGTTTATTATCCATAAAGTGTAAGAAAACCATAAGACACGGTAAGAGTTAAATTATTTAACTTAGTGTTAAATCTAAATGATAAGGTTAAAATTGTAACCTAAAATTGTCTAAAATCTATTGGTTGAGATTATTTCGACCCATACCCACTTTAGATTAGAAATAAATAAATTTTGAGCTATTATAAACTGAATATGACTTTATTATAAAATAATATTATAAGTTTTTCAAAAGGTTCCCCTCTCCTCCCTTATAAAAATGGAACCCCTTCCCTCTTCAGTTCACACCCTTTTGAGCATTGAAGTTCAGAAAACCCCTGACCATATCACTTATCCACTTCTCTAGAAACATTCTGGATGTTTTGGTCTTCCCAAAAGACCAAATCTACTTCCATAAGAGGAAGCTTCGCGGAGGTGCGTCGAAGAAGAGGTAATCTCTTCTTCAGATTCTCTCAAGATTATTTCTTCTTCTACTTTTTCTTATTTATTTGCCTCATAATAAAGTAATAACTTCAGTATTAATTATATACTTACATGTTATTATAAATATGAAACAAACCTATTTCACCTTCTATCCATCCTACGGAAAAAAAATCACCGCGCGTGCGTACGTACGGAATACCGTCTCCACGCCATGGTGTAATCCTTTTTCGACCACCACCTTACTTGGATGGGTATAATGGTATAAATAAATAACTATACATTATTATTTTAAATTGAAATTGATTCTTAAATATCATAGACACACTTTAATAAAATTCCACGATCATGGGAATGAGATCATCGCTCGTGCGTATGTGTGGACTACCGTCTCCACGACGCGATGAGATTCATTCTCCATGTTAACCATTCATGAATGACTATAAAGTATATATAATTAATAATAATGAAATATATGACATAATAATGATACTGGATTTATGTATATATATATGTATTTCATCTACTTAATTCCATTCAATTCAATAAGGAAACGAAAAAATCGTTCATGTGTATGTACGGCCTACCGTCCCCATGAATGGTGTATTTCATTCCATTTATCGATCTATCATATATATATATATATATATGTATATGATGAATATATATTATATATAAATCATGTTTTACATTCTAGAATTAAGTAAATCAGGATATAAGTAATAATATCAAGATCAACAAGTTGAAAGACCTACAATAAATGAAATGATTTTACCCAAATTGCAGCTTTTACAAACAATTTACAAAAGAAGGGGTAATATAAAGTCATAAGTAAACCATACATGATATCATAAAAATTAATATGATTCTGTAATAAGTCAATGACATTATTTAATTCATTATAAAGTAGGTTCGGATACATACGAAGCATATCAGACATAAGGTAAGGGATAACCTTTCCAAACTCGTTCTTATCCGAGATTGTTTAACTGTAAGTATTTGTTGGGGTTATTTTTATCATCCAAGTCCATCTTTTATAAAAAAAAATTTATGTATGTTTAATGTTCGTTTTACCCATTTGGTCTTTTACTACATGGTATGTAAGGAATCCTTCTTTTTTTTACGTTACAAGGTACTTTTTGACTTTTCCAAAAAAAGTTCAAAGAGAAAGTTTTTTTAATTTATACGGAATGAAAGGATTTTTACAGTTTTATAAATCCTTATTTTCATGAAGCGTACTCCAAAAGATTTCATGACTATTTTAAACAAAATCTTTTTCTTTTAAAATTTCATGACGTTTTGTGAAAAGAAATTGATTTTGAAGAAGAAAGGATATTTTTCTCAAGAATCTGTTTCATGTGTTTTATCAAAAACATTTTCCATCTAAGATGAAATTATTTCATATGTGTATGTTTCAAGTATAATGTCTCTATTATTTACATGGTTTCAATTTTCTTATGATGAAATGATATCCATTTTTTTTATGGATTATGTTCTGATGGGATGATGTTTATGAAACCCATTTTATTCTTTGGGTAATGATGAATGATTTATGTTAATGTTGTGGAACACGTAAGAATTATTTCATTATGAGATGGGTGGGACCTATATCTACCTCAAATTAATTGGGTAAAGATTTATATCTCATGATATAGACATGGATGGAAATGTAAGTTAATCCGGTTTAGTGTTACAGGACTGGAACGAGGAGTGAACTCGATTCAGAATGGGACTTTGTCCACTAAGATGGTCTTGGAAGTAATGCCTTGGCTACTATGGAAATCATAACTTGTGCCTAATGGATGCCACAATTACATGTTTTATTACGATGAAAGTTTATCATGACTAATGTTTCTTTATGATCTATGCCTTTTGTACTTCCAAGATTTATGTCGTTGCTCATGATTTTTATGATTAGATTTTATGTTCATGTTTTTGCATTAAAATTTTTATGGATTGTTTTGTGTTCTCTATGCTTACCCTTACTGAGCATTTGAGCTCAGCCTTTATATGTTTTCTTTTCCCTAGGATTTGATGAAATATTTTAGGTAAGAAAATAGAAGGGGAAGATCTTTCTGGGAGTTGTTGAAGATCTTTCACCATGATTAGAAGAATATTTTCTGAGTTTCCAAAGAAACTAAACTATTATGGTCCATGTATGTCTGTTTTCATTATGTATCAGGCATTCTGCGAAAGTAATGTAATATCCATGTATTTCAAGATTTGGGTCTCTACATTATTTATTTTTGAACATTTACATTTTTTATATTTATAAAATAACTATATCATATCTTTTCATGATCAATATGTCGACAACCTCTATAAATTCTTATAAAAACATGATTACATTATCTTTGGTAGTAGGAAAATAAATTGGAACACCATTTAATTATTTTTTTTAATAATAAGACTTTATTAAAAATCACTTCTTCAATATAGGTGATGTACAAATTTAAAATGTTTTAATGATATATTTACTGCTCTATTATGTCATATGATAATTTTAATTCAAACATAACATAAATTTCCTTGAATTTTTTTTATAGGTTAAAAATTGTTCCATTTTTTCACTATAATAAAATTAAGAGTAACTTTAAATAGTTTGAAAAGTCACAAAATTCATATAAGAAGATGGTAGATTTCTTCATTGAATAGATGTAGTGTAAAATCAATAATGTATCCCTACAATCAATTATTCCAAAGATTTAATTCTTATTAAAAATAATTGTCTCCAATAGTTATAATTTAAATAACAGAATAATTAGTTATTTCAAGATGCACTACGATTATTTTATATTTTTTTATGGAACATAGTGAAAATATTAGTTAGATAAAATAATTGATTTATATTCATTATCCTTTTTGACAAATAGGTTAGGCATTTCTTATTAGAACCCTCCCATCTAAAAAATATTCTAATATGGTAATGTCACTAATATTCCTATATACTTAATTTTAATATGGTATAGAATGTTTAAATTAATTTATTCTATAAATTGTATGAAAATGATGATTTTGTGTTTCCAAATGAGTTGAATTTATTCAAATAAAATATAAGATTGATCATTATTGAAATTTTAGAGTACAACATTCAAAAATTCCATTGATCAATGGAAATAAATTATTTCAAGGATCTCTTAAATATTGAAAATATGGTGACCCAATCCTTTTATACAAATTATTACATGATATCTAACATAAAAATGTAATAAATACAATCCATGTATTGAGAGGCCTATCATCATTAGAAAACTAGGTGAATAAAACAACAACATGGAACTAAAATAAAACTTCATTCTTTGAATATCCATAATGAGATACTAAATTACGTAGGTCCCCTAAAAATATATTGGATAAACTAGGGAATATATAAACAAAAGGATAGATATATAAATCCCAGTAAGGGAAGAAACATGATAACACATAATAGCGTATAAGTCAAAAGTCATACCATGATATCATGAAAGGAAAGGCTCAGAAATAATCATATGGGAGTATAACATAAATAAAATTGAAATATACGTTCATATAAATTTATGAATTATGAAAAAATATAAAACATTATATAAACATTACACAAAAAAATTCCAAGGAAACATCACATGGTGGACAGAGTCCCATCATAAATATGGTTTACTCCCTAATCTCATACATATCATATCACCAGACATAAAATTTTACCCAGTGCATTAGAGTGTTATTTAAGTGATTCTTTAGTATGATGTACATGAATATGTTTTCACATAAGTAATCAAACATAAGTCATAAAAATAAATACTACCCATGGAAGTAAATGGGTTGCATAATCATATCTTATAGTATAACTAGATAGAATATCGTAATGGTTACAATAAAATGAGGAGTTAAAAATTTCTTGAATTTTAAAAAATATAAAATAATAATGTTTAATGAAAAATTATTTCTAAGTGTATTGAATATGAAAACAATAGTGGATAGGTAACTTTGGAAATGTACCTCTTAATGGGGGTTTTGGGGATAAGGGTAGAGAGTTTTTAAAAACAGAAAGAGAATATTAATTTCGATAAAACATGAAATGAATACAAAAGTGTATTAAATAATAAAATGATAAATTTTATAATCCAATGATTGTTTAAAACATTTTATGGAGTGGTACATTAAATGGGGTATAAGATAATGATATTCACATTAATGGGGTTTTCATAACAAATGAAATTGAAAAGGGATCGTTTAAAACATATATATTTCTATTAAATAATGGTGAATTAAAATAGTTACATATGTTAGGGAAATATATATAAATTATATTTGAAGTAAATAAGAAAACTAGAGATATAAAATGAGATAAAGCGAGTGAAATCATAACCCAATGAATATATGGTTGTTTAGAGAAATCACTTACCTTATATTCCAGAATCATTATGCACATGAACATACCATAATTGATAATAATATTAACATAATTAATTACATAATTAAAAAAAATATTCCATACATATTTTATTTACTATAATTATAATTTTTTCATTTTAATAATTTCAATGAGATATAAGGTATAATTTCACTGTTATGAGGGCATTCATTTCATGGTCCTAGGGTCAGATCATTTAAGGATAATCCTATAGATTCTTTTCAAACAGGAATAAAAATATAGACATGAAATAATATAATAATAATATAATTAGATAAGTTTTAATGGTATTAAAAATCAATATTATTTCTGAAAAAAGTTTGGAAAATTAAGTAAAAAAGTTAACATTACATGTTTATTCCATTTAAGCGATTTTACAGACAACCACATACTAGATTAATTTTAACTATTATTATAGAAATATATATATATATATATATATTAATGAATATATAAAGATATATATAATATATACATATAACTTTCATTTTGAAAAATTATAAAATAATTTTAACTTTTCCTGAAGGAGGTAATGGAAAATAAAAAATCATCAACCATTAAGGTGGTGAACCGACTTAATATGGACAATGGTTCAGGTTTACAATAGGAGGATAAGATAAGAGGATTAATGTTAGGTATTACATTTTCACTATAAAATAATGGTAAATATTTGAAATTATATTTATTATAACATGTTGCATGAGGTATTTGGGGAAAAGGTAAAAGAAGAAAATAATTTAAAAGATGTAGTTTGATAATGTCACCTCTTGAATGTCGTCTCCTTGAAAAAAACCATAAGGCACTTGGAATTGGTATTTTGGTGATTATATTAGTATTATGAAATAAGGGAGAGTATTGTAAATATAATTGGTTATAAATTTAGAAATATTTAAGGCTTATAAAATTTTAATATAACGGGAGGTGAGGGGTGCTATTTATAAGGGGAGGATAGGGGTTTTTTAATATTATATTCATTAGTTTATTATATTTGATAAAGGCCAAAAATAGTGTTCAGAATTATGACTATATATAGTAAATGGTGCATTTTAGTTTCAACTAATGGGTTCTTAAATCATTCCTTATGCAGTTAATCTTGTATCTAACTTATAAGTCGAATATTATATTTTGCCCTATTTCACTATTCGTAAAAAATTCAACAATATTATAAAAAATACAAAAAAATAACCCTAATCATTTATTTTATTTTTAGATTCCAAAAATGAATTCAATTTTTTAGGAATAATTTTACATATCTGATATTTTTACATTTTAAATTAAATAATTATTTTTTTGAAAAAATAACAATGTCAATATTATGATCAATTTTCAGACCCGTCGAAAAATTATTTATAGTCTCATAAAATTATATTATCTTTATAATAAATCTTAATATTATTTTATTTAAACATTATATGGAAAAAATTGAAATTATTATATTTTTATAAGCATTCAATTAAAAATATATAATGAAAAAAACTTATTTTATCCATTTTAGAACATTTTTTACTAGTATAATGATAAAAATATATCATATTTTAATCTTATAAGATACGAAAATAATTGTCTACACTTACATAAGTGAATATATTATTCAAATGGTTATGTTACTATTTATAGTAGTCATATTACTACACTAATGGTTATATTCCAACTATCTGATTACCATTACAATATTCAAATTTTTAAATATCATATGGGTCCCCTACTTAATATAAATACCTCATATTTCAATAATTATTTATTAAATTATATTTTCTATAAAGTATATATTTCTTCCATTTGTAATATCAATAATACATTAATAATATTCTTCATCATTTCTAAAGTAATGTTCATGAGTGTCGTTATTTTAGTGGATCGAACATATCCAATTTTTTTATATTTTACTTATTTTATTTTCTATTTTTGATCATATTGTAATATTTTATATTCTTATAGATATATTTATTTTTTAAATTTTATATTATTATTATTAATTTTTTGGGTTATATCATGTGGTATATGTGATTTATATAATACTACACTACTATGTTTGACACAATTATATAAATATAGGGGAAATACCATTGATAAAATTCTACGTCATTATATACAATTTTGAAGAAATCTGAGATTTTGTTAATTCTACAAACTAAATCAAATGAAAGACTCCATACCTATTTGAAATATTTTAAGTATAAATATTAAATTTTTCTTGAATTACCCTGATAAAATGTTCATCGAAATATACTATGTCATTATATCTCACTTTTCACTTTATCTCTATAGAGGATGTTTCTTCTGATCCAAGTTCCTCGATAAGTAAATATAGAAAGAAAATATCATTGTCTATTTAACCAATAATATATTATATATTATCCAATATATTATAAACCTTTATATTATAAACTCAAAAAAAATTATTTCATTATTCATTTATATTATTAAATCATTCAAATTATACTAACAATATTAGTATTTATTACTAATTTAGAGCATACTACAAAATATTTTATACTAAAAAAAACAATATCTATTTTCTGCATGGTTTATATAAATAAATAAGTTTAGAAACTCTAAAAATTACATTAAATAGTTTAACTAACTATATTTTATTTAACACTATAATTATTATATTTTAATTATAGATGACCTGGTAACCCCTACGTGATTTTTAGGCTTAATAATTATAAATTAAAATAATGGGTTGATATACCCTTCATTTATATTATTAATCTAGGATAACATATTTTTAAAATTATGAAGGTATTTTCAAAATATTTTTCTATAAAATGTTAGGTCATATGATTCACTAAAATTCAACAAAAAAATGGATTGAATAAATATGATATGATTAAGAGGCTTTTGGATTATCTAAAAATACAGGGTAGGATTTATCATCAAGATTTTGATAAAAATCCACATATTTGTGAATGAACTATATTTTCTATATGGATATTATATTAATGATGTTTCTTTTTATAGGAAGAAATTCATATTGGTTTTTATTAATAAATAACTTTTTTATGGATTATTTTTGGAGGTTTGGTTGTGGATTCAATATTTTTAAGAGGAAGATCATGATAATTCATTTTTTTCAAAAATATACTACTATAACATACATTGGTATTATTTATAAAGTATAAAGAAATGATTGATATTCGTTTGGGGATATATATTTCATAAAATATATCATTTTTTTCTATGAAATCCATTTTTTAGTGAAATATTATATTATTATAGAATATATAGTTGAATGAATGTTTTCTGCTAAATATACTAATATAAATGATTTGTTAATTTTAAATATTTATGAATTTAAAGTTGTTTATGTATTCATGTGTATATAATATTTATTTATTCCATAACATAAAAAACATATTATTTATTGTATCAAATTTAACAAATATCTCTCGTAATGTATTCTTTATAAATATACTTATAAACAGATTTTGACTAAGAAAGATTTTTTGAAATAGATGAAAGCCTCACTGATTTAAAACATAGAATATCAAAATTCCAGGAGAATAAAAATATATTAATTCATAATACAATATGAATAAAATGATACTGAAAAAAATATAAAAAAATAATTTTATATTGATTTAATACTATATTAGGCCTCATAAGAAACACAAATTTATAAGTCCAAGATTGTAGTTCCATGGGATTGAACCGGGTCATCTTCTGAAGATCCAAGTTAAACAATCATTATCATATTAAATAATTTTATTTTATATTTGTTTTTTATATTTAATAGGATAAGAATAATTATGTTTGAGTTTTATGAATGATTTCATGAATGTAAACTTGCCATAAAAATATCAAGAATTATATATTTGAATAAAGACACCTATAGATTCCACCTGAATGATCCATTATTGTACCACTACTTTATTGTCCCCTAATATACCTAATTATATGCTTCTAAATGGTTAAAAACACCAGCACTATGTAAATCATGTGAAGAAATATCATAGTATATAAATCTATCATGTGATAAACCAACCATGGATCACCTCCATGTGTACATCTAAGGAATGATATTCCTTTAGGAAATCTCACAATTGAATATTTCTAACTATGAATTTACATCACTATATTCCCAGAACATAAATATTATCTTATTATGGATGGAAACATGGATACATTAGAGGGTGTCTCCAAATTTTTGGAGACAAAATTAATTTAAGAATTTATATATTCTGTAAGTTCCCGAACTTTGTAGAGGTATGTACTTATTTAAATTATAGTTTAAATATCTCATTTTTTGTTAATTACATTGTTCCAGGGATTATTTTGGGTATTGTGGTTGTTCTAATGGTTTGAGAAATGAGAAATAAGAGAAGTGGGACAATATATGAAAGTCATATGGTTAGTGAATAATTAAGAAAACCATGTAAAATTCCTAGGTAATCATGAAGCCTTGGATTGAGGCTTAACAAATGGTTGGCGCATGGTCAATCAAACGATGTGGCGGTCCCAGGTAACTTTATGACTCTTCTTCCATTGTAAAGTGGCTAGAACAGGGTTTTCACAAGATTTTTTAAACTATATGGGTAAACCATGTTCCCCTATAATGATGGGAATAAATTAAAAAATGCCATTACGGGATTTAAGAACCTCATCCAATTTTCCTCCCATTTCTTCTCTTCTTTGCCCTAGTGACAAACCCTAGTTATCCAAGATTCTAAGAGGTGATTCCCTATCGATCCTAATCTATATGGGGCATCATGGGGTGTACATCGAAGATTTTTTTAAGTCTAATCCATCTCTTTCTTCACTTTTTGGTTTATGGTTTGTATCATTCTTTTATCTCCATCTAAATCTCTAAAACCATTCTTTTCCAGTGAGATCTAGGATGATTCTTTAAATGGGTTTTTAATTTGGATATAAGGCTTCTATTAGGATTTTTTTCATCATCATATTTGACGTAGGTTGTCTACAAGTTATATCCCTTGGTTTTTAAATTTATTTGTGCATGTGGGGTTATGTTCTTTTTCTTTACATGATATGTTATTGCTTTCACTTGTAGGATTTTATATAATGAGTGTATAAATAACCAATGGAACCCCCTCATGATCCGCATGTGTTTCATGGAATATTACATGACTAATTTAGGGCTACCCATGGGGTGTGTTGACCCTCCAGAACGTGGTAAATGGAAATGTAAAGTGTAAAATTGAATTGTGATTATGTATATACCTTGGGGAATGTCTAAATGAGTTAATGAAATCATTAATAAATTATTATGGGTAGATTTATCTAGTTGTGGATAATGGATAAGGGATTTTTTTATTAGGAATTCTAATGGGTTAAACAAAACTAATGGGAATGTGTCAACAAATAATGTTTTGTTTTTGAATATTCATAGTGATTTAGGCATGGAGAATAGGAATTGGGCTAAATGGTTATGTTATATAAATGATAAATGTGTTAATAGATTTTAGAATAATATATATTCTACTATTAGTTGTTATTTTTGGGATATTACTATTGATATTAGATATTCTTGGTTCTAATGTGGTTATGTGCGATGAACGAATAAATAAGCATGTGCACATGAATTGGGAGAGTGGCCTGTAGACATGAGGTTCTACGAAAATGGGTCAAGAATTACCATGGATCAAAACTCCAAAATTAAATACATGGGTTATGGAAGGGGTTTATGTTCTATTACCCTTATAGTTTCACTCCACCTGGACTGACTCTTCAAGGTGGGGATAGTGTGGTTGTTCTGATGTGTTTCTCTAGTGGGATAGGAATTGATTTATACCTATATTCATTGTTATTATTGAACATTCATAATCTATTAAATATAGGAAAGTGTGAATTAATCTCTGAGAAGTTATATGTATTGAATTTGAATTTAATAGTGTCTTATCTTAGGGGATGCCTTATTACTAATGGATACTTGAACTTTCATTTATTTACATATAACTATTTAAAAATTTCAAGAATTGTGTGACTACATAGGATATCTAGTGGACATTGTGGTTGGTGGCCTACTGAGTTTTAATCACACCCTTCTCAGGCCGCCATCGGGTACCGAAGAAGATTTCATGGTTTTAGGTTATGTAAAGGCAGAAGGTTCGTTGCTTGGGAGGTGAGTAGGATTTGGGAAGTTCATGGATGAGGTTATGGACAAAGAGGTCGGACCACTGTGGTGATTATATTATTTATTTCCATTTTTGGTTTTTTTTTCACATGACGTTGTATCATGATGTGATATAGTTATTATTGGTTGTAGTCTGTACACAATTTGGGTGATGGTTATTAATGCTTGTGCATTGATTATTATATGTTGTTTTAGATTTTTTTTATTTATTTCCTACTATATATTACTCTTGTAAAGATGGTATAGTCTTCTCATGTGACTTTTACACCCTCGTTTCTAGTTTACAACCTTGGTCATATATGGAGGCTCACATAGGTCCATGTGGAGACTCGGCTAGGGGAACTAGTTTAGGGGAACCTAGGTTAGGGAAATTTAAACGTGGTAGTAGATGAGGTATTATCTATGACTTACTATTTTTAAATGGTATAAAGGAGGTTAGGAAGGTGTTGGTATTTGGAAATGAGCTCATTATTTTGAGTATCTAACCTATGTACGAGGGAAAAATCAAGTTGCCCAGGGTGGGAATTGTTGTTATTGTTATGCATTGTTACAATTCATGATATTTCATCATTGGGTAATGAACATGTGGCATGATGTGACTATTTTATAATATTATTATCATTTCCATCATTACATGAGATTTTTTGTTCATGAATCATTATAAAAATCTAAGAATTTTGGAGACATGCATCGTGGTAGAAACACACGTGACATGTGTTTGGAGCATAATGTGTAATATGCATATGATTTTATTGAATGTAATGTAAATGGTGTCTAATGAGAAGATGCAAATGGGTAAAAAGGGGAAGTAAAATGTTAAATAATAATAAATGAAGTTTACTTGAAAAGAATAAGTAAGTTAATAAAACTGTTGTTGGATTAGGTTGTGAAATAGAATCTATTTTGAAATGAGTAGAATATTAGGCTTATAAACGTGTGAGTTGGTTATCCTATGTTAGTTGTGAACATGGTTGGAATAGTTTAGGGTAGTGTTTTAGGTATGCTCGGGCATGTTTGGGTAGTGTATGAGAAATAGATCGTTTATGTATAGTGAAAAACTATTCCTTATATATAATGAAATTTTATGGTCTATATTCTAAATATCGTGTTTAGCATTGTAGAGAAATTCCACCAAAAAGGCGTGTGTTGGTAGGGAAACATGAGGAAGTTACTGAGAAAAATATTACCATTGTGTATCAATAGAACATGGTGATCCTAGAAAATAGATAAGATAATTCCTATGATAATATTTATTGTTTCTTACATATGATGGAATGGGACCTAGGGCGTGTTGTACTTAGTATGTTCGAGTAGACCAGGTAGTTTTAGTTGAATCACCCTTCGACCTTTACCAGAGAGGGTGGGGAAAACGTTTAAGGGTTTTGATAGATTCCATATAGACTATTCTTGATCATATTGATACTACTCTTGATAAGTGAGTCATGTTAGCAGCCTATAAATTGAGAGGTTAGGAAAATCATTGGTTGGGCATCATGGTTCAAACAGAGTAGGCTGGAGGAATAATGTGGAAATATTTCTAGGAAATGTTTTTTGAACACTTATATAGAGAAAAATTGAAACAATATAAGGCTATGTATTTTATGATCATGGAACAAGGGGAAGTGTTGGTGATGGATTATTACATTCATTTCAATGATCTACACCGCTTTGTTCTGATGCTGGAAAAAGATGAGGAAGCTATGGTGAAACGTTTTCAGGATGGGCTGAGACATGAGTTCAGGTCCGAGGAGGACATCTTCCATTTGAAAAGTTTTTCTGAAGTACACTTATATCATTGTAGGGAACCTGAAGGGAGCTTCATGTGATGGAGTTGTGGTCCTATCCAGGTGGAAAATGGTGCAGCTTCTGAGAGTAAGAAGCACAATTTTGGGAATCTCCATTAGGGTGGAAGTGAACATAGTTGTCCGAATAGGGGGACCAACTCCCCAGGTGGAAAAAGATGTTCTATTATTAGTGTGAAAGTTTGGGGCACATGTGTGACCAATGTCCCTTACCACCATTAGAGTTCCAAACATGTGGAGGTTATTCCATGTGTCGAGGTTCTACAAGAACCCATAAGAAGTCAGGAAATGATGGAGGTCAGAGGCAGATGCAAAGAGTAGGTAGAGGGTCAGTAACTCTGTATCAAGTAAGTAGTTGGGGCTCTATCGGTCATACAAGTAGGGGATGTGGATGTGGAAATATTGGGAGAGAACATCCATACCATCAAGGCATTGAAATTTAGGGAACATTTGTTGGAGCCTAGGTTAGGGGAACATGTCATCATCATGAAATTCAATGAATACTAGAAGGTGACGAGGCAGAACCATCTACCACTCTAGGTTCTATTCTTTTAGATTCCACAGTTTCTATTTTTTTCTTTTATATGAGTGTTACCCATTCATTTATTTCAGCTTAGTTCATAGTTGTATTGGGATTAACCATGGAAAGTGTGAGTGGATTTATGTCACTTGATACTCAGTTAGGGGTATGAGTTGATAATATGGGATGGTGTAAGTGTTGTTTCTTGGAGGTTGGTGGATATCATTTTCTGTGGAAAATTTTTGTCCTAGAGATTTCATGGTTTCCCCTAATTTTTGATATGTTTTTTCTATTATTGTATTAAGACCATATGGATATTTATCAACATTGGGAGACGTTCACATCTCTCAATGGATATAATTATGTCCTTTGTGGTGAGTGGGATATTCGAGCATGTTGAACAAGGAAATTGTCTCAGCGGTTGGGAGAACTCACAGCTGAAGTGGCTTTCCATGTGATAGATAATGGAGGGAGGGAACAACCAGTATTTCATTCTACCTTGGTTCGATTTTAGGATGTGTTTCATGATGATTTATTTGGCATCCAACCTAATAGATATGTTGATTTGATGATTGAATTCATGTCGGGGGTGGATCGAGTTTCCATTCCTCCATATGGAATTGGGCTGGAATAACTTAAGGTTCATAATGTTCAGATAGAGGAGTTAGAGTGTAAAGGGTTTATAACTTCTAGTATGATTCCTTAGGGATCACTTTTACTTATTTATAAGAATTACCATAGTTCATTGAGGCCAGTTCTTGATTATAAAAAGTTGAATCAGATGATGGTTAATAAATGATACCCTCTCCCAAGTAATGGTGACCTATTTCATCAATTAAGGGGTACCTATATGTTCAGTAAGACAGATTTAAGATCAAGATACCACAATTTGACGTTGATACCTTTTGATGTACCAGATACAACATTCTGGATCTGGTACAGGTTGTATGAGTTAGCCATGATGTTTTTTGGTTTAAACAATGCACTGATTGTGTTCATGTCCATAATTAACCTGATACTCCACACACATATAGATTAGTTCATAGTGATCCTCATTGATGACATCTTGGAATACTAAATAACTCTTGATGATCATGCCAAACATCATGACATCCTACTGAGTATATTAAGAGAGTATAGGATATAGGTAAGTCTATCAAAATGTTAGTTCTGGATTGACACAGTGTATTTTTTGGGGCACATAATTTCTGAGTTAGGGGTGTCAGTAGATCTAGAGAAAATGAAGGATGTAGTTCCTTGGGAGCATCCCAAGAATGTTTCTGATGTTCATAGTTTTCTGGGATTGGACGATTATTACCGAATGTTCATTAGGTAGTTCACCCATTTTGTAGTTACACTCTCAGGATTGACCAATAAGGTAGTCATGTTTGAGTGGTTAGGGGCATGTGAGAATTATTTTCAAGATTTTAAGTATTTTTTGACTACCACATCGACTCTGATCTTACCCAAACATGGTAAGAGGTACACCATAATCTGTGATGCATTCGTTGTTGGAATTTGGGTAATGTTGATGCAGTATGATCGGGCTATAGCTTATGGGTCAATAACATTGATGCCTCATGAAATAAATTACCCTAAATGTGACCTTGAGTTAACTATTGTGGTTTATTCCTTAATGTGATGAAGTCATTACTTGTTGGTAGAGCTGTTCACGGTGTTTACCAATCATAAAAGTCTAGAGTATGTTTTCTCATAGATTGATTTAAATCGTCGGCGGTTAAGGTGGATCGAGTACCTAAAATCCTTTGATTTTTGAGATGCATTAAAGACCTGGAAAATGGAATAGTTGTGCGAATGCTTTGAGTCAGAATATTTAGAATCAAGTGGTTTAGAAATATAACTCTGAGGGAAAATTATGGCCTTATTTGTTGAGATGCACCTGGAAGTGCAGGATGGGAATGAGTAAATGACCCTCACATCTATATCAATTGAGTATTTGATTTTGATATGGTTCAAGGAGAGTCAACTATATGATCTGGAGTGTTTAGATATAAAGGAAAATTTTAAAGGTGGGATCTCACTTTCTAATTGGGTTGTTGGTGATGATGGGATTGTCAATTTTCAAGGCCAAATAGTTGAAACTGTGTTTATATAGGAAGAGTGGATGCATGAGCTCTATGAATCAAAGTTTTCAGTGAATCCTAGTATAGATAAGATATATCATGCTCTTTGTCAGTAGTATTGGTGATCGGGAATGTAGAAGCATTTTTTAGTTTTGTGGCATGATTTTTTACCTGTCAATAGGTGAAGGTTGAGCATCTGTGCCCAGGTGGTTTGCTACAGTCATTTTTCATTATAGAGTGGAAGTGGAATGACGTAATGATGGACTTTTAGTGAGTCTACCAAGGATACATCAAAAAAATGATGTAGTATGTGTAGTCCTGGACAGATTGAATAAGGTTCCCCATTTCATACCGATCCAAGATACCTACACAGTTGATCATTTTGGTGACTTATATGGTCGAGATATAGTGTGGTTGCATTGTGTGATGAGAACCATAGTTATATATCAATATCAACATTTCTCATCGCTCTTCTGGAAAGGATTATACAAGGTTAATTATACCCAAGTGTTTTTGAGTACGGCTTATCACCCAAATACAGACATAAATTCATAGTATACGATTCAGGTATTAGATGATATGTTGAGGGATTTTGTTCTGTATTTAGGTGGTTCATGGGGAAAATACGTTCCAATCATATGGTTTTCCTACAAAAATAGCTTTCATGATAGGATTCAAATGGAACCATTTGAAGAACTCTATGGCAGACCATGTAGATCCCCATTGTGTTGGTTGGAAGCTGGTTAATTTGAACTATTAGGACTAAGTCTCATTCAGAAGGCATCATAGATGGTTTTATTGATTCAAAATAATATAAAACTTCCTCAATGTAGGCAAAATTCATATGATGTTTGGATTTATAAACTCTTTGAGTTTTTGGTAGGTGATATTTTGTTTATTTGGGTGTCTCCAAGGTTAGGTCACCATCGAATTCAGAAACATGTAAATTTGGCACCCAGGTATGTGGGACCATTCGAGATCATGGGGAGTATCAAACCAATGGATTAATAAATTTCCATTATGCATTGTTATAGTGAAATAAACGATGTTTTTCATGTCTCACAACTCTGACAGTATCACCTCAATCCATCTCACATGATAAAAATTTAGGATGTTGAGTTAGAGGTCGATGCATCCGTTGAGGATCATCTGATTTCTGTTGTAGACTGTAGTGAGAATGTCTTTTGGGGTAATACTATTCCCTTAGTTTGATTTTTATGAAATCATAGAATCATTCGAGAAGAAACTTGGGAGTGAGAATCAAATATGTAGGTCCAGTGTCCCAATCTCTTTTCTTCACAAACTCAATAATTCATGTGAAGAGTGGCTTGAGGATGAGCCATCATATGGTGGGGAGGTCGTAAGATCGCAAACTACATGGATGTGTGAAACTATTTAAATTCTTATTTAAATATCACTTTTTTGGTTAATGAAATGGTTATGGGGATTATGTCAGGTCTTGTGGGTGTTCTAAAGTTTCGAGACACAAGAAAGTGGAGAACCGAGCAAATATGTGAAAGGTGCATGATTAGTGCATGGTTAAGAAAACCATGTGTAATTCCTAGGTAACTATGAAACCTTGAACGGAGGTATAATGAATGGTGGGCACAAGGTCATTCAAACTATGTGGCCTATCTAGCTAACCATGTGACCTGTATTTCGTTGTAAAGTGGTTATTATACTGTTTATCAAACTGTGCAGGTAAACCGTGCACCCCTATAAATATAGAAAAAATTACAAAAATAAAATTATAGGATTTAATAACCTCACCCAATATTCCTCCCATTTATTCTCATCTAAGCCCTAGTGATGATACTTTGAGACCCAAGCTTCCAAGAGGTAATTCTCCCTTGATACTAATCTATTGGGAGTGCCATTGGGTGTGGATCAAAGATCCTGGTCTGTCTAATCCCTCTTTTTCTTCTATTTTTGGTTTAGGGTTTTCATCTTTCTCTTATATTCATCGAAAGCTCTAAAACACTTTTTTTCTAGTGAGATTTGGGTGGAGGATTTAAAGGGTTGTTGAATAATGATCTAAGGCTTCTATTAGGAGTGTGTTAGTAAATGTATTTGAGGTTGGTGGTCTACAAGTTATATCCCTTTTTACTTAGATTTGTGCATGTGGGGTTAGGTTATTGTTCTTTCCTTAATATGTTCTTGGTTTAGATTGAAAATTTTGATCTAATGAGTATATAATAGACCAATTGATCTCCCTAATTATCCCTATGGGATGCAAGAAGGATGAATTGACCAATTTAAGTCCACCCATGGGGTGTACTGACCCTTCCAAACATGGTTAAATAAATTTTAAAATTTGAAATTGACATGCGGTTAAGTAGATCTATTGGCGAATGTGTAAATGTATTAATGTAGTTATTCAAAAGGGATTGTGGGTAGATGTTTCTAGTTTTGGACAATGGTTAAGGGATTTTTAATTTTGGTGTGTGAATTGGTTAAACAAGCTTAATGGGATTGTGTCAATGAATCGTGTTTTCTATTTTAATATGATTAATGAGATAGGCATGGGGAATATGGATTTGGCTAAATGGTTATGTGATATGAATAATAAAAGTCTTAATGTATTTTGTAATAATATAGATTCCCATTTTAGTTGTTGTTGTTGTGATATTACTAATGACATTGGGTATGATTAGTTTCAATGTGGTTATGTGTGGTGAACAATTAAATAAGCATGTGTACATGGTTTGGTTGAGTGGGGTATATACATGAGGTTCTATGCCCATGGGTCGAGTTGGACTGAGTCTCTAGACTCCACCCCACAATGCATAGGTTAGGGAAGGGGAAGGAGTTACATTCCCCTAAAGATTGCATTCCACCCAGTCTGAGGCATCGTGGTGTGGATAATGTGGTTGTTAGGATGTGTTTCCCCAATGAGATAAGACTTGATTTATTACCATATTCCTTGTGATTATTGAACATACCTTATCCATTAAAAGCATGAAAAGGATGAACTAATCACTGATATGATATAAGTATAGAATCTGAATTTAATGGTGGCTTATCTTATGGTAAATCTTATTATTTATGGCTACATGAACTATCTTTAATTTACTTTTTAGTATTTTTCAATTTGATGAAATGTATGTTTAGGTGGTATATTTTGTACAAACCATTGGTGTTAGATTACTATGTTGTACACAAACCCTGCTCAGGCTACCGTTGGGTACCCAAGAAGATTTTATGGTTGTAGGTCATGTAAAGGGAAAATGTTTGGTGCTTGGTAGTTGAGTTGGATTTGGGATGTGTGTTGATAAGGTTCCAGACATGGAGTCAGAAACATTTTGGGGATGCCATTGTTTATCATTATTTTGGGTTTTAGACAATTGATATTGTATAATGAAATGACATGTTTTATATTGGTTGTGGTTTATACCATGTTCATGTGATGGTTATTCATGCGTGTTCATTGATAATTCTATTTTGTTTCTGATTTTCAATTTACTTTTCATTGTGTATTTATCAAGTTAAAAGGGTATATTCTCCCCATGTGAGTTTTATACCCTCACTACTAGTCGTCATCCTATGGAGTATGGGAAGGCATGCTTGTGGTCATGTGGTGACCCAGCTCGGGGCACCAGTTTTGTGGCTCCTGGGTCTGTGAGGTTATACATTCCAGGTTGATCTGAATATAATTTTAACAAAACTTGTTCAATACTATGTGGAACAATCACTATGATTTAAAACACACACAAGGGAATGGAATGTTTAGGGATATTGTGAATAAATAATCACTTGGATTTCAATTTACATAGACATTATTCGATATCAATGAATTATAAGCGATTGAAAATCATTTTCAACGTTATATACAATAATTCATTTTCATGGTTCACCTTACACTGGATGTGGATAGTGACGAATAACTTAACATGAGAGGTGTCCTAAAAAATCTCACCAAATTAAATTTGTATTTCTTTTAATGATGGAAATATTTATTTATATTAATCTGTAGGGATGTGTGGAATTTATTCATACATGAGATTCCTTATAACATTTCACATTCCAAGAGGCAACAGGGCTGGAGAGTGACTCTTATGAATGAACGCATTAATTCAAACATAAGCACCAGATATAATTATACATGGTATTATTATACAAGTGATGTATCCCTTAGTAATCCTTATGATATAAACAATTTATTCCTATATCGGTTATCATTCATTTTAAAGTGATCATTATGTGTCACTTACTATTAATAATCCATGATCTATCAAATATTATGTGAGGCATGACTTGGAAAGATAATCCAAATGGGAGTTTTTATTTCTCATTAAATAGATATTGTTTCATATTCATATACGAGGGATACAACTATTTCACTTGACATTAGTCCCTTTAAACTGACATGCACCACTTTTCCAAGTATTTATTCCTACGTAGCCCCTGACATCTTAGTATAATGTCATACCAAGCATCTCCCTATAAAAAATTAATATCACATAAGTAGGGTTTACAAAATTTTATTTTTTATCATACATTTAATCCACATTACATATTACACAAACTCAATGCTATATATTATATTATATTTATTTAATATTTCTTATAGAATTAATTTCTATATCGTATTTATATCTTCCTTCTTTTTTATAAAACAAGAATTGTTTTTCTTTTAGAAGTATTATATCTAGTGAAAAGTCACAAGATGCATTAATTTAAATATTTAGGTTCATAATTATAATTTTAATATATTTTTAATAAAATTTTTCCATGATGGGTATTATGTTTTTGTATTCATGTTTGGGTATGTGTATTTTTTTATATTAAATAGGTTTGTGTTTAGGTCCATTCATCAAAATATTTATTGAGTTTAGGATTAGGTATCCAAGAATTAATAGGTTCCCAACCTATTTTCATCACATCATATAAACATAAATACATTTTAAATTTATTCATTGTTGGTTCACCTTGTTTCAAATGATGAATAACTTGATATAGTGACGGAAAATGACTTGATAAAAGAGTTATCAATTCATTTAAGACCCTATTCACATGTCTAAGATACTTCTCTCAGTTCCTTGGATATTTTTTTGGGGTATTTTTCCCATGTCACTAAATAATACATCAGCCACTCGTAAGAATTTATCATAAAACCCACCTCCTTCAGAAAAATCATCTATGTGAGTAAAATTGAAAAATTGTATCATGGGTCCTAGAACATCTATGAACTGTTTCACATGCCCACTTTTTAGGCACCATGTTCCCTAAATTTTCCTATAAATTGACACCATGGCTCTATATTTGACACACTTCAACACACACATGGAATAAGATGAAAGGAAATCATAAGATAAAATACCTCTGCATTCTCAAGACATCAATAATATATTAGTTAGCCTATATAATATTTATCATTGAGTAATTTACTATAAATTAATGGAAACTAGTTTGTCCAAAAAAATTAATGCATACAACCTTTGAAAAATTCCCCTTTCAGAGAACAAATGTTTTTTTGTTGGATATATTATAAATATTATTTTATATATGGAATTTTATTTATGTTTTTAATTTTTAACATTTTATCATAGAAGTGAAAGATCATTTGAGGACATTTCTAAAAATTATTTAATTGAAACAGGTCACAACAAGACCACAATGATCATTCATCATCTAGAATTTTGATATGAGAACGTTTTAAAAAGATCTCAGATCTTTATAAGATGATTCTTCATAAAAAACATATTAATTAAATTCTGTGTGACACAGAAGGTTACACCATGAGGAAAAACTATTAAATAATCATGTATGTTATGAATATAAAAATTATATCACAAAGGGTGTTTAAGTATAAAATAGAAAATATGTCTACTAAATTACTGCACCACAAGGTCAGTGATGCAATAAAAATATATATGTTATTTTTAAGTGAATATAAAAATAAGGATGTCACTCCATAACACAATAGGTAATTCCTTGTAGTAATCCTGATAGATTCATGTATTTTTGGAGTAAAATATCTTTCACTACAAGAAGGAAATCCCAATTGTAATAATTTCTAGATAGATTTTATTGATTTTTATTAAAATATTTTTGTAATTATTACAATGTTCACTCCATGACCTATCTTAATGTTGAGAAAAAGATATAAAAATCATCTCTTTATTCTGCTAAAAATGAAAATTTCTCTATGATTGTTTTCCATGTTGTTTCAATAAAAATAATATTGTGGATATATATTAGAGGTTCAATGGTCATTAAGAAAACATAAACTAAAACATTTAATTTCAAGGGTGAATATCTAATATAGGAAGAGGATAAAGAAATAATTAAGTACGAATAAGTTGGATAATAATAGTTTGGATATGAATTTTTTTTCATTCACTAGAAATAGAAAAAACATGCATGTAAATCAAAAAAATACGCACATGAAAAATAATGGATAGATCTGAATATCTTGAATAATAGTGGATTATATGTTTAAGATAATTGAATATATTTATTAAAAAATATAATACTATAATACTATATTAAACTGAATATTAAAAATGAAATCATATTTTTCAATGTATATTTTGAAGCATTAGAATTTAAAACATGAGAATCATGGACAATACACTTGTTATACGGTGTTTTATCTTTGATTTGTAACTTTTATGTTTTACATATACATTGATTCTATCTTTATCACTCTTCAAATATTTTTTTAGAAGATAAAAGTTGATCATATACCTTGAATGAACCATGATAAATTCAGAAATATATAATCACATACTAATAATATGTTGATTAATTAGAATGTCAACATATCATGAAACTATTATCCATGTATAATAATTTTATTATTAATCCAAGTAAAATCTATGTGTTTATGATCATTATATTAATTCATTTAGTTTTGATTAAAAATTATATTCAATGTGTCTTTGACAAAATTAATACAATTTATACTTAATTTAAAAGAGAATTCATAATATTATAATACCATAATTCACCTTCAACCCTCTTGGTGTATTTAGTGGGACTACATGTTAGAATATGTGAAATCAATGCCCTAGGGTATCTGTTGAATCTAATTAAATGGATTTTCTAGTATGAAGAATATTTTTAATGAAAATAGAGTTCCCTTATTTGATGGATTAAAATATTACATATGTAATAACATGATGATATCTCATCTATAGTCTCTAAAGTCTTGATGTATATTCTGTAATAGTGCATGGGATACTAGTTATTCATCTGATAGTAATATCAATTAGGAAAGATAACAAATGATTGTTGAATGATGATGATAAGGATCAAAATTTATTTATGAGTATTATCCTATCATATTAATATTATTTTTATATAATACTCAATATTTAATGGTAATTTATATAATGATTTTAATTTTTTTAAAATGACACAATTGTAAATAATTTGATGATTTATGTTTTAAAAGACTAATATGATTATCTGGAGATAATTTCCCATAAAAATATAGAAGGTTTCTTTAATTAAATTATAAAATTTATTAATATCATTCATTCACTATGATATAAAATCAATGATTGTTACATGGTATATAATTTTATTATAATATTATCACTAATTTATAAACCAAAGGTATCATCTCTAAAGAAGATTAATCTTGTTGAGTTATATATTACCAACTTACACAAAAACCTAGTTTCAAATGAAATGTTGGTCTAATCAGAATCCTCTTTAGGAAAATAACATAAAGAGATATCATTAAAGGTTTTTAAGAAGAAATAATTTTATCAAGATTAAAATGAAGAAAATATAAGTGATGACTTATTATCACTTTTAGAAATTAATTTTAGAAGAGGTAAAGACATATTTGAGGAAAATATACCTCTATATTGTTTATGTTGTGGGAAGGTGAGAAAAATCTCTACTACATTCCAAATAGATATTATAAAGAGGATAGAAATTATTTATTCTCGCTCAGATAGATAAATAAATCCCCATAGAAGTAATTTCAATTCCTAAAATTCAAGTGGAAATAAGTTTTAGAGGAAATTTCTTTTTAATAGGAAAGAATAGAATATCGAAGAATATCAAATGGAAGGCATTGAAAGTAATTTTTCCTCATATATGAAATATTTTATTATGGTATAATTGAAAAAAATAAAAAATATATGTTGATAAAGACAATGATTAATGAGGGATATTGTGTTATCTATGTTAAATCTGAAGGATCTATTGAAAATATTTGTTTAAAAATAAATAAGAATAGAAAAATTAGAGGTCTATTGAAGGATTATTCATGTTATTCTAATTTACATTAAAAAAATCTTATCATCTTGAGAAAATAGTTTGAGAATGTGGGATGAATCATGAGAAAAATGAAAAATATATTAATTAGAGGTTTATGTTTTAATAATAGTCTATGATCATTGATTATATTAATTTATCTATCAAAGAAAAAGTTAATAAGATTTGAGATATTGAATAAGAATAGAATTACATGATAAATAGGCTTGAACTAGAAATCAAAATAGACAGTTTGAAGAATAAACATCACATTGGGAGCTTTTTAGATGTTTTCTTGAATGAAAAAAAGAACAAGGAATAATAAATTTTGAACAAATTATTAGTTTTCAAAGAACCAATAATATTGGTAAAATATGGATTACAAATGATAGAGAAATGTCGAAGGAAATGTCTATGATTTTTAAGAGCAATGGTAAGTAGTTTAAGAGAGAGAGTGATCAATAATTGAGAACTTACCAAAAAAATTGGAAATACTTCAAAACAAAACATGTGTATTGAGATAATTGTCAAATGATTTTCCCACTCATGAAGTGTCAATTTTTATGTTTCTTAGGCCACTAAATATCTTAATGTGAAGAATATAAATGTTAATTAAAATGAAAATATATTGTAATTAAACAATTAATATTAGGAGTGTATTATTAATATCAATAAAATAATTCATTTTATATCTATTATTTTAATTTTGAAAATCATAGACATAAAGTAGTATATTACAGGAAATGAAGAGTAAGATATTCTTACAAAAGGTATAGAAAAGTGGATAAAGATAAATGTAATATAATTACCTTGATGAATATGTTTTATCCTATTTAGGAATAAGAATATGATTATTTATTATACAAAAAACAATGAGAAGAGACCAACAAAAGTCTCAACACACTTGAGAATGTCAGGTAAAGAATAGAAGAAAATAAAAAAAGAAAATTTAGCATAAATTTGATTAAAATAATTAAATAATAAAACACCTAGATTCTGGATACTGAGTGTTCCTTACATGTGATTGAATATATAAATTTTTAAAATAATGTGAATGGAATAGTTTATAGAATTTTTTACACTGGCAATGATGTATGTTTGAAGAAAAAAGGATATGTGAAGACACCCAATCTATTGATGAATTAATGAATATTGATATAATTTATGTTTATATAGATTATCATAATTTATTGATAATTATTCATATTTTTTAATATGTTTTGGAATTAACAATAATTTATATAGGTTTTAACTTCTATATGAAATATATAAATTTTCTAATGAAAGGTTGTACAACTAGTGGTAACTTATATTATTATGATAGTAAGTAAAACACATTTTTATTTACAGATGATGAATAAAAAATATTGGGGAACTAATTGTTAGTTTAAATGAATCAAAAAATATGGAAAAGTTGTTAAAATTTAGATTGATTATTTTATGTGAGGAAAGATGATTCAAAATCTATATCTTCAAAAGAAGAAGTGTGTATTAGTTTTTCTAAATTTTATACACACTAATTTGTGGTTTCTTATTGTTCAAGAAACAACCTATAATGAGAGGTATTTCACCTTATTTTTACATGATTATTGAAGGATGTGGTTTTCGATGTCCATAAATTAAAAAAAAGTGATGGATTATGATAATATGTCATAAAGAAGAGACTAAAATGAAATAGAAAGAATATTGAAAATTCTATGATCATATAATGGAACATAATAAAAATCATATGAGGTTAAAAATTATCTATAAAAACATTGTATTGATTTAAAATTGTGATCTATGATAACCCCTAAATATAATGGTGTTGTAGAAAGGATATGTCATGCAGTCAAAATAATAAAATAATGTAGTTGATAAATAGAATCATATAACATGGTTACAATAAAGAAGTATTTAAAGTGGTTGTTTATACATAAAATAGAGTGTTACATAGTCCATGTATGGAGAAATCACCACTAAAAATTTGGTATGAAATTAATTTTTTTTAATAAACTTATATTATTTGGAAGAAAGTGGTTTATTCAAAATTAAGAATGAAATAAAAGAAAATATTGTGATACAGTGGATTAAGGAATATTTCTAGGGTACTCAACTAATATTATTTTTAATATATTTTTTAATAATACATTCAAAAATATTTTTATATATGTGATGTAAAGATTATTGATAATGAAAGAAATTATATTTAGGATTGTCTATCGGACGAAGTGTTTTATGAAGATAATGAAATAAATATAGTTTTGGGAGACACTCAAAATGTACAGGTTGATGATAATTTTGAGATTGAATATATCTATGAAAAAATTAAATAACTATTTCAACGTATGAATTTTTCATGAAAGAAAGGGGGTCAATATAATCCAGTCAATGTCAATGGAGAAAATCGGCTCCAAGTCACACTTTAAGGGTGAAGAGAGTAGAGAATAATGATTTTTTATATGAGATGAAACATACTTATTTTGAATAAGTGGAAATGAAAATATCAATAATGAAAAATATAAATGAATAATTGAATTAAATTGATAAAAATAAGACTTGGGAGATTGTGGATAGTTCTGAAAATCACAATGAAATTAGTAAAATGTGGGTCTTCAAGAACAAGATAGATGAAAATGGAAAAGTTTTCTATAGTAACGAAGGGACGGTGTACAAGGTATATTCCTAGTTTAATGGTGTTGATTGTGAAGATATTTACTCACTAGTGGAGAGAATGTAATATATTAGACATTTCATAGAATTGTAAATCAATAGAAAGTTTAAAGTGATTGAAATAGATATATAGAAAAAAATTATAAATAGAGTCTTGAATAAAAAATTGTATTTGGAGAATCTAGTTGGTTTTCTTTGTGGGAATGATAATATAAAATATTATACATTAAAATAGATTGGTGTGGCCTAAAACATGAACCACATACTTGATGTGCATGGATGGATGCTTCACTAAGATATATGGGGTTCAAGTGATGAGGGTCTGATCAGAAAATCAAAATAAAAATATATAAGAGGAGTATTTTATAGTGTTATGGTATGTATATGACAATATATATAGTGGAATAAAATATAATTAGATTGATAAAATTGTAAAATTAATGAGTTGTGAGTTAGAAATATCAAAAATTAGATAATTAAAATATTTAATGTGATATAAGATCATTAAATGAAGGAAAATATCACAACTAAATTATGAAAAAATGTTTTTAAGATATTCAAAATGGAAGAGTGGAATCCGTTTTTGACATTAATAGATGTTGGAACTAAGTTGTAAAATCATGAAAACAATGAGAAAATGGACTATAAATTTTAAACAAGAATCATTGGAAGTTTAGTTTTTCTCATTGTAACCTTGATTGATATATTATATGAAACAGTTTTGGCTATTTGTTAACAGAATTTTCCAAATAAGTTTCATCTTGAAGATGTGATATGAGTAATGAGGAATGTTTAAAGAACTATAAATTATGGGTTTTTGATTCAAATAGTAGAAAACATGTATTTACTGGCATGTTCAAATATTTATTAGGATAATGAAATTGTGAATAAAAAATCCACTAGAGGTTGAGCCTTTTATAATGTTTGTAATTTTGTACGTTTTATAATTATGAAACATAATTTTGTTTGTTTAAGTACAACATAGGTGCATTATATATCAGTCACCAAATAGTGTACATAACTAATCATAATAAAGTATTTATTTTAATAACATAGTTAAGAATGATATTTTCCAATGATGATTTAGTGGGACAAAAAATGTTATGTTAAATTTATATTGAATATAGTTCAATATTCTCACATGAATAATATTGAGGTTTGGTATAGGTTTATAAAATAAAATTTTGAGAAAAATATTGTATGGATGGGATTTATTAGAACTGTTAATAATGCTGCCTATATATTCAAAAACCATTGGTGACTATGGTATTTGAAAAAAATATAATGAACATTATATTTCAACAACTCTCCTAAAATTAAGAAGGCTCGTATTTCCTCTCACCACATTGAACATAATGCTAGATTTCATTATTGTTTATTGATATAGGTATATAATATTTAATTGAAATAAAGACATGGGTGGAGATACTAACCATGAAGAGTTATGTTAAATTCAATATAATTAGAGGTAATAATGGATAAAATTGATGAATTTAGTTATTTATCTTGTTTTATATATCAATATCTTACTAACACATTCATAGAAATTAATTTAATGACCTTTCATAAGATCTATAATAGTATATGAATCAAATAATTCCATATTAGGGGTGGAACTAAATTTATTGAGCCTTATGATTTTAATTTTCAAATGGTTTAAAAATTATAAAAGAATATAAATAAACATGAATGATAAGTTAAATTAATTTATTTTTGTTGGTAAATCTTTCATATCAAATTTAGGGGTAGTTGGTTAAGGATGGATAAGCTTGTGGTGGTTTATCTTGTGGTTGAAAAGTTGGTTGATAATAAAATAAGAAGGGGATATTTTTATAACATTTTTTTTTGTATTTTTTGACATTATTTTTTTAATATGTGGTATTGTTAATGTAGGGTAGTCTTGGAATTCCATGGTGGAATTGGAAGATCATTGGGTGATGTTTTTAAAAATTCTGGAAGTGACACCTATCGTTTTGTGACCATAAGGTGTTGCAAGAAAAAAATGATAAACATTTGAAAAGTATAAAAATAATTAGAATAATAATCTTAATAATTGTATTAGAAAACTATGTATGAATTTTATGTTTCATGACATATAAGGTCACATCATGAAGGAAACTTGTGTAATAATCATATGCACTGTGACTTAAAAAATCATTATGTGAAGGGGCTTTGATTCAACAACATAAAATATACATATTGGAATGTCATGAATTTTTTTTTATAATTTTTTGTGAAGATATTTGTGCAATTTTTTATTTAATATATAATAATATATGAATTTCATGACACAATAAGTCATTTCATGATGTAATATGTATAAATTTTAGTATTTCTAGAGTAGAATCTAGGGTTCTATGAGAAAAATATACACACTATAAAAATTTATAGTTATAATTAAATGATTTTTTCTATAAAATACTCACAAAATGATGATATAGGCCATTACACAACCAATTTATATGATTAGAAGTAATTACAGAGAAACCATCCCATCACGAAATGGAGAAGCTGGCCACAGTGTGATTTTTTTTACACATTGAACAAAAATGATGATGTGGCCATACCATAGAGTTTTGTTGGTTATTTAGACAACATAAACTACCAAATAAAAATTATTAGGTTTATATATGACAAATAATATCTAAATGATAGAATTAATTCTAGGAATGTTGAATGATAATAGTTTGAATTTCAAATTAGAACATTCTTTGGAAATAAAAAAAATCAATGTAGATGAAAAAATGCAAAAGTACATAAGAATCTAGAGACCATAATATTTTGTGTAAAATTGAAACATAACATTAAGATAATTGAAAATATTTATTAGATAAGATATGTGTGTTACACTATATTACATTGGTGATTTTTACCGAAATTATATTGTGTTTTTTATATCATTAATGATTTAGAACTTAATACTGGTGAATTAGGGAGAACACCCTTATTGTTTGGTATTGTATATTTTATTGATATGTTTTATGATTTACCTATGTTTTTATTCTTTCATTATCCCTTATAAAATTATTATGTGGAAGATAGTAAGGGATTATGGACATTTGATGAGTAGTGAGCTCTTACTAAAGTTGTAATAACATACTAATGATGTAGTTATTAATAATTAAATCAATACATGATTGATATTTTATCAATGGAGTATCCGTTTAAGTATGAATCAAGTAAAATAATTTAGTTCATTCTATTTATATGCCTATATTTTGTTGTCATTAAAAATTAAATTTAGAATATTTTTTACAATGTGAAAATGATATCCAATTAATTATGAATAAAATTCAAAATTTCAAATCACCCTAATTCACCCCTCCCCCTCTTATGGTTTTTAGAGAGATCCTAGGTTACAACACACACCCTCCATTAGATATATAAAACAATAGTAAAATTCCATATTCTATATGATGAACTAGGGCTTCACACATTGAATTCATAGCTAAAAGATTCCATTTTGGTTGAACCCTCACCCATGCCTCCATATTAGCTTGATCACTCCTCCCGTCCCTATAATAAGATAAACCGTTATCCAAGAGAACATACTAGAGAAAACCATCACCTAGGACTACCACTAATGTTTAATGGTCCCCCAACCCAATGACTAGGGTTATAATTCTCTCTTATCAACACTAGGCAGACGATCATCACCAGGTACCCCACTATGGTGAAATACTCACCCTACCTCATAACTAGGGTGAACCTTATCCCATACCGTTAACTAGATCACACATTTGACTAGGTCCTCATCCAAGAGAACCTTCTATTACCAAGCCTTCTTCCTAAGAACCTACCAATCATAGACTCCATTATAAACTCCTAAGATGCGTGATTTGGTTGTTCACATTAGTGAGAAACTTATCGATTAGGTATTACCTTTATAATTGCGACCTCATTGTAAATCCTCCCTACTAGATAAAACCCTCAAGGTTTTCATGATCATGAAATCATTGATAACGAGGTATCCTTTTAGGATGATATCGATGAATCCTCCCCAAGCTCATGTTATTAATTATGGGTGGCCTATATCTAGAATCAGATATACCTGGGAACCCAATGGCATTATTGATTGCACTCAATGAGATAAGTAGATAGAAGGGTCATCCTGCTATGTGTAGGACCCCCCATCCTACACTCACTTGAGTTACTAACTACTTTATGAAACTCTAGGAATCATCTATTTCTATTTTTTACATGAACTGGTTGGGAAACATATACACAAGCTAGAATATGTTTTTTATGCCATCATATTACCAAGAGATCTAGTCATCATTCCCTGTAAAAATATTAATTGGAAGGAATTAAACATATTTTTGGGTGTACTATATGGTTTAATCCCCAAATAATTTATAAAATGGAACCCTATGTGTATGCCGTAACTCATCCTTTTGGGAATCGACTCCCCTTAAAACCCATCCTTAATAGTTTTTGGTCCATGTGAGAAACTATATATAATGTGAAATATTATTTATGAGTGGATCCTAAAATAAGGGGAAATATTTATTCTGCAAAACTGTAACACCACAAGATTTTATAGTACATTATCTCTTTAATTTAATTCAATAGATTGTGTTACATGCAACACCAGGTTCAAACACATCACGACCTATCAAACTAGCCATTTAAAAAGAATTTATGAATAGTATTAACCACATTTTGAATTTTATATATATACTATATAATTTTAACATTCATATTTTGTGTTTCATAGAAATAATATAATGACAAATTCAATTTTTCAGATAATAGAAGTAGTTTTTAAAAAATGTTGTTTTATGGCATTTTAATGGATAACCCTTTTTGAATACAATATTTGACACATTTATATATCCAATTTAATGAAATTAATTTTTTTAAAATAGGGACATTAAAATTTAGTTTGGATAAATTTTTGGTTCTTTTATGTTAACATTCATATTTTGATGAATAGTGGAAACTACTAAATTTTAATTAAAAACATCTTTTTAAATCAAAATAATTTATAGTGTTAAATTATACATTTGAGTGGTTTTAAAGTATCATTAGATTATATTTTTATCATATAATATAATATAGGTCATTGGATGTTATTTCACATTTAAATTGTACATAAACACATGCCAATCTTTTGATAGTTTTTTACTTCTTAAAAACCCGATTTATGGTTTTGACAACGAGAATTAATTTTAAATTAATTAATGCAACATATATTTATTGAATATTTTAAAATTGAAATCATTTTTTAATTTTTAATATCAAAATTATCTTTTGGTGAAATTTTGGTATTTTTTCGAAGACATTCTATTTTTGATAAATAGTGAAAAACATTATGTTGTAGATAAAAACCGACTTTTTTTAGATAAATAATTTAATTAAATTTTTTTCCATAAAGTAAAAAAATTAGTTACATATTACATAAATTAGTCCAATTTAATTCATCAGATTCATTTTATAATAATATTACACATATAAAATTTTATTTTGCTTTTTATTGTCTTTTAGCCACCTTCTATGGACATTTGAACATTTGAATAAAACGTAATTTTACCACTTATTTTAATTTAATTTCAAAAATTATACCAAAATGGTTGTCATGATTATGTAAAATATGATTAAATGGGATGAAAATAATTTTTTTTGATTAGTAACTTTTGATTTTTATTTACTATAGTTAAAAGTAAATAGCGTAATTAAAGATAAAAATGATATTATAATTACTCCCAACACATATCCTATTTCTATTGGATAATTTTATTTCAACCAAAATCAACCTTAGGAAAAATATATGATCCTTTTTATCCACTTGGATTAGATTAGGAAATTTTTTATATACTAATTAAAGAAGTGTTGAAAGTGTTAAATTCAAATTTTATTAATTAATCCATTTTTAATATAGGGTTATACATAAGATAACTTCAAATATAAATATTTATTTGAAAGATAAAACGGGTTCATAAATTATGGTATTCTATTTATAATTTTTATACATTTAATAATTAAATTAATTTATGACACAATGATGATGTAGTAATTGACTTATTAATGAATGATTAAAATAATTGATTTTATAAATAAAAAAATAAATGTAAATTGAGACTTTTGAGGCCATACACAAATTTTCTAGGTGCATATTACTTTTATGGTTGATTAAAAGTATTTTTTTCTATGTAATTATGTTGTGATGACTTAAAAAAACAAATATTAAATAGTCTCAAAATTGACATAAATGAGTTTTTAAAAAAATACTATTTTATTAAATGATATAATATTCCTAAAAATCATTTATTAAATTGATGAAATTATATAATTATATATATTAATTTAATGAACCACTTTAGGTTCTTTTGTAATTTTATAGTATGTTTATTAAATATGTAATATAAAAATACAATAAGACGTGGTAAAAGTTAAACTATTTAACTACAAGTTAAATCTAAAAGATAAGATTAATATAGTGACTTGTCTAAAACCTATTGGCATAGATTATTTCCACCCATCCATACCTTATCCTAGAAATAAATCCATTTGGAGCTATTGAAAACCGAAATGTTTTTTTATAAATTAATATTTCAAGCTTTTCTAACAGTTTCCCTCACCTCTCTTATAAAGGGGAACTACACATTCTCTAAATTTGACACCTCCAAATCCATTTTTCTCACACAAACGATGCTCACATATCTTATAATATACCCTTAATTTATTTTATAGGCCTTATGTTGATCATAAACCCAAACTAAGGATCCCTTTTTTCAAATCAAAAGGAAGCACCCGATGGGGAGGCAATTATTTCATCACCTTTTTCAAAGTTCTTTTCTTCTTCTTCCACTTATTCGTTATTTTTTATTTCCATAATAAAATAATAAGTCCAGTACATAATACACACTTATAGGTTTTTACAAATATGTTAAAACCATATTCATTATTCTATCCATCCTATGAATGACAAAGTCACCATAGGTGCGTATGTACGACTTACCATCTCCATGTCGTGGTGTAGTTTGTTATTCAACACTCCATTATTTGGATGGGTATAATAATGAGTATAATTAGTTTAAATAATTATTATAACATGTTAATTATTCTTTATATATAATTTAATTTCAAATTAAACACATTTTTACCATCTATAGAATGATATTGTCGCTCGTGCGTACTCACGGCTTATCGTCTCCATGACTCCATGAGATTCATCTTCAACCATCCCCATTATAGAATTTTAATAAAAAATATATATTTATTAAGTATGATATATATGAAATAATATTTCTACTGGAATAATATATATTTATGTAGATAAATATATCTCATTTACTTACTTCCAGACTATTAGACAAGAAAACAGAAACAATGTTCATGCGTACGTACGGACTACCGTCTCTATGAATGGTGTTTCCATTTCATATATCTACATATTATAAATATTTATATTATGAAAATATATGATATATAAATCTTATTTTATATTATTTATGTATTTAAATCATGATCTATCTGATATGATCGTGAATAAAAAAGTTAAAACATGTATGATAAAAAAGGCGATTATTACCCGAAATGTTACTTTAACATGTAAATTATTATTAAATGGGTAGCATAAAGTAATACTTGAATAATATATGATATCATAAATATTAATATTGTTATGGTATAACTTAATAACATAATATGGTAATTATATAAGATGTTAAACATACCCTCAACTGAAGGAAAGTACAAGGTAACGGTTAATTCCCCAATAACATTATTATCTGAGATTGTTTATGTGTACGTATTTACTAGAAATATTTATCATCCATATCCATGATTCATAAAACATTCTTATAAAGGAATATAATAAGGTTTTATGTAAGGTAATATTTAACTAGATCAACATTTTAAATTTTTTAAAGATTCATTTTTCTAAATTTATATAATTATTATTCTTGTTTTCAAAATGATTTTAAGGATTTATTTATATGAACATGATTGTTTTAAAATATTAATTAGTTTCAAAAGTTTAAAAGTTGTCTGGGACACTTTGATTCATAAATCTCATTTAAAATAATTCATTTATAAATGTATGACTTTTTAGTGATTTCACTAAAGGGATATTTCCCTCATAGAATTTTACTAATCGTTTTCAATCATGTCAACATCCTTTAATGGATATTATTCTTTATTGAGTTTGATTGATTATAATTCAATATTATATATTATATTGAATGAGTTGTGATATGTTTGACTCTGGATGTACTATTTTTATACCATTCATAGTTTATGGTTAAAGTATTGACATTTCGTATTCATTTTACAATATGAATGTTTATGTTATGTTTCAACATTTTCATATGAGGAATTCATTGGACTTAGTAAGTGACGGGCGCGGCCCACTATAGCCCCTCGATGCATCAGTAGGTCTCATGAGACAAATTACTATCTTGGAAGAAGTCATTGACAAAAGTTTTATTTGTAGTCTTGGAACAAGGCCACGACTATGTGGTTATGATTTTCGACATTATGCATTTCCATGTTATGAAATCAGTTATTACATGTGATTATTCGACTAGTTGAATATCCATGTGCATGTTTATATGGTAATGACTGATTTATTTTTTCCCAATTAATTTCTTGTTTATGTTTAAAAGGTTGTTATTTTTATTACACATTTTTCTATAATGGTTTATAGATTCTGCTAAATTATTTACCCTTACTGAATATCCAAGCTCACCCCTTTCTTATGTTTTGTTTTCCAAGGATTCCAATAAGTTTATTATTATTTATAGGTATGGTTAAGCTAGGGGAATAGTGGAATTATAGAATTATTATTTATGTTGTGTTTTATGATTGAATTTTTAATGTAATGTTCATTTTTGTAATCTATTTTCCAAGACTTCTAAACTGATCAGTCCTTTTAGAAATGATTCTCTGCAATCATGCCAATGTATTAAAATAATGAAATGGGTTCAGGAATTTGGGTCCAGGGCATTATAGTTAGTATTATAGGAAGTTTAGAAATAACCATGGAAATTAGATTTAGATAAAATATTATTAGGAAACGTTACCCTAAGATAGTATTTGATGATTACTATATAAGAACATCAAAAAAATTTGGTAATATAGACACTATGTGGGTTTCCAAGAGATATATCCTTTTTTGGATACTAAATGTGGATGTGGTTATGGAAGAGATGTACCTAGAAGTGAAAACTCTGAAAAATAGTTTTTGTCTTGACACGGGGTATCCTGGTACACTACAAAGAGCCTTACTGTGCACCTGTTTTGACACTCTCAGGGAGATATGCTTAGGCTAATCCACATTATCTTTAAAAATCATTATGAAGGATTTATGAGTAAATATATTGGAAAAGAAACCAAAGTTATGATTATTATACATGATGTGTGTAAATCTTCCATTAATTTTTTATAGTTCTTCAAGATTTTGGATTATACATTATGATATAATCTACTATAGAGTATTTCATTATATAGAAATGGCGTCAGTAGAAGGAATGAGAACTCCAACAATACGTATTATCCAAATGGTAAGAAGGATAATATCTTTCATGGTCTTAAGAAAACATTTAGAAGGGAAATAGTCTCCCATGTATTCTCATCATATGAAGAAATAGTGTCATGTGTTAATAAGATAAGTAAAGAATTCTCTATGTCTGCTGTCTTTTAAGGTAAGAATGTAAAGAAGAGGGTGGTAGAGAAAAATATAGATAAAGGGAAGAAGGAAAATAAGGATTTTCCCACATGTGATAATTTTGGAAAGAATATCCTTGGTAAATTATTGAAGGGAATGGGGGTGTTTTATAATTTTGGAGAAAAAGAACACCACGTTTGTGGTTTCAGGGGTAATAAAAAGTTTTCAAAGGTACAATTCTTAAACTGCAAGGAGTTGGGACACAACATGAATCAATTTCAAAATCAGCAGAGTATGTCCCAAATGATGCTATTAGATAATAATCATGTTTTGATACTACTTTAGATGAAGAGGAATGATTAGTGTTCTTATGTTTTTATTAAATAATTGTGTCATTTGAGTATTGTATTAATGATGTACAAGTTTTAAGAATTACTAAGGATTTTTGGATTATACTGCAGTACAATTTCATTAAGGATTTGAGATTGTGTGGTACCATGAAAAGAAACTCAATAAAATTTAGTCATTATGGAAAATATGTGGTTTATGGAAAGATAAAACATAAAATGGTATTGAAGTTGAGGTATTGATTTTGAAATAAGATATTATTGATTTGGATAAATTGTGTTGGATATTCTTGACTACCTTTGAATTAATTAATTGTTTGTCTGAGTTTATAACATTTTTGGATTTAAGGAGTATATCAGGTATTCTATAAGGAATAAAGGAGTGTGAATGTATTCAATAAGGTTTTAGGGTAATTCAGGTTGTTACCATGTTTTAATATAATACATGATGAATTTATTCACATGTTATTATGTGATAAAAGATATCTTCATTGTGTTATGTTGACCATATAAATTGTGGGACTCAGAGTTTAGAAACAAGTATTTTGGATACGTTTAATGGTTGGAATGGATTAATTTGGACATTAGATACTATTGTTTAAGGTTAAAACATTTCTTATGATTATTTTTTGATTATTATGAAAAGGGTAACTCGTTTGTCGGGTGACAACCCATCGCATCCGGCAAGGCCACGAGACTTGAACCCGCAACTGAAGGGCGACAAGGGTGCATCACCTAATACTAGCCTACGTGATGTCCTACTTTGTATAATGTAGTTTTTTAAATGTTTTGATAGATAAATTAAAAATTCAATTTTTTCGAACCCTACTCAATTAGGTTAAATAGAATATTTCTGAGTTCTATTATCTTTTAGAGTGAAAGACGAGTTTATGGTAGAAACTAGTTGAAGGATAAAACTCTAATTGTCATGTTTTTGTTTCTTTAAACTAAAGTTAACGGATATTAAACAAAAAAGAATTATCCTAATACATTTTTTTGTTGAACCGGTGATATTTTAAATCATCATTGATTTATGGCTTTGAGGCCCTCAATTTTACATTTATTGTTCAGTTGTTTGTGATTGATGACCTCAATAACTCCTTATAAATATTTACATTTTCACTAAAATTATGTGTCTCTAATTGAAACCAATTTTATCCAATTCTAAATCCTAATTTTGTGGTTACTTTTTTCATTTCCATTTCCCTCTTATTAAAACTAAATTTTATTAACCCAATTTCCGATGTGTGTTTTTCCCAAAGGTATTTTATATTTTCAATTTTTTTGAAGAAAAATTTCAAATTTCAAGGATGAAATTTATTTAAGTATGTGATAATTTGACACCCCTATATATTAAAGTACCTTATCTCTTTAAAGAAATTCAATAGCTTGGGCTACACGCAATATCCTGATCAAGCGCGTCACGACCTATCGAACTAGCCATTTAAAAATACATTATGAATATTATCAACCATATTTTTAATTTCATATATGTCTTATATAATTTTAACATTCAAATTTTATGTTTATTATACATAATATAAGCACAAATTCAGTTTTTCAGATAAAAGAAGTATTTTTCAAAAAAATGAAGTTTTTCCTCCATTTAATGGAGAACCCTTTTTAAATCCAATATTTGACATTTTATATATTAAATTTAATGGAATTATTTTTTTTATAAGAGGGAAATACAAATTTAGCTTGTAAAAAATTTTGGTACTTTTCTGAAAACTTTCATATTTTGATGAAAAGTGAAAAAATCTAAATTTTAATTAAAATAAACTTTTTAAATTTTAATAATCTATAGTGTTAAATTATAAATTTTAGTGGTTTTAAAGTATAATTATATTATATTTTTATTATTTAATATAATATAGGACATTGGATGTAATTTCACATTCAAATTCTACATAAACACGTGTCAATATTTTGAAAGTATTTAATTCTTAAAAACCCACTTTCATGTTTTGACAATGAGTATTAATTTTAAATTAATTAATGAAACTTCATTGTTTTGTCTTTGGTAAAATTTAAATCATTTTTGAATTTGTAATATCAAAATTATCTCTTAGTGAATATTTGGAATTTTTTGAAAACATTCAATTTTTGATGAATAGTGAAAACACTATGTTGTAGATAAAACCGAATTTTTCATTTAAATAATTATTTTAATTAAAAATTTATCTTATAGTAAAAATGTATAAACAATAAATATATTAGTCCAATTTAATTCATTTGTGTCATTTTTTAATAATATTAGACATATAAAATTTTATAGAACATTTTCAACATCTTTTACCCAACTTCTAGGTATATTTGCAAATTTGCATAAAATGTAATTTTACTACTTCTATGAATTGAATTTTAAAAATCTGATAGACACAGTTTTCATTAGTAAGTAAAATGTGATTCAATGGGATGAAAATATTTTTTGGTGAATAGTAACTTTTAATTTTTATTTACCACGATTAAAAGTGAATAGGGTAATTAAAGATACAAATAATATTATAATTACCCCAAGAATTTTCCAAATTCTATTGAATAAGTTTATTTCGACCAAAATCAAATGTAGGTAAAAACTATGATCCTTTTTGATAACTTAGATTATATTAGTACATTTATAATATTTAATTTAATGAAGTTTTAAAAGTGTAAAATTCAAATTTTATTAACTAAAAAATTTTAATATAGGGTTATAAATAAGATAAATTCAACAATAAATATTCATTTGAATAATAAAAATATTTTCTAAATCATGGTATTTTATTTATAATATTTTCACATTTAATAATTAAATTTATTTATGACATAAACATGATTTAGTAATTACCTTATTAATGTATGATTAAAATAATTGTTTTTATAAATATCAAAATAAATGTAAATTAAGACTTCTGATGTGATACGCTAATTTTATAGGGGAATATGACATGTTAGGGTTTGTTAAATGTATTTTCTTCTATGTAATTAAGTTGTGATAACTTTAACAAAAAATAAATACAAAATAGTGTCAGAATAGACATAAATGAGTTTTTAAAACAAATACTATTATATTAAATGAAATAATATACCTACAAATCTATGATTCAGTAAAATGAATTATATAATGATATATATTTCATTAATTAACCACTTGAGAATATCTTAATATTTTATAGTATATTTATTAACCATGTAATATAAAAATATATGAAGTCATGGTAAAAGTTAAACTATTTAACTAAGAGTTAAATCTAAAAGATAAGGTTAATATGGTGACCTAAACTCGTCTAAAACCTATTTGTTGAGAGTTTTTATACCCTTAAACACCTTATCCTCAAAATAAATCCATTTGGAGCTATTAGAAACCGAAATTTTTTATTATAAATTAATATTTCATGTTTTTCATAAAGTGTCCCTCACCTCTATTATAAAAGGGAACTTCCCATTCACTTAATTTAACACCTCAAAAGCCATTTGGCTCAGCCAAAACATGCTCAAATATACTAAAAACTTCCCTCAACTCATCCTATAGGCATTAATTTGATTTTAAATCCATCCTATGGATCCCATTTCATTAAATCAAAAGGAAGCACATGAACTATAGATAATTATTTCATCACCTCTTTCAAAGTTCTTTTCTTCTTATTACACATCTTTTCTCTTTATTATTTACCTAATAAAAAATAACTCCAGTAACTTATACATAAATAGTGGTTATTTTAAATATGGTAAAACCATTTTTATTATTCTATCCATCCTATGAACAATAATGTCACCATACGTGAGTATATACGACTTACTGTCTCCAAGTCGTGGTGTAGTTTGTTATTCAACACTATATTATTTGGATGGGTATAATAATGAGTATAATTAATTTAAATAATAAATATAACGTGGTAATAATTCTGTATATAAAATATAACGTCCAACTAAATCCCTTTTTACCATCGATAGAATGATATTTTCGCTCGTGCGTACGTACGGCTTACCGTCTCCACGACGCAATAAGATTCATCTTCAATGATCACCATTCAAGAATTTTTATTAAAATATATATATTGATTAAGTATGAGATATATGAAGTAATATTTATACTGGAATAATATTTATTTATGTATATATTACATCCTTTACTTACTTCCATACTTTACGATAAGAAAATAGAAACAACGTTCATGAATACGAACAGACTACCGTATCTATAAAAGGTGTTTCCATTTCATATATCTGTCTATTTTAAATATTTATATTCTGAATATATATGATATATAAATCATTTTTTATATTATTTATGTATGTAAATCATGATCTATTTTGTATTATAAATAATAACATGATAAAACACGTATGATAAAGAAAGCGATTATTACCCAAAATGTTACTTTAACATGGAAATTATTATTAAATGGGTAGTATAATGTAATATATGAATCATATATGATATAATAATTATTAATATGGTTTTTTTATAATTTAATAACATACTATAGTCATTATAAAAGAGGTTATACATTCCCTCTACTAAAGGAAAGAACAAGGTAAGGGTTAATTCATTAATCTCATTATTATCTAAGATTGTTTATGAGTAAGTATTTTCTGGGACATATTTATCTTTCATGTCCATGTTTCATAAAAATTATTTCCAAAGGAATACTCTAAGGTTTTATGTAAGGTTATCTTTAACTATATCATCATTTTAAATGTTTTAAAGAATTAATTTTCTAAATCTATTTCATTAATGTTCATATTTTCAATTTAAATTTTAGGATTTATTTATACAGACTTGATTGTTATAAAATTTTAATTCTTTTCAAAAGTTTCAAATTGTTATGTGGAAATTTGATTAAAAAGTCACTTTTAAATGAATTCCTTTATTAATGTGTGACTTTTAAATGATTTCACAAAAGGTTTATTTCTCTCAAAGAATTTTACTGATCAATTTCAACTATGTCATCATCTTTAATGAATATTATTATTGACTAAGGTTGATTTATTATAATTCAATCATCCATATTTTATTGAATGAGGTATGATATTTTTGAAAATGGGTGTACTATTTTTATACCATTCATAGTTAATGGTTAATGTATTGATATTTTGTATTCTAGTTTTAATATGAATGTTTATGTAATGTTTCAACATTTTCATATGAGGAATGAATTGGACTTAATAAGTGACAGGTGGGGCCTACTATAGCCCCTCTATGCATCGGTAGGTCTCATTAGAAAAATCCATGTGAATGTTTATATGGTAATGTTGGATTTATTTTTTACAAATTATGTTCATTTTTATGTTTAAAAGGTTGTTGTATTTATTACACATCTTTCCTTAAAATTTTATAGCTTCCACTAAATTATTTACCCTTACGAAGCATCTGAGCTCAACCCTTTCTTATGTTTTGTTTTCCTAGGATTCTGAGAAGTGTATTATGATTGATATGAAGGGTTAAGGTAGGGTAATAATGGTGTTCACAAAGGATTATTTATGTTTTTTTATGTTTGAATGTGTCATTTAATGTTCATGTATGTAATCTATTTTCCAAAAAAATCTAAATTGATCGGTCCTTCGGAACATGATTCCTTGTAATCATGCCAATGTATTAAAATAATGCACCACCTCTGGAATTCTGGAGTTGAGGATTTATATGAACCATATATTCTCCTGTTTATTTGCTAATTATTAGATAAACCTAAATATTTTTCCCTTACATATGTCTCACACAAATCATTTATAATGAACCTTCTCCCTAGAATTTCTTGATACATTACATTAAACAATATAGAATGCTTCCATTCCATATGACATTAAAATTAATTTCATTGTCCTATCACATGACCTTAAACAATATAAATCAAACAATGTGGGTTTGAATTTCCTTTATAATGAAATATATTATTCCTTTCATAGAGGACATATCCTAACTCCACAACACATGTCACTACCCTCAATGGTCATAAATTCTAGAGTACCTCGTCATGTGGAATTAAACCATAGCATAGTAAATTAATAATGAAAAGATACAGAAACTCTATTATTTAAATATTTCCACATCTACACATTATTTTTATTGATAAAATTCACATTAGAAACAATTCCCACTCTAGGGTTTTGAAGGATTCAATAAAATGTCTTCAATGTTCAAGATAGTCATAGTGTAGGTAAAAATTCCACATAAAAGGGAGAGATGATGATAACCTCATATATCTCAACCTATATGCATTATAAATTGTTATTTCTATGTCCCAGTGATCTCCATCCATAGGAAAAAGGCACAAAAATTACATAAAATGTATCCATGTTAGAGTGGTTTTAGTAATAGATTGGGGAACCCAACATGAATCCTTTACTCCTAGGAACAATCAATTAATCATGCTCTTTCTTAGGATTTTTTCATTAAATGTTTTCTTATTTTTATTTGATTACCCTTTCAAGAACATAATAAAATCATATAAATCTCCCTTCAATCCAAATAAAGCCATCAAGATAAACAGTATCTTATATCATCCAATTAATATGATTTGATAGCAACAATGGAGATCCTTAAGATACTACTAATCATCATTTGGGAAACTAGAAATATTCCTCAACTAAAATAATATCTACAGACCCACCACCCAGGAGGATGTAGTCACCAAACAAATATCTCCAATTCCAAGTGATGAATGAGATAATCATGGACTACCATATTAATTGTTATATCCTAACATTAGAGGCAACTCAACAAATCATCAGGGAGAAGAATACCCACTGAATTTTTTTATCAATAATGGGTTGTGGAGAAGCATGTGGTATCTCCTACCATGTTAAACCAAAATGGGGGTTTTTCCCTAGAGAATAATAGTTCTAACATCCCATATCTTAGGGATTTGGAGTAAGATGATTTCAAGATCCCCAATTATACCTCATAGTATCTATGGAGGTCTCCAAAAACCCATTCAGACCACCAACACCATATGGTCTGATCTTCACAATAATATATTGAGGAGGCCATGTAAGAGATCTATCTGAGGATTCTCATACTAAGGTACCTATAATGTTGTATCATAAAGGGATTAAGGGGACCAAGACTTTGGAACTGACCTATAATACCATTCCTAATAGAGAATCCATTTAGTGTATTGTAGTGGTATCCATGGAGTAATCCCATATTCTTGCTTCTAAATATAATGCTCATCAGTATATCCTAAAAGTTAATTGAAGAGTAGGAGTGGGATTATATAATTATTCTTAACAAATAAACATGTTATCATAATATGGAGGCAACAAAAGTGTAGGATCATATCCCTTATCATGACTTCTATGACTATTAGAGTATCCTGATAGAAATAGAAGATAACATTCAATATGTTTCTATGTTCATAAGGGAGTATGAACATATTTATATTCCTACTAATATAAGTATATCTCGTTAGTATATCCTAATAGATAATTAGAATAAGACCCATATTCTTTCTCCATTTAAGGAGGATAGTCAAAATATTCTTGTGAATAATGTTGATTTGTGGTGGGTTTATATCCTTCTTCCTATAAGTGTTTTCTAGCCTATATTTGTAGTCACACATGGGAAATCTCTTATCCCTACTTCCACCAGAAACAATTCTTGGCATACTCCAACTATAACTTAGAGATAGGCCTGTAGTCTTTCACCCACCAGAAATGATTGACGACATATACTAATAATAACATTGGGTCATTATTATATTCCATTACACACATATGAATACAATTGGAATATCTGAGGGGAACCCATTGGGGAACATGTATAAATCTATGTCCCCACCCAGGAATCATATCGACATATTCAGATAATGAGTAAATAAGAAAATAATTCTCATAAATATATCATTACTAATGCTTGAAAATTTTTCATTCATATTTCGATACCTATCAAAGGATGTCATGGGAATATTTCAATGATAGGAACGTTTTCACCTATGGTGTCTGGTATGTATGGAAATTATTTTATAAACTGTATAAATAAAGTTATAATAATGGTTTTAACCCCAGTTTCTCATCTATGAAGACCCAAAATCTCTCATCAATGTAACTTTATAGCCGTATATCAAGCTTAGATTTCTACCAATATCAACACTAATATTCTTGAGGACCTTTTTTTCATCTCAATATAATTCCAATTTTTTTAATCCTCATTATCTTAATAATGAAATTATATCTTTGGAGGTCCTCCCCGTAATGTAGAAATCATGAACTCAAGTCGTCCTCCCTAGATTGCCAACGATGAAGGCCTTTCCCTTTGAAATATGAAAAGAAACCATATAAGTCCTTTCTATGGTACAAGTTGTGGAAGTACTCCTCATAGTATGGGGATAAATAGTAATGAATATTCTCCCCTTTACAACCCATAAATATCTAGTAATCAAATTATTCATCCTCGTAGAATCCAATATAGTAAACATGGAGGTCTTCTCAATGGTACTCATTATAGAGGCCCTCCCAAAATTTATGTCTCATCATAGAAAAAAGGACCACCTTGTGTAGAGATATATCTGATAATGACATAGTACCAGTAGAATCTTGAGAATTTGAAGATGACTTTACCAAGAACCTCATCACTAACAAGAGAAATCTCATTCAATCCAAAAGACAGTCTTGGGAGAAGGTCATAATTTGTAACTACTTGGATCACATAAATTTTTGTGTACCTTAGGAGATCTCAACTTAAACATCTCCCCTTTAATAAATATATAAGGAAATAAATTTTTTGGTCAGATCAATTTAATAATTCTCTCCATAAGGTTAAGGATAACATTGTGGTTATATGGAAAGAGTTATCCAAGGATAATATACTTATCAAATTCTGGTCTATGGAAGCTCCCTAGTATTATATTTTAGTGACATTAAAAGAGGATTGAATACATTATTTATGTCAAACCTACCTGAAACTAACAATAATATAAATGTAAAACACATGTCTTATGAAGATTATTCTAACCATGTCTTGTTGATGAGAGAGATCTATCATAATGTTGATTTATCTTCCTTTTTATTGGCTTAAAATCATAAGTTGGTGAGGCATCACGGTAACCTTGAACAGGATTAACTCAAATGTATAATTAAACTACAGCAGATGATTTTGGATGCTCCAAATATTGTAAACATAATTGGTTAGTTAGAGTGTAGTTCTTCATACTTCACCCCACTCACTAGTTAAACCAATTCCTTATTTAGTGGAACATGCAATGCCATTTCTTCAGGGAATGTCTTGAAACTATGATCTTTATAACACATCGGTTTTTCATAATAAAATATTATTTTCCACAAATCCAAAAATGGAATAGTTTATAATATATATTCATATACCGACTACTCCATCAAAATGAAAACAAATTAAATAAGGAATCCAATTTGAGGTAGACAGATCCTTCAACTATGTAATGGCCCTCAACAACAAGTAGCTCTCACCCAGAGAAGGGGTTTCATCTGGAACATTAGCAATTAGGGGCCTAAAAAATAAAAAAGTACATGAAATAGATTTACCATGTATCACTATAGAATCAAACCCATCCCATGGGGTTGGGTAATTTTTACAATAAACACTACCCATAAGATTGTTAATGTTACAGTAGCTCAAGGACATGATAGTAGATGAACGAAGTCAAAATCAGCCCATAGTGTTGGAGACATTATAACTCCTATAATCTTATAAAGAAATAAATCTTATCAATATTAAGATAAACATCACAAGTATACTCCTCATAATTACATCAACTATATAATCTATCTCCTTTATTAATAGTTCACTTGCTAAACATAAATAGATACTCTCTCAAGGTCACTATCAATTGAGGTGGGAGGACAAAATCCTCATAAGATATATAATCCAAAATGTCCCACCAAGACATATAATACAAATAAATATTATGATTTTTCTGATGTTGGTTATTCAGGGGATGATAGAACCCCCTACTACCTGACGAATGCATGAATCTAGTCATGTGTTATCAGTTAGTAAATATCATTGGTGTCAATGTAAAAGATAATGTAGATCATTTCTCTAACGTGGATGATTTTTATGAAGATAGGTTTTCATGGAATTTTTTCATGTATACATACATGAATAAGGTGTGGACACCTATAATCTTACATAGGATTGGATATTGGAGGTTACTTGAAATACTCATCTTCTGCCAGATTAGAGAGATTGAGATAAATAAAATGGGAAAAGTGTTGCTATATTCATATCCCACTCACCACCCAATGAAGTTGTACCTTTTTATATAATGGAATATTGTTCCCAATATGAATAAAAAATAGATGGTCTGAGGCGGCTCAATATTGATTTATTTAGAGGAAATAATAATGTTAGTGAAAATTAAAGAATTAGGGATAATGTCTATCTTCTAGTAGATATCCAACAAGAAGGATTAAATAAAAAAACAAAAGAGGTTTTCAACCACATTAGTATATTCAAGTCAACGAAACTAGACTGTCTAATCCTGGTATTCAAAAAATGTTATAACTTTCCTCCACTAGGGAAGCATATCTAATACTTTAAGTGGTTTATACTAGGCTGAGTCAAAGAGGATATCAACATCCAACAGAGGGAAACCAAACATATTATGATTTTCATATTTACTCCACTAGTAAATCATCCTATGAAACAATTACACATATGTTTATTAAATACATTAACTCTATGGTAACACAAATTAAAGTTATATAAGTGAAACATGCAGCAGTATAACCTGACAAAAAGTCATAACTTGATTGGGCAGATGTCACACCCCCTCTACATAATATTTAGAATCCCACCTTTCAAATATTCAATTACATTGGATAATAATAGAAAAATTTGATTAATTTTAGGTCTCAGTGTTTCCCCGTGATGAGGATGTTGGAATAGTAAGAATTGGAGAAGTTATGATGCTTTTTCCAAACCATGGGAGGGCCAACATTCATCGGGTAAAGAAATATTATGGAAGGATCCATTTCTAACTAGGAAAACCTCCATATTTACTATCTTATATTAATTATGAAGAAGATAATAATCCTCAGCATTTTAAGCATGAAATAGTAAAAAAAATGAGAGATTTAGAGATTTTATCACCATATGGAAAGTGTCAGCCTACAAATTGAATAGGAAACTACCATTGGAGTAGTTTTTAGAGATTTTCATAGAAATGTCATTAATGAATTATAAAATACATTCATTGCCTTGAAATATTATAAATGTTTCAATAGTTTTCAGTAGTTTCATAGTATTTATAGGATGTGATATAACACTCAGTGACAAAATTTTAGCTGTCATCGATAACCCACAGGGGTAATTGGGTATAATTTATATTGTATCCATCACACATAGGATAGAGATAACACCAATTCAGAAACCTATGTTCATGAAATATCATGTAGCGAAACCCCTTTAATGATAGCTAGAACAACAATTACTTTATCCAAATGGGATGTGGGACCATCCTTACCCATGTTTTGAGGATGAAATTAATAAGCCTTGTTATTTCCAAAGAGAGTAGGTTTATAGATATTTCATCACTATTTTGCTAAAAACTAAACTAAACTTTTCATAGTTCAAGATGATTAATGAAGCTTGTCAAAATGATCACCCCTATTACTTCCCCTTACAACTGATATTGAGAGTATAATATATAGGACTGACTCCTATTCAAGGACATACTCTAGGATAGTGTGTACTCATGGAAGTTTAATCTAAGAAACCTCCTGAAATAAGTGTCTTATGTTTCTGCCACTCCATTGAAGGAGGAAGATCATTGTAATGAAATCAAAAACAAGCATGTGTGTAATTTTGATGAAATTTGGACTAGAAAATAAGTCATTTTGAAATAGGATACAATGATAGTTTAACTGAACCATCCATTTATTACCTTAAATCTCTCTAACAATTTTTATATGGAATATTCAATGTCACAGCCTTCAAATTTTCAATGTAATAATTACCAATAAATAAATAAATTCATGAGGGTAAATCCCTTAGCATTATCCAAAAAAAATTGATGAAATTTTAGTATATCTACCCCATCAATTGGATTAAAATAAATGTATCACCCAATGAGACAAAATGAACCACCCCATAAAATAGAACCTACCTCATTTAAGGAATATAAAAAACAAAAGGTCAACATAATCTTCTTAACAATCCTTATTTCCAAAAAATATGAATACTCTTTCAAACACGTACATACTTATATAATAAATGTGGATTTTTTTATAGTGAGGAGGTTTAGGAAAGACAGGTTGAAATAGACCTAAAAGATCAATATATAGATATTAAATTTTCCAATCAATGTCATACTCTGAGAAGGCTGGTTCAAACTAACCCAGAGGCGGAAAAAATGCCCCAACCCCCCCATTTCATCCATGAGAGGTATTCATCATCACATCCCATAGTGACTTATTAACCCCCAAGAAAATGAGCCCCCACCAAATAAGAAGTAAAATCCATTTTTCTAGAAATAAGAAATCTTGAATTAACTCTCCATCATTCTAACTAGGATTCTCTTCGTCTCTCAATCGATCTCTTGGGAACCCTAATAAAATTAATATAATTAACTCAATAATTAATGTTTAACATGGATTTATTTGAGAAATATCATGAAAATATTTTTTTTCTCGAATTCTCCATGGTCATTTCCTTCAGAGAGTATGACCAATAAGAAACAATACATGGGAATATTAGGACCATATATATATATAAAGTTAGATGATATCAATTTTTATCATACATTAATTGATAATTATTTTTTGATTAATCTTATACCATTTCATATCCTATGCCTCTTTGGTTATAGTGATGCAGATTTGATGACATCAAACCAGAAATTTTAAGGGTAAAATAAAAGTGATAAGAAGATACTTTGGAGGAAAGGACTTAGATCCTTGTCCAATGTTCTAATATAGGAATATTAAATCATATTTGTATTCCAAGATATAACCTTTTACATTCTATTGGGATGTTCATGGATTTACAAATACACTACAGTGCCCTTGGTATATGGATAGTGCCTCAAATACTCACTAGATGGAGAAGTCATGGTACTATATAGTGGTAATTCCACATTTGAGTCTTATGAATCCATGTATATTGAGTAAATATTATATAAAATTTATGGGAATTATTTATTGTTATATATTTACATATATATAAATTCCAACAACATCCTGGAGGCTGACCATATTAGTTCGTGGAGTGATCACAATAAAGGATTTTTGTTTCCTACTAACTAATTTGAGGAAAATACTCACAATTTAGGTAGTCACTAATTCACTTGGGTTCCATTGGAAAAAATCTATATCATATAATCAATTTTATTTCAAAACATGATATTTAATAAATCCACATTTATTAACTCCCCCTAATTAAATGAAATTCCAATATAAGGTCCATTTGTACCAACCTGAACCCTGAGTAGATTTATTGTTATGTTAGTCTAACTAATCATCATTCCCAGCCATCATATTCAATAATATACTCTCAGGTGGTTATGAATTATTTAAGAAAAGAAAGAAAATCATGATGTTTAGGCATGTTATCTCACATACTCATGATATATGTTGTGTTAAAAAACATAGCCATTCAAAATAGGGGTCTTATTCTAGTATCGATAATGAAATTGTTCCCATGTCACCTTTAGAGTCTAAATATGATCGATATAATATATTATATCTCATAATTCCCATATTTTTTCCACTATGAACAGTACAACGAAAGATGAAGAAGATAAGGGAGAGGGAGATCTCAGGGATACCCACACAATATTCAAGGAAGGTGACTCCATCACCATTGATGAGATATGATTGGTGAGTCTAGTTTCATTTTAAGATCCTCAGCTTTAATTTATCAGTGTTTCCAGAGACTCTAAAGAACCATAGAAATATAACTAATTCCTCATATAGAACCAAGATGTATTTTTATGGAACTATATAGTGATTCTTATGTTAGATCATGATGTGGATACCCATTATTATGGTTTTCTAAAAAAGTGAGAATTTTTAATGGGGTCCAAATTTATAGGATCCATTTTATAAATTAATGTTGTGGCTAAAGAAATCTCTATTCTTGACTCTATCCTACCTTGGTAAATAATATGTTTTATATTTTGATTCATCAAGAATGGGATATTCTTAAGTATATACAAAAGGGGTTCATATGGTGGTTTATCGATCCCACAATCTCTTATTTAATGAAAGGAACTACATAACCCCAATCCTTGAGAAAGAAATAATTATGTGTACTCTTATGTGGTGGATACTCTAACACTTTAGTGAGAAATTCATAGTGTATACCAATTATAAAAACATGATTTATATCTTCTCCCAAGAGGTTTTGAATCTAAAGAATAGGAAATTTGTAGAATTCCTATATAAATTTAATTTTTACCTTTTATATATGAAATGAATGTTAAATTCGGTCATTGACTCAATCAATCATAAATTTACATCAAAACATTTATATGAATCTAATGATGAATGGAACCATATGACCCTATTAAAATAAATTCACCAGGAGGTATATGTGGAGAGGGAGGTAATGTTTCTCGAAAACATGTAATTGATTACTTATAACATCAACCGTATCCATCAAGAGAAACTAGGTAATGAATAATTCAATGCCTTAGGATATTTTTAAATAGTGGGGAGAAAACCATTGATTTTTATGTTTCCTATATGTCAATTATTTGTTTTAAGAAGTTCTATGTAGTCCCTCATTATTTGAGAAAAATAGTAATGAAGGACTATCATCACACTCAATAGAATATTCACCCATGATCCACTTATATGTATTATGATTTTACATTATAATATGTATGTTTTTTCGTGATTAGGGAAAAAAATTCAGATATATTTAAATTCATTAGTTTTTAAAAAATATATGAAGAGTATAAAAATACCTTTAGTATGCTTCAACCAATGTCTATCCCTTCCATGAAATGGGATGATATATCTATGGAATTCATCATTAAATTGACATCTAACCTTTATGAAAATATGTTTATCTGGATAATCCTTGATCATCTAACTAAATAAATCCATACTTACCAATAAAATGTGGCTCAAATGTGGAATATTTGGGAAACGTATTTGTGCCTGAGATCATGAATCCTCATGGGGTAACTTTTATGATCATTTATAATAAGTATAATTGAAAAAAATAAAAAATATTAAGAGAAATTAAAGATAAATGGAATCCTAGGTGAGGTTGAGCTTGGACTACCATTCCTAAATTGATGGGAAAATAAATTTATTAATTCAAATTTTGGAATCCAAACATCATGATTCTGTGTTGGACATTATAGAAGTATGGGATTTCCATATACCAATGGTTTAATTTTTTTATAACAAACAATATTAATCATAAATCAATATTATTCAATTTAAATACTTAAATGATTAAATTTTTTAGTCCACACTTTGTTGGGTTATTGTTAGTGAGACTTGTTAAGTAGGGCTAAGGATTGTATAAGAGATACGGTAGCTGATAGACTATATCCACCAGAATATGTAAGATTATCATCATCACATACCTCTGTAATTTTATGTTTTTGAACAATTATTCAAAATTCTATCACATTGTTTAGGTAATCGAAACTTAGGAATATAGGGGAAGATAATTCCAAGGTATATAGGACCCTTCCGAATCATTGAAATAATCAACAAGGTTACATATAGGTTAGTGTTTCCACCTCATATGACGTCAATTAATAATGTATTTCATATATCCTATTTAATGAAATACCATCTTGAAACTCATATAATCTATGACTAAAATAATTAGACATTGATTTCAATATCTCAGTAGTAGAGAAACAAATCTATGCCATTGATTCATAGAATAATGTTGTTTTAGGGAAGTCAACTCCTACATTATAAGATATATGGATGCAAGAAAATTTCTATAATTCAACATGGTAGTATGAATAAAATATAACAATACAAATTCCTCACCCATTATTTGGTCAAACATCTTTATAGGGACTTCCGGGGGATGGAAAGTGATTTGGTGGGGGGGGGGGGGGGTTATGACCCACATTATTCAATGTCTATGTATTTAAATTTTCTCTTTTGATGGTAAACTTTATTTTATAGTTTACGGTTAGAATGTAATGTTTTTGGAAGGACTCCCTCATAGGTAATAAGTTTCACCAGTAAACTGTATGGGTTCCCGACCCATGAACATGTTTCATGAAACATATTGAAATTTTTAAAAAATTATTTTTTAAAAGGATAAAATATATAGAAAGTATTTTATTTTCAACCTCAAAATTTAGAACCCTCATACAGTACCACCATAGATCATCCCCCTCGGGAACTGATCTTCTCCCTAAATTATTCCTTAAATCAATATCAAGGTGTGATAAAACTCCAATTAAATCATTTTCCCTCCATCACACAACTATATCCCTCTTTATCCCCTTTCCTACGACCCAATGAAAATATTGTCATTGGTTTTTCAGTTTTATGGGATTGAATATAGTTATTTTTTATTTAGGGATTCCAATCATGGTTTCTGGTTCCCTTTCCTTCTTATTTAGATAAAAACAACCTTTTTATGAATTTTAGGATTTTTTTTATATGTGCCTCTATTCTAATTCCTCTAAATTTTGAACCCTGAGTACATAAGTTAATTTAAATAATTTTAAGTAATATTAACTAAATATTTATGTTTTTTAGTTGTATTTATTAATTGTAAACTTGTTTTTTATTGTTTTTTAAAATATATAGAAGATACATTCTTAAATGATTATAAAAGTTAGTGTTCCATTTGGTTCTTATAATGTGTATGATGAAATTCCTGGTATAGCTTATAATAATTTACATGGTATTGTTTTCATGATAATATAGAAATGGATCCTTAAAATTTACTAAATTATTATCTTTCAATGAATTTCATAGCTTAAGTTTCATTTGGTTTTATATTAAAATTGTTGGAAATGTAACCCTGAATTAATGAAAACTTTTTAGGCGAGTCATTAGAGGGCATGGGAGGTATATAAAAGGGGTCCTAATATATATATATATATATATATATATATATATTCATAGGGTTACATGATGCTAACCAATAAATCCACAATTGTAACATGGAACTCACAAAATTAGTTAGTTGAGTCGACACAATTCTCCATCGATAAGTTATTTCAAGAGCATGACGGCAGAGAAGAAATCCTAGGACTCCTAACATTAATCCATTGGTACCTCCATGATAATATAATTTGTGGTATTTTTTTCTTTAATTACCTAATTTCATAAATTTCACATCATTAAATTTGTTCCATTAATGATATTGAAGCTTGTATATGATAACCTTATTATATTTTTTACAAAAAGGATAGTACTTTTACATGTGTATATAATGAAAGGACGACTTGGATTAATTTGTTAATGGTTTTATATTGTTTATGTTGTGAAACCATAATATTTTTGTTATGCACATATCATATATACACCTTATGAGTGTATATATATTTTTTCATGATATTTGTATGTAAAGGATAAAAATATCTTAGTGGGAGTAAATTTTCATGTTTACATTATTTGAATTTTTCCAGAGCTGACAAAGTGGGTGTTAAAGATTCTCATATAGATATTTGATGGATTTTTTTTTCATTTTTGGTTATGAGTTATATATCTCATATATATTACTTAATATGATCTTCATCTTGTTTTTTTTTCTTGTTTGATTTTATTCCAGATATGACTATTCGACTTCTGTGACTAGCATTTGTATATGTTGACCTAAAGACTATTTTTATGATTAATATTTTAACCATATTCATTTTTTTATTCTATATCTACTTTTTCGTTTTTTTAAACTTGTTGATGGGTTTCCAAACGTACCAACATATGGTGAAGTCATGTTAGGTTCTCATATATGACCTCTTGACTATGATTTTTCATTAGTTAAATTTGTCAAATGTTTATTATATTTGATTCCCAATTACTTGTTGCTAGCCAAGATTGATCAAGAACATACCACAATCCTTTGGAATACTGGCTCAGGTATTGGTTCATGATAGACAAGGTAATTGTTTTTTTATAAAATTGGATTTTATTTGATTGGTTTTGACTATGTGACTCGTGGTTAGAAGTTAAAAATATTTTTTAACTTCAAAAACACACTTTTTTAATTTTTTTCACATCTCATATATGATTGATTTTTTTCATTAGGTCTAAAAAATGTTAAAAATCACGAAACAAGGGTTTTATTACCATGCAATCTATTTTTCATAGTTTTTCACATGTAATATCTTTTTTAACTCTAAGAATTCATTTTTCATTGTTCTAACCAAACCAAACATGTGATTTATATATTCATCATTCATACATTTCATAAATTAATTATATTTCATTATTATAGGTTTTTATGATAATGTATGTTTTTGATATATTTTTACCATGTGATGGACAATTTCAAGTTAAAAAAAATTAGCTTCAAGATCTCACATTGGGTCATTATGACCAAATAAACTACTGAAATTATGTGTTTCCCATTATCAAGTTTCATAGATCAATGATTTTTAATAGTTTTAATCATTTGAGACATATTTTTAACTTAAAAACAACATTCAAATTGATGAATCCATTTTCATTCTTCTAATCAAATAATACCTCAAATTCATGATAATCTAGATCAATCACCTAAAAAACACTTATTTTAAAAGAAAAAGCTCTATTAATTATAGTTATAAAAAGAAACATTAAATAGAGAAATAGTGGTGAAACATACATCATGAATTAGGTACATAAAGAATTGGCTGACCTATGAACTCACAAGGATAACCAATACCTTCATTTAGATTATTTAACAAATAAATATTATGTAGTATAAGAGTAGTAAAGAAAATTATGAAAAATATAACTTATTAAGTTTTCTACCTATAAAATCATCACTTTAGTGTTATAAATGGGTGTATATACCAGTCCAAACACTAAATCACTAAATATATTATATGTTCCACTATAAATACATAACTCTCTCATTGTACATCAGTAGTTTTGTAAACAGAGTATCCATTTTACAGCACATAGACTACTTCATATAATCTACCGAAGTTTGTGTGTATCCCTAAATATCTTCATGCACCGATTATCTCTGCTCTCAAAACTACACAACACGAGACACCTATATTTTTTGTTAGTGAATATCCCTATCTTTTATGACCAAAGAATCATTATAATTTCTCATAATTATGATAACTAATTTTCACTAATCCTATCAAAGCTTTGTGAACTCATAATTTTTTCCAAATACATAATTAAATAATGAAAATTACGAATCTCTATAATATATTATTATACTATTATAAAAAATAATATAATTTTTATAGAACCCAAAATATAGAGATTAGTGGCATTGTGTGTAATGTACTCCAATATTGTGCTCTCTAACATTGTCAAAAAGGGTTATTTATGAGACCTCAAACAAACCTCCTGGTATACCCAAGGCTGGTGACTAGAAGTAGGATGGGAAATGTATTTGGGGAGACAATACCCCCTTGTATAATGTGTACTATAATTATAAAAACACCATACAAAGAATGAAATCAACGTATATACATAGAGGAAGAAAACAATAAACTTCACCTGAATAACCAGATAAACAATTAACAAATAATGTAATGATATTATGGAATGTAACCAAATTTCATTATTCAAACAATACATGTAAAATGCTATTTGACTCAAATAAAGACTCAAAGTCCGTTATCCAAAAAAACACATTAGTTCCATCACCAAACTCTAGCCTATTCAGCAAGAAAGTAATCAACTGCAATGTCCTTTTCACTTATCCAAACATGCACCCATGTATTCTTCTTGGGTACAAAACGGTAGACTGAATACAGTGTGAGTATAAATCTGTAGGTCGACACCACTGGGTTTAAACTAACCAGTATAATAATATGTGTAACACCTTGAGATTTTATGAAAAATATTCTTTTTAATTTTATTGATTTCTTCTGTTGTATGCTACACCAAAAGGAGCTTTCACTACACACATCCCTAACTTCACTTTCATTACACACAATCGCGACCCTCCATGATAGCGTGTGTTGTACGCAATATCGAGTTTCACTAAACAATGATATGTTATATAAACTAGCCGTTATGAATAGTAATACCCACTTTTTTAAAATTTCATAAATGTTATATTTTGAAATTGACTTCATTTTTGGATTTGGAATATCGAAATTAGCCTAGGGTGAATTTTCGGTATTTTTCTGAAAACATTCATTTTTTGATGAATAGTGAAAACACTAGGTTGCTATTTAAAAACCGACTTTTTATTTAAATAATTATTTATTTTATTTAAATTTATTTTTGGTCAAAATTGATACATAATACCTATATAAGTTCAATGTAATTCATTGGGGTCATTTTATAATAATTTTATATATATAAATATTTTATTGAACTTTTCACCGTCTTTTACCCACCTCCTAGGAGAATTTGGAAATTCACATAAAACATAATTTTACCACTTCTGTGAGTGGAATTTCAAAAATCAGAGAGACACATTTAATATCAAGGACTCAAATTTGGTTCAATAAGTTGAAAATATTTTTTGGTGAATAGTAACTTTTTACTTTTATTTACCATGGTTAAAAGTAAATAGGGTAATTAAGGGTAAAATGATATTATTATTACCCTAACACATGTCCTAATTCTATTAAATAAGTGTAAATCGACCAAAAACAACCTTAGGAATAAAATATAACCATTTAGGTCCACTTGTATTAGATTAGGACATTTATTATTAATTTATTTAAAGAAGGGTTAAAATAATTAAAATCAAATTTTAATAACTAATTCATTTTTAATATAGGGTTATACATAAGATAAATTCGACTATAAATGTTAATTAGAATGATAAAAATATTTTCTACCTAATGTTATTTTATTTATAATTTTTAGACATTAAATAATTTATGTTATTTATGACACAATAGTGATGTAGTAATTATCGAAATAATGAAATATTAATTTAATTGATATTATAAATACACAAATAAAAGTAATATGACACTTTTTATGAATTACACTAATTTTCTAGGTTAATATGACATGTTATGATTGATTTAATTAACTTTTATCTAACTAATCATGCTGTTATGATTTTCATAAAACTCAATTACCAAATAGTGTCTAAATTAACATAAAATAGTTTATAGAACATATATTATATTATTAATTGTTATTTTATTCATAAAAATATATGGTTCGTCAAAATGACTTATATAAGGATATATATATTAATAATGAACCACTTTGGGTTCTTTTGTTTTGTTATAGTAAGTTTATTAACCATATAGTGTAAGAAAACAAGAAGACACGGTAAAAGTTAAATTATTTAACTTAGAGTTAAATCTAAATGATAAGGATACAATTGTCACCTAAATTTGTCTAAAACCAATTGGTTGAGAGGATTTCTACCCATCCCCACTTTATCTTCTAAATAAATCAATTTGGAGGTATTATAAACCGAATATGACTTTATTATAAAATAATATTTTAAGTTTTTCCAAAGGTGCCCCTCTCCTCCCTTATAAAAAGGGAACACCTTCCCTCTTCTCATCACACCCTTTTGAGCCTTGAATCTCTGCCAAACCCTACCCATTTCTCTTCTCTACTTTCCTAGAAAAATTCTGGAGGTTTTGGACTTCTCAAAACACCAACTCAACTTTTATAAGATGAATCTTAAAGGAGGTGCATCAAAGAAGAGGAAATATCTTCTTCCGATTCTCTCAAGTTTCTTTCTTCTTAAACATCTTCTTCTTCAGTTGTCTCATTATAAAGTAATAACATAAGTATTAATTATATACTTATATGTTATTATAAATATGAAACAACCCTATTTCACCTTCTATCCATCCTACGGAAAATGAAATCACCGCACGTGCGTACGTACGGAATACCGTATCCACACCGTGGTGTAATCTATTTTCAACCACCACCATACTTGAATGGGTATAATGCTATAAATAAATAACTATATATGATTATAGTAAAGTGATATTTATTCTGAAATATTACATATACGCTTCAATACAATTCTACGATCATGGGAATGATATCATCCCTCGTGCGTATGTACGGACTACCGTCTCCATGACGTAATGAGATTCATTCTCCATGTTAACCATTCATGAATGATTATAAAGTATATATAATAAATAATAATGAAATATATGACATAATAATGATACTGTATTTATGTATATATATATATGTATTTCATCTACTTAATTCCATTCAATTCAATAAGGAAACGAAAACAACGTTCATGCGTACGTATGGCCTACTGTCTCAATGAACGGTGTATTTCATTCCATTTATCGATCTATCATATATATATGTATATGATGAATATATATTATATATAAATCATGTTTTAAATTTTGTAATTAAGTAAATCAGGATATAAGTAATAATATCAAGAACAAAAAATCGAAACACGTACAATAAATGAAACAATTTTACCCAAATTGCGGATTTTACATCGAATTTACAGAAGAACAGGTAATATAAAGTCATAAGTAAACTATATATGATATCATAACAATGAATATGATTATTTAATAAGTCAATAACATTATTTAAATCATTATATAGGAGGTTCAGATACATATGAGGCATATCAGACATAAGGTAAGGGATAACCTTTCCAATCTCGTTTTTATCCGAGATTGTTTTTTCGTACGTATTCACTGGGGTTATATTTATCATCCCTGTTCCTATTTTCTAAAAATGGTTTTATGTATGTTTAAATTCATTTTTTCCATTTTTTACTTTTACTACATGCTATGTAAGGAATCATTCTTTGGTTTATGTTACGAGGTACTTTTTTGACTTTTCCGACAAAAGTACGAGAAGAATATTTTTCTTACTTATACGGCATGAAAGGATTTTACAGTTTTATAAAGCCTTATTTTCATGAAGCTTCCTCCAAAATATTTCATGAATATTTTCAACAAAATCCTTTACTTTTAAAATTTCATGACGTTTTGTGAAAAGAAATTGATTTTGAAGAAGAAAGGATATTTTCCTCAAGAATTCATTTCAAATGTTTTATCAAAACCATTTTCCCATCTAAGATGACATTATTTAATATGTGTAAGTTTCATGTATAATTCCTCTATGATTTACATGCTTTAACATTTCTTATGATGAAATGATATCCATTTGTTTTATATGGATTATGTTATGATGGGATGCTGTTTATGAAACCCATTTCGTTCTTTGGGTTATGATGAATGATTTATGTTTATGTTGTGGTGCAAGTAAGAATGATTTGATTATGAGATGGGTGGGACCTATATCTCCCTCCAATGCATTGGGTAATGAGTTATATCTCATGATATAGACATGGATAGAATGGTAAGTTAATCCGGTTTAGTGTTAAAGGACTGGAACGAGGAATGAACTCGATTCAGAATGGGACTTTGTCCACTAAGATGGTCTTGGCAGCAATGCCTTCGCTACTATGGAAATCATAACATGGGATTAATGGATTCCACAATTACATGTTTTATTACCATGCTAGTTTATCATGACCAATGTTCCTTTATGATATATGCCTTGTATACTTCCAAGATTTATGTCGTTGCTCATGATTTTGATGTTTAGATTTTATGTTCAATTTTTTGCATTAAAATTTTTATTGATTTTTTTATGTTCTTTATGCTTACCCTTATTGAGCATTTTAGATCACCCTTTATATATTTTCTTTTCCCCGGGATTTAAAGAAAGTTTTAAGGTAAGAAAACAAAAGGCGAAGATATTTATGGGAGATGTTGAAGATCTTTCACCACGATTAGAAGATTATTTTCCAAGTTTCCAAAGACACTAAACTGTTATGATCCTTGTGTGGCTGTTTTCATTATGTATCAAGTATTCCGCAGAATTAGTGTAGTGTCTATGTACGTCAAGCTTTGGGTCTCTATAGTTGGTATCAGAGGAATGGTTTAGTTAACCTTTGGAAACTAGGATGCAAAAACTTTAGTGAGATCCCTAGAGATATTTCTAAGGTATGTCTAGGGATATCCCTAAGGTTAAGTATAAGTATAGGTTATAGTCCTAGAATTATGGTAAAGATATTATAATTAAACCTAATATGTTAGATATTAAAGGTACTCCCCCTTTATTATGTTGTTTTCCTAGCATGAGTTTTGCCTCTCACAGTGTTCTTTTTGGGTTTTAGATGATGGATGGAGCCCGAAAGAACCATGTTGATCAATGTAATGGACAATGCAATGATTTTCCTCCCATGAAACCAAATGTGATGGGAGATGGAGTGAAAAATCTTATTTCTATACTTACACAAGCTATGAATCATTCTAGATTTCCAAATGATCAGAGAAGGGAACAATATTCTATTGAGTCCTTCATGAGGCAACGTCCACCGTCTTTCAATGGGTCTTCTAGTCCACTTGTTGCTGAACAATGGATCAGTACCATTGAAAATACATTTTCCATACTTCGCTGTTCAGAACATGAAAAATTCATTTTATCTATTTACCGTTTAGAAGGTGAAGAAGACCGGTGGTGGACTCTAATTAAGAATACAAGGCCCCAAGATGAAATTGAATCCAAGGAATGGGACGAGTTCAAGAAATTGTTCTTCAGTATGTACTTTCCTCATATTCTTCGAACGAAGATGGAAAAGGAGTTTCATGAGCTTAAGCAGAAGGATGATTAATCTGTTGGTATATATGTAGAGAATTTTACAAGACTTTCAAGGTATGCATCTGCCTTTATCATCCAACCTGAAAGTAAAGTTGATCGATTTTTTAGTGGCTTAAAACTAAGTCTTTGAAGGGCATTAGCTATAAGAGACTTTAGTAGCTATGAAGAAATTGTGCGTTGTGATATGAAGGTAGAACTAGAAGTTGGTGTAACATATCCATCACATGGTTTTGACAAGAAACAAAGGATGTAGTTCAAGGAGAAATCTCAGAATACTGGTGAAAAGAAGATGAATGTTTCTTTATGCTCAATGTGTGGAAAGATGTATGGTGGAGATTGTCTTAAAGGGGCTAAAAATGTTTTATGTGTGGAAAAGAAGGTCATAGAGCAATTGATTGTCGAAGTAATGGTAAAAATGTTGCTAATGATGTGAATAGAGAAAAGACTACAGAGAACGGTCCACCAACACTTCAATGCTTCAAGTGCAAGGAAATGGGGCATTATGCTAATAAATTCCCTAATCCACGGGTTAATGATGATCAACGTGAGCAACCTCTTAAGGAAAAGGAAAAAGGGAAGTCACATGCTATCACTATTGGCTATGTTGAATATGAAAACGATGTGGTGGAATGATTAAGTGTTTATGTAATGGGATTCAAAAATAATGTTGTATATAGTATCGTGGAATATTGGAATATTTATGTATTGGTCTATTGTCGTTTTCAATAATTTTATGGTACCGATAACCATGGAAAGTGATTGAGATATTTTTGGAAAGAAGATGATATGCGCATAATGAAGGTATAAAAAGAAAATGAAATGTTTGACCGTATTCATGATCTCATGACTGATATAAGGAAAATTTATATCATTGTTTGAGTATATAGAATTTTTGGATTTTTGTACGTGGAAAGAGTTAACTTTTGACAGCATTCATGTTTTCACTAAGATTCAATGGGTATTCATTTTCAAGAGAATACATGATTAAGGTATTCACATGTTTGGAATGTGACCAACAAGATATATCTTATATGGGGGATAAATGATGGTATTCACGTACTTATTATGTAACCTATCAAGTAATCATTTTCTTTACTCTATGAGATTGGACAGAAGTATTTTCGATAAGATTAATGGTTGTAATGGATTAAGTTGGACATCAGATAGAATTGTTTAAGGCTAGAATTTTTTTTTGATATTATTTATGGAATGTTATAATAATCTAGTTTTAGAAAAAGGACAACCTGCAGGACGCGAGACAACCTATCACGTCGGACAAGGTTGTGGGAATCGAACCCACAACTGAAGTGCGACAGGCCTTTATCACCTACCACTGGCCTATAGGAAGTCCCTGTTCAGTACAAACCAGTTTTATTATATTAAGCAGTATGATATATGAAGTATAAGTCCATTTTAGGAACCATATATGATTAATCTCACTATAGATGGACTTATGTATTTTTGATAACTTTTTCTAACCTTTTTCTTGAGATTGATGGAATGACCCATCATTCTATCACATGATCTACTAATACTTCACGAATGACAAATTCAACTTCATTTCTTTAAGAGATGAATTGGAAATTTTCAAAGGAAGGACCAACGGTAAGACTGTACCAAAATCACGAAAGTATTTCTTCTAATTCCAATTTCTTCAACATTAGGGAAATGATCTTGAAAAACAAAAATGTTGTCCTAGTGCCCTCATATTCGATGAATCAGATGGTACCTTAGATCATCACAAATCTATGGCTTTGGGATTGTTGTATTTTTCATAGCCATGTTCTCTACTACTCTCCATCAGAACATGATGGGTAGATTTCTCTTCCATATCCATATTTTCACCTATGTTCTTCTATGTAGAAACCTAGTGATTAGTTAATTTGGGTAACCTATACGTTTCATACTTTAGTTTTTAAAGATTGGTTTTGGTATTCCTTTTTACGATGTGGGTTTCTATTAATGAAACTCACAAGTAGTAAATCATTTATAACCCCGACAAATTTCGAGGGCGAAATTCATTTTGCGGGGGGTAGAATGTAACACCCCAAGATTTTATGAAAAATATTCTTTTTAATTTTATTGATGTCTTGTGTTGTATGCTACACCAAAAGGAGCTTGCACTACACACATCCCTGACTTGGCTTCCATTACACGCAATCACGACCTTCCACAATAGTATGTGTTGTACGCAATACCGAGTTTAACTAAACAATGATAAGTTATATAAACTAGCCGTTATGAATAGTAATACCCACTTTTTTTAAAATTTTATAAATTATATCCTTTGAAATGGATTTCATTTTTCAATTCGGAATATTTAAATTATCCAAGGGTGAATTTTTGGTCTTTTTCTGAAAACTTTCAATTTTTGATCAATAGTGAAAACACTGGGTTACTATTTAAAACCGACTTTTTATTTAAATAATTATTTATTTTATTGAAATTTTTTTATGTCAAAATTGATACATAATACATATATATGTTCAATGTAATTCATTAGAGTCATTTTATAATAATTTTAGATATATAAAAATTTTATTGAACTTTTCACCATCTTTTACCCACCTCCTAGGAGAATTTGGAAATTCACATAAAAGTTAATTTTATCACTTCTGTGAGTGGAATTTTGAAAATCCGAGAGACGCGGTTAATATCATGGGATAAAATTTGGTTCAATGAGATGAAAATAGTTTTTGGTGAATAGTAACTTTTTACATTTATTTATCACGATTAAAAGTAAATAGGGTAATTAAGGGTAAAAATTATATTATTATTACCCTAAAACATGTCCTAATTTTATTGGATAAGTTTAATTATACCAAAAACAAACTTAGTAATAAAATATTACCATTTAGGTCCACTTGGATTAGATTTGGATATTTATAATTAATTTATTTAAAGAAGGGTTAAAATAGTTAAAATCAACGTTTAATATCGAATTAGTTTTTAATATAGGGTCATACATAAGATAAATTCGACTATAAATATTCATTAGACAGCTAAGAATATTTCGTAAATAATGGTAATTTATTTATAATTTTTAGACATTAAACAATTTAAGTTATTTTTGACACAATTGTGATATAGTAATTACATAAATAATGAAATATTAAAATAATTGATATTATAAATACCCAAATAAATGTAATTTGAGACTTTTGATGAATTAAACTAATTTTATAGGTTAATATGAAATTTTATTATTGATTTAATTAACTTATTTATAACTAATAATTCTTTTATGATTTTCATAAAAATCAATTACCAAATAGTGTCAAAATTAACATAAAATAGTTTTTAAAACAAATATTATATTATTAATTGTTATTTTATTCCTAAAAATATAAGGTTCGGCCAAATGACTTAGATAGGGATATATATTAATAATGAACCACTTGGGGTTCGTTTGGCTTGTTATAGTAAGTTTATTGACCATATAGTGTAAGAAACCAAGAATACACAATAAATGTTAAATTATTATACTTAGAGTTAAATCTAAATGATAAGGTTAAAATTGTAACCTAAACATTTCTAAAATATATTTTTGAGATTATTTCTACCCATACCCACTTTATCTTCACAATAAATCAATTTTGAGCTATTATAAACCGAATATGACTTTATTATAAAATAATGTTTTAATTTATTCCAAAGGTGCCCCTCTCCTCCCTTATAAAAAGGGCACCCCTTCCCTCTTCTCTTCATACCCTTTTGAGCCTTAAAGCTCAGAAAAACCCTGCCCATTTATCTTCTCCACTTCCCTAGAAACATTCTGGAGGTTTTTTTCTTCTCAAAAGACCAACTCTACTTCCATAGGAGGAAGATTAAAGGAAGAGCATCGAAGAAGAGGTAATCTCTTCTTCCGATTCTCTCAAGTTTCTTTCTTCTTCTACTTATTTTTCTTCAGTTCTCTCATTATAAAGTAATAACATTAGTATTAATTATATTCTGATATGTTATTACAAATATTAAACAACCCTATTTCACCTTCTATCCATCCTACGGAAAACGTAATCACCGCGCGTTCGTACGTACGGAATACCGTCTCCACGCCGTGGTGTAATCTTTTTTCGACCACCACCTTAAATGGATGGGTATAATGGTGTAAATAAATAACTATATATGATAATTGTAAATTGATATTTATTCTGAAATATTATACATAAGCTTCAATACAATTCCACGATCATGGGAATGATATCATCGCTCGTGCGTACGTACGGACAACTATCTCCACGACGCGATGAGATTCATTCTCCATGTTAACCATTCATGAATGATTATAAAGTATATATAATGAATAATAATAAAATATATGAAATAATAATTATAATTTATTTATGTATATATATATTTATTTCATCCACTTAATTCCATTCAATTCAATAAGTAAACGAAAACAGCATTCATGCGTACGTAGGGCCTACCGTTTCCATGAACGGTGTATTTCATTCCATTTAACGATCTATCATATATATATATGTATATGATGAATATATATTATATATAAATCATGTTTTATATTCTGGAATTAATTAATTCAGGATATAAGTAATAATATGAAGAACAACAAGTCGAAACACGTACAATAAATGAAACGATTTTACCCAAATCGCTTCTTTTACATCAAATTTACAAAAGAAAGGGTAATATAAGGTAATAAGTAAACTATATATGATTCATAAAAATGAATATGATTCTGTAAGAAGTCAATAACATTATTTAAATCATTATACAGGAGGTTCGGATACATACGAGGCATATCAGACATTAGGTAAGGGATAACTTTTCCAATCTCATTTTTATCCGAGATTGTTTATTCGTACGTATTCACTGTGGTTATATTTATCATCCATGTTCCTATTTTCTAAAAATGGTTTCATGTATTTTTAATGTCCTTTTCCCCAATTTTGACTTTTACTACATGTTATGTAAGGAATCATTCTTTTGTTTACGTTACGAGGTGCTTTTTTGACTTTTCTGGCAAAAGTACGAGAAGAATGTTTTTTTAATTATACGGCACGAAAGGATTTTTACGGTTTTATAACGCCTTATTTTCATGAAGCTTCCTCCAAAATATTTCATGACTATTTTCATTGAAATATTATTCTTTTAATATTGCATGAAATTTTGTGAAAATAAATTGATGTTGAAGAAGAAATGATATTTTCATCAAGAATTCATTTCAAATGTTTTATAAAATCCATTTTTCCATCTAAGATGACATTATTTCATATGTGTAAGTTTCAGGTATAATGTCTCTATGATTTACATGATTTTAATTTTCTTATGATGAAATGATATCCATTTGTTTTATATGGATTATGTTATGATGGGATGATGTTTATGACACCCATTTCATTCTTTGGGTTATGATGAATGATTTATGTTTATATTGTGGCAGAAGAAAGGATGATTTCATTATGAGATGGTAGGGACCTATAACTCCCTCCAATGCATTGGGTAATGATTTATATCTCATGAGATAGACATGGCTATAACGGTAAGTTAATCTGGTTCAGTGTTACAGGACTGGAATGAGGAGTGAACTCGATTCAGAATGGGTCTTTGTCCACTAAGATGGTATTGGCAGCAATGCCTTGGCTACGAAAGAAATCATAACCTGTGCTTAATGGATACCACAATTAAATGTTTATTACCATGCTACATTATCATGAATAATGTTCCTTTATGATCTATGTCTTGTATACTTCCATGATTTATGTCGTTGCTCATGATTTTGATGTTTAGATTTTATGTTCATGCTTTTGAATTAAAATGTTTATGGATTGTTTTATTTTCACTATGCTTACCCTTACTGAGTATTTGAGATCACCATTTATATGTTTTCTTTTCCCCAGGATTTAAATAAAGGTTTTAGGTAATAAAACAAATGGGGAAGATCTTTATGGAAGATGTTTAAGATCTTTCACCACGATTAAAAGATTATTTTCTGAGTTTCCAAAGACACTAAAATATTACGGTCCTTGTGTGTCTGTTTTCGTTATGTATCATGTATTACGTAGATGTAGTTGAATGTCCATGTATGTCAAGCTTTGGGTAAGGTTTAGTTAACCTTTGGAAACTAGGTTTCGAAATCTTTAGTGAGATCCCTAGAGATATTTCTATGGTATGTCTAGGGATGTCCCTAAGGTATAGTATAAGTATAGGTTATAGTCATAGAATTATGGTAAAGATATTAGAATTAAACCTAAGATGTTAGATATTAAATGTACTCCCCCTTTATTATATTCTTTTCCTAGCATGATTTTTTCCTCTCACACTGTTGTTTTTGGGTTTTAGACGATGGTTGGAACCCGAAGGAACAGTGTTGATCAATGTAATGGAGAATGCAATGATTGTCCTCCCGAGAAACCAAATGTGATGGGAGATAGAGTGAAAAATATTATTGCCATACTTACACAAGCTATGAATCATTCTAGATTTCCAAATTATCAGAGAAGGGAAAAATATTCTATTGAGTCTTTCATGAGGCAACGTCCACCGTCTTTCAATGGGTCTTCTGATCCACTTGTTGCTGTACAATGTATCAGTACCATTGAAAATATATTTTCCATACCCTGCTGTTCAAGAACATGAAAAATTTATTTTAGTTTTTTACCTTTTAGATGGTGAAGCAGACCAGTGGTGGACTCTAATTAAGAATACAAGTCCCCAAGATGAAATTGAATCCATGGAATGGGACGAGTTCAAGAAATTTTTTTTCAGTAATTACTTACCTTGTATTCATCGAACAAAGATGGAAAAGGAGTTTCTTGAGCTTAAGAAGAAGGATGATGAATCTGTTGGTATATACGAAGTGAATTTTACAAGACTTTCAAGATATGCATCTGTCTTTATCATCCAACCTGAAAGTAAAGTTGATCGATTTTTCAGTGCCTTAAACCTAAGTCTTCAAAGGGAATTAGCTATAAGAGACTTCAGTAGCTATGAAGAAATTGTGTGGTGTGCTATCAAGGTAGAACTGGAAGTTGGTGTAACATATCCATCTCATGGTTTTGATAAGAAACGAAATATTGAGTTCAAGGAGAAATCACAGAATATTGGCGAAAAGAAGATGGATGTTTCTTTATTCTCAAAGTGCGGAAAGATGCATGGTGGAGATTGTCTAAAAGGGACTAGAAAATGTTTTATGTGTGGAAAATAAGGTCATCGAGCAGTTGATTGTCGAAATAATGGTAAAAATGTTTCTAATGATGTGAATATAGAAAAGTCTACAGAGAATGGTCCACCAACACTTCAATGCTTCAAGTGCAAGGAAATGGGGCATTGTGCTAATAAATGCCCTAATCCATGGGTTAATGATGATCAACCTGAGCAAAATCTTAAGGAAAACGACAAAGGGAAGTCACATGCGATCACTATTGGTGATGTTGAATATGAAAACTATGTGGTGGAAGGATTAAGTGTTTATGTATTGGGATTCCAAAATAATGTTGTATATAGTATCATGGAATATTGGAACATTTATGTATTGGCCTATTGTGGTTTTCAATAATTTTATGGTACCGATAACCATGGAATGTGATTGAGATAATTTTGGAAATAAGATGGTATGCGCATAATGATGGGATAAAAAGAAAAAGAAATGTTTGACAGTATTCATGAGCTCATGATGGATATATGGAAAAATTTATATCATGGTTTGAGTATATAGAATTTTTCGTTTTTTGTATGTGGAAAGAGTTAAATTTTGACTGCATTTATGTTTTCACTAAGATTCCATGGGTATTCATTCTCAAGAGAATACATGATTATGGTATTCACATGTTTAGAATGTGACCAACAAGATATATCTTATATGGGGGATAAATGATGGTATTCACGTACTTATTATGTAACCTATCAAGTAATCATTTTATTTACACTATGAGATTGGACAGAAGTATTTTTGATAAGCTTAAAGGTTGGAATGGATTAAGTTGGACATCAGATAGAATTTTTTAAGGCTAGAATTTTTTTCTATATTATTTAAGGAATGTTATAATAATGTAGTTTTAGATAAAGGAAAACCTACAGGATAGGCGACAACCTGTCACGTCGGACAAGGCTGTGGGAATCGAACCCACAACTCAAGTGCGACATGCTTTTATCGCCTACCACTGGCCTACAGGAAGTCCCTGTTTAGTAGAAACCAGTTTTATTATATTAATAAGTATGATATATGAATTATAAGTCCATTTTAGGAACCATATATGATTAATCTCACTATAGATGGAATTATGTATTTTTGATAACTTTTTCTATCATTTTTCTTGAGACAGATGGAATGACCCATCATTCTATCACATGATCTGCTAATACTTCACGAATGACAAATTCAACTTCATTTCTTTAAGAGATGAAGTGGAAATTTTCAAATGAAGGACCAATGGTGAGACTGTACCAAAATCACGAAAGTATTTCTTCTAATTCCAATTTCTTCAACTTTAGGGAAATGATCTTGAAAACCAAAAATGTTGTCACAGTGCCCTTATATTCGATGAATCAGATGGTACCTTATATCATCGCAAATCTATGGCTTTGTGATTGTTGGATTTTTCATAGCCATGTTCTCTACCACTCTCCATCGGAACATGATGGTTAGATTTCTCTTCCATATCCATATTTTCACCTATGTTCCTCTATGTGGAAACCCAGTGATTAGTTAATTTGGGTAACCGTTACATTTCATAATTTAGTTTTTAAAGATTGGTTTTGGTATTCCTTTTTATGATGTGGGTTTCTATTAAAGGAACTCACAAGTAGTAAATAATTTATAACCCCGACAAATTTTGAGGGCGAAATTCATTTTACGGGGGGTACAATGTAACACCCCAAGATTTTATGAAAAATATTCATTTTAATTTTATTGATGTCTTGTGTTGTACGCTACACCAAAAGGAGATTGCACTACACGCATCCCTGACTTGGCTTGCATTACACGCAATCACGACCTTCCATGATAGCGTGTGTTGTACGCAATACCGAGTTTCACTAAACAACGATAAGTTATATAAACCAGCCGTTATGAATAGTAATACCCACTTTTTTTAAAATTTTATAAATTTTATCTTTTTAAATTGATTTCATTTTTGGATTCGGAATATCGAAATTAGCCTAGGGTGAATTTTTGGTATTTTTCTGAAAACATTCAATTTTTGATGAATAGTGAAAACACTGGGTTACTATTTAAAAACTGACTTTTTATTTAACTAATAATTTATTTTATTGAAAATTTTTTAGGTCAAAATTAATACATAATACCAATATAAGTTCAATTTAATTCATTGGAATCATTTTATAATAATTTTAGATATATAAATTTTTTTGAACTTTTCACCGTCTTTTACTCACCTCCTAGGAGAATTTGGAAATTCACATAAAAGTTAATTTTACCGATTTTGTGAGTGGAATTTCGAAAATCCAAGAGACACGGTTAATATCAAGGGATAAAATTTGGTTCGATGAGATGAAAATATTTTTTGATGAATAGTAACTTTATACATTTATTTACCACAGTTAAAAGTAAATAGGGTAATTAAGGGTAAAAATGATATTATTATTACCCTAAAACTTGTACTAATTCTATTGGATAAGTGTAATTCGACCAAAAACAACCTTATGAATAATATATGACCATTTTGGTCCACTTGGATTAGATTTGGACATTTATAATTAATTTATTTAAAGAAGGGTTAAAATAGTTAAAATCAATGTTTAATAACGAATTCATTTTTAATATAGGGTCATACAAAAGATATATTCGACTATAAATATTCATTAGAAATCAATGAATATTTTCTTACTAATGTTATTTTATTTCTAATTTTTAGACATTAAACAATTTAAGTTATTTATGACACAATGGGGATGTAGTAATTACCTAAATAATGAAATGTTAAAATAATTAATATTATAAATACTCAAATAAATGTAATTTGAGACATTTTATGAATTACACTAATTTTCTAGGTTAATATGAATTTTTTTATTTATTTAATTAACTTATTTCGATATAATCATGCTTTTATGATTTTCATAAAAATCAATTACCAAATAGTGTCAAAATTGACATAAAATAGTTTTTAAAACAAATATTATATTATTAATTGTTATTTTATTCCTAAAAATATAATGTTCGGAAAAATGACTTAGATAAGTATATATATTAATAAGGAACCACTTGGGGTTCGTTTGGCTTTTTAAAGTAAGTTTATTAACCATATAGTGTAAGAAAACAAGAAGACACAATAAAAGTTAAATTATTTAAATTAGAGTTAAATCTAAATGATAAGGTAACAATTGTAACCTAAACTTGTCTAAAATATATTTTTTGAGAGTATTTAGACCCATACCCACTTTAGCTTCAGAATAAATCAATTGGGAACTATTATAAACCGAATATGACCTTATTATAAAATAATGTTTTAATTTTTTCCAAAGGTGCCCCTCTCCTCCCTTATAAAATGGGCACCCCTTCCCTCTTCTCTTCACACCCTTTTGAGCCTTAAAGATCATCCAAACCCTGCCCATTTATCTTCTCCACTTCCCTAGAAACATTCTGGAGGTTTTGGTCTTCTCAAAAGACCAAATCTACTTCCATAAGAGGAATCTTAAAGGTGGTGCGTCGAAGAAGAGGTAACCTCTTCTTCCGATTCTCTCAAGTTTCTTTCTTCTTCTACTTCTTCTTATTCATTTGTCTCATTATAAAGTAACAAAATAATTATTAATTATATACCGGTATGTTATTATAAATATGAAACAACCCTATTTCACCTTCTATCCATCCTACGGAAAACGAAATCACCGCGTGTCCGTACGTACGGAATACCGTCTCCACGCCGTGGTGTAATCTTTTTTTGACCACCACCTTACTTGGATGGGTATAATGGTGTAAATAAATAAATATATATGATAATTGTAAATTTATATTGATTCTGAAATATTATACATAAGCTTCAATACAATTCCACGATCATGGGAATGATATCATCGCTCGGGCGTACGTACGGACTACTGTCTCCATGACGCGATGAGATTAATTCTCCATGTTAACCATTCATGAGTGATTATAAAGTATATATAATAAATTATAATGAAATATATGACATAATTATTATAATGGATTTATGTATATGTATATTTATTTCATCAACTTAATTCTATTCAATTCAATAAGGAAACGAAAACAACGTTCATGCGTACGTAGGGCCTACCTTCTCCATGAACGGTGTATTTCATTCCATTTATCAATCTATAATAATATATGTATATGAGGAATATATATTATATATAAATCATGTTTTATATTCTGAAATTAATTAAATCAGGATATAATTAATAATATTAATAACAACAAGTCGAAACACGTACAATAAATGAAACGATTTTACCCAAATCGCTGCTTTTACATCAAATTAACAAAAGAACGGGTAATACAAGGTCATAAGTAAACTATATATGATTCATAAAAATGAATATGATTCTGTAATAAGTCAATAAAATTATTTAAATCATTATACAGGAGGTTCAGATACATACGAGGCATATCAGACATAAGGTAAGGGATAACTTTTCCAATCTCATTTTTATCCGAGATTGTTTATTCGTACATATTCACTGGGGTTATATTAATAATCAATGTTCATGTTTTCTAAAAATGGTTTTATGTATGTTTAAAGTACTTTTTTCCCATTTTTGACTTTTACTACATGGTATGTAATGAATCATTATTTTTTTTACGTTACGAGGTACTTTTTTGACTTTTCTGGAAAAAGTACGAGAAGGATGTTTTTTTAATTATACGGAATGAAAGGAATTTTACGGTTTTATAAAGCCTTATTTTCATGAAGCTTCCTCCAAAATATTTCATAACTATTTTAAATGAAATATTATTCTTTTAAAATTTCATGACATTTTGTGAAAAAAATTGATTTTGAAGAATAAAGGATATTTTCCTCAATAATTCATTTCTAATGTTTTATCAAAACCATTTTTCCATCTAAGATGACATTATTTCTTATTTGTAAGTTTCAAGTATAATGTATCTATGATTTACATGCTTTAAATTTTCTTATGATGAAATGATATCCATTTGTTTTATATGGATTATGTTATGATGGGATGATGTTTATGACACTCATTTCATTCTTTGGGATATGATGAAAGATTTATGTTTATGTTGTGGCACAAGTAAGGATGATTTCATTATGAGATGGGAGGGACATATATCCCCCTAAAATGCATTGTATAAAGATTTATATCTCATGAGATAGGCATGGCTATAATGGTAAGTTAATCTGGTTCAGTGTTACAGGACTAGAACAAGTAGTGAACTCGATTCAGAATGGGTCTTTGACCACTAAGATGGTCTTTGCAGAAATGCCTAGGCTATGATGGAAATCATAACCTATGCTTAATGGATGCCACAATTACATGTTTTATTATCATGGTAGTTTATCATGACTAATGTTATTTTATGATCTATGCCTTTTATACTTCCAAGATTTATGTCGTTGCTCATGATTTTGATGTTTAGATTTTACGTTCAAGTTTTTTCATTAAAATGTTTATGGATTGTTTTATTTTCACTATTCCTACACTTACTGAGTATTTGAGCTCACCATTTATATGTTTTCTTTTCCCCAAAATTTAAAGAAAGGTTTTAGGTAAGAAAACAAACGGGGAATATCATTATGGGAGATGTTGAAGATCGTTCACCACGATTAGAAGATTATTTTCCGAGTTTCCAAAGACACTAAACTATTACGGTCCTTGTGTGTCTGTTTTCGTTATGTATCAAGTATTCCTCAGAAGTAGTGTAATGTCCATGTACGTCAAGCTTTGGGTCTCTGTAGTTGGTATTAGAGGAAAGATTTAGTTAACCTTTGGAAACTAGGATGCGAAAACTTTAGTGAGATCCCTAGAGATATTTCTACGGTATGTCTAGGGATGTCCCTATGGTATAGTATAAGTATAGGTTATATTCCTAGAATTATGGTAAAGATATTAGAATTAAACCTAAGATGTTAGATATTAAAGGTACTCCCCATTTATTATTTTGTTTTCCTATAATGATTTTTTCCTCTCACACTGTTCTTTTTGGGTTTTAGACGATGGATGGAACCCGAAGGAACCGTACTGATCAATGTAATGGACAATGCAATTATTATCCTTCTGAGAAACCAAATTTGATGGGAGATGCAGTGAAAAAATCGTATTGCTATACTTTCACAAGCTATGAATCATTATGGATTTCCAAATGATCAGAGAAGGGAACAATATTCTATTGAGTCCTTTATGAGGCAACGTCCACCATCTTTCAATGGGTCTTCTGATCCACTTGTTGCTGAAAAATGTATCAGTACCATTGAAAAGATATTTTCCATACCCCGCTGTTTAGAACATGAAAAGTTCATTTTAGTGTTTCCCTTTTAGAAGGTGAAGCAGACTAGTGGTGGACTCTGATTAAGAATACAAGTCCCCAAGATGAAATTGAATCCATGGAATGGGATGAGTTCAAGAACTTGTTTTTCAGTAATTACTTTCCTCATATTCCTTGAACAAATATGGATAAGGAGTTTCTTGAGCTTAAGCAGAAGGATGATGAATCTGTTGGTATATACGAAGTGAATTTTACAAGACTTGCAAGGTATGCATCTGTCTATATCATCCAACCTGAATGTAAAGTTGATCGAATTTTCAGTGTCTTAAAACTAAGTCTTCAAAGGGAATTAGCTATAAGAGACTTCAGTAGCTATGAAGAAATTGTGTGGTGTGCTATCAATGCAGAACTGGAAGTTGGTGTAACATATCCATCTCATAGTTTTGACATGAAACGAAATATGGAGTTCAAGGAGAAATATCAGAATAACTGTGAAAGGAAGATGAATGTTTCTTTATGCTCAAAGTGTGGAAAGATGCATGGTGGAGATTGCCTTAAAAGGACTAGAAAATGTTTTAAGGGTGGAAAAGAATGTCATCGAGGAGTTGATTGTCGAAGTAATGGGAAAAAGGTTGCTAAAGATGTGAATATTGAAAAGACTACAGAGAACGCTACACCAACACTTCAATGCTTCAAGTGCAAGGAAATGTGGCATTGTGCTAATAAAAGCCCTAATCCACGGGTTAATGATGATCAACGTGAGAAACCTCTTAAGGAAAAGGACAAAGGGAAGTCACATGCGATCACTATTGGCGATGTTGAATATGAAAACTCTATGGTGGAATGATGAATTGTTTATTTAATGGGATTCCAAAATAATGTTGTATATAATATCATGGAATGTTGGAATATTTATGTATTGGTCTATTGTGGGTTTTAAAAATTTTATGGTATCGGTAACCATGGAAAGTGATTGAGATATTTTTGGAATGAAGATGATATGCACATAATGAAGGGATAAGTAGAAAATGAAATGTTTGATAGTATTCATGAGCTCATGACCGATATAAAGAAAAAGTTATATCATGGTTTGAGTATATAGAATTTTTGGATTTTTTGTACGTTGAAAGAGTTAACTTTTGACATCATTCATGTTTTCACTAAGAATAAATGGGTATTCATTTTCAAGAGAATACAAGATTAAGGTATTCACATGTTTGGAATGTGACCAACAAGTTATATCTTATATGGGGGATAAATGATGGTATTCACTTACTTGTTATGTGACCTCTCAAGTAATAATTTTCTCTACACTATGAGATTGAACAGAAGTATTTCTGATAAGCTTTAAGGTTGGAATGGATTAATTTGGACATCAGATAGAATTGTTTAAGGATAAAATTTTTTTCGATATTATTTATGGAATGTTATAATAAAGTAGTTTTAGAAAAAGGACAACCTGCAGGACGAGCGACAACCCATTGCGTCGGACAAGGATATGGGAATCGAACCCACAACTGAAGTGTGACAGGCCTTTATCGCCTACCACTGGCCTACAGGAAGTCCCTGTTTAGTGGAAACCAGTTTTATTATATTAACCAGTATGATATATGATGTATAAGTCCATTTTAGGAACCATATATGATTAATCTCACTATAGATGGGCTTATGTGTTTTTGATAACTTTTTCTAACCTTTTGTTTGAGACAGATGGAATGACCCATCATTCTATTACATGATCTGATAACACTTCACGAATGAAATATTAAACTTCATTTATTTAAGAGATGAAGTGGAAATTGTCCATGGAACGACCAATGGTGAGACTGTACCAAAATAACGAAAATATTTCTTCTAATTCCAATTTCGTCAACTCTAGGGAAATGTTATTGAAAACCAAAAGTGTTTTCCTAGTTCCCTTATATCCGATGAATCAGATGGTACCTTAGATCATAAAAAATATATGCCTCTGTGATTGTTAGCTTTCTCATAGCCATGTTCTCAACCACTCTCCATCAGAACATGATGGTTTGATTTCTCTTCCATATCCATTTTTTCACCTATGTTCTTTTATGTGGAAACCCAGTGATTAGTTAATTTGGGTAACCGTTACGTTTCATACTTTAGTTTTTAAATATTGGTTTTGGTATTCCTTTTTATGATGTGGGTTTTTATTAAAGAAACTCACAAGTAGTAAACCATTTATAACCCCGACCAATTTCAAGGGCGAAATTCATTTTAAGAGGGGTAGAATGTAACACCCCGAGATTTTAAGAAAAATATTCTTTTTAATTTTATTGATGTCTTGTGTTGTACGCTACACCAAAAGTATCTTGCATTACACGCATCCCTGACTAGGCTTGAATTACACTCAATTGCGACCTTCCACGATAGCGTGTGTTGTACGCAATACTGAGTTTAACTAAACAATGATAAGTTATATAAACTAGCCGTTATGAATAGTAATACCCACTTTTTTAAAATTTTATAAATTTTATCTTTCGAAATGGACTTCATTTATGGATTCGGATTATGAAAATTAGCTTAGGGTGAATTTTTTTAATTTTTCTGAAAACTTTCAATTTTTGATGAATAGTGGAAGCCCTGGGTTACTATTTAAAAACCGACCTTTTATTTAAATAATTATTTATTTTATTTAAATTTATTTAAGGTCAAAGTTGATACATAATACCGATATAAGTTCAATGCAATTCATTGGAGTCATTTTATAATAATTTTAGATATATAAAAATTTTATTGAACTTTTCATCGTCTTTTACCCACCTCCAAGGAGAATTTGGAAATTCAACTAAAACTTAATTTTACCGCTTTTGTGAGTGGAATTTCAAAAAACCGAGAGACACGGTTAATATCAAGGACTAAAATGTGGTTCAATGAGATGAGAATAGTTTTTGGTGAATTGTAACTTTTTACATTTCTTTACCACGGTTAAAAGTAAATAGGGTAATTAAGTGTAAAAATGATATTATTATTACACTAAAACATGTCCTAATTCTATTGGATAAGTGTAATTCGACCTAAAAAAACCTTAGGAAAAAAATATGACCATTTAGGTTCACTTGGATTAGATTAGGACATTTATTAATAATTTATTTAAAGATGGGTTAAAATAGTTAAAATCAAAGTTCACTAACTAATTCATTTTTAATATAGGGTTATACATAAGATAAATTCGACTATAAATATTAATTAGAAAGATAAAAATATTTCCTACCTAATGGTATTTTATTTATAATTTTTAGACATTAAATAATGCAATTTATTTTTGACACAATGGTGATGTAGTAATTACATAAATAATGAAATATTAAACTAATTGATATTATAAATACCCAAATAAATGTAAATTGATACTTTTTATGAATTCTACTAATTATCTAGGTTAATATTACATGTTAGTATTGATTTAAGTTACTTTTTTTTGAACTAATCATGCAGTTATGATTTTCTTAAAAATAAATTACCAAATAGTGTCAAAATTGACATAAAATAGTTTTTTAAAAAAATATTATATTATTAATTGTTATTTTATTCCTCAAAACCTAATGTTAGGAAAAATGACATAGATAAGGATATATATATATTAATAATGAACCACTTGGGGTTCTTTTGTCTTGTTATAGTATGTTTATTAACCATATAGTGTAAGAAAACAAGATGACACAGTAAAAGCTAAATTATTTAACTTAGAGTTAAATCTAAATGATAAGGTTAAAATTATAACCTAAAGTTGTATAAAATCTATTTGTTGAGAGTATTTAGACCCATACCTACTTTAGCTTCGAAATAAATCAATTTGAAGCTATTATAAACCGAATATGACTTTATTATAAAATAATATTTTAAGTTTATCAAAAGGTGCCCCTCTCCTCCCTTATAAAAAGGGAACCCCTTACCTCTTATCTTCACAACCTTTTGAGCCTTGAAGCTCTGACAACCCCTGCCTATTTCCATTCTACACTTCCCTAGAAAAATTCTGGAGGTTTTTTTCTTCTCAAAAGACCAACTCTACTTCCATAAGAGGAAGCTTAAAGGAAGTGCGTCGAAGAAGAGGTAATCTCTTCTTCCGATTCTCGCAAGTTTTTTTCTTCTTCTACTTTTTCTTCTTCAGTTGTCTCATTATAAAGTAATAACATCAGTATTAATTATATACTGATATGTTATTATAAATATTAAACAACCCTATTTCACCTTCTATCCATCCTACGAAAAACAAAATCACCGCGCGTGCGTACGTACGGAATACCGTCTCCACGCCGTGGTGTAATCTGTTTTCGACCACCACCTTACTTGGATGGGTATAATGGTGTAAATAAATAACTATATATGATTATTATAAAGTGATATTGATTCAAAAATATTATACATATTCTTCAATACAATTCCATGATCATGGAAATGATATCATCGCTCGTGCGTACGTATGGACTACCGTCTCCACAACGCGATAAGATTCATTCTCCATGTTAACCACTCATGGATGATTATAAAGTATATATAATGAATAATAATGAAATATATGAAATAATAATGATACTGTATTTATATATATATATATATATATATTTATTTCATCTACATAATTCCATTAAATTCAATAAGTAAACAAAAACAATGTTCATGCGTACGTATGGCCTACCGTCTCCATGAACGGTGTATTTCATTCCATTTATCGATATATCATATATATATGTATATACTGAATATATATTATATATAAATCATGTTTTACATTATGGAATTAATTAAATCAGGATATAAGTAATAATATCAAGAACAACAATTCGAAACACGTACAATAAATGAAACGATTTTACCCAAATCGCTTCTTTTACATCGAATTTACAAAAGAATGGGTAATATAAAGTCATAAGTAAACTATATATGATATCATAACAATTAATATGATTCTTTAAAAACTCAATAACAATATTTAAATCATTATACAAGAGTTTTGGATACATATGAGGCATATCGGACATAAGGTAAGGGATAACTTTTCCAATCTCATTTTTATCCGAGATTGTTTATTCGTACGTATTCACTGGGGTTATATTTATCATCCATGTTCTTGTTTTATAAAAATCGTTTCATTTATTTTTAAAGTCCTTTTTACAAATTTTTTACTTTTACTACATGGTATGTAATGAATCATTCTTTTGTTTACGTTACGAAGTACTTTTTTGACTTTTTTGGCAAAAGTACGAGAAGAATGTTTTTTTTACTTACACGGCATGAAATGATTTTTACAGTTTTATAAAGCCTTATTTTCATGAAGATTCATCCAAAATAATTTATGAATATTTCCACCAAAATATTTTTCTTTTAAAATTGCAAGATGTTTTGTGAAAAGAAATTGATTACAAAGAAGAAAGGATATTTTCTTCAAGAATTCATTTCAAATGTTTTATCAAAACCATTTTTCCATCTAAGATGACATTATTTTATATGTGTAAGTTTCAAGTATAATGCCACTATGATTTAAATTATTTCAATTTTCTTATAATGAAATGATATCCATTTGTTTTATATGGAATATGTTATAATGGGATGATGTTTATGAAACCCATTTCATTCTTTGGGTTATGATGAATGATTTATGTTTATGTTGTGGAACAAGTAAGAATGATTTCATTATGAGATGGGTGGGACCTATATCTCCCTCCAATGCATTGGGTAATTATATCTATCTCATGAGATATACATGGATGGAACAGTAAGTTAATCCGATTCAGTGTTACAGGACTGGAACGAGGAGTGAACTCGATTTAGAATGGGACTTTGTCCACAAAGATGGTCTTCGTAGCAATGCCTTGGCTACTATGGAAATCATAACTTGTGCTTAATGGATTCCACAATTACATGTTTTATTACCATGCTAGTTTATCATGACTAATGTTCCTTTATGATCTATGCCTTGTATACTTCCAAGATTTATGTTTTTGCTAATGATTTTGAGGTTTTGTTGTTATGTTCATGTTTTTTCATTCAAATTTTTATAGATTGTTTTATGTTCTCTATGATTACCCTTATTGAGCATTTGAGATCACCCTTTATATGTTTTATTTTTCCCATGATTTAAATAATGGTTTTACGTAAGAAAACAAAAGGAGAAGATCTTTATGGGAGAAGTTGAAGATCTTTCCCCACGATTAGAAGATTATTTTCCGAGTTTCCAAAGACACTAAACTATTACGGTCCTTGTGTGTCTGTTTTCGATATGTATCAAGTATTCTGCAGAAGTAGGGTAATGACCATGTACGTCAAGCTTTGGGTCTCTACATTTTGTATTGTAGGAAAGGTTTAGTTAACCTTTGGAAACTAGGATGTGAAAACTATAGTGATATCCCTAGAGATATTTCTAAGGTATGTCTAGGGATGTCCCTAAGGTTTAGTATAAGTATAGGTTATACTCCTAGAATTATGGTAAAGATATTAGAATTAAACCTAAGATGTTAGATATTAATGGCACTCCCCCTTTATTATACTGTTTTCCTAGCTTGGTTATTGCCTCTCGCACTGTTTTTTTGGGTTTTTAGACGATGGCTGGAACCCGAAGGAACCGTGTTGATCAATGTAATGGAAAATACAATGACTTTCCTCCTGAGAAACCAAATGTGATGGTAGGTGGAGTGAAAAATCTTATTTATATACTTACACAGGCTATGAATCATTCTGGATTTCCAAATGATCAGAGAAGGGAAAAATATTCTATTGAGTTCTTCATGAGGCAACGCCCACCGTCTATCAATGGGTCTTCTGATCCACTTGTTGCTGAACAATGGATCAGTACCATTGAAAAGATATCTTCCATACTTCGCTGTTCAGAACATGAAAAAGTAATTTTAGCTATTTACCGTTTAGAAGGTGAAGCAGACTAGTGGATGGCTCTAATTAGGAATACAATGCCCCAAGATTGAATTGAATCCATGGAATGGGACGAGTTCAAAAACTTGTTTTTCAGTAAGTACATTCCTCGTATTCTTCGAACAAAGATGGAAAAGGAGTTTTTGGAGATTATGAAGAAGGATGATGAATCTGTTGGTATATACGATGCGAATTTTACAAGACTTGCAAGGTATGCATATGGTTTTATCATCCAACCTGAAGGTAAAGTTGATTGATTTTTCAGTGGCTTAAAACTAAGTCTTCGAAGGGAATTAGCTATAAGAGACATTAGTAGCTATGAAGAAATCGTGCTTTGTTCTATCAAGGTAGAACTAGATGTTGGTGTTACATATCCATCTCATGGTTTTGACAACAAATGATAGATGGAGTTCAAGGATAAATCTCAAAATAATGGTGAAAAGAAGATGAATGTTTCTTTATGCTCAAAGTGTGGAAATATGCATGGTGGATATTGTCTTAAAGGGACTAAAAATGTTTTAAGTGTGGAAAAGAAGGTCATCGAGCAGTTGATCGTCTGCGTAATGGGAAAAGGGTTTCTAATGATGTGAATTGTGAAAAGTCTACAGAGAACACTCCACTAACACTTCAATGCTTCATGTTAAAGGAAATGTGGCATTATGCTAATAAATTCCCTAATCCATGGGTTAATGATGATCAACGTGATCAACCTCTTAAGGCAAAGGACAAAGGGATGTCACATGCGATCACTATTGGCGATGTTGAATATGAAAATGATGTGGTGGAATGATTAAGTGTTTATGTAATGGGATTCCAAAATAATGTTTTATGTAGTATCGTGGAATATTAGAATATTTATGTATTGGTCTATTGTGGTTTTCAATAATTTTATGGTACCAATAACCATGGAAATTGATTGAGATATTTTTGAAAAGAAGATGATATGCGCATAATGAAGGGATAAGGAGAAAATTAAATGTTTGACATTATTCATGAGCTCATGAATGATATAAGGAAAAAGTTATATCATGTTTTGAGTATATAGATTTTTTGGATTTTTGTACGTGGAAAGAGATAACTTTTGAAAGTATTCATGTTTTCACTAATATTCAATGGGTATTCATTTTCAAGAGAAAAAATGATTAAGGTATTCACATGTTTAGAATGTGACCAACAAGATATATCTTATATGGGGGATAAATGATGGTATTCATGTAATTATTATATGACCTCTCTAGTAATCATTTTCTTTACACTATGAGATTGGACAGAAGTATTTTCGATAATCTTAAAGGTTGGAATGGATTAAGTTGGACATCAGATAGAATTTTTTAAGGCTAGAATTTTGTTTTGATATTATTTATGGAATGTTATAATAATTTAGTTTTAGAAAAAGGACAACCTGCAGGATGGGAGACAACCTGTCGTGTTAGACAAGGTTGTGGGAATCGAACCCACAACTGAAGTGTGACATGCCTTTATTGCCTACCACTAGCCTAATGGAAATCCCTGTTTAGTAGAAACCAGTTTTATTGTATTAAGAAGTATGATATATGAAGTATAAGTCCTTTTTAGGAACCATATATTTTTAATCTCACTATAGATGGACTTATGGATTTTTTATAACTTTTTCTAACCTTTTGTTTGAGACAGATAGAATGAACCATCATTCTATCACATGATCTTCTAACACTTCATGAATGGAAAATTCAACTTCATTTCTTTAATAGATGAAGTGGAAATTGTCCATGGAATGACCAATGGTGAGACTGTACCAAAATCACGAAAGTTTTTCTTCTAATTCCAATTTCTTCAACTTTAGGGAAATGATATTGAAAACCAAAAATATTTTCCTAGTGCCCTTATATCTGATGAATCTGTTGGTACCTTAGATCATCACAAATATATGGATTTTTTATTGTTGTATTTTTCATAGCCATGTTCTCTACCACTCTCCATCAGAACATGATGGTAATATTTCTCTTCCATATCCATATTTTCACCTATGTTATTCTATGTAGAAACCCAGTGATTAGTTAAATTGGGTAACCGTTACGTTTCATACTTAAGTTTTTAAATATTGGTTTTGGTATTCCTTTTTATGATGTAGGTTTCTATTAAAGAATCTCACAAGTAGTAAACCATTTATAACCCCGACAAATTTCGAGGGCGAAATTCATTTTATGGGGGGTAGAATGTAACACCCCAAGATTTTATGAAAAATATTCTTTTTAATTTTATTGATGTCTTGTGTTGTAATCTACACCAAAATGATCTTGCACTACACACATCCCTAACTTGCCATGAATTACACGCAATCACGAACTTCCACGATAGCGTGTGTTGTACGCAATACCAAGTTTCACTAAATAACGATAAGTTATATAAACTAGCCGTTACAAATAGTAATACCCACTTTTTTTAAAAAAAATTATAAATTTTATATTTTGAAATGGATTTCATTTTTGTATTCGGAATATCGAAATTAGCCTAGGGTGAATTTTTGGTATTTTTCTGAAAACTTTCAATTTTTGATAAATAGTGAAAAGACTAGGTTACTATTTAAAAACCGACTTTTTATTTAAATAATTATTTAATTTATTTAAATTATTTTAGTTAAAAATCGATACATAATCTTTATATAAGTTCAATGTAATTCATTGGAGTCATTTTATAATAATTTTAGATATATAAAAAGTTTATTGAACTTTTCACCGTCTTTTACCCACCTCCTAGAAGAATTTTGAAATTCACATACAAGTTAATTTTACCTCTTCTGTGAGTGGAATTTCGAATATCCGAGAGACACGGTTAATATCAAGGGCTAATATGTGGTTTAAGGAGATGAAAATATTTTTTGGTGAATAGTAACTTTTTACTTTTATTTACCACGGTTAAAAATAAAATAGGGTAATTGAGGGTAAAAATGATATTATTATTATCCTAACACATGTCCTAATTCTATTGGATACGTGTAATTCAACCAAAAACAATATTAGCAATAAACTATGGCCATTTAGGTCCACTTGGATTAGATTAGGACATTTATAATTAATTTATTTAAAGAAGGGTTAAAATATTTAAAATCAAAGTTTAATAACTAATTAATTTTTAATAAAGGGTTATACATAATATAAATTTGACTATAAATATTCATTAGAAAGCTAAAAATATTTGATACCTAATGGTATTTTATTTATAATTTTTAGACATTAAACAATTTAAGTTATTTATGACAAAATTGTGATGTAGTAATACCTAAATAATGAAATATTAAAATAATTGATATTATAAATACCCAAATAAATGTAATTTGAGACTTTTTAGGAATTAAAATAATTTTATAGGTTAATATAAAATTTTATTATTTATTTTATTAACTTTTTTAGAACTAATAATGCTGTTATAATTTTTATAAAAATCAATTACCAAATAGTGTCAAAATTGATTTAAAATAGTTTTTTTAACAAATATTATATTATTAATTGTTATTTTATTTATAAAAATCTAAAGTTCAGAAAAATGACATAGATAAGGATATATATATTAATAATGAACCACTTGGTATTTTTTTTGGCTTGTTATAGTAATTTTATTAACCATATAGTGTAAGAATACAAGAAGACACAATAAAAGTTAAATTATTTAACTTAGAGTTAAATCTAAATGATAAGGTTAAAATTTTGACCTAAACTTTTCTAAAATCTATTGGTTGACAGGATTGAGACCCATATCTACTTTAGATTCTAAATAAATAAATTCGGAGCAATTATAAACCTAATATGACTTTATTATAAAATAGTTTTTTATGTTTTTCAAAAGGTTCCCCTCTCCTCCCTTATAAAAAGGGCTCCACTTCCCTCTTCTCTTCACACCCTTTTGAGCCTTGAATCTCAGAAAACCCCTTCCCATTTCTATTCTACACTTCGATAGAAAAATTCTGGAGGTTTTGGTCTTCTCAAAATACTAACTATACTTCCATAAGAGGAAGCTTAAGGGAGGTGCGTCGAAGAAGAGGTAATCTCTTCTTCTGATTCTCTCAAGATTCTTTCTTTTTATACTTCTTCTTCTTAAGTTTTATCATTATAACGTAATAACTTCAGTATTACTTATATACTAATATGTTATTATAAATATGAAAGAACCCTATTTCACCTTCTATCCATCCCATGGAAAATGAAATCACCGCGCGTGCGTACGTACGGAATACCGTCTCCAAGCCATGGTGTAATATAATTTCGACCACCACCTTACTTGGATGGATATAATGGTGTAAATAAATAACTATATATGATTATTGTAAATTGAAATTTATTCTGAAATATTATACATACGCTCCAATACAATTCCACGATCCTGGGAATGATATCACCGCTCGTGCGTACGTACGGACTACTGTCTCCACGACCCGATGAGATTCATTCTCCATGTTAACCATTAATGAATGATTATAAAGTATGTATAATTAATAATAATGAAATTTATGACATAATAATGATACTTGATTTATGTATATATATATTTATTTCATCTACATAATTCCATTCAATTAAATAAAGAAACGAAAACAATGTTCATGCGTACGTAGGGCCAACCGTCTCCATGAACGGTGTATTTCATTCCATTTATCTATCTATCATATATATATGTATATGATGAATATATATTATATATAAATCATGTTTTATATTCTGGAAATATTTAAATCATGATATAAGTAATAATATCAAGAACAACAAGTCGAAACACGTACAATAAATGAAACGAATTTACCCAAATCGCTGATTTTACATCGAATTTACAAAAGAACGAGTAATATAAGGTTATAAGTAAACTATATATAACATCATAACAATGAATATGATTCTTTAATAAGTCAATAACATTATTTTAATAATTATACAGGAGGTTCGGATACATACGAGGCATATCGAACATAAGGTAAGGGATAACTTTTCCAATCTAATTTTTATCTGAGATTGTTTATTCGTACGTATTCACTAAGGTTATATTTATCATACATTTTCCTATTTTCTAAAAATGGTTTCATGTATTTTTAATGTCCTTTTTCCCCATTTTTTACTTTTACTACATGGTATATAAGGAATCATTCTTTTGTTTACGTTACGAGGTACTTTTTTTGACATTTCTGGAAAAAGTACGAGAAGAATGTTTTTTTACTTATACGGAATGAAAGGAATTTTACGGTTTTATAAAGCCTTATTTTCATGAATGTTCCTCCAAAATATTTCATGACTATTTTCAATGAAATATTATTCTTTTAAAATTGCATGAAATTTTGTGAAAAGAAATTGATTTTTAATAAGAAAGGATATTTTCTTCAAGAAATCATTTAAAATGTTATATCCAAACCATTTTTCCATCTAAGATGACATTATTTCATATGTGTTAGTTTCAGTTATAATGTCTCTATGATTTACATGCTTTCAATTTTTTTATGATGAAATGATATCCATTTGTCTTATATGGATTATATTATGATGGGATGATGTTTATGACACCCATTTCATTCTTTGGGTTATGATGAATGATTTATGTTTATGTTGTGGCACAGGTAAGGATGATTTCATTATGAGATGGGTGGGACCGATATCTCCCTCCAATGCATTGGATAAAGATTTATATCTCATGAGATAGACATGGATATAACGGTAAGTTAATCTAGTTCAGTGTTACAGGACTGGAAAAAGGAGTGAACTCGATTCAGAATGGGTCTTTGTCCACTAAGATGGTCTTGGCAGCAATGCCTTGGCTACGATGGAAATCATAACATGTGCTTAATGGATGCCACAATTAAAGGTTTTATTACCAAGCTAGTTTATCAGGACTAATGTTCCTTTATGATCTATGCCTTGTATACTTCCAAGATTTATGTCGTTTCTCATGATTTTGATGCTTAGATTTTATGTTCAAGTTTTTGCATTAAAATGTTTATGGATTGTTTTATTTTCTCTATGCTTACCCTTACTGAGTATTTTATCTCTCCATTTATAGGTTTTCTTTTCCCCAAGATTTAAATAATGGTTTTAGGTAAGAAAACCAATGAGGAAGATCTTAATGGGAGATGTTGAAGATCTTTTACCATGATTAAAAGATTATTTTCCGAGTTTCCAAAGACACTATACTATTACGGTCCTTGTGTGTCTGTTTTCGTTATGTATCAAGTATTCTGGAGAAGTAGTGTAAAATCCATGTACGTCAATCTTTGGGTCTCTACAGTTGGTATCAGAGGAAGGGTTTAGTTAACCTTTTAAAACTAGGATGCGAAAACTTTAGTGATATCCCTAGAGATATTTCTAAGGTATGTCTAGGGATGTCCCTAAGGTTTAGTATAAGTATAGGTTATAGTCCTATAATTATGGTAAAGATATTAGAATTAAACCTAAGATGTTAGATATTAAAGGTACTCCCCCTTTATTATGTTGTTTTCCTAGCATGATTTGTGTCTATCACACTATTCTTTTTGGGTTTTAGACGATGGATGGAACCCGAAGGAACCATGTTGATCAATGTAATGGACATTGCAATGATTTTCCTCCCGAGAAACCAAATGTGATGGGATGTGGAGTGCAAAATCTTATTTCTATACTTACACAAGCTATGAATTCTTCTGGATTTCCAAATGATCAGAGAAGGGAACAATATTCTATTGAATCCTTCATGAGGCAACGTCCATCGTCTTTCAATGGGTCTTCTGATCCACTTGTTATTGAACGATTGATCAGTACCATTGAAAAGATATTTTCCATACTTCGCTGTTCAGAACATGAAAAGTTATGTTAGGTGTTTACCATTTAGAAGGTGAAGCAAAACAGTGGTGGACTCTAATTAAGAATACAAGGCCCCAAGATGAAATTGAATCCATGGAATGGGATGAGTTCAAGAACTTTTTTTCAGTAAGTACATTACTCGTATTATTTGAACAAAGATGGAAAATGAGTTTATTGAGCTTAAGAATAAGGATGATGAATCTTTTGGTAAATATAAAGTGAATTTTACAGGACTTGCAAGGTACGCATCTGGCATTATCATCCAACCTGAAAGTAAAGTTGATCGATTTTTCGGTGGCTTAAAACTAAGTCTTCAAATGGCATTAGCTATAAGAGACATCAGTAGCTATGAAGAAATTGTGTGTTGTGATATCAAGGTAGAACTGGAAGTTGGTGTAAAATATCCATCTCATGGTTTTGACATGAAATGAAAGATGGAGTTCAAGGAGAAATCTCAGAATAATGGCGAAAAGAAGATGAATGTTTCTTTATGCTCAAAGTGTGGCATGATGCATGTTGGAGATTGTCTTAAAGGGACTAGAAAATGTTTTAAGTGTGGAAAAGAAGGTCACCGAGCAGTTGATTGTTGAAGTAATGGGAAAAAGGTTGCTAATGATGTGAGTAGAGAAAATACTACAGAGAACGCTCCACCAACACTTCAATGCTTCAAGTGCAAGGAAATGGGGCATTATGCTAATAAATTCCCTAATCCACGGGTTAATGATGATCAACGTGAGGAACCACTTAAGGCAAAGGACAAAGGAAAGTCACATGCGATCACTATTGGTGATTTTGAATATGAAAACGATGTGGTGGAATGATTAAGTGTTTATGTAATGGGATTCTAAAATAATGTTATATATAGTATCATGGAATATTGGAATATTTATGTGTTGGTATATTGTGGTTTTCAATAATTTTATGGTACCAGTAACCATGGAAAGTGATTGAGATATTTTTAGAAAGAAGATGATATGGGCATAATGAAGGGACAAGGAGAAAATGAAATGTTTTACAGTATTCATGATCTCATGACTTATATAAGGAAAAAGTTATATCATGGTTTGAGTATATAGAATTTTTGTATTTTTGTACGTGGAAAGAGTTAACTTTTGATAGCATTCATGTTTTCACTAAGAATCAATGGGTCTTCATTTTCAAGAGAATACATGATTAAGGTATTAACATGTTTGGAATGTGACCAACAAGTTACATACTATATGGGGGATAAATGATGGTATTCACATACTTGTTATGTGACCTCTCAAGTAATCATTTTCTTTAAAATATGAGATTGGACAGAAGTATTTCTGATAAGATTAAAGGTTGGAAGGGATTATGTTGGACATCAGATTGAATTGTTTAAGGCTAGAAATTTTTTTCGATATTATTTATGGAATGTTATAATAAAGTAGTTTTAGAAAAAGGACAACCTGCAGGACGGGCGACAACCCATCGCGTCGGACAAGGCTGTGGGAATCGAACCCACAACTGAAGTGCGGAAAGCCTTTATCGCCAACCACTGGCCTACAAGAAGTCCCTGTTTAGTAGAAACCAGTTTTATTATATTAAGTAGTATGATATATGATGTATAGTTCCATTTTAGGAACCATATATGATAAATCTCACTATAGATGGACTTATGTATTTTTGATAACTTTTTCTAACCTTTTATTTGAGATAGATGGAATGAACCATCATTCTATCACATGATCTAATAACACTCCACGAATGAAAAATTCAACTTCAATCCTTAAGAGATGAAGTGGAAATTGTCCAAGGAACGACCAACGGTGATATTGTACCAAAATCACGAAAATATTTCTTCTAATTCCAATTTCTTCAACTTTAGGGAAATGTTCTTGAAAACCAGAAGTGTTGTCCTAGTGCCCTTATATCCGATGAATCAGATGGTACCATAGATCATCACAAATCTATGGCCTTGTGATTGTTGGCTTTTTCATAGCCATGTTCTCTACCACTCTCCATCAGAACATGATGGTTAGATTTCTCTTCCATATCCATATTTTCACCTATGTTCTTCTATGTGGAAACCCAGTGATTAGTTAATTTGGGTAACTGTTACGTTTCATACTTTAGTTTTTAAATATTGGTTTTGGTATTCCTTTTTATGATATGGGTTTCTATTAATGAAACTCACAAGTAGTAAACCCTTTATAACCTCGACGAATTTCGAGGGTGAAATTAATTTTAAGGGGGGTAGAATGTAACACCCCGAGATTTTAAGAAAAATATTCTTTTTAATTTTATTGATGTCTTGTGTTGTACTCTACACCAAAAGGAGCTTTCACTACACACATCCCTGACTTGGCTTGCATTACATGCAATCGCAACCTTCCATGATAGCGTGTGTTGTACGCAATACCAAGTTTCACTAAACAATGATAAGTTATATAAACTAGCCGTTATGAATAGTAATACCCACTTTTTTAAAATTTTATAAATTTTATATTTTTAAAAGGACTTCATTTTTGGATTCAGAATATCGAAATTAGCCTAGGGTGAATTTTTGTTATGTTTCTGAAAACATTCAATTTTTGATGAATAGTGAAAACACTAGGTTACTAATTAGAAACCGACTTTTTATTTAAATAATTATTTATTTTATTTGAATTTATTTTAGGTCAAAATTGATATATAATACCTATATAAGTTCAATATAATTCATTGGAGTCATTTTATAATAATTTTAGATATATAAAAATTTTATTGAACTTTTCACCGTCTTTTACCCACCTCCTAGGAGAATTTGGAAATTAACATAAAACATAAATTTACCGCTTCCGTGAGTGGAATTAAGAAAATCTGAGAGACACGGTTAATATAAAGGACTAAAATGTGGTTCAATGTGATGAAAATAATTTTTGGTGAATTGTTACATTTTACTTTTCTTTACCACGGTTAAAAGTAAATAGGGTAATTAAGGGTAAAAATGATATTATTATTACCCTAACACATGTCCTAATTCTATTGGATAAGTGTAATTCTACCAAAAACAACCTTAGGAATAAAATATGACCATTTAGTTCCACTTGTATTAGATTAGGACATTTATTAATAATTTATTAAAATAAGGGTTAAAATAGTTAAAATCAAAGTTTAATAACTAATTCATTTTTAATATAGGGTTATACATAAGATAAATTCGACTATAAATATTCATTATATAGAAAAATATATTTCCTACCTAAAGGTATTTTATTTATAATTTTTAGACATTAAATAAGTTATGTTATTTATGAGACAGTGGTGATGTAGTAATTACCTAAATAATGAAATATTAAAATAATTGATATTATAAATACCCAAATAAATGTAATTTGAGACTTTTTATAAGTTCCACTAATTTTATAGGTTAATATTACATTTTAGTATTGATTTAATTAACTTTTTTAGAACTAATAATTTTGTTATGAGTTTCATAAAAAACAATTACCAAATAGTGTCAAAATTGACATAAATTAGTTTTTAAAACAAATATTATATTATTAATTGTTATTTTTTCTTAAAAATATATGGTTTTGCCAAATGACTTAGATAAGGATATATATATTAATAATTAACCACTTGGGGTTCTTTTGGATTGTTATAGTAATTTTATTAACCATATATTGTAAGAAAACAAAAAAGACACAATAAAAGTTAAATTATTTAACTTAGAGTTAAATCTAAATGATAAGGTCAAAATAGTAACCTAAACATGTATAAAATCTATTTTTGAGATAATATCGACCCATACCCACTTTATATTCTAAATAAATCAATTTATAGATATTATAAACCGAATATTACATTATTATAATATAATATTTTAAGTTTTTCCAAAGGTGCCCCTCTCCTCCCTTATAAAAAGGGCACCCCTTCCCTCTTCTCTTCACACCCTTTTGAGCCTTGAAGTCCGGCCAACCCCTACACATTTCTCTTCTACACTTCCCTAGAAACATTTCAGAGGTTTTTATATTCTCAAAAGACCAACTCTACTTCCATAAGAGGAAGCTTAAAGGAGGTGCATCGAAGAAGAGGTAATCTCTTATTCTGATTCTCTCAAGTTTATTTCTTCTTCTACTTCTTCTTCTTCAGTTGTATCATTATAAAGTAATAAAATCAGTATTAATTATATACTGATATGTTACTATAAATATTAAACAACCCTATTTCATCTTCTATCCATCCTACGTAACACAAAATCACCGCGCATGAATACGTAAGGAATACCGTCACCACGCCATGGTGTAATATGTTTTTGACCACCACCTTACTTGGATGGGTATAATGGTGTAAATAAATAACAATATATGACTATTGTAAAGTTATATTGATTCTTAAATATTATACATATGCTTCAATACAATTCCACGATCATGGAAATGATATCATCGCTCGTGTGTACGTACGGACTACCGTCTCCACGACACGATGAGATTCATTCTCCATGTTTACCATTCATGAATGATTATAAAGTATATATAATGAATAACAATGAAATATATGACATAATAATGATACTTAATTTATTTATATATATTCATATATATGTATTTAATCTACTTAATTACATTCAATTCAATAAGGAAACGAAAACAACGTTCATGCGTACGTACGGTCTACCCTCTCCATGAACAGTGTATTTCATTCCATTTATTGATCTATAATATATATATGTATATGATGAATATATATTATATATAAATCATGTTTTACATTCTGGAATTAAGTAAATCAGGATATAAGTAATAATATCAAGAACAACAAGTTGAAACACGTACAAAAAATGAAACGATTTTACCCAAATCGCTGCTTTTACATCAAATTTACAAAATAACGGGTAATATAAAGTCATAAGTAAACTATATATGATATCATACCAATTAATATGATTCTATAATAATTCAATAACATTATTTAAATCTTTATACACGAGGTTCAAATATATACGAGGCATATCAGACATAAGGTAAGGGATAATTTTCCAATCTCGTTTTTTTCCAAGATTGTCTATTCATACGTATTCATTGGGGTTATATTTATCATCCATTTCCTATTTTCTAAAAATTGTTTCATGTATGTTTAAAGTCCTTTTTACCCATTTTTTAATTTTACTACATTTTATGTAAGGAATCTTTATTTTTTTTACGTTACGGGTTACTTTTTTGACTTTTCTGGAAAATGTACGAGAAGAATGTTTTTTTACGTATATGGCATGAAATGATTTTTATGGTTTTATAAAGCCTTAATTTCATGATGTTTCCTCCAAAATATTTCATGACTATTTTCAAAAATATCTTTTTCATTTAAAATTTCATGACGTTTTGTGAAAAGAAATTGATTTTGAAGAAGCACAGATATTTTCCTCAGGAATTCATTTCAAATGTTTTATCAAAACCGTTTTTTCATCTAAGATGAGATTATTTCATATGTGTAAGTTTCAAGTATAATGTCTCTATGATTTAAATTAATTCACTTTTCTTATGATGAAATGATATCCATTTGTTTTATATGGATTATGTTATAATGGGATGATGTTTATGATTCCCATTTTGTTCTTTGGGTTATGATGAATGATTTATGTTTATACTATGGCACAAGTAAGAATAATTTCATTATGAGATTAGTGGGGCCTATACCTCCCTCCAATGCATTGTGAAAAGATTTATATCTCATGAGATAGACATGGATGGAATAGTAAGTTAATCTGGTTCAGTGTTACAGAACTGGAATGAGGAGTGAACTCGATTCAGAATGGGACTTTGTCCACAAAGATGGTCTTGGAAGCAATGTCTTGGCTACTATAGAAATCATAACATGTGCTTAATTGATGCCACAATTAAATGTTTTATTACCATGCTAGTTTATCATGACTAATGTTCTTTTATGATCTATGCCTTGTATACTTCCAAGATTTATGTCCTTGATCAGGATTTTGATGTCTAGATTTTATGTTGATGTTTTTGCATTCAAATGTTTATGGATTGTTTTATGTTCTCTATGGTTACCCTTACTTAACATTTGAGATCCCCCTTTATATGTTTTCTTTTCCCCAGGATTTAAATAAAGTTTTTTAGGTACGAAAACCAAAGGGTATGATCTTTATGGGAGATGTTTAAGATCTTTCACCACGATTAGAAGATTATTTTCCGAGTTTCCAAAGACACTAAACTATTATGGTCCCTGTGTGCCTGTTTTCGTTATGTATCAGGTATTCCAAAAAAGTAGTGTAATGTCCATGTACATAAATCTTTAGGTCTCTAAAATAATTGTATGAAATAAAGTGACAAATAATTGTATTAAATAATTCAACAATTAGTAAAATACTACAACAACCTACTTCAACTATGTATCGAAATATCACTGATAATATCCTATAAACATGCCAACCACAACTATATAACAAAGGTAAAACAAATTTCTTTTATTCCATTCTAGAATATCTCAGAACATGAATTAAAACTATGTTAACCACCATTATGTAAAAACAATATAGTCACAACAATCTGGGTCAAATCCCTAGGAGCATTAAAACACCTTGGTCAAATCCCTATAAGCATTACATCATAGGTTTTGTCATAACATGTTCTATATAAGAATTACAGTATGGGACTGGGCCAATCCCACTCAATATCAACCTTATAACACATAGTTGTTGAAGTTATATGACCATTCCTGGTATATAAGTGTATAACCAAGGAACACTAGCCCTTTTATACAGCACGGACATCACAATATCATATCATAAATCTCAATGGTAAATTTTAAAAATTCCCATTTATCTTTAAAATAATGTTTTCATTTATATAAAAATTGATTAAAATTAATATCAATAATAAATAAATCCAAAATCTGTTGAATTTATAAGGAAAAATCATTTAAGGTCACATGTAATGCTAAACTAACTTTAATTTATTAGAAATTTTAATCAAATGCATGGTTTTCTTTACCAATTGGTAGTTATCGGCTAGGTTAAAAGCTGATTAAAAACAAATGACTTCAAGGAATAATCTCATTTATTTAATTGATTGATTTGGTTTAACACTACATTAGCACAATCACAATATTTCATAAACATGGAAATTATTAAACCATAGGTTTAAGATTTAGACCCCATACCTTAACCGGTGAAGAACAAAACCTTTCCAATAGAATACTCCCAAGAGAATGAAGGTGTATATGATCTCGAAGTGGTTCCTAGATGAAAATTGGTCAAGTTTAAAACCAAAAAAAAATATTGATCAAAATATTTCACCGTAATGGTTAGAAGAATAAGGAGGAGAAAGAAAAAGATGGATCAAATTTATATACTAGGGATTTCACGCACAAACGGGACGTCTGAAAGGAGATTTGGAACTCCAAATTAACCTACATGATGCCCTAGGGTTGATAGGAGAGGACCTATAGTGTAATTAAATGAAAATTAAGTAGCGTGACATGGTTAAAATTGTAATTGGGGAATTACACAATATTTAATGTTCTTACACATTGTATAAATATTATTAATGGAATACAACAAAAAACCTATCACCATGGATTTGTTTTAAAAAACAGACAAATATTACACAATTTTTAATACATTTACACTACATGTAAATGTTTTATAGGTGTCTTTTAGAATTTTTTCCATTTTAGAAAACCAATCCACTTTATGTCTTCAAAAATTACAAAAAACCCATGTTAACACTTAACCCATTTATACCCAAACTCCATTAATTCAAAAAATTGTACATCATAGAACATTAGGTCATATTCCCAAAAAAAGCTCTCCATATGGATATTATCTGGTATGTTTACAACCCAAGATTATGTTTATATAAATGATAGAAATACATCATGCAAGAACAATCGAATGAAAATTTTAATGAGAAAATCAGAGAGAGACATACCTAGAAAATTATGGGATCTTACATGGTGAGTCCTTATCTAAACAAAAATCTAATCAAAATAGTCTCATATTTGGTGTAAATACATATGTAAAATACTAAATAAAAATTTTCATGCATGTTATAGTATAAAAATTTAAATATTTAAATAAGAAATAAATTTTAATAATACATTATATTCAAGTTGTGACACATGCTAAGTGTCAAATCATCCTCTATAGTGATCAATTATGTGAATAATAAACTAACTTTCTATATATTCAACACATTTAGGTCATAGATATATTAAAATTTATCTATTTAAAAAAATTTATTCAATCGATCACACCATATCCACCTCAGTAAACTTGTATGGAACTAAGTGATGTATTTGTATAGGAATAAGACTTATCAAGACATGTAATAAGATTTATAGAACATTTGTGTATGATGCTCAGTGTTCTCACATCAAGCACTCCTTATACTCTTTATTGAATTTTCATCATCTAATGATACTTCTCAGCCAAAAATCATCAATAAAGGATTAAAAATTTCTTATGCAAAAAAATCAAAATATATAATATATATATAAAACATAATGAAAATTTAAATATTTATTTTACATAAATCTCTATAAATAATTTTTTAATCTTATTTGGGGAAATAAAGTCCAATTTGGAGTGTTTAAGGATAATATATGGTGATATCATATGATATGACCCATCCAATGAATCAATAAACTCACCCCTATTAAACTATATGAAATGTGTCATTAAATAAGATCTCCAATTACGTGTAATAGTTATAAGAAGGAATCTTTTTTCTATAGCCCATCTATTTTCTATAAGACTAATTGAATCATATTAATCAGATATTCATAATATTATACCTTATAATTGTTTTTTATTTTAAAATAAAAATTTGAATAAGAGGACACGTGTTCATACAAATATAATAAATTGATATAAATGTAAAACTACACATACCCTCACAATTAGATGATGCTCTCTAAGAAATATCATTATTTATAAAAGAAAAAAATGTCAATACATTGAATATATTATTCTCATACATTTTTAGTTTTTTAATCAATAGGTTTATTATGATATTTATTAATTTCAAGATCCTACCATTCAATTAGAAAAATCCTCTTCAGACATTTTCACCTAAAATTTCTAGTTTTAGCTTGTCTTAGGTAGTAAACATGCATTACAGTGGAAGAATCTTTGAAGGGATAATTACATACTCAATTGTATTTTTATTAAATATTGTAAAATTTTATGAAATTAAAATGGAAATTGTAAAATCACATTCCATGAACATAATTACTCTAGAAACATTTTAACAATGTAAATTTTGATCTGTGATCATAGATATCTATTGATGATATCTTTCAATAGACCATAATAATAAACTGCATTAATGAATAAACAACCAAAAGTAATATTATAAATTTATCGATTTACATTATAAGAATTAATGAAAAATAAAAATTCATTGTAATATATGAAATCAGAACATCAAAACAAAATAAATGGACCATTATCTTTTTGATCAAATTTTTTCTTCACTATATGAGTACTTGGTTCTCATATGTTTTAGATATATAAATTTCACATAACTCAATGAAATTAAATAGTAAAAAATAAACCTCTAAAATATTTTAGTAAAAAATAAATCATTTTGGTATATATACAAATGTATTGATCCACTCATTAATGATTTGAAATGAAGTTGTTGGATTCGATAATCAGTATCATGTTGACTTTCCCAGTTTAACTCAGTGTCATGTGTTACAGAATTCATAATAATTTGAGTTAAAAAATAAAGAAAATATTAAAAAAATTATTATAATAATTCTACATATATTATTGTATTAATTTCACACCTATTGGAGTTTTTAACAACACATATAAATGATATAAAAACCACTCATTGTTTTCCGTATCAATTGATTTCCTTTCTCTTATTGGTATTTCATTAATATTGAATGTAAAATCTAATTTAGTTTTAGTATTATTAAGATATGTAGTAAAAGGATTTGTGAATTATTTCATACAAAAACCCCAAGATATTGATAATTTTGTATGAGCTCCCTTATAAACATACCATCTCAGGGTATTCAAGTAATACTCAATTAGATATATCTTCTTCAGTTGGATGCGATAATCATTAATGACTTCACTAATTAAATGTATGGTAAAGTAGACCATGAAATAAAAAAATTAAGGACGAAAGAGTTTTACAAAATTCAATTGTGTAATGGTTAACATGTATTCATTTTTACCATCAAATAACTATAAATGTAATGGTTTTTGTAATCCCTCTCCGTACATGTAACATTTTATATTGTACAATGTCTTTTATTTTCACATTAATACTAAAATTTATCTATAATATACTATCACTTACTAGTTTCCTAATGCGCATCACATCCAAATTGTGTATTGAATTATTATATTTTTAATAAGGTCATTTGAAGAAAATGATACTCTTATTTTAAATTTAATTTAATTTTATGTTACTATAATGAATTATAAGTGATATATGATCCAAGAAATCATGAAAACTATACATATAATTCATTATTTATTAGTCATAATTTTATAAAATATAATATTTTTACATGATTTTGGGTGTTGTGTCATGTTATCTATACCAATCAAATGAAAATCTATTTATTAGGAACATTTGTGGTCGAGGAGGAAATTTTTTTGACCAATGTATGTCCAATTGTAATAGTTATTAGTCCATATTTATTTTTAAAATTGGTTATAACAAGGACATGCAAATTTTTCTTTTATACTCCAACATGATAAATTCATATAGATAGAAAAATAGTATTCAATTACAAATAACCTCATTGTCTAAGAGTTATATTACCTCATGAGTCCAATGTTACCATAAATTTTTCCCAAAAGTATATAGCTCATAAATCAATTGATATAGATAAACATTAATCGTATTATTATGTCCTCTTGGTCCATCAATAAGAATTAAAAATAAAAAAATGGGTTTTTTATACAAAACCATGGTGGATGATTATATGAAATCAATTGCACATACCATGTACTATGGGTTCAAAAAATTATAGAATTAAATGATTTAAAACCATTAATTACAAAAACTATATGGAAATTATGACTATCCTAGTCAAATTTCAAGTGTATTTGAATAAAATATTTCCATGTTAATGAATCATTTGGGTGAGTTAATTTATAAGTTTCTCTATTTTTATCTAAATGCCATTCCATCAATTTATAAGTTTAAAATTACTTGAATAATTGAATCAACCTTATTTAATGTAAAATATAATACATCTATTTCATAATGATATGTTTAACATGGTTTAGGAACTTTCTTAAAATAATATAACAAGTCTAATTTACCATGTTATCCTTCCACCTGGGTAGGCCGCATTAAATATATGTAGTGATTTATTCATTCCATTTTTTATAGTATAAAATTTCTGATATGTACATAAATGGTCTCATATATGAAAACTAAATTCTTGTTCAATTTTGGAGAATAATAGTAAGTCCTTTGAATCTTTTCTCCAATAAGATAGGACTTTTAAAACAAAAATAACATATCAAACAAGATTTATATCCACTCATTCAAATATTTAATGTGTAATATATCCATAGTAAAAGAAAAATTATTGAATATAATGTATCAAATATAATATTTGGTGTGTGATTCATCAATAATTTTAATGAACATAAAAGATTATCTATCTTCACCTAATTGGGGATTACATCTTCCCCCCCCCCCCCAACATTATTATTCCTTATGTTTATCTATTTAGTATAAAACTAATGTATCATGTCATCAATCATTACTCTCACTGGATAAACTATTATTAAATTAACATCTATAAAAATACATTCCACTCATTAGAAAGAGAGATACTCTACCCATAGTTATGTCAAATTCTTATAATTTTTCCAAACTAATTTAATAAAAATATTCCCATATATTATCTCCTTTGAAAATATGTAAATATTTACATTTTATAGATTGATAATAATTATTATTTATTAGGGTCATGTAGTCACTCTAAGGTGGGGTGAATTAATGTGGTATATAATCCAAATTATTTATACCTTTTGATAACCTATCAAAATATTTGAACCTCTATTATTGGTTAATATATATATATATCTACTTATTAATTAATTTTTTGAATTCATAGTGTATTAATGGTTTAATGTAACAAAATGCAGAAAATAATATTTTTACATGGTTCACTCCCAAAATTGAATCTTCTCCCTATTGTGTTCATGTTATGTCTGAGATGAAAATATCCACCATATAACCAAAGTAAATAGAAGATGATATCTCCCAAAAATAATTTATTGTCTCCGGAATGATTATCTATAATGGATCCCACCAATTTCACAGTCTTCTAACTGGTTTTTTATACTGGATACCACGAGTGTAAAAAAGGGTCCTACCAATGCACTACAAAATATGATCTTCTTCTTTTATATGAACATATCAGTGAAATAGTGGAAATATATTCTTACATAATTAAAATCATTAAAAGATATTGGATAGACAGGTATAATCATATTCACATCACTCTCTTCATGTAACCAAGATTCTAGGCCTTATTGAGTATTGGGGTTGTTGGCTTTTTGCAACTCATTTATTAGATTCATTTTGAAATAAATCATAATAACTTCTAAATATCAAAGAGACTCGATAAAAATTTTATGACTAAAATAAGTGGTTACTATTATATCTCTTCCCTTATTTTCTTCTTTTGAAGTAGTTTTTGTGATATTTTGATATCATTGGAAATTTCTATATATTTTCTTACCCTTTTTCCTATCTTCTTATTATTCCATATTATTCTTCCCTTTTTAATTCTTCATTATTATTATCCTTAAATAAAAATGATTATATATATATAATTATCAATAGTTTATCTATACCTTTATTACTCTGGATCCCCTATTGGGATACATAATTTGTCTCTTTAAAACCTATCTCTTAGACACCCAGGATATCCAACCATAATATGGTACCTGTTTCTTCTAATTTCACATTTCTTTCCATTCTCTTCCTACTCTTATATTCTCATCTTCTCTATTTGATATTTTTTCACTTTAATAATCCTTAAATCCCATTTCAACTAATATAATATCACTTTAAGACCCAATTTATATTATAATTTCCATGGGATATCCATAATTATCATATCATCCTCTTTCTACAATTTTCATGTACAATTATTATTCAAATACACTTGACAACATATAGTGAAATTATTGTGATGTGAAAAATATTAACAGTTTTGAAACTCTTATCATATTAGATTAATCTTCTTTCAAAAAATATATCATTAATTTTGGATCATTTCATGAATAACTCTCCAACAACATTGTGATATTTGATCATTGAAGTCTGGTAAAGAATAATCTCAATTAAAACTTCTATAACACTATCTGTTTTCAAAAATTGAAATAACTTATATAAGAATTATCTTATGTATCATAATGGTGAGATTCAAATATCTTAATTATGTTCATATGGTTGTTGAAATTTACTTGTATCTGTTTATGTTCTAAAAAAATAATACATGTCATAAAAAATATTATGTCTCGTAAAAAATAATACATATGATAAAAAATGTTACATACCATAAAATATAATATATAAGATCCAAATATCTTACAAAAAACAAAATGTTTTCCCTTTGTCAAATTTCAAATAGGAACTATAAAAATTATCTCACACATGTCAAAAATATCTTATGTATTACTTATGGGTTTTCCCTTTATTGATTTTTCTTCATGATTAGTCACAAATATATTATACATCCTCCTAAAATATATTATTTATAATATAATATTTTTTCCATGGTTATATATTTATAGCATATATATTTCATTTTAAAAAATATCTTACATACCAAAATATGGGTTTTCCTTAACAAGCATTCTATATGCGCAACAATAAGTATGTTCAACAATAAGTATATTATATATTTACATAGGGTTTTTACCTTTGTTGCAATTACATATGTTCTAGTTTTCCTTATAAATATAATACATATCACATAATGTTTTTTACTTTACTAATTTTTGTGTACTCATCAAATTAATTCATTCATATTGGGTAGAGGACCCTTAAATAAGGTTTTTTACTTTTTCAATTTTTTTCTATGGAAGAAACAAAAATATTATGTACACAATCAATACATTTTCAAATATTCTTAGAACCACTTTAAACCTTCTCAAGGCCCCTACAATCACTTCCAAACAATTCAAAACAACCAAAATTGCATTTAAAATTATCATATTGTGCCAAAATCTCATTTAATTCATTTATAATGTTTTACGGCATATGAGTACTCCACATTGAATAATTAATTGGATCCCCACACCTTGTTTTTTCCCAAATTAATACATATATTTCATGATCCACCATATAATAAAAATTCTTCATTAAAAAATATATCCTTCATAGTTGATAATCAATGTATGGATTCTCAATCTCCAAACTAGACTTTGAGTTTCTTTATCCGCATTCCCTCAAACTCTTCATTAGTCAGATCTTCAAACTCAAAAAGTATCATGTGGAAGATAGTACACTATTTATCTAATAGAACTTTAATTTTATTCTCATTAAGATTATCTCTAAAATAATTTGATATAAAAGTATATTCTTCACATGAAACATCTAAATATTATTTTAAAACTTATATATATATCTTCATATATATAATAAATTTTAGGAAGAACATACAATAATAATAGAAACAATAAGTTGTATATTATAAATAGACATTCATTCATTGAGTTTTTCATCATCACCCAACTTTGGAATTTATTAACTTTACTACTTAACATATTGAAAACAAATATGATTAATAAAACACTAATGATCATTATAAATTGATAACATCAATATATTAATTTGAAAAATATAATCATTCACTATTTAAAATCTCAATTAAATATAAATCTCCCAATTATTTATAAGAAAATAAAAAGTTTCATATATAACGGAAAATCCTAACAATCAATGGCTTTAAGCATGACTTGAAATTCCAAACTCTCCCCCTGACGAAAACATGATTCTATCGAGAGGATGGTGGAATCAAAATTATCATAGAAAGAAGAAATAAATTAATCAACTCTAAGTATAAATGAGCTAGATCAGTATAAAAAATTTATTTATTAATCTAGACACTAAATTTCTCCATATAACTCTTCGTAATGTGATACTAATTTCCAAAAAACACATTTTTCGGGTATTAAATGAAAAATGATAGTAGTTAAAACATTCCATGATTGGTGGATCATCAGAACATATTTATATTATAGTATTTATCCATTTCTCTCCTTTAATTCATCACATTTAATTCCCTGCAAACAAAGAATAAAAAAACAATATGTGGGAATAATGTGAAACTCCTTTACTCTACATCGATAAAAAAAGTATGTGAGTTATTTATCAACCAAGAAACTCTATTTTTATAGTTTTGGTATTGAGGGAACCCTTAATGCCCTCTCTTTTTGGTTTTTAGGGTAGAATAATTCTTTTTTATCTATGTTATGTTGAATCTTTCAAAAATTTATTTGTTTTTAATTTCATTAATTACATGAACAATTTAACAACATAAAAATATTGGTTCTTCCTTTACATTCTTAAATATATACTCTTATGCTGGTAAAATAATGAAATAATTCATGTAGACATTTCTATATTTCTTACACCTTTTACACTACTCATCTTTAGATCTTAGGTCATAAAATGTTCAAAAAAAATCTTAAAATATGATTTGCTTATGTGAAATTAATTCTTTATCTTTATAACATTCCTTCAATTATTCTCCTTCCATTTTTCAAATAATTTGTATTTATTTTTTCTAAATTATCATTCATTATTTTTATGCATGGTCATCATTTTTGGAACATCTATAATTTTTATCATGAATTTACTCCCCCAAACCAATCCTCAAGTTTCATTCATGGATTATTTCATCATGATTATTTATATTTACACCAAAAAAATTGACATCTAATTGTTTTTTTCAACGGTCAATTTTATGTTCTCTTCTACTAGACTATATGCAGCACCTTTTTTATGTGACATTATTATCAACCATGTTAGATATGTTTTTATCAAAAAATTTCATATTCCAGTGAGCTATGGTCAACTCAAATTTTCTTTTTTACAAATTCTACATTTTCTTTATTCTTTATTTATGTTCTTTTGGAACACTACTGATTTATTTTAGGTTGGTGAGAATCTTTACTATTACCACTTCTATTGAAAATACATAAAATATTTTCCACACTTAAAAATATATTATAGAGATCAAGATTATTACATTTATTCTATTGTCTTAGAGTCAATTCAAATTTTCTCCCACTTGATGTATTCTTTATTTGTACTCCATATATTGTAATATTATGCCAACTATAAATATCCTTTTTAATGATCCTTTCACATCACCAAGAATGAAAAAAATGTTGTTCCTATTATTCAAATGGAATTCTACATTTGTTCATTATTATTTTTGTGAAATTTTATTCTTCAGTTTAACTTATTTTTCTGGAAGACTTCTTCTAAAAAAATCACAACCACAATAGATGAAGTTTTTTTCTCCTAACAATTTTTCTTCCACAATATTTACCAAGAATAATAACTAAAACTGGTACAAGTGATTGTAAGAATATTAATATATGAAACATTTTATTAGACATGGGTTACCATTTATACTGAGCTTGAATTTAATATATTAATAGATTATTTTTATATATTACTTACATAAGATAGAGGTATTTTATCATTTAATATTCCATAGAATTTTGTGTGGAAACAATAAATCTCCTGAAAAGCTGTCAAGATACAATTGGAACCATCACCATAATTTTTTATTTAACATATAGCTTAAATAATTTGATATTGAGGATACTTTTTCAACAATTAATAATTTAAATTTATCTTTAAATTCTTTATTTATCTTTTAAATATTATTATCATCCATCTTGATGAATTATTTCAATTATTTTTTTATGACCATTCACTCTTTTTATTTATTATTCAATTTATCATTCTTTACATACATGAACGCTATTAAAATTTATTACAATACATCTATTCTTTTCTCACATGATTTTATTTTATTATCTTCCTAATTAATGACATTATGAAATTATTATTCATCTAGGATGTCTTTTTTCTTCCAAAACCATATAAATTATTCCTTATATTCCAAATATTTTTTTTGAGAGTTTTTAATTTTCCAATATTTTCTACCAATTATGCTTCCAAAGTATCAAATTAGATCCCCAACTACAAATTCCCATCATATATATACTTTAAAAACTTCAATATATATGTAATAATGTACACAAGGATAATGTTATAATAATAATTAATTTTAGAGTAAGAATAACTAAATGATTCACTTACACATACTTCCCATGGATCGAACATTATTCTACTATAAGATCATAATAAACTAATATACCACTTTGATTATAATTTTCTAGTGTAAATTACTACTATTTATATAAATTCTTTGTCAACTTCATTGCAAGTTTATTCTTTTTGTTTTTGAATTTTTTGACTGATACCTCCATGTTAGTACTAATATAAATGTAAACAGAACAATCCATTAGAGGAAACATTGAATCCTTAAATGTAAACATTATATGTCAATGAAATATAATTTGGAAATTTACTTAGATCCAATTATATGGGAGATTTATTTTGTATTATAATATTTTTTATTCCCCCATAACATCTTGTAGTCACACTGAGTGAGGGTGAATCAATGTGACCTTTTCCATAAATTATTTTTCCATTTTTGTAACCTATCACAATATTCAAACATGTATTTTTTAATATATATATATATATATATATATATCTAATTATGAATTCCTTTGACACATTTACCACACATTCATACCAAAATGTATATAACTGTTCCACATAATGTTTTTATAACTTTAGATCCCAGTGAGGGTATATACTTCGGGTTTTGTTTGGGACAATTATAATATGTACATATCCTTCTATATAACAAATGTTAATGAAATAGGTTATCTAAAAATAATAATTTACTATCTCCTAACAGATTCTTTATTCTAGAAACCAACTATTCCATAGTTTCCCAACTAGATATTTATACTAGCTCCTGTCTGTGTGAAAATGTTCCTCTGAACACAATACAAAAAAAAAGTTCTTATTTTTTCTATATATGTCACTACATCATTATGTAAACATATTATTCCTCAATCAAAGCCTTTTATAGCTAGTATATTATTAACTATAGTCACATGCACATATATCTCTTCATCAAACCAAAATTTCTAACCTTATTCAATATTGGGACAACATTCCATACTCAGGTTAATTTTCTTTGAGCCTTATGTGCTATTCAATAAAAATATCTCCCAAAATTCTAAGAGTCATAGAACAAGTTATGATCAATAGTAGTTGTTAATATCTATCACTCTCTCTACTCTTATCTTATTTTATTCTCTTTAATCATATTCTATGATATAATTATATCATTGGATAGGTCTATACACCTATTTCAATTTATACATCACTTATTCTTATTCTATCTTTATCTCTTATTTTTCTTCCTTCTTCTCCATTACCATATAAGATATACTCTCTCTTATTATCATTGGTTATTATCTCACTTCAATACATTTGAAATTTTATAATTATGTAGTGTCATATACTCCAAAACATCTTTCATTAACACTCAATACATTTATCCACAATAAGGGATCACATTCTTCTCATTTCCCGTATATTTTCAATATCTTATTCTTCTTAGATTCTAAGTACCTCACCTAGATATTTATTTTACTTTAATTATCCATAAATATCAGTCATAAAATATCATTTAACCTAATATAATATTTTTAAGGATCAAATTATTTTTAACCACCATACAGTATATGGACTTTCAGTATCTTTGTGTTTCGAAAATAATCATATTCACTTAATCTACATGTCTATATGAAAATATGTAGTACCATTGTTTTAGTTTAAATAACATTAATTTAATGGAATCCATTATCATGTATTATCCTTCTTCTTCACTAATTATAAATTTAATCTTGTCTCAAATCATGTGTGACCATATAAATATATTATGATGTTTTATCCATGTAGGTATATAAAGAATTTTATCGATTTAATCACTATAATACTAACATTTTTTACTAATTAAAAACCTTACATAATAAATATATGTTGTATCATATTGGTGATATTAAAAAATATTATATATATATATATGTATATGTTTTTTTCTTTTTCCATATTAATATATATTCTCCATAAAATATCTTATATATAATAAAAGATCTTATATGTCATCAAAAATATTATATACCCTCAAAAGTATTTTGTGTCATCAAATATCATAGATAATATCAAATTAAATTATACATTATGATTTTTTCTCTTTTATACATTTACAATTGGCATTGAAAAAATTATATTAAGCATGCCTCAAATATCTTACGTATAATATAACAATATTCCATTTGATGAATTCATTCCCAAGTCTCAGCAGATATATTATTCAATCTATGGAAATATATTATTTATTACCTAATGTTTTATCCTTTTTTATATTTATGCATCATATATCTTCCATGTGAAAATAACTTACAATCCAATATAGGTTTCTTTAATTTTTTTCATTTCTAGTATGCACAACAAGAAGTCCCTTACATGTTGACATGAAATTTATCCCTTTAACTCATTTCTATAAAATCCTCATAAAATACATTCCAAGTTATTATAAAATATATTATGTATCATTTAAGGTCTTTTTCTTTTTCAATTTGAATATAAACTTTAGAGTGCTTCTTATTTTTTGGGAAAATGGCCCTTACATATGGATTTATCCTTTGTCAATTCTTCTATGCATAGGTGGAAAAAAATATTACATATAAAATCCACACTTATTTAAATATATTCTAATCCAATTTAACATTTTTAGGGAATCTATAATCCATTGAAAACATCTCAAAAAACCTACATATAATTTTAAGATTATCATAATGCTACCAAATCTCATCAACTTCATTTCTAAAGTCTTATTGCATATGAGTACCCAACTTTGATTACATAAATGGATCTCCAATGCCTCTTTTTTTCTAGATTCAAACATATATTTTCATATCCATTATCCAATTGATATTATTTATTGAATATGACATCCTTTATTCTTGATAACCCAAATGTGTATTCTCAATCTACCATCCATCCTTTCTACTTCCTTAATCAACAATTCGCAAGCTTTTCAATAACCATATCATGAAACTCATAAAATATCATGTAAAAGATACCAATCTTTTCATCAAATAGAACCTAACATTGATTCTAATTAATATTATCTACAACACCATCTAATATAAAAGTTTATTACATACAAGAAACATCTCAATCTCCCTTTCCAACTTATGCATGGAATTTCGTAAACATAGTCAATGGCATACATCACATACAAAAATCATAGATACTTCAAGACACATCTCATAATTCTCCCTTAATTTATTGATCTCTTCATCATCACCCAACATCAATATATATTGAATTTAATACTTCTTTAAATATTTAAAAAAAATATAACCAATCAAACCCCCTTCATCACAATCCAATTTGTAACTTCAAAAACAAGTAAAACTACATTGGAATCTAGTACTAAAATCAGTCAACTACTTAATACCCTTAAAATAATCTTTAAAAAAACTACCTGATATGTTAATCCAACTCTTATCCACATGTGTATATGTTAAATAATGAATAATATAAATAGGGAAATTGTTATTATTAAATTTGTATTCTATCCAAATAAACCAAACAAATATTAATATATAAAACAATACTTAGAAATTATAAATAATATATGAGAAAATATTTTTTATTAGAATGAAAATGTAATAAAAACATATTTTAAGTTATTTCATTTTTCATAAAAAACAACCAATTCATGTTATATTAAACTAAATTATATTACTATTATTCTTTCAATATTATAGTGTAAATTATTTATTTTTAATTACATTATAAAATAATCAATATTTAAACACATTTAAATATCATAGAAGTTTTATTTCGTAATTCCAATGATATATTTGTTATTTTATACTTCTAATTATATTTTTTAGGTCCCCATTTTTTTTAAAAAATATAGTTTTATAATTAGACTAATATATTTGAAAATACTTCAAAAAAACCATAAAACCTCCTACATGGGGTTAATATTATTTAAAAATAAATTTGAAAATAAAATATTCAAAAGATTAAAATATATAACAAAAATAAAACAAAATAATTATATCTCCTTAATAAATAACATATTTGTTTAATATAAAACCCAAGAAATCGTCAAATATATTAAATAAAAAATAAAAAACATGTTTAATGTTGGAATACATAAAATAAATGAAAAATTAAAATAAACTAAAAATAAAAAAATATAGCAGAGTTGTTTGGTAAAGAAATTTTTAAAAACATAAATTTGAAAATGTATACATTAAGGTCAACCCTTATACTTATATAATATTATGTTTAATATATCATTTTTTTTGGTTATGGAAAAATATATATATATACATATATACATATATAATTAGAAAACCAAAAACCTACACATCAATGATAATGATATAAAAAAATTAAAATTGAAATATGAACAAAAAATAAACATGTAAATATACATTCAAAAAGCACAAAAAAATAAAAATATTGTTAAATAATTCTGAAAAACAAATATTTTGTGTAATGAATTGAAAAATTAATGCATTTTAAAATAATTAATCGAATAATAATTGACACAAACCATTAATAAATAACTATTCAAATACAATTGAAATCCAAAAATGATAAAATTTATATAATCATCGACACAAAAAAGTAAACCTACATTGATAAAATAGAATACCCATAAAATGAAATATGTCATTGAAAAAACAAAAAAATTATAGCTGATTGAAAAATTATATTTTCAAAAACACAGTGAAACAAATTATTATAAAAATTTAAAGGAATTAACCTCACACTAAATGTAATAATAATAATAAATATAATAAATATAATAACTAGGAGACTAAAACCCCTACGGAAATTTAAAAGAATCAACCCAGAGAAAGTGTTAAGAAGTGAACACATGGTTGGTGGTGGAAATGGTTGATGGAAAATGGAGGAAATATTTAATCAAAGGATGGATACGGTAAGTAAAGAGATGGGTTATAGGGTGTCATGAAATCAAGTTATAGGGTTTGTTGGAAAGAGGGTTCCTAAGATAAGGAAACAATGGAGTGGATGGTGAGTTTTGTTGGGATCATAGTAGCTTCGGGGGGAGATGGGGTCATACGGTTTGTGGTGACATTATGTAAAATTAATTAGATGAGGTTTTGATAAATTTTTGGTTTTATAGAGACCAAACCTATTCTAAACATAAAACCACTAAAGCCTCTCTTTCCATAATATAGAACCATTTTCTTGAATTGAACTGACATAAATGACGAATAAACATCTTTCTCTAATGAAACCATGTTCTTCATCCTTCCTCATAGTGGTTGAGAAATATCATTAAGAATTAGTCAATATTATATTTCATACTAACATATCCATGATTTATTTTTAGTCTAATAACACATTAGAATGATTTACCTCCAATCGGTAATTTAACAGAACCTTGGTATTTGAAGGAAGAAGAAAACATGAGATTTTTTTAAGGATTTTTCATGGAATTGAATTTATACACAATAACATGGTATTTTACTTCAAATATATTCTTCAAGGAAACACCTTACAATATCTATATAATTTTAAATTTCTTAAATGTTCAATATTACATTATTACAAACATTGCATAAATTTTTGATGAAACACATTAAAAATAATTTTTAATGTTCAAACAATAATGATTAAAGGTTTAAATATTACTATCATAACAACTTCTTAAATAAACATCACATGATGTTTGAACTAATATGTTATGATAATTAATAAAATAAGATAATTCATTTGATATCACATAATACCTACACTTCTATACTTGGAACCATGGTGTAGTGTCCTTCACTATAACGTGATTTATTTTAACCAAAACAATGATACTATTTAACACTTCAATATTGTGTTTTATATTTCATAGATTATTTATATAAATATCCCACTTTAACTAATTCCTCTTAGACAAAGTGTATTTTCACAATATGTCACATCACATGTAACAACTTTTGAAACCATATCCAAAAAATCCATTTGGATATCATAAAAAAATTATTTTGTATAAATGATCATTAATTTACACTCTATATTATATCATATGTTACAAATTTTGAAAATACATCGAAAATTATTTTTGATACCCACCAAAACATCTCGAATCATATTTATTTTTGGTATTGAAACTTTTTAACAAAACTCAATCCTCATTTACACAACCTTATAGTGTAACCCCTTGGGCCTTTGCAATATTTCCAATGATAGATTATGAGGCCTCATTAATTCTCAGAGTGAATAAATTTTATTACTTATTAAAAAATAATTTTTAATTAATAACTTGTAAAACATAGTACATGAATGAATTGAGGTCAAACCATGAAATTTGAATGATCTATAGAATAAAACCTTTATTCAAAAGTGAAGATAATCATAATATATAATTAATATAAAACAAGAACTAGATGAATAAACATTAGTTGATGAAAGATTATTGATTTCTTTAAATTCAAGATCATGAGATAATTTGTATTCCAATATTCATAATGAATTATCATGCCAATATTGAAAATTAAGCTAAATGAAAGATAATTATTAGTGTCTATTTTCTAATCATTAAAATCCTCTTTTGATATGATCAAATAATCTATTAATTTAATAATCAGTTTTTCCAATTCTGTATTTAAACATAATGCATTTGACCATATTCCATAAACAAGATTGAATTTAAATAACTAGTTCATGAATTTAATAATATTAAAAAATAATAAAGAAAAAATAGATTAATTATTCATCCACTCATTATTTTAAAACTAGGCAGAATAATCTTACCCAGAACATGACCCAACCCACTGGAGCCCCACCCGAGTTAGAATTAAACAAAGTGTGACACCCTAAGCTCGCGTATAAAATCAGAAGGGATGGATATCAAAAATAAGATGGAATATCACAAAAAATGAGAGGCCTTAGCTAATATCAACCTAAAACAGACACATATATCCAATTGATAAAATAACTAGCAACACCAGTGATATATATATATATAAACCACTAAACATGATACAATATATACATGAGAAATAAAATACAAGAACAATTCACTATAGGAAAATGATTGAGGAAACATAAATATATCAAGCCTCTTAATATAATATAAATATGACTCTAGAAATATCCTCTTTGATGTGTGTGTTGTGGGGTCAATATCTCATCGCATTGGTCACTACCACCATCATGGACCACCCTTATCCACCATTTATCCCCAAGATTCTCTGGTCATCATATTTAAATATGCCACACAATATCTAGGTCCACCAAGACCATCTCTGAACCTAGTTTTATCCACACCGATAAATCACATGTGGGAACAAAACCCAAGAAGGCAAGAGTATAAACATACATAGTAGAATACTCTGAATCCAAAAATAAATAATAGGGAACAAGTCATCTCAATCCTCAGTTTAAGAAGAAATTTTAATGTAGTGAAATAAAAAATACATCTATTCTCTACTATATGAATTTAAATGGATGAAATTAAACCCCGATCATCGCATCCCCAATCCTAGAAGGTCATGTATCCTGAAAAAACATAGAATGTTTGAATTCCAAAAATCCAAAAAATATAAATTCAATAGCACAATTATATATCTTAACTCAAATGAAACCAAGGGGTGTTTGAGGAATCACAATCTTAATGTATCTGGTATCCTTAACCTCTATAACTTCATCATAAACACTAGAAACCATAATGTAGGACCCATACCCCCTGGAGAAAATATGTTTGTCAAGGGAGTTCCGCACCTTACTATCCAAAAAAAAAATAAGTCACCATTGTAGAAATATATATGGGTCACAACACATTGACTAAAGATATTTGTTAGCTAAGGATGTACTAAAACCTACTATCATACCTTCCTGAATATGAGAAATCCCATATAACCTCTCAAAAACTATAGTTGGGGACTCATGCCTCACCCTAGAAAAATATTAATCAAAGGATTTCCAACCCCAAGGGAGGACATAAAACCTACATTATCTTGTATATGGGGAGGTATAAAATATTTAAAAGGATACTAGATCATTGATTGTGTGGGAATGTATCAAACTCTATCTAAGAAGTGAGGGACCCATGACATAAGATAAACATATCCCCATGGGAATACCTACCCAATGAACATTCTAAATTCCACTTTTGACCCACTGCATCGTTCCCATGGAGATAAATCCTTAAACTAACAATCTCACCTCTCAAGTATCCCCATAAGACCAAAATAGAAATTCAATGTAGATTATTAGGGAAAATTCATTAGGATATGATAATTATTTTCCTTAAATCGACATATGGTGAATATTCCATAAACAATACCCCACATTGGTAGGAGTCATCTATGGTGTGGCCCCTAGGTTCACCATGTGGTGGGAAATGTAGGGGAGGGGAACCTAATAGGGTTTATTTTACCCCACATATTTGGAATAATGTGTTCATGTTACTCTTATGCATGTGAGGGTGCACTCATCTCTCGGGTCTTGTCAGGAAAAATGGAATCGAAATTTGTTCCCACCAAACAACATCATTAGGTTAGCACTTGTTTCACCCATTAACACCGCATATAGAATAGAGAACCATCAGATATGGATTGACTGGATAGATATGGGGCCTAAAATACCCTATCTCTCTACCTTGAACTATATAGGCCTTAGTCGTTGATTCCTCTAGTGTCGTCGATCGTCATAGTAGCCCGCTCCTGCCATATTCGGGTCACCCACAATGACAACCCCTATCATCACCTCCATAACCAGAAAGCCATGAGACATTACACTATGGGAACTCTCTATTTAGGAATATAACCATATATTTTACCACCAATGTGGATGGGCTCCATCTCTACACTAGGGTCCCCTCCTGACTTCACACTTTTACACAACCACATGGCTACCTCACACCAATATCCCTTCAACCATATCTACTAATCTATTCCACCCATATCATATAAGACCTACTACATTATCACAATTTCAACCATTCTGTCTATATTTTAGTTGGAATCATCCTCATTTCTCTGTTTAGGGAAAAGGAGGATGGCAGAAAGAGTTCGAAAGTCATAGCTGCAATTGTACAAATCTAGATCATGCTAAGGGGGCATGTGATTTAGGAATTAAAAATAAAATAAACAAGGTTGAGGACTTAATAATCATTAAAATTTTATGATTGCAATAAATCATAATGAAATGTGTTATTTGAAAAATTATTCAACAAGAAAATAACACAAAAAATTTAAAATTTGTGTCAAGGAATCCAAAAATAAATATAAACATTGAGATCAAAAAGAGCATTGAAACATCACAATAATAGGAATTACTAATCTAAAAGAGTTATAATAAATCGATAACAATGAGTCATACTAATGAATTCAATAACCACATATCATCAAGAACATGGAATAAATCCAGACAATATTCCTACCATGATAGTGAATCATTATCGCTTTAATCTGTTGATGAAACTATGGTTCTTATCATCATCATCAGATGAACCGAACATCAATATCAACATAGAACTATTCATAACCACTGAATCAATTTTAGATTTGTAGAGATATAGTATAAATCTCTTTCCAAACTATTTTGGTTTTGTGTCATCTATTAAAATTGAAAACCCTGGATAGTAATTATAATAGTAAATTTATAGGATAATCTAGATTTATCTAAATCTAAATTAATTTATTACAAATTTTTAAAATTTTTAAACTAACATGTCCATGGAAAACTAACCAGGTCTGTAAAATTGTGTTTCATGATCAAGGGGTTATATGGACATAGGAACATAGATCTTGAGTTCCTAAGAAGATCACACACACTGGAAGTTCTTCTCTTCGAAATTCAAACCTCTAGAACATCTTACGCCTTAATATACTAGAACAAGGAATAATTATACAGCCTAACCACCACACTATGTAGAATCTCTCACACGCTCTCTTGGATACTCAAAAAACATCAATAAAATAGATAAATTTTAAAATTAATGTGGAAACATAATGATTACATGATTTTTACTTTTATTCTTACATTTATGAGAGAACAGTGACAAAACATTATTAATATAGTGGTACAAGAATTATAGTTATTAAATAAGTAAACACAAATATCTTAATATTTAATGTACCAATAATATAATATTATAATTTAATTTGTTTCACCCATATATTTATATAGGTGATAACTAGGTCAAACCAATTATATTGACCTGTAATGTTCATAGGGATCCATCTGATGGATCAAGATAGTTGTCGTTCTCTTATAGCATTCTTCGACCTGACTTCCTACTCCCAGTGTACAAATCATAGCTACCCTTCTGGTCAAATGATTCTGACACAATGCACCTTCTAGTGAACTAATTCCAAAACATCCCACCTTTCTATTTACTCAAATTAGTCGGCACTACTTTTCATAAGGACACCATCATCAGGTAAATCTTTCTTATTCTTGGAGATCCAACTGCCACTATTAGAACCATTCATGAAAATGCATCTTTAAATGAGTTTTCTTCTCATAGATTTAATTGGAACTTGATAAATAACTTCCCCAATTCCTAACAATATCTTACATGAAGACTATTTTCAAGAATGTATATAGAATCCTCTAGCACTTAGGAAAATCTCACAAATACACTTCCTTATATAGAAATAATAAAGTGTTATCCATTACCTTATATTCACATGAGTCTATCTAAGGTACAATTCTACTTAAGGATTTCTTGTACCAACACCGTCATAGACATCTCCTACAAATTATTCTTCCTTGCTATCTTATTCCACAATAAAATTTTATCAGTCAATAGATTCCAAATTAAAAAGAATCATAGGAATTTTTTATTAGTTTTTACATGAAATATTTGATTCCAATAAAAGTGAATTTTATTATGGGTATCACAGAATAGTATTCCAACTTTCATGCTCTTTCCAATATCTTTTTGAAAGTCAATTAAAAAACTAACTTCTATATAACTTTTATATATTTTATATATTCTATTTATGTTGTAGATAAGGTAACAAAAATTTTCAACCATAACATCCAGCTAACTGTCATTTTTCTAAAGGTAAAAAATGACTATCATACTCTTTTGAGTGTTGGAATCACCAGAAAAAAATATGCATTTGTAAATCCTTATAATGCATTGTATTCCTCGAAATAGTGAATTTTATATTTTTATACTATATAGTATCATATGATACACATAACTACTTCCTAGTATTCCCTTTTGGGGTAAAAAAAATTACACACCACTCCCAATGTAAAGGAAATGTCTAATTGGGTACAAATCATCACATACATCAAAATTATAATAACCAATGAAAATGGTAATTTCACCAAGTACCAAGCCTCATCTTCCATTTTTATATCATGTTCTACGGATAACTTATGGTATCCAAAAATTGGGGTTGATATTTTCTTACACTCATGCATCTCAAACTTTTCAATGATCCACTATATGTATGTTTTTTGGGATAATACCAATGTTTCATCTCTCATATCCCTCTCTATTCTCACCCACAATATTTTATTATCATTTTCAAGATCCTTCATTTTGAAACTTCTAGAAAAATTACTCTTCATATCTTATATCCATGAAATATTTAGACCTTCCAAAATCTTTCCACCCAAATAAATGTGTATAATTCATGTCCCATATTTCCATGAATTTTAAGAATATAAATAGTTAGAGTCACTTTGTGTGAAAAATTATTCATTCCTGAACACGTATAAATTTTTTTTCCACTATCAATGTTCATATTTCAAACCGAAAAGTATTCAATTAAATTTAAAAATAAGACCCTCACTTAAAAATAATACACTCATTGTAATAATCTTAAATTTTCAAACAATACCTTTATTCTGATGATCTTAAAAAATGGATTCTATATTTAAATTTCATCCTCCAACATACCATATATAATGGAAAGTTTAACACCCATCTACTCCAAGTGTAGATAATCTATAGGTACTGAATTCAAAACTATCTATATTATTTTATGTTTAAAAATGGTAAAAAATACCATGAAGTAACTCACGCATTTTTAAAAAAAAATCACTACTAGTTTTGGCTTATATCTTATACTTTAGATGGATTCATCATTCAAATAAAAGACCCACTTATTCTAGAGTTCTCAATTTTATTCCCTTATTCTAATCAGTTTCCAAGTTCAATAGAACTTCAAGGAATCCATCTCTTATTTCATATTTACCACCCACTATTTCAAGTCACTAATTTTCACTACTTCTTCCCTACATTTGGGATCTAATAAATTTATTAGATATGAGAAATTAAAATTAAATTTATACCATTTGACTGGAAAACTAACTCTATAATATCATCTAAACTTGTCTTAAAACTCTGATCTTTCAAGCACTAATATTTCTGGTGGATTGTATTTTGGTGAAACATCAACCGATCGCTCAACTTCTAGATCATTCCCTCAGGTTTTATCAGACCTTGAGAATTATAACACATATTTTATTGGTCTATCCTCTGATAAATATGTATTGAAATTTCATATCATCAAAATTGTCACGACCCGCCCTAGTGGGGCCCGTGCTGTGACTCCCAAAGCCCGCCTCCAATAGGCCCAGGGCTGGTGACTAGCATTGAGTAGTCATATTACTAACAAGGGAGGAATTTCCAAAGAACTAGTACACACGCACACATCTCCAAACACACAAATGATGAAATGTAAAAACCACTAAGGATCAAAATGAATGCATACAACTAAACCCAACCAATAGAGTACGATGAAAAGTAAAGTGATGAATGTAAACTGTTCCAAAACACAATCCCACAAAAAAAGAGTCTAAAAACTAAAATTTACAACCTGTAACATAGAGAGGTACTGGGACTATTGCTCATAGTCGTAGGAACACCTCAGCCTGTGAGGAACTCAGAAATCATGGTCATGTCCTGGTCCACCCTAGACTCTATCAAAAGGCTACTCGTCTGCATAAGCCATGATACGTGCGGACAAAGCCTGTGTATGGGTGAGTATAACAATACTCATTAGAGGACCCTAAAAAATAAAAAAATACCCAAAGTAAAGGCACAGTTATCTCTACACATTATATGTATACTAAACATATAATAGGAGATCACAGTCTAGATATACTCAAAACCCAGACCAGTAGTCTAGAGACAAGTCACACAACCACATACCCCCATTGGGGATTCAGTATGAAGATCCCACGATGCACTCGTTCTGGGATAACTCACTCCATGAGTCTGGTAGCTCTGATGATGTCCATACAAGAAGTATTATTCGTCGCGAAAAGTCATGAGTGATAGATACACTCATTACAGGAGAACACACTCCTAAGTGGGAAAGATCATGATACATAGATGAGGATCACTACCAGGTCCTTGGAGGATACCAGGAATCCTATGGGTTCACCTTCTATGTAGTGTATCAACGCCCGGTGGAGTTGGTAATGTCGATTCTTGACTCTACCTAAGGTCAAGAATGGATAGAGGATCTCGCTTCAGGCCTCTCAGATAGATGCCTGACTCTATCACAGAATGTCTTGCTGAAGGGATCATACTCCTATAGAAGGAAACGATACCTGAACATCAGGGGGACGAGAAAAAGGGTCACTAACCCAAACGAAACATGTCCAAGATACGGTGGACAAAAATATTAATGCATGTATAGAAATGTACACAGCATGTAGAAAGTTCACACGTTGTGTCCTCTAATACTGGGTACTTCCCATGTACAATGGCCCATGTCGCAAGGCAGGTCTTGAAATATGAATCTTCATGATGTGTAAAAAAATAACACTTTGTGTCTAAGTATTTAGGGTCCTTCCCGTTTATGGTGTCCATGTGCCCGTACACAGCCTCAACCCATCTACGCAAACCCATGTAACTGGTACATGGGGTGACCCATGCCACTGGCCTCACCTGGCTATGTGGTGGATTACATGGTTGTGTACTCCATCCTGTGTTCATGTATCAACCAAGATACATTACAAGTCCCACATATCTGCCTATGCAATGCTGCATAGAGAGTACACGTCGTTTCGTGAAGCCATATAGTATGTCTCGTGTCCATGTACATTCCAAAATAGATGTCGATCTTCGAGGAAAATCCAACACGTAGTGTGACTAGATTCAAATTCCCTATGATTCATATCTGACCCTCGAAACCCCATCCACCTTCGGTACTACACGGTGTGTTCTTTGGAAGTACGCGCTGTTATTTAGAAATTTTCTAGAATCGATGCTTCTCGTCGGCACGCCTCCTATGATGCTTCGATCTTCGTTATCATGGTAGGATCACCCCCAAACTCCAGATTATAGGTCTCCCCAACATCCCAAAGATTTATCCATTGCTTTTGGGCCTCTTATCAGCCCCGAAAATGAATTTTGATCCACCCGTACAAATAACAGTCGAAGAATGATAGTTCTAGAACTTTGTCGATTCATCTTCCACCGTCATTGTCACATCTCTGCTAGGTTTTCATGATGTCAGATCTCCAATTTGGGATTTTTGCATCGCAAAACGGATGCAAAATGATCTGTTGTTTGTCGCCCCATGAAGAATGTGAAGAACGCATGAAAATAAAGGGGGAGGAAATCCAAAAATGGAAATTGAGGAATGAACCTCCATCGTCGTTCGTCATGGAATTGATCTTCTCCAATTAGTAGGATCAAATAGAGAAGGATCAAAAAAATAATTTAATATTGATTAATTCCCCAAGATCAACTCGATGAAACCCTCCCACAAGAATTCACGAATATATGGATCAACATGTTCATGGTTGATCCACATTCGTTGTTTAAATTCAAAAACAGGGAAAGGAGAATCGAAACAACAACCCCTACCTCATGAAGGGATCGATCTCTAACAAGGGATCATGCTTCCATCATCATTGAGATCCTTAAATTTTTTGGCATGGAAATTCACAGATTTGATTCTTCATTGATCATCAATGAGCGTTCTCTCCAAAGTTCCATGATTCCACCAGAGTCTTCTCTCAAATTTTTGTCAGTGACCAACATTCTATTAACCCATAAAAAGGGGAAACGAATTTCATAATTCCATCACAATGTGTTATTAATGAGTCAATATTTCTGTTTCAGAGTGATTATGGCATGGAATTAAATACTGAAACAGCTACCCATTGTGGTGTTGTAGTGGATGTTTCCAAATAAAATAAAATAAACTTTTCTAATTTATTTTCTTTTATTTTACTAAAAATGATCAAAATTTAACTTTCTCCCTCAACCTACGCTAGTCAAGTTTAGACCCATTCATAGATAAATTCGTCATCACGGACGCAATGGTGTATTCAAATTTTTAATCTGGGAATCCATTCAGAAACATCCACAACCACGCACATGTGCCGAACCACTTGACTTGAAATAGTTCAAACCACCATTTTGGGCTCACTGGGCCTCAGAATGATGTGTCGTCTCAATTCCTGGTATCATAATAGTTCCATAAAATACTTAAAAATAATACATGGAATATCTGAGAACTTAGATTCTCCCCATCTTTGGGCTTTGTGTCCCTGAGAAGCCAAAAAAAGACAGCTCAAAAAGATGTGGGTACTAGGCACGGATCTAAGCCTCCCACTCCCATGTGCTCTCCTAAAGATTCCCATGAAACCACCGAACATGCACCAAGGGGATTGATCTTCCACGAAGGATCCTCTCATACTGATCCTCGATCTCCACTGGGTACTCAACAATGGTCACTCCACCCTCGATGTCCAGCTTTCCCCAGTCGATGACGTGCAATGGGTCATGCACATACCTCTTCAGCTATGAAACGTGGAATACATCATGTACCTAATGCAACTGTGGTGGTAGATCTATGAGGTACACCACCTCATCAACCTTTCACAGTTTCTAGAACGTTCTGATTAACCTCGTAGATAGCTTGTTTCCCCGACCAAATCTCCGTAACCCTTGTCGAGGTTAGACCAGAAGAAAGATTTGGTCTCCCTCCTCGAACTCTAGAGGTCTCTGTTGTTTGTCATCATAAGAATTCTGCCGGCTCTATGCAGTCTTCATCCATTCCTGAATGATCTGAACCTTCTCGTTGGTGACTCGCACCAACTCTCGACCCATCAGTACTGACTCCCCAGGTTCAGTCCAACAAAGCGGTGACCGTTAGGGTATCCCATATAAATCTACAAAAGATTCCATACCAATGGGGTAGTTGTAGATGTTATTGTACTCAAATTCCACTAGTGGTAGGTGGTCCTTCCATCTACGACAAAAGTCCAAGATACAGGCCCACATCATATCCTCCAAAACCTGAATGGTCATCTCCATCTGACCATGGTTCTGGGGATGGAACATTGTGCTCAAGCGTAGCTGGGTCCCAAAAGCCTCATGTAATCACTTCCACAACCAGGATGTTAATCGAGCATATCGATCTGAGACTATTGTCAAAGGGACACTTTGAAGCCGAACTATCTCCTACTGGAACATTGTGCTCAGCCTTCACGTGCTAGCATGTAAGGCATTGAGAAATGAACTCTGATATTTCCTTCTTCATGCCTGATAGCCAGAACTATCATCGGAGATCCTGGTACATATTTTACACTCCTAGATGTACTTCTAGGGGTGGATTTATGGAACTCCCTTAGGACCTCTTCTCACAATACCACTGTAACAATAGTGCATCCACTAAAAATAGGTATGTGCTCCCCACCTTGAGAATATCCCTTAGGAGCATGTCCAATGGATAACTAAGCATTTAAACCCTTACAGTTGACATCCCCAAGATGTGCCTCCCTAAATTGTTGTAAGAGTAGAAGGATGACAACCATCGACTGTAGGTAAGCTGCATCCTCTCTCTCCACGAAGGATAACTGCAACATGGCTAACAGCTCTGTCTCCTCACTCAACATATGCGAGCTTGACCTTCTGCTAAGAGATACTGCCACCTTGTTCCCCTTCCCAGTAGTATAGATGATCTCGAAATCATAATCCTGGAGGAACTCTAGCCAATGCCTCTACCTCAGATTCAGATCGTTCTATGATAAGATGTACATGAGGCTCTTGTGGTCAAATTATATGATGCATCGCTTGCCCATAAAGTCGTGTTGCCACAAATTCAATGCGAATACTATCGCTTCTAACATGAGGTCATCGATCACATAGTTCGACTCATGTGGCCTAAGCTGGAGCCAACCATAATCAATCACTACTTATCTCTACATTAAGTCACAACCAATCCCAGTCCCTGATGTGTCACAGAAAACTACGTACTCGACACCCTACTCTGGTAATCTCAAGATTGGGGCACTCGTCACACTCTATCCCAACCACTTGAATGACTACTGGCACTTCTCTGTCCATATGATGGGTTTCCCCTTCCTGGTTAAGTCTTTGGTTGGTGTTGATATTAGAGAGAAATTAGGGATGAATCTCCGGTAATATCTTGCCTATATAAGGAAGCTATGCACCTCCGTCATGCTCCGAGGTGGCTCCCATGCAAGCACTGCCTCCACCATGGCTGGGTCTATAGCTACACCATCTGCTGAGATGACATGTCCCAAAAAGTGGACTTCCTGAATCAAGAACTTGCACTTCGAGAGATTCCCATAAAGATGGTGCTCTCGGAGTATGTCTTGATCCATCCTCAGGTGTCTCGCGTGCTCCTCCTCTGACATCGAGTACACAAGGATGTTGTTAATGAAGACCACAACAAACCGGTCATTGTATAGTTGGAAGATCCAGTTCATCAGTCCCATGAACACTATGGGGGCGTTTTTCCGGCCAAAAGAGATCACCAAATACTAATAGTGACTGTTGCGGCATCTAAAAGTCTTCTTTGGTATATCCTCGTCCCATACTTGTAACTGGTGGTAACTAGATCAAAGTTCAACCATCGAGAACCACTTTTCCTCTCTTAGCTGATCGAAGAGATCATCTATTCTCGGAAGTGGATACTTGTTCTTCATCGTTACCGGATTCAGGTGTCGGTAATCCATTCACAACCTCAAACTCCCATCTGCCTTCTTGGAAAACTATATAGGGGCCTCCCAGGGTGAGACGTTGGGTCTTAGGAAACCCTTCCTCTGCAAATCCTCCAACTGCACCCTCAGCTTGCGAAGCTCCACGAGAGCTATTAGATATGATAGTGAGGAAATCGGTGTCTTCCTAGGGGTGTAAGGTGATGCAGAAGTCGATTTCCTGGCAAAGAGGCAGTCCTAGAACATCTTTGGGAAAGATGTCCTTTTACTCGACCACTACTACTGGGAACTCTGATTTCATCATATCTACTTCTCTGAGGGTAAGTCTAGCCAATTCATGTGTGATCGGCTGCACCATATTATGCATGAGCTCGTTCTATACAGCCTGGGTCTCCATTTCTCTGACAAAATAAAATCTCATCCCATCACAATGGACACACCACACTATTCACCTAAAACAGTCAATCTGGGCATGGACTGACGATAACCAATCCATATAGAGAATGACATCGTAATGCTTTGATGCTAACACCAAGAGGTTCCAACCGAAACTCTCTCCTCCAAGGGTAATATCACACTGTCTGCGATGGTGTGTGATCGTTGAGACTCCTCCCATAGGTGTATCTAAGTGTAAGGATAGAGTCAACAACTCTACCAGAATCTCAAGGTTACACACAAGACATGTGGTAATGAAGGAATGAATGGAACCTGTGTCTATATGCATGACAACTAAGGTAGAGAGGATACAGATAGTACCTTGGATCATCCCTGGAGCACTTGGGTCATATGCCTTGACCGCATGCAGTTGTCCCCACCCATGAGCCCCATCTCCCTGAGTCGGGTGCAGACCTCATGCATGTGGTGGTGGAAGTAAATCGAAGCGCCTGCCACCTCCTACAGCTCTCCCTACTCCTCTAACACATCTTCTGCCAACCGTTTTTGCCGTCTCCACTCTCTGCCTCTGCCTCGGTGGTCCATCCACTGATTCCCTATCAACAGATCGACAGGTCGGACAACCCCTAGCGATGTGTCCCCTTCCATTGCACGAGTAGCACTGATTCTCCCTAGGATGACTGGATCCATCCTGAGAGCCATGGACTATTGACTCCTTATCCTAGGTCTACTTATGACATCTCCCACATCCTGATACCTGAGTCTGATGTCGGCTCCCCACTACCAAGGTCTCCCGACCTGTCTGCCTGCTGCTAATAGTCGTCGGTTGTCTCTGCTCCGCCAAGAAGCTCTCGATTAACAAAGCTCGCTTGAGCACTGTAACATCACCTATGATAGTATAAAGAAATATTCAATTTGGAAGTACGATATACCTATATTTTAGAATAAGTTAATGAATGTTTTAAAACTGGTTTTGATAAAAAAAAGTATTTTTTTAATTAAATATTAAAATAATCATATTTAGAATTTTTTTTTGAAAAATTGGATTCATTTTTGGATTCTACACGTTGAAAAATGGTTAGGGGGAATTATTGGGATTTTTCTGAAATACTTGAATTTTTGATGAATAGTAGAATCCGATAATTCACAATAAATGCTAAATAATGGATTAATTGAGTCATCGAAGAATTTTTGCTGATGTAAGCCCACTTGGTTCGGTATCACATGATAAAATCACTTTTCTTGGTCATGTAATACTTACTATTTTTTCTTGTGAAGAAATAATAAATTAATGATTATAATATTACGAAATCCCTCCTCTCCTCCACTATAAAACCCTCGTTCACTCCGTCTTCTCTTCACTACTCTCAAGACCTGTTCCTTGCCATTATTCTACCCAAATCTCTCACCAAGATCCTCCCACACGTCCAAAATCTCCTAGCCTCTTCAAAATATGAAAACCTCTCCCCTTAATAGGTTCTCAAAGGAGGAAGTCTCAAGAGGTAAATTCCTCTTTCCAATTCCATCATTTCTTTTAAGTTCTCTTTCTTTTTGTTTATTTCCTTACCTCACATCACCATAATAGTATGATAAATTCATTAACATACATGTAATAGAATTTTTTTCATGCTAATGGTATATATCATTATCTTATCTCCTTTCCCCACCCTTTTATTTGAAAGAAATGAAAGCACTATTTGAGATGTGCTAATTTAGCACATTCAAGGACAACCGTTTATCAATTTATATTATTATCCTTAATTCTGGTAATGAAACCATTTGTGTTATAGTTGAACCATATTATTATAAATTTATTATATCATATTTTTTTCTGTAATCCTTTTGTACAAATGGTATCAAGTTATAAAGAAAAAACATGTTCTTTGTAATCAAATCCACCGATTAACAAAAACTGTTATCACCAAGGTTATATATATAATAATTTGACATCACTCTAAGAAACCTAATTAAAATTAAAACCATGTATTCACCTGGATATGCACTAAATAATATAACCTAAATTATGGAAAACAACTTTGATCGTACATATAATCCAAACATGAATATAAGTGAACCAATCTTTTAAAACCAAGTAGACAAACGAGCTCGAACAATGAAATTGAACCTTATAACTAATAAAAAGGATTTTAATGAACTAAAACGAGTTATAACAGATAAATTACATATATAAGAGGTTCTGTAATTATTAATTAATAATCCTAATTTGTTTATTCAGGTCTTTAATAACAAGTGGAGAACACCAACGAATTTAAGGTAAGGGACCCTCTCCTTTTCGCTCTTAATCTAGATTGTTCTCTATGCTGTGCCTTTTTTGTAATACCAAGTGATAGGGTATGTTTTCTCACCTCCCACATACTGAAATAATGTTTTATAAGTGATTATAAACCCCTTATATCTCTCATAAAGCCCTCTTAGTTACACCTGATTCGATGCCGATAAACCATAATGGATTTTACCCGAACTTCCTTTATTTCTTCAGGTTTCTCTATCTTTATTTTTCCAAAAAGTATATGTCTTTTATTTTTATGTAAAACTACTAAATTCTTTTCATATGCTCCATAATAATCTTCCAAGATCCATCTCTCATTATCTTTCAGGGATATACATGCTTTTAAGTGAATCCCTCCTTGATACTTCCCAATACTCACACTCGTTTTAAAGGAACTTCCTGAACTTTTAACCAATTTCAAGTGCACCATATCTTCTGTTTTAAGAAACCATTGTCTTTATATATCTATATTTTTATTATAAAACCCATATTTTTTAAATTCTGGTTTTATATAAAATAATATCATCTTTACTATTTTAAAAGTTCTATTGTATTTTCCTTAAAAATGCATAAAATGTTTTGATGCTAATTTTTCTAAAATGCATTTCTTATATGTATTCACTTATATTTTTTACCACATACCATGTTATATGTCTATATTAACTTATTAACGTCCATGAATGTTCTAATCCCTTTCCTTCATGAACACTTTCATGATACACTCATTGGTTATGCTTTATGTCATGATTGTGGTACCCAATTCTCTCCATGGGTAACCTTATGTTTATGAACAATTGATTATTTATGATTACTCATGTGGAAAGAATATTTATGTGGTAAGAATAATTATGTAGAAATAATATTCACGAAAATTTTGAGATGGGTGAGGCTAGATAGTGCTGCAATGCATTGGGTAAAGTTGAGTCTCATGAGATGTGATGTGAAACGGGATTGGCGGTTAGCCTTGACCCGTAGTAAAATGGGAAACAGGATTGGCGGTTATCCTTGAACCGTACTAAAGAAATGTATTATGATTCTTCCACATTTATATGATTCCATGTTTATATGATCCCATGCTTATATTAAATGATTTTATTAGTTTCATTCATTGGATATCATTATGTCATACCATCTAACTCATGTGCTTTATATGTATCCTGATGTTCATTCTCTTACTGGGATTTTTAGCTCATCCCTTTGTTTATGTGTTCCCCAGGGTACCCTATGCAGATGTAAGGGATAAAAGGATGTTAGGAGATCTTTATGTATATTAAATAAAGAAGTTTTTCTTATCCCCATATTTTATGTTATATCTACATAGTATTCCAAGACACTAGACATAACGATCCTTGTCTTGTACTCTGATGATTAAATATGCTTAAAATCAAGAAATGTTATATGTAAAAGCCTCAGGTCTCTAGAGTTGGTATCAGGGGATGGTCAACTTATTTTTTGAGATTAGGAATTGATCACCTTATTGGGAACCTTAAGGATGAGACTAAGTATAAGAAAACATTCATGAATTTTGGTGTGAACTGAGTAAGTGGTTTGTCCAGAAAATACATCCCTGTCTTGATACGAGCAGGTAAAGGCGGTTCTAGCATAGATATATCTAGGGGTAAAACCCGAAAACACTGCTTTGAGCTAGACTCAAATGGGAACTGGTGCGCGACAATGGGGTTTTTTGCACTCCTGTATACAACAATCCCAAGGGATATGCTTTGGTAGATTCACGAGCTTAGTACAACCCATTATTACAGGACAAAAATAAGACCATAGGAATATAAGTTAAGAAATAGATCGAGGATAACCTGGATATGAACCTAAGGAATCACAAGTTAGTATATACTTCTTACATATAAGTTTATAATTTTATGTTCAATGTTTCCATTTTATTCTAAATAGAAAAGTATTCAAGACCTCTAATTATATGTTATTTTTCTTAGTTAATGGTGGGAAATAGAAGAACACGGTCTAACAACCAATGTGATAGGCAATGTGAGGATTTCAATAATGATATGCATGATATGACGGGAGCAGGTGCTCAAAACATAATAACAGTACTTGCTCAATAGGCTAGAGTTATGAATAATAACCTGAATCATGATGAATTACATCCTCCTCCAAAGAAAGACCCAGTTTCTGTAGAATCCTTCATGCAGCAATTGCCTCCCATGTTTTTTGGAGCTTCTAATCCCCACCTCACTGAATAATAGATTAACTCCATTGAAAATATATTCTCTGTTTTCCAGTGCCTAGAAGAAGAGAAGGTTGTACTAGTAGTCTATCATTTTGATGGGGAAGCTGATCAGTGGTGGACACTGATCAAGAACAAAAAGTCCCAAGATGAAGTTGATTCCATAGATTGGGAGGAATTCAAGAAGATGCTTTTCAACAAATATTTTCCTCGAACCCTCCATCTCAAGATGGAAAGAGAGTTCCTCAGACTCAAGCAGAAGGAAGATGAGTCCATTGGGGCGTATGAAGCAAACTTTACAAGGCTTGTAAGGTATGCCTCTGGCTTTTTCATGCACACCTAAAGCAAGGTGGATCAATTATTTTGTATACTAATGTCGAGTCAATGAAAATAGTTGGAAATTCGTGACATTGCTAGTTATGAAGAGATTGTCCGTTGTGCCCTCAAGGATGAAATGGAGATTGGAGACTCACATTGGTCTCATGGGCCTAGTGACATAAACCAAAAAATGGAGAACATCATGGGTGGTTCATCAAACAAATCCCATGATGGGAATAAGCCTCACATTCCCCATTGAGAAAATTGTTGGAAGAAGCATCTTGGTGATTGTCTTAATGGAACCAAGAATTACATCAAATGCAGATGGCCTAGTCATCTAGCCAAGAACTACCTAAGGGATATGAAAAATACTTCTAATGTTGGAGAAAAAAGGAAGGTTCAGATCAACACTCAACCTGTAGTGTAGTGTTAAAACTGCATAGAGATTAGGCATTATTTGAATAATTTCCCTAAGACGAGGGTTGTTAGAGGCAATCAGCAAGAACTGCTACGGCAACAATGAAGGGATTATGTTATCACTGATGCAGAGGTGTAGCCGGAAAACGATGTGCTGACAAGTACTCTTGTTATTCATTCAATAATAGAGAACGTACTATTTGATTCTGGTTATACGCATTCTTTAATATCTTGCATGTTTAGTAGAAATATTCAAACACCCCTCAAAATTTGGAGGAAACATTATCTGTGAGAATAGAGAATGGGGAAATTATTGTGTGCATGGTTTATAACTCCTCCCCGGTTAACATTTGTGGACTGAACCTCCTAGCAAATCTTTTCATACTTCCTTTAGTGGAGTTTGACACAATATTGGTAATGGATTGTCTATCTTTGTACAAATACAACATCAATTGTTAGGGAAGGGATATCACTTTTCACATCCTGAAGCATCCTCCGATTCATTACAAGTGTAAGGAGGAAGATGAGTCCCCTTTAGAATCTTCGTCTCAAGTTTGGATACTGTATCCTTGCGAGAAAGCATATCTAGACCAAATGATTGGGAAAAGGATAGAATCATGCTTGAAGACATGCCCATCATGAGGGATTAAACTGATGTATTCCCTGAAGAGTTTCATAGTCTTCCTCCTGACCGAGTGGTTGAGTTATCAATTGAACTTATCCTTGGATATCTTCCAATCTCAAAGACACCATACAAAATGGCCACTATAGAGCTGGAAGAGTTGAAGAAGCAGTTACAGGAGAATATAGAGAAGGGTTTTTTATGCGCGAGTGCTTCACCGTGGGGTGCTACAGTCCTCTTCGTCAAGAAGAAGGATGGATCAATGAGCCTATGAATTGATTATCATGAGATCAATAAAATCATCATAAAGCACAAGTATCCCTTTCCACGGATAGATTACTTGTTCGATCAGCTTTGTGGGGCCAGTTATTTCTCTAAGGTGGACCTTCGGTCAGGATATCACCAACTAAAGGTGAGTAAGGTAGATATGCCCAAGACTGCCTTTTGAACAAGGTATGGACACTATGATTTCATAGTGATGCCCTTTAGAATCACTAATGCTCCATCAATTCTCAAGGATTTAATGAATAGAGTCTTCATATATTACTTCGAGAAATTTGTGGTGGTCTTTTTTGATGATATTCTGATATACTCTAAGAGAAAGGAGAAACATGAGGGTCATTTGAAAACTATGTTAATGACTTTGTGAAGGGATAATTTGTACGAAAATTACAGTAAATGTGAGTTCTGGATGGTGGAAGTATCATTCTTGGGGCATATTATTCCCAGGAGAGGGATATCTATGGACGCTACCAAGGCGAAGGCAATTGAAGAGTGCCTGAGGCCAACTTCTGTAAAGAAGATCTGCAGCGTTTTGGGTCTAGCTGGGTATTATCGATGATTCATGAAGAACTCTTCACGATTGTCAAATCCAATGACCAAGCTAACATGGAAGGGAGTAAAACTTTTCTGGACACAGGAATGTGAATATTGTTTCAAGGAGTTGAAAAAGAGGCTTATCACTGCGCCAGTACTCACACTCCATTCAAGTGGACAACTCTTTGTGGTGTATAGTGATGCTTCTAAGAAAGGATTAGGCTATGTGATAATGAAAAATGATAAAATTATATCCTATGCCTCAAGACAGTTGAAAATATAGGAGCAAAATTGTCCCACGCAATATCTGGAGTTGGCGACTGTGATCCTTGCGTTGAAAATATGGCGGCATTATATCTATGGGAAAAATGTGAGATATATACTGACCACAAGATTCTCAAATATATATTCACACAAAAAGAGCTTAATATGCGCTAGTGAATATGGGTTGATCACATTAAGGATTATGACTGCTCAATCGACTACCATCCTGGTAAGGCAATCAATGTGGCAGATGGTCTAAGTAGAAAGGATCATGGATCTATATCAATGATGAGAATTGAAAAGGACCCGATCTTATTATATTTTCAAAGGATGCACATGATAATCATTAAGGGAGTAACATCATCAATCCTTTATCAAAATATTTCTCAACAATCCCTCTTGGAGAAAATAAAGGTCTCATAAAGAAAGGATGTGGAAATTTAGAAAAGGGTGGAAGCTGTTAAAAATGGGAAATCCTATGATTTCAAAATTGAAGAGGAAGGAGTTGTAAAATTTGGGACATGATTATGTGTATCATCTGATCCAGATATGAAGAAGGATATATTGAATGGTGTACATATCTCAACCTTCTATATCCACCCAGATAGCACAATGATGTATCGAGATCTCCGAGAAAACATTTTGTGGGACAATATGAAAATGGAGATTGTAGAATATACATCAAAGTGCCTCATATGTCAGCAAGTGAAGGATGAGAGACAAAAGTCTAATTGGATTATGAAACCACCACCCATACCACCATGGAAGTGGGAGAACATTACCATGGACTTTTTCACTGGACTTCCAAAGACATCTAGAGCAAACAATGCTATATGGGTCATTGTGGATCATCTTTTGAAGACATCACAATTTATCACGAGTATAGAGTACTTCTCATTGGATCAACATGCAAGGATTTACATCAAAGAAGTGGTAAGGCTGCATAGATTACCACTTTCTATTGTCTCTTATTGTGATCCAAGGTTCACATCTAAATTCTGGAGGAGTCTTCAACACGCTCTGAGTACTGAAATAAATTTCATCACAGCCTATCACCCCCAAACTGATGGCCAATATAAAATTAAAATTTAGATTCTTGAGTATATTCTAAGAGCCTTCCCTCTATAATTCAAAGGTGTATGGGATCAACATGTTTCATTGGTTGATTTATCAAACAAAAATAGCTTCCACTCGAGTATTCAGATGGCTCCGTATGAAGATCTGTATGGAAAGCGATGTAGAACTCCAACTTGTTGGGATGAAGTTGGAGAACGAAAGCTACATTGACCCGATCTTGTGCATGAGATGACGGAGAAGGTTCAATTCATCCAGAATAACATCAAAGCTACTCAAAGTTGGAAAAAATAGATACATTGAAAACCTTCTATGGGACTTGGAGTTCGACGTTGGGGATAAATTCTTCCTTCGAATATCACCATGGAAGAGAGTCATGTGGTTTGGAATGAAAGGGAAGCTAATCCCACAGTACATTATCCCCTTTGAGATCCTTGATCGAGTTGGAGTTGTGGCCTATCGACTGGAACATCCACCTATCAGGTCAAAAGTACACAATTTCTTTCATGTATCCTTATTAAGGAAGTACATACCAAACCCTTCACATGTACTCTCTTTATAGTTGGTACAGTTTGAGGATGATCTCTCTTACGAGGAGAAGGCAGTGAAGATCTTGAATCATAGAGACAAAGTTCTACACAACAAGAATACTCATCTGTTCAAAGTACTATGGCCAAACCAAATGTATAAAAAGGAAACATGGGAACTAGAGGAAGCAATGAAGGAAAAGTACCCACACCTGTTTTTTGGCTTAGAATGTAAAACGAAATTTCAAGGGCAAAATTTCATTAGGGGGAAGAATGTAACAACCCAATGTTTTTCAATGGAAATTTACCTTCTTATAAACATGTCATAAAATCACATGAAAACACAACACAATGAAATAATTTGTGTTAAGTGACCTTTATACATAATTTTGTCACTTTTGTGTTCGGAATTTATAAAATTTGGCATACACGGTTGTAATCAGTAAGTTATTTGGAGTCTGATAGGGAAAACTTAATTTTTGGTGAATAGTAACTTACCCTAATGAATAGTAACATACCCTTATGAATAGGGACATAACCTAATGAATATTAACCTCACCTATGATAGTATAAAAATAATATTCATGTAGAAAGTACGATATACCTATATTTTAGAATAAGTTAATGAATATTTTAAAACTGGTTTTCATAATAAAGTATTATTTTATATAAATATTAAAATAACAGTATTTAAAAAATAATTTTTGAAAAATGGACTTCATTTTTGGATTCTATATGTCGAAAAATGGTTAGGGTGAATTTTTTTGGATTTTTCTGAAATACATGAATTTTTAATGAATAGTAGAATCTGATAATTCACAATAAATGCAAAATAATGGTTTAATTGAGTCATCGATGATGTTTTACTGATGTAAGACCACTTGGTTTGGGATAACATGATAAAATCACTATTCATGGTCATGGAATACATACTATTCCTTTTTTTGAAGAAATTATAAATTAATTATAATAACATTATGAAATCCCTCCTCTCCTCCACTATAAACCCCCCCCCCCCTTCACTCCCTCTTCTCTTCACTTCTATCAAGACTTGTGCCTTTCCATTATTCTTCTCAAATCTCTCCACAAGATCCTCCCCAACTTCAAAAATCTTCTAGCCTCTTCAAAAGATCAAAACCTCTCCCCTTAAGAGGTTCTCAAAGGAGGAAGTCTCAAGAGGTAAATTCCTCTATCCAATTCCTTCATTTATTTTAAGTTATCTTTCTTTTTGTTTCTTTCCTCACCTCCCTTCAGCATAATAGTTTGATAAATCTAGTAACATAAATGTAATTGAATGCTTTCGTGCCAATGGAATATTTCATTATATTCTCTTCTTTTCCCACCCTTTTATTTGAAAAAAAATGAAATCACCGTTTGAGATGTGCAAATTTAGAACATTCAAGGACAACGGTTTATCAATTTCTATTATTATCATTAATTCTGGTCATGAAACCATTTGTGTTATGGTTCAACCAGATTATTATATATGTAATATATCCTATTTCTTGGTTCTGTATTCTTCTCGTACAAATGGTATTAACTTATAAAGAAAAAACACGTTCTTAGTAATCAAATCCACCGATTAACAAAAACAGTTATCACTAATGTTATATATATATATATATATATAATAATTCGACTTTACTCTAATTAAACTAATTAAATTTAAATCCATGTAATCTCCTTGATGTGCACTAAATAATATAACCTCAATTATGGACAACCACTTTTATCTAACATATAATCCAAACTTGAATATAAGATAACCTATCTTTTGAAGCCAAATAAACAAACGAGCCCGAACAATGAATTTGAACATTATAACTAATCAAAAAGGCTTTTAATGAACTAAAAAGTGTTATAAAAAATAAATGAAATTTAGATGAGGTTATGGAATTATTAATTAATAAGCCTAATTTGTTTATTCAGGTCTTTAATAACAAGTTGAGACCACCAACAGATTTAAGGTAAGAGATCCTCTCCTTTTCACTCTTAATCAAGATTGTTCTCTATGCTATGCCTTTTTGTGTAATACCAAGTGAGGGGGTATGTTTTATCACCTCCCCATACGTACCTAATGTATTATATGTGATTAAAAACCCCTTATTTCTCTCATCAGGCCCTCTTAGTTACACCTGACACCACATCGATAAACCATAATGGATTGTACCTGAACTTCCTTTATTCCTTTGGGTTGCCCTATCTTTCTTTTTTCCAAAATGTAAATTTCATTTATTTTTATGTAAAACACATAAATTATATTTATATGCTCCATAATCATGTTACAAGATCCATCTCTCATTATCTTTCGGGGATATACATGCTTTTAAGTGGATCCATCCTTGATACTTCTCAATAAACACACTCGTATTAAAGGAAATTCCCAAACTTTTAACAAATTTCAAGTGCACACTATCTTTTATTTTAAGTCATTGTTGTATTTATAAAATCATTATTTTTGTTTTTAAAACCTTCTTGGGTAAATTATGGTTTTATATAAAATAATTTCCTCTTTACTATTTTAAAAGCTCTATTGTATTTTTCTTAAAACCGCACAAAATGTTTTAATGCTAATGTTTCTAAAATGAGTTTATTATTTGTAGTCACTTATATTTGTAACCACCTACCATGTTATATTCCTATATTACCTTATGAACGTCCTTGTAAGTTTTAATCCCTTTATTTCATGGACACTTTCATGATAAACTCATTGGTTATGCTTTATATCCTGATTATGGTACCCAATTCTCTCCATGGGTAACCTTATGTTTATGAACAATTGATTATGAGTGATTAATCATGTGGAAAGAATATTTGTGTGTTAAGAATATTTATTTAGCAATAATATTCATGAAAATTTTGAGATGGGTTCTCCCAGATAGAGCTCTAATATATTGGGTAAAGTTGAGTCTCATGAGATGCGATGTGAAACGGGATTGGCGGTTAGCCTTGACCCATACTAAAATAGGAAACAAGATTGGTGGTTATCCTTGATCCATACTAAAGAAATGTTTTATGATTCTACCACATTTATATGATTCCATGTTTATATGATCCCATTCTTATAATAAATTATTTTATAAGTTTCATGCTTTCGACATCATTATGTGATGCCTCTTAACTCGTGTGCTTGAGATGTATCCTTATGTTCATTCCCTTAATGGGATTTTTAACTCATCCGTTTGTTCATGCATTCCCTAGGGTACCCTATGCAGCTGTAAGGGAACAAAGGAAGTTAGGAGCTCTTTATAGAGATTAAATAAAGAAGTGTTTGTTTAGCCCCATGCTTTATGTTATATGTACCTAGTCTTCCAAGAAACTAGACTTAACGATCCTTGGATTGTACTCTGATGATTAATTAAACATAAAATCATGAAATGTTATATGTAAAAGGCTCGGGTAGCTATAAGAACTCTTGCATAAGTGGGAATGCATATAGGCACGATACTAGCTCAGATGTCTCGTCGCAGACCCTGATCAAAGGTTCGAGCTCTAATGTACTGATCCCTACCCGTATCCATCGATTACATAGAGAGATTAGTGAACCCTGATTAATTAGTCAGATATCGTCATTCTAACCTACTGGAGTTGCAGAATCTCCTGGATGCGTACTACTCTTAGTGTAACCGGAGATAACTCCTCCCTGAAGAGTTGCTCAAACTCAGTCCACAATAGAGTCTCCTCATCATGAGTTTGTGTGGTCATACTCCAACATCATCCCGACAAACCCTGAAGAAGGTTCTCTCTTAGGATCACCATCTATTTTTTTGGTGTCCTCACTAGAGTGAAAACTCTAGTCACCGCCTCAAGCTAGTCCTCAGCCGCCTGAGGGTCGGGCTCGCCTCGGATCCTGAGGGGTCTCTGTCTCTGGAACTCATGGAGCGTGTTAAGCCAGTGCACCTCGTCGGTCTGTACCGTAGGTACCACAGGCTGCTCCATTGGTGGTGGCATAGCAGGTGCCCCACCTGGTGGAAACACCTGGGAAACTAGTCCATGTATCGATGCCTCGTCACTGAGGGGGTCATCCTCATGATCGTAGTGCTGAATCCTAGTGGGTATGCATCATGGAGGAATCCTGTTAGGAAATAAGATGTACTATGAGTATATATGGATATATGACTCAAAGGACATGGGAAACAAAACCCATTCCTATATGATGCAAGTATCATTCTTTTATTTCCCTTCAACCAGTGTTTTAGTGTACTGAGTCGAAAATCAGGTTATCAGAGTCCTGGTGTATGGATACGCCGGCCGCCTGCAACAACACTGGAGTTTCTGGCCGGAAATTCGATCTTGAAACACTCAACACTGTTTCCCCAAACCAATATCATAGAATCTTGGTCCTATGGTATAACCGACCACCATCTGATAGTACTCTTTCACGACCCGTCCAAGTGGGGTCGGTGCCGTGACTCCTCAAGCCCACCTCCAATAAGCTAGGGGATGATGACTAGCACTGAGTAGGCATATTACAGACATGGGAGGCATTGCTTAAGAACATGTACACACACACACATCTCCAAGCCCACAAATAATGAAATGTAAAAACTAATAAGAAACAAAATGCCTGCATACAACTAAACTCAACCAAAAGAGTACGACAGAAAGTAATGTGCAGAAATTAAACTGGGTCAGAATATAAGCCCACCAAAATAAGAGTCTGAAATCTACAATGTCCAACCTGTAACAAAAAGAGGTACTACAACCGCTGCTCGTAACCGTATGAAAACCTCAGCTTGTGAGGAACTCAGAAAGCTCGGTCCTATCCTAGTCCACCCTGGAATCTATCAAAAGGATTCTCATCTTCATAAGACACGACACGTGCGGGAAAAGCCCATGCAAGGGTGAGTATAATAATTCTCAGTAGAGGACCCCAAAAATCTCAAAGCAATACAAAAAGGAAAGGAACATTCAGATCTACACTATATATTTCTACTGAAAATATAATAGGAGAACACAATCTAGATATACTAAAAACCCAGACCCGTAGTCTAGAGAAAAGTCACACAACCACATACCCCCGCTGGGGATTCAGTCTGAAGATCCCACGAAGCACTCCTTTTGGGAGAACTCACTCCACAATTCTGGTATCTCGTATGAAGTTCGTTCGAGAAATATTGTTCATTGGGAAAAGTCACTAGATATTGATACACACATTACAAGAGAACACACTCCTCAGTGGGAAAGATCAGGATACACAGATGTGGAACACTGCCAAGGCCTTGGTGGATACCACGACTCATCTGTATTCATCTTCTAGGTAGAGGATCAATGCCCAGTAGAGTTGGTAACATTGATGACTGAATCTATCTAGGGTCAAGAATGAATAGAGGATCTCACTCAGGGCCTCTCGGAGGGATGCCTGACTCTATCACAGAATGTCCTGCTGAAGGGATCATACTCATATAGAAGGAAATGATACATGACCTTCAGGGGAACGAGAAAAATGGGCACTAACCAAAACGAAACATGTCCAAGATATGGTGGAAAAAATGATCAAGCCACTTACAGAAAATTACACGGCATGTAGAAAGGTCACATGTTGTGTCCTCTGACCCTAGATACTTTCCGTGTACAACGGCCCATATCTCAAGGCAATTCGTGAAAAACGATACTACACGGCATGTAAAAAAGATAACATGAAGTGTCTAAGTAACTGGGGTCCACCCCATGTACGCTGGCCGTGTGCCCGTACCTGGTATCAACCCATGTACGCCAACCCATGTAATTGGTACACGGGGTGACCCACGCCACTGGCCTCGCCTGGCCGTGTGGTAGAGTACATGGTCATGTACTCCATCCTCTGTCTGTGTATCACCCAAGATGCATGTTGAGTCCCACATAGCAGCCACTTCCATGATAAATATAGAGTACACGTTGTGTCGCAAACCCGTGTAGTCCATCCCGTGTCCATGTACATTCAAAAATACATCCCGAGCTTTGGGGAAAGTCCAACACGCCATGTGACCTGGGTCACACACCGTGTGATTCCAATATTACCCCCGAATCCTTATCCTCCACTGCTGGAACAACATGGCATGTTCTTCAGAAGTACACGTTGTGTATTCCGTAATTTTCCAGAATCGACGCTTCTCGCTGGTGTGCCTCCCGTGAGTCTTTAGTATTTGTTCTGACAGATCGATCTCCACGAAACTCCATATTATAGGTCTCCCCGATGTCCTAAAGTCATATCCTTTGTTTTTGGGCCTTTGATCGGCCCCAAAACTCATTTTGATCCACCCACGGGAAGAATGGTCGTAGAACGTTAGTTCCAGAACCATGTTGATTCGTCCACCACCGTCGCCTTCGCACCTCTGATAGGCCATCACAATGTCGTATCTCCAATTTGGGATCATTGCGACGCAAAACGGGAGCGCAAAGATCCATTGTTCATCTCCCCATGAAGAACACAAAGAACACACGAAAAGAAAGGGGGAGGAAATCCAAAAATTGAAATTGAGGAACGAACCTCTGCCATCGTTCATCACAGCATTGATCTTCTACTATTAGTCGGATCAAACGGAGCAGGATAAAAACAATAATTTAACATGGATTAATTCCCTGAGATCAACCCGATAAAATCCTCCCACATGAACGCATAAATATGCAGATCAACTTATTCTTGGTTGATCCACATTCGTCGTTTAAATTCAAAAATTGGGAATAGAGAATCGAAATAACAACCCCTACCTCAATAAGGGATCGATCCCTGAAGAAGGGGTCGTGATACCATCATCGTCGAGATCCTTTAACATTATTGGCACAATGATTCACGGCATTGATTCATCTTCGATCATCCCTGGGAGTTCTCCCCAAGGTTACAAGATTCTACCAGAGTTTTCTCTCAATTTCCGGTCAGCGACCAACATTAGATTAACTCATAAAAAGGGGGAACACATTTCTAAATTCCATCACATTGTGGTATTAATGTGTCATCATTGCTGTTTCAGAGTGATTATGGCATGGCATTAATTACTGAAACAGCTACCCTGTCGTTGCGTTGTAGCAGATGTTTCCAAATAAAATAAAATAAACATTGTGAATTTATATTATTTTAATTTAACAAAAAACATCCAAAAATTAACTTCTTCCCTCAACTAATGTCGGTCAAGGTTAGACCCATTCTAAGGTAAAGCCTTTTTCATCGATGCAATAGTTCCCTCAGATTTTTAATCCAGACAACCATTCGAAAACTGCCACAAACACACACATGTACCAACCCACTTAGATTAAAAAAAGTTCAAACCACCATTCCGGGCTCACGAGGCCTTAGAATGATGTGTCATATCTACACCTAGTCTCATAATATTTCCATATAATATTTAAAAATAATACATGGAAAATCCGAGACATTACAACAACTATTTTTTTCATTTATCAGCATCAATTTTAAAATCAATAGCAAACATCTTACTCTCAACTTCTAATTTATCAATGTTATTTTCCATTGAAAAAAAAATCATTAAAGATAAATTTTCACCTCCAGATGGCTTGGAGTTTATGATCATTTTACAATTAGAACCCAAAATATTCATGTATATATCCAAAAAGGAAACATAACTTGGAATTAAATTCAAGGTTCTTTCAATTCTTGGCATCAATGTGAACATTTTCTAAACTTTTGAATACTTTTATATGTGCAAATTTTGGTGGAGTACCGTACCATAGCTCTTCTAGAAAACAATTTCCCATGGCACACAATAGACTCCTATTAGATATGTATACTTATATGCTACTTTCTTATTCCCAAATTGAGATGGTCATACCAAAATGAATTTTCATGTATCATACCATTTTTATTTAATGTATAGTTCATTGATTTTTATACATCCTTTTTATGGTGTCTTGTGTACTATTTTTGATATTTTAATACATATATTTTGAAATAACTTTGAATTTTTTGTTCATTTTACTATCCTCTATTGTTGGATCTGAGGGTATTCAACTTATAGCTACATTCCCATTCTACAATATATTTTCATAGAAAAAATTCACTATAGGGTTTACATTAATTTTCAAGTAAATAAACCCAAATATTACTTATTGTATCTTCAATGAATGTGAATAATTAAATTGATCATCCATGATACCGAAATACGGTTTACCCCCCTTAAGTACGAATGAACTAAATCCAGATTCTTGGCTCTGGGATTCTAAGAATTGAAACTGAATTAACCCTTATCTTTTTTCCCTAGAAAAAAATTCTCACAACATATAAATAATGAATAATCAGGATTGAATATATCATTACCTTATAAACCCTTCATGTACAACCACGCGATTTTATGAAAAATATTCTTTTTAATTTTCTTGATGTATTATGTTTTAAACTACACAAAAATGAGATTTCACTACATGCATCCCTAACTTGGCTTGCATTACACGCAATCGCGACCTTCTTCGATAGCCAGCGTCGTACGCAATACCGAGTTTCACTAAACAACGATATGCTATTAAAATATTATTAAAACTAGCTGTTGTGAATAGTTATACCCACTTTTTAAAATTTTGTAAATTTTATCTTTCAAAATGGAGTTTATTATTGGATTCGGAATTTCGAAATTAGCCAAGGGTGATTTTTTGCTATTTTTCTGAAAACTTTCAATTTTTGATGAATAGTGAAAACACTGGGTTACTATTTAAAAACCGACTTTTTATTAAAATAATTATTTATTTTATTTAAATTTATTTTAGGTCAAAATTGATACATAATAAGTATATAAGTTCAATGTATTTCATTTGAGTCATTTTATAATAATTTTAGATTTATAAACAATTTATTAAACTTTTCACCGTCTTTTACCCACCTCCAAGGAGATTTTGCAAATTTACATAAAACTTAATTTTACCACTTCTGTGAGTGCAGTTTAGAAAATATGAGAGACACAGTTAATATCAAGGACTAAAATGTGGTTCAATGATATGAAAATAATTTTTGGTGAATAGTAACTATTTACTTTTTTTTTACCACGGTTAAAAGTAAATAGGGTAATTAAGGGTAAAAATGATATTATTATTACCCTAACACATGTCCTAATTCAATTGGATAAGTTTAATTCGACCAAAAACAACTTTAGGAATAAAATATGACCATTTAGATCCACTTGGATTAGATTAGGACATTTATTATTATTTAATTTAAAGAATAGTTAAAATAGTAAAAATCAATGTTTATAAATAAAACCTTTTTAATATAGGGTAATACATAAGATAAATTCGACAATAAATATTCATTATAAATATAAAAAGACTTCCTACATAATCGTAATTTATTTATAATTTTTATACATTAAATAATTTAATTTATTTATGACACAATGATGATGCAGTAATAATCTTATTAATGAAATATTGACATAATTGATGTTATAAATATAAAAATAAATGTAATTTGAGACTTTTTTTTGAATTACACTAATTTTATAGGTTAATATGACATTTTATTATTTATTTAATTAACTTTTTTAGAACTAATAATGCTGGTATGAGTTTTACAAAAATCAATTACCGAATAGGGTCAAAATTGACATAAACTAGTTTTAAAAAAAACATATTATTAATTGTTATATTATTCCTAAAAATCTAAGGATCAGACCAATTACATAGATAAGGATATATATATTAATAATGAGCCACTTGGGGTTCTTTTGTCTTTTATAGTAAACTTATTATCCATAAAGTGTAAGAAAACAAGAAGACACGGTAAAAGTAAAATTATTTATCTTAGAGTTAAATCTAAATAATAAGGTCAAAATTGTAACCTAAACATGTCTAAAATATATTTTTTGAGATTATTTCGACCCATAACCACTTTAGCTTCAAAATAAATCAATTTGGAGCTATTATAAACCGAATATGACTTTAGTATAAAATAATATTTTAAGTTTTTCCAAAGGTTCTCCTCTCCTCCCTTATAAAAAGGGCATCCCTTCCCTCTTCTCTTCACAAAATTTTGAGCCTTGAAGCTCGGACAACCCCTTACCATTTCACTTCTCCACTTCCCTAGCAACATTATTGATGTTTTTTTCTTCTAAAAATACCAACTCTACTTCTATAAGAGGATGCTTAAAGGAGGTGCGTCGAAGAAGAGGTAATATCTTCTTCCGTTTCTCTCATGATTCTTTCTTCTTCTACTTTTTCTTCTTTAGTTGACTCATTATAAAGTAATAACATAAGTATTAATTATATACTGATATGTTATTTTAAATATTAAACAACCCTATTTTATCTTCTATCCATCCTACGAAAAATGAAATCAACGCGCGTGCGTACGTACGGAATACCGTCTCCACGCCGTGGTGTAATCTGTTTTCAACCACCACCTTACTTGGATGGGTATAATGGTGTAAATAAATAACTATATATGATTATTGTAAAGTTATATTTATTCTGAAATATTATACATACGCTTCAATACAATTCCACGATCATGGGAATGATATCATCGCTCGTGCATACGTACGGACTACCATCTCCACGATGCGATTATATTCGTTCTCCATGATAACCATTCATGAATGATTATAAAATATATATAGTGAATAATAATTACATATATGAAATAATAATTATACTGGAATTATATATATATATATATATATTTCATCTACTTAATTCCATTCAATTCAATAAGGAATCGAAAACAGCTTTCATGTGTACGTACAGCCTACCTTCTCCATGAACGGTGTATTTCATTCCATTTATCGATATGTCATATATATATGTATATGATGAATATATATTATATATAAATCATATAATACATTATAGAATTATGTAAATCAGGATATAAGTAATAATATCAAGAACAACAAGTTGAAACACAAAAAATAAATGAAAGGATTTTACCCAAATCGCTGCATTTACATCAAATTTACAAAAGAAAGGGTAATATAAAGTCATAAGTAAACCATATATGATATCATGACACTGAATATGATTCTGTAATAAGTCAATGACATTATTTAAATTATTATACAGGAGGTTCAGATACCTACGAAGCATATTGGACATAAGGTATGGGATAACCTTTCTAATTTCGTTCTTATCCGAGATTGTTTATCCGTAAGTATTTGCTGGGGTTTTTGTTATCATACAAGTACATGTTTTCTAAAAGTGTTTTTATGTATTTTTTTATTTCCTTTTTACCAATTTGGTCTTTTACTACATGGTATATAAGGAATCTTTCTTTTGTTTATGTTACGAGGTACTTTTTAACTTTTCTGAAAAAAGTACGAGGGGGATGTTTTTTAACCTATATGGCATGAAAGAATTTTTACGGTTTTATAATGCCTTATTTTCATTAGCTTCCTCCAAAATATTTCATGAATATTTTAAACAAAATATTTTCCTTTTAAATTGCATGACGTTTTTTGAAAAGAAATTGATTTTGACGAATAAAGGATATTTTCCTCAAGAATTCATTTCAAGTGTTTTATCAAAACCATTTTCCATCTAAGATGACATTACTTCATATGTGTATGTTTCAAGTATAATGTCTCTATGATTTACATAGTTTCACTTTTCTTATGATGAAATGATATCCATTTTTTTATGGATTATGTCAAGATGGGATGATGTTTATGAAACCCATTTTATTTAATGGGTTATGATGAATGATTTATGTTTATGTTGTGGAACACGTATGAATGATTTCATTATGAGATGGGTGGTACCTATATCTCCCTGCAATGCATCGGGTAAAGATTTATATCTCAAGTGATAGACATGGCTGGAACAGTAAGTTAATCTGGTTCAGTGTTACAGGACTGGAATGAGGAGTGAAATCGATTCAGAATGGGACTTTGTCCACAAAGATGGTCTTTGTAGAAATACCTTGGCTACTATGGAAATCATAACATGTGCCTAATGGATGCCACAATTACATATTTTATTACCATGCTAGTTTATCATGACTAATGTTCTATTATGATCTATGCCTTGTGTACTTCTATGATTTATGTCATTGCTCATGATTTTGATGTTTAGATTTTATGTTCATGTTTTTGCATTCAAATGTTTATGGATTGTTTTATGTTCTTTATGCTTACCCTTACTCAGCATTTGAGCTCACCCTTTATATGTTTTCTTTTCCCAAGGATTTAAAGAAGGTTTTAGGTAAGAAAAAAGAAGGGGAAGATCTTTATGGGAGATGTTGAAGATCTTTCACAACGATTAGAAGATAATTTTCCAAGTTTCCAATGACACTAAACAATTATGGTCCTTGTGTGTCTGTTTTCGTTATATATCAATTATTCTGAAATAGTAACGTAATTTCCATTTACGTCAAACTTTGTGTCTCTACAGTTGGTATCAGAGTAAAGGTTTAGTTAACCTTTGGAAACTTGGATGCGAAAGCTTTAGTGAGATCCCTATAGATATTTATAAGGTATGTCTAGGGATGTCCCTAAGGGTAAGAATAAGTAGAGATTATAGTCCTTGACTTATGGTAACCATATTATAATTAAACCTAAGATGTTAGATATTGAAGGCACCCCCCCCCCTTTATTATGTTGTTTTAATAGCATGATTTTTGCCTCTCACACTGTTATTTTTGGGTTTTAGATGATGGCTGGAACCTGAAGGAACCGTGTTGATCAATGTAATGGACAATGCAATGATTTTCCTCTCGATCAACCAAATGTGATGGGATATGGAGTGAAAAATCTTATTGCTATACTTACACAATATATGAATCATTCTGGATTTCCAAATGACCAGAGAAGGGAACAATATTTTATTGAGTCCTTCATGAGGCAACATTCACTGTCTTTCAATGGGTCTTCTGATCCACTTGTTGCTGAATAATAGATTAGTACCATTGAAAATATATTTTCCATACTTCGCTGTTCAGAACATGAAAAATTCATTTTAGCTGTTTTTCCATTTAGAAGGTGAAGCAGACCAGTGGTGGACTCTAATTAAGAATACAATTCCCCAAGATGAAATTGAATCCATGGAATGGGATGAGTTCAAGAACTTTTTTTCAGTAATTACTTCCCTCATATTATTCGAACAAAGAAGGAAAAAGTGTTTCTTGACCTTAAGCAGAGGGATGATGAATCTGTTGCTATATACAAAGCGAATTTTACAATACTTGCAAGGTATGAATCTGGCTTTATCATCCAACCTGAAAGTAATGTTGATCGAGTTTTCAGTGGCTTAAAACCAAGTCTTCGAAGGGCATTAGCTATAAGATACATCAGTATCTAGGAAGAAATTCTGAGTTGTGCTATCAAGGTAGAACTAGAAGTTGGTGTAACATATCCATCTCATGGTTTTGACAAGAAATGAAAGATGGAGTTCAAGGACAAATCTCAGAACAATGGTGAAAAGAAGATGAATGTTTCTTTATGCTAAATGTGTGGAAAGAAGCTTGGTGGAGATTGCCTAAAAGGTACTAGAAAATGTTTTAAGTGTGGAAAAGAAGGTCATAGAGCAGTTTATTGTCCAATTAATGGGAAAAATGTTTCTAATAATGTGAATAGAGACTACAGAGAACTCTCCACCAACACAACAATGCTTCAGGTGCAAGGAAATGGAACATTATGCTAATAAATGCCCTAATCCAAGGGTTAATGATGATCGACATGAGCAACCACTTAAGAAAAAGGACAAAGGGAAGTCACATGCGATCACTATTGGCGATGTTGAATTTGAAAATGTAATGGCCTGGACCTCTCCGACCCATTCCTTTGTCAAAAGAGGGTCATGAATTGTTCTGGAGGGTAAAATGGACTTTTCCCACACTTTTCATAATTTTGAAACTACACGCTGTGTAGTGTGAGTACACGCCATGTACCCCCTCACCGAGTATACCCCATGTTGAAGGTCGTGTCCTTGCTGTGTAAAATAAATGAGTACACGCCGTGTACCCCAAACTACACACAGTGTTGTCCCTCCACGTGTACGTGTTACCCTCAAACCGTGTGTTCACCAGTAAACGGTCGTGTGCCATGTTGGAGCCGTGTCCTTGCCGCGTGAAATAAATGAGTACATTCCATGTATCCAATAATACACTCCATGTAGTACCTCCTCGCGTATGTGTTACCTTCAAACTGTGTGTTGACCAGTCAACGGCCACGTGCCGCGTTGAAGGCCGTGTTGGAAGTCGCGTGGTGACCGAGTGAAATGGCCGAGTACACCCCGTGCACCATAAATTACACGCTGTGTACTTTTTTTTCACACCTATAAATGGAGGGGTCCCCTCCTCCTTTTCAACTCACCCATCTCCTTCCCATTCCTCTGAGCAGAGCTCTCCCAAGAGACTCGAAGGCTCTTTTTCTTCCATAACTTCTTCATCCGAGCATCGATTTACGATCTGTCAGCGGCCACGAGATCGTAAAGACGAGGAAGAACTTATGGGCTTGGATATTTTGTCTTTACTTCAGACTTTCCTTTCCAAATTACACCTAAGGAGGATTTTCTGGGATTTGACCAAAGTGACAGACGCCGACGAACGTCTTCTAAAGTTGATCTTGGGGAGCGTTGTTATCAGAATCTATTGTGGTAGGGATCTTACCTTCATCTCTCTAAATTGTGCATCATGTAGGGTGGGTATCCTCTTGTTTTCATGAGAAACGGTTAAACCTTGAAATGAAGATAATAACTGGTCAAAGAAAGGGGATGGGGAAGTTGTTATGTTTATCTCTATGTCCTGTGATATTATGTTGTGAATTAAATAGGCTTATTCCTACTAAAAATAACGGTATTTGGGGGCCTTTACTTGCGCAATGAAATGTTTCCCTATATTTCTAGACCGTTTTTGTGAATGGAAATTTGTTGAATGTGGAATTTGGTTAATCACGTAAAGTTGGATGATTTAAAATATGGAACCCTTGGGTGATCACCCTGGTTGAACAAACTGAAATAATAAACATGTGGGTGTTGGCTTGGATACGTGGCATGTGATGCGGGTGTTTTTTGGGTTGTTGTGGATCGAGTGAGCAGCGGGGCTGCGGTTGGCTTGGTTATGGGTTGGTGGGAATGTTATGTTAGTGATAGGAAGCGGGGCTGCGATAAATAGTATCAAGGGGTGATGATTTACGGTGTGGTTTTGGTTATGGTGTTTGGAAGCCGGGCTATAGGGATGGGTTTGAATGTGAACGAACTCTGGGTTATTATTAATAAATAAAAAGTGGAAGAGTTAATGAATGGTGGGTCATGGTAATGGAACAAGAATAATAATAAATAGGGTTGGTTGGTTAAAAATAGGGACTTTGTTGTGTTGCTTGTTTTTTCCTAACATTATTTGTGGATGGAAGGGATATACTTTACAAACGATTGATATGGTTGGTTGTGGATAGTTGCCCAGTAGTTAAGGAACTAATAAGCTGATTCTGTTGAAACATGAAAACCTAAATGGGGTTGGGGTTGTTTGTTGTATGCATGCTTCGTAGTAGAAGTGTCGAGGCACATGCTCAGTTCTCTAATTAGAAGCCATAGGTTGGGATGAGTGTTTGGTATATATATATATATATATATATATATAATTGTATCTTTGTGTTTTGTCGTACCTCACCCATGTTGAGCACTTAGTTTCGAACACTCCCATTTCATGGGAGAGGGTGTTTTCCCCTTAGTTACTAGCTCTTTCCTGCTCCTTCTTCCCTAGGCTGTGATGGCTTGAGGAGACCTTACACCCAAGACTCTTTGGGGAGGTTTCTATTGGGGCGGTTTCAGCCCAAGACTCTTCAGTCAGGTTTTACTGTTTCCCAAGAATCTTCAGGATGGGGCCCAGGTGTGTGCAGGAGGGATACGTGGTTGTGAGGCCCAGGTGTGTGCGGGCGGGTTTTCTGGTTCTTGAGTCCCAGGTGTGTTCGGGCGAGAAGAGTGTGGTATCATTAGGACGTTATCCATTAAGAAGAGGATCTAACTAGTGGGAAATGGTGTGGGGTACCCCATACTCTTGTTCTTATATACTACTACCTATTTTGATTGTGTTTTTGGTGAGTGTGGCTGGTGAGGTTGGTTGGATAGAATTCCTTGATAGGTTTCTTCTGTTTCTCTCACAGGAAATTAGGATGTCTCCCCACTTGTGCATGAGAGATTTATGTTTCCCAACTGAGTATACTTGTATGCTCACCGTACGTTTACTTTCAGGTTTCTAGGAGGACTACTAGGGCTATGTGGGACCCTACTAGTTAGGACAGATGGATTTGATGCAGTTGATGTACTCTTGTTTCTTTTGGTATTGTACTTTTGATCTTTCTTGTACTTGTACCCTATTTTATAACAATTTAAACATGCATGTGGGACTGGTTTGGGTTTATGTCTATACACTTGTTCTTTTCCTTTTTGGTGGTTGAATTGTCCTATTTCCCCATCTTAAATAATAAAAAGGGTGATGCCTCCCATATTTGTGAGAACTCATACCCTTGGTGCTAGTCGCCACCCCAGGCCCTACTAGAGGCGGGACTCGGGGGTCATTATCTCCCTTTCACCATTGCCAACTCAGGAGGGGCAACTTTGGTGGGAGGGGGTCGTGATAGAATGGTATCAGAGGTGATGGTTGAGAGATAGGATGGAGTCTGGAGTTAGGCACAGTGAGGATTGCATGGGATGGTAGGGAAACAGTGTTGGTTAATCTTGGTGCGTGACATAGGCCAGGGAAGACTGGCTAGGACACTGGATTTTAGGGCCCCCTGTGATTCGATGCAAGGACTCTGAGCCTACTGAACGACCAAGTGAGACTACATTTATTGAAGGGTAGAGACCCTAGGGAAGGTACATGCATCATCATGATTTTGTTTTACTTGATTTGGGAATTCTGGGAAAGAAATTGAATAAAATGGAAAAAATGAAACCTTGAGAAATTCCTTGCTACTTGGGCTTAGGCTATCCCTATTTACTGTACTGCTATGGCACCTGGATGTCATCCTTAGGAGGCTCAGATAGACGAGGCCCAGCAGATTCAGGCGGTCGATCAGTTGAGGAATGATCGAGAGGAGGAAGATAGCCAGTGGGAGAAGACTCTCCATTCTTTTCAGTGGCAGACCCTCAAGAAGTACGAGGGTGGTACTTTGGATATGGAGACGGAGGGGTGGCTTGAAGAGCTAGGGATCGCTTTTACCTTGATCTGTGCTCTATGGGAGTACTATGTTCCCCTAGCAGTCAGTCATCTGAGAGGTGCAGCGCGACAATGGTGGATGCTCATCCTCGGAGAGAGGATAGAGGCAGAGGTTCCGTGGGCTGACTTTGAGAAAGAATTCCGAGATGAATTCCTTTTTTTCATGATCAAGGCGGAGAAGCGGCAGGAGTTACTCTCCCTTTAGTAGGGGAGTATGTCAGTACGAGAGTTGGGGATCAAGTTCAATGATATCCTATTATTTTCTCTGGATCTCTTTCCGGATGAGGAGTCTCGGTCGAGATGTTTGGAGGAGGGGCTTCGTCCTTCGCTCTAGTATGTTGTCACCCCATTCACCCTTCCGACGTACTTGGTGGTTCATAAGAAGGAAGAGGTTATAGAGAGGATGCACTCGCTGGGAGGTGCACCACGAGAGGGGATCCAGCTAGGTTCGTCGAAGGGGAAGGCAGTCAGCAGCAGGTCTCCGGCGACAGGACCTTCCTGGTTCAGGCCAGTGGGGAGCAGGCCCCAGCAGTTCTAGTTCATATCTTTAGGTCCTCATCCCTTTTTCACAAAACCGGGACCAGAGTGTTTTTCTTGTGGAGGTTTCGTGCACATTCAGAGTCGGTGCCCGACCCGAGATCAGTACGATGGAGGTGGGAAGGTTCAGCGCCCACCTCAGCAGCACCAGTTGCCGGTGAGGTCCATCTAGCAGCAGTAGGACCATGAGACCCCAAGGGAAGACTTGGTAGGAGGAGGCCGACCTCAGGGTGCTCCTCAGGGACCTCGACAAGGGCGTGGTCGGGGAGGTGGATGACATCAGAGAGGCATAGGAGCAGGGCATGGACAGTTTCACGTAGTGGAGTTGGCATCTCCAGCAGGACCAGAGGTGGTGCAAGGTACCATTTGTTTGTTCATCACTCTCGTGTCTGATTTCTTCGATTCGGGAGCTTCACACGCCTTTGTTGCACCTGGACTAGCCCATGCTTTGGGACTAGATGTAGAGAGACTTTACATACCACTGGTGCTGATTACACTAGTTAGAGGCCAGAACAGCGTATCTTGTGTTTTCCGGGGATGTGGGCAGACGTTGGGACCACATAGATCAAGTGGGGACCTTCTTCTGTTATAGATGCAACCATACGATGTCATCCTAGGAATCTATTGGTTGTTTTCCGTTAGTTCCATTATCGACTGCTTCCGAAGAAGGGTCGTGTTCTCCGACGTGGACAAGCAGCATGTATATTCTGTTGGCGAGAGGAGCTATCAGGTGGGAAGTCGGCGTGTGGAGCCTCTCTTTTCGTTGTTAGGCGGGTTATCAGTGGTTCTAGCTGATATAGAGATGATGGATGTCCCAGAAGTTGTTGGGGAGTTCCTCTATGTTTTTCCTGAGGATTTTGTGACTCTACCCCCCCCCCCCCTGACGTGACTATGAGATCGGGATAGAATTACAGCCTTGTGCCCGTCCGATTTCAATGGCCCCTTATCGGATGGAACCTTCGTAGTTGCGGTAGTTGTAGATTCAGATTGATGACCTGATGGAGAAGGGTTTTGTTCGACCCAGCATGTCACCATGGGGTGCTCCAATTTTGTTTGTGAATAAGTAAGATGGTGGTCTCAGGTTATGTATAGACTACCGATGGTTGAATCAGGTAATGGTCAAGAACCGTTACCCCCTTCCAAGGATAGATGATCTCTTCGGCCAGCTGAGGGGAGAAAGTTGTTTTTATAATATTGATCTAAGATCTAGATATCATCGGTTGAGGGTGAAGGACAATGATATCTCGATGACGGATTTCAGGTGCAGGTATGGGTACTTCGAGTTTATAGTGATGCCGTTTAGAGTTACGAATGCACCAGCTGTGTTCATGGGACTTATGAACTTTTTCTTCCGAGAGTTTCTGGACCGGTTCGTCGTTGTGTTTTTTTATGACATCCTAATCAACTCAAGATCAGAGGAGGAGCACGTTGAGCATCTTATGTCAGTCTTAGAAGTCTTTCGACACCACCAGCTTTACGGGAAATTGTCGATGTGTATGTTCTTGATGCAAGAGGTACACTTCCATGGGAACGTGGGGTCTCAGCATGGAGTGTCAGTGGACCCGTTGAAGGTGGAGGTAGTTGTTTCTTGGGGAACACCCAAGATCATGGAAAGAAATTTGTTGTTTCTTGGGGTTAGTAGGTTACTATCATAGGTTGGTTTCAGACTTCTCTCAAGTTGCTACACCATTGACAGCTTTGACTAGGAAGAACCAGGTCTTCCTATGGAGCAAGCAGTGCCCGAAAGCTTTCGACTACCTGAAGGAAAATTTGGTTAGTGCTCCTGTACTCAGGATTCCATAGGAAGTGTTGTTGTATGAAGTATTTTGTGATGCTTCTGGCCTTGGTTTGGGGTGTCTACTGATACATAATAAGGGTGTGATCTATTATGGGTCTAGGAAATTGTGCCCTCACGAGCGTAACTATATCACCCATGACCTGTAGCTTGCAGTAGTAGTGTTCGCACTGATGTTTTGGCAACATTACCTCTTTGGGGAGCACATTGTGGTCTTCTCATATCACAAGATCCCGTGTTATATCTTCTCCCAGTGTGACCAGAACTTGCGGTAGTGGAGATAGGTCAAGTTTCTCCAAGACTATGACTTCAAGATCTCTTACACTGAAGGTAAGGGCAATGTTTTGGCTGATTCCCTGAGCTAGAAGTCACATAAGGAAGTGGTTCGAGAATCGAATGATTCTTGGAAAGCGATGGGAATGTTTGTTGCCTTGCACTTGGATGCAATGGTACAAGGTGTTAGAGGTTGTTTGTTTCAGATGATAGTGCAGTCCTCCTTGTTGCAGCAGGTGGAAGAGTCTCACTGGGGGGACACAGAGGGAGAAGTGATGCGGGGTCATATCGATCAAGGGAACTCTCCAGAAGGATGGTCAAAGGATAGCCGACATCAGATGCTTTTTCATAGAAGGTTGTTTGTTCCGGAGGCGATGTGTTATGGAGTTCTCCGTGAGTTCCATAGCTCAACCTTGGCGGTACATCTGGGAGTTTCAAAAATGTTTCGAGGCCTGAGGGGACAGTTTTGGTGGCCCGGGGTGTAACGGGAAGTGGTGGAGTTTTTGGCTTTGTGCCTAGTGGGTCAGCAAGTGAAGGCCGAACACCGTTTTCCCAGTGGTTTGTTGCATCCTTTAGATGTTCCCGAGTGGATGTGGGATTAAATCTCAATGGACTTCGTCACAGAACTACCCAGAGCTCCGGGTGGTTATGATGCTATCTAGGTAGTGGTGGATCGATGTAAGAAATCAGCTAACTTCTTAGCAGTTAAGGAGTCGGGCCCGGTGAGTACCTTAGCACAGAGGTACGTTGACGAGTTGGTGTGTTTGCATGGAGTTCCGAAGACTATCATCTCAGATCGGGATACTCAGTTTACCTCACGAGTATGGAGGGGGTTACAATATTCTTTTCACACCCAGCTACACCTTAGCACTGCTTTCCACCCCTAGACCAATGGGCAGACAGAGTAGACTATCCAGACATTGGAGGACATGCTGCGAGTATGCATTCTAGATTTTGGAGGGTCATGGGTATGACACTTGCCTTTAGTATAGTTTTCCTACAACAATAGCTTCCACTCTAATATTGGCATGGCACCGTTTGAGGATTTGTATGTAAGACCATGTCGTTCAACCATTTGCTGGCCAGAGGATGGTGAGACAAGTGCTCTTGGGCCAGAGGTAGTGAAGAGCACCATAGAGAATGTCCAGCTTCTACGTGAGAGAATGAAAGTGGCTCAGGACCGACAAAAGTGTTATACTGATCTTCAGAGGAGGCCCTTGGGGTTCGAGGTGGTAGATCATTTGTTCTTGAAGGTTTCCCCTCAACGGGGGTAGTAGAGGTTTGGTAATGGGAGTAAGCTCTCCCCTAGGTTCATCGGACCTTTTGAGGTGCTGAGGAGAGTCGGTGAGGTGGCATATCAGCTAGCCCTGCCACCTCAGTTGGAGAAGGTTCATGACGTCTTCCACATCTAACAGCTACGTAGATACTTACATGACGACTCTAACATTATCGACTGGGTAGTGTTATATATGGGAGATGAAGAAACATTCGAGGAACGACCAGTCAAAATCGAGGATCGTAAAGAGAAGGTGCTCCATGGACGAACCATTCCCTTGGTTCATGTGTTGTGGAGGCATGGCGGCCTTGAGGAGAGCACTTGGGAGGCGGAGGCTCAGATGCACGCTCAGTACCCCGAGTTTTTTTGACTTGTGTTTGCTTGTTTCTTCTGAGAATTGTTTGATGTTATACCATGTACCTTTGAGATATGGAATACTTGGCTTGTCGGTTATGAGACCTTTTGTTTCCTTGTTCTTTGGAAGTGTGTAGCATGTCCGGATGTGTGGGAAAAAGGGAAAAACCTGTTCCCTAAGCGACACGCATTAATGCAGATGCTGTTGAACCCGTGCGGGCGAGTCATTGCAGCCTAAAGCAGATAATATCTTGACTTAGGAGAAGAAATTTCCCCAAACCACATGTTCGGGTAGTGAGTTTGTTTTGTGGTGTTGGGGGTAGTGCAAGTTGAAAAATCCTAATGTATGAAAATGGGAAGACCCAATTCTTAATCAAGACGCGTTAATGAGGATGCGATTAAACCCGTGCAGGTGAGTCAGTGCCGCCTAAAGCAGATAATATCTCGACATAGGAGATGGAATTCCTAACACATATAATCAGGGTTGTTGGTTGGGTTCCTATTATAACGAGGGCCCTAAGAGGTATCTTGTTGTGTTCCTCTGGGTTGGATTTTTAATTCTTGAGGACGATAATGTTTTAAGAGGTATTTGATGTAATGGCCCGGTCCTCTCTGGCCCATTCCATTGTCAAAAGAGGGTCATGAAGTGTTCTGGAGGGTAAAATGGACTTTTCCCACACTTTTCGGAATTTTGAAACTACAAGTCGTGTAGTGTGAGTACACGCCATGTACCCCCTCACCGGTTATACCCTGTGTTCAAGGCCATGTCCTTTCCATGTGAAATAAATGAGTACATGCCATGTACCCCAAACTACACGCCGTGTAGTCCCTCCCCGCGTACGCGTTACCCTCAAACCTTGTGTTGACCAGTCAACGGTCGTGTGCCATGTTGGAGCTGTGTCCTTGCAGTGTGAAATAAATGAGTACATGTCGTGTAGCAAATAATACACACCATGTAGTCCCTCCCCGTGTATGCATTATATTCAAACCGTGTGTTGACCAGTCAACGGCCGCATGTCGTGTTGAAGGCTGTGTTGGAAGCCACCTGGTGACAGTGTGAAATGACTGAGTCCATTCCATGTACCATAAAGTACATGCCAGGTACTTTTGTTTTTCATTCCTATAAATTGAGGGGTCCCATCCTCCTTTTCAACTCACCCCTCTCCTCTCCTTTCCTCCGAGCAGATCTCTCCCACGAGACTCGAAGGCTCTTTTTCTTCCATAACTTCTTCATCCGAGCTCCGAATTACGATCCGTCAGCAGCCACGGGATCATAACAACGAGGTGGAAGCTCTGATCTTGGATCTGTTGTCTTTCCTTCGACCTTTCCTTTCCATCATCCACCTGAGGAGGTTTTTCTGGGATTTGAAAGAAGTGACGGACGCCGACGGACGTCTTCTAAAGCTGATCCTGGGAGCGTTGTTATCATAACCTGTTGAGGTAGGGATCTTACCTTCATCTCTCTAAATTTTGCATCATGCAGGGTGGGTATCCACTTGTTTTAATGAGAAATGGTTGAACCATTAAACAAATATAATAACTGGTTAAATAATGGGGATGGGGATGTTGTTATGTTTATCTTTATATCCTGTGATATTATGTTTTGAATTAAATAGGCTTATGCCTACTGAAAATCACAGTCATTTGGGGCCTTTGCTTGTTCAATTAAATGTTTCCCTATATTTCTAGACCGTTTTTGTGAATGGAACTTTGTTGAATGTGGAATTTGGTTAATCACATAAAGTTGGCTGATTTAAAATCTGGAACCCTTATGGGATCACCCCAATTGAACAAACTGAAATAATAAACATGTGGGTGTTGGCTTGGATATGTGGCATGTGATGGGGGTGTTTTGTGGATTGTTGTGGATCAGGTGAGCAGTGGGGCTGCGATTGGCTTGGTTGTGGGTTGGTGGGAATTTTATGTTAGTGATAGGCAGCGGGGCTACGATAAATCGTACCAAGGGGTGATGATGTATGGTGTGGTTGTGGTTATGGTGGTTGGCAGCTGGGCTGCATGGATGGGTTTGAATGTGAAAAAACTCTGGGTTGTGACTAATAAATAAAAGTGGAAGAGTTAATGAATGGTGGGGCATGGTAATGGAACAGGAATAATAATCAATGGGGTTGGTTGGTTAATAATAGGGACTGGGTTGTTTTTCTTGTGTTTTCCTAACTTGATTTATGGATGGAAGGGATATACTTTACAAACGATTGATAAGGTTGGTTGTGGATAGTTTCCCAGTAGTTAAGGAACTAATAAGATCATTATGTTGAAACATGAAAACCAAAATGGGGTTGGGGTTGTTTGTTGTATGCATGCTTCGTAGTAGTAGTGTCGAGGCACGTGCTCAGTTCTCTGATTAGAAGACATAGGTTGGGTTGTGTGTTTGGTATATATATATAACTGTATCTTTGTGTTTTGTCGCACCTCACCTGTGTTGAGAACTTAGTGTTGAACACTCCCATTTAATGGGAGAGGGTGTTTCCCCTTAGTTACCAGCTCCTTCCTGCTCTTTATTCCCTAGGCTGTGATGGCTTGAGCAGACCTTATACCCAAAACTCTTTGGGTAGGTTTTGATTGGGGCAGTTTTTTCCCAAGACTCTTCCTGCAGGTTTTAATGTTTCCCAAGAATCTTCGGGATGAGGCCCAGTTGTGTGCGGGCGGGATACATGGTTGTGAGTCCATGGTGTGTGCGGGCGGGATACATGGTTTTTAGGCCCAGGTGTGTGCGGGCGGGTTATGTGGTTCTTGAGGCCCAGGTGTGTGCGGGTGGGAAGAGTGTGGTAGCATCATGATGTTCGCTATTAGGAAGAGCAGCTAACTAGTGGGAAATGGTGCGGGGTACCCAGTACTCTTATTCTTATATACTACTACCTGTTGTGATTGCGTGTTTGATGAGTGTGGCTGGTGAGGTTGTGTGGATAGAATTCCTTAATATGTTTCTTATGTTGTTCTCACGGGACATTAGGATGTCTCCCCACTTGTGCACGAGAGCTTTAGTTTTCCCTACTGAGTATACTTGTATGCTCACCCTACGTTTACTTTCAGGTTTCTAGGAGGACTACCAGGTCCGTGCGGGACCCTACTAGTCGGGACAGTTGGAGTTGTTGCAGTTTTTGTACTCGTTTTTTTTGGTATTGCACTTTTGAGCTTTCTTGTACTTATACCTTATTTCAGAACTATTTAAACATGCATGTTGGACTGGTTTGGGTTTATTTCTATACACCTGTTATTTTCCTTTTTGGTGGTTTACTTGTCATATTTCCCAATCTTAAATAATAAAAAGGGTAATGCCTCCCATATTTGTGAAAACTCATACCCTTGGTGCTAGTCGCCACCCCAGGGCCTACTGGAGGCGGGACTCGGGGGTCATTATATCCCTTTCACCAGTGCTAGCTCAGGAGGGGAATCTTTGGTGGGAGGGAGTCAGGACAGAAAATGATGTGGTGGAATGACTAAGTGTTTATGTAATGGGATTCCAAAATAATGTTGTGTGGAATGACTAAGTGTTTATGTAATGGGATTCCAAAATAATGTTGTGTATAGTATCGTGGAATATTGGAATATTTATTGGTCTATTGTGATTTTCAATATTTTTAGGGTACCAGTATCCATGGAAAGTGATTGAGATATTTTTGTAAAGAATATGATATGCGCATAATGAAGGGATAAAGAGAAAATGAAATGTTTGACAGTATTCATGAGCTCATGAATGATATAAGGAAAAATTTATATCATGGTTTGAGTATATAGAATTTTTGGATTTTTTTTAGGTGGAAAGAGTTCACTTTTGACAGCATTCTTGTTTTCACTAAGATTCAATGGGTATTCATTTTTCAAGAGAATACACGATTAAGGTATTCACATTTTTGGAATGTGACCAACAAGATATATCTTATATGGGGGATAAATGATGTTATTCACGTTCTTGTTATGTGACCTTTTTAGTAATCATTTTTTGTATACTATGAGATTGGACAGATGTATTTCGGATAAGTCTAAAGATTAGAATGGGTTATGTCATACATCAGATAGTATTGTTTAAGGCTATAAAAGTTTTTTCCAATATTATTTGCGGAATGTTATTATAATGTAGTTTTATAAAAAGGGACAACCTGCAAGACGGGCGACAACCCGTCGCATCAGACAAGGCTGTGGGAATCGAACCCACAACTGAAGTGCGACAGGCCTTTATCTCCTAACAGTGGCCTACAGGAAGTCCCTGGTTAGTAGAAAATAGTTTTATTATAATAATCAGTATGATATATGAAGTATAAGTCCATTTTTGGAATCATATATGATTAACCTCACCACAGATGGACTTATGTATATTTGATAACTTTTTCTAAACTTTTTTTTGAGACATATGGAATGACCCATCATTCTATCACATGATCTTCTAACACATCACGAATGAAAAAATTCACCTTCATTTCTTTAAGAGATGAAGTGGACATTGTTCAAGGCACAGAAATGGTGAGATTGTATCAAAATCAAGTAAGTATTTCTTTTGATTTGAAAATTATTCAACATTAGGGAAATGATCTTGAAAACCAAAAATGTTGTCCTAGTGCCCTTATATCTGATGAATCAGATGGTACCTTAGACCATCACAAATTTCTGGCTTCGTGATTGTTGGATTTTTCATATCCATGTTCCCAACCACTCTCCATCAGAACACGACGGTTAGATTTCTCTTCCATATCTATATTTTCACCTATGTTCTCCAACATGGAAACCCATTGATTAGTTAATTTGGGTAACCATTACGTTTCATACTTTTGTTTTTAAATATATGTTTTGGTATTCATTTTTACGATGTGAGTTTTTATTAAAGAAACTTTCTAGTAGTAAACCATTTATAACCTCGACGAATTTCGAGGGAGAAATTCATTTTAAGGGGGGTAGAATGTACCACCCTGAGATTTTACGAAAAATATTTTTTTAATTTTATTGATGTCTTGTGTTGTATGCTACAACAAAAGGAGCTTTCACTACATGAATCCCTGACTTGGCTTGAATTACACTCAATCGCGACCTTCCTCGATATCTTGCATCATACGCAATACCGAGATTCACTAACCAATGATATGCTATTAAAAGGTTATTAAAACAAGCTGTTATTAAATAGTAATACCCACGTTTTAAAATTTTGTAAATTTTATCTTTCAAAATGGACTTCATTATTGGATTTGGAATATCGAAATTAGCCGAGGGTGAATTTTTGGTATTTTTCTGAAAACTTTCAATTTTTGATGAATAGTGAAAACACTGGGTTACTATTTAAAAACAGAATTTTTATTTAAATAATTATTAATATTATTTAAATTTATTTTACGTCAAAATAGATAAATAATACCTATATAAGTTCAATGTAATTCATTGGAGTCATTTTATAATAATTTTAGATATATAAAAATTTTATTGAACTTTTCACCGCCTTTTACCCACCTCATATGAGAATTTAAAAATTTACATAAAACATAATTTTACCACTAGTGTGAGTGGAATTTTGAAAATCTGAGAGACACAGTTAATATAAAGGACTAAAATGTGGTTCAATGAGATGAAAATAATTTTTGGTGAATAGTAACTTTTTACTTTTTTTACCATGGTTAAAAGTGAATAGGGTAATTAAGGATAAAAATGGTATTAATATTACCCTAACACATATCCTAATTCTATTGGATAAGTTTAAATCGACCAAAAAAATCCTTAGGAATAAAATATGACCATTTAGGTCCACTTGGATTCGATTAGGAAATTTATTATTATTTTATTTAAAGAATAGTTAAAAAAGTTAAAATCAAAGTTTAATACCTAAAAAAAATTAATATAGGGTTATACATAAGATAATTTCTACTATAAATATTAATTATAAAGATAAAAATATTTCCTACATAATGGTATTTTATTTCTAATTTTTAGACATTAAATAATTTAATTTATTTATGACACAATGATGATGCAATAATTATCTTATTAATGAAATATTGACATAATTGATGTTATAAATACCCAAATAAATGTAATTTCAGACTTTTTATGAATTAAAATAATTTTATAGTTTAATATGACATGTTTTTATGGATTTAAGTAACTTTTTTTCGAACAAATCTTTCTGTTATGATTTTCACAAAAATCAATTACCAAATAGTGTCAAAATTGACATAAAATAGTTTTTAAAACAAATATTATATTATTAATTGTTATTTTATTCCAAAAAATCTAATGTTCAGAAAAATTACATAGATAAGGATATATATATATTAATAATGAACCACTTGGGGTTCGTTTGGCTTGTTATAGTATGTTTATTATATATAAAGTGTAATAAAACAAGAAGACGTGGTAAAAGTTAAATTATTTAACTTAGAGTTAAATCTAAATGATAAGGTTAAAATTGTAACCTAAACATGTCTAAAATATATTTTTAGAGAGGATTTCGACCCATCACAACTCTATATTAGAAATAAATCAATTTTGAGCTATTATAAACCGAATACGACTTCATTATAAAATAATATTTTATGTTTTTCCAAAGGTGCCCCTCTCCTCCCTTAAAAAAAGGGCACCCCTTCCCTCTTCTCTTCGCACCCTTTTGAGCGATGAAGCTCGGACAACACCTGAACATTTCTCTTCCCCACTTCCCAAGAAACATTCTGGAGGTTTTGTTCTTGTCAAAAGACCAACTCTACTTCCATAAGAGGAAGCTTAAAGGAGGTGTGTCGAAGAAGAGGTAATCTCTTCTTTCGATTCTCTCAAGATTCTTTCTTCTTCTACTTTTTCTTCTTTAGTTTCCTCATTATAAAGTAATAACATAAGTATTAATTATATACTGATATGTTATTATAAATTTTAAACAACTTTTTTTCACCTTCTATCCATCCTACAGAAAATGAAATCACCGCACGTGCGTACGTACGAAATACCGTCTCCACGCTGTGGTGTAATCTGTTTTCGACCACCACCTTACTGGGATGGGTATAATGGTGTAAATAAATAACTATATATGATTATTGTAAAGGTATATTGATTCTGAAATATTATACATATGCTTCAATATAATTCCACGATCATGGGAATGATATCATCGCTCGTGTGTATGTACGGACTACCGTCTCCACGACGCGAGGAGATTCATTCTCCATGTTAACCATTCATGAATGATTATAATGTATATATAATGAATTATAATGAAATATATGAAATAATAATGATACATTATTTATGTATATATATATATATATATATTTATTTCATCTACTTAATTCCATTCAATTCAATAAGGAAATGAAAACAGTGTTTATGCGTACGTACGGCCTACCGTCTCCATGAACGGTGTATTTCATTCCATTTATCTGTCTATCAGATATATATGTATATGATGAATATATATTATATATGAATCATGTTTTAAATTCTGGAATTATGTAAATCAGGATATAAGTAATAATATCAAGAACAACAAGTTGAAACACATACAATAAATGAAACGATTTTACCCAAATCGCTGCTTTTAAATAGAATTTACAAAAGAACGGGTAATATAAAGTCATAAGTAAACCATATATGATATCATAACAATGAATATGATTATGTAATAAGTCAATGGCATTATTTAAATCATTATACAGGAGGTTCAGATACATAAGAAGCATATCAGACCTAAGGTAATGGATAACCTTTCCAATCTCGTTCTTATCTGAGATTGTTTATCTGTAAGTATTTGCTGGGGTTATTGTTATCATCCAATTCCATGTTTTATAAAAGTTTTTTTATGTATGTTTAATTTCCTTTTTACCCATTTTTTCTTTTACTACATGGTATGTAAGTAATCTTTCTTTTGTTTACGTTATGAGGTACTTTTTTGAGTTTTCCGACAAAAGTACGAGGAGAATGTTTTTTTAACTTATACGGCATGAAATGATTTATATGGTTTTATAAAGTCTAATTTTCATGAAGCATCCTCCAAAATATTTCATGACTATTTTAAAAAAATTATTTTTCTTTTAAATTTGCATGAATATTTGTGAAAGGAAATTGATTTTGAAGAAGAAAGGATATTTTCCTCAAGAATTCATTTCAAGTGTTTTGTCAAAACCATTTTCCATCTAAGATGACATTATTTCATAAGTGTTTGTTTCAAGTATAATGTCTCTATGATTTACATGTTTTCACTTTTCTTATGATGAAATGATATCCATTTTTTTGTATGTATTATTTTATGATGGGATGATGTTTATGAAACCCATTTTATTCTCCGGGTTATGATGAATGATTTATGTTTATGTTGTGGAACACGTAATAATGATATCATTCTGAGATGGGTGGGACCTATATCTCCCTCCAATTCATTGGGTAATGATTTATATCTCATGACATAGACATGGCTGGAACAGTAAGTTAATCCAGTTCATTGTTACAGGACTGGAACGAGGAGTGAACTCGATTCAGAATGATACATTGTCCACTAAGATGGTCTTGGAAGCAATGCCTTGGCTACTATGGAAATCATAACATGTGCGTAATGGATTCCATAATTAAATGTTTTATAACCATGCTAGTTTATCATGACTAATGTTCCTTTATGATCTATGCCTTGTGTACTTCCAAGATTTATGTCGTTGCTCATGGTTTTTATGTTTAGATTTTATGTTCAATTTTTTTCATTCAAATGTTTATGGATTGTTTTATGTTATCTATGCTTACCCATACAGAGCATTTGAGCTCACCCTTTATATGGTTTCTTTTCCCTATGATTTAAAGAAATGTTTTAGGTAAGAAAACAGAAGGGGAAGATCTTTATGGGAGATGTTGAAGATCTTTCACCACGATTAGAAGATTATTTTCTGAGTTTCCAAAGACACTAAACTATTACGGTCCTTGTGTGTCTGTTTTCTTTATGTATCAAGTATTCCATGAAAGTAATGTAATGGCCATTTACGTCAACCTTTGGGGCTGTACACTCAATGCTCTTCTTACTATGGAGAATGGGCCTATAATAAAAAACTGCTACATCTTATGATGTGGCTATTCCAACCAATGAAATTTCATCATAATTTCTGGTTAACAAAATCATTCCATCATTTACCACTTTCACCACTACCATGGATCCTTGATTCATTTTTTAGACTTCATAATAAAAATTGTTATCATGCATAACATCATCCAACTATACCATTGAAATGATATTCTTATGGGGACCTAGAAGGTGTATTAGTTCCTTCAACCATAAGAAACTCTTATTATAAACTTTGATGTTTACATCTCCATTTTCGACAACATCTTTGTATTTATCATCAAATAAATTATTTATATCAAATATTATGGACACATATAAAACCATTAAAATTTTTTGTTGTTGTATAGAAAAATTTACAAGATTCAATCACCCATAACTCCATTAAAAAGTTGACACTAAATTTTATATTGGATCCCTTTTAAGAATAATTATAAATTTGATTCTTTTGAAATAAATCATTTTTGTGAATTCATTAAAAAAATTAATAAATCCTGAGATTTTTATGCTTCCCAAAAGACGAACTAGGATGGTTTTTACCTGTGAATTTTCCTCAAATCCTCTATACTAATTTATATTCCAAGTATTGATGATTTATTATATGAGGTGAGTATGTCCATGCTTCCACATTCAAATCATTAAAAGATGGTACTTGTAATTTCCATCTCTTTAGTTATTTATTAGAGTTAAATTTTTAAATTTCCTCACAAATCAAGTGAGTTTTTAATCAGAATTACTCTTAATTGTGACCATTCCATTACAAGGCTATCGTAGAGGTGAAAGAAATAAAATAGCCAAAACAAAATTTAGGAATGTTTCCATAAATGATTCATGTTGGATCCAAATCATGTTGAAGTTGTTCACATCATCTTATACTTTTCCCCATTCAAATAACCTCATAATAAACAATAATCACATTGGGATACCATTTTTTAAGGTCATTAGTTTATTGTACATAGATGACAGGGCTGTTACCCGCTTAATTATTCTCCTCTTCTCAAATATATTAAAGGAAAAATTCTATTTCAATGAAATCCTCATCAATCCAAGTGTTATATATCAAAAATTTCAAATTTTGTTTTTTTTTATTTTTTCTAAATTTACGCAAACTACCATAATTTTAAAATCATTTGGATAAGATAATTTTTCCTTCTTAATATGTTAGAGACTAAAATCTCATCTATTTAACATATCATTATAATCGTTCCCCTCTTCTAACATCATAACATGAAATGATAGTAAACTCAACTAAAATCAATATATTTCCATGTAAATTGTGAATTTTTCCTTAGCTACTATGTTTTTGAAAAAGTTATCTAAACTAAAGATATAATAATAATTTTTATCAAACAAGGGATATTTCTAACAAAGAAACATATAACTTGAGTTCAATTGAAGATAACACACATAAAAAATATTCTATATAGTATTGAATCCTTTAAAACTTCCTACAACATAGTATACTAAAACATATAAATCTATTTCACACTAATCACTATATTAAGCTAAATCTATTACCCACTTTTTGAATAACACACAAAAAAATGATAGAAAATGAAACAATAAGAAACGTAATGCATACATAAAAATATTACATGGTTCTGACTATTAATCTGACATCCATGGGAGAAAAATGAAAAATATTTATTATTCTTGTATTAAATGTATTATTGTTCTTCAATCAGTAGTCACTTATATTTAAATTTTATATGAACCACTACTATAATCTTACAATTAAGGTGATCATACCCTTGTATTTATATAAGTGATTAGTGGGTCAAACAAGTTTGACCAACCTCTGATATTAATAGGGTTCCATATAATGGATTATGGTGACTATATTATTCTTATAGTAGCTTTAAAATTAACTACCAACTATCATTAGACTGAACATATCTCTCCATATAACCATCTAATTCTATCATATCCAACCTTCTGGTGAAATGATTCCAGCACTTCTCACCTTCCAGTACACTCAATCCACCCTACACTAATTTTTGTAACAACATCATCTTCTATAAAAAAATACCTATTAATGGATACATACGTACTTGCTTAGAAGCACTATGTACAACAAATATTTTGTATCTTCTTCTTCTTGTATATTCAATTGAAACATGAAAATTTCCTTCACCAATTTCTAAAAATATCCCACTTGAATACTGTTTTAAAGTATATTTATCCATTCTATAACACTCAATAAAATCCCATAAAATCCATCCTTAAACATAATTAATGAATTATTTTCTAAAACCATTCAATCACTTTAGTATAAGGAATATTCCTACCTCTGGATTTATTATACCAACACCATTGTGATCAAGGTAGATAGATTTTACTTCTTGGATGTATTATGCATCGCTAATAATTTATATTTAGAATATATTTTATAAAATGTAATTTTAGGCCAATTATTTTTGTTCTTGAATAAAATAAAATATTTCATGCATGGTGAATTTCACTTGGATTATTATAGAATAAAATTCCTTATAACAAACTCATTTTGATATCATTTAGAAAGGAAATGATTCAAAATAACTTCATCCTAACCATCATAGTTATTTCATAATATACATATATTGTAAATAAGCTAACCATAACTTTTAGAAAAGATATCCAATAAATATCCAATCTTTTAATAGTAAATAAAATTCTTATCATGATCTTCTAGGTTTCTAAATCCCTATGAAAATGATTATCCACAAATCCCTACAACAAATCAGCTTCCTAAAAACATAGTACATTATTTTCCAATCCCTTAAAGTATTGGACGACCCACTTATCTAAATCCCAATGGTACTATATATGGTTAAATATATAAATACATACCACTCACAATAAAAAGGAAGTGTATATATATGTAAAAATTATCACATACATCTAACTTCCAACAAAATATTCAAATGGTAATTTTTCCATATTCCAAGCCTCATATTCCATTTTTGTGTACTTGGAATTGATAAATTGAAGTGTCTCACAGAAGGGTATGATATATAATTACATATAAACATACCAAAATAGTAAATAATCTTGTGAATATATTATTTTTAGGATAATACCAATATTTTTTCTCTCATGTTTCTCTTTATCCTTATTACGATGAATTTTTTGGATTGGCTAAGATCATTAATTTCAAAACTTTTTAAACAAATATGATTAATCTCCTGAATCAGTGAAATATTTGTTCCCACGAGAAGTATTTGATCGAAATATATATATAGTATGATATAATTCATATCAATCCATGAATTTTGATAACAACAATGATCGAAGTCACCCCATCTGAAACCTTATTCATTAATAAACACATCCAAATTTTGGTTTCAGTATAGTTGAACCTATTTCCAACAATAGATGCTTTAATTAAATTTTTAGACAATACCCTCATTCCAATGACATTAAAAAATCTTCACAATTCAGTTAAATTTCCTTCTCTAATTCACCAAAATTAAATTTAGTTTTCCCATCAATATGCACCATTTTAAATCATTATAATAAACTAAACACATACCCATCTAGATTTTTGTATGTTTAACAAATGATGAAAAAAATTGATAAGTCAGATGCCTCCATTTTATTAAACCATTGACCACTATTTTCTCTTTTTATCTTTTACATTCACCATCTTCATCATTTATATTGAACACCCATTTTTTCTTGGGTGCTCATTTTACTTCCATGAGATTAATCAGTTCATAATTTCCATTTATGTTAAAGAAATCCATGTCTTCAATCATAGGTAACTCCCAATATTTGTATTCAATATTTATTTTCACTTATTCCATGATTTCATGTTCTATTATATCTTTTAGAAATAGGAAATTTAAATGGACCTCATACTATTGCATTTTCTTTTTGACTCTACAATATCTTCTCAACTCAGCTTAGGACTCAGATATTTCTTGTGTTGTTATTTATAGTTCCTGATATTTCAATTAAATATGTACAAATCACATATCCTCTATTTGTATGATTTAGAAGAACATGAGAATTATAGAAAATCAGGAATCCTTTAAATCTATTATGACATCTAGTCTTACTGGAACGTTTAATTTTTTGATTATTTTATCCAGATCAATACAAACTTTAGTAGTAGACCTCTTTCCCTAAATTTTTGATTTAAACTAGTTCTTGTCCTTCCGTAGAATATTCTCATTTAAGAGAACATTTCATCTCATTCTGAATAAGAATTTTTCATCATCCCACAGTTAGAAATTGAAATCTTCATTCTTATATCCAAAAAGGAATCATAACTTCGACCTAGAATAATGTTTCTCTATCCTTAGCATCTATGTGAGCATATTTCCCGCATCCAAATACATTAATATGGAAAAAATTTAATTGATTATTTGAACATATCACTTTTAAAAAATTTTCCCCACATCATATAAAAAACTCATGTTGGATAAGTATGTATCAATGTTGACTTATTCCACCAAAATTGAATTCAGATTAAAAGAATTTATCATATTCATTTAACATTTTTAGTCAAATTTTGGTTCAGTCATTATACTATATTTTTTGGTGGTGTCCCCGATACTATTTTTCCATCCTAGTCTATTTTTAGAAAATATGTCCCTAAATTTTTAGGACTATACTCTCTACTGATCTCATTTATAAGGAAATTAAAATCCCAACCACTTTACCTTTCTACCATTTCCTTCCACTTTACAAAGGTACTAAAGAATTTTTTATTATTTTAAATGAAATAAATTCAAAAGTTTTTAATTTCATAATCAATTAATGTGATGAAGTAAATATATCCTATATAATAATGGACTATGTTTGGAACCTAAACATACAACTAATCCAATTCAATATTCTGGGATTTGGGATTCAAGTAATTCAAATTTAATGAAACCTACTTGTATCCATATACACAACTCTCACAACTTCCAATACATCTATGATCAAGCTTTAATATATCATTCCCTACTATAAGATTTATGTTCTTCTCATTTTTTTACTGGTCTTGTAATGAGAAACCTCTAGATATTCCAATGATATCCTTAAGACCAATTTTATTTCATTTTAATTATCATTCATGTAAATCCATGAATCCTTTACCCCTCTCGCTATAATAAAGGATCCTTGAGTAACTTTCCAAACCCCATTAGTAAATGTAGTATCTTACCCAACATCATCAAAATATCACACAAAAATGAGATTATTTTTGAGACCTATAATGTGTCTCACATCCTTCAACCATAAGAATATCTAATTCTATAAAAATATGTTTACATATTCCATTTTGACAATATCTGAGTCTTTATCTACAGCTATTTGAACATTTTTGAATATTTCTGACACAGAGTGAGCCATGTATCTATGGAATTACATTGAATAAAAAGATTAAATGGATTTAAACGAACTTGAATCCACTATAAAATTGAAATTAATCATTATATTTTCTCTATTATTGGGTGAACTTATAGAATAGGTGCTTCCAAAAGCAGTCCTTCTGATTAATTCCATTAATCTTCTGTAATTCCTCTAGATTTTTCCATGATTCCCAATATTCCAATGGGAGAGACTTGAACCGGTTAATTTTTCTTGACTCATACCCCTTAATTAATCTTCAAGTGACCAGTTATTTCTTATATGAGACTAGAAAACACTTTTTTGAACATTAAAATCATCACTAAAAGATAATTGAACTTACCTACACCTTTATCTATAGATCCAGTTTCACGTGTTCTCATAAATAAATTGGATTTTTTTATATGATTTACTCATCATTGTGAAAATTTATTCTCGTGAGTCTAGTAGCAATGAAAAATATAAAGTAAACTATAAATAATCAATGAATGTTATCTCAACTTATTTAATGTAGTTTTAGATAATTTTGAATTCATTCAAATGATATTTTTATTGTCTCTCCTCTAATACCCTCATACTAAAAAGTATCACATCAAGAACAATCAAATTAGTGCTATTGGTTTATATTAAAAATCATATATGGTCAATCTCATCTCAATTTATTTTTTTATGCATTTAAATTATTTTATTCTTCTCTTTGATTTTGAAACAAACATATTTTTCCAACAATATCCTCTCCAATACGAGTGATTTTCAGTTCAACTTTTCTAATTTATATTTATCAACTTTTCAAGATTAAATCCACCTAACATAATTTCAAAACAACTTTGGATTAAATAATATTCTATATATATCCACCAGAAACTGAAATCTTTTCTACTAAACATATCAATATAATCTATCACCTCTTGTGATTTCAAATGATCCTGCGATATTCAATATTTTTAAATTAAATTTAATTCCAAGGATTGTGTGAATCTTATATACGACATAATATTTGTATAACTAAGCTATGAACTAAACCTTTGATACCCATTATTGGGAGGTAATGGGTCATGAAAACACAAGAATATATAACTTGGGTTCACCAGAAGATCACACATAACAGATAATCTAATATGAAAAATTCAAACCTTTGGAATATATTGTGGAATAATTTATTATAACCATGAAGATTATTTCACCATAATAAGATATTTATAATATTTAAAATAATAATTTAAAAAACATAAAAATAATAATCAAGAAAATGAAATAATCGAGAATTTAAAGAAGAAATATCATATTACAAGGTTTAGACATTTAGTTTTATTTCCATAGGAGAACACTATCAAATAATTATTACTCAAGTAGTATAGGTATTATTGTTTTTCAATCACTAATCATCGATATCTAAATATTGAAAGTTACAGTATAATAATAATAAAATTAATTTTATTAATGTATACATCTGGTCACACCATTTTCACTAACTGTTGATATTAACAGGGGTCCATCTGATAGATTATAGTGATTGTGTTTCCATTGTAACATCATTTGAATTGAATACATACTACCAGTAGATAAAACATATATCCCATTTTTGCATATGATTATATAACATCACACCATTCAATGAAATTATTCCTTCATTTTACACCTTTTGGTGAGCATAAATCGACTTTTACAACCCATTTTAAGAATAACATCATCTAGTAGAAATTTCATATTCTCAAAGATCATGTTAATAATGTCCTAACAAATAAATAAAATTCATCTTCTATAGATTATTTTTTCTGTAGATATAATTGGAACATGAAGACTATCTTAACCAATTCTAAATAAAGTGACTGAAATTTACATCATCAATAGGGTAAAAAGTCTTATTTTGGATGTAATCTCAAAATGAGTTTTTCCATATGAATCTATATTTAGAATGGAATTCACATAATTTACAAAAGAATGTATCCAGGATAGAAATAATATATTATTTTTAATATATTATTAATTAGGCATCTCAATTCATGAAAATTAACACTAGCTCTGAGACACATATCTGAAATATTATTTGAAATATTATGATGGTTTACATTACATAAATTTGGATTTCTATATCCTTCCCCCCTTTAATAAATTTTACACAAAACAATTAAACAACCTATGCTTCTCAATAATGAATATCACAAAACAACATCATGTGGAAACAATCCTCCCACACATGCACTCACCTAATCTTCAGGGGGTTATCCATAAGTAGGGCTCGTACACCACCATCTATGAAATGAACTCCCTTTCCTATCTGAATTTCATTATACATAAGGGATAAACGGAATCCATAAACCATTAACATCCTCCTTTTAATGGTTCGTTGACATGGTTATCTCTAATGAGAGTACTTCACAGCCCATATTTAAGGAGTTTTCTTAATTGTTGTCATTTGAGACAAATATATCTGTATTTTAATCTACCAGTGAGAGATTCAAAAATATTTTACATTAACACCAAAAGAGTTTCAATCAAAAATACTCCATCTAACCTACATCAATTTCATTGAAATTTTGTCCTCACAAAGAAAATTAAAAATTAGATTAATATCATAACACAAAAACAACATGGGACTTCATTCCCAGTCTACTCACAAAGATAAATGGGAATTATCTAACCATATCCTGACCTAAAATAGGTTTCACCCACTATTGAAGAATTATTGGTTGGGTTTTCATCACTGCAACAAGAAATATACCAATGATCATATTAGGAAGAGGACCATCCTCATCAAATTTCTTGGAACCATGGAAATACCTTCCATGTTCCCCATCTAACACAATAAAAATAGATACTCTTGACCATTACTATGACCCTAAATTGTCAACTTTAGACCCCAAGATGTTAACTGAAAAAACTAGAGTGAATAAGAACCCCAGCATAGAGAGAAAACCTACTCTTCCATGACAAAACAATATTTTTCATGTTATGGTTACACCCATAATGATATGTTGGGATTTCAACATGAAGAATCATACTCAAAAAGAGTGGTATTAAAATAGGATGCCCATCCCAATATTAAATCTAAACACTAATAAAAATCTATTGTCTTACAAGGGATGTGATTCAAATAATATCCACCTTTAAGAAAACTATTATGTTCTATCATCAGAGAATGTCTAGCCACACAGGACCCCTAAATCAACATATTTATTATGGGCCCCTTTTACTTTTGTGAAGAATTTAGGACTACCACTATTGATCTATGGTGAGAAATGTCTCTCATATATATCATCTCATGTGCCTCCTCTATCATCTATATATAGAGTCCCCTACAAGAAGATTCAACCACTACTCTATTAATACACCACTATGATCTCATCAGCAACCAGAACTTTTAAATCAAAAAAAAACTAATGATAATCCATGAACATGGAACCCAGACTATGAGTTTTTACTATAGATATGAAAATATCATGATAAGACTGGGTAAATTTATTGATTTTCAATAAATACTTTCCAAAACCTAATACAATGGAATATTTAGTCCATCATTTCACTCAGAAAATTTTGAATACAATCTTTAGAATTCATGTTGATGACTAAATAAGTTTCATGTTGATGGATAATCTAGGTCCATCCATAAAAATATTCAATTTATTACATTATATATATAGAGAGTGAATTCACATATATGGACTTAGCACACATATCAATGTTTACTATTTGATGGGTAGATGACTACAAATCCTTATGGGTGGGATCCACTGACCACACCTATGGTTATCCCACTAACTATTATGGCTAGACCTCACCTCACATATTCAATTGAATCTCACAACATAGTACTTGTATTGGTTTCCAATCCACAATAATATTTGTTTTACTATATCTCTTCTCCAAAAAAAGGAATCTCTAGAAAAACATATTTCAATACTAATGATAAAATCATATTTATAAAAGGGGTTATAGAGGGATTGATAGAATTAGTAGAAACTCTCATGTTAAAAAGGTTATAGATAAGGGTTACACTAGAATATCCAACTCCTGTACATATTTCATATGAAAAACAACACACCCCTGTGTTATCTAGTATCATGGTCCAAAAATAGAGAAAAAAATCATACTCGAAGATAAATCTATTGACACTTAACCATAGTCACCCATTAAATACATATTCCAAAATTCATGACTATCATCACCTCAAGGATGATAAGAACTAACCAAAGGTAGTGATCATGGGATCTGATCAATGCATCCTCCATCTTTGATTTCTGTCTCACCACTAGATCTTACACAAAACAGCTACCCACTTTAAAATCGGGCCTACATTAGGGATGTATATAATTGCAATGTTAAATACAACTTGGAGGTCCATCAAAGGCACTACACTAGTTTTCCATAGTCTAAAACATGTAATAATCAAATATAAATGGAAAATACCACCCATGAATGCTAAAATTCTAGTTCTCACTCAGGGGAATCCAATTTAGGTGCTTTTCATGAGGATTAAACCATATTTTAATAACTTCTCATCCAAATTCTCCACTTAAACCATTGATTTAATATAATTTTCAATTTAAAAACATGTTAATGGAACACAACATGAGGTTTTTAGTCCTCACTAAATACTCGAACATGATCATACAATAGTATAGAAGGCCCAAAATATGTGTATAAGACTCTCTTCTAAATAATGACTCAATATAAAACCACAACATTTTTGTCCTATCTGGAGTTTGAGAAAGAAATAATCCACTGAAAACTTACTATATAATGTAGGAATCCCAATGCAAGATCATCACTTGGTTAGTGAGAGTAGAAAATAGATGCAAAAATGAGTCTTAAATTCGATCAAAACCTTTCTTACATAGTGACCATGATCTTCTCTCAATCCCATAATTCCTCTATGATTGAAATACATACAACATATCGGGTCTTTTGGGGGTCTTATCCAACTTACTAAGAGTTTCCATCCATTCTATAGAACTATTTCCACTAATAATGAAGAGAAGTTAAACTTCCTCAGATCATGGGGAAATTATATCACCCAATTGATCCTCTAAAACAACACCTAATCTCTCACTATATGACTATGACTGTAACATTTACATGCATGTTTCTATCTTGACTCTTCCTCTGCACAGACTATAGTTACCAATGGGTAACACACATTATATTATTGGATGAACCTGTAAGGATTAGATAATATCTAAATGAGTTAAGATGAGAAGCACATGAAAGATTTTAACTTACTTTTATATGATTCATATACCATCCTTTTCATACCCTAAAATGGTGTCTTATACATCTAAATCAACTAATATATTATCAATGTTCTATAAAAAGATACATCGGTCATCACTCCTATGTTATTTTCCCAAGTCTAATAACCAAAATCAAGACTCCCTAAGAATCATTACCCTAATTTCTTCATATTATTCCTCACATTACTAACTCTAAAATCATTCCCTATGAATCAACCACTCTAATACCACTTTTTCATGACCCAAACAACCAAGGAACTATGTTTATAGGGAGTAAATTGACTATGCCACTCCAAGATAACCTCTAATAGTCTAGGGGTCAGTGAATATAACTGAGTATGTATATTACCAAAAATGGGAGGCCTTTTCCAATATCAACTAGTAATAGGCATATTTCTCCAATGTATAAAATAATGAGAAACACCTACAATTTGAGTGTGTGTTTTTGAAAAATACAATTGTATACAATAAATGAATTAGACATCAAATATAAGAAAAAATTTGTGTTGGAAGATACCAAAGGAAATATACATTGATAATCCATTTAATATAATAGTCATAAATATTTGGAAATAATCTCCCAACCAAAAATAGTATTGATTCAATCTTCATATTAAATGATCATTTCCACCATCACAAACCACCATACTCCACCCTGAGTCACTATGTGTCTCCATCCATCCATTCTAAGTGAGCCAAATCATCTTCACATCCACTAATATCATTTTAAAACCCTACAAAATCTTCAAAAAAAAACAACATGTTACTATAATCATACTCAATTATATTCCCTAAAACTATAAACTACAGATACGAAACATGTCTTCTCAAACCATGGTATAAGATAGTGGTTGGGAGTAAGGCGAGAAAATATCCATACAAAATATACACTAAAAATTCATAAGGATGAAAATAAGTCCCATAAATGTCAACTCTAATCGTCCAAGTTTGTATCTGATGAGAAAATAGGGATTCATAGAGTAATAAAATAAAAACAATGTTTTATTTTGATATCCCAACTATGTATCACATCTCAAAGCAAACCAAGGGGTTCTTGACGAATCAAAAGTCCCAAGAATCCAATTTACTCGACCTATCCAACTTCCTCATCATCTCCAAAACTATAAAATATGACCTGAATCTCATTGGATCATGTGCAGTATTCAAGTGCTTACTGCACCTTATAATCCACCATTCTATAAACTTATAGAGGAACCCAGACCCTAAATAATAATATATGTCATTTAAGTTAGTTCCAAACACTATTATCAGAATTACCCATCTATGAGTAAACCTATGTCACCTCTTAGATATTAAAGTGGGGGAGGGCTATGCTTCGCCCTAGAAAAGCATAGTTTAATAGAGTGTCGAACTTAGTGGAGGACTCACACCCCACCTAAGATCATAGATAGAAGAATCTTAACTCCATAAATAAGGGACCCATGACCTTAGTATATAGAAGAGTACTTAATCCTATCTAAGATACAGGTTACCCATAACCTAACGTGAAAACCCCGCCATAGATGCAACTATCCTATAGACACTCAAATCTCCATGTTTAAACCTTATCATATGACCTATAGATTTATATCATTAAATTATATTCCTTTACTAGTAAACATACATGGATGACCAAATGAGATACACTATCACAATTTATATAGAAAAACTCCAAGGATAGGATATTTATTTTCCTAAAATTGATTTATGGTGAATATTTTTGAAAAATAACCCATATAGGAAGGATATGACCCCTTGGTGTCCCATAGTAACACCAAATGGTGCATAGGGGTAGGGGACAATGCCACTCATTTGGTTCATCACAAATTGAAATGTGTAAGCATGAAACACTCACTTCCCTCACAACATTACCATCTCTCAGGTTGTGTTGGTTGAACCTGATAAACTTTTCCACCCAACAGACCACATAGCTTGATCAATACCCATGTTATACCCCAAACATTGTAATATGGGTGAATTATTTTATCCAAAAGATCAAATAGATGGGGGTGTAACCCTACTACCCTTATCCCTTCGCCTTCCGCTAGAATGGTCTAGGTTTTCTCCACCTCCCAAACCATCAGTCCCTTCATGTCATCATCATATATTACACTTCCAAAACCCCCCTCCCCCTTTTCTCAAGACACCACTCACACAATGGGCCACTAATTCATCCAACAACCTCTTCTACACCATTTTCATCACCTAACATTACATCATTGAGCCATCGTGAAACCATTCCACATAAATATGTGCCTCCCAGATCTAATAACCACCTAGTTTTAAATATTTGTTTCCCCCACCCTAAACTACCTACTCTTTTCCACCATTATGTTTTCATTGGTCATCATCAGGTCTGCATACTTATTATTTCTACACATAAGAAAATAAGGGAGGGGGAAAAGACATCAAAGGATGAAACTCTAGTATCTGGATAAAGATCATGCTATAGGGGAAAATTATCCAAGAATTAAAAAAGAAAAAAAAAACGGGCCTTGGATCCTCAATCATAATTATATATTTAGTAATATAGAAATCATAATGAGAAAATTTATTTGACAAATTCTTCCATATGAAATTTTAATGGGGATCAAAAATTCACGATGAGGAATTAAAAAATGTATATCATGATGAAGTTAAAAAATAAAATATAGTTATAAAAAACTAACCACCCTACCAATAAATGAGAGATAAGATAAATCCACAATGGTGAATAATGAAAAATAATTCCATAACCCCTTATCATAAGGAATAATAAATAAAAGGAATGAAACATCCCACCTCGATGGTGAATCATCATGTCTTCAATCCATTGATACCACCATGGTTCTATAATTTACCATAGTGTTATTTGAATGTAAAATTCATAATGTATTTGTTACTCTCTCGATTTTGTGTTAATCAAACCAATATTCTAGCTCTCTCTCTCTCTTTCCCTTATCACTATGGTTTGCATCATTTACAAAAGAGACGTACCCTAGATTAGAATGACAATAAATGTTTTATAGGGGAATCAAGGATTTTAGTAGTTAAAGTATATTTAATTCATTATTAATTAATTTACATAACTAGTGTACCCATGACATTCCACCTTATGTCTTGAAAGTCAAATGGATGTTACTTTACCCATATAATAAACACCATACTTAAGTTAAACCACTAAAACGTTTTTCAGATCCTAAAAACTATTCAGGGATGAATTATAATAAATCACTTAAACATATTCATAGAATATAAAAAAATTATTACTTTTAAAAAATTATTTATTGAGGATTTTTGATTCATGAAAAATCATGTTGGCCAGGTGACCCATCCCACAAATACTAATTGAAATATTATAAATATTTAAATCCGAGAAAACAAATTAATTACAAAGATTCCATGTATTAAAAAGAACCATGTATTTGATTCATGTTATCCATTTCAGTGGATTTTAATCTATCATGAAAAAAGAAAACCTGATATCTTCAGCCATCCTTAACATCCATCAAAGTCCTCTTTTAAGTGATAGATGTTTTATCTGTGTTTTGGAACCAAGGTTATCTTGGATGTTTTTTGATATTTATTTTATTTGTATTTTAAATTTAGTTATGCGTAGATAAATGGAATTTTAAGACCTAATAAGATAGTTTAAAAAAATGGAATTATGGAGTAATTAAATAATGAAGTTGAATTTCATTTTCTAGTGTTTTTCAAATTTAACGGATAAAAAACATGAGGTTCTATTGAATCTCTATAATGATTTGAATGAAAATATAATGTTCTTACATATTCAAGCATGTAGATAAGGTAGAAAATATTTCATCCCACATGTTCAACAATGATATCCAGTAATGGGATTCTCACGAAATATTTTGATTGATTGTGAAGTTAAATACAAAGTTCACAAATAAATGACATCAAAATGTGGTGTTTTTGGAATGACTATGAATTTATTACATAGCTATTAATGAGAGTTCCTAGAAATATATTCCATAACAGGACTAATTCAATCATAAATTCAATTATGTAGAAATGTAGTGGATTACATGGTTTTTAGAGGAGTACGTGGTTGTAAGGATGAGTTTTTGTTAGGGTTGTGAGGGGAAATTTACAAAGGTATTGAATAGTAATTTTGGTGGTTAGTGATTTATAGGGATCATTTCCCTACAAATACCCCAATAATAGATTTATTAAATTATTATGATAAGTTAAATAACATTTTGGTGCTTAAAAAATTCTCTCAAAGTCATATTCATTCTATAAAGGGAACTCACAAAATTGGTGTTAGTGCGCAAATGGGAGTAGGTAGTCTGCAAGGTTTATACATGGAGGAGGAATGAAGAGTGAGGTAGTGGTTTTTGAATTTGAGTATGAAATACATGATGTGGAGTATGAATTTTATAGGTGGAGTACATATAAAATTTCTTTCATTGTGGTCACTTCATGTAGGGCATATTTGGTTAGATATTTTCACATGAAGATCTTAGGAAAAAATTTTGAGGTCGAGAAGTATATTGGGTAAAAAATTCCAGTTTTCATTTTGAAAATCATATCATATTTTCATGGAAAAGAGTAAGGGATATTCAAGACAAAAAACTGGGGTAGACTTCCTTCAGATGAGTGTGTTAGGAGGATTCATTGGAAGTGATCTGAGGGAGGAATTTTGTTGCCCATGAATACATTGTAAAGGTTGTACTATTGGTATGGGGCGAGGGTAGAAAAAAAATTGTAATACACATTATATATTGAATCTTAGTATATTTTTTTTATTACTAAAACTTCATGGGTATATTCTCTTTGTACTATCCCTTACTAGTGAACTAAGTAAATATTTTGAAATCTATTTTATTTCTACATTTATCTGTTCTGTTAATACACATTTTTTTAGAAAATTTTAAAAAGTTCCTACCAACATGGTCACAATAAACATTAAATTAAAATAACAATTTGAAACCCCATTAAACCAATACTGTCTTATAGGTCCATGGGTTATAACAAGTAGTATCATAATATAGGAATTTGGATTTAAATATTTCATTATAAACTCTTTGAGATGGAACATTTCGTAAATGTTAAAGGGGCTCCTCTATATGATATAAAAACTACTAGATTTGAAAGAAAATAATGATATAAAATCATCTATCTCTCAGAATATATGTTCTTTCTTCAACATTACATGGTTTGTAAGTCAGTGTTGTGATAGGTCAGTCAACGACTAGAGTTGATATGAAATGGATGGATACTAATGCTGATGACAAAATGATTTATTTGGATCTTTTTCATATCATATATATAATAAGTTGATGTCCTACACCATTTTAAGGGACATTAAAGGAATAAATTACCACATATATTTTAACACCACAAGCTTCCACGGTACGTTTCCCTTTGAATAATGCAACAACTTTCATTGTAAGCAACTTTGAGATTCTAACACACCACGACCATTCAAAGTAGCTGTTATGGATAGTAATACCCACTTTTGGAAATTTTACAAATTATACCTTTCAAAATGGACTTAATATTTGGATTCAGAATATCAAAATTATCCTATGGTTAATTTTTTGAATTTTTCTAATAACTTTCATATTTTTTATGAATAGTGAAAAATACTATATTTTAATTAAAAACAACATTTTTAATCAAAATAATTTATAGTGTTAAATTATAATTATTAGTGGTTTTAAAGTATAATTAGATTATATTTTTACCATTTAATCTAATTTTTGTCATTGGGTGTAATTTCACATTTAAACTATACAGAAACAACTATCAATATTTTGATAGTTATTATTTCCTAGAAACACGCTTTTTGCTTTGACCGCGGGAATTAATTTTTAATTAATTTCTCCAATATACTTGTTTTGAATTTGAGAAATTGATTCTATATTTGGAATCAGTAGTTACAAATTATGTAAATAGGTAATTTTTTTTGAGACATTTTAAATATTTACTTCAATAAATATTTTATTTACCATGACTAAAGGGTAAAAATAATAAATACGGGTAAAATATAGTATTATAATAATATTAAATTACACTAACATGTGTCCTAATCCTATTGGATGATAAATATCCAATAATGGGAATTCTTGGGTCGAATTTGGGACCCCATGGAGCCACATTGGAGTAATAATGACACTTTATATTAATTTAAAATAAAGACAAAAATGACATGAACAAATATATTTTAGTAAATCAATTTTTACATGGGGATATGTAAGTTATATTTTCTAATATAAATATTATTTGGAAATCTAAAAATATTAACTACATCATGGTATTTTTTTATAAATTTTGGACCTCAAATAAAATAAATTATTTATGACACAATAATGATGTAATATTTACCTCATTAATAAATGATTTAAATAAATATAATTATAAATATTAAAACAATATCCAAAACCTATCCAATTCTTATTGGGTTATGTTATTTCGACCATGAGTCATCTTAACTTAGATTTTAAGGATAATTTGACCTTTTGAAACCGAAGATGAGTTTATAATAAAATTATTGTTTCAAACATTCCTAAAGAGACCCTCCTCTCCCTTATAAAAAGCCCCCACTTCCAACCAATTTCTCACATTTCTCAAGCCTTTGGATCGTACAAAACCTTCCCAAATATCCTTCCAACATCCCTCACTTTATCCTAGAGGCATTACATTGGTCAGAAAGTCAATCTATGGATCCCTTTTTATCAAATCAAAAGGAAGAACCCGAAGAAGATGTAATAATTTCACCACCCTCTTTAAAGTTCTTTTCTTCTTCCACATCCACTTTATTTGTTGTTTCCATTATAAAATAATAACTCCAGTATCTTATATATACTATGATGTTACTATAAAAATGTTACAACCATATTTTTTATTCTCTCCATCGTATAAATGACAATGTCACCATACATGTGTACGTACATCTTATCGTCTCCACGTCGTGATGATGTTTGTTATTCAAACACTTCATCATTTGGATGGGTATAATAATGAGTATAACTGATGTAAATAATAAATATAAAATTATAATGATTCGGTATATATTATATACCATCCAATTATATACTATTTTAATATCAAAAGAATGATATAGTCGTTAGTGCGTACGTACGGATTACCGTCTCCAAGAACATGATAAGATTCATTCCCCATTGTAACTATTCAAGAATACTTTTCATTTGGTTATTAAAAATAATGATTAAGAATATAATATCATTCTGTATATGATTAAAATACATCATATCCATAGAAAATATGGCTTATGTATCAAAACATATAACAGAAAACGAATCAGTTAACACCCAAAACGACGATACTACTGAAATATCATTAACAAATCAATATTAGAAGATCATATATAATACCATATTAATGTATATGGTTATTGTATAAATTAATAACAGTTATTTCACCATTATACAGGAGGTTAACCTACCCTCGACCAAGGAAAATAACAAGGTAAGGGTTAATGTCACAATCTCTGTATTATCTGAGGTTGTTTTTACGTAATTATCTATTGGGACCTCTTTATCATCCACATCCATGGTTTCTTAAAAATGAATTTCAAAACAGTTTTACTATTTACTAGTATATGGGTTAATGTCATTTATACCGTTATTTGACATTATATTTTTTGAAAGGAATCTCTCCGTCGTTTTCCGAACAAGGTACTTTACTACCATTTTGACAAAATTAAGGTAAAAATGTCTTTTTTTATCTTAATCAAAGGGTGCGGTTATTATCATCCATTATAACATAGTCTAAGATTACCTTAAAATAATATAATAATATTTTCATTTTAAATATTTTCTTTATAATTATTTGTCTTTAAGTGATTAAAAAAGAGATATTTCTATCAACAAGTTTTGATTTCATCTTTGTCAACATACTTTGATGGATTTTATACCTGTTTGAAGTTGATTCATTATGATAAAAATCTTTCATATTTTATTGAAGGTTTTTTAATATGTTTAACTATGGATTTGTTCTTTTTATACCATTCAGGGTTAATGGTTAATGTGTTGACATTTAGTCTCGTAGTTTTAATATGAATGTTTATGTTTTGTTTCAACCTTTTCATATGAGGATTGTATTGGACTTAGTATGTGATGGGTGGAGCCCTATATAGATCCTCGGTGCATCAGTAGGTCTCATGAGGCAATTATACCTAGAATTGGATGAGGCCTTTCCCAATTTTATATATGGTTTTGGTCGGGGCCTTAATCATTTTTATATGTCTTGGCCGAGGCCTTGACAAGATTTTTCAGAATGTCCAGCATTATAAATTCCCTCATTATGAAAATAATATTTATGGTTCATGTGGTTATTCTACTATCATAATACCCTTGACTATGTTTTATTTTGTAATTATTACTCAGCTCATATTCCTACTATAAAAGTGTTCATGTTTATTATTTGTAAAGGCATGTGTTTTAAATTATTCACCATGCCTAATATTTATGCTATCTTTCGCTGTATGTCTTACCCTTACTGAGCATTTAAGCTCACCCATTTCTTGTGTTTCATTTTCCTAGGATATTAAGAAGTTATTTATGAGTGACGTGCATGCATAATCTAAGAGGTTTGTATGTTTCTAATGGAATAAATTAGTTTTGTATTTCTTTTGCAGTTGTAAAGTTGAACTTATGTATAAATCTTGTTTCCAATAATACTATATTGATCAGTCTTTTGGGAAATGGTTTCCTTGTGATCATGCCAATTTTATGTAATAATGCACCAACTCTGGGTAGCTGGGTTCAGGGAATTATAGTTGGTATCAAAATAAGTTTAGTATAAACCTTGGAAACTAGATTTAGAAAAACTCTTATTAGAGCACATTACCCTAAGATAAACTTTGAGGATTAGTATATAAGAACATCTAAGAATTTTGATAATGTAGATATTTTTTGTATTTTCCAAGCAATACATCGCTGTTTGGATACAAGCAGATAGAGGTGGCTCTGGCACAGATGTACCTAGTGGTAAAACCTGAAAACACCGCTTTGATCTAGAGTCGAACGGGGACTAGTGCACGACAATGGGCCTTGTTGCACTATTGGTAACGACACACATGAGGGATATGCTTAGGATAATTCTCATTTTCCTTAAAAATAAGGATGAAGGATTTATGATTATATACTTCCTTAATGAATACATTTTTATGATTATGGATTATTTCAATAAACTGTTCAAATTTTGTTAAGTGTTTTACAAGTATGAAATTATGTATTTCAATTCATAAACTAATCTAGTTTATGCCATTTTATAGAAATGATGCCTAGTGTAAGGAATGGAAACCGTATCAATTCACGTAATCCGTGTTGAGATTTCCCTCCTACTCAATATAATTATAGCGAAGCTGGTGATACAAATGGTGCTGGTCATCTTATCACCGTACTGGGACAACTCACTCAGGTTATAAATAATAACCTTACCCATATAAAGCACCCTGATCCACAATGCGGAGGATCAATGTTAGATCTCTTCATGAGGGAACAACCACCAACATTCAATGGGAGTACAAATCCATTAGTAGAGGAGCAATGGATAAATTCCTTAGAGAAAACATTTAATGCTTTGGAGAGAAGCGAAAGGGAAATTTTTTCATTGCAGTTTATCACCTCACATGAGATGCAGGTCAATGGTGGTCATTGATTCAAAAAAAAATGGAGGATGAAGAAGTATCAATTATGGAATAGAGGGAGTTTAAAGGTATTTTCATAGATAAATAATTTCCTTGTGACCATCAAGCGGATATAGAAAGGCAATATTTGAGTCTGAGGCAAAAAGAGGATAATAATTTTACAAAGTATGAAGCCGACATTAAAAGGATAGAAAGGCATACTGCAGATTATATGTGTAACCCAAGAAGTAATATTGATCATTGCTTTGATGGGTTAAAACCATTTCTCTGTCATGCATTATTATCACAATACTTTTCAATGTTTGAAGATATTGTCTCATGTTCTATCAAGAAAAAAAGTAATTATCTAAGTCTTACGACTTTAAAGAAAACCAAGAGATGAAGAGATCTGTTAAACACTCTGGGAATGGAAATAAGGAAACATGGAAAAAGGGAAGGGTTGAATTTCCACCCTGTTATAATTGTGGAAGGAATCACCATGGTGCCTATCTAAAAGGAAAAAGAGAATGCTAAAAATGTGGATAGAAAATCAATCTTGATTGTGATTTTAAGGGGAAGAAAGAAGCTACCAATGTTCAATACTAAAATTTTAGGGAGATTGGACATTATGCAAATGAAATTCCAAAGTGTTAGAGGAACATACCTCCGAAAAGGCCAAGGTATCAAGGACAAGATTATGCGATTACCACTACTGAGGTTGAAGCTCCGAAAGATATTGTGGCATGTAATTTAATGGTTTCCTCATGTTTAGAAAACTCTTTATTTGATTATAAATCATCTAATTGTTTCATATCTTCTCTTTTTTCTAAGAAAACTAGATATTTCCAATCCGATTTAACAAGGGAGATGTCAGTCAAAAATCCTAATGGAAGTATCATTGCAACAACGTTTTGTGATTCAGTTCCCATTAGGGCATATAAATAATCTTTATCTACTGATCTCATCATCCTATCCATGATTCAATTTGATATAATCCTTGGTATAGATTAGATTTTGGACCATGATGTGAAAATTTATTTTAAGAAAAATTAGGTTACAATTTTCATTGAAAATAAGGACTACCTTATCTTTTGAGCAGAAACATCATCATCTGATTTTTATCTAGATCCACCCCTAGTAGCTCTACTAAATTCAATTATTGGGGATGAAGAGAATGAAATAACTATGGGTGAGGAAATTAATGTTCAAATAGAGGACGTAACTATTGTACAAGAATATGTTGATGTGTTTCTAGAGGATTTACCGGGACATCCTCAAGAGTGAGAAGTTGAGTTTTCCATTGATTTAATTCCTAGATCAAGGACCATATCAAAGACCCCTTATAGAATGTCCATTGTGGAATTATTGGAACTAATGAAAAAACTATAGTAAATTAGTATTAAAGTATTTATACACCCTTGTGTTTCTCCATGGAGAGACCTTCTCCTTTTTGTTAAGAAGAAAGAAAGATCAATGGGGTTGTGCATTGACTATAGGGAGATTAATTCCATAACAATATAGAACAAGTATCCCTTACCTCGCATTGATGATTTATTCGACCAACTTCATGGAGCTCAATATTTTTCAAATATTTTACTTCGATCTGGATATCATTAGTTGTGTGTCAAAAATGAAGACATTCCAAAGACAACATTTCGAACCAGGTACGGGCATTACGAGTTTACAGTACTTCCTTTTGGGTTGACTAATGCACCCTATGTTTTCATTGATCTAATGAATAGTGTTTTCAAGGAATGTCTTGATGACCTTGTAGTGGTATTTGTTGATGATATTATGGTATACTAAAAAATCTATGAAGATCATGAAAATCACTTGCGCACCATTCTAAAAACCCTCAGAAGAAATGAATTATACGGGACGTTTAGTAAGTGTGAATTCTAGCTTCCAGAGATTTCTTTTCATGGCCATATTATCTTTAAAGATGAAATATCCATTGATCCTTATAAGACAATAGAAATCAAACAATGGCCACCACTGACAAGTATAATTGAGGTACGTAGTTTTTTTGGTTTAACAAGTTATTATCGGTGTTTCGTCTAAAATGTTGCCCGATTGGCTAACCCATTAACCATGCTCATAAGTAATGGGGATAAATTTGTTTGGACGAAAGAGTTTGAAGAATGTTTCAAAGAACAAAAGAGAATATTAGTCAATTATCCTATCTTGAATCTACCATCGGGGAATGATAGATTTGTTATTTATAGTGATTAATCAATGAAAGGACTTGGTTGTGTCCTTATGCAGAATGGTATAGTTTTTGCCTATGCATCACTATAGCTAAAACTTCATGAGAAAAACAATCCAACTCATGATCTTGAGTTAGTAGCTGTAATATTTTCTCTGAAAATATCGAGACATTTTCTACATGGTAAAAAATGTGAGATATATACTGATCACAAGAGTTTGAAGTATATTTTCTCACAAAAATAACTCAACATGAAGAAAAAGAGTTTTATTGAACAACTCAAGGATTATGATTTCATGATACACTACTACCTGGGGAAGGTAAATAAGGCGGTAGAGGCTTTCTGCAGAAAGGATCATGGAGTTTTGAAAAAGATGAGAGTTGAAAAGGATCTTATATACATGAATCTAGTAATTATGGATATGGAAATAACCATGGATGTTGAAACATCAATACTTTTTCAAATGGTTGCAAAACCATCTTTACTAGAAAGGATAAAAATTCCTCAGATTGAGGATGAGGAATTTCTAAAGATGATTAAATTTGTTAATGATGGGAGATTGATTGAATTCGTATATGAAGATGGTATTGTAAAATTTGGGAAGAGACTTTGTGTTCCTAATATAACTGATCTAAAAAGGGAATTGGTGTATGATGATCATAGGTCCAATTTCTCTATACACCCTGGGAGCACTAAGATGTATATAGATTTGAAGGAACCTTTTTGGTGGGAAAACATGAAGAGGGATATTGAAGATTATGTGACAAGATGTATGGTTTTTCAATAAGTGAAACTTGGAAGGCAACATCCTGGAGGAGTCATGAAACCTATTCCAATACCTGAGTGGAAATGGGATAATATTACGATGGAATTTGTCATTGGAATACCAAAGACTCCTAAAAGGAATGATGAAATATGGGTCATTATTGATCGTCTTACCAAGTCAGCACATTTTCTTGTTATAATAGAAGATTTACCACTTGAACGTTTAGTAAGACTATATATTAATGAAGTTTTAGGACTTCATGGAGTACCCATATCGATTGTTTCTGATTGTGATCCCTATTTTACATGAAGATTCTTGAAAAGTATTTAGAAATCCCTGGATATTGACCTTTATTTGAGCACTTCCTACCACCATCAAACTGATGGACAATCAGAATGGACTATTGAAACCTTAGAAGACATGTTGAGATCTTGATCACTTGACTTTAATGGTATGTGGGATTAATATTTACCATTGGTAGAATATTCCTATCACAATAGATTCCATTCAAGTATTCAGATGGCACCATACAAAGAATTATATGGAAAGAGATGTCACACACCAACTTGATGGGATGATGTGGGTGAAAGAAAACTCATAGGCCCAGAACTTTTTCAGGAAACGATGGAAAAGGTGATGGTTATCCAAACACACATCAAAGTAGTTCAAAGTAAGAAAAATAGCTGTGCTGATAACCAAAGAAAGGATTTGGAATTTCAGTTTGGAGATAATGTTTTCTTGAAGGTATATCCATGTAAGGGAGTTATAAAATTCGGTAAGAAGGGTAAATTGAGTCCCAGGTACATTGAACCATTCAAGATTCTAGAACGAATTGGGGTCGTAGATTACCATTTCTCAAGGCCGCCATGTCTCTCCAAAGGTAATGATGTGTTCCACGTATCATTGTTGAGAAAATAAATGCTTGACCCAATGCATGTACTCACCTATGAGGAATTAGAACTGGAAGCCAATATATCTTATTGTGAAGAACCTATCAAGATTCCTGATACCAGATAACAAGTGTTGAGATACTAGACAACTCGTCTGGTAGATGTTCTATGGAGAAACCATAAGATGGAAGAGGCAACGTGGGAACCTGAGGAACTTATGATGAAGAACCAACTAAATATTTTTATGCGGTAGTTTTCAAGAAATTTCAAGGACAAAATTATTTGATGGATGGGAGAATGTTACACCCCATGCTTTCATGGTACGTTTTCCTTTGAATAATGAAATAGCTTTCATTGTACGCAACTTCGAGATTCTAACACACGACGACCAATCAAAGTAGCCTTTATGAATAGTAATACCCAATTTTTGAAATATTATAAATTTAATATTCCAAAATGGACTTCATCTTTGGATTTGAAATATCGAAATTATCTTAGGGTGAATTTCTGGAACTTTTCTGATAACTTTCATATTTTTGATGAATAGTGAAAAATACTAAATTTTAATTAATTTTTTTTTAATCAAAACAAATATAGTGTGAAATTTTAATTTTCAGTGGTTTTAAAGTATAATTAGATTATATTTTTACCGTTTAATCTAATTTTGGTCATTGGATGTAATTTCACATTAAAAATATATATAAACAACTCTCAATCTTTGGATAGTTATTATTTCTTAAAAACACACTTTTTGTTTTGACAAAGGGAATTAATTTTCAATTAATTTCTGCCACTTCTGTGTTTTGAATTTGAAAAAATTGATTCCATATTTGGAGTTAGTATATTCAAATTGTTTAAGTATGTAACTTTTATTTTTAGACATTTTAAATATTTACTTCAGTAAATATTTTATTTACCATGATTAAAGGGTAAAAATAATAAATAAGCATAAAATATAGTATTATAATAATATTAAATTACCCAAACATGTGTCCTAATCCTATTTGATTATAAATATCCCATCCTTGGGTCGAATGTGGGACCCCATGGAGCCGCATGGAAGTAATAATAACACATTATATTAATTAATTTAAAGTAATGACAAAAATGAAATAAAAAAAATATTTTTTAGTCAATCAATTTTTAAATGGGGTTATATATGTTTTCGTTTTAACTATAAATATTATTTGTAAAGATAAAAATATTTCCTACATCATGGTATTTTTTGTATAATTTTTGGACATCAAATAAATTAAATTATTTATGAGACAATAATTATTTAATATTTACCTCATTAATAAATGATTTAAATAAATAAGATTATAAATAATAAAACTATATACAAAACCTGTCCAATTATTATTGTATTATTTTATTTGTACCATGAGTCATCTTAGATTTGACTTTAACGATTATTTGACATTTTGAAACCGAAGATGAGTTTATAATAAAATATTTTTTTCAAACTTATTTGGAGAGCCCCTCCTCTTCCTTAGAAAAATCCCTCACTTCCTACCCATTCCCCACACTTTTCAAGCCTTTGGATCGTAAAAACCCTACCTATATATCCTCTTAAAATTCCTCAATTCATTATATAGGCCTTACATTGGTCATAAAGCCAACCTATGTAGCCTTTTGATCAAATCAAAAGGAAGAACCCTAAGAAAAGGTAATAATTTCACCACCCTCTTTCAAGTTATTTTCTTCTTCCACTTCATATTTATTTGTTTTTTACATTCTAAAATAATAACTCAAGTATCTTCTATATTTTTTGATGTTATTATAAAAATCCTACAACCATATTTTATATTCTATCCATCCTATAAATGACAATGTCACCATATGTGCGTACGTACAACTTACCGTCTCCATGTCGTGGTGATGTTTGTTATTCAAACACTGAATCATTTGGATGGGTATAATAATGGGTATAACTAAGGTAAATAATAAATATAAAATGATAATGATTCAGTATATATGATATACCATCCAATTATATACTATTTTAATATTAAAATAATGATATTGTCACTCATGTGTTAGTACGGATTACCATCTCCACGAACACGATAAGATTCATTCCACATCGTAGCCATTCAAGAATTGTTTTCATTTGGTTATTAAAAATAATTATTAAGAACATAATATGATTCTTAATACGAGTAAAATAAATTCTATCCATAATAAACATAGCTTATGTATCAAAACATATAATGGAAAATGAATCAGTTAACACCCAAAACGATGATACTAATGAAATATCATTATCCAAGCAATTTTAGAAGATCATATATGATATAATTTTATTGTATATGGTTCTTGTATAATTTAATAACAATGATTTCACAATTATGCAGGATTTTAACCTACCCTTGACCAAGCAAAGAAACAAGGCAAGGGTTAATGTCACAATCTCTTTATTATCCGAGGTTGTTTTTAGGTAAGTATCTACTAGGACCTCTTTATCATCCACATCCATGGTTTCTAAAAAATGTAATTGAAAACATTTTTAATATTTACTAGACTATGGGTTAAATTAATTTAGACCCTTATTTGAACTTATATGTTTTTAAATGAATCTTTATGTCATTTTCCAAACAAGTCACTTTATGACCTTTTTAATAAAATTAAGGTAAAAATGTCTTTTTTTATCATATACTGCAGGTACGGTTATTCTCCGCCATTATAAATTTGTCGAAGCTTCCCTTATAAGATAATAACAATATTATCAAATTAAATGTTTTCTTTTATAATTATGGGAAATTAAGTGATTTCAAAAAAAATAAAGAGATATTTCTATCAAAAAGTATTGATTTCATCTATGTTAACATCCTTTGATAGATTGTATATTTGTTTGAAGTCGATTAATTATGATACAAATCTTCCATATTTTATTGAATGTTTCATGATATTTTTAACTGTGGAGTTGTCGTTTTTATACCATTTATGTTTTATGGTTAAAGTATTGACATTTCATATTCTGGTTTAAATACGAATGTTTATGTTATGTTTCAACCTTTTCATATGAGGAATGTATTGGACATAGTATGTGATGGGTGGAGCCCGCTATATATCCTTAGTGCATCGGTAGGTCTCATGAGGCAATTAGACATGGAATTGGCTGAGGCCTTTCTCTATTTGATATATGTTTTTGGCCGAGGTCTTAATCATTTTTAGACGTCTTGGCCGAGGCATTGAAAGATGTTTCAGAATGTCCAGCATTATACATTCCCTATTTATGAAAATAATATTGATGGTTCATGTGGTTATTCAACTAGTATAATACCCATGACTATGTTTCATTATGGAATTATTTTCTCAGCTCATATTCCTGTCATAAAAGTGTTCATGTTTATTATTTGTAAAGGCATGTGTTTTCAATTATTCACCATGCCTAAAATTTGTGTTTTCTTCCGTTGTATGGCTTACCCTTACTGAGAATTTGAGCACGCCCCTTTCCTGTGTTTCATTTTCCCAGGATATGAAAAATTTAGTTATGGGTGACTTGCAGGAATAATCTAGGAGTCTTGTATGTTTCTAATGGAATAGATTTTATGATTTGGAAATTATTCTATATGAGAATGTTGATTGATTCTTTAACTGAGTTTCTAAAGTAATTTGAGTTATTCAAGGACTTGGGGAAGAGATAAATGATATTTATATTGTTAAGAACATATTTTTATGGTTTCCACCTCTGTAAAATAAAAAATTATTAGCACTATAATAGAGGTATTTGCATAACATCACTATATATGATCAGTTAGTTTAGTGGATTACGATATGTGAGTTTTTATAGATCGAATAGAAATTCATGAAATTAAGGTTATATAAATAAAATACATATAGAATATTGAAATTTATAAATGTGAAAATTGTTAAGAGGATGAGTATATTGGTCTTCTCTATCTTCTGTCTATAAAATTAAATAGAGGAAAGGGTATATTCGAAGCCAAGCTACCGTTGGCTTATTTTCGATATGTTAAAGATAAGATCTTTGTAGAAAGGCGGCTAGATGAATTTTAAGACATTTAAAGTGAAGTAAAAGTTACAAAAAACCATTAATATTCTTCCCACCTATAAGAGACTCAAAAACTATGATTACTTTAGGAATGAAATTTTTTAGAAAGAGCTTTGTGAGTAAAGAAGAAAATAATAATAAATATTTTCTAAATGTAGTAAAAATAGAATTCAAATATGATAATAAATATTCTTTATGAATAATTATGAGAATCAAAATATTTAACTAAAATATGTAACTAACCAATATTTTAATATTTATTTTCATTAAATGATATATTTGATATTGTGTGGTATACACAACACCAAGATTAAATGAACCTTGTTATATTATTATTTATATATGAATATTATAACCTACCCATTGGTTTGGTAGGTATTATTACTAATAAACAATTAGGAACTATTTGTAGATATTTTTTCATTAATAAAAATATAACAAATTTAAAATATATTATTGATTGGTCAGAAATGATGATAAATTCTTCTGAAGGTAAAAGTGATGTTTTTTATAAAAACGGTTTTAATGTCTCCGATGTATTTTTATCTTAATAGATTTATTTGATCATAATTTAAAAATAGTTATTATGGAATAAATATATTACATATTTAATTTAATGAATTAAAATTCATTTAATAATGGTGTTTATGAAAGGAATGAGTATAAATTCATTTTATACTTCAAAAATATATTTTCGTGAAAAACAATTTTTTGATTTTTTGAATGGATATTATAATTAACTTATACTAATTTTATAAATAGTATTTATGAAAATAGAACCATTCCCTTTGAAGATTAAGTGGATTGGAAATACCCATTTTTAATGTGATGAGATAATGAAGACTAAAGTAATCCTTGTGGATAGGTTATGGAACAACCTTTAAAGTGTGAGTCAACATTTTCACTCTTATTTTGTGGTTACATTTAATTATAAAGAGTGTTTTATTAAAATAAAAATAAGTAAGCTCTCTTATGGAATGAATGGGAACTAATGGTAATCTATATAAGGTGTAAAATCATTAAAATGCAGTTAACTAGTAGTTTCTATAGAAAAATGCTTTTGGAAGCCTTGGTTAGGTCGCATTCATCAACAAATAACAAAAAATATATCCATGATAATAGATGAAATAGATATACCACGTCATGATATAGAATATGAAGATAAATTTTATACTTTTTTATGGGTGAAAATGGTTTGGAATCATTATCAACTAATGAACAAGAGGGAATCTAATCTGTTGTATATTGTTTAAAACAATGTATATGGCGTGATAAATATTTCTAGAACATAAGGTGAAATATATTTTATTTTTTTCATTGATGAATATAATATAATGGATTGTGAAAATTTTATTAAAACCAATAGATAATTCTTGGGTTGTATAATAGGTATCACATAATAGTTAAAATGAGATTGGGTGCTAAATTAAGATATTGTGTTGTAAAAATAGATCATAGTGTACCTCTACTGAGTTTGAGAACTATCTCAAGAAACATAGATTTAATAATGAAGTTTCATCCATAAGAAATCCACCATAAAATTTATATTTTGAATAAGAAAATTAAACAATTAAAAATATGTCCAAAACAATACTCGTTGAAGGTAGCATGTCTCTCCAATATTGGAAAGAGGTAATGGAAATTTCAATTTACACTCAAAATTGGGAATTTATAATCCCTATAGAATAAATAACACCATATAAAATTTTATATGGAATAAATCCTTCATTAAAACACAATTTTGTTTTTGAAGTACGAGATCCATCCAAAACAAATAAGAAAACTAGGTCAATTATGTTGATGCTTCATATAGAGAAGTATTTCTAAGATACTCAAGAAAGAGTAAGTATTAAATTTTTACCCAAATAGGATGATAAAATTGGAAAAAACGTGCTGGTGAATTAATTGAGAAGAAAGTTGTGAAGAACTCCATAGGTACAAAAATCATTTCTTCTACAAAGAAGAAGATGGTGAAAATAAAGTCATAGAAACATTGGAAACAGTATAGTGTTATGTGGATGATGAAAACTTTTTGGTCAATTTAGAATTTGAAATCATTATTCAAGAAGAGAAATGTATGCCTTAGTGAATAAAAAGGAAATTAATATTTGATCAATCCAATATAATTGATTATATATCTATACCAATATGGACAAGGAGAATGAGAAATATTAATCATGCGACTCAGTCATCAATAGTAAAACTAACATTATTTGTATAAGTTGTTGATAAATCATGGGTTAAATCAATTAATGAACAATTATATCAAATTGATCAAAAAATAGACTTGGGGTCATGTTGAATGGATCAAAAATCATAATGTGATCAGAAAAAGTGAATATGTAAGAACAGATTTGATGAGCATTTAAATGTAATCTAAAACAATGTGTTCATGGTTTGTAAAAGATATGCATAGTGTGGAGTAATTGATGTTAAATAATTTATTTTTCAAGTTACCCAACTAGAGTCAATCGGGATCTTTATAGATATAGAAATTCATATATAATACAATTTTTATTAGACATATCTCAAAAAATAATTCATAAATTGTGTTTTGAAGAATACATTTATATTGAATAACAAGTGGGATTTTAAATTTTAAATGATTAAATAATTGTTTTCTAATTCAATAAGGATATATGGGGACCAAATTAGGCCCCTTGAATGACGTTTTATTAGTTATATTAATACTTTGTGTTGTGGAAATTCAAAGGGGTAGAGTATATTATAATCTCTATGTGACAACATCCAAGGAAGACAAGTTTATAGTGATTGTATATATATAAAATATCATCTTTAGAGAAAGAAAGAAGGAATCCATGGAATATTTTTCTAAACAAACTAAACAAGAGTTTTAAATTTCCCTGATTTCTGAACTCACATTCTTTTTAAGGCTACAAGTCATACAAAATAAGGAATCCATTTTCATCTCTCAAATAAATATTCTAATGGGGTATATATATTTCCCAAAATAATCTTATAAAAATTCTTCTATTTAAATGTTTTGGGAAATATATATACCCCACATTAAATAGAAGAATTTTTATAAGCTTATTTTATTTGAAAACAACGCATTTGAAAATCATCATTTCAATATGTTTACCAACTCATTTTCATAGTAACACAAAAAATAGATAATCTCATAGTGGATAATATAATCATGAGGTATTTCCAATGTATACTTGATTTTGGAAAAACAGACTATGAAAATATAGAATATATGAATAGTAATTAATTATAATGAACATAATAGATCATTTTTGAGAGAGAAAGAATATGAAAATGTACCTAATGTATGCTTTCACAACTGAGACTCTCATAAATTCAAACATTATAATTTCATTAATACTCTCAAGATAAATCATATATGTAGTAAATCCCTAAATATTTATTCTAATATTCAATATAGGATATATTTTAATCTTTTAGTGTTCCATTCACATGAATGTTCAATGTTAATATATCTGGAAATCAAAATATAGGGGTTATTCTACTTTAGAAATGTCCTTTTGATTTCATAGTTAATCTAATTGATTGGTTTTATATGACCTTCTGCTTCACCTTTATTTTATCTATCTGTAATAACGCAACTCATTTTAGTATTTTTCATCAACTATTAATTATTTTAATTTGAACCAAATTTTAAATGACATACCTCATTATCATTATGCATATTTATAAGATTAAATATCCATGATATAAAAGTTCTAATATAATTATTGATCATGTTTACCTCTTATTAATCATGAAAAATAGAAAACTAAACACTTGGATAATGTGATACTTCAATCCCCACTCTTGTGTGATCATTTTGGAGTTGTTTATTATGTATCTTTTCTCCTTGGATACTGTACACCATACCCCTCACACAAAGGTTATGGGTGGGTGCTGATAAATATAAATCACATATAATTTCTCCCAATATAATTTTAGTAATATAAATATATTGATAGTTCATTGATTCACATTTAATTAAAACAGTTTTAAAAAAACTAATTACCTTGGGTAAGGCATGCAGATGAAGGGAATGGTTGGCCTCAAAGCCAGTGGGGTGTGGATCATAATTCACTCATCATTGTTAAACTATTGGTTCTATTTATCCCATTATCATATACCAGTTGTGTAAACTATACTAGAAAATAATTACATTTAAGGAATATTTTTGTGTAGGTATATCAATCATTATCTCTTATGTATCTCCTTATGACTTTGCATTCTCAAAATATGCTCGATGTGACACTCTAAAACCTTCACCTCTAACGTGGCCATATTATTTTGTCCACTTCAATGCTAGTGAAATTAGTTTTTATTTGGGTATAATCAATGAAGATTCATATTTCTAAACCTTATAAAAACATAAAATTATAAAATTATATTTTTATGTAGTGTTTTTATAAATCATAAAAATTGATTATTATGTCATACATACATAAGATTCTCATACTACTTGTGTTTTTTCATCAACTAATTATACAAATTTATTTACATGAGCATTTTTCCATTTTACATGATGTGTATTTGATGTGTATTTTTATTACGAATCATAAATCAATTTATAAATAAGGGAACATATGTTTTTTTATATCACGTATAGCTTTTACTATAGATTTGAAACACATGAAATTTTATTTTAAAGTGAAATATTTCACATCTTTGCCTTAATATAGGGGTATATTTGTTTTGATGCATCTAGATTATTTTTAGCGCTCAATTTTTTCATAAATTAAATTTTTTGAATAAAATTGGATAAAATAAATAATTTATAAATAAATATTATCAATTACAGTATATCTGAATAGATTCCTCATCACAGAAACTAATGAAATATTTACATGTCTCTTGGTTTTTAATATGTGAATACATATCATATGGGTGGGGATTTACTTTCCCCTCAACATACCAAAGGTTACTCTATGTTAGAAGTGTGTGAATGGTCATATTACCATTTCTAATGACCATCAATTTAAATTTATTATAACAATATTCTAAAATAAATAAACTCTAAAACGTATAATAAAAATTAAATCAATGTTTCATTATATATTTTTTTTCAGTAAATGGAGAGTTTATATCATTAAGTTTCCCTAATATCTTCTCAGATGATTTTCATCATTATAAGTGTAATGACCTATATCATTAAAAGTTAGGAATTTAGGAGAAATTTGTAAACTATCATCTAGTGGATAAATAAATCAAATAATAATCTATTAAAACAATATAATTGTTGATTAAAACTCTTTAAGTGGTGTTTTTAAGCTTTAAAGGAAGCTCATTTGATGACTCAAAGATCAGAAGTGGGATGGAGGTATAGTCGGTGCCATTTGGATTGTAGCAGTAGCACTGATTGGCTGGTTCCAAACCACTATCTAGCCAATGGAATGGAAAGTAACCTAGGTGCTCTTCCAAGACCACTAGATAGTTGATGAGACATTGATGGTATATGATGACCCTTGATCCATTAGAGGATTGGTAATGTTGTACAACAATTAATTAGGGTCATGTTTATCTTTATCTATAGTGATATTATCTTGATATTTATCTAATTGGATCAAATTTTGGAGGTCTATTAATCCATTACCAAAATTTCTCATCACTACATGAGATTCATTTCAATTGGTATAGATCATGGTAAGATATGTCGGTAAATACAAATTATATGTTTCTTTTCTTTTTAATCTTTACAACCTCTACCTCATACGGTGGTGGATCATTATTTTATTTATCATGTAGGATTCATCTTGGTAATTTTAATCATTTATAATAATTTAATGTCTCAAATATATTAAAATCATATTCTCATTTATCAACTTGACCATTGATTAATCTTGGGCTTGATTCCAATTACAGAACTAGATGAAAATTCCACCCGATCTTGGTGGAACTATCCTAGAACAATGGGGATTTTGATTACCATATATAGAGTATATACCATGATTATTAATGTGTTTTAATGTATGGATTTCATTAAAGTTACATCCCTTGGTGATTTATTCTAGGGATTTTGGTTGAATTTAGTTGGTCGAACCATTGTTTCATGGAATTGAATTGGTGATTTACATACCTTAAATTTTGGAGTTTATCGAGAGTAGCCTAAACTCCATTAGGATACATTTTGGCTAAAGAAAATCACTTATTTTAATTATTCTATATATTCCAATTTTATTATATTAAACTGGAATTTATTTAATGCCTTGTGATAAGGTTTTTTCTCTTAAATAATTTCGTTAGAGTGTTGTGGACCTTCTATTGGTGGTTGGTCATGGTTCCGGCTAAGAGGTAGTACCTGTTAAGTTCTTATATAGGTTTTACTTTTTCAATTCATTGTGATTTCCATATAATTATTTAATTGATTCTAATTTAGTTATTACTAATTGAAATTATAATGATCATGAAAGAGTTAGGACATCTTGGAAAATGATATAGTTCGAATGGACATGGACTGACCTGGTTAAATCTACTGGGATTTTCATGGATGAGAGTTGACTCTTTATTAATGTAGGTGGCCCCATGTCGTATATCCTATTGAATTATGAATGGTTTATCAGCAAGTGATATAATATTTTTCACCTTAGGTAAAAGACCCTTAATTCCTAATTGTGTTACATATAGTGATTAACTATTTAAGGACATGTTGGTATTAACTAATTAAAGGAGAAATACATAATATAATAGAACAATGTTCCAAGGTCAAAAATTGAATCTTTTGAAAAAACTAGATATCATATACCTATGGATGAGTCATTAATAATTATGTGTACGAGTGTATCCCACGAGACCCATGTTTGATATTGGCCACATATATGTTTGTATAGTAATGATACTCATGTGTGATGTGGATCACATCTGTTTGTGTGTATAGATATTGATACCTTTTTTATATGGTTGTTTCTATCTCATGTTGTTCCTTTCTAGGTTGTTCATTAGTTATTTAATATTTCATATACTTTGGAATTAATTTTTTTGATATATATTTCCTTGATGTGTTGTGCCTATATGTGTTCTACCTGGTTATGTATGGATATATGGACTTTAGATGATATAATTCATGTAGAAAATAGTTATCAGACCTCCATAGATTGGTTCTCCATTATATGGGTTGTATGTATGATATGTGATGATGATTATGATGATGATGACGATGATGAATCAAGACATAGGGAAAGAGAATGATGCCTTTATGTCCTGACCTGAGACATAGTGTTAGGATATGATGGCCTAATGGCCTTACCCAAGGTAGTTTTGAGACATGGAGACCTTATAGCCTATCCCATTATATTTAAGGGTTTTATATACTTTTTTATTATGAGTGATTGTGATGGGTCTTAAAGGTGTAGGTTTCCATGTGAACTCTCATCATATGGTTTGTTTTTTTACATGTGCATTGGTTATTATTTTTTAATCATTCATAGTTTATATATTTCATATTTTCTTTCTAGTGAGATTATAACATGAATGTACCATGCAATTACCAGTTAGGTAAAGAACCTTGTTGGTGGTTCCCTACATAATTATACAAAAACCTTGATCATGAGGACATAACATGATTACTCAATAATCCCTTACTTTTTATAGGAAAAATTTGGGCTATGTCCTTGGTTTTATCATTGAGCGGGTTAAATCACTATGAGTACAGAGACTGGGAGGTAGTGAGGCTTGGATTTTTGTGAAAGGCCTTTTTTTTACTTTTTTACTTTTTATATAGTATATGTGATATTCATAAAGGTATAAAAATGTTCTTTCACTGAGGTTGGAGTAATTTTTTATCTGTTCATTTACCAAAAATGGTATGTTATTATATTATATGTTCTTTGATTATTTATTGTTACCTGATTGGTTATTTAACGATTATTGTGTAGTTTTATTGAGGTTATAGTATCCCCATGATTTAATTTTAGACACTGAATGTTAATAGATATCCTCTAGAATATAGGAATGTGTACCTAAGGTCAAGTGGCACTCTAGCTCAAACCCAGAGATTTGGGTTAGAGTATTAAAAAGTGGTTTTAGTGTTATCATGTTTTATTGATTTGGGGAACTGATAGACCGGATACATAAGATTTTTACATATATTGTGATTAAACTTATTTGGGCCCATCATGAACAACTTTTTTTTGGGAAGTCCAGATTACCATGGAAAGGGGTAAATGTTATTAATTTGTGCTATTATGGATTTATGATTTCTAATCATGTGACATACATGGATTTTTAGTTTTATGATAACATTTGGATTTTACTTTTCTTTGAATTAAAAAGATATTTTTTAAGCATTTTATTCAACATATCCAATTCCCATGACATATATGCTCCCTATGTCTAATTATCTTGGTGATGGAGGAATCATCCTCATTAGTGTCAACAATATACATTGTGTTTTCACATACAATTTCATAATGAATTTTTACTAATCTAAACCACTATGCATGTATTCTTCTAATGGATGATTATGTGGGACTATGGTGTGGTGCTCCTAGGAGACGATGACTATGATGATAATGATGATTTCCCTTTGTGCAAAAACAAGGAAATGAACTATGTTTTCCCATTTTAAGGCTTAAATTTCCTTAGTGAATAATATAGTGCTAGTGATTAATATATGTGTTTTATTATTTATGGTTTTAAATATAGAATTTGTGGAGTTATCTATGAAGATCCCACTATCATTCTATTTAACTAAACAAAGTGTTTATGGACTCAACATTAATGGTCAAAGAGAGAATCCATCATGGAATATTTTTTGATATGTTACTAGATTATGTTTAATGAGTTTTGAACCTCAGTTATACCTTCTTGCAGGTTGTATTAAAGACCCTTATTGACTAAGATATGTGACTCTGGTTACATGCGAGTTGGTGTCTCATACTGCGTGAATGTAATATGGGTAAGGAAGTCTCATGTGGAAGGATAATCAAGGTTATTAGTGACCTAAGAAAATAATTAATTCACAAAAGTGCCTACTTAATGTTCATAACAATTGGAAGGCTTAAATAATTGTCTTATGAGTTGCCTTGTAACCTTAGAGTATAAAGAAACAAATGTTATTGTACTTACAATATGAGTTTTTTATTGAAAGGAGTTTTATTTCAGGTACCTGACTCTTTTAGTTCTAGGGGAACCTTTGAGTGGTGTAGGAAAACTTGGTCTATTCATACAATAATGGGATACATGATGTTAAAAGGAGCATCATGGGTGATCGAGTTTTGTGAAGTTTGTTCTCTTTAGAGAATGGAAACCTAAAGAGGCATGCTAGTCTGGTCTCAATGATCTATGACTCGTGGATAATCACCCATTTTGGAGTAAGGACTACAATTATCATGCCATTATTAGAAATCCTTAGTAAATGAGTATTCATGTTTTGGTTATGCATGTAGTTAGTTTTATAAGTAGATTCGGGTTGTGAGTGGACCATTGATAATTATTAAGTTTTGTAGTTGAACCCAAAAGTGGTTATGGTAGTAGTTCACTGATGAATCTGGTATAGGGTCACCGTTGGAGTTAGTAACTAGTGTGTTTAGTTTAAAGCTTGCAGGGATTAGTTTCATAGAGGTAGATATTTATAGAGATTCCTCTATGTTGGTAGAAGCAATCTACAATAGATCTGGGTACCATTGAATAGTTGGCATGAGTTTAGCATTAATGGAGATAATGTGGTTCTCTGTAACAAATTTCGTGATGGAACAAAAATGGAATGATGAATTTAGAGAACTATGCTTGGGTTCATCATGTATTTGTAGTACATGGTGTATCACATGGTAATTGGGTATGAACAGATGGACAATCTTAGTTATTATGTTTGGTGATGAACTATTCATGGTCTAGGTAGACCAATGTATAAATTAAAATATGATGATAAGGATAACCAAATGGTGGGGAAAACTAAGCATGTAAAAAGTTAAGAAACAACTTTTATGAAATTTAATGGTTTTATATAAGACTATCCATTAGAAACGCTACTACAAAAAGGCTTTTACCAGCACTAGACATGTTCTTTATCAGTGCTGGAAATGTGATAACAATCTGAATGATGTTAAAAGCTCAAGACTGTTATCAACACTGAAAAAGCACTAATAAAGGGTACATTTATCATCTTGTCTTAATTTTTTTCTAAAATAATCCTGCATCAGTTCTCTAGAAGCATTGTTAAAGTATACATTTTCAATGGTTTCAGAAGTGCTGATAAATGCGTTTCTTATCACTACTTTTAAATGCGTTGATAAATATGATCTTTATCAGAACATTCAAAAGCTATTATAAAAGGCCATACTAAAGTATGGTATAACAACACACTACAACACCACTTCAGTGTGATGTTATAACACATCACAGCACCAAAATAACATAAAATAGACTAGATATATCAACAAAAACAAGTCAAAATACAGAATTTAAATGAAATAAATTTAACAACACAATTAACAAAAAGAAATATATTATAGACATTTCAGAAATTTCTTTTTAAAATTACATAACTAAAAATTATTTCATACATTCAAAAAAAATCCTAATTATCAATGTTACCACAATTTCCATTGACTTTCGTTGTCAAACATCCAACACTACATGAGAAGCTTCAAACAAACCACATCAAATAAAACTAGATAATCCTCCTATATAAGAAAAAAAATTCATGAGATTAATAATATTAAAAAATTAACTAAACATAAATATGAAAGACTAAATTAATTATATGTATACTAATTTTACTATTCAAACATAAATATTACCTATGTGATTCAGTAGAGACAATGTTGTTTCTCTTTATACAAAGGAAGTGTAGGTAACATGAAAAAAGTGATAAATGAATCACTGTAGGGGTGAAAAGGTTTTAAGGGAAAAAAAGCATGAAAGTTTGATAGAGAACACCAAATTGAGAAAAATAATCCACTTATATAAGAAAACAGTTATTATGTGAGTAATACTAGAAGGAAATAAATTACATATAAATATGAAAAAATAAATTAATTCTATGGTCAATGATTTTACTCTGTAAACATCATGATTACCTATGTGATTGAGCAGAGGCCACATAATTTCACTTCATGCGAAGGTAGTGGAGGTAACTTGAAATAAAGTGATAAATGCACCACTACATGGTGAAAATATTTTAAGGGAGAAGAATACTAAATGTTTGACAGAGGACCCCAACTCAAACAAAAGAATCCACATGTATTAGAAAAAAAATTATTATGTGAGTAATATTAAAAACACATTAATTAAACATAAATATGAAATAATGACTTAATTATATAGTGAATTATTTTACTATGAAAACATCAAGATTACCTATGCGATTGAGCAGAGGCAGCATTGTTTCTCTTCCTGAAAAGAAAGTGGTGGTAACATTAAAGAAAGTGATAAATACACCACTGCATGGGTGAAATTATTTTAAGAGAGAAGAAGCATGAGAGTTGTATATAGCAACCCAAACCGATCAAAATAATCCACTAGTATAAGAAAAAAATTATAATTTGAGTAATAATAAAAATAAATGAACTAAACATAAATATGAAACAATACATTAACCCTATGGGAAATGGTTTTACTGTACAAAAATTAATATTCTCTAACATAGCACAATCATGTTACCCAGGATTCCCTTTTATTTGGTTCTATAAATTTTCATTTTTACATGTCACCAACACAACACATTTACATACACAAGTCATGATAAAAAAGAACACTTAGTGTGCCACTACATTCAAACCCAAACCCCATTTGAAAATATACAAACACAAAATCATTTTAAAAACACCCCCACACCTTTTACAGATGATAATAATTCATTAAAAATGATATCCAAAACAAACTCTACAAGCATCGTAAGGATTTACATCAAAAACACACCCATTTTCACATGAAAATTCTACTTCTAAAATCAAACACACCACATAACCGCATCGAACATAATTTTCCTCACTTATATAATTTAATAAAGCCATTAACTAATTTATAAAACAATTCCAATTAAAAAAACTAGTTTTTTCACCAATTCTCAACCATTTCCATAGGAAGTCGCTTTTTAAAAAATTTGTACACAACCTGAAATCATTTTCAAAACATATATTCTATCCTTTAAAACAATTTTCAATTCACATTAAAAAAAATTACAACATGTTCAACATGGAAAACATTGTCAATTTCCTATAAAAACATACTTTTAAACCAATCCACATTTATGCACCATTGAAGAAATGACTTTCACCATTCAAACAACCCATAAAACCATTCCACGGAACACTACACTAAAACACAAACACACAATATAGAAATTTTCTGTTACGAAACCCAAACCCAACACAAAGCATTCAAAACCCTTCGGAAACACATTTCTCATCACTCACATCATTTAATAAACCATTTCCACATCCCCAGTTTCATTTATAAAACAAATTATTTGTTATTTAAACACTTCACAACTCATACTCAAAAGCGCACAATGAGGTTAACATGCCCAAAAATGATCAATTTACCATGTAAAGTCCTTTTTCAGCACACACGCACCTTAAGAACCCACAAAAACACATTTCGCACTTCTCAAACAATTAATTGAACACTTCCACTGATTTTTCACCACAAGACCTATATAGAAACATAAAAATTTATCTTTAGAAAATTTATTTTCTACATAAATGCATGCCAAATAATTTCTAAAACATATTCGCACCACCAAAATAAACTATAGAGCATGCAAAAATTAACCAATAGAGAACATTAAATTATCTAAAATTGTTAGGGATTGGAACCATCTAACTGGAATGGATAAATTGCTAGAAAGTGATGTGAAACCCCATCCGCATCACAACCACAATCAAAAATTGGATGTCGTATTATATGTTCATGCAATCGAAGCACTGAAAACAGTCAAGTGGTGTGATTCAAGCTTTGATTCACAGAGGTGGAGCTCCAATAGCGGGTGGCTTCTGTAGAAATATATTGATATTGCGATGATTTAGAAAATGGATAGGGTTTTTAAAATATATCAGGACACTTTTATCAGTGATTACAAATAAGCGCTGATAAAGATCCATTTTCTCAGCTCTTTTTACTTAATCACTGATAAAATGACTCTTTATCGACGCTTTTATAGATCTGATAAAGGTAGGTATTTTTCATCACTAAAAACATGCTGATAAAAAAACTTTATTATTTCAAAAACTTTAGCGTTGTTGAATGTTAATTTTCTTTTCATTTTGGTTAGTGCTGATAAATCGTCATCTTTATCAGTGCAAATAAAGCGCGAATAATGATGATTTTAGCAGCTCTTATTACATAAGTACTGAAAAAAGATTTATAATTAGAATTATAAATAAAAAATTGTAAATATTTATATATACATAATATATATATATATAGAAAATATATACCTTTTTAAAATCTATTCATTATAAATTTAAAATTATTTATTTATAATGAGATAAATATTTTTAGAAAAAAATATATATATAAATTTATAAATTTATATAATAATGCATATATATATTGAGTAAATATATATAAATATAAATATAGTAAATATATTCATTATTATTGTAATTTTATTATAAATTTTATAATTATTTATTTATTTATAGTTATAGAAGTAATTTTAAAAAAATATTTATTTATTTATAATTATAAATATATAATTGAATAAATATATTAAAAGTACATTTATAAATATATTTATTTAAATTTTTTTACAAATATATTTATAACCTTATTAATGAATATCTCATTTTAATTGCTTTCATCTATGTTAAAATTGAGGGAAATTGAATAAATTAAGAATATTTACTCTATAACAATATTGAAGAAATAGAGAAGTTTGGAGTTTGTGCATTGTATATAAAAATTCACAAATTATGTATATATAAAATCAATATTACACACATTTGATCTATGATAAATTTAAAAATCAAACTACATTCAATTATATGTTGAGTACTAGGAAATTATAGTCATTATTTTTAATTCATATTACTTTTAAATTTTAAACCATTATTGAATAAACATATGGTGATTTAATGTAAATTGCATGAATATTTTTTAATATATAAATCATATTTATATACATTAATGTATATCTATATATTTAATATGTACTATTAAATAACCTTAATTATCAAAAATATCAAATTAATAAATTTTTTAGTAATTTATAATGAGTAATCAGTCTATTCATTTTTATCAATAACTATTTAAATAATTTAGATTGTGATATTTTTTTAATAAAGATATTTTTAATTTTTTATTTATTTATTTATTTCAATATATTTATATAAATTTTAATCAGCACTAAAAATAAAGAACTGATAAACGATACCCTTTATCAGTTGTAGAATGAAATCACTGATAAAGGATACCCTATATCAGCACTAAAATTAAAAGGATGATATAGAATAGCCTTTAGAAGCACTAAAAATAAATCACTGATAAAGAATACCGTTACCAGTGCTAAAAATAAAGTGCTGATAAAAATTTCCTTTATCGGTGCTAAAAAGGACACACTGATAAATGGTTAAATTTATCAATTCATTATTTAGCATTGATAAATATGCCATATATCAGTGTTTTATTATAGTACTGATAAACACCAGTGTTATTAAAGGTGTTTTTTGTAGTAGCGATAGTCGTTCTGAGTCTATAAGACTGATGTGTAGTGGAACTGATATTATCTAGTTTTTTTATGAATTCATGATGTATAAATTAGATTTGGTGTGGGATGTAGATTAGATATACGAATCATACTCAGGGTATAGTTAGTATGATTCAAGATTGAGTTTAATTATTGGTGCTTTAGTTCATATATAAGAGCTTAGTGGTCGATGTGAGTGTTTTTTTAACTAACCGGAAAGATTCATTTGATTTTAGTTCATATTTTAGTAAAGATATTAGATTTACGTAATGATTCCTATTAGGCTTAATGCATCATGATCGATGGCCTTATATAGCATCAGTTGTTGATGTTATTCACCTTTTTAGAAAGATTTATCGGAGAGAATCTACTGATGTTTTCATGTAAAAATGGATATAGTGGGTTATAACCACATCTATTTCATCATATAGTGTAAGATATAAGTGTTTAATGATTTGATTAGAATTATTAGAAAGCTCAGCAAGTTTGAGTTGCGATTAGTCAGTAGAGACTCATTGGTTTGGTTGAAAATCAATATCAAAACATTGTTAGTTCCTCTTAAAATGGTTTTCCATATGATTGTCAATGATGGAAGTAAACCTCATCAAGTATTCCATTAGACTATAAAAATATTATTCTATATAGTGATTCATATAGTGGGGAGGTCAATGATACTTCAGTAGGAATTAGTTGAAGACATCATGGTGTGTTTTGTGATATGGATTTAATGATAGAAGTCTCTATGTTTGATGATAGTGAGGATATAGAATTACTTCTAGAGTTTATGCAAATATTTATGATGGGAGCGCATTTTGGGTGTTTTTAGAATGAGAACAGACTTAGGGAAGTGAGTTTTCATTCAATGATGCATTATGGATAACTCTTTTATTTAGTGAGCGTGGTAGATCAGGAGGCATGATTCATATTCTACAATAAATTATTGAGGATGATAAGTGTTAGGATGGGGATATAATAATGACCATCATTGTTACGAGTTATGAATTATGGAGTAAATTTCAAATTTTCATCTGGTGGATGGATCATTCAGAGAACCGGGTGTTGAACTGAGATACTCCATGTTTAAAAATATTTAATAGCTCTTTTATGACTCAAAATAAGATTAATGGATGACTCAAAGATCAAGAAAATGGTGTAGGTATGGTCGAGGTCAGTTGGGATATAGTAGTAGTACTAGCTAGCCAGTGGTTTAGAAAATATTGATGTTACTCTATTGTATTCACTAGCCAGCCAGTGAGCCTAGGGAAGCTTTCTAGTAACCCCCAAGTGGATAGTCAGTGTGGCTCACTAGACACCATTTACCAAGGGTAATTTTTTAATTTTTGGGAACTTATCCCCATCAATATTTATATAATTTCCTTGAATTTTAGATATACATTTATCTATTCTTTTTTCTCCTCTATCTATGTGATTCCCTCAAATCATTTTGGATCCGTATGAGTTATGTTTGTGAATCTATGTTTGATCCTCTATACGTCTTATATAACGACTTTTTGTTCCTCGTAAAGTGTATGATCATCATTCCATTCATCATCGATAAATATCGATTGATGTTTTTCATTATTATAATTCGCGAATCACATTAAAATTCCCCCTAATCATGGTGTAATTATTTGAAAATAATGGTGCTTTGGATTGGAATGGATAAAAGATTTATCATGGTGATGAACACATGTTATTTTTTGGGTTTTGGTTAAAGGTGAATACCACGGTACTTTTTTATTTTGTTTTTAGTCTAATTGTGTTTATTCAACCATTGTATCATAAAATTGAATTTGTTCTTTTCATACCATAGATTCGGGAGTTTGTTAAGAGTAGCTTGAACTCTGTTTGACGACATCGAGAATAACATAATTCACCTAATTAAATACTTATATAGGGTCAAATTAAATTATGTTATGTTGCCTTTTTTTTCTTTATGATAGGTATTTTACTCAGAATGATTTCAAAAGAGATTTTTGGACCTTCCATGGGTGGTTGGTCCGGCTTCTGGTTAGGCAGTGATACCTACTAAGTCTTTTGGAAACAATTAATTTGTCTTTTGTTTGTGAGTTGATTTTAATAAATTAATTAAATATAATCTATTTATTATTAATTAAATTAGAATGCACATTCTTAAGTTTGGACCTTGTGCTAAATAATGGAGGTAGAATGGAATCAGATGAACTTAGGAAAAGGTGTTGGGATTTTCATAGACAAGAGTTGACATTATATTGAGGTATGAGGTCTCATGTACTCTAACATATGGTTTTATAAATGTTTAATTGGCATATGATATATTGTTTTCCCCCTTGGATGAATGACCATTAATTTATAATCATGTTTTAAACATCAAGTAAGTCATAATTAGATAATGATATCTATTTATTAACTAATTAAATGAGTCATGCCTGATGTAATTGAACTAAGTGAGAAGGGACAGTATGGATTATTGTGCATAGGATGGATGTCAAAAAATAATAGCCAAGGAATTTATTACATATGTGTACATGTTTAGATCAGATGACCAATGTTGATATTGATCACATGTATAATCTTGTTTACCCCGGAGTCCCAAGTTTGATGTTGATCACATGTGTGTATGTGTGGCTACTGATACCTATGCTAGATATGGTTGTATGATATGCCATGTTTTTCTTTTATATTTCATTTATTACCTTTTTAATATTTCTCAACCTATTAAATTAATTTTTCTAATATATTTTCTCTTTTTGTGTTGTGCCTATATTTTTTATGTCCAATTGTGTATGGATGTATGAACTTTGGAGAAGATTCTTATTATAGATAATGATAAGTTAGAAGTCATGGATTTATTATCCCTTAAAGGGGGACCATCTGTGAAATGAAATGATGATCATGATGGACCAAGACACCAGGTAGGGGTATGACAGCCTTGTGGCCTAACCTGAAGTACTATCAGGATATGATGAACTTATGGATTGACCCATGATAGAGATAGGGATTAACATAATTGTGTATTGACTCATGAAAGTGATGAGGATTGAAGGCCTTGGTTATCACATGAATTCTCATCATATGGTTGATGGTTTCATAGCTGTTCATTGGTGATTATTTATTATGCATGCATAGTTTATTCATTTCGGATTTACATTCTATAGAGTTTATCACATGCATGTAAATGGTATTTATGAGATAGGTATGAAATTTTTTAGTGATTCCCTATTAATTTATAATCACACCATTCTAAAAAAGCTATGGAACTTGGGTACCTGAGAATCCCACACTTTTGTAGGTATAGGATGGTCTAAGCCTCATGTTTCATCATTGAGTTAGATATCTCATTATGAAACTAGATAATCGAATGAGGTGAGGCTTAAAGTTGGGGGTAGAGCCAATTTTGTAAATTTTCTATTATTATATTTTATATTTGAATAGTACGGAGGGAGAATAGTGTTTTTTTCTTAGGATTGTGTCAGTTGTTTCTACATTCACTTATTATATATGTAATTTTATTGACTTCAAGGTACTTTGATTATTTATTGTTATAGGTTTTGTTATTTACTAGTTATTCTATTCTCTAATTGAGGGTATATTCTCCCAAAAATTTCACTTTTGACCCTAAACAAAGGTTGAAAGCTTCTATCATATAGTGATGTTCACCTGAGGTCATGTAGAACTATATCTTGGACCTGATGTGTCGGGTTAGGGTGTTTTAGTAATAATGAAATTGTGTTGCATATCTATATCAATCGACACATGCATTCGAGTTTTGACTCTAATGATACTAATTAACATTGACCTATTGTGTACAATATGTTATGTTGACACCGTCCAACTTTAAATTTTATACTTTTTATTATTTCCTCAATAACATTATTTAACATAGTGATAAAACACTAGTCTTATTTTTTTCCATACACATGTTGTTAATGCCTTAATAATTCCATGGTTTCAACATCAATAGTTTGTTCTTCCTTGGGATCAGTGACATAATTATATGAAGAATCAATTATCTTCATGAGTATTTAAACATTTAATTTAGATTATGAAAATTTAGTAGAGATCACATAATATTATGAAGAAAATAATAGTATATATAAAATAATTTGATATAGTCATTCAAGCCTATATTTTCATTATAGGTTAATGGGATTTGGATTCACTATTGAGTATCCAAATCCCCTCCTTCTAGTCCACTCAAATGTATAAGAGACTGTATACATTATGACCATCATGAAATGATTATGATCTCAAATGAAAAGGTTTTCCACAATTTAATTTTCATATGACTATATACTTGTTTTAGTCACAAACTGAATAATTGAACACTTTCTACTTTCAAGATCTGGGACATAAAATACTGGTACTTCTTAAAATTCCATTATGAATACTTTGTTATTATACCCTTCCACTCTGAAATTCACTTTCACATAACTCAATTCATTGACATTAACTACACTCATTTTGTAAACACATATGCAATAGAAAATCAATACTTTAAATGTTGTATAATCTTACTTTTATATTTCTTCAATGATGTTGAATTATGATATATTCACATAAATTTTATTTTTATTCATGGAATTAGACATGTGAATTAATTATACCATAAGCATAACTCTACTATATTTCATCATACTACATTCATATTATTCTTTTATATAGAATTAAACATTAATTACATAGCCATTGTGAGATAATAAATTTACACACTTTACTCTAGAAATCCATCAAATTTAGTTGGAAATTGCATTTGGATTTGTAGATAAAACCTTATTAATATGATCTCAAAACCATCCTATAAATTTTTTATTATGCGTATTTTATATCTATCTTCCATCCCTTGATGGATTCAAATGTTAAAAATTACTTTGTGGGATTCAATATATGGAGAAAACTATATATTATTATGTAAAATGTAATGGTGATCTTGATCTCACTCTATAATAGTAATTGTAACAATTTCTCTTTAAAAAATACATGTTTCCATAAGGCAATGTTGTGATGAGATTCGTAGGGACCAATGTTATCAACATCTGATAGGTTATTGGTATAGAATTCGATAACTTCTTCAATAGTATATTGTTGTACAATACTACTTTATGGATGACTTTGACTCTTAATGTTCCCTTTCAAAATATTCATATATTGTTCAATGGTGTATATCTATATGTAACATGTATGACCAGATAGTAAAATCACACCAACCAAGTGAATGATCAGGTCGAACACTATATCAAAGAATCATGGTTGGACAAACATCTCCAATTCACATAGTATTACTAAAATTTCCAAATTTGTGATTAGAAAATTTATCAGGCCTATAAATTTACTACATATGGATTTAAAAAAAATTCTGGTTAATGTATGTCATTATTTTTAATAAAGAATAAATTTAAAGATACAATAATTAAATCTTTCTTTAAATAGGATAGTCATGTGATTTTATACCCCTTAACATCAAATTACTCATTGAAATGGAATTACTATTATTTTATGAATACCCATCTAGAAATTTTACACCATTAAGGATGTTGAAAAAAATTAAATATTTCTTCTCCAAATACAGTGTAATATATTAGAGGAAGAAAAGATCATCGTTTACCCTTCATCAATGCCATCTATTCCCTAATCTCCATGTCAATCATGTATAACCTAGCCATAATGAAATTTTTTATTTAATTTAGTAATGTTCCAATAACACAATCGCATATTTTTTTTCTACATGCATGAATTTATGAAAACTATAGACATGAAAAAAATTCCAATATTGTAATTCAAATAAAACTAGTCCCTTTTTACAACTAGATTTCATAAGGTTTTTGGAAAAGGGTTACTGAAAAAAAAATTACTTAATTAAATAGTTTATCACTCATTACTGGATACAATATTCTTCCCTGTTCTATATTAATGTCAAATGATTTCTTCCATGATGGGTATTTATTCCATCAAGGTAAAATTTTACAATGTCTTTGAAACACATCATTTGAGGAATTTTACAACCTAACAGAGTGTGTACATTTATTCTAAATGGCATACCCCAACATTACATTAATTCAATTTCCATGAGAATTTCTATTTGGAGGAACGTCATTTATCAATCCATACTACACGGATCTCGATGTGAACTCTTCACTTCTATCAACATAATGAAATATAACAAATGTATCTTACTTGAATTTCAAAAATTTATTCAATGGACACAAATAAACATCAATATCATTATCTGGTTTTTTCTAGCCCAAATACAAGAAGATTCAATATAATGAATTTCCGCTTCATGCATAACCATTGCGGAAAACTATAATTTACCAAAAAAACTATCCATGTATTGTGACTACTGCTTTTTACACCAAAAGGATTCATTTCTTTTGTAGATAATGCATGAAAAAGACTTCTAATCATGTTTCAAAATTTATGACACTCATAATAAATTTTATTCCACTTAAGATAGTTTTCTGGGTGATGTAGTTTTCTATATCTAATTCTATTATCTATATGCCATGTGAATTGTCCAGAGGATTCCTCACATACATATTTTTTTCTAAACATGGAATGATAGGAAAGTACCATAAATTTTTTCACCGAGTTGGTTAATCCTTCATGTATCATGTTGTTCCACACATAGGACATTTTTGAAGTGATTCATAGTCTTTTAAAAACAATATAAATTTATTTGGATAGTCAAGTATTTTTTTGAAATCATACACATTGAATGTAGAATTAATTTATTGGTATATATTTTACAAGGAAAGTCATTTGATTTTGGTTTCATAACATTCAGGAGACCTAGTACTTTAGTAATGCTATTGCAACTCCATCTATTTACATATTTCAAATTATATAGCTTCAATACAGCTAACCATGTTGTATATTTAGTACAACCAACATACACTACTCTTTTTTAACAACCCTTTATCTTCTTAAACAACTTTAGACAATCACAATGGCGATATTCAATTTCCATTGAAATTTCTTTCATATGATCTCCATCATCATTTTCACTAGTGTTCATACCAAATGATCCATAAATTACAGTATCATCCATGTAATTATGTACATTCAGTTTTTCCCTAGGTTTAGTCTAATATTTATAGCTTTGATCTATTCTATGATAAATCAAATTTTCTTAAAAATCTTCAACATGAATTCATCTTAAATGACAACATAAACATGGAAAAATAATTTTATAATGGAAATATGCATTTTCTATTGCAAACCTGATGAACACATTAATTTCATCCCCATACTCCATTTTTTTATTACTTACCTCCATCCATTTTTTAATCATATCCAACATATTAGGTTCAAAAAATATTCATTTTGTTCAAAAAAAATACACTAAAGGAATACATATAATGTATATATAAATTGATATCTAAATAATGTATAATAATTTGAGTGTAAACATATAATTAGGCATATGTTTGTGTCAAAACATATTTTTGTGTAAATATATAAAGCACATTATTTAAAGAAGTAAAAAATATTTAAAATAAAAGGATAAAGTTTTTTATAATTCTTTGAAATTTGATTATATTTCTAACAAAAAAGTCACGATCACTTTGGTCACTCAAGGAAGCAATGAAAACGAATGTTATAATGAAAAAAAGGATAAAAAATTATAGTTTTATTGATAAATAGTGTCATATCAATATAGTAAATTGTTTTATGATGAAATAGTTTCATTACTCCACCATTAATAAATTTAGTTATGTATATATAATTGGTATATATTTAAATAAAAAAATATTCATTTTAATTTATTTTATATATATTTATTAATATATACATATATACATAAACATAAACAAGAAAAGCCCAGTAAATCAATGTGAAGGGCATCCTTGCATTCCAAGATACCAAGACAAGAGGGGCCCAAGAGATCCAATGGGAAAAACCCCTTAGATCTAAGAAAACAAACACTCAACATAGATAGCAGGATAATATTGAAAATTAGAATTTGAATCTAGGGTTTCAGAGATCTATTATAAGGAAAGAATAACTAAAAAACATGAAACAATGTAAGACAGATTAAAAGGATTACAAAAAATCACATACCTTCATTTTTGGGAGGGCCCATTCATCTGAGAATTTCGAGGCGGAGAAGCGGCACAGGTCGAATTCCGCTAGAGCAAGAACAATGTGAGTGAGTGATTTTTGTGTTCAGGTTGATTTTAAAAGGCAGTAAAGGGGTTTATCGATATTTTTTAAGCAATAATAATAATTTTTTTAAAATAAATTACAATAATATTAAATGTATATATATTAAAAATAAATAAATTATTAAAAAATAGTAAAAAAATAATTAGCATTATAAATGTATAAAAAATATTAAAAGAATTCATGTTAAAAATGATTGAAATTTAATAATTAAAAATGAATAGACTTCAAAAATATTAAAAAATGAATGTGTTTTTTTAATTATATAAATTATTAAAAAAAATAAAATGAATGCATGTTAAAATGAAAATGAATACATATTAATTATATACATAACAACCATATTAAAGAAAATCAATATTAATGAATAAATATGTATAAATAAATATTAGAAATTAATAAATTATAAAAATATTGTATGAAAAATATTAAAAATGAAAAAACTATAAATAAGTAAAAAAAACAAGTAAAATTAGTAAATAATAAATATAATTAAATGAATGAATGTTAAAAAATATTGAAATTCAATAATTTGAAAATAAATTGATTTTAAAAATACTAAAAATACAATAGGGGTTTTTAGTAGTATATTTTTTTAAAAAAATTATTAATTAAAATAAGTTAAAATTATAGTGTAAACATATTAATTATATAAATAACAACCATATTAAAAACATTAAATGTAAATGAATAAAAATGTATAAATAAATATTAAATATGGATAAAATTTAAAAAAATATATAAAAAATACAGATTAATAAATTATAAAAAATATTAAAAAATAATTAATATTATTAGTGAATAAATAATAACAAAATTGATTAAATTAAAATATATAAAAAATAAATAAAATGTACATGTTAAATAAAAATATAAAAAATGAAAACAATTTTCTAATTAAAGACATATAATATTAAATATATTATGTTAATAAATAAAAATCTAAAAATAATATTAAAAATTTAATAAATTATAGAAATATTATGTGTTTATGTCACTATATATAATTACATTAATTATGTATATGTGTGCATGAAATTACTGCATGTATATGACACAATACTAATATATGTCAAATTGAAAAAATAAAATAAATTTGTATTTTATTTTGTTGAGCATCTATTACTCAATATTAATTAGTTAATATTCCTAATTAAAAATAGTTTTTAAATATTTTATAAATCATTGTTCATTAAATAGATGACTTATTAATTGTAAATACATATTTTTTGTCATATAAATCATAAATAAGGAAATTTTATAAACTGATATATATATATATATCACAATGACTATATTTAAATATTAACTATTTTAATGAATATTTATGTATAAAAAATATTGAAAATGAATAAATAAATAAATTTAAGGAATAAATATTAGAAATAAATAAATTATAAAATAAGTAAAAAATACATAATATTTTTAATGAATAAATAATATTAAATGAATGATAATTTTTTTATATTTAATTAAATAATTAATATATAAAAAAATATTAAAAAATACAATTTATTAATTAAATAATTTATTAAAAAAATAAAAATGAAATTATATTAAAATGAAAATGAATACATGTATTAATTATGTTACATAAATATGCATTAAAAAATAAATCAATAAATATGTATAAATAAATAGTTATAATGAATAAAATTAAAAAATATATTAAAAAAACAAAATTTAATAATGAGAAATTAAAACATTACTAAAAATTTTATTAATGAAATAAAATTTAATAAATTAAAAAATTAAAAAAATTAAAAAGTAATAAATTGTATTTATTAATAAAAAATAAAAAATGAACAACATATAATAATTAAAATCACAATATATTAAATATTAAATATTAAATATTAATAAATTAAAATATTAAAAAAATATTAAAAATATATAATATGTGTATACATGCTTCTAAAAAAATTAATACATTTTATATATGTATGTGTGAAGTTACTGTAAGACATAATTAAGTATAAGTACAAATTTATTCAATATTTTTAATTAATAATCTCATATTTATTATATGATATATATGTCAAATTGAAAACCCAAATGATATTGATATAACAAATTGTTATTAAATGTTTACTAATATTAATTAGTTAATGTTTTTACTTAGTATTAGTTTTTAGCTAACTTCTTAACCATTTTTCACAAAATATATGACATATTAAGTGTAAATACATATTTAGAATTATATAAATAATATTTATGAAAATTATATATATATATATATCAATATAAATATATTTATATATTATATATGATTCAAAAAAAATATATAATTTTTTCTATGAAGATAAACATTTATCAACGTTAAAACATGTGTAGGTAAAGGTCATTATTATTAGAGATGGAAAAAATCACTGATAATTATATCATTTATCAGTGCTAAAAACATTGATAAAGGTAGTAATTTTTTAGTTCTTTTTTTATACTGATAAAATTACCCTTTATCATCTCTTTTATCTATATCTAATAAAACAACTACTTTATCATCACATTCTATTAACGCCAATAAAGGAAACCACTCAAGAATTGTGATTATATAGTAGTGATGAAACCAATTTTCACACCGAAAACACTGATATATTAAAATTACAAATTGAATTTTTCCAGAATTCCTATGTTAAAGGCTACTCATAGTGCTCCACACCATAGGTATTACCATACTAAAATCAATATTTATAAAAAATCTTTAAAATCAAATAAATGTCAAACAGTGCATCTTTTATCTTAATATTTTTTTCTCCTCAATCTCCATCCTTTCCCATTTATTTAAACACATTATTAAATAGAAACATCATATATTAAATTAAAATATATTCTGATTTTTATTTTCAATTCAAAGTGAATATTTATCGATCTTCTCAATCTCCACCCTCATGATAAATAAAGAATAACCTTATAGAAAATAATATAAAACATATTAAATGTTTCATTTTATTCCAAAACATCAATGTGGAATAAAAAAATTCCACGAAACTCAAAAACTTTATATCAAAGAAAAATATTGATTTTGAATATTCAAAAAACTACAAAAACTTCAAATAAAAGTTAATTTTTATTCAAAAAATTTTAAAAAAATTTATGACCCCTCCATGTAGAGATACCCAACCTGGACCAACAATAGAGAAAGATAGATTATCATACCCAAAGCCTGCCTCCAGTAGGTCATGAGTTGGTGACAATAAAAAGGATATATAATGGTACACATGGGATGAATTACCCTCATATTGGTATGAGAAGTAAGAGATAAGATCAGAAAAAGCACAAAAACTCATGTTCAATATAAATTAAACAATAAACCCAATTACATGATGTGGTTTCAAACATAATTGAATACAATTGAAAATAAAATGAAAAGAGATAAATCTCTATTAGAAAACAAAAAGATAAAACTGCTCCTAAAAACCCCTCAAATTGGTAATGTCCATCTTGATCAAAAAAAATCTTTGGTTGACTCGAAAAATGGTTAATATATAAACAGGGAGACCATAAATGTATTCTCAGTAGAATCATACATAGAACCTCAAATGAAAAATGTGAATGAAGTATACTAAATCTCAGTGAGTAAATAAATGAAATCAACTCATCACCTAAATAGTTATATTATTATTTTTCCAACCTTACTATGACTTACTCACTAAACAATGCATAGAAGTATAACCACAATATTGATTATATATATACTATGTGTATCCTATAACGACATCCCCACCTATTTTATACTATCACCCTCCAACCTCACTTGTTCAATGCTCCCATCCCTTCAATAATAATCATGCCTAAAAATACCTTGGAAACCATATCATACCATGAACCTTGTGAGAACATCATCACATCCACATCCACCAAATAGTAACTAGGTTATTTTCAGAATTACCAACAACCTAAAAATTATATACTATGACCTATTCCATCACAACATGTATATAACACAATGTAAAGACCTAAAAATTACATATATGTTTTTAATTATATAGAATTATTACGAGACTATGAAATTTGATGGCATGTGATTCTGCAGCCCGGAGAGCCAGGAAAGAATTTTTGAACTTTTTGTAAGTTACTTTTAGTAAATGTGCTAGTGGGATTTTCTATCTTTTGAACCAGTGCTCATATTTAAAATATGATGGAACCATTGAATTTACAGTGTCGGGAATCGCTTAGGAAAAACTTAATGTCTACTAGAAAGGGTCAAATGAACAATATAATTTTTTCTCTTTTCAGAAAAATAATAAAATAACTCTTTGAGTTATTTTATTCTTCTTAAACCATTGATAAATGGTTGTTAGGACCACAATGTAATGAAGGTCATTAAATGTAGATCAATAAATGACTTGTCACTTAGATTTTGTAACCACAATGCTTATGTGTTTAATAGGATCATTAATTAAGATTCATTAATGAACCATAATAATTAACACAATGTGGGGATTAATTATTTTATTAATCAAACTGTTGGAAATAAAATTCACAAACCATGGGAGTAATCTCTGACGAAACATTTAAGAAATATCCCTCCAATGATGAATGATGATTGATCTAAGACCGTTGGAGAACTCAAACTGGACATCGAAGAGCGACTTCGAACGCAGATTACTTCCATCACCCTCAACAGATTCCACCAAATCCAGGTAGGTGATTTAGGTGTTTTATATCCCTTTTTTCTGATTCATGAATAATATGAAGAACTTGGATCAACCGACCAATGGGTATATCCATGATTCATTCATAATTGTAAGAGGTTGTTACGGGGTTAACCTTTGAGATTTTTTCTTAATCTTATAATGATTATTATTTTACCCCTATGATAAAATGCTAACGCAGAGAGCATGGGACAATCCAAAAAAGTCTCGGACCCTCCACTGCTCTTGGGTTTTGTGCATTCTTCATGGCCGACAAAGCAACGTGGTGACAAGGCGATTCTAGAGGCTTCACAGTGAAGGTAGTGACCCGGGAGGCCCATAGGAGTAGACGAAAAGGAAAAAGACCACCAGAGTGTTTTTGGTGGCCCATAGAAGCAGCCACCGGCATGACGATGCAGTGACCAGTGGCGGCGCCGATGCACCACATGGGAGATGGAGTGGTCTGCCTGGGCCACTCGGCTGGCGCAATGGTCAGATCATGCCAACCATTTTTGGAGGAGGGGTGGTTCATCACTAGCACCGCTAGCTAGAAGAAACAGATGAATTGCGTCCAATCCAGCACAACCGGCCAACATGCGGGCTGGGTTTTCCAGGTGGGCTGCACTGCTATCGAACTCGGACCCGATTGGTCCCATTTAACTAAATCTAATGTAACTCGCAAAATGGGAATATGATTGACGTGTTGTCTATGGCACGAGGAACCTTATGATGAGGAGGTGTTTTTGAGATACTCCACATGGGTTTTGGAAGAAGTCATAGTACGTTTGTGTTGGATCGGACTCTAATCCAACCAGGCCCTATTTACATTTTTTCTTATATCTTATATAGCGAGTGTCTGATTACGGGTCGTTTGTCGCGTTGGAACCCTTACGAAATTATGGTATATTGGTTTAATTTTTCATGAGGCTTTTTGAAGATTGAGGTACGATAGATATTTTGAGGAGTATAACCTACAAAACACGAGAGCACTATGTGCGGGAATCCAATGTGAGACTGTCGTGTGAAGAGAGACCCTCCATGGATTGGCATGAGAGAGACCCTCTATGGATTGGCTACAGTGCGACCCTCTGTGGATCAGAAATAGTGATACCCTTCATGGATCGACATGAGATTAACCCTCCATGGATCGGCAGTAATGAAACTCTTTGTGGATCCGCAGTAATGCGACCCTTTGTGGATCAGCAGTAGCGCGACCCGACGTAGACCGGTCGTAGAGTGACCCATCGAGGATCAGTGGCAGAGCGATCATTTTTGGATCCAAAGCTGTGAAAAAATTATCAAATTAGTAGCTGAGCTACCCAACAGAATAATATAATCTAGATTAAGACAAAAAAATCTTTTTTCCTGTTTATTATTTTGTATTCCAGGTGTGAGTTGTCTTTTACTTCAGGATTTGTTATTGAGATCATGTTGTGTGGATTTTATTTTATGGAATTCTGGTATACCTTCAGGGGTCTTGGGGTCCCTAATGGGTATTGTTATACTCACCCCTACATAGGATTCGCACACAACTTGTTGTGTCTTGGGCAGACGATGGACCGCTTGACTGAGACTTGGGGAGCCAGAGCTAGATGATGCTCGGAGGTGATTGATAGATGTGGTGAGCGATAGTGATGACAGAAGATGATTTGTACCTACCCATTAGGTAGGATCCTTGGTGGATGACCTTCAAAGCACATTTTTTCCTTTTTTTGTTATTTCATTTCATTTGGGTTTTTATACAGGACCTATTTTACGTTTGGTTTACACTTTTACTACCAGCAGTTCTTTTTTTTGGTTTTCTTTTGTTCTGTACCTAGTGTATGTGTTTACAGGTTTACATGAAATGTCTTCCATTTTTGGGGTATTCCTTTCTCGTTCTAGTCACCAACCCCTGGCCTATAGATGGTGGGTTTGGGGTAGTCACAGCACGGGCCCCGGGGGATGGGTTATGACTAGGTGGTATCAATGGAGGGTCAGTTCTACTAGAAGAAATAAGGGTTTGTGTTTTCAATAGAGAAATAAGGTTAATTGTCTTGAGTTTAGATTATAGTTATGAGAGTCCAGTGTTGGTGCGGAAGCCGACATATCCATATAGCGGGACCCTAAGTTTAGATTTCTGACTCGATACATGAAAACACCATTTTTACGTGTTTTGAAAATATTTTTCTTTTGATCTATTCTGAGTATGCTCGCCAGGGATAACTTATTGACTATGACACATCTATTTCTTTATATTATTCCTTCTCATAGATAGCTAGCAAGGATTCTAGTAAGATATCATGATGACGGCCCACCTAATGATGAGGAATCAGTGCAAGAACCTCTTATATGAATAACACATTCGGGTGGTGTACCAGTACCACCATCACCCATAGGGCAGCAGTTTCCACTAGTCCCACCAACAGACCATTCATGCCAACTGAGCGCATTTCATGAGTTCTAGAGACATTTTCCATTGAGGTTTTTAAGTGAGAAATATCCGCAAGTTGCTGAGGGCTGGATAGAGGTTGTTTTATGAGTTTTCTTTTTGGTTGAGACACTAGTAGACGAGATGGTGATCCTAGCTGCTAGTCTCTTTTAGAGCCCAATAGGGAGATAGTGGAACATAATTATCCATACACCCAAGGATATTGATTTTTCTTGGTTGGACGTTGAGTGTCTCTTCAGGGTTGAGTTCATTCCAGCGACTCTATGCTCAGTGTGTATTCAGGAGCTACTGCACTTATAATGGGGCAGCCTGAAAGTGGCCCTGTACTTGGTGAGATTCACTGACCTCTCTCGCTACTCCACTGGCATGGTACGAGACCCTTTCTTCAAGGCACATACCATTGAGCAGGGACTATAAAGGGAGATTAGATAATTTATTATATCGCTCAACATCCCGATGCCGTCTAGAGTGCAAGAGTGAGCACTATTGATGGAGAGCTTCTTAGATGAGCAGGTACCAATGGTGAGAGCCACCACCAGATGGTAGGAAGACAATTCATCTATAGTATGTAGTAAGAAAATTAAACAGATGCCCAAGAGTGAAAAACTACTGGAGGATTACCCCAAAATGTATGGCCAGAGGTATGGAGCTCACAAGGTAGAGGAGGTCAGTAGTGGAGGAGATTGTGCTACCCATGTAGAGGGCAGGGTCACATGGCTCGCGGTTTCACGACCTTCCATACTGATGATCAGTAGACGGTCAAAGGTCTTCCAAGGAAGAGGTCGAGTATTGAGCGAGGATTTCTATAGGGTGATGGACTTGATAGAGGACATTCCATGTAGCAGGTTGTGGGCGACGGTTTGAGGTACTACTGCCCCCACACCCAGGTGGTCCACCCTAACCTCAAGGAATAGGTGGACAGGGATGAGCTCATCTTCAGGTGGTAAAGGCATATGACCACGGTGCTCCAGAGATGATTCGAGGTATGATCTATGTCCACTCCTCCCTAGCTGTTTCCACATGGGGAACCCTGATTTTTTTCGCTAAGAAGGGAGATGGGAGTTTGAGGTTGTGTGTGGACTATCAACACCTGAACTAGGTAACTGTGAAGAACAAGTATCCTCTATTGAGGAGTGATGATATATTTGATCAATTGAAGGGATCTTGGTGCTTTTCAAAGATAGACCTCAGATCAATATATCATCAACTTCGGGTTTAGGATGAGGAGGTACAGAAGACAACCTTTAGATGACGATATGGCCACTATGAGATCTTGGTGATGCCTTTCAGAATGACCAATTCCCTAGTAGTGTTCATGGGACTCATGAACAAGATCTTCCATCCTTACCTCGATCACTTCTTAGTGGTCTTCATTGATTGAATCTTGGTGTACTAAGCATCAGAGTAGGAGCACACCACACATCTATGAATAGTACTACATACACTCCGAGAGAAGCATCATTATGGTAAGCTCTCGAAGTGACATTTTTAGATACGGGAATTCCACTTTCTGGGACACGTTATCTCATAGGATGGAGTTGAGGTATATTCGGTGAAGATAGAGGCAGTTTTTTCTTGGAAGCCACCCAAGAGTGTGACCGAGGTGTGAAGTTTCCTAGAATTTTATGGGTACTACCGAAGATTAGTACCAGAATTTTATAGAGTAGCATCACCCTTGTCAGCTTTGACAAAGCAGGTAAAAGCCATTGTATAGATGGAGAGGTGCCAACAGAGTTTCCAAGAGTTAAGGTGGAGACTAATGAGTGCCCCCATCTTGAGGCTACCATAAGACGGTGCTGGTTTTGTAGTCTACTAGGATGCATTAGTGACCGGACTGGGGTGTGTCCTGATGTAGGATCAAGCGTTGATCACCTACGACTCAAAACAACCACTACTACAAATATGTCTTTTATCAGCGCTAAAAATGGCCATTAACAGCGCTATAAAAAGCGCTATTAATGCCAGCGAAGATAGGGGTCCCTTTTATCAGCGCTCCAAAAAGCGCTGATAAAGACCCCTTTTATGAGCGCTAAAAATAGCGCTCATAAAAGGGGTCTTTGATCAGTGCTAAAACGAAGGGATGATATAAGGGTCTTTTATCAGAGCTTTATTTTTAGCGCTGATAAAAGACCACTATTATGAGTGCTTCTTTTTATCACTGATAAAAATAAAAAAAATAAAAATAAATAAATAAAAAAATACTGCCAATCTCGAGGGGGCTTTTTGCAGCGATTGAGCCCCCCTTTATCAGCGCCTTCCTGCACCTCCAGCGCCCGCCCGCGCCACCTACACCCTTTATCAGCTCTAGCCCTTTAAATCAACCTTGCGCGCGCACCCGTTCCTCCACCTGGATTTAATCTCAAGACCTCCCCCCAGTGCACCTAAAGCCTTTGCCACTGCCCTATATTGATTTGTTCTCTTATTCATGATATATCTATTTATTTATATATATATTTATTTATATTTATTCGTATAGCAATATATATTTATACTAATATATATAGTTATATTAAAATATATATATAGTTATATTAATATATATATAGTTATATTAATATATACATATAGTTATATTAATATATATATATATAGTTATATTAATATATTTATAGTTATATTAATATATAGTAGTTATATAAATATTAATATATTGGTATTTTAAATAAAATGGATATTAGTAATTATTTATATAAAGCTAATATATTTTATATGTAAATATGTTTAATTATTTATTTAAAAAATTTAATTTTTAGGTGTGAATATATAAAAAATATGTACATATAGTTATATATTTGATTATAAATAGCAGTGATTTATAAAAAAGGATGAAATTTTAAATAAATAATATCAATATGAATGTAATACCTTGGAATAAATTCAGTCCCCACCAAAAATATCCAATAATACCCCCTTAAACGGGGCTGAAAATCCACAAAATGTTAAAAAATCTGGGTACCCCGACTAAAAACTCTGTTTTGGAGTCCTTCTGGGCCACATTTGGCCACTAAAAACGCTTTACCAGGGTCCCCCCATGATATCGGCGTAGAGCTCGTCGCAGGCTTCGATTTGATATGTGGTAGAGCTCAAACGGACACACGGATCAAAAGTTATGGCCGTTTGAAGTTCGAGTTGCGTTTTCAACATATTTTGGATCTTTTTTAAATTTTTTAAATTTTTTAGTCTTCAAATTATTATTAAAATACTATTACTCCATATTAATTAGCAAATTATTAATTAAAAATATTTTTTAAATTTTTTAAGAAGTCATTTTTAATAAATATCTTATATATTAAGTATAATAAGGGTAAATGTACATTTATACTTATCTAAAATATATTTAAAAATTATATATTATATTTATATCAATATAACTATATAACTATATAACTATATTTATATATTAAATTTTTTGTAATTTTTTTTGAAGTCTACCCTTTATCAGCGCTACTAAACAAGCGCTGATAAAGGGTTAGCACTGATAAAGGGGGACTTTTATCAGTGCTTTTTTAGCACTGATAATGTCACCCTTTATCAGCACTTTTTTGAGCGCTGATAAAGCCCCCCCCCCCTTTATCAGCGCTAACAAAAAAGCGCTGATAAAGGGGTGGCACTGGCCTTGCCCAGTTTTGTGGTAGTGAACTAAGGCAACATGAGCCGAACTATGAGACCCTTGACCTGGAGTTAGCAGTAGTGGTATTTTTGTTGAATATGTGAAAACACTAATCGATGGGTGAATGGTTTACTATATACTATTATCACAAGAGTCTCAGGTATATCTTCTCACCGAAGGACGTGAACCTGAGATAATGGTGATGGATGGAGATCGTCCAATACTATGAATTTGAGATAGTCTACACTCCTGGGATGGGAAACGTAGTGGGAGATGCACTCAGTAGGAGGGAGGGTCTATAGTTACTAAACGAGGCGACAGAGTAGCTAGCCACACTGTTGATATCCTTCATGGATAGGGATGGATCAACATACCTATAGTCTATGACAATCACTCCCCCACTCCTTTAGTTAGTTTGAGAGGCACAACTTGCGGATATTGACTACAAGCCCTGATGTGCTCAGATATCCTCAAGGTAGGCTCCTGATGGATTTTCGATAGGTGGGGACCATGTCATCCTTTTTAGAGGATGAACCACAATACCAGTGAATTTCTCTATGAGTTGTTGAGGGATTTCCATTCATCCCCTTTTACAGTACATCATGGAGTGTAGAAGATGTACTAAGACCCCCAATGTTAGTACTGGTGGCCAAGGATGAAGATAGTTGTCACAGAGTCCATTTCATGAAGCCTCACTTGTAAAAAATTGGAGGTCGAGCATCAGGTTGTAGCAGTCTTAGAAAAACAATTATAGGTACCCGAATAGAAGTGGGATGGTGTCTCCATGGACTTCAGGACTGGGTTACCACACACATCCAGGTGCCATGACTCTATTAGGGTGATCGTTGAATGACTCACTAAGTCAACTCATTTTCTACCCATCTGAGAGAAGGGATCAATATAGGGATTAAAACACCTATACATCCAAGAGATAATATGTCTCCACAGGGTACAATTGATGATCGTTTCATATCGTGATGCTCGTTTCATATCGTGATGCTCTTTTTACAACCTGGTTGTGGAAGTGATTACATGAGGCGTTTGGGACTCATCTATGCTTGAGCACTGCCTTTCAGCCTCAGAAAAATGGTCAGATAGAGTGGACCATACAGACACTTGAGGACATGGTTCAAGCTTACGTCCTAGATTTAGGCTATTGTTGGGAGGACCAGATTCCACCAGTGGAGTTATCATACAACAAATACTATCAATACACAATCGGCATGACACCATTTGAGGCCTTCTATGGGCAACCATACAGATCACCTCTATGCTGGACAGACCCAGGGGAGTTAGCACTTATGGGTCCAGAGTTGGTACATGATACCATTGAGAAATTGGATATCATCTAGTTTTATATAAAGATTTCACAGTGTACGAAGAAGTCTTATCCCGACCAAAGATTAAGACCCTTGGAGTTCAAGGAGGGAGACCATGATTTTACTTTCGGTCTCACCCAATGAGGATTGGAGAGATTTTTATGAGGCGGAAAGATATCTCTGAGGTTCATTAGACCTTTCCATATCCTTAGAAGAGTTGGAGAGGTGGCATACCACCTAGCTCTTCCCCTGAAGATGCACTAGGTGTATAATGTTTTCCACGTGTCGCAACTGAGGAGATACGTGTGTGATCTGTCGTATGTCATCGATTGGGGAAAGAAGGACATTGACGATGGGGAAATGTTTGTGGAGTTCCCACTAGGGATAGAGGATCGATAGGATCAGGTCCTACAGGGGTGATTGATTCCTCTCGTGCTAGTTCAGTGGCAGTAAGGGAACCTCCATGAGAGCACATGGGAGTGGGAGGCTCAGATTCATGCTCTGTACTCCCATTTTATTTCTTAGCTTTTATTTTGGATTTCAGGGACATAAATTCCTTTTGTGGGGAGAATGTAAAGTCCAAGAAATTATGTATAATTATTTTTAATTTTATGGAATTATTGATAGACTATGAAATTCGACGGCACGTGATTTCATGGCCTGGAGGTCCCGGAACGAATTTCTGATCATTTTTTAAAGTGCGTTCAGTAATCTTACGAGTGAGCTTTTCTATCATTTGAATCGATTATAAAATTGAAAATCCGAGTGCACTGTTGAATTCACCATGCCTTAATTATATTTGGAAATGAATTACTTCACCTAGAATGTGTCGAACGAAAAAGATAATTTTTGGACATTTTGAAATAATAATAAAATAACTCTTTATGTTATTTTATTCTTCTTCAATTGTTGGGAGATGGTTGGAGGGACCACAGTGTAATGATGGTCATTAAATTTGGATCATTAAATGACATGTTACATAGTTTGTATAACCACAATGGCCATGTGTTTAATTGGTTCATTAATTAGGATTCATTAATGAACCATAATAATAAACAGAATGTGGGGATTAATTCATTTATTAATCAAACCGTTGGAAAGAAAACTCACAAACCATGGGATAAATCATTGATGAAACACAGATGACGGCGCCCTCTAACGAAGAATGATGACCGATCGGAGACTGTTGGAGAACTCAAACCGGAAATCAATGAGCAATTTTGAACATGTATTATTTCCTTCGTCTGCAATAGATTACACCAAATCTAGGAAGGGTATTCACGTGTTTCATGGTGGATGAGCTATGTCTGATATTTTTAGGATCAGAACCTATGGAACTCAAGCACACTACGTGCATGAATCCAATGGCTAGATGTCAAGTGAAGAGCAGCCCTCTGTGGATCGGCCTGAGAGTGACACTCCATGGATCCAAACTAGTGTGAACGTCCGTGGATCAGTAATGGAGCGACCCTTCATAAATTTACATGATAGAGACCATTTGTGGATCAGTAGTAGTGTGACCCTATGTGGATCAGCAGTAGTGCAACCCTTGGTATATCAACAGTAGTGCGGCCCAACGTGGACCGGTCATAGAGCGACCCATCGAGGATTAACCACAGAGCAACCCTTTATGGATAAATAGCAAAGCAACCATTCTGAAACCATTATCTGAGCTACCCAATAGGATAAAATGATCCATCTTAATACTAATATTCTTTAATCCTATTCACTAAGTTGTACACCTAGTTTGAGATATCTTTTACATTATGCTTTATGATTGAGATCATGCCTTGTGGTTTATAATTTATTGTATTTAGGGGGACTGTAGAGGGTCTTGAGGTCCCTACTTGGTATTGTTATACTCACCCCTACACAGGCTTCACCCCTGCCTTTTTTTGTTGTGTGCAGATGACAGACAACTTGAATGAGACATGGGGAGTCAGGGCTAGATGGTGCTCGGAGGTGATTGGTAGACATGGTGAGCAGCAGTGATGATAGACAGTGAGTTGTAACTACCCATAAGGTAGGATCCTTGGTGGGTGAAATTCAGAGCACATTTTCCATTTTTTGTACTTTATTTTCATTTGGGTTTGTATACTTGCCCTATTTGACTATCTGTTCACACTTTTACTACCAACAATTCTACTTTGTGGTTTTCTTTTATTGTGTACCTAGTCTGTGTGTATACAGGTTTAAAATAAATGCCTTTTGTTTTTGGTATATTCCTTTCTGGTGATAGTCACCAAACCCAGGCCTATGGATGGAGGGCTTAGGGTAATCACGGCACAGACCACGGGGGTCGAGTCATGATACACCCTGATAATTATCCTTTAAATACTATATCTTGAACACATGCATGTGCAATAACCAAAATCGTTCAGATCTCACAATATACATGTATGGTATAATCACCACCATTCATACATGAACATAATACTTTGTCTAAAAAGAGAGTAGAGGATAGGGGGTAGTCATCCATTTGTATCCTTGCAAAACTGGATGTTTTGGAAAAAACCCCAATTATCTAATGTTATTGGTTCCCCTTCCAACATGAGTGGGGTTGGTCTAAAATTAAAAAACATATAGAATAGATATGGGTCAAGACCAAACTAAGGGGAACTACATGGACTTAGAATCATCTTCATATGTTATTACACAAGAACTCGTCAGCCACCACTAAGGTCTAGATATCAAATAAGAATACCAGAATTAAGTTAAATATTAATTAATTCATTGAAATTTTATTAATATTACTCTATTTTCATTCAAAAAATAATATTCTAATCTTATAATCCATGTTTTAGTGAAATTATTAATTCTTTTCTTGTATTCTAAAGTATTTATTCATCATTAGTATGTATAAATAACTAACTCCATTCTTTCATAAATTCATTTATCTCTTAATAAATATTTAGCTACTCTAGGACCTATAATAATCTACCGTAAAAGATTCAATCATATATAATAGAATCAAACTTCATCATGTAGTTGGAAACATGTCATATAAATAACAACCAACTATCTTCCATGAAGTACGAATCCAACTAGAAGTAAGTATTGAAAATAAATCCCATCTTACAACTCATCTTAACATCCCTGGTTGTTATGACTTGACCCATTGGGTCCCAACAAGTCGGTGATAAGCTGAGTGTGACTACCCTCAACCTACCTCAAATAGGCCAAGGTATGGAGACCAGCACTGATTAGGCATATCACACACATGGGTTGAATTATACTAATGTATTCTTTTGGATGCACACATCTCCAAGCCCATACAATGCTAAAATATAAAACAACACAGCTGATACCAATGCATAAATAACATATATCTTATAATAATATTATGAAAAAAAATGTGGAAAGAGATCATGGGGGAAATACAAGCCCAACCAAAGCTGAAAAGGAACCTAACCTACTCATAAATAGGGGACTACTTTCATATGAAACACCCAATAGACACCACTATATTTCTAGCCCAATATAATATTTTATTACTCCATATCCTCCTAGGATATTGTTTAATGCTTTTCATCTACATAAGACATTAAATGTTCATATAAGTCTCATTCAGAGGCGAGTATAACAATACACAATATGAAAACTCAAAATTAATAGCATAAAGCATCAATACTAGTCAGATGAACCCATGATATGTCAAAAACATGAGAAGCATAATAATAATAATAATAACCACTAAATTATACACATAATATAAAATGGTCAAAAAAGAGTCTCAACCAATACATAAATCCATAGGGTTTTGCTTGATTATTTCAGGGAATACTCATCTGGGAGGTCTCGCTCCCTGAGCCATGTTGTCATAGATGAAACTCATTTAAGAGGTCATGCTTATCTGGCCTCAACAAAGAAGAACTTTCTAGATCTCCAGAGCTCACACTATCTAGATAGGGGATCACACACAGGACAATTGGGGGATTCCACCAACTCTACTAGATCAAACTACTAGAGAGGGAATTGATACCCTATGCATGTTCATAATGCTGATACCATGATCTCCACTAAGGAATTATATGATAGAGGACCCTACCCTAGGCCTCACAGAGGTATAATGAAAACAATATCAACATTATAACCTTTAGAGGGGATCACATTCATGTTCCAAGGTCATAATTACCTATTGTACCCTCATGGGGATGGGTCAAGGAACCAAACTCAACTGGAACTAATCTATACTGAGGTTATGAAGGTATCCAAGCCTCCATAGAGGATGTACAAGGCATGTACTTTTGGTGAATGAAATGTCTTACAAACCCATGTTTTACCAGTGTATCACCATCTCACATAGCATGTAAATATCCAAATATGTTGTGTCTACTCTCTCGGTACAAAGAATGTAGAGGTAATCCAACACCTTGCATGTATTGTCTTCTCGTGATCATGTTCAAATGTTTATACTTATCTGTATACATTGGGTTATGCCTATGTATTGTGGTTGTGTTCAAGTATTGTTTCATTCTTGTGTGCTCTAATCGTGTCTATTTTTTTTGGTTTTTACTATCCCATGTACTCTCATAGTACACACTGAGCCACCAACCCTGTTAAACACAACATTTGATAGGTGTCACATAGTGTGTGATCCTTAAAATTCCATGGAAACCCTATCATCATAGCTAGAAGGTCCCACACGACATGTATCTTTAAAATACACACTATGTACCATGGTATTTCCAGAAACCAACAATTCATTCATACGTACACCCACACTACCCCTGAATCCACCACTCCTACCATCGATCACACCCACGATCATCATATAGTCCCTCGACCATTATCTAGCATCACTGTAGACTGGAATAGGGGCACCAAATCATAATGGGAGACTATCTTCAGATCCCATGTCATCATTGTGCATCAAACCAAGAGAATAGAACACACAATTTAGATCTGATCCACCACTAGTCATCCTCTATTATCAAACCTTCATCGCACCCTCAATCGCAAACCACGCTCGTGGTATGAATATGTTTCATCATATAGTGGTCACATGATGATCAGATATTAGATATTCATTGAACTATATGTGAATGAAATTGACTATGATGAAATTATGAAGAAACATAGGAGAAGTATAAGAAGCACAAGAGAGGAACTAACCACGACCATTGTATGGTTTAACCTCGATATGTTTCTATTAGAATGATAAAAACATTATCTTACAAATAATAGAATAAATCAATCCTAAATAATCCATTGATTGGTAAATCAATTCATATCAGTGAAGTCAGTCTACATTGGAAAAGAGATAAAAAAGGGATGAATATACATAAATCAAACATTTTATTTTGGACTGAGCTATGTCATGTCCCATTTTGGTGGCTGAGATGGTTTCAATGATACTGGGTAGTATGTCCTTTTTAATGTCGCAAAGGAGGTTTTAAAGTTGACTAGTCCTGGATGGTGATTGCATGGGGTTAATTGTCTTGTGCAATCGACCCATGTTAGGTAAGATGTCTGTTGATGGTCTCCAATGGGTTTATTCACAGATCCAAAAACACCCAAAAACTATTTTATCTATTATTCATAGACCTTATTTCAAATGATAGACACTCATTGGATGACAATTTGGCCAACGATACTTAAGGACTCCATTGGTCAACATGATGGGAGTTCGGGCCCATCACACCCTTTTGGGGGAAACTATTACCAATTTAGGGAATCTCTTATATATTTATAAAAGTTCATTTGTTTGTGAATCCTTTGTTCATTCCCAATAAATTCTACATGGATTTCCCCTAAGTAGCAATATTTATCCTAGATTTTCATAAATCTGGAACCATTTGTATGTATCTGAGGTTACCCATTGATAATGATACTTGTATATATTCAAGCTTTTTCCTAAATGTTCCCATTTTTTTGAAAGATCTGTAATTACTTTATGATTTACTGAGACATCATGGGTATAATCCATGTTATGAGGTTTTATGGAGTTTATCATCATCCAGGGGGATGAAGATTATTCCAATGATGGGGTCAAACTAATAAAAAGTGATTCTTACATATCCTTATGAGATGAATCAGGGACCACATGGTTTTATGCCACTATATTGGACACATCACCTTTTAAGGTCATGTGAGAAGGACCCATCCATGTAGTTTAACATCATGCAATGAGGATGTCCAGGTGAAATTTTCTTAGTCAATATTAGTTGTGGGGCTTGTACTGAGGTTTACCATGATGTCCAGAAGAGATACAATCTTCTAGGTGGATATAACCCTATAGGAGTGATGGAATGAAGAACATTAGGGTGATATGGGTGATGAGTTTGGACCTCTATGAGGTTTCCTATGTATCCCAGTTGGATAGGAATCAAATCCATCATTTTTCGGTTTTTGTTGGAACTTAAACCCTTGAGGAAGCCCATTTTTGGGGATATGATTAGGGTTTACACATGGGAGCTGGAAAATGAGTCTAGGCTTACTCATGAATAGGTTCCCTTAGTGAGTTTGAGGGAATTTTATTGGGACTGACTTCTAAACAAAATTTACCTTGAGATCGAGCCTTAGGCAGGTGTCCAATATATCGCGATCTGAGAAGGAATAATATTTCTTTTAGTTTATCTCATTTTGGGCTTACACCTAAGAGGAGGCCCATGCTTTTGGATTATGAGGATGTCATGATTAGTTTCAACCTCTCAACCCATGAGATTAATGCTTGTGTGAGAAACAAGAGGGGTAGTGGATTTTAATTTCACACGTCCCATATCATCTACAGATAGATGGTTTTGGGGCCCAATGGGAGAGAGAGAAAGGGGATTTTAATGTTCCAAAATCCCTCATTTGTTTTCATAACCAGGATATTCAGATTAACCTATCCATGTATTCTTTGGGTGAAGGCAAATATGAACATTGATGCAACCTCCTTCAAGAAAAGATTGGAGATTATGTTAGTGGGAGTGCCCTATACTTATTTTGATATATACTACAATTTTACATCATATATCTTGGATGGGTATTAACTGGAGGATAATCAGGTTGGGATGTTCTGACACACCTTGAACATGAGAGGGAAAGAATGTGTAAAACCTGGTTCAATGTGTACTCCGAATAGGAGAAATGATACAAGGAATGGAATCCATTTGGGCATACAGAGGTAGAAAAATCATCTCATGAGGATGGATTTGTCTCTAGTTGACATAACTCTTTTTTGGAAAATGTATACAGAGATGGCAAAGCATTGTGGACATAGTCCAGAAGAGTTGTCTTCAGGACACCAAATTTCAGTTTTTGATGGATGGGAAGGTTTATAAAGATTCACCCTATAGTTTAAGGTCATACAGCAAGGATCATTTTTTGTTGAAATCTTGATTAACTAGTGGATAATCATGTCAAGATGTTCAGACACACCGCAAACATGAGAGGGAAGTAATGTGTAAACCATGATTGTGGGGGTTCTTAGATCATGAGAAATGATACGCGAAATGGGAGAAATTTGGGTGTACTTAAGTAGGAAATTCCTCTCCTAAGGAAAAATGTAACAATGGTTGACAAGGCTTTTTTGTGGGAAATGTACGGAAAGTCGTTGGGGTATTGTGCGCATAGTCAAGAAAAGTTGTCCTTAGGACACCATACATCAATTTCTGATGGCTGAGTTGGCTTATAAAGATCTTCCCTGTAGTTTAAGGTCATACAATGGGGAATATTTTTTTATTGAAACCATGATTAACTGGAAAATAATCAGGTTGGTATGTTCCAACATGACTCAAACATGAGATGGATGGAATGGTTAAACCATGATTCCAAGGGTTCTAGAATCAAGAGAAATGATATAAGGCATGAAATCTATTTGGGTGTATGGAGGTATGAAAGGCCTCTCCTATGGATGAATATGTATTTGGTTGAAATTCCTTTTTTTGGGAAACTTATGCAGAGCCTCTGGGGCATCGTGCACATAGTCAGGATGATGTGTCCTCAGGACACTGACCATCCATTTTTTATGGTCAGGGAGGTTCATAAGGATCCAAAATCTCTCGGGACACTGAGTTTGATGGATGGAGAATTGTGAGTCAAATCATGTATGAAACATTAAGATCGTTATTTTCCATAGAGTTTTATATCAACCTGGAAAATTAGGTAGGTGATGGTGTTTTAGGAGTCTCATGAAAATTAGTTCAACTCATGGTATTTAAGGGAAAAATGTTTGGAAGGGAGAAGTGTGTGGTAGAAAATTTCAATGAATAATCCTGAAAATATTCTTGTGTGACTCTCCATTTTCATGGGGGTCAGTAATGGTAGCGAAGGTACCAGCACTCAGCCTGAGCAGGGGTAGAGCACCATGGTATGGACCATCGGGAGAAAATGATTTTTCACATAAGGCTGGCGGTACAGGAACGTCTGCATAAGAGAATTCACAACCCATTTTCATCCAAGAGATATCAGTGAACTATTTTCCTCATATGGGAATCTGTGAACCATTTTCCACCATGGTCCTTCTGCGAACTGTTTTCCAAATAGGAGTTTCCCAGAAAAATTTTCATCCAAGGGCCATCTACAAACTTTTTTCCACCCAGGGTATTCCCTAAACTGTTTTCCACAAAGGGCCATACATTAACTATTTTCTTCCAAGGGTCATCCATGAAATATTTTTCTAATTCATTCGTAGGGTTAAAAAAATAACTCCAGAATTCCATGAATGACACTGTCTATGCATGTTATCTTCCATAGAGGGACTTCTGTATACCATTCATGCGATGGAGTCCATGAAGCGTCTCCAGCATATGGTTCGTGATATGGATTCCAAAAACTGGTTTGGGTGTGGGAGTGATTTATCCCACACCCTTTGTGTTTCTCTCCATGATTCATCCCTTTTTTAACCCAAACAAGATAGATCATTCTTTCTAATCCTTCTATAGAGTTCTTTTCTACCCCCTCAGGGTTCTTTTATAGAGATTCATAAAAGCAGGATTTATCGATCTCTTGGATCCTTTTTTATAATCCCATGGGGAAATCACTTGACCTGTGGATGAATTGGTTAATAGAGGCTTGTGGGGTTGCGGTTAGTGGTGGAGAAAAGCAATTCCTAATTCTCATGAATTACTTATCCTTGTTTGAGGATGCTACTGGATTTTCCTCATCCATGAACTATTGAGTTAATGGTGACAGTATGCGAGGGTATAATTCTCTACCTCTATTTTTCCAATGATGTGGATCATGGTGGTTGGTATGCACTGCATCCATTTCACCAATGATGTAGTTCATGAGATATAGATTTGTTTCCTTCTTTCTAAAAACCATTTGGTTCATAGTTTATTTTTTCTTCTAACCATTATTGGGATTCAGTATGCAGACAGATTAATTTCCCTTGCCAAATTTGGATTCTTTAATATTCTTCTTGATCTTACTTCAAAATTTTATTTCTATCCTTTAACAAGATAGTTGAAATTTTATTCATCTTGATTTTTGATTTCTTAGGACCCTACGCATACTACAAATATTTTGGAAAAATCATTGATAATTGTCATTGGTGAGATCACATACCTATTTTGAAGAAATGGTCCTCAATCATGATCTCAATCAATTGTGATTCAATGAGTCCTCCTCCAACGACTCCTACAATGGATCCTCTAACACAACCCTATGATTAGGTTATAACCATATATCTACATATGGTTTCTAGTTCACTATGTCAACATTTAAATAAAATAAATAAATTTATTTATTATTTTCTCCCATGACAAAATTTTCACCAATTTCTATAGGAGACAAAGATTATTCTACACCTAGGGTAAACCCCATATTATCTACTAAACAGTGGCCTCACATTTCTATTCTGATACATAGTTCTAGGTTTATTCCACATTTTCAGGAAAACATCATGTGTGTGATATTAATATATTAAATATTTTTAAAATAAAAAGCCTGAGCCCACCAGGCCTTTGAATCATTTTCCATCTTAGCACCTGCCTCTGGGAATATTACTATAAATATTTCAAATATTTATGATGAAAAAAAATCGTTATTTTCTCCCCACCATGGTCATTTTTATCTAGAAAATAATAAGTAATAATTAAAAGGGTGTAGAAACTATTCTTTCATTTGTAACTCCTAATCCTGTGTGCTCTCCTAAGGACTTGCATAATTCCACCAGACACACACCAAAATAATCGTTCACCCTCTAATAATATTATTCTATAAAGAAATGTTATTTGTTGGGTAGAATGAAATTGTTTCTCCATCCCTGATGTCCAACTAACCACAATCGATAATGTATAACATTTCATGTAAAAAACTCCTCAATTACAACACATGGAAGATTGACTGTACATGTACTAACTACAGTGGTAGAGACATAAGGTACACCACCTCTCTAACACTACATATTATCTGGGAAGTTCCCACGAATCTCAGATATAACTTTCCACCCTGAAAAAATCATTGTAACCCACATTGAAGAGATACCTTTAAGAACACATGGTCCAACTTCTCAAACTCTAAAGGCTTCCATCATCAGTTTGTATAAAACTTGTAATGGATTTGTGTAGTCCTCATCTACTCCTTAATTATATACTCTATATCTTTCATAACTCTCACTAACACTACAACAATGATTGTTGACTCTTATGAATCATTCTAATATAGTGGTGACTTATAGGGTTTCCCATACAAGATATTGAATGGTTCTATATCGATGGTGGTATCATAATTTTTTTTATAACTCCACCAAGGGTAAGTGATCCTCCCAAGTATGGAAAAAGTCCATCATGTATGATTGAAGCATATAATTCAAAACTCGAATGGTTTGCTCGGTCTGGAATTCATCCTAGGTGTGAAACATCAAGTTCAAACAAAATATATTTGAAAATGTCTTCTAAAATCCTCTCTATAACCATGATATAAAGGGATCATAATTTTCTCAAATGATTATTGGGGAAAATATGTGGAGTGGTACTATATCATACATAAAATAATTCCATAAACTCTATATTTAACTCTACTCTCAAATAGATAGTAAGTGGGATGACATTGTGAGTTTGTCAATGATCACCCAAATCGCATCGCATCCTATGGAAATATATGGTAACCATGTCATAAAGTTTATAGATATCCCATCCTAGTTCAACTCTGGCACCTCAAGGGGTTGGTCTAAACCAAAATAGAACCTTGTTCTGAAACATCACTTTATAATAAGTGAGGTATCGAGAGAAAAACATAGTTACATATTTATTTATACATAGGAACCAAAACAGACATTTGAGGTCATGTTACATTTTTTCTAAACCTGTGTGTACCTCTATAAAAGACATATAAAACTCCCTCATAAAATTTAGTTACAACATCATTGGTACTATAATTATTCCTTTGAAAAGATAACATGATAGTCACCATTATAAACACCATTATGAGAAAATATAGTAGATATATAGGTATTCCAGTTCTCAGAGTCAGTATCTCCATGCTAAGACACCCTAACATGTTGTATAAGTTTTAGGATAACTACCATCGACTGTAGATATGTCTCACCACCCTCATCCACTATGGGAAACTGCAATGAGGTGAATAGGTCTAAATCCTTAGTCAACAACTATGAACATAAACTTTTTCTTAGAGAATCTTCCATAATGATCCCCTTCTTAAAGGTATTGACTATCTCTAAGTCATAATCCAATAAGAACTCTAGCCATCTCCACTATCTCATGTTAATATCCTTTTTAGAAAAGATATAATCGAGACACTTATTGTAAAATTACATGATAAATTTCTCATCCATAAGGTAGTGTCACCACATATATAGAGAGAATACATCGTTGCTAACTCAAGACCGTGTGTTGTATAGTTCTTCTCTTGAGGTCTCAACTGTCGATACTCATAAAGAATCATATCTTACATATTTATTAGAACAAAACCAAGTCTATTCTATGAGAAATTGTATGACACTATATATGTGACACCCTCCCTGATAAAATAAATATGGGGGAGCCTGATAATCATTGTTGTAGCTCCTAAAAGTCTAGTTGGAACCTTTCCATCCACATGAAATGTTTCCCTTCAATGTCAAAGTAATCAAAGGAGCCAATATCCTAGAGAAATAAAGAACAAAAATAAAATTGTAGCCTCCCAATCCATGGAAACTCTGCACTTCTATCACACTCTTGGGTGACTCCCACGCTAACATACATAAACCCTCACTGGGTCCAGTATTACACCATCAGTCGAGATGAAATTGTTGTACCCCACACTCTTTGATTTTCATGATCACAATCACTTTCATTTTTGTCTAACATTGTTTTTGAGTGTTGTGGATGATAGGCAAAAGATTGCCAAAGGAATGGCCCAAGAATGGACAAGAAGTGGACTGAAATTCAGTCCACCGGCCAACCGGTGTGATAGCACCGGCCAGCCGGTGGACCTGGCAGAGGCATTGCCCACTGCCAGGTGCCACCGGTCAGCCGGTGTCTGGCCACCGGCCAGCCGGTGGCATCCAGCCCCAACAGTGCTGGCTACTGCCTCACCACCGGCCAGCCGGTGGCTCCTCCACTGGTCAGCCGGTGCTGCCTGGACCAAATTCCTTCTCAACTTCCAAGGCACCGGCCAGCCGGTGGCCCTGCACCGGCCAGCCGGTAGCCCAGTCAAACTAGCCGTTAGGTTTGACCAGTCAACCATCTTTTGGCCTCCAACGGCTCCGAGGACTTCTCCAACGGCTCCGAAGGCCCCCAATGGGTTCCATGCCTATAAATAAAGGCCAAGGAAGCCCCGGAACCAAATCGGATCACATACCAAGCGCCCGGACATATTGTTGCACATTTGGCGAACCTCCGGCGCTCCACCTTCAAGGATCCACAAGTGCTCCAACCTTTTTCCAATCCAAGGAGCACCTCAAGAAGCTTGGGAGAGCACGCTACATCAACTCCATCATCCAATTGGCGCCCAAGTCTTCCTCCAATACGGTTTTTCTTGTTTATTTATTTTGAGCTTAAAATTGGGTTTGTACCTACAAACCCCAAACCCTTTTCTCATCCTCCCTTTCTTTTGGGTTTCACACCACCATTAAGGTGTGAAGAGGTTTCTTCAAGCCTTTCCTTTTAAAAGGCTTGTGTTTCGGTGAGCTAGCCTTCACCCGTTAAAAAGGCTAGTGGGTTCTTGCTAAACCATTAAAAGAAAGTGGGTTCTTGCTAAACCACAAAAAGCAAGCTGTAATAGGTCCTAGTGCTACCTCAAAGCCTAGTGGGTTTCTTTCTAAAACCATTGAAAAGAAAGCGGTAGGAATCTCTCAACGGTTGAGTTGGGAGCGGAGACGTAGGCCGGGTTTTTGGCCGAACTCCGTTATCAATTTTGTGTGTCTTGCCTATTTATTTCCGCTACACTTTACTTTGATTTTTTAAATTGTTAATCAATTTTTTAAAAGGAAATTCACCCCCCTCTTGCCATCATTCCCGTTTCTTCCGACCAAACAATTGGTATCAGAGCGCGAATTTGAATAATTCCCTAACCGGTTTCAAATTAAAGATCCTATTTTTTTTTATGGCTTCTACCGCTTCTTCCTCTCAATCCCCCGAAGGATTTTCTTTGGATCATGCTCCATTCTTTGATGGAACTGATTATAGTTTTTGGAAAACCCGCATGACCACTTTTTTAAAAAGTATTGGCTATCCAATTTTTAAAATTGTTATGCATGGTTTTACTCTCTCTTGTCTTGATGAATCTCAATGGACCCCCACCGACATTGCAAATTTCGAGCTTGATGGCAAAGCCATGAACGCTCTTCATTGTGGGTTAGATCGTAATGTTTTTGATCATATTTCTTCTTGCACATCTTCTCATGATATTTGGAAGCTTTTAGAACTTACCCATGAAGGTACTAGCGAGGCTCCAAAGCAATAATCCGATCAAAAGCAAGAACCCGACGAAAAGATCAAGCCCGTTTGCCCACCTCACAAGAAAAGGGCCAAGAAGAAAAAGAAGAAGGCTTCAAAGGCAACATGGAGTGATAGCTCCACCTCTTCCTTCTCCTCCTTCTCCTCGAGCGACCAAGGTACAAATTGCCTAATGGCAAAACATGAGGTATCTTCCTCCTCTTCCTCCTATTCCTCCTCTAGTTCTTCTAATTCTTTCAATCATTTGTCTTATGAAGAACTCCAACATGCTAGAGACCAACTTGAAAATGGTTTTCATGAGCTTTCTTCAAAATTTGTTGCTTTAAAAAAGAATTTCAAAAAACTATCCTCCGAAAAAGACCAACTTCTCAAAGAGAAGGAGGAACTCACCCTTAAAATCCAAAATTTTCCAAAAGTTGATTCTTTGGAATCAACCATCAAAGACCTTAGAGAAACCCTAGCCAAGTTCACCCAAGGTGAACAAAATTTGTCCAAACTCTTAGGTTCTCAACGAGTATCTAGAACCACCAATGGACTTGGCTACACCAATATAGCTTCCTCCTCCCATGCTCCAACTGTTTTTGTAAGGGGGAGCTCTAGTTTTAAATTTTGCAATTATTGTAAAAAACCTGGGCACCTCATTTATGAGTGTGATTGCAAAAATGCCCGGTACGGTCAACCCAAATCGATTTTTTATTCCGATGAATTTTATAGGAGAAGACCCGCCATGAGACAAGTTTGGATTGAAAAATCCCTTCTTGCGAGTCTCTCCGGGCCAAAATTTATTTCCTATCCCCGGTGATTTATTGTCTTTATTTAGGGGGAGTTAGGTTCTTTTAAGCCCTTTTGATTTCAAATTCGAAATTTTCGATTCCAACTTTCGATTTCAACTCTTGGTTTCAAAATTTTCAATTCAAAATTTTCTATTCAATTTTTGATTCAAAACTTTCAATTCAAACTGTTATTCAATTTTCATTTCAAAATTTTCAACAATTGATATCATTTTCAATTGATTTAAAATCTTGATTTTCAAATTATTCCCTCAATCAAGTTTTATGCCCCATTCTTTTTTGATAATCACAAAGGGAGAGAAATTTCTTGATTGATTGGGGGAGAATCTTTTCTCTCATGCTTAGTTTTTATTTTCAATTTATCATTTAAAGCATGCCTTTCATTTAAGTTTTTACATCTCTTTGATAAGTGATTGTGATCATCAAAATAGGGGGAGATTGTTGTACCCCACACTCTTTGATTTTCATGATCACAATCACTTTCATTTTTGTCTAACATTGTTTTTGAGTGTTGTGGATGATAGGCAAAAGATTGCCAAAGGAATGGCCCAAGAATGGACAAGAAGTGGACTGAAATTCAGTCCACCGGCCAACCGGTGTGATAGCACCGGCCAGCCGGTGGACCTGGCAGAGGCATTGCCCACTGCCAGGTGCCACCGGTCAGCCGGTGTCTGGCCACCGGCCAGCCGGTGGCATCCAGCCCCAACAGTGCTGGCTACTGCCTCACCACCGGCCAGCCGGTGGCTCCTCCACCGGTCAGCCGGTGCTGCCTGGACCAAATTCCTTCTCAACTTCCAAGGCACCGGCCAGCCGGTGGCCCTGCACCGGCCCGCCGGTAGCCCAGTCAAACTAGCCGTTAGGTTTGACCAGTCAACCATCTTTTGGCCTCCAACGGCTCCGAGGACTTCTCCAACGGCTCCGAAGGCCCCCAATGGGTTCCATGCCTATAAATAAAGGCCAAGGAAGCCCCGGAACCAAATCGGATCACATACCAAGCGCCCGGACATATTGTTGCACATTTGGCGAACCTCCGGCGCTCCACCTTCAAGGATCCACAAGTGCTCCAACCTTTTTCCAATCCAAGTAGCACCTCAAGAAGCTTGGGAGAGCATGCTACATCAACTCCATCATCCAATTGGCGCCCAAGTCTTCCTCCAATACGGTTTTTCTTGTTTATTTATTTTGAGCTTAAAATTGGGTTTGTACCTACAAACCCCAAACCCTTATCTCATCCTCCCTTTCTTTTGGGTTTCACACCACCATTAAGGTGTGAAGAGGTTTCTTCAAGCCTTTCCTTTTAAAAGGCTTGTGTTTCGGTGAGCTAGCCTTCACCCGTTAAAAAGGCTAGTGGGTTCTTGCTAAACCATTAAAAGCAAGTGGGTTCTTGCTAAACCACAAAAAGCAAGCTGTAATAGGTCCTAGTGCTACCTCAAAGCCTAGTGGGTTTCTTGCTAAAACCATTGAAAAGCAAGCGGTAGGAATCTCTCAACGGTTGAGTTGGGAGCGGAGACGTAGGCCGGGTTTTTGGCCGAACTCCGTTATCAATTTTGTGTGTCTTGCCTATTTATTTCCGCTGCACTTTACTTTGATTTTTTAAATTGTTAATCAATTTTTTAAAAGGCAATTCACCCCCCCTCTTGCCATCATTCCCGTTTCTTCCGACCAAACAGAAATGCCCTATAAAGTGGGCCTATTTAATCAATAACTAACACTCTGATAGATTCTCATAAATTTGGTTCTCTTTTAGTATGTCCAAGACCATACTCATGTGTCTTCTGTTCTCCTCCTTGGATGCTAAGTGCGCTATGATTTCATCTGGGAAGACCACCACAAACTAGTCTAAGAGAGATTAAAAGATCCTAATCATGAGCCCCATGAACACTTGTAGGGTTTTCATCACTCTAAAATTCATCATCGAGTTCTCATAATTACTATAGAAACATTGTAATGTAATCTTTGATATATGCTCATCCTCTAGTTCAATCTAGTGATAACCTGATTTGAGGTCCATCTTAAAGAACCATTGATATCCTCTCATCTAATAGAAGTTTTCATTTATCCTCGTTAGTGGATACATATTATTTATTGTCACCTATTTTAGGTTCCGATAATCTTTACACAATCTCAAGCTCCCATCCACCTTCTTGGTGAAAAACACTGGGGCTTCCCAGGGGGGAACACAATATCTTACAAATATTATTCTATGCATGTCCCCCAAATGAATCCTCAACTCTCAAATAACTACAGGATACATCCAATATGTTAGTGAAGATATCAGGGTTGTACAATGGTTTAAGTCAATATAGAAGTCCATATCTCAGTGGGGAGGAAATACAAGAACATCCTTAGTAAAGATGTCAACATGCTCTACTACCTCATCAGGGAACTAAAAGATTATAGAATCCAACAATCCAAGGTAAATAACATCCAACTAGTGAGTAATCCATTTTATCCAACGACATATAAGCCTATACTACCCATCCTAGGTTTCATTATCACCATTAATGGAAAACCATGATACTTTCATTGTAGATACACTACATCCTCTAGCTGAAACAATCAATTTTGGAATGAACTAAGGATAGACAATCCATACCCAACATGACATCATAAGTCATCATCACTGATATAAGGAACTCTCATATGAATATCTCATCTCAAAGAGTTCGGTCACATCATCATTTGAATTGTGTGATCACTATGCCACCTCCAGCTGGAGTCACCAATTATAATGGTCAAACTAAATGCTCAATAATACTTTCTATGTCTCGATCTAGAGAATTGGAAAAGAAATAGTGGCTCTCACCTATGTCTATCATCACTACAAATAACATAAAAGGAAAGAGATCATAGTAATAGGTCAAACCACCTTCCAACTCCCAATACTCTACCTACCCCTCTTCAACATTCACTACTCTCTGGACCTCCATTATCCTACCTTTATATATATCTAGGTGGTCAGTCCACCATCTCTCTATCATTTGTACGATGGGACTGACAATCCCTTGTGAAATGTCCCCAACTGTGATAGGAGTAACACCATATCCCCCTCAGTTGACTCAAGCTATCTTGAGATCCATGAACTGTTGATCTTATGTCTTGTGATCATCTCATAAAGCATCTCATGGGCCCAAACCCCTATGAAAACTATCATCTACCTTCTTATAAGGTTTAAAATCCTATATTCCCACTATAATCATCCACTTTAGACATATAACCTTCCAAGATGCTCTACACAACTAAATCCCACTCAAGTACTATAGCATAGGTTGGAATGCAAAGAGATATAACTAACTCTCTCTTATATTGGGGAAGGACTTTATTGAAGGTATGTGCCATGAAGAAAGGATGTTGCATGATATCCAAAGCATTCCATGAGAGTTCAGTAAATATCTCAAGATAATCTTCCACAATCATACATCCGAGTTGCAAATATAGATATTATGGGATGTGAATTGATCATAATATGGCTGGATACAACTCCTCCCCAATGAGAGGTAATAAATATGACTAAGATGAGTTTTTTTATTTTGTGACTAAGTCACTGGACTCCACCATCATCCAAAAAATCCCATAAAAATACTCTCCCCCAAGAAAACCATATGATCTATTGGTGTCTTCACAAGGAAGAAAAATTGAGCAATTTCATATATCCAGTAAATAGCTACCTGGGGGTTTGGCATGCTCCAAAATACTGGATGGTGTTATCCCTAAAACTAATGTACCTCACTTAACCAATGTGCATCCTTGTCTGGTATTTCCAGTGCAATCTACTAATCAATGGGTGGTGGTATAACTCGAAAAAAAACCTATAGATACTACCTCGTGTACATTCTCCATTACTAAATCCACATCACTTAGTATATCATCTTCATGATCACACAATTGAATCCTAGTTGGTTGTCTTTGTGAAGACATCCTAAAATAAAAAAGATTAACCAAAACCATTGAGTATATCTTGGGAGATTACTTAAGAAATATATGGAAACCAAAACTCATTCCGATATGATGCTTGTACCGATGTTTTCCTTGCAACCTTTTTCTACATGTACCAAGTCAATAAGTTGGTTATAAAAGTCATGGTGAATGGATATATTAGCCAGCACACCATCACTGGAGTCCCTAGAATAAAATATGAACTCAAAACACTTTAACACTATTTACGTAAATCCCATACCAAACCTCAATGATAAAAAGTCTTATCTTTGGTCCTAAGGTTAACCTACCTGCTTTAATACCACTCTTTTATTACTTGGCCCACTGGGACCCAATTGGCCAGTGATTACCCTAAGCCTACCTCTAATAGGCCAGAGGCTAGTAAATAGTATTAAATAAGAATATCACATACATTGGTGGAATTATCATAATATACATGTATTCCCACACACATATCCAATCCCATATAATGAAAAAAAATATAAAACAATACAATTGATAAAAATGCTTGCATAATATATAATTCAACCGCCAGAGTGCGAATAAATTACTAAAATTAATAAAAGGTCCACATACAAGCTGAACAAAAATTAAAAAGGAGTCCAACCTTCTCAAAAGGAGGGGGATATTATCAAATGAAACTTCTGGTAAACTACTCATTTTTTCATGCCAAACCTAAGATCTCCCTACTCCTGATCTTCCTAAGGCACCATTAAATAGATTTTCATATTTATAAAATACTACATGTGTGTGAAAATCCCATAAAGGGGTGAGTATAACAATACCTAATAAGAAACCCTAAAATCACTAAGCATAAAGAATTAATATTATTCAACTCAACATAAGATATTTCATCAAGAGGATATACATATCAATAATAACCACCCAAATATACATACAATAAAAAAACCAGTCTAAAAAGGGTCTCAACTAATAGAGCCAGCCAGAGGATTCCGCTTGTGGCCTATAGGTAATGCTCATCCAAGAGGGCTTGCTCCTCGATCCATATTTTCACTGATGAAACTCATTCAAGAGGCTGTTCACATCTATCCTTTCCAAGAAATACCTGCTGGATCTCTAATGATCACATTGTCCAGATAGGGGATCACATCCAGGACCATTAGGGGACACCACCAAGCCCACCAGATCAATCTACAAGATAGGGGATCAATACACTATGCATGGTGGTCATGCCGATACCACAAACCCACCTAGGAACACTATGCCAAAATAGGTGATTAGTGGTGATTTTTTTGGTTTAGGAGTACTTTAAATCACTACTAAATTGTATATCGATGTTCATTTCGCAGCAGTTTTTCAAAACCGTTGTAGAATAATTTAGAAGTGATTTTTTGAAATCTAGGGAATCATTTAGTGGCAGTTTTTTATTTATTTTTTGATTTTTTTAAATTTTCATAATTGATTTTTTAAAAATTTTGATATTTTAATATTTTATAATTCTTGTTATTTATTTTATTTTTTATTATTATTGTTTTTTAATTATCGTCATTAATTTACAGATTATTTTCTTATTTTATTATTCCTTGAATTAGTTTATTATTATTATTATTATTATTATTCTATTTTTTGGTATATTTATTTTATTACTATGCACATGAATATGCATGCATATGCCATATATAGAAATACAGTGTTGGGTGAGATTTGATCCCTTTACTTCTTTCTTATTCTCCAAAGACTTTATCACTCATAATGGCTCTTTATGTGTTGAATAAATAAAATTTTATATAATTATATATATATATTGACGGAATAAAAAATAATACATAATACATAATACATAATACATAATATAATTAATCAGTACATATTAATATTTAATAATTACTAATTAATAATTAATAAATAAAATATTAATGAATAATGAGTAAATAAAAAAATGAATAATAAATTAATAAATATATAATATGGTAATAGGTGGTAAATAATAAATAGTAAATATTAAATAGTAAATAAAAAATAAAAAATAGTAAATAATACATAGTAAATAATAAATAATAAATAATAAATAATAAATAATAAATATTGAATATTGAATAATTTACAATATATAATATATAATAAATAGAAAATATATAACATATAACATATAACATATAATATATAATATATAATATATAACTAATGTATAAATAAAAAATTTAATAAAAAATATATATTTATATGATAAATAAATTACAAATTAATAAATATGAGATAATAACGATTAAATATAAATTATAAAATATTAAATTATGAATAAATAACGAATAAATATATAAAGAATATATAATAAATTTTTAATTAAAAATACAATAATATTAAATATATAATTTAATAATTTAATAATTAAAATTAAAAATAACTTAATAATTAATTTATAAACAATAAAATAAATAATAAATAAATAATAAAATGATAATAAAAACAAAATAAATAAGTAATAAATAATATAATATAATATATATATAATAAAAAAACAAATAATATATAAATCAAAAAAATAAATAATAATGAAGTCTAAGTAAATAATAGATAATTAATAATTAATTAATTAATAATAAATAAATAAGTAAATAATGAATAAATAAATAATATTTAATAAGTTTGTAGTTTTTAATAAATAGTTAAAATAATAATTAGTAAATAATTAGTAAATAATTATTTATTTATTTATTAAATGATTATTAAATAATAAATAAATAAAAATTAAACAATTAATAAATTAATATTAAATAATTAATTAATAAATAAAAAATAATATGTAAATAAATAAACCATAAATTAATAATAAATTAATAATAAATAAATAATAATAATTAATTAATAATAAATAAACAAAAAATATTTTTTAATAGTAATTTAATACTAAAAATAAATTAATAAATAAATCAATAATACATATATATTAAAATAATAAATAATAAATAATAAATGGATAAATAATAAATAATAAATAATAAATGTATATAAATATATACAAATATATATATATATATTGCATAGATATATATAAACACATACTAATGTTACATAATTATATATTATCACACTTAGATATATGATTGTATATTAATTAATATATATATATATATATATATATAAACACATGTAAATATAAATATCTCTATATATATATTTACCCAAATATGATATAAAAATATATAAACATAAATATATATATATATTTGCAAATATATATAAATATAATAAAATATTCATAAATTCTTATAAACATATTTATATATTTGATAATAAATTAACAAAAGAGGGGAAACCATAACAATAGCAACATTGTCGAATCAATGGGAATGTAAATCAATGTAATAAAATCATAAATGACATTAAAAATATATAAAGACGCTCTTAAAAGAAGATGAAATCGAATCAAGTGTGTATGATATATATATATATATATATATATATATATATATATTTAAATGTATTATATATTAATTTTTTTACATATAATATATTATAAATATATATATATATATATGTTTCTCAATATACACACATATGAATATATTAACATTATATATATATATATATACGTTCATATAGTATTACTATAAATTAATTTATATACTATATTTAATTATAATGATATATTTATTTAAAAATACATTTATATGTGATGTAACAATAATATTGACACAAAACTACATATTTATATTTCTCAAATACACACAAAAATATTTACCATATATTTGTATTTACTTATATATATTAAAATTTACACTTAAATATAGATTTTTTTATTGAAAAACACATATTTATATATAAAAATTAGCTTCATAGGAACATATATAGAAATAATTCATTTTTATTTGGTAAATAAAATAGATAATTATTATTTTTAAATGAAATGAATAAAAAAATATTTAATTCTACATGGTTTATATGTTTTAAAATTCATTTCAATGTAAATATGTGGTTATAAAACTAATTTTTTATAAGTAACTATAAGAAAATATGCATTTATTTAATTATAATTAAGTATTTTGTTTTTTATGTTTTCCATTAATTTAGAGGCATTTTAAAAAAAACCACTTTTGTTTCCCAATGGTTTTTTAAAATCCCTCCACTAAAAATAGATTTTTTTTTTTGAATTTTTTTTCTAAAAAAACCACCAATATATTGGGTTTTTCTATAGTGGGAAGATATGATAGAGGATCTTTACTAAGGACTAATGGAGGGATACCATAATCTCTATCTAAATCAAACCCCAAAGACGGGATCACAATCATTTACTAAGGATGTAATGTCACATTGTACCCCCATGGGGATGAATCATGGAACCATAATCAACTGAACCTGGTCTATACTAAGGATATGAAGGTCTCAAATCTATCTTAAAGGTTGTACATGGAATGTATTATGGGTACACAATGTGTCTTTAGAACCCATCGACATCCCATATATCATCATCATGCACGACATGTAAATCTCAAAATGCACGGTGTGTCCTCTCTGGGTACACGATGTGTAGAGGTCGTCTAACACCCTAACTCTTTCATCTTCCTGTAAATGTGTACACCAGGCCATGCTTGTGTACTTTGGCTCATTCTCATATACTATGGTTGGTTTCATGTACTAAATCATGCCCATGTACTCTACTTTTTCCCATATGCCTGGTTGAGTACATGCCCATATACTCTAAGAGTACATTCAAAGCTTCCAAACATGGGAGACATGGAATTTGATAGGTGTCTGATGTCATGTTATTCTTAATATTCCACAGAAACCCTAGTGTTGCATCCAGGATGTTGCGCATGATGTGTATCTCCGAATTACTTTCCTTCTACCATGAGATTTCTTGAAACCTGCAATTCCTTCAAATATATGTGTACGAAAACACTATATATACTATTCATACCTTCTATTTTTCCCACAATCATTTTATCAAGACACAACCAAACTCCACCAACACCATCGACTAGAATCCATCCACCAAATCCAATTAGGAGATAATCGATACTGCCAATTTGATATGCATGCATCAAACTAAGAAGAATGGAACCAATAATAATAATCAATCCACCACTTATCATCCCCCACAATTACACTTTAATTTCACCCCCGATCATGAACTACACCTGTAGTATCGATCTATTGCTCTGTAGAACGGTCTCACAATGATTGTATTTAGGGTATTCATCAAACCTTCATCCAAATAAATTATCCATGATGAGTGTGAAAATAAATGGGGGGATCCAAGATACACAAATGGGGAATTAACCTCAATAATTTTTGATGTTGGCCTCGATCCATTTTCATTAAAAATATGAACAAACTGAAAAAAAAATCCAAAAAAATAAACTTTAAATCAACAATCAATATGCAAGTTGAATTTTTTTTTGTGTAATTGTTATGCATTCGACATGGGATAAACAAATGCATTGGGTATACATAAATAAGAAAAACCAACTTGATTTTGTATTGATCACTAATGAAGAATTTGTAGGTCCTGTCATCATTGGTGAGATCCACAACTTCCATTGGAAAAAAAATATCCTCATTCATTATCTTGATCTGTTGTCGTTCACCGAGTCCTCCCCCAGCGGATCCTCTCACAATCTCAGGGTTATGTAGCAAACCCTATGATATTGTTATTACCGTGTATTTATATAGGGTTTCATGGTCACTACATCGACATTAAAATAAAATAAAATAAAATAAAATATTTATTTAATTTCCATTCGTGCCCGCAATAAAAGTTTTACAAACACCAGATGCCAAAAAATATTTTGTTGTGTTTAGGGTAAAACAAACATTTTGAACTCAATAAAGGACTCAAATTTTCAATTTGATCCTCTATTTTGAATTTATTCTATATTTTATGAAAACCACATGTGTGTGATATTAGTACAATTAATATCATTAAAAAATAAATTATAGGATCACCGAGCCTCATAATCATCTTTTGTCTTAGATTATGACTTTGAAAATACTGCTCCAAATACTTCAAAACATTATATAGAAAAAATAGCAATGTTATAAAAGTGTTTGAAACCATTGTTCATGAAAAACATATGGCATATCATGACAAAAATATCATCATAACCATTACCATATTCCACCATCATCAATATAACTGCCACCCATTCCATAACCATCATCATAACTAAAAGTTTGTACCACCACTATTATAATCACACCAATCACATTATTTTTTCAAATAATTCACAAAAAGGAACTATATTCTGGACCATACATACATATCAAATGTATTATTCTATACTTAATTTTAATGGAAACTATGGCCATTGTATCAAAGAATTTGGACCTCCTGCAATCAAGGATGGTCCCACTCATGCCTAATATGTTCATATTTGACAAACAACCTTTTTAAATACATCTTTAATTAACTAGTTTATTGGGAAAAGGATTCCCATTTTAAGAATCGTATATCAATATCTAGAAATAGTTTAATAGAACATACTGAAGTATTTATTATCATTTTAAATAATACCAAGGCAAGCATTATTTATTATGTTTATTCCTCTTAGATTTAATTAATAATAACATTTGGATTTACACTGTTTAATTGTTTGAAACTTTAGTCCTTGAAAAAAATTATACAAAAATAAAAAAGTAAAAAATAAAATATTTAATAAAAATCAAGAGGCATTCTAAAACACATTGGATCGTAAATCTGAGAATCCATTTAATTCCCACAACATGGAATATTAAATTATATAAACATGTGATAATTTCTAATCCAATTCCCCAATATCTAGAGTTATAAGATAATTTTCATCATTATTATTTAAGAAATTTAACACCAATTCATATTTTCAATTTTATTTTATCAAATAATAATTAGGAAACCATATGAAATTATCTTTTTATCTCTCTTGGATAATTTTCATACTAGTCACAACTATTCTACAACAAGAAATTAGGTATTTTCAATTCCATCTGAAAAACATATGGAATAACAAATTCTATTATCAATTTAATGTGATAAATCATTAAATTAAATTATTTAAAATATTATCAATAATATTAAATGTAAATTTCAACATGAAATTTATAAATTCTAAGATAAAACAATTATCTGTAGCATGAAATGTTATTTCTAATTAAATTCTAAAAGAAAACCATAATAGGTTAACAATAATATGTATTCAATTAAATTCCATTTCATTTTTTGAAATAAGAATATCACATTAATAATATTCTATATCAAACCATTATCATCTTTATATTCATTTTTTATTTTATAGAGATAAAACATAAATAATTTACTGGATACATTAATTAGTCCTTTTAAATTCGTTTATTCTAATTTATGAAATAAAATATAATAATCCCTTCACGTGACAAAATTTCCCTCTTTTAGTTAAGATCAAGGATATAAAATCTAAATCATATACTACATGTGATATTTCTAAATAATCAATACCAAAAGTCATCATGAAATAACACCATTTTTATTTTTTCTAGATGAATTCTAGTTTAAATTTTTTTAAAGGCTACATGAAATCAATCTATTTCTTATTTTTTGGATTATTTATAGGTTAAAATATATATTATTTGATCATAAGGTTTCAAAATTCAGGATAAAAGTATTAAACCACTATATGTAATTATAATCTATCTCAATTCAAAAAATTATTTATTTGAAATAATATAATTAATTTACTACATGTGGTTTTCTAATAGATATAGTTTATATATGAATTTACAGAATCTTCAAAAAATGATGTTCATAGGATAACTAAATTATTATCGTTTTAAGGTTAATTTCATTTATTCAAATAAATAATATAAATCATGATTGATTCACACTTGCAAGAAAACCAAAGAGAAGTAACATATCCCTTTCCTATAGAAGATTTATTTCATAATGCACCCAAAACATACGAGAGATAGAGAAAGGGTATATGCTATTCTGGAAACATTATAAGAGATCGAATCATTTTTTAGAGGAATCTATTTGCTAAAATGAAGATTCTTTTATCTCCCAATCATGACGTAGAACTCCCTAAACTCAAATGATATTGATTCTATGGTTTTTAAAATTTACACAAACATGTATCTAAATTTTACTCATAAAACTCATCAATTATTCCCATTTAATTTACTAATGATCATTTAAAACATTAAAATTCATTTCTTATTTTTTTTTAAAAACTTTTTGAAAAAAATTATTTAATTATGTAAAAAATCTATAAACAAGTATAAACCCCCAAATGATAATGGTTCAATAATGTTATATACCTATACCAAATCACAACACATCAAAAAATATTTTATTACGTTAAAAATATACCAAAAAGGACTATTCATCAATATAAAATCTGTAAAATATTTTAAAAATTCATTTAGTTTCCCTTCATGAAATAATGAAATAATTGATACCAAAAAAACATTTAAAATTTCATAAATGTTTATAGAAATAAGGCCAAAAATGAAAAAATTCATTATTCAATAAAACCAGATAAAATCATTTTTAATCTATATTTACACTTAATATCACTTTATTCTCAAGAAAAAATGTCATTGGTTTATAAAAACAATGAGTATTTCCCTTTCTATTGTAATATAAAACGTAACCAAACAGTAAACAATTCTTCCAAAAGTAATTTCAAACACCTCTAAAAAACACAGTAACGTTTATGGAGGTATGTAAAAAAGGTTTAAATCATTAAAATATGGAGTATGATAATAAGAAACACCACTCTTTAAAGTTGGTAACACTAAATTCATTAAAGAAATAGTCATATATATATAATCCCCCAATGATAAGATGTATATATGAAAAATACAAGCATATTATTCCACCCCATTGAATATCATAATAAATTAATGTTTTAATCCCATATAAAATCCTTATTTCCAACTAATAAACATATTATAAATAATTATAAATTTAATTATATATAAATTAACTTTTTTCATGAAAAAAGAAATTATTACAATGATAAAATTTTCAATCTCATGTCCTCTATACTAATATTATTCCAAAAGAAAAACATATTTATTTTAAAAACACTCATTTTATAGAATATGTCATGATATGATAATTAAAATCTATTAAGAAATAATATATGACTAATATAACATGATCCTCATGCAGTAAAATAACTATCCAAACTTTTCCATTTTAGCACTACACACCACAACCAATATAAAAATTTTAAATAATGTTTCATGCTCTATTCACAAATTTAATACAACAAAACTATTACACATCATGATTCAAACAATTAATAATATCCTTAAAGAAAAAACAATCCATTATAAACCATACCATTTATATTTTTAAAAAATTTTCATTTTTAATATATGTATAATTACAAAACCAATTTTTATTAGTTTTTAAACACATTTAGTTAAAATATACCCATTTTATATAAATTATTTTTTAGAAATTACTTTAAAACATAATGTATGTTACAATATAATTATAAATAAAATAATTCATCATTAAATTTTTTATCGCATCTTATCATTCATCACACACACATATTCATGAATCAACATAATTTTTAATGTAACCTAATTATAAAAACAACCATTCAATCAACCAAACCCCTAATAATTCATTTTAAAAAATATCATATTTTATTCATGTAAAATTTTCAAAAAATCATCATTCATAAGAAATATGAAAATTATAATATCTAATTATTTTTAAGAAAAATTAACCACCACCATAAATAGTTTAAGAAATCATAAAAATAACTTTTATAAATGAGAATAACAGTTTTAAATCAATAAAAACAATTGAAACAATCCCATGGATACAAAATAAATAATTTTAATTATATATAATACATTTTCAAGGAATATATAACCATTTGAAAGCTATAATATGTTTCCTCAATTAATAAACTAAAATATGACATAATAAAACACATAACTAGTCCTTTTAACTAATGTATCAGAACATTTACAATCACATTGTACCATTTTTCACACTTCAGGAATTCAAAACTTCTTTAATAAAATATTTACATAAATCATTAATATTTTCTTGTTTTTTATATTTTTCCAACAGAACTAATATATCATTTCACAAAAAACATATTCCAAAATTCATATTTCAATACTCAATTATTTTTTTTCCAAGGGTACTTTTAATTCACATGGTTTCAAGAAAATTTGCAAAAAATATCCTTATTCACAATAAATATATTTTTATACTCCCTAACTCATTTATCAATTAATACAGTTCTTCCATTTCATCTTGTTTTTGTAATAAAATAACCAAACTTTTAGTGCAATAATCACATAATCTCACAATCAATCCCAGCATGCATAATTCCAATCATTTCAACAAAATACATTTACTATATAGTTTAAGTATTCACATTATTCATCCATCATTTAACTATAATATCCAAAATCATCAATATAAATCATCATTATCACTATAGGTATGCACATATAAATTTAATTAATCAATAAATTCAAATCAATTTAAATATTTTTAATTAACTAATTCATCATAAGTAGTTTACTCTAAAAACATTGTTTAAATATATAGTGATTTAGTTAAAAAAATAAAATATAAATTCATTACACTGATATTATCAGAGTTAAAACACATGGGCATGTTCTTATGTGCTTTAAATGAGGTATAAATAATACCATATATTCCAAATAATTAATCCAAAAAACACATATATTTGAAAAAAAACTATAACAAATAAAAAACAATAATATCAATCCCATAATCCCTAGTTGATTAGACATATAAAATGGTTATTATATTTAGGGAGACCCACATAACATTCATATCATATCCCAACTCTATTATCTATTCCACTAATTTCAAAAAAAAATCAAATTATATAAATTAAATCCACTTTGATATCATTTTATAACATCCCATCTTGAAAATTATAAGTTGATGAGGCCAAATTAAACATGATCTTATGTACATTACCTAATCACCGGATGCTGGTGACAAGCACAATGTCTCAATATGATTATTTAGGGAGTGAGGTTTGACTTAGTGGATCATTTTAATAAAATAAATTTAATTATAATTAGTAAACCTCACACTGTGAAAACTGATCCAAAATATTAATATTAAATCTCCAAAATATTTCCAACGTATACCTGATATGGAATACAATAAGAATTATTGTAAACCACTATATGATTACAAGTATAATAAAAAAATAATAAAAAAGTCCTAGAATAAAAGTAGAAGACAACCCCAAGATATAATCTTTGTACTCCCAATAACTATCCCTCATTTAATTTATGACCTTTCCCTTTCAAGTAGAATGCCCTAATAAATTTTAACATTCGTAATAAGTGAACATAAAAAGTGTGAATATATATCCTAATAGAAATATCTATGATTATAAACATTTTATTAGTGTTTATTGTTTATCTATGAATGACATAAAATATAAATTGATGATTTAACAAAGTATATTCAAATGAAAATTTCCAGTATAATGTAATGTTCATGCTTACTAAATAACCCAAAAAATCTCAGTTATCTACTTTAACCAATGATGTTAATTACCATATATCTCTATTAATCATATCATTCCAAACGATATATCACATCACCAATCACATGACTTAATCATGGTGAGTATTTCTATTCCACCATGTCATCCTATACCAAACCTCCATCTGGAAGCGTGATCAATGTCCCTCTAGATACCTTATCCCCCACCTATCCCATTCTCATATCAATTAATTTGTACTACATATCACCCATTTATAGAGTTTAGAGTCCTTAGGTAATACCATTCACACACTTATCCCACTCTAAGCCAAACATAAGGAATATTTTTTACCTCAACAAAACACATGGTCCAATTTATCACAATTTTCAAATCAATAAAATTTTTTGGAATTCAATATAAAAAAACTCAAAGATTTAATCAACACACAATACCCCTTTATTTCATTATAAAACCCCATTTACTACTTCATGCATACTATTTATCTTTTTTATAATCCACAATATCTCATTATCTCAATAATAATTTTAGTATATTAGTAATTCTCAGACACAGAAATAAACAATTAATTTCACACAAAATTTTTATTGAAATAAAAATACTAGTAATATTTCATTAGCACATAGTAATTCATAAATTAGTAAATTAAATTTTCAATTTATAAACCCATGTAAGACTCTAATTAAATTTTTCACGAAAAATCATCTCAATATTTTGAACAATAGATTATCCTACGTAATTCAACCCCTTTTATCATTTAACTATTTACAGAATTATAATATATATAAACTCTATATATCTTGTAAATAAAATATTCACAATCCATATTAGGATCTAATTTAACATTATAATCATTAAATATTATCATCAAACAATAAAAAAATTAATTAAATAATCTTATATGTGAAAATGTAAATTTCCATCACATTAAAATTTAACTCACTAAGTTCAATTAATTTTTTTTAATGATAGCATGAATTCTAAATATATCCCTCTTGATTTTAAAACCACATGGAAATAATAATATGGATTTCTCAATTTAGGTAGTTTATCCCACATATTGAATTCAATTTAATCATATTAGAATTAAATAAAACTCTATTAAATCACCATCTTCCACAAGCACAATTTAAATTATAATTCACATATCCAAATATAGTATCCTTTATACCACTTTCCCAAAATATTTAAATCATTTAAATTGAAACTACTTTGATATCATTTTATATTGGCCCATCGTGGAAAATCTAAGTCATCGAGGTACAAATCCATAAGTCCTCAGAGTATCTCACTTATCCCTGATGGTCAATATATATCCAAAAGATTCTATAAGAAATTTTAGGGAATGATTTTACATTTAATGGATAATTTTAATAAAATAAATATATATATATATATATCAAATTTATAAAAATTATACATTAAAATCTATTCAAAAATATCAATAATTAATCTCTAAAATAATTCTCAAGTATAATTTATATTCCTTACACTTTGAATTAGTGAAAACAAATTTATGAGTGAATGTATAATAAAATTATACAATAGAAAAGTTTAGAAATAAAAATAAATATATCCATACTATATGAACATAAGTTATACTCTTAGTGATTATCTCTCATATAAGTTGAGCCCTTTCCCTTTCCTATATAATATCATTGTAAATATATAGTTTTACGAGATGTGAATGTATAGGGTGTGAGAAATGCATCCAAGTAGAAACCACTACGACTCCAATCATTTTTTTGGAGTGACATGGGATTTTAAAAATGATATACACTATAGATTAATGATTTAATCGAGAATAATCAAGAAAAAAATAATCAAAATGTACTATTGGGTTCTTATTAAACTACTCAACAATATTGCCCACCTGATTTGGATAGATATAGTTATTATGATTCATCTCTATTAATCATATCTTTCCAAATGATATATTACATATTCAATAGCATGATTTTATCATGTTGGGGATAAAAATTTATCCCCCACATTATTGAGTCCTTTCCTGGATTACTTTATCTATATCCTTTGTTGGTAAAATCATAATACATGACATATTTAACTTATGATCACATAATTTTTTATAATTTTTTAATATATGTTCATCTTTCAATTCACATGTTCTGATGAGTGTATTTTGATATAATTAATTTTTTTTTATTTTTGAAACCACCTAAACTATTTCTAATAGAAGATCAAGTTGAATATTCTGATTTTTTAAAGGATATATTTCTTCCTAAAGAACGTGAATTTCAGTATTGAAGAGTTTTTTATGTCAACAACTATAAATAGAGACTGGGTATTTGAGGAGTATAATCTACTAGAAATTATTTAGTCAAGACTTTTTAACCATCTCAATGATTGAGTTATTCCATTTGTATGAGTTTTTCAATGTGTTCTTCGAGATTCCAATTGTGAGGAATTTATTTATAAAAGTTGTATGATTTCTATTTTTAATTATTTCCATTTAATATTTTGTGATCAAATAGATTATAATGGTATGTATCTATGAATCCAAAATTTTAGTTTGATGAATTATAGGTATTAGAATTTATATTGATCATGGGAATGAATATGAGATTAGGTAAAGAGCTTACTACAATAAATGTTTTCCAAGGAATTAAAGGAATTAGACTTGAATATTACAATATTTTTGAAAGAGTACATTATGGATTTTAAAATTTACTTCCTTTGGATATGAGTCTTAATCCCTCTATGAATTTAGATTAAAAACAAAAAAATTGTTGACTGAAAATTTTTACATTTTTTAATATAATTTTCATAAATTAATTTAAAGGTAATGATCTAGAAATTTGTTTCTTTGTTTAATTTTACCATTCTATTTTAGTTATCATTATATTTTTTATTTTTACATGTTACTCTTTACTAACTTTTAATTAGTTTATTTCCACTACATTTATTATTGTTTTTCTCCAATAATTTTGGACATATAATTTCTTGGATTTTCTTTATCGTGTGTATGAAATTTTTTATGTTTTTTTAATCTTAAATTAATCCCCATTATTAAGTTAATATATATAGGAAAATAGATACCTTGTTTAATGTATCCATATTATAGATAGATCAATGTAACTATAGACACCACATCCCCCACCTATCCCTTTCTCATATTAATACCACATTGGGCATATCATACCGTATCTCCACCTGGTAAGGAGATTGGTGCCCCTTTAAACAATACATTCTTATCCTATCCTATTATATTCCTAAATCAAGGATCATTTCACACCAAAAAAAACATGATCCAACATATATCAATGTTATAATCACACAAAAAATTTCATTACTCATCAATAAACAAACTCAAAAAATTTATAATAAAATAAGAACCATTTATTCCTCATCCAACTCCAAGGTAATGCTTCACATATAATATTTATCCCAATTATATATCATTTTATATCGTTATCTCAATAATAATTCTATAATATCAATAATTCTCACATATATATGTATATAAACATTTCAATTCACTCAAAAAATATATTGAAACTAAAACACATATAATCATTCAATAGAAAATACTAATTTATGAATTAATAAAAATAATTTTTTACCTTTAAACCTATGTAAACATCCCATTTAATTTATTAGAAAAAATCATAACATTATTTATAATAATATTATAATCATATAAAATTCAATTGTCCTTTCCCAATTAACTATTGATGAAATTACCACATATATAAATAATATATATCATATAAATATAATTTAAATAATCTAGTTCTGATTTAATTTCAAATTATAATGAGTAAATATTATCATAAATCATAAAATGTAATAATTAAATAATTTTGGATGTAAAGGTGTTAATTTATAACACATTAACACTTAAGTCACATAGTGTAATATCACAAATAATTACCTTTTACCACATAAAATAGAAATATATCACATATAAAAAATAATTGCCAAATTTTAACCAAATATAACTAATTAAATAATAATATATTATTGAAATTCCCAATATCTCCAATTAATATTTTTTATTAATTATTATACAAAATTGTAATTAATTCTACTTGATTTATTATGTGTATAGAAATTATAATCTCAATTTCTCATTTCAATTATTTTATCACACATATAAAATTAAATATGATATTTGTAACTAATTTAATTGTCTTTTCATTAAAATAAACTTCATTCAATTACCATCTTGTACACTATTAAGTTAAATCATACTCTTCTCACCCATGCCACACATAAAAACACTCAATAGACACCTGAAAAGTTTTGATGTAACCTACCTTGCTTCAGATCAATAATGATAGTGAATAAATAGGAACTAATTTACCTTAATTAATCCAAAATGTGAATAAAAAAAATTAACAAGAAGAAAAATATTAGTTAACATCACACACTATCAAAATTGTGTGATATTATAAAAAATACATGAGGTATAAATTAAATGCATTGAGATGAATCCAACATCCCTTGTCATTTTTCATTTTAATAAGAAATAATGGATATATGTGTATATATATAAGATAAGATTAATTATATTTGTATAGAAAGACTAAAAAAATTGATTTTATGAATAGTTTGGTATTCCTACTCTACTGTCATTATCCCGTTTCATTTTTTATTTTGTTATGTATTAATGATTTTTATTATTTTAACCATATTTGAACTAATGACTAGACTCTTTATTCATATCCCTCACAAAACTCCATGTTGGGAGACCCAAACCTCCTCCACATTTGTTATAATTTATTGTTAGCATTGTTTTTTACCTATTATAAACATATATAACATAACATCTACCCCTAAAACCCACTACTATGCTCAACATATGTAACATGAACCCCCACAACACATTTCTTTAAGAGTTTTTTTATTTTTCTTAAAAACTAAACACAAACCTCATCAATTCTCATGGAAGACACTATAATTTTTTCTTTTCAAGAAATATATATATATATATTATTAATTAATATTTTTAATAATAATCATCAATGATGCTTTGTAAAATGGTCCAAAAAGACTCATCCCTAGAAAATTTATTAATAAAAATGTGACAAAAAATAAGGTTAATAAATATGTGTATTGGTAGCATTATTAATATTCATACTTGAACCAAAATATAATTTCGAGCTACTAAAATATATTGTGTCAAGAATGGGAATTAGGGAATACATGCATTGTTACCCAACCAACAAGAAAATCTGGATTTTTTTGGATGTTTTGTTATAAAGTGGAGAATGTTGAGGCATCCTCTCAACATTCACTATCAAGGTAGGTAATATCATTGTGAATGTGTTTATCTTGACATTTAGGCCAAATTAATTCCATTAGAAAGATTAGTAGTAAGGAATTGTTTATAATCTTATAACCATATAAATTCAGCATAGTTTATAGGTGGATACTTCAATATCATCATGAAATAATATAAAAATAGGAGAGGAGGTTTATTCTTGGTAGGTTATAAAAGACATTATCAATTTAATTGAATGGATCAATCTATTGAAAATGTGTTATATTACAGGTAAACATATGTGGTGTAAAAAAGGCAATAAGTGAATAAGAAGTTGGTTACACTGATGACTGGATCACCTTTAGATAATATTTTATTTACCATATGAAAGTGTGACTTATAAGGTTTTTACCCTCTTAAACCACTTCCCACATATGAATTATCTCATAAAGACCCCAAATACCTATAGAAAATTTTTATTGTCTGATCAGGGGATGCAAGACCTTGCTTTTATCTATTATGTATGACATTCCTTAGATTGGACCATGCATGGTTACACATGGATTGGTTTATATAATAATCTTATATATAACAGTGAGGATCTTATGACAACCCATATCTTTAATACATATTATTTCATGGTTTGTTACATAAAATCACACTTAGTATAACCTAGAAGAAATTTGGAATATGTTTTTTTGGGAAATTAAGTACATTGAATAACAACTTGCAATATAAGTACACTATCATTATTGAAAGCATATTTAACATGCTCTTAAAATTCCATAATTATTCTAAAACTGCAAGGGATAACTTAGGGATGCACATTATAAATGGATGAGCTATAAATCGAAGTAAGCGAATACAAAAATAATTGAATGAGGTAAACTAGTACATGTGAGAAAAAAGGAATATCATGGTAAAAAATATGGAATCGAAACATAATCATGAACAATGATGCATGATATAAAATGATGGTATAATGGTAACTAGGAATGTGGCACCAACATAAAAAAAGACATAATAAGTCAAGGATAACCACTAAGATAAAATAACATAGTGGTCCTATGATAAAATCACATGAAAAATACATTTAATGACATTATATTAAATCATTACCCAATGCATTGGAGGGATATATAATTCTGATCGCACCCATCATATTAATATGATGGAGATGCATAAATATTCCACAAAGGTCATTCAACATAGGTTCATATTTTATCACTTTTAACACCATGATTAATGAGTGTAAGATAAATTAATCGAATTACATAATAAATGAGGTATAGATACATCTAGATGGATACTATTGAGTGGAAATGTGTATGAAAATTCATAACATAAATGTTTGTCATGTAAAATTGATGGATAATTTTGGTATCACAATGGGGATACTTAGAGATTCATGAGAGGGATTAATAAGAGTTAATGGGGAAATTAATAACTTTAAAATAATAAGGTTAGTAATAGATATGGGTGAAAATATATCCCAACATGAACAATTTGAAAAAAAAAGAGAAAATATAAGGGAGGTGGTTTAATAAAGATAAGAGGAATACGATCTTTTTCCTTGAGATGATGTTACTAAAAGAATAAAGGGAGCTTTTTAAGAGGTTAGAGGAACCTTGGGAGAACACTAGAGAGGGAAAGGCAGAGTAATTTCATTCACATAGTGTTTTGATTAAATATGAATTTTAGTTTATGTGGGATTATATAGATAAATAGAGGATATCTATTTATTAATTTCTAAACATAGGTTTTGAATTCTATATTATATGGTAATCAAAATAAAAAACCATAGCATGGTTTTTTCTATGGTTTTTTCCAATGAATAGTGGTTTTAATTATTTTATAAGTCTAATAACCAATAAAATTAAAATAAAGTCCATGTTTTTCGGGAATTAAGTCATGTTAATAATGAATTGATTTTAAAGCCTTAAAATATAATATACGCTTAGGATGATTCATGAAGGGCTATTAAGATTAATAAAATAACTATCAAAATACATTATTTTAAAGGGGAAAAAATTTCACGTTTTATTCCTTTTACGGAATATAATATATCACTTTTTTTTCATTATGAAGTCGTAATACATACTATGTATTTATACAGTATTTAATTTTTACCCAAAAATTATTTCTATCTCAAAAAAATTATAAAAAAACACTATTGGGTAATTTTGATGTGATGATTTCAAAAATAATATTTTTTATCAAAATAATTCTCTGAATATGAAAATTTTATCTTTTAAATAAAAAGACCCATTTATTGAAAAATGCTATGATTTTTGAAAATAATGTTTTTCAGAACCTTATAACAATTATATTTGACATTGTAAAACAATATTATCATTTTAATTTAAAAAATATTATTTAATAATAATATTTTATAAAAAATACCATTAATTTAAATAATTCCTAAATTAATCAAAAAGTGTGTATTTATTGATACAGTATATTTCCCAAAAGTACAATTTGTGTTTTATCATATCAGAATATAATTTTATCAAACTCATTATTTAATCATTTAAAAAATTAATATTATAAAATGATAAACATAATCATTTTTTATAAAAAAATAATATATAAAAATTAAAACTATTAGGGTCTTAACATATATACCTTTATTACACTAATTAATTACCAAAGGTTAAGGTGTGTGATTATTAGATTTTCATGGGGTGGTTCAGCAAACATGTTTTGGGTTGTGATCCTAATGAGCTTGAATTTATATCAGAAATAGTTTCATTCACGATATAGTTTTTTAATCATATATTACGAGTAGTTAATGGAAAATTCCATTGATGTTTTCTCCCTCAAAATCCTTGATTAATGGTATTTATATGGTATAATTCTTATAGTCTAGGTCATCTCTTTGTCAATTCCAAATATTTTTTATCATAAACCATAATATACAAATATTAATAGTCAATTTAAAATATTTATATTATCAACAGTTATGATTCATAATGGTATTTTAAATTTGACAGGCCATATAATAGTCCAAAATAACATAATTAGTGCTTGTTTTTTCTATAAATTCATTTCTAAATAAATAATTTACTCATTTAAATGGTAAATTACATTTAAAAGTTCCAGTAATTACATTATTCCCCCTATATAAATTTCATACCAAAAATTTTCATTTCATACACTAAAATAGATGAGGGAACTTCTATTTCATTGTATCTTTTGGTTTCCACATTGCTGTATCATACTAATTGTTTTTTCACAACACTTTGACAAGGGGATTTATCGTTTTTTATAGAAATTTTACTCTATTATCTAATATCATAACTATATACTTCTAATATTAAATATAATGTTCTACTGGTTCCACCACTAGATTCATTACTGGTGAGGGGTCTTCTATATAATTACTCAAGAGGGATACATGGAACACATCATGTACTTGAGGTATATAAGGTGGGAGTGATAGTCCACAGGATACTGCTTCGATATGATCAATTATATAAAAGGGTCAAGTGCATCTAGAACTAAGTTTTCCCTTCTTTAAAACCCTCATTAATTTCATCCACACTAATATACAAAAGGAAAAATTTATACCTAACCACAAATTTTAGGTCTCATAAACAATTGTACGTATACCTTTTCAATAAATACTAAATGATTTGAACCTTATCTATCATCTCTTGGAGAAGATCCAGTATTTTTATCTTTTACTCTTCAAATTCATCCTATCAGGTCATATTATAACACATCTTCCATTAAAAATACGCATAAATTTCCATTTGAATGCCAGAATAGAAACTACTATTATATGATCTATTCACTAGGGGATAGTGTGGGTCTCAAAATATGTGTAAATCAATTGAACTTGGTCTTAGAATATCTTCCATAGTTTAGTTGGTTTATTCAGACTAACCTACAATATGGGGGTGATAAGAAGTGTTGAATATAAATTCATTATCCAATGCATACAGAAGGATTCTCCAAAACCTCGAAGAAAAACCATAGATCTCAATCAAATATAATATATAGTGTAACTATCTAGATTCATACAACATCCCTTATGTATATATTTTTTAGTTAGTTAAGATAGAAATATTCCTTGATAGAAATGAAATGTGCTAACTTGGTAAGGCGATCAACTAACACCCAAATGGTGTTATTAACTTTAGGTTTCTTGGGGAGTATTACATTGAAATCCATGGTTATTTTTTCCCATTTCCATACTAGTATGGGAAATGGTTTCGTCATACCCTTAGAAATTTTTTATTCCACCATGACTTATTTGAATACCAAGCATCAATATACAAACTCCAAAATCAACCAATTCATGTTATTATAAAGACCTTGAAGCTAATATACCAGATTCAATGGATACAATATTACATTGGAATAAGATACAGGGAATCACATCATGAAAGAATGAATAATTTATTAGTCTTGGTAACTAGATACGTACATGAATATCATTTAAAAAATGAAAACTTAGAGTGAAAAAAAGTGTTTTATTTAAGTGCATCATTCTTTCAATTATCATAACAATTCATATCAATCATAATACTCATCATGGAATTTTGAGGAATGAAACATAAGAAAGGTGTTATGTCAAATTCATAGTAAGGGTATGGGTAAGGAATAATATATGAATAGATAAAGCATAATCAAAATGGAAAGGTAAAAAATGAAACACATTCCATTTAATTAATAACTTCAGAATAATATGTTAGGAATATATAATGATTAAATAATTCCATATACACAACCACATTTTCTTAAAAAAATCATGCATATTCTATCTTATATTATTATCACATGGGAATCACTGATTATTATAATAATTATGGAATGAATAACATCATACAATATAAAAATACTATCAAGGCCCCATTCTAAGATATCTTATATAAATTGGTTAAGGTCTCAGCCAGGAACTGAATTTAGTTTTTAATATGAGACATTCTGATTCATGGAGGGGATATACTAAACCCCTCCAATATCTTATTAAGTATAATTCATTCATAATATAAACGTGGTGAAATAAAATCAACATACACATTCATATTGAAAAATCAACATACTAAATAATAAAAATTACCCCCAATCAGTAAACATAATCATAAACTATCTTGAGTAATATGAATGGTATCAAACTAGTACATCCCTAGTCAAAATGATAATAACCCATCTGGAGAAATAATAATTATGGTATTATTAAAATATATCCCTATTTTATTATAATTAAAATACATGGTTATGATTTTTATGAATATAAATACCATAAAAATGCCATTAAAAACATTCTTGAAGAATATAACATTTTTACTTTAATATCATTTTACAAATAAAAGTTCAAAAAAAATTCTGATATTCCTTTTCATCGAAAATAAAATTTGAAACTTATAATGGAATCACTATAACTTTTAGTGGATATGATGAAATAAATTTTATACATTTTGTATATGTTAAAACAAATATTCCTTTCACATTTTTTCTAAAAGAAAAGTGGTCGTTGTTTGGAAAATGATATGTAGATTACTTAAAACAAATTGTAAAAAAAAATAATGGGTAAAAATTTATTCAATATATCATTTGTAAATTTTTTATAGGAATAATTTTTTGAAAAAAAGGGTTTAAAAAAATTATTTTCAACTGAAGACAGGAATGAAGTCATATTTTTGTAAAAATGTTTTTTAATAATTTTAAGTACCAAAGATAGGAATATGTTACTATTATTTAAAAACATTACGAATAACCAGTGGATAGTAAAATTAATGGTTTTTATTATAAAATTATCAAATAATATACTTTTATGTAAATTATAGTATAAATAATTTGGATCAAAATGATATTGATACATAAATCTCTTATTAGTTTGGATGATTTTAATTCAAAAGCCCAGTGAAATGAATAAAATACAATGAAAAATTAAATACCATGAATAGAAATATATTGATTATATGACATATCAAAATGTCTATTGTATAAATAACACAAAAGGAATAAGTGTTGAATATGACATATGTCTCATAGAATTAAAAGTCATATGAGAAACTCTTACCTGAGGTAGGATTTCATTCATACATGTTTTTACCTCCTCTATAATAAATATATTTTTATTATAAATCAATTCAAACACAATTATCATATGTTTCATACCATATATGATTTACTTATAATATTTTATGACCCATTTATTAACAATCCTTTGTTAAAACCAATGTTTCATGTGATAGATGTTATCTTTTTCATGTATGTTTTTTTTGGTAATTTTGGTCCTTTTACATTGATCATGGATCCATAATATCCATGATTTTATCAATGATTTAAATATAATGTATATTCAATATATATTTAATAATTTTAATCTATAAAATTTAGTGACAGATAATGGATTATACTGTTCATGGAGACGGTAAGTCAGATATACATGTGGACGATGTTTCCATTTTTTCCATAGATGTAATTGAAGGAAAATAATTTTTAATTTACCTTTTATTAATAATTATTATTTCATATAAATAATTTATATCAATAAAATTCATATATATTTCCATCCATTTAAGAATAAAATGAAAAAAAATTCATATCAACACATGGAAGTGGTCGTAAATACGTACGCATGAGCGACATTATTATTTTCCAATGGATTGGATGGAAATAAGTTATATATAAAATTTTATTTATATATGTATGGTTATGTAATTAATATCACATATTTTTATTAACATTTTCCTTTCTACCTCCCATGTAAATCAAAAGAGAAACAGGAATCACATTGCTTCATGAGGCGGTAGTCCACCGTACACACGAATGACGTTAGCGTATCTGCACATGGAATACTAAGTAATAAGGTATATATGATATAATTATTTCATAAGTACAATAATTTTAAAAATTTCATATAAATATGTTAAATCCTTCATATATCCATCCTTTAAAGGTGGTTATGTTAAAATAATCACATCGGTTCGTGAGGATGTAGTCTGCCATACACATGATCAAAAGTTTTGTTTCCCATTTCATGGAAGTGAAGATGGATATGCATTATTACATTTATAGAATAAATTATAATTATATATTGGATTATTTATTTATTATATTATCATATTTTTAGACAATTTTATGTATTTGGAAGAAGAAGTAAAACGAATTCACAAGTTTAATAAATTTATTTCTTATTCAGGGAGTCTCTTTTGGGTTATACCTAAATCCCACTTAGGTGGAATTATTAATAAAAATAATTCCCCTATTATATTTTTAGGGAATTAGTTATTTAATTTGGGTGTATAATGGATGAATTAAATTTATTTTTATGTTCTAATAGGGGAGGAGAGTGGGTGACCTTTTATAAGTGGGGGTGAGGAAATACATGTAATTGTTGAAAAGTATATTTTGTACACTTGTTTTTAACATGATAAAAGACACTAAAATGTATCATTATAGATCCATATATTTTATAAGGTCTAAATATTTCTATAAATGGGTTTTTTTAAAAAATTTAGGTAATTTTAACCTATATATTTTTAGTTTAAGCCTCTGGTAAATAATTTTTTACCTTAATCACAGTAATTATTTTATTACTATTTATTATATTCATTATGGTTAAAAAAAGTATATATTATTAGATAATAATATTAATTATGATTAAAATTTTAGAAACCATTTTTTTCAAATTCAATTCCTATAATTGGCATAATTTAATTTAGAATTAAACCCATATATGCGATAAAATATTGTTTTTTAATGAAAAGTTCTTGTAAGTATGGACAGTTTGTATATTGTAATTGAACATAAAAATGATCTTTATAATATATATTAGTATAATTATAATATATTACATAAAATTTTTAATTTATATATAATAGAAATATAAATTAAATTTTTAAATAATTTAAATGAGAACGTAGTTTTCAGTAAAAACCAATATTTTTCACTATTCCTAAATAAATTAATCTTTTTCTGAAAATAGTCAAAAAGTAACCCAAATATAATTTTTAAATTTCAATTTAGAAAATTAGGTTTATTTTTTTAATAAATTTTATAAATTTTTTTAAAATTAATTTTAAATTATGTTCCCATAGAATGACTAAACCCCAATTTAGAAAAATATAGTTTTTAGAGAAAAAATTAGTTTTCATTAATATAATTATTATTTTATTTCTAATAAATATATAACCATTGAAGTTATTTTATAAATGTTTAAAATATATAAATTTCTTAATTTAGTTAATTCTATTCATACCCACCAACTTAACGATCAGGTTATAATGGTTATAAGATTATTTTAAAAGAGAATTGTGTTTTATTTAATTCTAGTATTGTATACATCAGAAACTATAAAATAGAATTTTTTTAATTAAATAAAATTTATTGAAAATTATTTAGGTGATAAATTATATTATAATATTTGTGTTGTGTATCACATACACCATCAAATAAGATTTTATTCTTTTATGATCTCTTGGTGTTAAATTATAACCCCTTAAATAAATTGTGTCTTCCTAGTTAAATCGTGATCTCAGAAATTATGGGTTTGAAATTTGGAAAAACCTTTTTTAGAAACCTAGATCATAAAAGAGGGTTAGTAAAACATCATATTGATAAGAGATGAAGGGATGTGAAATTTTAATCTATAATATCATAAAACTAGGTTTCTGAGTATGGGTTCATTGGTGGGATGTGAAGATATAGATGTGGAAGAAAAGTGTAGGTATTTATAGGGAGTGATGGAGATCATTGATTAAAAGAAAGTGAATGGAAAATGGAATTTTAAGGATCTAAAAACGATAAATATGTGATGATTTAAAATATCACATGATTCGTCATATGTGAATTTGATATTGTATCATTTTTTTCAAGATCATCTTTCTAAATTTGGGGAATTATTTTACTATATAAGAATATAAGGAAATATACTCACTTAATATATTTATATTTCATAATCACAATATCATCATTTGGTTGTGTTTAATTCAATTTAAACTTTTTCCCTTATGCAATGAAATGAATATAAAAAAAATAAATTTTTATGCCTGAAGCCCTAAAATAAACTTTTAACAGATCATAAGATCAATAAAAGAGTGATAAGGTATTCCTATTATGTTTACTATAACCTAAATGGTAATAAAAAGTTATCAAATATAATACATCAATCTCCAATACCTCAATAGTAACTCCCAAAATTCAACATAATCTATTTCATAAATATCTAACCTTAAGACTTGTTCAAAATATGTCTGACAAAATTCAAAGTCCAAAAATTTATAAAGACGGTACATAAATTATCATGATATTCCACAAAAAAATATAAATTTAATATTAATGTCTCAGTAAAAATATGTGAATATTTTTATCACAGTAAAACCTTAATTAAAACATTCATTATTCCTAAAAAATAAGGTTATTGAGTATATTCCATAAATCTAAACATGTAGTAAACTCAAACAAAGATAACAGAAACTAGAAAATCACTAACTAATTTCAAGGTCACCAACACTATCCCATAAACATATCTTTATCATCATTATCTCAAAATAGAGCACATATTAAGGAATATCTTTCCATATTCATGTGTTTTAAAAAAATACCAAATTGATACTGAATCAGTTTTTTTGGTACCATTAAACATCTTCTTTAAAATAATTATAGAAAAACTACTTTAATAAAATGCTCATAAATTTCATGATTCTTATAAATAAAATACCATTGGTAAAAATAATTCTACATTATAATTCTTGAATCCAAGTACAAAATTACTTTAATCATTCCACTTTCTCTATATTAATAACTGAAAATTTACATTGATCCCTTACCTTCTTCTAAAGTATATTCCCATGATGATCTAGGCATTCATTTTCATTGTGCCTCATATACTTACAGTTAAGGCATTAAACATTGTTAGTTTATTTATTTCCCTTAAATTCATGATCATGGTGTATTTTCCCTCTACACTTGTATGAAAATATCATTCTCTTTAAGAAAGTACTCGGTTGATTCCTTCCATTATTGTCATGTATGGGAAAATACTTCATTACCTTATTCCCCTTGTCATTTTTTCTAAATTTTCCACTTCTTCTCTTATTTACCTTTGAATCGAAAATTATTGGAGAATTATTTCTCTATGTTTATATCACATGATACTATGTACTTTTATGATTGGAATTTAATGGAGAATAGTTCCCTTAAAAGGGTTGGATTAATCCCATAAAATAAATGGACAATATTTCTCTTTAAATTACACAACTAGTCTGAAGCATACCTTACTGACATTGTAATGTTGGTTTCATACATAGAAACATCTTCATATTATTGTTTTCTTAGATAAAATAATATTATCTTTATATTTTCAAGTTTATTATGAAGAAAACTTAATTCCAATAATAGTAACATAAAATCATTAAATTCCATGTTTGCTATTTATTATTCAACCTTAGTGTTCTGAATAAATGGCCACCATAGATCCACATCTCCTAAGAGATGATAAACATCCATGAAAACATTTCCACTTTCATTTATTCCTAATGTGAGAAATATATTACCTATTAAACTTATCCACTTTATAGCTACAAATGAATTTATAGTCACATTTAACTATGGAGGTTAAAGATGCTTAAAGTATTCTACATTGTAACATTGCATGGTGGATCAACATGATATTATATATGGGAAAATTTATTAATCATAACCTGAGTAAAATACCATATTATTGTTATAATTTTATTAGTTACATCTCCAATATCATTATCCTTCCCATGAGGTAAATACGTACATGGGGTATGTGCATTGATACAGTTCCAATTTTTTTATAGAAACTATTTCTAAAACATGTCATACACTATATTAGATCACAATAATTTGAAACATTATGTATAATCCTAAAACTAGTGAAATACTTAAGATAAATTGACAAATTTTTTCATATCTAATCTCATAGTCATAAAAGTGATTTCTTTTATACAATTTTCAAATCATAAAAATACTTTTTAAGCCCTTTATATTCGTTTGTAAATAAAATGATAATAAACCTAAACATACCCTCATGTGAGTGTCAAACCAGGTGTGAATTAAGGCATATTTTTGTGTACTTGGTAATGCTCGATTCAAGCCTACAAACCCTTTTAGGGGGTTATTATCCCTAAGTACATATGTTCCAGAACCACATCCACTTTTAGTATCTATAAAGGGATGTATTGATAGGAAAATCAAATAATCCCTTCCTCAGTAAAACTTTTTGAGTTTTTATACTTATCCTCAAATTCAATATTTGTCTTATCTTGTATATTTTTTCCAAAATATATTTCCCAATGTTTCTACTAAATATAATATGATACCAACTATAAATACTCTTACCCTAATAGCCCTGAATCAGTGGTTATGTTATTACATTAGAATAATATACATGGAATCTTATCCCAATGTAAGGAATAGTTTATAAGTATTTGTAACTTGATACTACTTGAATCTCTTTTTAAAAATTAAAACATAAAGTAAAAAATGTGTTGTATTCAAGTTAATTATTATTTAAACTAACATAAAAGTATATATGAATCATAATAATCATAATGGATTCTTGTGGTATGAAACATAAGAAAGGGTAAATCTCAAATTCTCATTAAGGGTATGATTATGGTGGAGAATATTAATAATCAATTAATAATTAATATGAGAAGGTAAAAAATTTAAACACATGTTTTATAATCAATAACATGAGCATAATATGGAAGGAATAAATAATGATCAAATATTTCTGTATACATAATCACAAGGGGATGACAATTTTCCATGGCTATTATAACTAATAAAATTATCACATAGAGATAAATTACTAATCTCTTAATGAATTAATTCATAATTATTATCATCATAAAAATACCATTAATGCATAGTTCCAAGACATCTTATGTAAATGGGTAAGGCCTGAGCCAAAAACTCGAGCTAGTTTGTCTCATGAAACCTAATGACGAATCAAGGGGCTATGCAGGGCCGTGAATGTCACTTATTAAGTCCAATACATTATTTATATGAAAGAGGTGAAACATAATCATCATAAAAATTAATATTGAAAAACTATCAAAGGAAATGTAAACAATTAACGCAATTAATAAATATAATCATAAAACATACAAAGTAATATAAATGGTATCAAAATCATACATCCTCTGTCAAATAGATCAGAAAACATCCAGTTAAATAATATGGATGGTTTCATTACAATAGATACCCAATTCAGTATAATTATAATAAAGGATAGATATTTTTTATGGATAAAAATACCATAAAAATGTCATTAAAAACATTTATAAGTAAAATAACCTTTTAAAATATTAATTTATTTGAAAACTAAAAATTAAAATTATATTTATAAAATAATTTCTTTTTAAAATAAAAATTTAAAATTAGAAATTATTCTTCAAGACATTTAATGGTATTGAGTGTAAATATTTTATATATGTCGTACACATTAAAACAAAGCTTCCTTTCAAATTTTCAGTAAAATCCAAATTGACATTGTTTGGAAAACATCATGAAGAATCCTTTAAAAAATTGTAAAAATTCGAACATGGGTATAAATTTCATTAATAGATAATTTATTTAATGTTAATTTTTTTTGAAAATGTTTTTATAAAACACGGTTTTGGATGAAAAAGGATTTTTGATTGAAGAGAGAAATGAAGTCATATTTTCTTAAAAATATGCTCTTAATAATTTTGAGTACCAAAGAGAAGAATATGGTACTCCTATTTTAAAAAATCATGAATTACTAGATCATAAAATATTTAAGGTTTTTCTTAGACAATTATCAAATAATTTCCTTTAATGGAAATTCCAGTATAAACAATCCTGATTTCAATAAGAATGAAACATAAATCTCTTACCACATTGGTAACTTTTGAATAATAAGAAAAATTAATGGAATAAAATGAAATTAAAAATTAAATCTAATTAAAATAAAAGCATTCATGAAATAAAATATCAAAAGGGGGTTTATATTCAAAAAACTAAAGGAATAAGTTGTGAATATGACTATGTCTCATCGAAGTAAAAGTGAGATGATAAACCCTTACCTCTAACCTAATTTCCTTTCTTTGTGTTTATAAATAAAATATTATTAATATATTGTTATTATAAATATATTAAAAAAACTTAATAGTATATCTCATACCATATATTATTTACATATAGTCTTTCATTACCTGTTAATCAACAATTCATAGTTAAAATCAATGATTTTGGTGATAATTGCTACATTTATCATGTATGTTTTTCTTTGATAATTTCAGTCATTTTACATTAATCATGTTTACATAGTCTATATAATTTTAAACATGATTTAAATATCATATATATTATTTATATGTGTAATTATATTAATCAATAATATTTAGAGATATAAAATGGATTATGTCGTCCATAGAGATGGTAAGTCATACGAATTTCATGATCATAGTTTCCATTTTTCATAGAGGATGGAAGTATAGTAGATTAATTTTTAATTAATCATTAAATAAAAATTATTATGTTATATATATCATTTATATTAATCAAATCTATCTTTATTACAATACATGTAAAAATAAAAGGAAAAACATTTCACATTTCCAAGTGGAGGTGGTAGTCCACACATATGCACGAGCGACGTGATTATTTTCCAAAAGATTGGAATATAAGAAGTTTTATATGATATTATATTTAAATAAGTATTTTTTGGTCATAAATATAACATATATTTGTTAACAATTTCCTTACTACATTCTATGTAAAGCGTGATCAAAAAATGAATCACATCACTTCACGAGACGGTAGTTCGTCATTCACATTAGTGACATTATTGTATCCCCCAATGAATGGTTATTAAGAAGATATATGTTATATAATAATTTTTTAAGTATAATAATTTCATATATTTATTATAAATATAATAAATCCATCATTATATATATCCTTAAAGGTGGTGACGGAAAACTAATTACATCTATTCGTGATGTGGTCGTCCGTTGTACACATGATCAAGAGTTTCACTTCCCATTTTATGGAAGTTTAGATGAATTTGGGTGATTAAATAAAAATAAAAATCTATAAATATATTTTAAGAATTTTTTATTAGGTCTTCATTTTTTGATATGATTTCAAGTGCGTGGAAGAAGAGATAAAAAAATAAGCACATTTAATAATTTTACCTCTTCTTTAGAGAGCCTCTTTAGGTTTATACCAAAAGCCTTCTTAAGAGGGATTAATAAAAAAATAATTCATATATAATTTTCATAGTTAATTAATGAAGGGATTTGGTCAGGTCTTTGATGAACCAAATTTATTTTTAAGTGTGAAGAGGGGAGGAGAGGGGTGGCCATGTTTAAGTAGGGGAGAAGACCCGTATAGAAGTTTTTAAAAGAATAAAGTGTACCAAGGTTTTTACCGTAAAAAATTTAAAATGAATGGGTAATTATCAAACAATATAGGTTATATGGTATAAATATGACCATATAGTTTATATTGGAAAATGTTTCAGGTCATTGTAACCCTTATCATTTTAGTTTAACCCTGAGGCAAACCAGTTTTTTCCATAATCGCTGTAATAATTTTTTTACAAATTTCACTATTCATTATGGTAAAAAATTAAGATGAAAATATTAGATAAAATTAATAATAATTATTCAAAATATTGAATCCATATTTCAAAATTAACTTCAATTAATTGGCAGAATGATTTTTAAAATTTAACCCACATATGCAATGAAAAAGTGGTTTTCTAAAGAAAACTTCTCATATGTATGGAATGTTTTTGTATTGAAATTGAAAAATAAATTGATTTCAATTATATAAATTAGTTATGTAATAATATAATTGATATAATTATAATTTATATACAATTTAAAATATAATTTAACTTTTTAAATAATTTAAATGAAAATGAAGTTTTCAATAAAAACTTGTATTTTTAACTATTCATAAAAAATAGACTTTCCATAATGTACTCAAATACTTACCCAAAGATAATTTTCTAATTTAAATTTTAAAATATTTTTTTTATTTTTTCAATTAAATTTTATAATGGTTTAAAATATTACTTTTAAATTATGTGTACAAAGAGCGACTAAACCACGATTCAGAATAATACAGTTTTTGGGAAAACATTTTTTCTTTCGAGTGATTCTTATTTAATTTATAATCAATATATAACCAAATAATATATATTATAAATGTGTAAAGAATAAAAGTTTCATAATTTAGTTATTATTATTCATACCTTCTAACTTAATTAGTAGTTTATTATGGTCATAATAATATTTGAATGAAGTATGATGTTTCATTTAAACCCGGTGTTGAGTGCATCATAAGCTATCAATGATATTGAAATCAATTAAAATAGAAATATATTTTAAAGTCTACAGTTTAATATATTATCTTATAATCTTGTTATTTTTTTTCATATATTCTATCAAATATGGTGTTCTTATTTCAAAATCCCATGGCATTATAGTTATCGCAACAAATATTTTTCTTCAAATATCTATATTTCTAAGTGCTTCCTAGACGAATATAGAAGGATGATCTTTGTGAATTATCTTGAAATTAAATATCCCGTTATGGTTTTTATGGGACACATATTGGGGTTAAAACCCATAGAATTCCATCTTCACCAAATTTAACTCCACAATATTCACTACCATATTCTGTAGCAACTCATCATATTTTTGGGTCTCCTTGATCCTCTCAAGAATGAATGGATGAGAAGTTATTTGAGAAAGTTAAGATGAATATCCTTTTATTTTTACCATGTCTATAATTTTCTGGTCCAACAATATTGTATCCCTTCCAATACACACCATGGAGAGGGTTATATGGTCATTTCTACTCAAATAATTTGACACTTTGTTTTCTTTCCAAAGATGGTATTGGATTGAACAATCATAATTCCAAATCTCCTCTAACCACCTACATTGGACCCTATTGTTTTCCTTTTGTGTGACTATATACTTGATAAATTTATGATATTTATATATTTCACACTTCTCCCCATATATATATGTCTTCTATTATTCATTATGATGATCACTACGACTAATTCTTGATCATTAGTTAGGTAGTTCTCCTCATAGATCTTTAACTAGAAGGAGGCATATGCTATAATTTTTTGTCTTTCATGAGTATAAAACAAATGATTTTTTGACGCATCTCTATAGATCAAAAATCCTTCCCCATTAGTGGGAAATTTTAGTAAAGGTGTAGTTATTTTCCTCATCATCATCTCTATAAATCTCTCTTCACAGTTATCAGTATTTTCAAACTTGACTCTCTTTTGAGTAAGCTAGGTTGTTGGGCATTACAACTATGGGAAGTTTGTCAAAAATCAATGATAGTACTTAGATGATACATATAAACTATTGATTTACATCATATATGTTGTTCCCAAATATCATTTAATTTCCTCTATTTTTGATTGATCCATAGAGATCCCTTTTCTAGTGATAACATGCCCCAACAAAGTTATTTTCTCAAAAAAAACTCACACTCATGTACATTTCATATAGATTTTCCTTCAAAAAATTATTTAGTATAGTATTTAAATTATCCTCATGTACCTATTTTATTTTTGAGTAAATAAGAATATCATCTATAAAGACTACCACAAATTTATCATGTTAATCCCAAAAGACTCAATCCATTAAATCCATAAAAAAATTTGGATGATTAGTGATTCTAAATTTCATCACTATGAACTAACAGTTCCCATAACATGTTTGAAATGTAGTCTTGGGTACATCCACCTCCTTCACCTCTAATTGGTAATATCCTATCTGAAGATCCACCATGGAAAAGTATTGGGAACCATATAGCTGATAAAAAAAATCATCAATCCATGGAAAATGATTCTTTTTATTTATTGGGATTTTATTGAGTTAAAAATAATCAATATAGTGGTGCATTGAACCATATTTCTTCATGATAAAGAGGATCAGTTCACCCCATGGTGAATCACATTGGATTATAAACCCCTTATCCATATTATTTAATAATTGTATCTTCGTCTCCTCAGCTTTAGAAATAGAAGTTCTATAAAAAGTATTAAAAATTATAAAATTTATATGTATGAGTTCAATTAAGAAATAAACCTCACATTTAGAAGGAATCCCATGCAATTATTTGGGAAAGACATCAACAAATTCTCTTATAATTCGAATTGCATTAGGGGTAACATTTTATTTAGTCCCAATAATTTAATTTATATAATATTTCTCATAAAAAATAGTATCCGTACATGATATGTTGGTACCAAAGATGCTTCATCATCCTCCTTGAAAATATAAATAATAGGAGGGTGATTTGTGATACAAAGGTTTATTTCCTTCTCTCAAAAATTTATATTTCTTATATAAAATGAAATTCAATAAATTACTATAATATTATTGAATTATTCTAAGGGGTATCACAAGTTTTGATTGAAAATTCATGCGAATCATTGTGATAGGGGATGAGTTATATACTTGGGATGAAATAATTGACCCACTTTTCATCTTCACCAACAACTCGACTTCCATGTTTTGAGGTGGTGTTTGAATAGTAATATTAATCATTATGAATATGAAATAATTAATAGAACCCAAATCAAATAGTATGGTGTCTATAATTGAATAATTAAATATTATACTTTCATTGATGGGATCAACCTCAATAGTTGCGATGGAATATACTCTCCCTTACAACCAATTCATTTGACGTTGTTGTTGTTAGTTCTCATCGACAACTGTTGCCTTAGGGAATTGATTCTCAAGTGTCCCTATTCCTTTAATTTGAAGCATTATATTATAAGATGAGGTTTGACAGGGGCATTCATTTATTACATCATATTGGTGTGTTTCTCCCATTATTAATTTCTATCTATGCTACCTTCATTCTTGTACCTAAATAATTTTCTTTTCACACTTTAGGAAATTTTATAGATTCTTCTTCCCACAATTTTGATAAGTGTGATGGAAGAATTTCATACCATTTTATGTTTCACAATCACATCCCCAGGATTAAATAAAGCATTCTACCTCTTGTATCCATTCCCAAGAGATCCTTGATATTATCTACCTCCATTTAAAATTAAAAAGTACATCATTCCATTTATTAATTGTTTTCAAATTTCTGAATAGCCAACACATTTAGTAAATTCAGGTTTACCCCAACAAAAAATCAATAAAATTTACTTTCATGGTAAATGAAAAAGAATAATTCATATCATGAATGTTTTGTGAATCATTCCTCTTATTATCCAATGTATTAATCATCCTTTTTCTTAAGGATATCGAAATCCATATTCATTTTAAGTCAGAGTGTGTAAGGAAACTATTTTTCAAAAACATTTTCCAGAATTCCTTCAACTCCATTGATTTGATCTCCTGCTAAATCTTTGTATTTTCTACCAACATCCTCCATTGATCTTTCTCCCTCCATGCGATAAATATCCATTATGATCTTCTCATTCTTAGATCATTTAAGTATAAAGAAGATATTTTCAAAGGAGTAGATCTATTATATTGTGATTAAGGTATCGTAATATACAATGAATTTCAGATTCCTTTGTCACATCAAGGTCTCAGTAGAAACTTGTACTTTTTTGGGGGATTTAGGTGTTCCTATGAATTCATTTTTTGGTTTAAAACATGATTTAACAGAGAAATTATTATCACAGAGAACATGATTCATCCTCTCATCAGGTTCGGAATCTCAGTTGGGTCATTATCCATTGGTTCATATTTTATCACATGTAATACCATGTTTATGTCCCCACTCAATGATGTATAGGTACATCTAGGTGAACACCATTTAGTGGAAATGGGGATTGGTATTTACAACAAAAAAATTTGGCATGGAAAATTGTATGATAATTATGATATCATAATGAGGATAATTAAAGATTCATGGGAGGGATTAATGAGAGTGAAAGTGTTATCTCATCACTTAGAAATAATAAGGGTACTAAGATACTTGTTTGAAAACATATACCAACATGAAAAATTGGAAACACAAAAGGCATAAAATAAAGGAATTTATTGAATATATAAGAGAATGAGAGGATCCCTTACATTGAGAGGACACTTCTAAAAGGTTGGGAGGATATTGTGAAGATCTTTGGGGAACCTTTGGAAGAATATATAGATGTAAAGGGAAATTAATTTCATGATAAATGGTTTTTAGTGAATGGGATTGAGAGTTTCGGTGGGATTATATCACAAAAGAAAGTATAATTCTTTATTAATTTCCAAACATAGGTTTTGGACTCTATAGGATAAAGTAAACAAAACCAAAAACCATACCATAATTTTTAACATTGATTTAGATAAATAACAGTTTTTTTATTATTTCATAACGATATGAACCAAAAACCATAAAATAATTCCCATGATGATGCATAATTGATTCATGTTTATAAAGAATTGATTTCAAAACATTAAAATATAATATAGGTTTTGTAGGATTCATTAATGGTTTATCAAATTAATAAATTAACTTAAAAAACACATCATTATAAAGTATAAACATAATTTTGTTCATGGATTACTTTTATAGAAAATATTATATCACTTTTATGTCATTATGATCTCATAATACATACTGTGTATTTATACCTTTTTTAATTTTGATATAAAAATTGTTCTGACTTGATTTTTTTCGAAAAAATTACCATCAGATAATTTATACGTGCTAATTTAAAATAAATTTTTATTTTATAAAAAAATTATATAAATATGAGAATTTACTTTTTTTAATAAAAAAAACCAATTTAATTAAAAATTCTAGTTTTTTATAATAATAGTTTTATGTCCATTACAATAGTATTCTAGTATGGGGGTTAAATATGTCTAAATTTATGTACTAATTTATGTGATAAAAAAATTACTATTTTACTCATTTAATATTTTAAAAATATTTACTTTTTTACTATTATTTACTCTTTTCCTAGTTTTCCCACTAAAAATATGATAATATTTACTCTCATAAATTTGCACATAAATTAGCACATATTTAAAACTAGTATTCTATTACAACAGTATGGATATACTATTTTACTGGTATTTACTATTTTTCTCTAAATATGTGAATTAACTCTTTTACTAGTTTTCCCATTTAAAAATATTTACTCCTTTATACTTTTAAATATGTTATAATTTATATGCTAATACTAGTTTTTTTTACATTTCACTTTCTAAAATTATATTATTATTTATATTTAATAAATATTATATAATGATAATATTTTATTAAAATATAAATTATTTCAAAAAAATATTAAATTCATCAAAAATAATTTCATGATTAAAACCAAATATTTCAAAAAAAATACAATTTGTGTTTCTTCATATCTGAATATAAGTATATCCAAATAATTTTTAATCATTTAAAAAGTAATATTGGAAAATAATGAATATAATATTTTTTTATTAAAAAAAATGTTAAAATTCACACTATTATGGTATAGATATATTTCCCTTTATTTCATGAATTAATTCATTAAGGGTAAGGTGTGAGAGAGTGATATTTTCATGGGGAGTTTTGACAAACATGGTTTGGGAAGTGATCTTGATGTGTTCAAACTTCTCTTGTAAATTATTTCGTTCGCACTTTATCCTCCATGTTGTGAACATGTTATTTAAAGGGAATTAGAGATGTTATATAACTTCATAACCTAATTTAAGATACTTATGCACATATACATAAATATATGTATAATTATTCAAATATTCACACATAGATTTTTGAATATGTGCATTGTGAAGATATATATATATATATATATATATATATATGTACATATATACAAATATTCATATGTGTGTGGGGGACTAAAATTATATAGAAAGTTAAATTGTATAGTTAAAATTGGTTTTCATGTGATATGTAATGCTTTCTAAATATCAAGGCCTGATTATCACCTTAAAAATTCCTTTTAAAAATTTGAAAACCCCTTGAATAATCCCCTTTGTAACCATAGGAAAAATGATTTTGATATTGGACCTTAATATATGAATTATTCCTTGTATGGGTTCATGTGTTACTTATGTGATGTGCCACTACTGAAAAATAAGGCAATACCCATGGTTTTGTTAAAAACATGGGTATAGGTCACCTCTATGCCCATGGTTTTCCAAAACCCTTGGGAATAGGGTTTAGTTTATAACTATACCATGGTTTTATAAAAACCATAGATATAGGGTTTGTTTCAGGATCTACACCCACAGTTTTGAAAAAAGACGAGGGTATAGGTAACCCTTATACCCATAGTGTTGATACAATTGTGGGTATAGGGTTTGGTTCAAGACCAATACCCATAGTTATTAAAAAAAAGTGTATAGGTTATTGTTCAACAACTATACCCATGGTTATCCAAGAACCATGGTCATAGGTCATCCTTATAGCCACAGTTTTTGTAAACAATGGTTATATCTTTTCATGCATAGTAGTGGGAATAAAATTCCAACAAAAATAACAATTGACGCATTTTTTCAACCTATAGACATGGTTTAAAATATTATATATAAGTAAATATATATTTTTAAATTGATAATTGTATGTGGGGAAGTGGTTATGTTCTAAGATTTTGTGCCAGTGGTCTGAGGTTCAAATCCGGTGGAAGGAATTATTTTAAATCTTATAGCCACATTTTTAAAACTGTGGGTATAGGTTTACTGATAGGGTGGACTCACCTATTTCCAAGTTCATAACCATGGAAATAGGTTTTTTTAACAATGGGTATAGCTCAAAGCTATACTGAAAACTTAATCACTCACATTTCTCTGAACCACGGGTATATCCTATACCCATCGTTTTAGGGGCTATACCCATGGTTCCAAACTGTTGGTATAGGGTAATTTTCCAATAGTGTTTTAATGATGGGGATGTTTCTTGGGTGGAAACTAAGAAGTTAGAGGAGGTTATATTTGATTAATTATTAGTTTTGTGACATATATATATATATATTTATTTATTTCTCAAATCATTTTTTTATTTAATGAGAGGGACATGGGTTTTTAGGTTGGAATTATAGGTAAACATGCTAAAATATCTTATTATAATCCTCTGGCTAACAACCCTAAGATAGACCATGATTATCTTATGGGGTGTTTCCCCTTTACTAAGTCAGAAAGGTAAATAAAGAGTGCTTGGGTTGGTTTGTTGGTATCTTATTTTAGTATTGTTTAGTTATTGTATAGCTCTATCCAAGATTGTCCCTTTTATCTCATTGTTCCTTGATATGATTGTTTTATACATATTATATTTTTAATGTCATCCAATGACACAGTTTTGGAGTATATTTTAGTGGTCTTCATTCCTGTTGAAATATTAATATTACAATATTCCCTTTAATTTAAAATTTTTCAACAAAAATGACATCCTAAAGTGTTTTTTTAAACAAAAATAAAACGTGAAATGGTTTATATGTTTTTACCATGTTACTAATTTTAATAAAAATAATGGAAAATATATTTTCTATATGTATTTTAAAACAAGAATAAACTTTTTTTATTTTAGGTAAATAATTTCTTATAGAAAATTAGAGAATTCCTACGGGTATTTTAGGATCCTGATGATCTCACATGTTAGTTTCCTCTTTAGCTTATGATTTCTCAAGGAGAACATTCTATCAGAAATTGGATGGTGTCTCTTGAATCTTCATGGAGGTAAGTCAATGTTTTATTTTATTTTCCATTATTATATTGTCCAAAAAGACATTATTAATTTCAACTAATGGTGGGTAGCTATATCTACAAGATAATGGGAGTGAACTGGAGGTGGAAAAGATTTTCTTTATAGGGGAAGGATACTAGGGCTGAGTAGAGGGATTTATGTAATTATTTATTTTTACAATTTTTCATTAATTTTTATATTTTTTTTCATTCCATTTGATTTAGTATCGACATCCAAATTTTGGATTTTTTGTTCCTATTATTTCTACTTATTCACCTCTAATAATTGGTTTAATCTATTCCCACCTGATTTACTTTGATTCCATAGAACTCATCGTCACCCCGGGGTGGTCAGAAATTCACCCAGGGGATATCGCGGTAGACTAGGGATGAGCAGAGATATTTTTTTAGTTTAATTTTAGTTTTCATTAATTTTCATATTATCTTATGACCTATTATATATTCTATGGATGTTTGATATGTAGATGTCTAATTCTGATTTTTTTTTATTTTTTATTTAACTCTTATTATTGGTTAAATTTTTTACCATTGTATTTTATTTTATTACCCAGTTCTTGTCACCACCCTATATAATTAGGAACATGCCTCGGGGATTTTGTAGGCTTTCTCTAGCATCTAAAGAAGGGATGGCTCAGGTAGGTTTATGAAAAAATGGTATTATAGTGGTATTTTTTATTTTGTAATTAATGGTAAATGGATATAGCACTGTCGGAACTAGGGGTGTATATATGAAAATGTTTCTAGCGAAAACTTTTTGTGTCAAACCTTGAGTTTCCATAGGAAATCATGCTAGAGTATTTTTCATTTCTAATTTTCTAGATTATTTGAATAAATTATGGGTTTCAAGGGATGATAATTGGAGTGGAACTACTGTCACATGGTGAGTTCCAAGGGCCAAGAAAACAAGGTGGAGCTTGAGTACACTATTCGATGTGACTTCTAGTGGAAATTTTATTATTGGAACCTGGTCTACTAAACCATGTGTCTTGGCATTTCATAACCAATAGTTCCTCTTTCTTAAATTTCTATATTATATGAAATTGTTGATTGAGTTTTGGTATGGTTTTTGTGGAAAATGATTTCATTTTTGGAAATTGATGAATGGGATTTCTTTAGTATAGAATTGGTTCCAAATTCAGTCATTGATATTTGGAAATGAATTTGAATGAAAATTTGAAGAAGGTTATTTTATGAAGAAAACATTGTCTTTAAAATTAAACTTAAATGTTTTGGGATAAAGGGTTTTCTAAAATGAAAAAAATGTGTTTTATTTTTAATGGTGATTCAATGGTATTATTAATTGAAAATAGGGGACTTTGGAATTGTTTTCAAGGAAGGATATAAGTATTTAAAATTGAAATATATATTTTAAATTATTTATGAAGGATGGAAGATGGATCTGAAATATTTTTGCGGGTATTTTTGACTAGTAGTCTCCCTATTAATGGGTTTTTAGTTGGAATTTTATTTTTAAGGATCCGATTTAAAGAAGAATAATGTTTTTTAATTATTAATAGAAATAGTTTTAATTTTGTTTTTTGAAATTTTTGAAATAAAAATTATGTTTTAAATTTTTCAAATATGATAACCATACAAGCTATATGAATTTTTTTCTTTATTTTCAAATAGAGTTTTAGAAATTAACAAATGTCAACCAAATGTTTTGGGATTTAGGAAATGATTTTTGAAATGGAAATTAAGAATCTGATACATGGGTTTATGAATTGAAAATTACTTAAAATGGAGCATTAAATTTTTTTAGGACTTGTGGTTTATTAATTTTTATATTTGTTCAAATCCAAGTTTTGTATTTTATTGGATATGATTTAATTTTTTTTGAATATTTTGATGAATTTATGTGTTTCTTTTTTTTATTTGAGGTGTAACTCCTAGAAAAGTTCGAAAGGGGTTGTAGATAGTCTATGTTTTATGGTTTTCTTTTGGGTAATTTTCCATAGTACTCAAGTGTAAACCCTTAGATCATTGATTATACCCGTAATTTAAATGTAGTGCTATATCAAGTCACCTTATTCAGTATTACAACAACCATTGTATATGTGGGTGTTTGAGGCTCCTTGGGGGTTTTGTGAAATTGAGGTTTAGTCAATTGGCTTTTACTAGTGATCTAATAGAGTTGGGTTGGTATATCCATTTATTTCATGTCCCTTGCTCACTTTTCCTTCATTGGATTTATTTCTTTGGAAATAGATATATTCTATAAAATTTTATAACATTTATTAATATCCATTCATGGGGATGAAAAAAATGAATATTTAAACCCAAGTAAAATATAGTAATGTGGAGATTGGGTTATCTCTAATGAATGAAATGTCACATATTTGTTTTTATATTTTTTGAGGGATAATAATTGTGGAAAATTATATGAAATTGATTAGTTTTAATATAAATTTCGGAACAGTGGTTTACCCTTCGATCATTCCCTCATTATCCTATTGAATCATTATTCAAATTTATTCATACTCATACTATAATCAAATGATACCTCAATGATTACCCGTTTTGGGTTGTTTCAGTTTAGATAGTGAAATGTAATGATCATTTTATCATATATCCCTGCATATCATAGTAATCAAATATCTCTGATCACCCTCAATTTATATCATTTCTATCTTTCCCATGTAGTTAATTAGGTATGCGTGACTAGTCTACTAAATCCTTTGAATGATAGAATATGAAATTAAAAGTGAAATACAGAAGAAATATCTAATTGATTAAACCATTAAAATCTATAGATAATGTGGAAAGATAATTCAACATAATGATTAGAATTCATCAACAGGGGAATGGGTTAATTCTTCATAGTATGAACATGAATGAACTAGTGTTCCATCATTAGAGTATTATAATAAAATTATAAGAAATTGAAAAATAAGGAAGGAATTAATCGAATTGGTAGTTATGAAACTTAATTTAGTGATTTATAATAAGTCCCTTAACTCTATTGAATGGTTCCCTATTTATACTGATGCTCAATCCTTTACTACCACGACATGATAAGCTTGGTATTCTTTAATGTTATCTAAAGAATTCATAGCTCCCAAAATAATCTTAAATGGAAGCGAAGGGGCCAAATGAATTCTTCTCTGGTGGATGAATGACACATGATAAGCTCTAAGGGTCCCAGTTTTCATCACTAGAATATTTTTGTTGACATATTTTCTTCTCATGATATTGATCTAGAAAATCATTGATAATAATATGACTGGAAATGATTTACGTATTTTTGGTGTAGTGAAAATTCATGCTCTATTATGTATGATCTAGAAATGATATTCACTTGATGGGTGAATGATTTAGATGAATTAGAGAGGTAGGTTTGGGCTTGGACTTGGATGTCTTCCCATTTAGGCTTATATTTTGGCATGGAAATAGTGGGCATGGTCTGGATTCCTCAATGGGGTGTTGAGCTAGTGGGTTGTTTGGAGCTTCAAGAAAGAATAGGAAGATCATAATCATTGAATTTTGGTTGAAAATAGGATTTTATTTTATCTTATTTGACAAGAAATGAATATTATATTAGGGTTAAATCATTGATCATCAAAGGGATAGTTTCATTCTTTAGCATTCATCAAACAGAACATGGTTTCTCTAGCTTTATATTCATTAATTTTCCAAAATAGTTTGGTAATCTCATCTTCCTCGTCATGATTTATCCTTGATATATCTAATTGGATAGTAGGATTTAGTTTATTCCTCTAAATTAATTAGTGGATCTTAGTTTATTCTTGGATTGACTTTGGTTATAAGGATGTGGCTTGGGTATGTCTCCTTTTATTTGTGTGATTCATCAATTCATCGCATCATCTTCTTACTTGAGGAGAACCAGAGGTTTTCAGATTTCATAGAAAACATGGTTTAGTTATATTTAGTGATATTCATTCTTCTCTAGTCAAGTATTATGTATTCATCATTATTTAAATCATTACAATTCCCCCCTTCCTGTATCTTCCCTTTCCAGTAGCATTGATTCATCTACCACAAGTTTATAGAGGATTAAACTATTGAGTCCAAAGGATTATTCACACATCTAGATTTAAAATTTTATTTGGCTCAAGTTTTAGAAATTTCATTAAAGGATTATCACATATATGATTTTTTTCATTAAAGGTTCTAGTTTTGGATTGTATTGGTTTGATCTTCTATTAGATATTATTTTTATTTAGTTATAGTAGGAGGGGTAAAAGTTAAACTATTTAACTAAGATTTAAATATAAAAAGATAAGGTTAATATGGTGACCTAAACCAAAATAAAACCTATTTTTTAGAGGTGTTCAACCTAGACCCACCTTATCCTCTAACTAAATCCTTTTGGATCCATTATAAAGAAAATATTATTGTATAATAAATTAATATTTCAATATTTTCCTAAAGTGACCCTCACCTCTCTTATAAAAGGGTATTTCCCTTTCTCTCAAAATGACACCTCCAAATCCATTTGGCTCAGTCAAAACCTACTAAAATATCCTCCCAACTACCCACACAGTAATCTAGTGTCCTTACTTTTATAATAAATCCAACCTAAGGATCCCTTTTGATCAAATCAAAAGGAACCACCCGAAGAAGAGGTAATAATTGCATCACCCCTTTCAATGTTCTTTTCTTCTTCCACTTCTTCTTTCTTTGTTTTTTCCATACCAAAATAATAACTCCATTACCTTCTACATAATATGATTTTATTATAAATACGGAACAACTATATTCATTATTCTATCCATCCGATGAATGACATTGTCACCATATGTGTGTACGTACGACATACCTTCTCCACGTTGTGGTGTAGTTTGTTATTCAACACATCATTATTTTTATGGGTATAATAATGAGTATAATTGATTTAAATAATAAATATAACATGTTAATGGTCCTTTATATATTATATACCATCTAATTACATATGATTTCACTGTCAATAGAATGATATTGTTGCTTGTGCGTATGTACAGATTACCATGTCTATGAACGTGAGGCGATCTGTCCCCCATCAAAACCATTCAAGAATAATTTTAATTTTATGATTAAAAATAATGTTTAAGAACCTAATATCATTCTCTATATGAATCAAATACTTCCTATCCATAACAAACATGTCTAATGTAACAAATCATATAAAGGAAAATTAATTAGTTAACACCCGAACTAATGATACTTCCGAAATATTGTTAACAAAGCTATATTAGAAGATCATATATGATATCATATTTATCTATGGGGTTATTGTATAATTTAATAACAATTATTTAACTGTTATACAGGAGGTTAACCTACACTCGACTAAGGAAAAGTTCAAGGTAAGGGTTAATTCCTCAATCTCATTATTATCTGAGATTGTTTATGTGTAAGTATTTACTATGAAAATTTTATCATCCAAGTAAATGATTCATAAAAGGGTTTTAAAATGAATATATTAAGGTTTTGTTAAAGGGGATCTTTAGAAAGATCAACATTTTCAATGATTTAATGATTTATTTTTCTAAATATTTTTAATTAATGTTTCTGTTTTAAAAATGATTTTAAGGAATTATTTATATGGAAATGATTGTTTAAAATTGTTAATTTCTTTTAGAAGATTCAAAGTGTAATGAGAAATTATGATTCAGAAATCTCTTTTAAATTACTTCCTTTATTAATGCGTGACTTTTAAATGATTTCACAAAAATGATGTTTCTCTCAATGATTTTTACTGATCATTTTCATCTATTTCAACATACTTTACTGGATATTATTATTGATTGAAGTTTATTTATTATAATACAATCTTTTATATTTTATTTAATGATTTATGATATGTTGGACTATGGATGTGCTATTTTTATACCATTCATGGTTTATGGTTAATGTATTGACATTTTTTATGCTAGTTTTAATATTAATGTTTATATTATGATTAAAAATTTTCATATGAGGAATGCATTGGACTTATTAAGTGATGGGTGGATCCCACTATAGCTCCTCGATGAATCAGTAGGTCTAATGAGACAAACTACTGTCTTGGAAAAATTCCTTAAAAAAATCTTATTTGTTTGTCTTGGCATGAGGTCTTGACTATGTGGTTATTATATCCAGAATTATGTATTCCATCATTATGAAATTAGCTAATCATATTACATGTGATTATTAAACTATTAGAATTTCCATGTGAATAATTAAATGGCATTATTTGATTTATATTTTCCATATTATGTTTTTGTTTATGTTTAAAATTCATGTGTTTTAGTCTTATACATTTCATTAAATGTTTATTCTTATTTATGATAGATTCTGATATATTGTTATCTTTATTGAGAATATGATCTCACTCGTTTATATGTTTTATTTTTCCCAATATGCAAAAAAATATTATGATTAACCGATAGGAATATGCTAAGGTATATGAGTGTGTTCATAGGGGACACAATTTTGATGTTTTTCTATTTCATGATGCATTGTAAAACTTATGTATGTATCTAGTACTTCTAAGGCTACTAAACTAATCAGTTCTTCAAGGCTTGTTCTCTTGTGATCAGGCCAATGTTGTGTAATAATGCACTAACTCTGCGTAACTAGGGTTGGGATATTACAATTGGTATCCTAGGAAGTTTAGTACAAACCTTGGAAGATAGATTTAGAAAAACTCTTATTAGAGAACATTACCATAAGATATACTTTGATGATTAGTATAGATGAACTACCTAGAATTTAGGTAATGTATAGATTTTTTGTATTTTTCAAAAATACATCCTTATCTGGATATGAGCAGGTTGAGGTTTCTCTGGCACATGTGTACCTAGGAGTGAAAACTCCAACAAGGAGTTTCAGGCTTCACCCAGGGTATCCGGGTACATGACAACGGGTCTTGATACAATATTTGTTACAAAACTCCTGGGGGATATGCTTAGGATAATTCACATTTTCATTGTAAACCATTATGAAGGATTTATGAGTAAATACCTCCTTATATAAATTTTTTCTATGATTATAGATTATATTCATAAACAATTAAATTTATGTTAGATGTTTTACTTGTTTGGAATTTATGTATTACGATTCATAAACTAATCTAGTGTATGAAATTGTTTAGAAATGGTGCATAGTGGAAGGAATGGAAATAATATCAATGCACGTAATCCATGTAGGGATTTCCCTCCTACTTAAGATAATTATAGTGGAGCTTGTGATGAAACTGGTTCTGAACAACTTATAACCATACAGGGACAACTCACTCAGGTTATGAATAATATCCTTACCCATTTGGAGCCCCCTGATCCACAACACAGAGGATCAATGTTAGACTGACTCATGAGGCAACAACCACCAACATTCAATGGGACTAAAAATCCATTTTTAGCTGAGAAATGGATAAGTTCCTTAGAGAAAATATTTCATGCTTGGGGAGTAGTGAAAGGGAAAATGTTTTCATTGAATTTTATTGCCTCATGGGATATGCATATCAATGGTGGTCATTAATTCAAAACCCAAAGGAGGATTAAAAGGTATAAAATATGGAATGGAGGTAGTTTAACAAAATTTTCTTAGAAAAAAACTTTCCTCATGACCATCGAGCGGATATATAAATACAATTTCTGAGTCTAAGGAAACGGGAGTATGATAAAGTCGCAAAGTATGATGATTACTTTAAAAGGTTATCCAGGCATGTTGCAGATTATATACAAAACCCAAGGAGTAATATTGATCGATTATTTGATGGGTTAAAACCATTTCTCTATTGAGAATTAGTCTTAAAATCTTTCTCATCATACGAAGATATTGTCTCATTTTCTATCAAGAATAAAAAGGAATTCTCTAAGTCTTACGACTTTAAAGAAAAGAAGGAGAAGAAGAGATTTATTGAACACTCTAAAAATGGAAATAAGGGGAAGAAGAGAAATGTTTAATTTCTATCCAGCAGTTAATGTGGGAAGAAACACCATGGTACTTTCCTAAAGGGAATGGGAGTCTGTTAAAAGTGTGGTGAAAAGGGCCCCCAAGATCGTGATTTCAAGGGAAACAAAGTGGATTTCAATGTTGAATGCTGAAATTTTATAGAAATAGAGAATTATGAAAATGAATTTCCTAAGCAACAAGGAAACCTACCTCAGAAAAGGCCAAGGGAGAAAGGCCAAGATTATGCGATCACTACTATTGAGGTTGAAGCTCCAAATAACGTGGTGGTAGGTAATTTAATGGTTTCTTAAAATTTAGCCAATGCTTTATTCGATTCTATATCATCACATTGTTTCATATCTTTCTATTTTTCTAAGAAAATTTGATATTTTCAATTTGATTTAATAATGTAGTTGTCAGTCAAAACTCCTAAGGAATGTATTATTGCAACTATGTTTTGTGAATCAGTTCCCATTAGGGCATATAAACCTACTTTATCTACTGATATCATCATCATACCTATGATTAAATTTGATATAATCCTCAATATGGATTGTCTTTCAGACCATGATGTGAAAATTTGTTGTAAGAATAAGGAGGTTACAATTTTTGATGATGATAAAGAATACCATATCCTTATAGTAGACATGACACCATATGATTCTTACCTAGATCCTCACTAGTAGATCTACTAAATTCAATTGTTGTGGAGGAAGAGAGTGAAATAAATATGGGTGAGGAAATGAATGTTCAAATAGAGGAAATAGATATTGTGCAAGAATATATTCATGTGTTTCCAAAGGATTTACCTGGAAATCCTCTAGAATAAGAAATTAAGTTTATAATTGATTTAATTCTTGGTTTAAGGACCATATCGAAGACCCCTTATAGAATGCCCACTGTGGAATTATTGAAACTAAAGAAACAACTAGAGGAATTGAGTAATAAATGATTTATTTTTCCTAGTGTTTCTCCATGGGGAGCCCCTATTCTTTTTTTAAGAAGAAATATGGATCTATGAGGTTGTGCATTGACTACATGGAGATCAATGATATAATAATAAAGAACAAGTATCCCCTACCTCTCATTTTTGATTTATTCAATCAACTTCATGGTGTTTAATATTTTTCAAATATTGAACTTCGATCTGGATATCATCAATTTTGTGTGAAGAAGGAAGTCATTCCAAAAACAACATTTCAAACCAGGTATGTGCATTATGAGTTTACAGTAATTCCTTTTGGACTGACTAATGTACCCTCTATTTTCATGGATCTAATGAATAGATTTTTCATGAAATATCTTGATGAATTTTTAGTGGTATTTATGGATGATATCTTGGTATACTCCAAAAGCTACGACGATCATGAAAATAAATTTCCCAAAATTCTAAAGACTCTTATAATAAATGAATTATATGGGAAGTTTTGAATGTATGAATTCATACTTCAAGAGATTTATTTTATTATAACATTTTCTCTAAGAACGGAATCTATATTAATCCTTCTAAGACCGGATCAATACAAGAATAGCCCGAACGAATGAGTATAACTGATGTAAATAGTTTTATTTGTTTGGTAGTTTATTATCTAAATTTCGTCCATAATTTTTTCCAAATGTCTAACCCATTAACCAATATCTCACGAAAAGGGTTAAATTAGATTGTAAAAAAGTTTTTGAATAATGTTTTGAAGAACAGCAGAGAATATTATTCAATGATCCTATCATGAATTTACCATTGGGGATTGTTGGATTTCTTATTCATTGTGATTATTCAAAGAAAGGACTTGGTTGTGTCCTTATTCATAATGGTAGAGTTATTGCCTATGAATCAATAAATCTAACAATTCATGAATAAAAATATCCCACTCACGATCTTGAGTTATCAGCTGAAATATTTTCTTTGAAGATATGGGGACACTATCTATATGGTGAATATTTTGAGATATATATCTATCATAATAGTTTGAAGTATATTTTCACACATAATGAACTCAACATAAGGAAAAGGTGATGGGATGAACTAATCAAAGACTATGATGGCTCTATTCACTACCACCCAGGGAAGGAAAATAAGATGGAAGATAATTTGAGATAAAAGGATCCGGGAGGTTTGAACAAGAAGATAGATAAAAGGGATCCTATGTTCATGGATCTAGTAAATATGGATATGGGAATAATCATGGAAAGTGAAATATCAATAAATTTTTAAATGGTTTCCAAACCATCATTACTAGATAGGATAAAAATTTGACAGACTGATGATGAAACGTTTCGAAGGAAAAATATGGTTGTGAATTATGGTAAATTGATTGACTTCGTATATGAAGATGGAATTTTGAAATTTGGGAAGAGACATTGTGTTCCTGACATAACTGATCTAAAAATGGAATTTTTGGTTGATGCCCATAGCTCCAATTTCTCTATACACTCTGTTAGCACTAAGATGTACATATATTTGAGGGAATATTTTTGGAGGGACAACATGAAGAGGTATATTTCTGATTATGTATCAAGATGTATGGTTTTTCAACAGGTGAAGGTTGGAAGAAAACATCCTACAAGAGTCATGCAACATCATCCCATACCTGAGTGGAAATGGGATGATATTACGATGGACTTAATCATGGGGCTACCAAAGACACCTAGATGGATTGTTGCAATATGGTTCATTGTTGATCGTCTTACCAAGTCAGCAAATTTTATTGCTATAAGTGAAGATTTACCACTTGAACGTTTAGAAAGACTATATATTAAAGAAGTTATATGACTTTAGGGCATACCCCTATCGATTATTTCTGATCATGATCCTCGTTTTACATCAAGATTCTACAAAAGTCTTGAGAAGGCCATGGATACTGAACTTCATTTGAGAACTACCTGCCACCCTAAAACTGATGGAAAATCATAATGAACTATTCAAACCCAAGAAGACTTGTTGAGATCTTGTTGAAATTACTTTCAAGGTTTGTGGGATCAATATTATCCTCTTGTATAATTTTCCTATAACAATATCTTTCATTCATGTATTCAGATGGCACCATATAATGAGTTATATGAAAAAAGATGTCACACACCAACTTGTTGGTATGATTTTGGTGAAAGAAAACTTGTAGGACCCAAACTTGTTGAGGACACAATGGAAAATGTAAAGATTATCCAAACCCACATCAAATCTTCTCAAAGTAGGAAAAAGATCTATGCCGATAACTGAAGGAAGGATTTGTAATTTCAACTAGGTGATCATGTTTTATTAAAGGTATCTCCATGTAAGGCTATTATACAATTTAGTAAGAAGGTTAAATTAAGTATCATCTACATAAGACCTTTCAAAATTGTAGAACGAATTGGAGTTGTATCTTACCATTTGGAAATTCCTCCAAGTCTCTTCAATGTTCATGATGTGTTTCGCGTATCATTGTTGAGAAAATACATGCCTGACCCAACACATGTACTCCCATATGAAAAAATAAAACTAGAACCTGATCTGTATTATTGTGAAGAGCCTATCAAGATTCATGATACTAGAGAACAAGTGCTGAGAAACCGGATGACTTTTCTGGTAAAAGATCTATGGGGAAATCATAAGACGGGAGAGGCAATGTGGGAACCCAAGGAACTTATGATAAAGAAACTCTTGAATATTTTTTGCAATAATAATCTAGAAATATCAAGGATGAAATTATTTGAAGGATGGAAGAATGTAACAACCCAAGCATCCACAGTACGCTTCTCTTTGAATAAAACAATATCTTGTGTTGTATGCATCTTCATGTTCTAGCACACAACGACCAATCAAACTAGCCATTATGAATTTTAATACCCAATTTTTGAAATTTCATAAATTTTATTTTTCAAAATGGAATTCATATTTTGATTTAGAATATAAATATTAGCATTGGGTGAATATTTGGTATTTTTTCTGAAAACTTTTAATTTTTGATGAATAGTGAAAAACACTGTGTTATTGTTTAAAACCGACTTTTTTATTTAAATAATTATTTTGTTTATTAAAATTTATATTAAGTCAAAATAGATACATAATACCTATATAAGTTTAATTTAATTCATTTGAGTCATTTTATAATGAAATTAAATGTATAAAATTTTATTGAACATTTTAACGTCTTTTACCCACCTTCTAGGCATATTTGCAAATTTGAAAAAAAAACGTAATTTTACCGCTTCTGTAAATTGAATTTCAAAAAACCAAGAGACACGGTTGGCATTAATAAGTAAAATGTGGTTCAATAAGAAGAAAATATTTTTTGGTAAATAGTAACTTTAAAATTTTATTTACCAGTGTTAAAAGTAAATATGGTAATTAATGGTAAAAATGATATTATAATTATGCTAGCACATGTCATAATTATATTGGATAATTAAACTTCAACCAAAATAAACCTTATAAATAAAATATGATCTTATTTGATCCAATTGGAATAGATTAGGACATTTATTATTATTTTATTTAAAGAAGAGTTAAAAGTTTTAAATTCAAATTTTAATAACAAAAACATTTTTAATATAGGGTTATACATAAGATAAATTCAACTATAAATATTAATTAGAAAGATAGAAATATTTTCTACATAATTTTATTTTTTTATAATTTATAGACATTATATAATTAAATTTATTTGTGACCCAATGAGGATGCATTAATTACCTTATTAATGAAAGATGAAAATAATTGATATTATAAATATCCAAATAAATGTATATTGAGACTTTTTATGCATTACACTAATTTTATAGGTTAATATAATATGTTATAATTTATTTAATCTTTTTTTTGAAGTAATCAAGTTTTTTGACTTTCAAAAAAAATACTAAATAGTTTTAAAATTGACTTAAATGATTTTTTAAAACAAATAATATATTATTAATTTATATAATATTCCTAAAAATCAAAGTCTCATAAAAAGGACTTAGATAAGGTCATATATGCCAATAAAAAACTACTTTTCATTCTCTTGGATTCTTATATTTTGTTTATTAACAATTTATTATAATAATACAAGAATACATGGTAAAAGTTAAACTATTTAACTATGAGTTAAATCTAAAATATTAGGTTAATATGGTGACCTAAACCTCTCTAAAGCTATTGGTTGAGAGTTTTTTGACCCATCCCCACCTTAGTCTATAAATAAATTTTTTTTGATCCATTATAAATAGAATAGGATTGTATAATAAATTAATATTTCAAGCTTTTCCTAAAGTGACCCTCACCAGTCTTATAAAAGGTTATTTTCCCTTCATTCAAAATCACACCTCCAAAGCCTTTGGCTTGGCCAAACCCTGCTAAAATATCCTCCAAAATACCCTAAATTCAACATAGAGGCCTTAATGATATCATAAACCCAACCAAAGGATCCATTTTGCTCAAAATAAAATGAAGCACCTGAAGAAGAGGTAATAATTTCATCACCTCTTTCAAAATTCTTTTCTTCTTCCACTTACCCTTTCATTGTTGTTTTCACACAAAAATAAAAAATACAGTACCTTCTACATACTTTGAAGTTATTATAAATATGAAACAACCATATTCAATATTCTATCCATCCTATAAATGACAAAGTCACTATACGTGCGTACATACGACTTAATGTATCAACGTTGTTGTGTATTTTGTTATTCAACAATTCATTATTTTTATGGGTATAATAATGAGTATAATTGATGTAAATAATAAATATATCATGTTAATAATTATGTATATATGAAATAACATCCAATTACATATGATTTCACCATCAATAAAATGATATTTTCACTCGTGCGTACGTACAGATTACCGCCCCCATGAACGTGATGAGATTCATCCCCCATAGTAACCATTAAAGAATAAATTTCATTTTATGATTAAAAATAATGTTTATGAACTTATTATCATTATTTATATGAATAAAATACATCCTATCCATAACAAAACATGTCTTATGTAACAATTCATATAAAGGAAAACGAATCAGTTAACACTCGAAACAATGATACTTCTGAAATATTGTTAACACAACAATATTAGATATCATATTTATGTATGTGGTTTTTATATAATTTAATAACAATTATCTTTCTATTATACAAGTGGTTAACCTACCCTTGACTAAATAAAATTAAAAGTTAAGGGTTAATTCCTCAATCTCATTATTATCCATGATTGTTTATGTTTTAGTATTTACTAGGAAATTTTTATCATCCATGTACATGATTCATAAAAAAGATTTCAAAATGAATATTTTAAAGTTTTGTGGAAGGTACTATTTATCAATATCAGCATTTTAAATGTTTTAATGATTTATTTTTCTAAATCTTTTTATTTAATTTCCATTTTTAAAAAACTATTTTAAGGACTTATTTATATGGGCATTCTTGTTTTAAAATGTTAATTTCGTTCAAAATATTCTAAGTGGTATGGGACACTATAATTAAAAAAATCTTTTAAATTAATTCTTTTATAAATGTGTGACTTTTAAATGATTTCACAAAAAAGGATACTTCTCTCAAAGAGTTTTATTGGTCATTTTAAACTATGTCAACATCCTTTACATGATATTATTCTTGATTGATTTGATTTATTATAATATAATATTCTATATTGTGTTTAATGAGTTAGGATATGTTTGAATGTGGATATGCTATTTTTATACCATTCATGTTTTATTGTTAATCTGTTGAAATTTTATATGCAATTTTTAATACGAATGTTTATGTTTTTTTCAAAAATTTTATATAATGAATGAAATGGACTTAGTAAGGGACTGGTAGAGTGCGCTATAGCTCTTCGATGCATCAGTAGGTCTAATGAGAAAAACTAGTGTCTTGGCACAAGGACTTGACAGAATCTTATTTGTATTCATGGCACAAGGCCTTGACTATGTGGTTATGATGTCCATCATTATAAATTTCATCATTATTAAATTACCTCTTGATATTATATGTGATTATTAAACTAGAAGAATATCTAGAGAATAAGTAAATGGAATTATTTGATTTATCGTTTCCTAATTATGTTTAAGTTTATGTTTAAAGGGATTGTGTTTTAGTCTTATACATTTCTTTAAATATTTATGATTATTTATAATAGTTTCCTCTATATCGTTATCCTTAATGAGCATCTGATCTCACCCCTTTCTATGTTTTATTTATCTGAGGATGCGAAGAAGTATATTACGATTAACCCGTCAGAATAGGATAATGGATGTTTATGTGTTCTAAGGGGACACAATGTTGTTTTTTTTCATTTAATGATGTAATTTAAAACATATTTATGTAATCTAGTACTTATAAGGCCATTAAACTAATTTTTCTTTCATACTTGATCGCTTGTGATCATGACAATGTTATTTAATAATGCACCGACATTGGATAACTAGGATCGGGGTGTTACAGTTACCATGGAACAACATTATAATTGAGTAAAATAATAGTTCTTCATATCTAGTTTGGAATTCTATTTTTTGGAACAATTTATCATGTGACGATTTTTCATTCACCTTATATGGTAGAGAGTTATCATATTCTTCCCTTCTCAACTCCTCAAGTTCTACTATCTACATCTTTCTTTACTCTCGAGCCTTGCTAAATTATAGGTTCACTCTTTTAACATGCTAGTAGGATTTGTTCTAGAGTTCAATTGTAAATTGAAAATGATTAACAAAAATAATTTATATGGTGATATATCTAAGAGGTGTTTTAGGAAATTTTTTATGCCCATGGTGAATCCTTTGATTTCATAATCCAGTATTTAAGGTTTTGTTATAATATTTTGTCCATATTTCTTTTGAATTATTTGATATAACCTGAGAGAATCCATTTTTCTTTAGTGGTAAGTTGTGGAATTTATATTTTGTACTCCATATTTCTTCATGAGGGATTTTGTATTTTTATTGTAGAAGTGGGTTCATTTATCATTGATTATATCTCAAGGTATTACAAACCTAAAAAAAGGTTTTTAAATCATATTTATATTTGAAATCATGAGATCGAGTAGCTTTCACTTCAATCCACCTTGAAGCATAGTCCACTACTAAAAAACTCTAGGCCAATATCAGTAACATGAGAAAGGAAGCCATGAAATCTATTGCTAAAAAATAAAATATATCATTGAAATTCAATTTTTTTATCTAATTTATTTTAAAAATTATACTATTAAACTGTTAGTTGGGACATTTTAGAAAAAAAATGTCAATAAAAAAAAATTGTGTGTAAATTTAAAAAATCATACAAAAAATTATTATAGTAATTTGAGATCCAAAATGACCTTCATATGCATGTTTATTGAAAAAAGAGAGGATATCTTTCTTTTCCACATCATAGATGCACCACCTAATGAATTGTTTCTTGAAAATTTTACAAATATATGTATCCTCCCTAAAATTGTATTTTGATTCATATTTCAATTCAGTAGTTTTTATATTTAGAAAAGAGGATACATTTGTTCTGACCAGAAAATTTACTTTACAAATATACACGGTAGTTTATGTGAGGTACTAAAGTTTATCACCATGTAATGATTCATCTAGATTTGTTTTAGGGATTGGTTCTACCTCAGTAGTTTGATCCAACCAGATCATGTGGTCTACCAAAATGTTCTCACAACCCTTCTTGTTCTTAGATTCTATGTCAAATACTTAAAGTAGTATCATCCATCTCACTAGTTTTTTATTTTCATTATATTTATTAATAAAATATCTTCATGTTTCATCACAAGAGTAAATAGATTAATTATTCATTAAAAGAAAAGAATAATTTTTTTATAAATCTAAAATAATATAAAAAACTCCACTATGATTGTGATTTTAATCTAGGTAGTCTTAAGGGTCAGTGAAGTTTATTCTATCACTTTTGTAATTCCATCAATAATTTGGGAAATCATATCCCCTCCTACTTTTTTAGAATAACAAAACAGAATCTCAAAGGGCTAACTCTAGTTTAGTTGACATATTATGGGTACATTGGACAAGCATTATTTCAATATGTCAAAATTTATCCTATATGAATCATGAGGAAAAAATTAATTTCCTTCATGAGTAGTTTAGTTAGGGGGGGATTATTTTTTCTAAATTTTCTGATAAAACTTTTATAAAATTAAAAATGAACTATAAATAATATAATGTGCCTCAAATTTGGAGGGTATGGTAATGTGGAAGTAATAGCAACATTAGATTAATCTAGTTTAATTCCCTCCTTAAAAATTATATGCAACTAACTGTTTTGTTTTTCTACCATAAAATTATTCTCCAAAAAATTTGAAACCATAAATTTCTTGATAAATCCTTTTAAAACCTTTTCTTATTTTTTAACACAACATTAAAAACTAGTTCCACAGATATTAGAGTCATTAAAAAATACCATTAATATATGGAAAACTATTTACCATATATCACTAAATGGTAATTAGAGCATTACAAAGATGGAAATTATTTGTTGGGTAGGAAGAAGTATCAAAGGTACATGTGATGGTGTTATTATATTGGTATTTAAGTGTAGTTGGAATCTAAAACTTCTTAGAAAATTCATCATATAATCAATAATGACCCTTCCCAGATAATCAATCCAACATTTGGTCCATAAATGTTATGAGAAAATAGTCTTCTCTGGCCAAATGGTTCGACTTCCAAAAACCTATATAGACTCTCTATATTTTTTGAATCATGTTGGGTACTAATTTATTATTCTAATTTTTCACAATTTTTTATCTAGTTTGTATTGAGAAATATTGAGTGAGTCTAACCCATTGGAAGTATGAGATGGACTAGATTATTCCATCTCCTAAATGTCTTTTTACTTATTTTTTAATAGTTATATAAGGATCAAGTCGATCCTTGTGTGGGGTTATATCACTATTTTAGATTCATTTTCAAGAAAAATATTATTCCTATAGGTTGTAGGGATAATCCTTGGGATGTCCCCTAATTTCCAACATATGTCTCTAGTATTATTTTTCAAAATTTCCAGCAGTTGGTGTTCTTGTAGAAGATCCAAATTATTGGATATTATGATGGGTAGTTTGTCATCTTCCTTTTAAAATGAATATTTCATGTTTTATGTATACATATTAGGTTATAGTTCAAGGGTTTTGCTAAAGATGATTTAATTTTAGTGTTCTCCGTGTCAGAAACCTACACATTGAAGGAGGAAATATTAGTAGCAGATTTAAGTGACTCATCAAAATTACTTTCAAAGATATATTTAAATAGATAATCAATCGAAAATATATCAATATTATGATCATTTTAAAAAATATATTCTTCAGGAAAGATGGGTGTTTATGAAGCTTCTCAAAATATAATTATTTCATAAAAATTTTCAATTTATCCATTGAAGAACAAGATAATTGAAAATGTTTTAGTGTAAAAATAGATTTCTATTTATGTGGGGGTTTCATTTAGTCTGGTATATCTCAATCCATTGTTTCCTCAAAAAAATTAATTTAAATTTTTCTTTAATGAAAATTTATTATGGTTTTAGCTATCTTAAGTAACCGACTACCTTGAATGATGGGTGAGTAATCTATACCTTTTCCTCCTTCTATTTTTATAATATATAAGTCTAAAATGAATGGAAATATTTATACATATACCAATACATCATCAAGAAATCCTAATGGGTATGTAGTAGCTCAGTTGGTGAGTTAGATAACCATATTAGTAGGTTTGAATTCTACCATCTATAAAGAATATTAAATGGAATATAACATTACATTAATTGAGGACACCATATCACATAATGAATTTGATAAATTATTCTCTCATATGGTCTAGTGGATATTGAAAGAACCTAGATATCGAAATTTCATATTTATTTTCCCAATATAGGGGGAAGAAACATTCTTACCTAATATTATCACTTTATTTCGCTGCAATATCATTCCCATATTACTAATGTATTTGAGATAAATTTCATACCTTGAAATTTGGAGGACTGACCCCAACTGGAGGATGTTGATGTCTAATTTTTTGAACACTTCCTAGATATCATGTTGCAATAACACTTTGTTAGTTTTTTTAGGTTCTTTCATCCTTGCAGATATGGGAGGTTGGGGTTGATGTGAGTATACTATTTTAGATTTTCCCTTATCAATATTCATCGGTGGTTTCATCAAAGACTTGTCCTTAGTTACTTTTTTCAGGGGAAGATTCATTAAGTTTATATTTCTATCCACTTCCAGATTCGATCAAAAAGGGCAATACATTTTTACATTATAGGTTTATTCCACTCATTAAAGTAATGGAATTGAAATTTATTTTGTGGTTAGTAATTGGTTAAGTAGGAAAAATAACTAACCATTGATTTACCAGGTTATTAAGTGTAGAAATGAGTTGGCTAAAATTTCCATTTAATTCGGTTAATTATAATCCATAAGTGGTGAAATTGGTTAATTGACTGATTAGATATTATATTAACTATTTTAGTATGTTCTTAATTCAATTACCATTAGATTTTACTCAATTATATCTTATGTATGGTTGGAAACATTGAATCTATAATGGAGGATGATGGAAAGGATATTGTGAATTTTCATGGAAATATTGCTATAATAGTGATATTTGAGGTTACTAAATCCCATCTCTAAACTAATTAGTTTAAAATTATCTAAATCCATGGTTTACACTTGGTTAATTCTTACCAGCTCCAAAATAATTGGTGGTAAATTTTCTAAATCCTTGGTTTCCAATTGGTTAATTTTGGAATTTCTTTTCCAACATGCCATCATACCTTTCAGTCACATGAACTTGAGGGACCCATTGGTGATGTGTTACTGAGAATAAATAAGTTGGAAAACATTAGGAGGTGTGGAAGGTGATGTCTTCCATACTTTTTTCATAACTATATATCTCACAATACAAGTTAGTTGATTAATTTTACTTTATAATAAAGGTGATTTTTAAATGTTTACAACATATACACCTCTAATTGTAGTTCTTGAACCAAATTGTTGGGAATTATTTTACTTTCAATTAATAATTTATCTATATTATATTTTTGAATTAATAATAATTTTTCCTATCGAAAAATCTTTTTAAAGGTTCCATTAATTTTCGATCTACCATTGATAATATAACATAATGAAATGATGATGTCCTTACGATTGGTTTTGGAAGGATGCACTAAATTTATTGTACCTTTCCCAAAACTCAAAGTGGGTTTCTCCAATAGATTGTTTGATTCCATAGATCTCCTTCATTAGTTGATCACTCATTAAATCAAAGAAAAATTTCTATAGTAAGGCCTTCTATAGATTTTCCCATGATGTGACATCTCTATGTTATAGATTTTATAGCCACTCCATGGATTATCCTTCAAGAGGAAGGGGAAAGCCTTCCATCTAATTTGAACCTCGGTGACTCCTTTGGTTTTAAATACATTGCACACAACATTAAATTTTTTCAAATTCTTATTGGGATATTTACTAGATAATATATTAACTTTAGTAAAAATTTCAATCACTCTAGTTTTAAGTTCACAATCATGTTGTTCATTCTATTTAAATTTTACATTTTTAATATTTAAATTAGGTGTGTATATTTTCCTGAATGTATTATTCACTTGTAGATGATTATCTTTCATTTTTTACTTTATAATGTGACTCTAGTGGAAGAATAACTTGGGTAATAAGAGTGAGCCAATAGAATGGTTAAAAACTCTATATCCTCTCGTTTAGTTATTTTTTAGTTTAAATTCTATAGAGTATATTTCTCTCATCATCATGATCGAAACCAATAAGGTTGGAATGACTATATTTATTAATTTATTGATTTAATTTTAAAAAATACATGTTTATATTGGACACCCTAGAAATGGTGCTTGTTTTGATTCCAATCCTGTTATAGATTCACCCAAAATTCTATTTTTGAACCTAAATAAAATGTAGTAAAGTGGGGTGTCGGTTGTCTACAGAGAATTATATGTCTCTAATGTGTTTTTATATTCTTTAATAGTTTTTAATTTTAGAGGTAGTGGATGAAATTAATTAGTATTAGTATCATTATTAAGAATAGGGGTCTAGAATTAAATCATTCCCTCATTCTCCTATTGAATCATTATTCAAAGTTTTTCATACCAATCCACTAAAAAAATTATACCACATTGATTTCTCATATATGGTTTTTTATTTGGATAGGGGAATAAAATGATCATTTTAACCTTTATCCTTTCCTATCTTGGCAATTAGATATCTCTATTCACTATAATATTATCCCAATACTCTCTATCACATGTATTGAATTAAGTATGATTGGATGGTATGTGAAATCCAATGAATGGGAGTAGAAGAAATTAAATGTGAAAACTAGAATAAATATGCAAATGATCAAGTTATTAAATCCTCAAAGAAATTAGTAAGATAATTCAACATAATTATTAGAATTCATCTACAGGGTAATTGGGGAACTTTTCTTGGAACGACCACAAATTTCCTAGTCTGACTTCATTAGAGTATTTTAGAAAAAATACAAGAAACTTTGAAACAAATAAGTAGTTAATAAAATATACATCTTAGAAGATTAATCTAATAATTCAAAATAATTCCCTCCTCTCCATTTAATAGTTACCTATTTATAGATATGCTCAATCCTCTATTCCTTCCATGTGATAATCCCATGCTTATTAAAAATTATTTAATGAATTTATAGCTTCCATAATAATCATTAATTTTAATGTTTTCCCAAAATAAATTATTTCCTTCCGGATGACTGACACATATATAGCATTGAGGTTCATGGGTGTCAGCACATGAATCTTTCTTTTGAAATATTTTCATACCATGATCGCAATATAGTGAATCATCTAGAATAATTTGAGTGGGAGTGATTTATTTTTTTCATGGTGTAGTGTGAATTAATTCTCTATTTTTCTATGCTCTAAAAATTAGATTCACATTCTACGTGTAAGGGTCTGATGAATTTGAGAGGCATGCTTGGGCCTTGACTTGGAAATCATCACATTAGGGCCAACATTTTGTATTGTAAATGGGGGAATTGTTCTAGATTCTTCAAGGTAGATATAATCTGGTGTCTTGCATATGGCTTCAAGGAATAATAGGAAAATTGATATATTTAGCTCGGGGTAGCTAAGAGACCCTATAGTTGACTTTATCAAAAAGAACTGAATCTGAGCATTGGGTTTAATCATTGAGAGTCAATGGTACGGTTGAAATATTTATCATTCATCATGCTAAACATTGTAATTTTGAATTAAAATTATCCAATGATATCATAGATATCGGTAATATTGGGTTCCTCATCATAAGTTGACTTTTCTATACCCAAATGGTTGGTGATCTTCTGTTTAATCCTCTCTATGAATTAGTAGATATCATTGTCATCTTGGTGAGGCTATGGTGAGATTGATGTCACTTAGGTTTGTTGAATTTATCAAATAGATTCAACTAGAAATAATATCATATTTTTTCTTTAAGAGAACTAGAGGCGTCCATCTTATATTAATGGCATAGTTCAGTTGACCTCGACAAACATGGTTCATCTTTGATTAGTCCTCATGTTTTCATTAAGGTTAGAATTAGTGAGGTGTCTTACATCCTTCCCATATCTTCAGTAGAAAGTGGAATAAATTCATCGTTCACAAAATTCATGAAAGATTCGACCTGTGATTTGTAATGATTTATTACACATCCATATATAGAATTTCATTCATCTTGGGGATTGGATTTTTTCTTCCATAGATGAGCTTAACTGTGGTTTCATTTGGGGAGCTTTTTAGTTTAGGCTTGTAATGTTTTACTGTTTTGTTTCCATTAATTTTAAGTTGGTGGTAGAAGATAGGGTTGGAATAATGATAGAATGAATAGTGGAAAGCTGGTAATAAAAGATAGGGTTAGTGAGGGATGGTAGTAGATGAATAGAGGGACGAGTAGAAAATATAGGTAGAGTGAAAGGTACTGGTAGAAAATTTTTGTCTCCGTAAAAGAAGGTTAGAGGAAACAAAATAGAAGAGGAAACCATAGTAAATTGTTGAAGCTACCATATATGGTATAAGGGGAATGGTTGAATTACAAAAAAGGAAATTTTTCAAATTTTATTTCTCACGGTAATTGGAAATAAAAGAAAATTGGGATCATTAGTGGAAGAAGACCATTTTTTGGGGTGAAAATAATTTTGCACTGAAGACACCTATAGGTCGGGAATTTCTTCCCTATGGTGACAGTAGAGGATTATTGGAATGGTTAAACATTTTTTTCCAAAATTTTCATAAAAATATTTTTTCAGTGTAGGCATTTCCTAATGAAAATAATTAAAAATAAACTTTTAACTTCTTTGAACAATTTAAACCCAAATGAATTGAAAATTTATTATTTATGTCAAAAAAATCAATATCATCATTTTAAAGTTATTTAAAAACTTTAGAATTAAATCTCATTATTTTATAATTTTCAAAAATATTTTAAAAATAATTTTCATTTATGGATTTATAATTAATTTTAAAAAACTATAAAAAATTAAAAATCATGAATACATATCTAAAACATTTAAATTATAACTTGAATCAAACAATCAAAATTCAAAATAAAAATCATAATAAATTTCAATACGTTTCAAAATAAATGTATTATTTTATTATTAACATCAAAAAATGAATAAATATATAATAATCAACATTAAATTCATTTAAAAACTAATTTAAAAATTAGTTAAAAGTATCAAAATTAAAGGATTTCCTAGGATTTTAATTAAATTAAGAGATTATCTATCATTGAAAATCAATTAAAATTTTCACAATTTTGGGCTCACATCAATACCCCATACATGAAATATTTCACTCCCAAAAAAATATATCATTGAATTATAAAAGTGTAATTTTAATTCCTAACTTCAAATACACAAGTTTGAACTAAACAATGTCAAGGAATTTGTTTTGTAAAATTTCTATGCCTCCATTGTGACTTTTACACACTACTTTAAATCCATTTAGATTCAAATTCCAAATCCATGAGTGAATTTGATATATTTAAATGGAATTAAAATTTTAAAAACCAACACTTTATTTTATCCCTTATTTCTAAGCTTCACAAAACAATGTTCATTTTCACACTTCATTAATACTTCAAAAATTAAAATTTTATATGTTAATTTATCCTTCTTAATTTGGGTTCAATATTCCCTTTAGTTGAATAAATTTAATTTTTGATAAATGAACCCTATATTCACTCTTACTTTTGAATTTTTCCCAATATTGTATATAAAAGGAACTATGAAAAATTAGTTAGTTAATATGTATAAATGTCTTAAACTCACACACTCATGGAAATTGTCTCAAAAATTAATTATGGGATCCCAATTGCCTATTTTACTCAAGGTTCAAAGGACATATATGAATGTATTTTTGGAAGGTTACCTAAGGTTTCATTAAATAAAAAAGGCCAGGTTACTTGATATTATGTTCATAATTACAGTGACCACAAGATATAATTATGATTCAATAAAGATCATTTCAATTTTCACTCCATTTTCATAATCCTCAAATAGAATCTTCATAGATCATAGGTTCTATTTACTAAAAAATCATTTACATTAAGAAATAAAGAATAAATGTAATCATCACATCTATATTAGAAAATTAATTAGGTATGACAACATTAAAGTCAAAAAAATTTATCCTAAAAGCACTACAATTTTTCAAAAAATATCCAAAAAAGTATGTACATCCTCTAGAACTTAAATTTTTTTATTTATTTTATATATATTTTTAATTTTTATAAATCTAAAACTAATATTTCCATTTCCCATATAATTAGATCATTAATACTTCCAATTTAACTAAATCGTGCATTTAATAAATATAAACAATTAAAAATAAATTTAGAAGATGGGCCAATATAAGGGAATGATAAAACCTTACAATGGTCTATCTAACAATAGTAGGGAATAGTCTGGACCCCTCCAAAGGTTATTTCTATAAATTCTCAAGAAACTTATTCAATTGTTTGGACTTAAAATTTAATAAATTCTTTAAACCTTATCATTTAATATCGAATACAACCAAATGTAACTTTTTAGTTACATTATATGGCCCAATCCATGTGGAATAAAGTTACTAGGGAATAACAGTATCCTTAAAAAAATATCACTTTGTACCTAAATTTTAATTATATTTATTGGAATAGTTTATCATGAGAACATTTGGTTTTATCAGTGTACAACAGTGAGTTCTCATATTCCTCTCCTCTCAACTCATCAATATATAACATCTACAGCTTCCTCTACTCTCCATCCTTGTTTAAATCTAGGTTCACTTATTTCACAATTTATTAGGCTTTGTGTTATAGCTCAATAGGAATGATATAGTGTATATGACAAATAGTTTTATCTTTTGACATACATAAGGGGGTTTTTAGTAAGTTTTATGTTCCCACTATGCATACTCTAATTTATTACTCCAGTCTATTGTCAGGATACACTATATTCTCCAAAATTATTTTAAATTCTCTATTTTCACCTTAGCTTGTCTATTTTTCTATGGGTGGTAGGCAGTGAATTTTTTTTTGTGCACTCCATATTTCTTCATGAAGGATTTATTTTTCTTATGTAGATGTGGGATCCATAGTTATTAATTATAGATAGTGGTTTTCCAAAACCTATAAAAAATGGGTTCTTTTACAAACTCAATCAAAATTTTTGAGTCAATAGTTTGAGTATCCTTTAATTTAAATTACATAGAAATATAGTAAACTATTAAAAAAATTTCAGAAAATCCTAATGAAATGGTAAATGTTCCCATGAAATCTATTCCCCATACATCAAATATCTCACAAAAAATAAAATGTTTTTAGGTCATTCTGTGTCAACTGAAAATCCCCCTAGTAAACTATCATTAAGGACATTTGTTGAAAAGATAATTAGAACATTTAATAATTTTTATCCAAAATATCCTACATCTAAAAATTTTCTAGCACTTATTTGAGGTCAAAAATTTCCTCCACATACAAGTGTATAGCAAAAGGAAAGCATGGATTTCATTTCCTCTTTAGGGATTCACCATGGAATGGCTTAGTTAATGCCAATTTTTATAATTAAGAATCCTCCAAAACAAAATATTTGTATTTATAATTTAATTTAGAACTTTTATGTTTATAAAAGAATGAGGGTAACTTTTTATGACTAGAAAATTCACTATGTCAGTATACTACGTCACTTGGGTGAGGATTTATAGTTTCTCACCAAAAAATGTGTCATTAAGATTTGTCTTAGGTATTGGTTTTACCAATAAAATGTGAGGACTATAGCTCATGTGGTCTCCCACCTTGTTATCACAACACTTATTATACTTAATATAAATGTCATACTATTGTAGTATCATTATCCATCTCACTAGTTTGGGTTTTTTCATTATCTTTCTTGAGAAAATATATTAATGTTGTATGATCAGAATGAATAATTATTTTACTCACTAAAAGATAAGAATGAAATTTTTATTAATGTATAACAATACACTAAACCTATATCTATATACATGTTTTTGTTAATATGGTTAGTTTCAAGGGTCTATGAAATGTATCCTATCACTTTTAGAAGGTTATTAATATTTTTGCAGTTAAGAGTCCCTACAGATCTATTGGAAGCATCACATAGGATATAAAATTTGTAACTACAATTAAGTGGACATATTATTAGGCTAGTGGTTAGTCATTATTTCAATCTATCGAAATATTTCCTTCATGAACCATCAAAATCAAAATTATATTTCTTCTAGAGTATATTTTTAAGGGGAAACCAAATTATTTAAAGTCCCTAATAATCCTTCTATAAAATCCAATAAGGCATAGATAGGATCTAATGTGTCTCATAGTGTTTGGGTAAGATAGGGTGTAAATAACATTAAATTTTTTTTATCTACTTAAATTAAATCTTTAGAAATTATATGGCTCAAAAATTCTCCTTTCACTTCTCTAAAATAGAACTATTCAAAATTCAAAACCAAGTTTTTCTCAATTAAACATTATACAAACTTTCTATAATTTCAATAAAACTTTCAAAAATACTTCTATACCCAGTGAATTCATCGATAAATACCTACCAATAGTGTTAAATCATATCTAATAAAATATTTACTATACATTGCTTAATGGTACAAAGAGAATTTCAAAAACTGAATGGAATCATTCAGTATGAATAATTGCTAATGGGACATGTGAATATGGTATTTTATTAGTCTTATGGATAAATTTTAAAATAAAAATACCTATAAAATATATTAAGGAAGTAATAATGACCCTTATTAACCAACATATAAACATTTAGTCCAAAAAATAGTATAAAAATTATCTTTTCTTTCCACATGGTTTAACCTTCTAAAAGCTATGTAGACTCTCTTGTTATTTTTTAATCATGGTGGATAATAATTTATTATTATCATTTTAAATATTTTTGTATCCAGTTGTCTTTGGGGGAATTGGATGGGACTCAACCATTAGGAGTCTAATATGGCATAGATTATTTTTTTATTTAAATAATTTCTTCTTATTCTTCTTTCTCCTTCCATAAGGATCAATTTTATCCATATTTGGAAATATGTCACTATTTTAGATTCATTTTGATGAAAAATATTATGCATGTTGGTTGTAGGGTTAATATTTTGGGTGTATCCTATGGTATATCTTCTAACCCCAGATTTTTGATAAATAATTCCTAATAGTTTGTGTTCTTGCATAGGCTCTAATTATTTCAGATTACGATTGGACTTTTCTCATGATACTTTAAAAAAGTTCATATCTTGTTTGATAGAATCAACATAAGTTCCAGTTCATGAGGGTTTTACAGAGATGATTTTAATTTGGAGTTCTCAATTATGGAAACCTAAACATGTAATGGAGAAATATTATTAGCATATTTGAGTAAATCATCAATATAAAATCCATCAATTTATTCAAATTGTTCAATGCTCAAAACTATTTTCCAATTAAGCTCATTTTCCAAAACAGATTTTTCAAGCATGTTTCGTTTTTTAATGATTATATTAAACTCATTATATAATAAAATATTTCAAATTTCTCCCTATAGGAAAAATTTTATAAAAAAATTTTTATATTAAAATTTTATTCCTCTTCTTGTGGGTGTTTCATTAAGTCAACGATGTTCAACTCCATTATTTCATATTCAGAAGTTAGGAAAAGAGTTCCTTCATTGATAGTTATTATGGTTTTAGTGGTCTTCAGGAATATAATACCTAGAATGAGTGGGATTAATATTTTCCCTTTCTTCCTTCCAAGTGTAGAATGTATAATTCTGTAGGGAATGAAAATCTTTATAAACTTACCGAGATATCTTCAAGAAAACATACTGGGTAAGAAGTGTCTTTGTTGGTGAGTTGGAAGACTACACATGCATGTTTTATAACTCCTATTGATAGATAAAAATAAATGGTATATCTAATTACATTAATTGAGTATTTTAAATCACATAGCGATTTCAAAAAATTATTCTCATTTACGATATAAGGGATAATTAATGTACCTGAATAATTAAATTTATTTGGAATTTTTAGGGTAAAAGGAAATTAAAATTCTTACCTAATATTATATCTTCATTTCCTTACAATATTCTTCTCTTGGGGCTCATTCCTATGATGAATTTCATATGCCATTGAATTTGGTTGAAGGCCTCCAATAGAGGGATTTTGATATTTAATTTTTTAACAACTCTACGATTTCATATTTAAATTATTCTTTTTTTTCTTAGGTATATGAATCCTTATATAGAAGGGAGTTTTGATTTGAAATGGGTATTCCATTTTATATTTCCCATTGTCTTTATTAACAAGGGTTGTCCTCAATATTCTTCTACAGGTTATTTTTCTAATGTATATTTATCAGGTATATGTTGTTTTCCACATCCAGATTTAATCTCTTCGGGAAATCCTTTATATACTTCTAACTCCTTACCACTCCTTAATGTAATGGAACTAATATTTTCTTAGGGGTTAGTAATTTATTGAGTAGTAATATTACTTGATACTTTACTTTCCACGTTATTAAGGATCCTTATGATCTAAAAGAATTGTCCTTTTAATTTTTTCAATTTCTATCCATGAATGGAGAGAGTGGTATGTTGAATTTTTTGAGATTATATTACCAATATCATCATGTACTTCATGGACAGATCATGAGAATTTCCTTACTATCAGTTTTTTATGGTTGGAAGGTTATCTCTGTAATAGAGGGGTTAAAACAATAATATAATTAAGTTAGTTGGAATGTTTTCTAGAATAGTGGAATTTAAAGATATTTACTCATAGCTCCAAACTAATTAGTATAAAATTTTCTAAATCCATATTTTTCACTTGGTTGAGTTTGGAAATTCATATGGAAAACGGAATCACATATTCTATTTCCTTGAAATTTTAGTAATCCATAATTTCATTTCTCCTCATAATAAAAATGTTGGTGGAACTGAGGGGTTGTGACAGGGGATGCCTCCTGCAATTTATTCATAACTAGTTTTCTCTCAAGAGAGGTTAGTTATTCAACTTTATTTTCTAGTAAAGGCGAGTGGTAAATATTTACCTCCTGTACACTACCAGTTTTATTTCTTTTTCTGATTTTTTTGAATTTTGGGATATTTTCATAATCATTTCTATAAATTTATTGGGTGGCCTATCAATCATTACTCCTATATAAGAATTTTCTATTAAGTTTTGTTAATTTTCAATCAATTAATTGTAAAAAAATACAAAGAAATGATGTTCTTCATAGGGATAGTGTGGTATTTCTATATTTAATTTCTTAATCCTTTCCTAAAACTCATAGAGGTTTTCTCTTCTAGACTGTTTGATTATATATATATCTCATTTCTTAGATAATCACTCCTTTAAGTAAAAAAATTTTCTAGAGAAAGGCCCTCTATAGCTGATACCATGAGATGATCTCTCTGGGTTTTAGAATATAGAGCCACTCATTAGCTTTCCCATTCAAGAGTTATGGAGAAATCATTCCATTTTATGTGAGCCTGAGTGACTCCTTTTTACTGAATGCATTGCATACTTATTTGAATGATCTCAAATACAAATTGGGATCTTCATTGGATAGTCCATGAAATTTATGAAAAATTTCAACCATTATAGTTTTAATTTCACATTATTATTGTTCAATAAACTGAAATTTTAATTTATTAATGTTAAAATTATGTGTAAACATTTAACTCCAATTTATATTCACTTGAGAACGATTTTCTTTTGTTTATTCACTTCCAAATGCAACTTTGGTGGAAGTGGAATGCGAGGAAAGAGAGTTAGGGAATGGAATGGTGGACAAATATATTTCCTTTTGTTCAATGATTTTTATAGTTGATAGTATCGTAAGAAAATTTATCTCAACATCAGGATCAAAACAAATGAGGTTGGAAGAATTATATTAGTCCATTCATTTTTATTGTTTTTACAAAATTTAAAATAATATCATTGGACTCTCAAACAAATGTGTTGGGTTTAATGCATATATTGTCATGGGGATGCCAAAAAATTAATTCTTAATCACAAGTAAAATGAATTAACTTTTAACACAAGTTTTATCTAAAGATGATAGTGCTACAAAGGGGTTTTTATCATATTTAATATGTTCAAATTAATAAACATCGTATGGAACCAATTGGTTTTAATATTAGTTTTAATAAAAGTTTTCAATCATTATATAATTCCCATGTTCTCACATTTAACCATTGTTCATGTTTTTTCCTACTTATCCTCTAATAAAATGACACCTCACTGATTACTCTTATTGGGTTTTTTATATAAATATAGAAATAAAATGATCACTTTATCCTCTATACTTTCCTATATCCCCTATGCATTCCTAACCTGGTAATCAGATATCCTGGATCACCCTCAAATTATCCCACTAATTTCTATTACATGTTCTAAATTAATTCTTAGTGTATTGTGTGTGAAATCCAAAATATGAGACTAGAATAAATTAAAAGTGAATTTTGGAAGAAATGTATAACTGATTAAAACATTAGAACACATAGAGAAAGTAATGAAAGAATTAACCATAATGATTATAATTCATCAATAGGGTGATTGGGTAATTTTACATAGTATGAACTCAAATGTCCTAGTGTTCCATTATTGGAGTATTACATAAAAATTATATGAAATTAAGAAAGAGGTAAGGTAGTAAATGAAGCATTAGTTCAATCGATCAATCCGGTGATTCTGAAGAAGTCCCTCCTCTTTGGTGAATTGTTCAATATTTTAAGAGATGATCAATCCTCTATTCCCACCACATGATAGGATCAAGCTTATTTAAAATAATCTAGTGAACCCATGTCTTTCATAATAATCTTCAATAATAGTTTCATTCCCAAATGAATTGTTCACCTATGGATGATTTTACACGTGCATATCTTTGAGGGTCACAATCATCATCACTATAATATTTTTCTAACATATTCTATTCACTTGATCAAGTTCTATAAAATATTCAAGAATAATATGAGTTTGATTGATTTAATTCTTCACACTATAGTGAGAATTCATTATCTATTTTCTATGCTTTATAAGAAAGATTCATATTTTGGGTGCATGGGTCAAATGAAATATGAGAGGAAAATTTATTCCTAGACTTATAGGTCATTGAATTTGTGAGTATATTTTTGTCATGGAAATGGTAGGATTGGTTTGGATTCTATATGTTGGTGTGGAACTAGTGACATACATTGGATTTCAAGAAACACTACAGAGATCGACATCTTCAAATTTAGGTTGCTAAGAGACCCTACTGATGTCTTCATCAACAACCCTTGAATCTGAGCATGGGGTTGAATCATTGATCATTAATAATCCTAATAAATCTATATAATTAATCAAATTGACATGATTTATGTGGACTCAGATTATATAATTATCCAAAATAGGGTTCCAATATTGAGTTCTTCATTGTGAGTTGTCCTCAAAATCTCTAATCAACCAATGATATTTGGTTGCATCCTCTTCATGAATCAATTGATCTCAGTGTATTCTTGGAATGACTCTGGTGAGATGGATGTGGGATGATTTTTTCTCTTTATCATTGTTCTTAGGATGGGCTTCACAACATCTTCTTCACCAAGAAGCACCGTCGGTGTTGAGATTCCATAGATGGTTTGGTTTGGTTGACGTTAGCATGGTTTGTTCTTCAATAGTAAGTGCTCATGCCTTCATCATGGATCGAATCAGTGTGGTATCATCCTTCCTTATTTTATCTTCATTAGGAAGTAGAAGTGATTTGTCTTCTACAGTATTTGGGTTACATTCAACCAATGAGTTCAAAGGATTATTCTCACATTAAGATTTAAAATTATAGTCATCTGGAGGATCATATTTTCATCCAAGGATGAGCTTAGTTATTGATTCATTTATAGAGGGTTATATTTTAGGATTACATTGGGTTATTCTACTTCTAGCATCAATTTTTAAATAGTGGTAGAATATGGGGGATGAAGAGTTGTAATAGGAATGGTGGAAATATGGAAGTGGTTGAAAAAGGTTGTGTAGGATGGAAGTAGAAGAATTAAAGGATCGATAGTATATATTGGAAGGGAATATATACTGGTAGTAAGTTTTTATTACAAAGTAAGAAGGTTAGAGGTATAAAAACAAGGTCATAAATGGAAGAAGAAGTAGGGTGCTATCATATATGGTATAAGGTGAATGGTGAATTCATGAACAAGGGAGTGGTAACAATTTTTAATTTTTTTTCTGTAGTAGGCATCATAAGTAATGCATGATTAATAGAAAAAATAAAAATATTTTTATTAACGGACGTAGAAATTTGGGATGGTAGAGATATATTGAAATAATATTTCTACCTTCTAAGGAGAGTGGAGGCTTACTGGAATGGTTGAGTATTTATTACTCAACTCACATAAATAATTTTTTTATTTTAGTGATTTTATCAAGAAAACAATTAAATTTAAATACTTAATGCATTTTTACAATTTAAACTAGGATCAATTTTAAATTCATTTTCTAAATTTCAAAAAAATCAATTTCATCATTTTAAACTAAATAAAAAACTACCAAATGAAATTCCATTTTTTTGAAAATTCCCAATTATTTTTTTAAAATAATGAAAATTTAGGTATTTTCAATTAATTTTAAAAAAATTAAAAAAATAATTGAAACTCAACAATAAATACATTAAAATTTTAAATTATATATTCAATTAATAAATCGGAGTTTATAATAAAAAAATAAATTTCAATTTCTATATTATTCAAAATCAATGTATGTATTCATCAATAAATTTAAAAACTGAATAAATGATTAATTATCATTATTTAGTCCATTTATAGATTAAATTCCTAGTTCCTTAGAAATCACAAAATTAAATGATTACCCAATATTTTAAATAAATTATGTAAATTTTTATAATTGAAAATCAATTAAAATTTTCAAAATTTCGAGCTCACATCATACAGTATTTTAGAAAGAACCTATTTCATTGATCTTCCATGATGGAATAAGTAATATATTGTGGGCAGACCATATTATATCAATTTTTTCTTTTATTTATTTTTTTAACTTTGGTTATTAATATCATTTAAAGTTGTGGAGTGAGACTTATTGGTATCTGTGAGTTTGAGGAATGACTTAATTCCATAGGATTCATTCCCAACATTATTTGATCTTCTATTTTATTGTACCTTTACTCTGAATTGAATTTTACCACCCTCATTTGGAAGAGATGTTTCCACTATTTTGGTAGATTCTTCTTGTGGTAATTTTAATCCATTAGTGTTTGATTTCTACAATTTAATGATTGTTAGTGGTATCTCACTTAGATAAGTATGAGTACTAGATTTTTGAGGTATTTATTAAGTTTTCTTTTCCTTATCAAGTTGTCTTATCCTCACCACAATTATTCATGGTGATCAAATGTTTTGGAGAATTGGGTCTCTATGAAATTCTACATATGGTGGGGAGAACACTACATTAAATCTCATTCTCTTTTAATGTTGTTGTATCCTTCAATAATATGGATGGTTATTCAATTTTCAGTCCTTATGTATTAAATTTTTATGCCCGGTGATCCTTATATATGATAGAGTTCAAAACATGCTTACACTCATCATTAGTGATTATGGACTTTGAGGTTCTTAATGACGAACCAGAATGGATTGATGTAATTTTATTTTATTTCTGTTCAATGTGTTTGTACGATGGATAGTCAATGTGAAAATGATTTATATATGGAGTTTATACGATTGAGTTATTCATGAGAATTATTCACAAGTTATAAAGCATGTTTTGAATTGAAGAGGTATTTCATTAAATAGAGAAAAATATTTTTGATGATTGAAAATCTAATCTTAATGTCCAATGCACTAATTGAGTTGGGATAATTCACATTGTCTTCAATGAAGAATAAAGTGAAAAATAATTAACGAATGAATAGATGTGGAATTTATAATTGGATTCAAAAATGAAAGAAAGAGATGAATTATGAAGATATTTGAAGATAAGTTGAGTATTTTTTATTGGTATTGTATGATAATTTTTTAAACTATTTTTGTAAGAGTTTACTAAAAAACAGACATCCATAGATTCCAAAGAATCACCTCAAATCACACATGAGGGACCTAGGTCTACCACTTGAGAGGTTGGCCAACCTAGCCATTAATGATAGAAGGTAACTGTATAAAGGATTGTATATAACCCATAATGAGTATATGTGGAGTATTGTGTCTGCGTAGAGAACATAGGTGAGTTCTTGGCGGAATGTACAATGGGTTTTTAGGACATGATGGGTGTGTATATTGTATTCATGTTCTTACCTCAGTGTCAACTCAAATTACAAATGAAGCGCCTTATATTATTAAATGGAGAGTAACTGAACAGAATTTCTATGTGGGATATTCCAGTCAAGGGGTAATGTCCATCGATCTTAAAAGGTTGTTCTTAAAATACTGATCACATGATGAAATATATTTCCTTTTATCGATCAATCCAATGTACCAACTTCAACCATCTACCATTAAGGGTTCATGTACACTAGAAATTTGTTTGTCATGATGTGTGGTGATCGAACTGAGGTCATAAAATCCCTGAAAAAAATCAAACTAGATAATTTTATAATTGATATGTATTTAAAAAATTTCTTAATTGAATATATCAATGGATATGTGTCTGAACCATGCTTTGAAAAAATGGTTATTTCATGAAGCCATGTATGATAAATAGTCAGTGAGCAAAATATAATGGAGGTGTCCATAAGGTTTTTGATATGGAAGAGTAAGTTGATGGAGTTTCTCTTATAAATACCACTTAGAGAGCTCATTCTCCATTATAATGATCATAAGAATAGATAAAAGTTGAGAAATGTAAATAGATACTTGAGGAAGCTCTATATTCATGAGAGTAAGTCATACAATGTTCAAGTTGTGCTCTCTCTAATCCTTCCCAACATTGAAATGATTAATGTGATATTTTTTAAACACATTTATATTTAAACCATTAATAATATTTCATTGATGACTTTCCAGAAATAAAAACTTCTGCAATTAAGAATTATTTATGTGTATTTAATTTAGAATTACATGTTGAAAGAAGTGTGAAAGTGACACATATACTATTATGTAGAGGGTTAGATAAAAACCCTATATATTCTAATCAAGGGATCACAATGAGAATATAGTGAGATCGTGATACTTGTGTTTTGCAAGAAAGAGGAGGAATCCATGATATACACTAGTGAAAAGGTCACACATACTATTTATGTTCACTTTTTGTATAGTAAAATTAAAAGATACTTTCATGAAATGTGTATGGTGTGCATGATGCTATAGAACAATGTACTTATAAAAATAAGAAATAATATAAGAATGTCTTGCATGTGTTATTTCACAAATAAGATATAGAAATATCATGAAGTACTACATACATTATGTATTTTCACGCAAAGTATTATTGTGAGGAATAATGTGAGCTACCCACACTTTTTTTGTTTCATGAATAATTTGTTATGTGGGTTTAATACATTCATGATGATGAGAAAACTATTCTTATAATATTTTTTACCTGAAAATATAATCCTATTCTTTCTAGTATGAAAAACATTAAAAATATTATTAGTACTATTTCATGAGATAAAGTGATATCATTCAGTAATTTCTGGAAGAATACAGCTTGAAATATCATGAAAACCTTTTATTTTATCATTCTAATTATTGGGCAAAAATCCCTCAAGGTAGCATTGAAGTATTTTTTGGGTTGTTTGTGTTTTTTGACAAAGCATGTTTCCATGGAGAATTTTCGAGTTCCTGAGAATTTGTTGACAATCCTTGTTGACAATGAATGATGACAAAGGAAAGGACAATCTGGAGGCGGTACAAAAGAGCAGTACAATGTGGCATCATTTCCCAGTGTTCGCCAAATTTTTGGGGTCCAAAATTTGGAGTTTGGTGAGCATCACGAAAATAGGATTTCCATAAAGATCATAATTTATTACGGCAATGGCATGAATTTCGAAAAGAGAGGCTTCATGGTTTGGATTTTGCGAAGACCAGAAGAATGGAGGCGGTGATTCTTCGCGATTACGACAATCTTCGCGAACGGTAGAGGCAAAAGCGCAACGTGGCGGTGAAGGGCTTTGCAAGGGAGCTTTGCGGCGATTAAGGGCATTGCGAGGGAGCTTCGTGGCGAAGGCGTGAAGGAATTTACGGGATGCTCCGTGATTACGATGAGCTTTGCGAACAGAAAATTTTCGTGGTGCATCGCGATTTGGAAAGAATTCCGATGGAAACTTCGGAGCTTCGTGATTTGAGGTGACGTGGCGTTGACTTCACGCGGAAAGTTCAAGGGTCGGTGGAATTGCCTATAAATAGAGGCTGACCCCCTCGAGAGAAGTAGAAAGAATTTTCAGAGAAAATATTTTTCTCTCGTATTGTGAAGGTGGTTCGTGGAGCCAGTGTGCTTCAAGAAAGAGGAGCTTCGCGGAGGCTATTGTAGCTCCGTGAAAGTTGTGAGATCCACGTTGGCTTAGTGAGCTTCGCGAGAGAAGTCGCTCTGCAATGGCTTGAGCTTCTCGGGAGTGCTTCGCGAGTGTGCTTCGCGAGAGAGCTTCGCGAAAAGGCAGGAGCTTCGTGAAGGCTTGTGGGAGCTTTGCGAAATTGGAAGCCTCACGAAGTAGGGTACTTTGTGAAGGTAATTTGCAAAGGTAGTTGCCTAGTGGTCAGAGTTAAAGTGGTATTTATCAGTGGATGAAAGTTGAACTTAAATAGAGAACCTATCAACAGTTGGATATGCATTATTTCATGCAAATGAAGAGACCTACAGGTCTATAAACTGTGAGTGAATCCCTTCATAGAGAAGTGAGCTTAGGAAGAGGAAGAAGGTGATCCTCTCCACCGGCAGTGAGCCAGAGAGAGAGAAGTAGGGTGTGACCCTTGGTAAAGCAGTGAGCTGACCCTAAACCTTGTAAAGGTAGTGAGCCTGGTCATAGAAGTGATCTAGCCCGAACCTTGTCAACATTATTGGCAGTGAGACTTCGTGGATTTGGTACAATGGCACATCGTCGTTGTATGATCCTTAGACGTAGCCTAGTGCGGGTGAACCAAGTAATAATCTATGTGTCTGCCTAGTCGCTTCCCTACATTGCATTCAAAGAATCATCATCAGACAAACGAGAAAAGAACTGATCATAATAATCGCACAAGAGCAAAAAAAGTGACCATTGTAATAAATTGGTCAATATCTAGTGGGGCAGGAAGAACATTGAAAAAGAATATCCATACCCTGATTCACCCCCCCCCCCCCTCTCAGGGTATATTGGCCCCTATTGTCCCTAACAATTGGTATCAGAGGGATAAGTTGCTTTTATCAGATTTGTTTGCTCATACTTTGTGTACTTGATTTGTGTTGATAAATCAATCTTCTATTATCTCGGTGTTCCATGGAAAAGGGAAAAACATCAAAGAAGAATCAGAAGTCAGGTGGTATTCCACAGTACGGAAGTGTTTATGGAAAAAGTGTGATTCAACTAAAGGAATCCTACAGCTTGCTGAAGGAAGGCTTGGATGAATCAGATAGGGAAAAGATAGATTCACTCAATAATTCTTTTAGAACGAGTGAAGTACATAAAATTTAAAGTGATGCTAAAACCACTGATGATGATGAAGTTTCAAGGAGGACACCAGTTGATTTCATTAACATGACAAAGGAAATGGACCAGAAATCAGATGAAGATGTCAAATCTAACGAAATACAGATCAAAGTATTGGAGATTGAGGTCAACAAGCTAAGAGGATTAAATCAAAGTCTTATTGATATAGTTACTAACCTAAAAGAGAAGAATGATTCACATGATGAAGAACTACAGAAGATGGCTAAAAGGAAAGGGAAACAAAAGGATGATGATTATGAAGAGAGACAAAAGTCAGATGAAGTTCAGAATCTGAAATCTAAAAATGGTGATCTTGTGACACAGCTTTCTGAACTAGTTCAGAAGTATCAAAGGCTACAACAAGAGATTTCATGTTGCTCAGATTCTGTTGTTCAAGAAAAATTGAAGGTAAAGGAGCAAAGTGAAGTGGTGGAAAAGCTTACACGAGAATTGGAAGTTGAGATGAGTAGAGGAAAGTATCTCAAGAGAGAACTTGATGGTCAACTTTAATCAAGTAAAGTAAAGATTTAGAAGTTGAAAAAAGAGCTAGAATCATAGAAGGAGGAAATGGAGAAATCTAAATATGAAGATAAGCCCATGTTGAAGGATACCTTGCATTTACTATTTGATTATCCTTCGGTAGATGATGATTAAGTGAAAAGAAAATTTTCTATTTCTGAAAAGAGGAAAAAACAAATTTTCTCAGCCCAAAGACCATATAGTTTGAGAAAACCTGGTATTGGATTCGATGAATCCCCTCCCGTGCATGACAGAAAGAGAGCCGTGAATACTTCCAGAAATGGAAAAGATCCTGTAGGTGCTGGAGATAGGCCTAAAAGGACAATTACAAAAAGAAGTGACGACATGTGCCATTTCTGCGGGATTCATGGCCACACATCAAGCTTCTATTAAGAGGCTCTAGAATACATTTCAGGCTATGAAAATAGAAACCTTGATAGATCTTAGAATAAGAAGAAATGTCATGAGAAATCAGTGAGAAGATTCTCTCAGAGGATAACATTCATCAGATGCTATTATTGTGGAAGAATGGGACACACAATGAGTATGTGCAAGGAATCTCAGGAGCTCCATGTTAGAGGAAAAACTCAAACTGCATCAACATCTCGATATAAGAATGATGAAATGAGGTATGTCTTTGATGTAAAATGTTTCATATGTTCTGATCATGGGAATTTGGCTAGACAGTGCAGTAAGAAGAAAGCAGGGAAGGAAAAAGACCCGAGAAAGTGATTACCAACTCCAGTGGTACATAATGAGAAATTATACACTGGGAGACAAAGTGGTAAGGTGAAAAATAGGCTTAGAGCCTCAGGGGAATCACATGGAGCTAAACGAAAGGTGTATCAGTCACCTTCTCTGTCGTACTCACAACCGCTCTCAAGGAGAGAATGTGAACAAACCTGGATGATTAAGGGGAGATCTACTCCAGCTATGATAAAGAAGAACGAACATTCAATGGAGGACTCACCACCAGGGAAAATGAGTATGGTGACTCAGACATCTGATAAAAGTAATATGAACAAAGAATGCATCAAAAAAACCACATGTCGTGTTTCTCAGCAAGAAGTGAAGGAAAGAGGAAGACCCATAAGATGGGAGAAGAAGGAATGGAAGATGCCAAATAAAGAGGTTCCTACTCAGATAAATAATCAAGGAAAATGGAATTTTGGTAGAACCTCAAAGAAGGAAATGTGTACTAGTGGGTTTATAACCCAAGCGGTGAGAAAGGCCGAGCCTACCAATTCTACATATCAAAAAAGGGATCATAATGTAGGCAATGAATGCCTAGTCATATGGCCAGAACAGTTGAATTTGGCTAGGCAGCTAGAGGATACAAGAAAGGAGTGCGATTCCCTCCAAGAAAAAATCAAAGGGTTGACCCGTCAGGATCAACCAATATCATCATTTTGAGGATTTGAGAAACATCCCCTCTCCCTATGTATAAAAATGCTATTAACTGGTGATTCATGTGTTTTAGGTTCTAGGGAGATACGATCCAAGGGGAAGTGGCATCTAAGGATGCGAAGTGGATATGTGATATGCTATACAGTTTCAATTGATTCAAATCAGGTACCATAGTTGAAGAAGAAAGGGAGAAACAAATCACAATAGAATGTTATTGTGTTGTGAACTTTGTCTCTTGTTTCCTACACCGAGTTTCAACTCAGTAGGCTTAGAGATTTTGTTAATGACTCAAATCTAAGTGGAAGATGAGAACAAATGATGCAGGAGGAAAAGACTAGTTATGGGTTTAAACTATTGGGCCTAACTACGGGAAGAGTTTCATAACACAGGGGGAGCATTCTATATCCTAATCAGATGAATGATCTCAATATGATATGAAGGATGAATGTTTATTCTCATGAATAATGATTGGTGAAAAATTAGCAACACACAGGTTTTCATGATTATCAATTGTGTTCTAACCATGTGTTATCAGCTGACTACTTTCAGGATACCAAGAAGCTGCGAGAGAAAATCAAATGTGTGTCAACAAAAATCTAAGAGAAGATGTTCAAAGAAATGGCATCATTGAACAATGACACAGATAAAAGTAGCTGAAAGAATTGAGGCCACTAAAGAATGAGTCAGTGAAAAATTTCCTGATGAATGTGCTGAGGAATAAAGAAACACAAGGGAGAGTAGAAGTGGATGATACTAATTCATAAGAAGACACTGAAGATGATCAAGAAAGTTTCAAGTCTGTGTCTACAAGGAATCCAAAGAGCTAAGATAAAATTGATAGACTAAATATCATTGGTGGTCAGTCAGATTCAGTTCAGACAAGGAAAATGAAATCACTACAGCAGGCATCTTTTCTATCTCAGGTTGAGCTGAAATTCTTTGTTGAAGCTTCTGAAGATGAAAACTGTGTTCAGGACATGAATTAAGAGCTAGATCAGAATTGAGAAGAATCATACATGGGAGATTGTTTCGAGGCCAGATGATAAAAACGTCATTAGGACTAAATGGGTCTGTTATGAAAAAAATGAATGAATATGGCACAGTGATTCAGAACAAAGCATGACTAATGTGCAAAGAAGACTCCCAGATAGAGGGAATAGATGGTGATGAGACATTTGCACAGATTTCAAGGTAGGAGACAATCAGATTATTCCTAGCCATTGCAGTGCAAAGTAAGTTCAAAGTGTTCCAGATGGAAGTCAAGACTACATTTCTAAATGGGTTTCTGGAAGAAGAGGTTTACATTGAGCAGCCAGATGTTTTTCTCATTCATGAGGATGAGATCAAAGTTTGCAGGCTGAAGAAGCCGTTATATGGGATAAAACAAGCACCAAGAGCATGGTACTGAAGGGTATATCAGAATTTGAAGAAGCATGGTTTTCAGTGTATGGGAATTGATTACAATATTTATTCAAACAACAACAGTAATCAAAGGATTATGAGGTTGTTCTAGGAAGAATACATAATATTTGGAAGATCAGATGAAGCATAGTGGAGACAATCTTATGAATTCAAGAAACATGAGTTAGAAATGTCTATGATTAGTAAGCTGATGTTTTTCCTTGGTCTACAGGTGAAACAAGGAAGGAATGGAACATTCATTTCTCCATACAAATATTCCAAGGAGGTGTTAAGAATGTTTGGCATGGAGAAGTCCAAGGAGATGAAGACTCTGGTTGCTACCTGGATGAAATTATCAAAAGAAGAGGATGGAAAGACAGTTAATATCACAGAATGCATGCAAATTATTGGAAGTCTGTTGTACTTAACTACAACCAGGCCTGATATTGTTTTCTCTACATGCCAAGCAGCGAGATATCAGAGTAATACCAAGGAAATCTACATTCTTGCAGTGAAAATAATACTTCAGTATATCCATGGCATAGAGGATTTCAGCTTGACATATACTGATAAATCTCAGACAGAGTTATTGGGATATACTGATGCAGATTGGTCCGGTTCAGCAGATGATAGAAAATCAACATCGGTTGGTGCATTTTATCTTGGTGGATTGTGTATTTATTGGCTTAGCAAGAAGAAAGATTTCATTTCATTGAGCACCGTATAAGCTGAGTATATTGCGGCCACTCAAGCATGCACATAGTTATTGTGGATGAAGCAGCAGCTTGAAGATATGGGAGTTAAAGTGAAGTCTCCGACCGAAATCCAGTGTGATAACTCAAGTGCTATAAATATCAGCAAAAATCCCATCCATCACTCAAGGACAAAGAAAATTCAGATAAAGTATCATTTTATCAAGGAGAAAGTTGAGCAGGGAATCGTGAAGTTGGAGTATGTGCCTACGAACTCCAGGTTGCAGACATTCTAACAAAGGCATTACCCATGGAATCTTTTGAGAGGCATCGACTGGCTCTGGGAGTTCAGTCGACTCCCCGCTCTTGCAAGCATGTGGATGTGGAGACACCCCCCCCCTCTCCCCGAGGTATGATGTGTTTTTCCCTAATGTGCTGATATGTGTTCTATACTATGTTACAGACTACAAAGGAGTGACCTTTGGGTTCGTTGACAAAGGGGGAGAAAATAGTGATTGTTCAAGGGGGAGACAGTGTGGCTATATGAGAAATCATGACAGATATGGGGAGAAGCTGACCAGTGGAGCTTCCAGATAGGGGGGAGAAATGAGAAAGGGGGAGAGTTTTATATCTGACGATGCTAGAAGTGATCGATCAAAACATAGAAATCACGATAGCTGAGGATCGTGATAAAAGCAAAACAATGGTGTTGGAATGGTGAGAGATGGTTTCCAGCTATCACCAATTGGGATCAGTGTGGTTCAACAATTGGAATCAATTTATGAATTGGTATCAGGTTGGAATCGACAATTGGTGTTTGACATGAAGTGGTTCATTGATGAACATTTCATATTACTCTTGTTTCTCACGCCGAGCATTGCTCATGTGGGCTTAGAGTACATGTTAAGTTATTCCTTGAATGCTATCATAATTGTAAGAGGTGAATGGTGGTAGTGGATGAAAGAAGACTCAGTGAGGTATCAACGTGCAGAAAATCCTTCTGAGAAGAGTTATGAACAATTGTCAACAAACCCAAAGGGGGATATTGTTGGGAAAAATTCCTCAAGGTAACATTGAAGTATTTTTTGGGTTGTTTGTGTTTGTTGAAAAAGTAGGTTTCCATGGAGAATTGTCGAGTTCCTGAGAATTTGTTGACAATCCTTGTTGACAAAGAACGATGACAAAGGAAAGGATGATCTGGAGGCGGTACAAAAGAGCAGTACAAGGTGGCACTGATTCCCAGTGTTTGCCAAATTTTTGGGGTCCAAAATTTTGAGTTTGGTGAGCATTGTGAAAATAGGATTTCCATGAAGTTCATAATTTAATATGGCAATGGCATGAATTTCTCTAAGAGAGGCTTCATGGTTTGGATTTCACGAAGACCAGAAGAATGGAGGCGGTGATTTGTCGCGATTATGACGAGCTTCGCGAACGGCAGAGGTTGAAGAGCAACGTGGTGGTGAAGGGCTTTGCAAGGGAGCTTCGCGGCGATGAAGGGAATTGCGATGGAGCTTTGCGGCGAAGGCGCGAAGGAATTGACGGTATGCTCCATGATTACAACGATCTCCATGAATGGAAAATTGCCGTGGTACTTCGTGATTTGGACAGAATTCCGACGGAAACTTCGGAGCTTCGCGATTTGAGGTGACGTGGCGTTGGCTTCACACGGAAAGTTTGAGGGTTGGTGGAATCACCTATAAATAGAGGCTGACACCCTCGGGAGAAGTAGAGAGAATTTTCAGAGAAAATATTTTGCTTTCGTATTGCGAAGGTGGTTTGCAGAGCCAGTGTTCTTCGCGAAAGAGGAGCTTCACGGCGGCTATTGTATCTCCGCGAAAGTTGTGAGCTCCATGTTGGCTCAGTGAGCTTCGCGAGGGAAGTCTCTCTACAACGGCTTGAGCTTCGCGGGAGTGCTTCGCAAGATTGCTTCACGAGAGAGCTTCACGAAAAGGCAGGAGCTTCGTGAAGGGTTGTTTAAGATTCGAAAAATTGGAAGCCTCGCGATGTAGGGTACTTTGCGAAGGTACTTTCCAAAGGTAGTTGCCCAGTAGTTAGAGGAAAAGTGGTATTCATTAGTGGATGAAAGTTGAACTTCAACAGAGCATCTATCAACAGTTGAAGATGCATTATTTCAAGAAAATGAAGAGACCTACAGGTCTATAAACTGTGAGTGAATCCCTTCATAGAGTAGTGAGCTTAGGAAGAGGAAGATGGTGATCCTCTCCACCGGCAGTGAGCCAAAGAGAGAGAAGCAGGGAGTGACCCTTGGGAAAGCAGTGAGCTGACCCTAAACCTTGTAAAGGAAGTGAGCCTGGTCATAGAAGTGATCTAGCCCGAACCTTGTGAACATTATTGGAAGTGAGCCTTATTGGATTTGGTACAATGGCACATCGTCGTTGTATGCTCCTTGGACGTAGCCCAGTGCGGGTGAACCAAGTAAAAATCTCTGTGTCTGCCTAGTCACTTCCCTGCATTGCATTCAAAGAATCATCATCTGACAAACAAGAAAAGAACTGATCATAATAATCGCACAGGAGAAAACAAAGTGACCATTGTAAAAATTGGTCAAGATCCAGTGGGGCAGGAAGAACTTTGAAAAAGAATATCCATACCCTGATTCACCCCCCCCCCTCAGGGTATATAGGCCCCTATTGGACCTAACACTAATAATTCAGTGAATTATTCTAGAAGTGTAATCTTATACTCATTCATAGGATTAATTGGTCAAGAATCATACAATTATATTTATTATATTCTGTAGCGATCGTATATGTTTAGTGGAATTGGGAAAGTGTATAATATTTTTATCCCAGTTGCTCAAAGAGAAGACCATATTTTTGTAACAATGGAATCTTGAAGTTTTTATGACCATTCTCGTTGAATTGGTGTTGTGTTTGTGTACATTGTTGGGATACCAGTATAAACAAAGCTGCTGGTATGAAAGTATAATTTTGGAATTTTTTGATACATACCAATCATGGTTTTAGTATGATGTTTTACCAATACCCTTTTAATTTATAATTGATCTTATAGTGGATAATTTGTGTCTTGGATCATCCCAAACATAGAAAATATATAGTGACACACATTGGGGGTGAACCTTGTAAAAATTATATGTGTTTTATTTAATTTTATTTATCTCTTGCAGGTGATAAAATTTTGTCTATTAACAAGGAAGACTAATTTATTCTAAAAATTGTTGAGGTTCAAATATAAAAGGGGGTACAAAGTGAAAGAAAATAAATAAACGAAACTTATGTACACATATTGAACCCCCTCTTAGTGCACCTATATAGTCCCCTAGACATTGCAATTGGAATCAAAGGAAAGGTTCTACCAATGATTTTATCTACATAGTTATCCCAGTTTTTTGTAACAAACATATATTAAGATAATATTTGAATTCAAAAAGTATAAGATTCACCACATATGGAGAATTAGTTCCAGCATTTTTTAGTTTCAACAAGGATGTTTCTATAAAAACTTTCAAGAACAGATAGAAGAAAGATGAAATGAAATTAAGAAAGAGTTTGAAGAATGAAGTTAATACACCACAAATAGAATGCAGTCAAAGTTATATTTTATCAATATATTATATTAAAACAATTGATAACAATCATTTTGATTATTCTATTCCATGTTGTGATGATGAAGAGTTTATTAAATCAGTTAGCTATTTTTATTCGGAATTCAAATATTATTTAAATAAAGTTCATATTGATCCTTCCACTTACATATTTATAATTTTCAAACATCTATATAATGAAAAATAAATTCTCAAAGAGGAATCTAAGAATATGGAGAAAATTGGGAAAATTAGTTTCAAATATGAAAATTTCTTGTATAACTTTTTGAATCCAAAGAAGAAACTTTGTTTCCTTATAATGAAAATCTCTCCCAAATATAAGAAGAGTTACAATGCAATGTGTGTATAAAAGTAGTGGCTAAAATGGAATATACTGAGTTGATCTGTGCACTAGAATAATCTCATGAATCTACTATAAATTTCAAGGATTCCTAATTTATTTAAGAATAAAATTAATAGAGTGAATCAATTTACAATGTATGACTCAATCTTGTTGAAGATGAATTTTAATAAGTTTCTTGTAAGAAGGATCTGATTCATAAATTTTTCTTATAAGAGATCTATGAATTGGAGAAAGATAATATAACATCTATGATTTTTAAATTAGATAAACTAGATTTTAAATAAAATATATTTAAATATTTGTAAGATTATTTACTATAGGTAAATAAAATGCATGAAAATAAAATTCAGAAAATAAAGAGTTAGTTGGAAGAATAATTGAAATCAGGTTAAGATGAGAAGATTTCTCTCAACCCAAAGTGTCATGTATTATAATTAAAATTAATAAAATATAAAGGATACATAATTAAATACTTCCCATAATTATTGTAATAATATTATTAAAAAATTTAAGAAACAAAAGAACACTCTAAATACTAAATATATTGAGTTGGATGTAAATCCTATAAATATGGAGTCCAACCTAGAAAAATATTTAAAAAAATACTAAAAGAATAAAGACTATAATGGATATTCTGGATAAAATAATTACTTTAGAAAATACTTGTTCCAATTTTAAGAAGAACATGTGATTATCTAAAGATAAATCTATCAAGTTCTCATTATAATTGGTAATCCTTATCCCAAAAGTTTTCATTTTAAATAATACTATTTTATTTGATATTAAAGGTTCCAGAAATAATTTTGGTCAGACATGATTTAATAAGACTAATTAAAACCTCAATATATAATCAAATGTGGGTGTGAAAAAGAGTAGTAATTCTTATTCCCAGCAGCATCTTCAAATAAAGAACTATATTATCCAAAAAATAGAATGATGAAAAAGCTAGCCAAATTGTACCATTAAATAATAAATCAATATTTATTGGAATTTTTTGGTATTTTTATAGTATTTGGAATTATTCTATTGAATGATGGTATAATTTTTGATTGCATGATTATTATAGAAGGCCAATATTGAATGGGGTCAAATCTATTGTGAAGAAAAATTCCATAAAACTGAATCGTAATGCATGGATTAAGAAGAATCTATCTATCAATAATATATTTAACTATCTTATAGGATTTTGTGATTATCTTAACAAAATAGAACCCATTTATGATGAGTGTTAGTGTGTTCCATCCATAATATATGAAAATACTGATATGAATAAAATATCACAATAAATGAAGAAGAAAAAAAATTAAAAAATTATTACAATGGGAATAAGTATAAGAATGTACTCAATAAAACTATATTGTCATCTACACTAAAGAAGAATGATAAAATTGTTTTCACACCAAATAAAAAATGAAGTTCCTATCATGGAACTTCGGAAAAAGTATATAAACACTAGTTTTACTGTAAGTAATATAAAGAATAAAAAGGAATAAATATCAAAAATAAATAAAAGGTTTTATTTGGAGCATGGCATTCATGACGAAAAATTGAAGCTTCAGGAGTGGTTGTCCAAAAAGTATGGCCCAATTTTTATTGAAATTTTTTTATGTATGGTGTAAAATTTCTGGAAATATTTTTTAATGTTACATGTCATGGATACATATTTCAAAGAAGTTTTCGTCAATTAAATGGAAATCATGAATGATTTATTATACTAAAATTACTGTTATGATGAAAGAGTAAAAGTACAAGAAGAAGATATTGTATGATCCAAAATAATGTTTAATCGTTTGGCCCGATCAACTGAAATTGGAAATGAAGTTGGATTAGGAAAAAAAGAATGATAGTGCATCGCATTATAGTATAAATAAGCCTCTTACATTTAAGATGAAAGATATATAGATCAAGAATTTCTTTTTCTAATTAAATTATAAAGTATATAATTTAAAATAATGATAAATCATGAATATTTTTCATATATATAAAGATGAATTAAAAGGATTTTCTAGGATGGGGATTAAATCTCTTCCCTAATTCTATAAATAACAAGTATTAAAGAATCACAATATTATCAAGTATATTTTTTGTTTTTTATTCTACCCATGTAACTGAAAGAGTGGAATGTATTTAGAAGGAGAATGAAATAAATTAATTCTATAAAAATTTATATAACATCAAGGAAGATATCCATCATAGATTAATTTTATAAATTAGTGTTAAATTTGTTTTAGGGTTCATTCTTGAATAAACCTATCCCTGATGAAGAAGATGGATAATGTTTATCCCTCTTGGTTGAGTTATATTGAACAACCACCTCATTTGAATATCTCATTTAGTTTCACATGAATATTTGATGTTCTGGTAAGGTTTATATCTAATGATTTCAAATATTTAAATTTTGAAGTTAACGTTTTTCTTTGAAGAGGTATGTTCTCTTACATTTATGTTAAAAATAATTCTAAATTAGAAAGAGAGAAACTAATTATTTGATGATAAAAGAAAAATTTATTGAAAAAGGTAAAATTCATTTTTTTCTTGAATTTGTTAATATGTTTATTGAGTTCAATACATGAAATTTATAGAAAATATTTTGAACATCCCCTGAAATATAGTTTATGTGTTAGCATCACAATCTGAAAATTAATGGATATATTTTTTGGCTAAATTTATTACTCATGTTTTCTGTAGTATTATTTTACATGTAGAACTATATTTTATTAATTTATGAATCATTTTTATTTGGAAATTTATGACAACATTTTCTCAAGAAGACCAGTTTGAATTTATCTTAAGTGGAATATCTTATGACATGAGGAGATTGAAAGAGAGGAGATGGAATGTTTCAGTGTGAAAGAAAGAAGAGTTCAGTAATCCCTACCCATTGACCTATGAATTTATGTTCAATAAAGATGAAAATAAAACATTAACTTTTGAATTGAATTTGTTGTTAATAGTAACTAAAAAAGGGTAGATTTAAGAACCCAAATGGATTGAAGTAATTGGGTTGTATTTTTTGTCAATGTGTTTTTATATTGGAAAGTGGGTATGAATATGATTTAAGTATGGAGTTACCGCCAAAGAATTAATCTTGAGAATTATTCATATGTTTTAAGGATGTTTTTTCTTAAAATTCTATTTATCTAAATAAAAAAACATTCATTTTAATGATTACATAGAATTTATTAATTCTCAAGACATGTGATAATTACATTAGAAAATTTTTAATTATTTATTAGAAATAATAAAGTTAAGATGATTTGACGATTGAAGTGATTTATAATATAAAATTTTATTCTATTAAAAAAATGGTGATTTATGAAGATATTTTATGAGAAGTTGATTATTTTGACTTGGCATTGTATGCGAATTGTTTTAATTTTTTTTAAAGAAGTTTACAATAAAAATTGGATAGTCATAGAAAAACAGGGACCCACATCAATCCTCATATGTGGGACCTAGGTCTATCATTTTTATTGTAGGTTGGCCTGTCCAGCCATGGTGGTAGGTGAGTTTAATGGGGCTTGTATTCTTCCTACAAAGAGTGAACATGGATCATGGTGTGTGAAGAAGGTTTATAGGTGAATGCATGGGGGACTGTGGAATGGGGTGGTGTGTCCCTTTTGTGGACATGCATGTAGTGTATCTTAATGTCAACCTCAGTTCTATATTGAGTGGTGGATAAAGTACCCAGTATTATTAAGTGAAGAGTAATCGAATGAACTATCAATGTTTTTAATTATAATCATTGGGAGTTATTAATCTATCTTAAAACACGTTATTTATAAATTGGTTTTCTAATGAAATATATCTAATTTTTTTGATCAGGAAAGTGTATCATCTTCATCATTCATCCATTGAGGGTTCTTCTACACTATAAATGTGTTTTTTTGTTACTTCTAGTTATTGAACCGAGATTTTGAAATCTATGAAGAGGATGGAATGATATCTTTTAAATATTGAGATTTATTTCACAAATTCATTATATCAATATATTATTAGAAAGGTATTCAAAAAAATTAACGATGATTTCTGGAAGTCGCATATGTTGAAGAGTCAGTTCATGTAGAAGAATAGTGGTCTGCATAGGGTATTTGAGATTTTAGTGTAAATTGGTGGAGTTGGGGCTATATATACCACTTGAAGATGTTATTTTACACAGTACTAATTAGAATAATAGAGAAAAATAAGGAAGCTCAAATGGAGACTTGATGAACATCTGTATCTATGGGATAATGTCGTGCGATGTCCATGTTTCACTTCCTATAAGCCTTCTAGACATTCACTTGATGAATTTGATCTTCAAAAAAATCATGACTGTTTATACCGCACTCAATTTTTATTTGATGATTTTCCACATATAGAATCTTATTTTTATCAAAAAGATATCCTTTTATAGAATTTCTACTTATGTAAAAGAAGAAGTGAGACATTGACATATATACTGCTGCATAAAGGGTTAGATAGAGGACCGACATATCCTAATCAAGGGTCAGAAGTGAGTGGGATATAAAATCCGGGTAATTTTGTGTTTCCAAAAGTAGTAGGTAGCCATTTGATAAGCTGATGTAATGGTAATGCATACATTTTACACTAACATATAGTGTTGAAAAAATAAAGGAGATGCCCATGTAATTAATATGGTGTGAAGGAAGCTATAGTAAAATGTACTTGTGAAAATAAGGAACATTAAAAGTGAGTTTTTAATGAATTATTTCACAAAGAAATAAAAAAAACATAAATAATTACATGTATTTAGTATTTTCACGTAAACTATTTTTGTGAACAAGAAAGTGAGTTTCCTACACTTGTTTTGTTTCATGAGGAATATGTCATGCTAGTTTAATACATTCATAATGATGAGAATGTCTGGCATGAAATATTTTTGACATAAAAATAAAATAATATTATTTAATTCATGAAGAACCATAAAAATATTGTTAGAAATATTTTTATTTGAGCTGAACTTTTTCCTTTCAGTAAAAAGATGAATAAGAAAACATGCAACATCTTGAAAATATTTCAGGTGATCATTCTGATGAGTCAATTATTTATTCTGGAAATGATATCGTATACTCATGCATAAGAGTACTAGGATTATTTCCAAATATTTTTATTTATTATATTCAGCATTAGTCTAATAATTTCATTCGAAGTGAGAATGTGAAGAATAAGGATGTAATAGTATCCCAAAGGTAAGACCAATTTTGTGTTGCAATGGAAATAAGAAGTTCGTGTGATCTTTCTCATTGTTTTGGTGTTTCTTTTGTGAACACTAGTGGGATTATAGTGTATAAAATTTTGTGGGATTCTGTTGTATTTTGGGAAGTGTTTTATACCTATCGATCATGGTTTTAGGATGATGCATGACCAACCCACGTGTAATCAATGATTTACTTTCTAGTGGAAAATCAATGTCTCATATCATTCACAAAAATACACGAATATAATCATCCACATTGGGTGGGTTATAAAAATAAACTGTGTTGTGATTCATTTATATTCCCTATTTTGTGTGGTATAATTGTGTCTATTAATAGGGAACATCTATTCATCCAAACATGTATAAAGGTTTGAATTTCAACGATGTAAAAAGTGAAAGAAGATAAATTTTTAAAACATGTTTACACCAATTCCCCCCCCCCATCCTCATTGTACTTTCATGATCCTATGGTAATTTCTACTTATAGGACATTATTTGGTTATGTCTTGAGATTTAGTTTCATTTTTTCTTAACTAGTGTGAAGGGAGGTGTTTGGGTGGCCCTTTGTTTCTGGTTCTAATAGTCGATAAATGGGTTCTCCCCATATTTTTCCTGGTATTCCTTTCTATTTGGAATTTCTTGTTGCATAAACTTTAATGATAAGTATAATTGTAACAGACCTAACATTATTAGTATTGTTATTTTATTTTTATTGTTTTTTTCCTTTTGGGTGTGTTTCGAGTGGAAACAACATGAAAATTTGTAAATTTTTTAATTTATAGCGGACTGCATGGTTAGCTAATATTATTAATCTAACTATAAGGAAAACAAAAATGGGAATTCAATTATTGGTAGAACATTTTTTTTATAGTTGGTGAAGGATTATCTTAACTATGTTGGCCAATTTTATGTCTTCCCTATTATTTTTAGTGGGGGTGAACTATAACAACCTATATTTTCATAAAGGTATGAATTGTTAGTTTCTCGATTTGAATCTATTTTCTAATCATGGTAAACGTGTACTATGTCCTAATGAATGTTCTAGGAGCATATGGTTATTTTTTGGAGCTTGTAGTTCTAGAAATACGGTAAAATACAGGGCGGCATGGTTTTTTGAAACTATACCATTGTAGACAGTGGAGGTCTATAGGCCAAATGGTTTGTTTAAAATCATGCAACCCAAGGTGAATGGTTGTGTGTTGCTGGTGGATTTTCAGATAGATAATTTTTTCATGGTTTTTGAATGGTGAGATAAATTTTGATCCTAACCAAGCAGGGTTCCCCCATATAGCAGTGACCTACACACAATTTGCATGCAGTTTTTAATCCATGTTTCTAAATCATGCACACCCTTATTTTGAGGTAAAATAACCATTTTTCCTTCACAGAAAATTATAACTTAGGTTTTATTTCTCTTATTCTTCCCCCAGAATCTAAAAATCCATTCCTTCTATCATAGTCTCTCATACTCTTCAATATATAATTCTTTACTTCTTCTTTTTCTAATGTCTGAATCGAGATCGGTCAAAGGCATTGGACTCATTTTGGTAGTCACTTCCTTCCTCTTACCACATATCTATGTTTATCTTCAAATCCATCATGATATTTAGGTGAAAGATCATTTTCCATATTTTCATGGGATTGGATCATTTCTAATATCTCTTCCAACCTTATCTAAATATTAGTCCAACATCAAGCGAGGAGTCATCTACAACATTGAGGTAGGTGGTCACATCATTTTCCCTTCAAGTTTTTATGATTTGTACATATTTATTTCTTCCAAACACTGGCTATTTTCAAGAATCCACATTAAATTGAGTCCTTCATACCCAATGGATCGTTGAGTCTTTCTACACATCCCTTTAATCTTTTTTAGTTGTTTATAGGGTGTTGACATCATATATGGACACCCCATTGGTGTTTCAAGTCATATTTTCCCTTAATGGTTAAATACTGAATTGCCTAGAACAACTAATTAACTTATGGCTTAGATTTTAAATGAAATTTTCATTGAGACATGAGTATTAAATAGAACCCAGGGCACCTCTTAGGTGTTTGGCCCACTCATAGTTATACTTTCACATCTACACAATGGAATTTGTTTACTTCGGAACCTTTATATGCCTAATGAGCCAAATGAAATGGATTACCTTATCTTAGTGAATTAAATGGAATGTCAATAGGAATTGACTTATTCATGATGGTTATATTCTTTTAAATGACTTGAATAAATTAAATGAGATGATTTAAAAGGTTGTTATGGCCACACCTATTGCTTCATGATTAATCAGATGTTTTAATTGAATTATAAATCCTTGTTTATATAGAGCTTGATAAATGAGATGCATGGGAGGTAATTCCTCATGATTATATTTACAAACATAAATATGCCTAATTTTATATATATGGTCTTGGTGAACATAATACATAAGAGGTATTGCCTCATTTTATACTTATAAATATAATTTTTACATTGTAATGGTTGTGTGATAATGGTAAGGGGTCTGTTGAGCATGAAGGTATCATGCTCCCTTACATCGAGTGTTGAACATGACATACCACACTATTGACACTAGTTTGGCAATGGACTTAACCTGTTGTGTCCCTGTTTGAGTGATGAAATTATTAATCACTTATAATACCGAGTTTCGTTCATGAAGTCTCACACTCTTATTAGTATGTAGGGCATGTACCCTATTGGTCAAGCTTATAGGCTTGTTTGACTAGTTTTGAATGTCTGAGTTACACCATGGTCAAGTCAGCAACTAGTACTCGAGGTATATGTCCACTTATGTCCCCATATACTTGGTTAATATTGGTTGATGTAATATATATAATTATGTTATATATATATATATATATATATATTAATACTATATATATATTTACTCTTTAGAAACATCCTGGCTATGTGACAAAGTAGGTATAGCCATCAAGTGTCCTTAAGGAACCTGAGCAGTCTGGTTATTTATTTCATCATTGTTTTCCTATTATATTATACCTACACACTATTTAGTTATGAGAACTACTTAGATTACACATAGACAATATTGGTGGTGGAATACTCATATTTTTATCTCACACCATACTCGTGCTTCCATTGGTACTCAAGAAGATCAATTGTATGCGGGTATTGATAAGGGAAAGCTCCCTTCTATAGGTTGTTGATATGCTTACTTATAGTTGGAGCTTAGAATCAGAGGAATGGGAATTCTCTCATGATGCTAGTGGATGATTTTTTGTCCTTTTTACCATTCTGTAATTTTTATATCATGATTATATCATCTTCACCATATTCCCATTTTGTATATCAGTTTTCCATGCATCCATGTATTTTGAAACTCCCTTATGGCTCTTGAGATATTCATTCAATTGATAAGTTATTATATTGTACTAATTTATTATCTTGGATTTTTATATTATGCTTCTACTACTGATGTTATCTGTTGTATCCACTATGCAACTCTGATAAGAGGGTGTATTCTCCCCATCATACCACCTTTACACCTTGCTACTAGTTGGTTTCCTCTAGGGTTCAGGGGGAACTTGTGGCCATGTGCCCCACTGGCTCGGGGAATGGGTTATATGGATCCTAGGTTAGGATGTTACAAAGTGTTATCAGAGCACTTTATAATTCCTTTATCTTACTATTTGGGTATTAGATAAGAGACTATGAGTTAAAGGAATTTTGAATTTACCCATTTCCTAGATGTATCTTACCCATGTACAAGGTAAACAAAAATTACCTGGGATGGGAAATTGTTGGTAATGATTATGTGATTTATCGTTGATACAAAATCACCATCGAGTGACACACAAGTATTCTAGTGTTATTAATATTGATATTATTGAGATGATGATTTCTTTACAATGGCCCGTTGAAATAAGGGCATTGCATTAGATCATGAATCATTATTAGGCACACTAGGACTAATGATCCATTTGTTTTTATATGCCATGTTTATTTTTATCATGCATTTTCTTGATGTATAATATTAGTTCCTTGAATATGAATTGAAATGTGTTGAAACATATTAAAGGTATTGGGAAACATAATTATTACTAAAATTTTCTATCTTAAGAGAGTAGTTTTTTCCTAAATAGGTTAAAGAAAACACCTTGAGTATTGAATTATGACACATTAAACCATTGACCATTGGTCGCATGTGCTGAAATGTGTTATAGTGTGGGTTAAGTGGATGCTATATTTTGTTTCATAAGAACTATGGTCCCTTATGGATCAGAATTGGTAATCTGTTAACTCATACATTTTAAAGTGATTTAATTATTTTAACAGTCACAAGCTTATAAAAATGTGACTATTAATGTGAAATTAGTTGACCTATACTTGTTAAATGGAGGCTTAGACATGAAACTGGAGTTAGTAGTTGGTAGTGGGGTATCTATTATGTTCTTATAGCCTATTTTAGTCTCTTTATACCACATGGAACTGGATTTTGAAGTAGGAAGAGAGGTGTGATCTATCTACTTAGGCATTATACCTTTCCTAGATTTATATTACCAATATTTTAAATTAATTAAATCTCTTTTGAGGCATGTATTTGGGATTGTAGTATCATTTAAACATGAGGTCCTCTATTCACTTTTTCTAAAGGCAGCGACGACCATGATCCCAAGGTGGCAGGCTCAGAGTCTCCAATGATTCCACCTGTAGTATCCCCTATGGAAACTCTTCTTTTACATAATATCGGCATAGATTTTTAGTTCTAAGAGATTTTCTGTGTATGTTGCAGTCTATGCAAGGTGTAGTTTGTCCTTCCCTTAGTATGGAACAGTTGAATTGAGAATTTTCATAGCAACATCCTCCCACCTATTTAAGGATTTAGTAACTCATGTGATGCAGACTTGGCTCGAAGCAATCCATTCAATATTCAAGAATCTAGAGGCACCTCTAGATCGGAGGTTCAAACTAAATGTGTATATGTTTTGTGATTATGATAAGCAGTGGTGGGATTTCATCGCCTATGAATATCACCATAGATACATGGTATAGGTGGATTTATTGATGATATTATACATAGATTTATTTCCCCAGACTCTGAGGGATGAACAAGACAGAGAATTCATGAACCTGCATTAGGGGAGTATATCTATTACAAAATATTGTGCTTTTTTCACTAACCTGTAGTAGTTTTCTCCTACTCTGGGGAGTGTAGATCTTATGACCACAAGGAAATTTGAGGATGGGTTGGTATATACAATATGATAATAGGTTAATGTATTTAGGTTGACTACAATTATTGATGTTTCCAACCAAGAACCTATTATAGAGTGGAATTTTAGTGAAGCTGATGATGTGAGTCAAGGTGGTTTGGCACCTAGAGCTACCAGTGGTTCTTCTTATGGGTGAAAGAAACATTTTGTGGATGCTTGTGGAGGTAGTAGAAGTAAGGCTCAATTAACTGAGAACTTTCTAATTTTTCACCAGTGTAGGAAGCCAGGTCATATAAAACCATAGTTCCTGCATGCTTCAGTATAGTGCAAAAGATGTGGCGGGATGGTCCATATATAGTTCTTCTACCAAACATTCCCATAAATTCCAAGTGAGTAGGGATCTACTTTTACCCCTATTTTAGGAGTAGGACCAGTAGTATCATTACAATAAGGAATCTATAATACTACTTTCCAATCAGGACGAGGTGGTGTTTGAGAAAGAGGTTTTCAATCTTATAATTCTCAGCACCTACAAAGAAGGCCTTCTCAAGGAAGTCATAAAGGGACTCAGGGCCATAGTACAAGCCAGCTACTTTTTGTCCAGCCTACACTAAAGGATAAGATCTCCAAACCTCCTACTGTATGATGTATTATTCTATTATTCTCCACTTTAATTTATACTTTATTTGATATAGGTGTGTCTCACTCTTTTATATCTGAAGCAATCACCAAGATTATGGGCTTCGAGATCAATCACTTTTGTGCCATTATGACCCCAGATACCCAATTATGTATCTCTTCAAATGGAATTCTTCATTTTAACGACTTCCCCTTGAGATAGGTGGATACTTTTTTGTATGAACTCTTTACATTATAAAAATAATTGTATTTTACGTAATCATTATGATGGATTGGGTAGTTCCTTATCAGGAACATATTGATTTTTATCTTCGAAGGGTGATGTTTATATCACTATAGAGCATTATGCATGTGTATAATGGAGAATGAGATGTCTGTGAAACATAATTAGGACCTGATAAGTATAATCTGGGTAGTGTGATAGCTCAGATCAACAGTATTTACCTATATAATTAGGGGTTACCACCCACTATGTTTCATCTTGTAGTGGAGCATTTCAGGGATGTCATTCCTAATGAATTCTCTTATTTACCACTGGTGTGATAGGTAGAGTTTCTTAATGATCTAGTACTAGGAGTTACACCAGTGATCATTCCTCCTTATAGGATGGAACCTAAGAAGCTTATGGAACTCAAGAAAAAATTGGAGGATCTGGAGAATAAAGGATTCATATTCCCTAGCACATCTCCATGGGGTTAACCATACCACTTTTCCATGAAGTAAGACAGTACCCTAAGTCTATACATCAATTACCATCATTTTAATCTGCTTATGATAAATAATTGGTATCAAATACCTAGAATAGATGACAGTTTTGATCATCTCCAAGGAGTGAAGGTATTTTCAAATATAGATTTGTGGTCTGGAAATTATCATGTGCATGTCAGGACATCAGACATAATTTTCACTAATTTTAAGAGTAGGTATTATCTATATGAGTACATTTTTATGTCATTCAGACTCACAATCTCACCTTCCATATTCATGGATCATAAGTAATGGGTTTCCACATGTATCTAGATTAATTCTTGATAGTCTTTCTTGATGATATCTTTGTGTATTATCACTCCAGACATGACCATTCAACCCATATTTAGATCATGCTTAGTACACTGCAATATCATCACCACTATGCTAAGCTTAGTAAATTCTACTTTTTTATAGACAAAGTCAAATTCCTATGTCACATCATATCAAAGTCAAGAGTTTCAGTGGAACCAGAGAAACTGATATATGTAGCTTCTTGGGAGTAGCCCAAGAATATATTTCATATTTATAGTTTCATGGGGATATCTGCTTATTATGGAGGCTTCATCGAGTATTTCTCACACATTTAAATGCCTCTTATAAACATGAAAAATAATGGTGTGATTTTTTTATTCAATATCTTGTGAAGCAACCTTTCAAGAGTTTAATCGACGTTCAACTCCAGCTCCAATATTAATTTTGTTTGATCCTAGAAGGAGCTATACTGAATATTGTGGCACATCAAGTATCATTGTTAGAGATTATTATATGTAGGATGAGTGATTAATCATGTAGGGGCCTCATCAGTTAAGGACCCATGAGTGTAATTACCTGATGCAAGACACCAAGGAAGCTAATGTAGTTCATGATTTATGATGTTTGACATACTAATAACATGGATAGTGTTTTTTGGTATTTACTTATCCCAAAAGACTCAATTACATATTCACATAGTGAGATATAAATCTTAGACACCACAGGAGGGTGGAGTACCTACAATCATTTGATTTTGATCTTTCCTACATGCTAGGGATGGGGAATTCAATAGTCGATGCTCTCAGTTGAAAGAATCTAACATAGGCATTTCATAAATCCAATGATGAGTGGAATCTCATGGCCTTATTCTTAGATATGAACGTTGAGGTTCAAGATGACCATCGAAATAATATCTTCTTAGCCTTAGTAGTGACTTACACTCTTCTATAATGGGTTATAATCAGACAACTATCTGATCCTAAAGGCCATGTCATAAAAAAAGTGTCCCAAATGATGATATTTATTCTGGTTGGATAGTGGATAAGGATGATACCTTATTGTTCTATGGGTATGTATGGGTCTCAACAGACATTAGAGAGGAGTTGATACTATAATTCCACACCTCATCAGGGCTAGTTCACCCCTGTGTCACAAATATGTATCTGGATATATGGAATAAGTATTAGTGGCCCTGTATAAAACACAATATTATTGGATTCATCACTCAGTGTTCCACCAGTCAATAGGTGAAGGAAGAACTTCAGTATCCTTCATGAATTCGGTAGTCATTCTCCATTCTTGGATGGAAATGGGGTAATTATTTGATGGGATTTTTGGGTGGTTTACCTATATCACCTCATAATAATACATTATAGTGGGTTTTCATTTATCATTTGATAACGATCACGCACTTATTAACTTTGAAAGAGACCTTCTCGATAGGTGAACTTGGAAGTTTGTACGTGAGGGAGGTTTTACGTCTAGATAGAGGTCCTTATTCTATAATTTCTGAAAAAATGATCATTATACATCCTGGTTATAGCAGTGGTAATATAAGTCCTTGGGTATATAGGTACTTCTGATTTTTTCCTATAACCCTTAGATCGATTGATATATAGAGCATATGATTTAGGTGCTAGAGGACATGCAATGTGAATGTGTAATTAACTTAGGAGGTTCTTGGGAGAAACACATTCTTCTGGTTGAGTTTGATTATAAAAAGAACTTTTAGGATACATCAATGTAGAACCTTATAAACCCTTATATGGTAGACCATTATGATCACCTCTGTGTTCTTTTGAGGTTGGGGAGGTATCTATTCTTGGACCGCATCTTGTGTAAGAGACTACAGAATATTTCTATTTGATTATAAATCTCATGATGATAGCTCATTCTAGATTTTAGTCATATGCACACAGATATCAAAAACCTCTTATGTTCATGGTTGAATATCGGTTTTTCTTGCGAGTCTCAACCAGGTTGGTCCATATATGTATTCAAAAATAGGATAAGCTATCACAGAGGTTCATTGGACCCTTTGAGGTTATGGAACATATCAGACCAGTGTCTTACCAATTGGCACATAATATAAAATAATAGTCTATTCATGATGAATTTTATATATCTCAACTTTTCCAATATCATCCAGACTAGTCTTGTTTCTTTAAGCCTGATGAGATTAAGCTAGATATAGATTCTCCCATTTAGAAGAATCCTATTCGTATTGGTGATCAGATCATGAAGACACTCTGAGGTAGTTCAATTTATTTAGTAACAGTTTTATGTAAGCACAATCATGTACCAGATGGGACCTAGGAATTAAAACATGATATAAGAGCTCAATAATTGAAACTCTTCACTGATGATACCTATTTACCCTCAGAAGGCCAAATATGGGACAATTTTCCATAAGGAGATGAGGTTGTAATGAATCATTTTTTCACAAAGGTACAAATAATTTTTTTTAAATTTGAATCCTTTTTTAATAAAGTTAAATATGTAAAACAACCAAATAAAGGTTCTAAGAGAATTTGCGGCGTTTTCAGAGCCCAATGTTCTAGAAAAATGGGCAAAAGACTCAGCCACATGGTTTGGAGAAATTGTGCTTCCAAACCCACATGTTTTGTCTAAAACCATGCGATTGTAGATTGTGGAGGCCTGTAGACCACACTATTTATTTGAAATCATGCATCCCAAGGTGTGCAGCCATATAGTGTTGGTATATTTTGGGGCAGATAACTTTTGCACAATTTTCACATAGTTTGATAAACTGTGAACCTAACTGTGTGGGGTACCCCCTTCTAGGAGTGGCGTACACATCGTTTTCACACAGTTAGTAAACCATGGGCTAAAACTATGTACCCCCTTATTTTGATGTAAAATAACCATTTTTACCTCACATAAACTTATAACCTAATTTTTATTTCTCTCTTTCTTCCTTCTACTACTGAAACTCCATTTCTTCTCCAATAGCCTCCCAAGCTCCTCAATCTATAATTCTAGACTTATTCATCATCCAGCATCCAAATTGATATTGTCCAAAGGAATTGGAAACTTTTAGGAATACTATTTCTTCATTTTACCTCTTATATAATTTTTTCTTCTAATCAATCATGCTATTTATGTGCAAGCTCATTTTCTCTATTTTCAAGCCATTGGACCATTTCTCATATCTCATCAAACCTACTCCAAATCTGGGGCCGATATGAAGGGAGGAGTTTTATATGGCCTTTAGTTAGGTGGTCCCATCATTTTCCCTTTGATTTTTGATTATTTGTATCTATGTATTTGTGTCTCATGCCATATTTTTGCGAGCAGAACCTTAAAATTGAGTCCTTCAAATCCAATTTATCATCATTACGTGACACACATCCCTTGAATATTGTTTTGTTGTTTATAGGGTTATGAACTCATATATGGGCACCCCAAGGGTGTTTCAAGTCAAATTATCCCTTAAACGTTAAAGGCTCAATTTCTCAAAACACCCAATTAGCTTATATCTCATCTTTTAAATGAAATTTACCTTGATACATGAGTATTAAATGTAACCCAAGGAAGATCTTGTGTGTTTCATCCACTCGTAGTTGGAATTTCCCATGTAGTTAATTACCATGTTTTACTATGTAACCTTTAATTGCATAATGATCCTAATTAAATGGATTACCTTGTCTTAGTGGATTAAATGAAATGGGAATATGAATTGGCTTATTCGTGATGGACAGCTTCCTTTAATTGAGTTTAATGAATTAAATGATATGATTTATAAGGTTTTTATGGACACACCTATTACATCATGATTAATCAAATGTCTTAATGGAATTATAAAGCCTTGTTTATATTGATCTTGATAAATGACTTTCATGGGAGGTAATGCCTCATGCTTATATTTACAAACATGAATACTCCTTATTTATATATATGGTTTTGGAGAACATAATAAAAGAGAGGTATTTACCCATTCTATATGAATAAATATTATTAAAACATTATATAGGTTGTGGTGTGATGGTGATGGAATTTTTTAGCATTATGATATCACACTCCCTTTTATCGGGTGTTGACTATGACTCCTCGCACCATTGATACTAGTTAGGAGTTGGTCTTTATGCACCACATCCCTATTCGAGTGATGACATGATGGCTCACTCACCATCTCTATTTTTGTTCATCACATCTCACACTATTATTGGGATGTTGGAATGTACCATATTAATTAATCTTACAGGCTCATTAGGCTAGTTATATATGTTTGAGTTATACCTTGGTCTATCTAGAAACTAGTACTCCATGTATATGGCCAATTACGTCTGCACGTACTTGGTTCATATAGGTGGTTGCAAATTATATAGTTATTTTATATATATTATTACTATATATAGAACTACTCTTCAGAAACTTCCCATCTATGCAGCAAAGAATGTAGAGCCAGCAGGTATCGTTTAGGAACCTGAGTGGCCTGTTTATTTATTTTATTATTATTTTCCTATTCTTTTATACCTATAAATTATTTAGTTATGGGAACTTCATAGATTACACATAGACATTGTTGGTGGTGGACTGCTAAGATTTTTATCTCACACCCTACTCAGTATGCCTTTGGTACCAAATAAATTCATCTATCTGTAGTTATTGAAATGTGAAAGTTCCCTTATACATGTTTTTTATATTCTTACATATCATCAGAGCTTAGGATAAGAGGACCAGGCATTCACTTGAGATTCTAGTAGAGTATCATTTTTTCCTATTTACCATTCTGTACATTTTTTGTAGCATGATTAAATAAACATGTCCATGATTCCTATTTTTTATGTCAACATTCCTTGCATTCATGTATTTTGACACTGTCTTGTGGCACTTCAGATATTTATTCAGCTGTTCATTTATTAACATATATTTCTTTTTTTGTATATATTTATATTATTCTTATAATATTGATTTCATCTATTGTATCTATTGTTACACTCTGATAAGAGGGTATAGTCTCCCCACAGTACCACCTTCAAACCCTCAATTCTATTCGGAAGCCTCAAGATTACATGGAGGCACGCTTGAGACCAAGTAACCCATTGGCTCAAGGCACGATTTAAGAGGATCCTGATTCTGGATGTTACACACATGATTAGCACATGTTTTGGATAAATCGTGTGGAAAAAATGAATTTATCCTAGTAAAATAACATTAATATCCCCTTTCCCTTTCCCTCTCCCATGCGACACCAGCCTAAGGGGGGGTCGGATCAACTGATTTCTTCCCCCATATTTCTCTTTTTCATGTGATTCCCCATTCTAAGGGGTCTCCTCTAGTCACACATCTTCTTCCCTTCACTCAACCTATTTTTACTTTTATCCCGATGATTTCTAGTGGAATCATATTTATGTTATAATCCATCCTCTCTTTATCCATCTTATTTTATTTTTATTCTTATTCTTCCTTACCTTTCTTATTACATAGCCCTAGAAGAAAACTTAGGTGGGGTTTTTATTCTAATTTTGTTCCAACTTTTGATTTTATGGTATGTGATGGGTCTCTTAAGACGTGATTCTTATTGATTTAAGGGTTTTAATGTCACTGCTCCTTGTTGAGGTAGTTTGCCTCATGATTTGTCCTTTAATCTAGAAACCATTGATTTCTTGGGTTTTATATTCATATTATAGGTTTCAAACTAATATATTATGCCAGATGATGTTAATTTTTTAGTATAAAAATTATATTCCATGTGATATTCATTGAATTCTAAGGTCGTTTCCTTGAAATAAATACATTTTAAAATTTATGATTATATACATTGTAGACCTAACACTTAATGAAATATTTATATTGATTTATGAAGATTTTCTATAATTCAAATTGGCTCGTATGATTTCCAATATTCCTTCAGGGCCATGTATCAGAAGTTGAAACCGATGTTTTTATCTACCTTAATATAAATAGGTTCATTAAATGGATTGACATATGTTATAAAAATTAATAACCTAATTATAGATACTTATTTAAAAAATGAATATATATATATATATATATAATTATACACATATTCACACATGTATGTGAGAATATGTGTGCCTTGATGAGATATATCTATATATATTTTGATGAATTTGTGTATAAGAGACTAAAATTATATGGAAACTTAAATTCAATAGTTTATATTGGATTCCATGTGATAAGTACTAATTTCTAAACATCAGGTCCTAATTGGAACCATAAATAAGGTTTCTTTAAAAAACCTGGAAAACCCTTGAAGAATTCCCCACTTAGTCTTAGAAAAAATGAATTTGATATGGAATCTTGATATATAAAATATTTCTAATAGGGGTTTGTGTGTTACTTATGTGATGTGTTAATTATTTGGTTATTTCGTAGGTGGAAACTAATAGGTGAGAAGAAGTGATTTTTATTTAACATTCTTTTTTGTGACACATGAACACACACATATATAAATATATATGTATATTAAATTCTCCCCTCCATTTTGTATGTCATGGGAAGACTTAAGAATGTTGGTGAGAATTAAATGTACATAATTTGTACTAGCATAGTATCATGATTTGACTAGTGGCCCTAATGTAGGGGTAATGAAAAACTATCAAAACTTAACTGGACCACAAACCATCCAAAAAAACTAAAATAGTGGCGTTTTCTAATGGTTCAGTTTTATTTTCATATTGAATATCCTTTTTAGGTTAGGGTTTGGTTCTGGATCCAAACTGACCTGCACCTATTAAATAAAAACACACCCATTAAAATATAATATTATTATTTTAATTTAAAATTCATAATTTTTATTTCTAAAACATTATATTAAATTTAAAAATTCAATTTTATGATTAATTATATGATATATAAACTATTTTTAAAAAAACTAATTAACCCACACCATCTTTCATGACGCACCTCCCTCCCTCCCCAACCCAAATGTATTTCCCCCACCTTCTACCTCAATTCCCTAATACTCCTAATGGTGATTCTCTAACCTAATATCCTTGATCCTATAATCCTTAATCCCAACCATGTCTTTCCCCTCTCCAAAAGGACTACCCCCATCACCATAATGTGTCTGGGCATCCTCATTCCATTTTTCCCAATCACCTCATTCTAATCATCATGGTTCTAATCACCCATCATTTTGATACCCCTATCATTGCTATGATAGATTAGCAATACCATCCTTGTTCTTGATCTCAACTCCCCTCACCACCTATCCTAACTAATGATTGGACCCTCCCTCCACTGCACCTGACTGTTATAAAAAATTCACAATTAGACGCATGTAGGTGAGTTGCATCCTTAAACTTGAACCCACTCTAAAGAACCTTGCAGTGACTCTTATTATCCAACAATGGAATCCCTAATAAACTCTTCTGTTTGGGGTTCCCTATATTTTTATGTTAGTATGATCAAATATTAATATTTCTATTTCTATAATGTAGTCATTTTTTGGGTTTTATTTTGGTTATTTCTATTAATGTTTAAGATGTTTTGTTATTTCACTATAATATTAATAACCAATCTAGTACTAATAAATCAAATTTGAGTGTAATTTTTTTTGTTTATTTATTAAATTGATATTAATGAAATGAATTATTTTTTTATTTATATTGGTTTTTTCAAGATACAAATAAGGTCTTAGATGGTTTATTTCTTGGACTTCTTACTAATTCTTCTACAATATAATAGGATTATTTTTTTTGTGTAGATGTTTAAATGTTTGACCAAATGACATAACTACCAAGGAAATGAAGTTGACCAATCTAGTTTAAAGCTTACCCAATGATAATTCACGGTCAATTCCACTAGGATCACACTTAGTAAGTCGTTACTTCTAATTAATTTTTAATTTTTTACATTTTTCCATGTTGCATTGTTTTCATAAAAAAATACATGATAAATCCACAACACCAGTAAAAATAAAACTTATTAATATAATTTTTTTCATTAATGATTTCATATTGATGTTAATTTATCAAAGAAGGATGATTTTACAATGTTATAAATTTAAAATAGATAAAATTAAAAAGCCTCTCTCAAAAAATTAAGAAGGATTGGTAATTTTTATGATTTATGTTTTTATGGTTCTATTTTTTGAGAAGGATTTTTTCCATTTATTCATATTGTTGGATATAGGAACTTTAAATATAAAATCAATACTTATTTATCGAGGTGGTATTTTAATTTATTTTATTGAATGTTTACAAATTTCATGATTTATAAGTATTTATTTTACTGAGTTCTATTTATTTTGTTGATTCATGTATAAAAATGTTTGATTGGTATTGTCTGATCTGTTTGGATGAGGTTGGGTCGAATGCATGTGGCCCATACATAAAACCAGATCATAACACTCATAGTTTGAGCTCTATAGTTATATTTTTGGGGGTTGAGGATGGAGATTCTCCCATAATCTAGTGGTCTGGGGGTCAAAGGTCCTAAACCGAAATTTCATGGGCACTATAGAAACTTTGGTCGACTCTAGCATAGTTGGATGGATGTCACCAATAGTGCACTATAGTAGTGCAGACTTTGATATAACTAATGTAGCATCTTGGATTTTGGATATAGTGATATTGTATCTCTACATACATCTTTCCAATGGCCACTATAATATCGTGGACTTGGGTGACTACAAAATTGTAGCAGTACAGACTTCCAACCACCTTTCACTATGCACAATGGACTCTATGGTCAGTGGAACAATGATTCATCATCTTTATTAGCTCACTTCGAGATTGGTTTTTTGTGTTTCAAAACTCTAATATAGTATATGAATTTTTTCTCCCAAATCATAGTGAAATTATACCTCTCCGTGGATGTAGTGATTATTCCAAAACCATATAAATTGTAATATCCTATGATGTCTTCTTATTTTTTTCTTATATTTTTATTCTATCAATTATTCATCTAAAAACATGTTTTATTTCTACGACTCCATGATTATTCACAAAAAAACCAGTATAAAAGGTTTAGTTTTTATTTCATGAATTGAACGATGACTATGTAAGAAGTAAATGTGAATATTGAACACTACAACATTACAAACTTCAATTATTATAGGAAATAGGTCAATAACTATCTTTACTAGAAGAAATTGAATTATCAACTTATGGGTTTAAAGACAATGGAAATGTAGTAGATAGAGTGAGATCATCTTGATCGATGTGTTCTAGAAGTTATCCCCTTATGTTGGTAAAAAATGTGGCATTCCACATCAGAGAAGAGAAAACAAAATAGCACAGAAAGGAGCATGGGGGATAGGGAAATGGTGAGAGGTTAAAATAAAAGTCAGCCATGGAGGATGGAAATTTGGGTGGGGGATATTGGTATGGATATTTCCAACTGGAGAAGGAAACACTCAACAGTTCAGCTGCTTGTGAGGGGGAATTTGTGGCAGGGTCTAGTCGACCTTCTCGTTCTCGGTCTCTTATGAATAAGACGTTGTTGCCGCAAATCATTCCATTGGTTTCTAATGTGTTTAACAGGTTGATGCTAGACATGGACTGACCTTCAATTGCGATTGGTGTAGAGGAGTGTATTCAGGTTCAGTAGGAATTGGTTAGTGTGGAAATATAGGATTATGGAAGTCAAGAGGATGTGTTGTGAGACATGGGGGAGAAGAAGCTGGCCAAGTCATCTGGGATGATTTGTGGTGCTTTGCAGTAGGGGTTGCTGGGGCCTACTTTGGATGAGGGTTGTCGATCTGGTGAGGGAAAGGTAGGGGGTCCTGCCTCTAGGTCGCAAATATTAATTCTACTAAATATTATATACGAGAGGCTTGTCGAAGCAGAATCGAGTGTTTTCCTCTCATCGGAAGTAGTTCGAGAATGTCAGACGGAGTGTAAGGGAGATGAGAACAGTCATTCAACAGATGAAATACCAAGTCAGGATACAAGGATAATGAAGGGGATGAAGTACTATTCTTCAATACCTCCTCCCCTGAAGACTTGATCGACAAAGAGGGTGAATGAAAAGAGGATGACTATGGAGTCTTTGAGCCAGCTAAATCCAGGGAAGCAAAATAGTCAGTCCTTGGTTCTGTTTTTAAGCTCTGAAGAAGAAGTGATAGAACGGCTCCTACTGCTCAATACTAATGAGGAGGAGGCTTCAAGAATGATGGGAGACCTCTTGAGGTGCCCCTTAATGAATAGAAATATTCTTGGATTGATAAAAAAGACTCGATTTTGGTATGTGGATTCAATCAGGGAAAGATCAGCGTTGAGGAGTACATTCAGACATGGGACGAGCTTGTGTCTGTCTTTGAGAAACAGATATTGGAAGAAACAGAATTTAAACTTTATTCATTAACATGGAGGATATTTAGGGAATCATACTCAGGTAATGTTAAATTTCTTGTTAACTATTTAGTTTAAGATGGTACTTTGGGTTGGCTTGTGTGAGTGACTGGGTTGTGTGGGATGGGGCTGCTTCGGGTCACTTTTTCTTATCTTTGGAATTTAGTTTATGAATGTTTACAACATGATACATGGACTTTCTCTAGAATGGTATTCAATCACTAGGTCTTCATTGATGCAGGTCTCTGGGAATTGGATGCTTGAGAGGGTATGGCTTCACCATCAGTTTTGTGCCCGTGCTTCTGCACGTGACTACTTGTTGAGGGGTCCGGTATCGGTAAAGGTGTGCTTTTGGTATACTTGCTGGGATGGGGCAGTATGATATTTTTCTTTGGTTTTATATGGTTTCTCACTTTTCCATTAAAAAGTGATTTATAATAAAAATGTAATTTTAAGCAGAAGAGAAAACAATTATTAGGATTTTGAAATATCTCCCAAATATTTACGAGAATCCTTCAGCATCAAACAAGGTGTACATAATGTGATGATTGTTAAATATTAAAATTTATGAAGGGAGGATTGTTTCATATAATGTCATTTAATTCAACACCATTATAAGTTATTTGACATCAGTGTATATTTCAATTGATAATGAGATATGTGCACAAGTTTTACTGTCTTCATTACCTAAAATTTAGAAGTGACTGTAATAGCTATGAGTAGTTCTTCATGGAATACTAATCTGGTTCTGAAGGATGTGTTAGACATGATCCTTATAGGGGATATTAGAATAATATAATTGGGAAGATTATCTAGTTTATATTTGAATGTAGAAGTAAGAAGAAGATATTCACAGTGAGACAATCCTAGAGTACGATCAAATCCAAGAGGAAAGAACAGAAATAAGGAAAGGGGTGGTCCTTCATACCAGATTTTTGGTAATAAACTAAACATCAAGAAAGAGTGTAGATAAAAATAGAATTCACCTAAAACCAATTGAGCAAACACCAAGGCTGAAGGAATTGATGATTTGTTTTTACTAAACCTGGATATCCCTATGGAGTCATGGATATTATAAAATGGGTCATTTTTCCATCCCACTTCATATAAGGATTTATAAAACAATTTTGTTTCTAGAAATTTTGGAAGGGTGAATCTTTTTAATGATGAACAATTACAGATTTTGGGGAAATGAGATGGGTGGATCAAGACCAACATCAGGAGTATTCTGGTTCTGTAAAATGTAAGTTATCTCCATAGTTTTAGAAGAAATATTATTTATTTTAGATATCTTAATGATGTTGGTTTTAGTACCATGTTCACTGGTCATGAATGGATGATCAAAAAGGGTTCCATGGTCATATCATTAGGAGTAAAAAATTTCACCTGATATAGAATGATAGATAATTTCATGGACATACTTGCATCAATTAATTCTATCGGGTATTCACAACTATGACACTACAGTCTAAGTAATAAGAGTGAGAATGCGATGAGGATACTTGAAATAAAAGAACTACTTCCAGATTTGAAGTATGTGAATGTTGGACTATGTGATGATTTCATATTATAAAATAAGAAGAAGGTGTCTTTTTCAAAATGTGGGAGAACACTTAATGCTGGGAAGCTAGACTTACTGCACACTAATGTTTGGGTTCTGCACCAATACATTCCCATGGAGGGTCAAAATATCACATGGAATTTATTGATGAATCAACATGGAAGGTATGTGTTAACTTTTCGAAATGGAAATATGATTCATTTAAGGTGTTTCATAAATGGAAACCGATGGTGTATAATGATTCGAGAACAAAGGTGAAATGATTTAGGTCAGACAATGGTGGAGAGTACGGAGGTAATGAGTTTAGGGATTTTTTTCAAATTATGGAATTTTTTTAGAGAAGAATATTCTCGGAAAAACAGAGTATAATCATGTTGCTGAAAGGATTTTTAGGGAACTGAATGAACATTCTAATAACATGGGGATTTACTCAGGGTTAACCATGACCTTTAAGGATGATGTAGTGAACATGGAATCATGTTTCATTAACAAGAGTCTATCTGTACCAATGGGAGAATTTAAACCATGTGATATCTTTTTTGTAAATGATGTAAAACTAATAAATTTATGAATCTTTTTCTATTTAGAATATTTATATATTGATAGTGATACAAGGGAAAATCATGATGATAAGTCTGAATCATGATTCTTTATTGGCTACTGTACTGAGGTGTTTGGTTATGTCTTTTGGGATGATCACAACAAGTTGATCATCAAAATCCAAAATTTGATATTTAATAAAGATATCATGTACACTAATCATCATACAACTAAATTTGATAATGGGACAAAATAATCAGTCCTCCATGAGCAAGTGGATCTTGAAGGTGTACCTGATCATGTGACACAAAACCCAGTGGAGCCTACTCCAAAAATTGAGTTGATAAGATCACCAAGACCAGGAATGAATGTGTATAGGTATTCACTATCCTTATATTACTTATTATTGAATTAAAGTGGAGAACTAGAATGTTTTGAAGAAACAATGTAGTTGAAGGAGATAAAAAAGTGGGATCTTTCTATGAATGATGAGATTTCCTCATTGCCTGATAACAACACTTGATAGTTGACACCTCTACCACTAGGAAAGAAATAATTATAGAACAAGTGGTTATATGAGGTCAAGGAAGAATATGATGGAAATAGGATTTTCCAAGAAAGGCTGGTGGTGAATGGATTTCAACCGAATGAGGGAGTGTATTTCATAAAATCTTCTCACCTATAGTGAACTTACCACCATCAGGGTGGTTCTCATTATTTTAGTGTTAGGAGAAGTATTATATCTTGAGCAGGTTGATGTCAAGACTTCACTTCTTCATGAAGATCTGTTGAAGGAAATATCTATGTAGCATCAATAGGTATATATTGAGTATGGTAAGGGATTCGTGTTTTGAAAACACTATAGGAGTTTATATAGGATGAAGTAGGCACCCAGGTAGTGGAAGAAAATTTTTGAAACATTCATGAATAAAAATTCATACAAATGATGTGTCCAGTATAAAGGTTTAAACATCATGTATTTTGGTGATAAATATATTATAATACATTTATATGTGTAAGATAGGATAATTTAAGTTTCATTTATGTAGATGATTGATGAGCTAAAAGGGAGTTTGGATGAGTATTTTGAGAGGAAAAATATTGTATAAGATGGAATGGTTTTGTGGATGAAATTCATGGAAAAAATAACAAATGAAAATCCTAATGTTGTCATAGGATTTCTACATTAGAAAAGGTCTGAGAAGATTTAGTATACTAGAATCAATGAAAGTATATATTCCTCAATCAGATCATTTGAAATTATCAAAGGAGTAATCATCAAAGATGGCGGAAGAGGTAGATTACATGAAAAAGGATCTATACACATCAGTTGTTGGAAGCCTGATGTTTTCCCTGGTTTTTACTTGACCTTACATTTCTCATGTAGTGCGAGTTGTAAATAGGTATACGTATAACCCTGGAATGAAACATTGGGATGATGGGAAGTCGATAATGAGGTGATTGAAGGGAAAAAGGGAAGTGTTTTTGTGCTTTGGGAAAGGAAATTAGTTTTAGGGGTTTGTGTATTCTTACCTTTGAGGTGATACCGACTATTGTAAGAGTTCCAGAGGTTATGTATTTAATTTTGGAATAATTAGTAGTAAGATATATTTCACAATTGTAGAATGTGGTGGATTTATCCACCATAGATGCATAATACATTTTTGTAATAGAAGATTAAAAGGAGATGCTTTCGATGAACAAATTCTTGGATGAGCTAGGTAGAAAGTTAGAGGATCATATATTTCACAATGACAGTGATATTGTAGTACATCATACAAAGAACCTAGTGTTTCATGATCAAATGAATCACATTTAGCTAAATTATCATTTTATCATAGGCTTGATATAGGATGGGTTGCTGACATTGAAGAAGATTTATGGAACAAACAATCCAGTAGATATGTTGATGATGCCAATGGAAATATGAAATTAGTGGAACTTTTGTTCCTATGTTGGTATCCACTGATGAATTTAGGATGAGATGTAGAATATGGGAGAACACTTTTGGAGGGAAAAGGAAAAATTATTGGTATTTCATGAACCGTTGTCTAGAAATTGAAGTTGTGAATGGAAATCAAGCACCAATGATTGAAGAAGAGGTGGAACCCAAATTATGTATGTTTTCTAAGTCAGTGGAATTGAAAAATGTAATTGTAGTATATTAGGCTCTATGTGGGAGATTGTTGGAATAGTGTAGCCTGATCAGTTCGGATGATGATGGGCCAAATGCTTGTGGCCCATACTAAACACAAGGATAAAACACTCATGGTTCGAACTCCATGGTGAGCATATTGGGGCTTTCAGGGGGAGACATTCCCCTAATCTATGTTTTTGAGTGTTGAAGGCCACCAGCCCAAATTTCGGGGCACTGTAAAAACGTTGACCGATTGTAGCTGATCTGACTGTATGACACCGATAGGGGATTGTATGAGGGGTAACTTTAGTAAAACTACTATAGAAGTTCAGAATTTAGTGAAATTAGAACTGTAGCTCCATAGAGTTTTTTCCATTAGACACTATACCAACTTGGACATGGGTGGACACAAAACTAAAGTAATAAATAAATCCAGGCACCATTCATTGTGCACATCAGACTTTCGTTGTAGTTAGTATAATAATGCTTCATCTTCTTTATTAGATCACTTCAGGATAGGGTTTTAATGTTTTGAAACTCTAATATTCTCTATATTTTTTCTCCAAAATAATAGTGAAATTATTTCTCTCTGTGGATGTATGGATTATTCCAGAACAATATAAATTATTGTGTTTGATGAGATATTTTTTTCATTCTTTTCATGTTGTTTTTATTATTACTTTTATTCATTTACACACATTTTATATCAGTAAATCTCTAATAAAGTTCCCCAAGAAATAAATATAATTAAGTTGATTGATGTATATTATAATTTTTATTCATTTTCATAGTTAATGGAAACTATTTATTTTTTATTAGTGTTTTAGTTTTATTGTTGGGACACAATACTATCATGTTTGTTTTATTTTGATTATGGTTTCTATTTTATCTCCTTCTTTAAAAGGTATTACATTTTTATGGTTTTGATTTATGAATTTTTATTAATTTTCATTTATATATATGTTTTGAGTTCTTTGATATGATATTTTGATGTTCATTATATTTTTATTTCATCTTGAAAATAAGTGTACTGTCTTGAGATATAAGGTATTTATATTTTTCAATATTATTACTTATTTGGATATATTTTTAATGTAAATAAACTAGTTAATGGAAATATCAAAAATGGGGAATGTTTGTATCTAGATTATGTGATAATTTGGATGATTTTTGGAAATATATTCATATTATACATGTTATTTAATGAGGTTTTTATAAGGTCAATTAAATGGTTCAAATTATAGTACACTAAATTGGCCTTGTTTATTATGTTATTAATGTGGTTTGAATATATTTTCATGATTTTTTAAATTGTATTTTCAATTTTCTAATATTTTCATTACATTGATTTAGATATGTAATTAAAAAATGATTTATGTAATCTTTCAGTATTTAAAGGCGGTAGAAAAACATCATATTTTTACAATTCTCTATTTTTAATTAAAATTATATTTGATTTTTTTGAATTTATTCTATTCTTACATCATGTTATTAACAATTTCTTATACTTTTTTTGTTTGTTGCTTTTCATAAAAATAACTTAATATAAAATTTGAACAAATCCAAACCAAAAATTAAGGGTTTATAAATTCCTTAATCAAAACCAAACTGTTATTAAAAGAATCAATTAAATTTTTATAAAAGTTAAACAAAAAATTGTGGATTGGTTTGGGTTTTGGTGAAAACCAAACCAAACCAATATGCGCTAACCCTTAACCCAGAGTTAAACTATGCTAATCTTATCGGGTGTTTCCCATCGGTTAGTCTAGAATCATTAAGAGTATATAATTGGAAAATGAATTTATTATGATGCATGATGACATTGAAAGAATCATTAAGAGTATGAAAAAATAAGGAACTCCGATAAAATGAGTTCCTCTTGAGAAGCTTTTTGATTATCAAGATTCTGATGTTGTTTTTGAGGCATCAAGGTTCTAAAAAAGATTCCAGACATAACTGGAAAAGAGGGACTCCTTGAAAAATAAAAATGGATTAATACATGGGCCCCTAAATTAAATAGTCTTTACCTATCCTTTACAAAAAACATTGAACTCCTTTTTCTTGTATACAACCAGTTTAGATGACCATGTCTTCCAAGATCCATTTTCAAATCTATTTTGAAGACCAAATCATTTGCCCACTCTAGAATCAAGTACCTTAGCTAAGCCTTTCATTGATATTATATAAAATTATGTATATACCTACATCATTCCAAACCAAAAATACAAATATGTTATGTAATACACAAATAATAACAATAATATACCATTTAATAATCCCACAATAATTATTCAAAACATATAAAAACATTAGTATCATAATATGAATGATATAATAACTCACATTAAAAACACACATTCAAATAAATTCTGAAACAACACATAACACATAATAATTAAATCATGTAAAATTTTATTTTCCACATTTTCTTAATTAAATAAACAATGAAATCAAATTTGACTCTTTAAAGATAACATGGGGTGTTATAATCTCCCAAACATAATATTTTTTATCCTCATGAAGTATCTCATAGGAAGAAATCTCCTTTTCTCATATGAAAAAATGACAATAAAATTCCTAATTTAATTCATCTATAATTGTTAAACTAATGACTATTCACAGTGCTCCTTACAATAGGAGTTATTATACTAATATATATATAACAGAACTCAAAGTTAAATAAATTTCAAATAACACTTCTCTAATCACAAAATTTTGGTTCTCCCAATCACCATTTTCTACATATTTATTTAATCACATCGATAGACACTAACATCATATATTAAATTTAAATTATTATAAATAAATATTATTAAAAACCAATACTTATAATTCATTTAATTTTACTCCTTAGGAAAAAATTAATTAATATAAAAATAAAACTCTTAAAAAATTTACATGCTCCATTTTATTTTGATACATAAATAAAAAAACAATTTCAGAAAAAATAAAAATGTATAGATAAAAGAAAAACATAGATCTTGAAATCTCAAAAACTACTATAACATCATAAAAGAGCTTAATTTGTAAAATTATTTCTATTAAATATTTACGCATAAAAATAATTTTTATTTCCTTTCAAAAAAACCAAACAAGTCATATATGTAAGAACCCGGATCTTCGTTTTCGGTATGTCTTTCCTTTTTCTGGAGTTTTTGAGAAAAATGGTGTTTCTTGAAATTTTTGATGTACCCACCATCTACTTTCTGAGTACATGTTGTGTACTCTTTTCCCACATGAAGCTGTGTACTGGCCGTGTCCGGGCCACACACACTGTGTGTAGGGGTGATGTGGAGGCCGATTTTGGTGGAGTACGGAAAGACCTATTACACGTCGTGTACTCTAAAAGTACATGAAGTGTACTTTATTTTTTTCATTAAATGGACCGGGGTCACGCCTGATCACCATAAACGTCTTCTTCTATGTCATGTTCTTCTGAGAGCACCGAGAATCCTCGGATCTTTGACGAACCACCGTTCCTCTGTCCGTTCTCCGATTCGAGTGCTGTTGATTGCATTGGAATCACAGCGGTGAGTTCTCCCTTTTGCCTGATACTTGTTTTCCAATTCCTCCTCCTTCTCAAGATATCATGGGTTGATCTTTTTGGGAGTTTTCTCATATCAATGAAATTCAATGGAGAATCAGTCATCGTGGTTCAAGTATATCGATCTCCTAGGATCGAGATATGTGGTTTGTGCCTTACCGTTCAAAGTCCTTGATTTTTATGTGCAAATTTCATCAATACCCGTGAATGGGGTATTGCATGTTTACCGTTATACCCCTTTTGTTTTCCTGCCTTGCTAGTATGCTTGTATAGAGGTAAATTAATCATGTTAGAGGATATTTTGTTGTGCTTGTATGGTTTTCCATGCTTTGTTCTGGTTATGACCTTCGGGTTTCTTTTTCCTTGGTTGTTACACCTGTTTCCATGCCTTATGCCTATAGGATGGAGTGTTTTTGTATAAAATTCTTGTTTCCCTATAGACTATTATCCATGTAGCTCTATAGGGTGTACTTTGGTTACCCAAGTAGCTCTATAGGTGTACTTTGGCCTTATAGCATTGTTATACACTGATTGGCACAGGACTAAGAGAACCTGGTTCTATAAACTATAAGGGATAGGCTGAGTGAGCTTCCCAATGAGTCTTAGACATTACAGACTATAATAGGGTAGACCAAGAGAGCTTCCTCAGAGAGTCTTGGAAATTAGACTACATGGGATGGACTGAGTGAGCTCGCAGAGAGTCTTGGATTTATTTTATAGACCACAAGAGGGTAGAACAAGTGCGCTTCTTCAGAGAGTCTTACCTTGTTTGATTTCTTTTTAAGAACCTTCCCTAGATAGAGGAGGAATTGACCGAGTGAGCTTCCTCAGAGATTATGTGGTATACATGAGGCTATATGAGGAATTGAACGAGATATCTTCCTCAAAGAGTCTCTAGACCTTGGGTCTAAGAGGGTTAGACCACGTGATCTTCCTCGGAGATTCCCTGACTACCATATACTATAAGGGGAATTGACCGAGTGTGCTTCCCCAGAGAGTCTCATAAATTCGTATGACCAAAACAGAGAGGTTAGGCTGAGTGCACTTCCTAGAGGGTTGTGGTACTGGTTGGATAGGACCAGAGGGGATGGCTGCGAGTACTTCCCATAGGGTTTCCTACTTGTTAGATATTTGCTTCATTGCTGTTGTTGGTTGTGGATTGATTACTATAGTGTATCATCCTGCTTTACTACTTACTGTTTAATGCCTACTACTTTGCTGTTGTTGTTTACTGCTTATTGTACTTTTACCTGCCATATACTCACTGATTGTTAGGAACAGATCTTCAGGTGAATGCCTACTGGGATTTAGTCTCATGCCCTGTTTGGGTCATGCTTTGGGTCCAAACATACTATGTTGTTCCAGGTATAAAAAAGGTCAAGCGCCCTTCGACTTCTGGTACTTGATTGCTTGGAGCTAGAGATCAAGGAACCAAGCTTTGGCTTGCGATGCTAAGGATCTGTATACATTTCTTTTGTACTTGTTTTGGTACTGTGGTGTTTTTCAGCATTGGGACTTGTTTGGATGCTTTCCTAGATATGTATCTTGAACCATTCCATATATATACGTATGTTCTCCAGTTTTTTGATTTAGTCTTCCTCTGTTCAATATTGTTGGTTATTTACTACTTCCATTTTTTCGTGTTTATTACTTCTGCTATGTACTCTGCCAATGAGGGCATAGTTTCCCCACTACCACACCCAAGTCCCTCACTGCTAGTTGGCAGCCTCTGGCGTTTGGGGAAATGCGCTTGAGGCCTTGTGGAGAACCGGCTCGGAGCCCCGGTTAGTGGCATAAAGGTTGGGACATTACAAAGTGGTATCAGAGGAATTCTTTTCTCTTGATTTACTGTTTGAAGCCTTTATCTAGGGATATGAATGATTTGGTGCTTGGTATTAAGCTGTGCTCGGGAGTAGCTAACCCATGTACAGGGAAAAGCCATACTACCTCCTTTATTGCAGTTTTCTGGTTTTGAGATTTTACGGTTGATATGATTTCACCTAGAGTGATTCACATGCTTTGTGTTGTTATTGTTTTGACTATTGCGGTTTTATTTCTATCAAACCCTGATGAAATGAGGGTGTACCATATCATGCATCGTATAGTCACTTATAGAGATCACATGCCATGCATTCTTTCCATGCCATCTAGGGTGAATTAGCAATTGCATGCTATTGTGATAGAATTTGTGTAGATTATGCTTACTGTTGTGATTGATGCTTGATAGAATTGATGATTCTTTGTTAGTGGCTTGTTTTTATTGTACTTCTCTTAAATGAATGCCAAATTTTTATTCTTGTGGTGTTATGGGCCCTCTTGAATCGGAAATTGGTGGATCATGATCCTGTTTTCTCTTGTCTATAACTATAGGAGATGCCAAGCATTGATACGCGGGGAGTATGGGCCCTCATGGATCAGAATTTGTCACCTCTTTTCCTTGTTTTCTGTGTTTTCTGGGCTTCTGTGCAGTTTCTGAGCTACTTCCCAAAAAAACCCAGAATACACGGCGTGTACTTTTTGACTACACTCCGTGTAGTTTTTGGACCGTGTCACTGACCGTATGAGCAGGGACATGCTATTGTAGAAATACCTTTAGGAACACGCCGTGTACGGTAGGTACACGTCCTGTAGTTTTGAGCCGTGTACTCAGTCTTGTCACTAACAACATGGGAAGTGGAAGCTCGAGTAGAGCACACCGTGTTGGTGAGGAGCACGCCGTGTAGTTTTGTTCAGGTACCCGGCTGTGTCACGAACAACATGGGTCGGTGTCACCTTTTTCCATACACACCGTGTGGATAAATAATACGCCGTGTAGTCTTGTTCCAAGTACCCAGCCGTGTAACAAACAAAACAGGTCGGTGTTATCTTCTCCTATACATGCCGTGTTTGTTCGGAACACGCCGTGTAAGGATATCCGTGTAGACGACCGTGTAACTAACAACACGGGCCACCGAGACCATGTCTAGTACATTCTATGTTCCTAGGGAATGCACCGTGTAGTATGGGGGTAGTTGGACCATGTGGGTTAGCCGTGTAAGGATACTCGGGCAGGGGTTTAGAGTTCAAGTACACGCCGTGTGTGGGGACGACACACCATGTAGTTTGGGGTGTTACACGACCTATCGGGCAGGGGTAAACGCCCTTGTTAATGGCTAAAGAAGACACTCCATGTAGTTTTTATACATGCCGTGTAGTCGTGTTTTTTAAAACATGAATTTTTCTTCCCCCTATTCCCATTTTGCACTCCTGTGTTTTCAGTCCTTGTTGATTCTGATCTAAGGTGTGCTTTTGATCTTTCAAAGCTATACCTCCGAGACATCCTCCAGTTGTACGTTAGTTACCAGACGGTGATCAGACACCAGATATGGACGATCAGGGACCTTTTTTTGATCCTCCTGGAGATCATCCTGTTTTGCCAGCCATGGCACTAGCAGTTATACCTGTCGTAGGCACCGATGTGTAGTTCAGGGAGGATTTCATGAGGATGATGCAGACTATTCATGGAGTGCCGCCTCCTACCCTGTCGATGGCTGAGTTAACGAGGGTTATTCAGCAGCAGCATCCTCCTACTTTCTTAGGGGATGGAGGACCCCAGGCTGCAGAGTCGTGGTACGAGGCCACCCTGACTAACTTCGAGCACCTAGAGATACCACCGGAGAAAAGGGTAAAGTTGTCTACTTATATGCTCTGGGACACCGCCAAGAGGTGGTGGGAGGTGATCTCACAGTCAGGGCGCCAACAGGGTATGTCATGGGATGAGTTTCGACGTACTTTCTATGACTACTTCTATCTGGAGACCTTGAGGGCCGATCGAGCCCAGGAGTTTATGAGCCTGCAGAAGGGTACTCTTTCTATCATGGAGTACTCATCCCGTTTTACTAAGCTGCAACGTTTCACACCGATCCTAGAAGGTGATTATTTGTTCCTTACTAGTATGTTTGTGGATGGTCTTAGGCAGGAGATCTGTTCCCAGGTGAATATAGTCCAGTGAACTTATTTATCCTCCATCATCAACTAGGCGCTTATTACTGAGTGAAATCTGAGGGATTATTGAGCAGTGAGCCAGGGCGGTTTGTCATCTAGTGCTAGTGTTCCTCCTACGGATAGTAGGAAGCTTCATAGAGAGTCTTCTCGAGGAGATCGGGGTTTATGGGATGCATCTTATGGAATCCAGGTTGAATGTTACCAGTGCAGTAGGAGTGGGCATACTACGCCTCACTGCCAGAGGGATCCAAAGGATTTGTCGGTCTTGCGGAAAGATGGTCCATCTTCAGAGCTTTTGTCAGATCTTCTCACCTTCATCTGGTGGTAGTGGTTCCTCTATGACCATGCGTTCTGGAAATGCTTCACCACTTTCCCACCAGTCTGGGACCTAGAGTTTTTTCGGCTGTTCGGGCCGAGGTGGAGGTTGCGGTTGTGGTGGTCAGTCACCAGGTCATCAGTGACAGTAGAGTGGATCAGCTCAGAGCGGTCAGCCAGGGGCGTAGGTCCGTGGTGTAGGCCAGTATTTTTCCGTGGAGAAAAACTATCAAGAGTAGGATCCTAGCCCTTCTACAGTTCGAGGTACGATCTTAGTATCCTTAGTTTTGTCTTCGGCTCTTTTTGATACTGGTGCTTCCCATAGCTTTATCTCTGTTGCAGTTTTGGAGAGGCTTGGGCTCTTTATGTTTTCGTCTGCATACTTGTTGACTCTTGACACACCGTTGGGAACGAGGACATCTAGCATACGTCAGTTCAGAGAGTTCCCTCTTGATGTTGTGGTGTGTCACTTCTTATTGGATCTCCATGTCCTAGAGATTTCGGGCTATGACGTCATTCTCAGGATGGACCGGTTGGTTCTTTTCTAGACAGTCGTCGATTTCTATCACCGTAGGGTGAGTTTTATATCACTAGTGGGTGGATCATTTCTTCATATAGGTGAGTGGGATGTCCATGCGGGTAGAGCTGGACCTGAGCATTGTGGTCTAGGAGGAGTTATAACCCAGATTTCCAGTCTTTATCTGGATGACTAGTGGACTTCACAGTTACACTTTCCCCCAGTGGTGTATCATTTCAGGGATGTATTTCCAGAGGATTTTTTAGGTTTGCCTCCGGAGCGTGAGGTAGACTTCTCGATTGTGCTCGTACTGGGAGCAGCACCAGTGTTCATTCCTCCTTATAGGATGGCTACACCTGAGTTGCAGGAGCTTAAGAAGAAGCTGGAGGAGTTGCAGGCAAAGGGTTTCATTTGACCCAGTACCTCTCATTGGGGTTTGCCTGTCCCCTTTGTGAAGAAGGCAGACGATACCCTTCGGCTTTGTATGGATTATCGGAAGCTGAACCATTTGACGGTCAAGAATCAATATCCCTTGCTGAGGATATATGTCCTCTTTGATCATCTTTGAGGAGCCCGGGTGTTCTCGGAGATCAATTTGAGGTATGGCTATCATCAGTTGTGCGTTAGACCATTAGATATACCTATTACAGCCTTTTGGAGCAGGTATGGTCTATACGACAGTCATGCCATTCGGTCTCACGAACGCGCCATCCGTTTTCATAGCACTGATTAACTGAGTATCCCACCCTTATTTGTACTCCTTCATCGTGGACTTCGTGGACGATATCTTGGTGTACTCTTGTACTCGACACAACCATGCTACCCATCTTGAGATCGTTCTGAGTACACTGAGAGAGCATCAGCATTATGCTAAACTTTCGAAGTTCCACTTTTGGATGGATCGTATTAACTTCTTGGGTCACGTCATCTCATAGACATGAGTTTCAGTGGACCCAGAGAAAGTGAGAGTTGTAGTTTCCTGGGAGCAGCCGAAGAACGTCTTTGAGGTGCGTAGTTTTCTAGGGCTGTGTGGATACTACAGTCATTTCATACCGGACTTCTCATGCCTTGAGCACCATTGACAAGTCTGACCAATTAGGGGGAAAAGTTTTTATGGTATGATTCTTGTGAGTCCGCCTTTCAGGAGCTGAAGGGGAGGTTGATGTCAGCACCCATACTAGTCTTTCTAGATCCAGGAAAGGGTTATACTACTCACTGTGATGCTTCAGGGCATAGATTTGTGTTTATGCAGGGATATGGGGTCGTTGCTTATGGGTCTCGGAAGTTGAGGCCACACGAGAGAAACTACCTGATGCATGATCTGGAGTTGGCAGCAGTTGTCCATTCCTTACGCTATTGGAGACACTACCTTCTAGGAGAGCACTTTGTGGTTTTCACCGACCACAAGAGTCTCAAGTATATCTTCACTCAGCATGATATGAATCTAAGACAGTGTAGGTGGGTTGAGTATCTTTAGTCGTTTGACTTTGAGCTCGCCTATACGCCGGGGAAGGGCAATGTAGTGGCAGATGCATTGAGCAGAATAACTTAGATTCAAGCAGTTTCGGAGGCTAGCAGTGAGTGGTATCTTATGGCTCTGTTCTCTAAGATGCACTTAGAAGTGTACGACAGGAAGGGACAAACTTTCATATCTTCTATAGCTGTTATATCTACACTTCTTGATCGGGTACGGATGAGGAAACTATCAGATTCGGAGGCCTTAGTTCTACGGGAGAGTGTGTCAGGAGGGGACCTTCTTCCTGGATGGACAGTGGGTGAGGATGATATCTTTCATTTTCAGGGACGTGTATGGGTGTCAGTAGGCATACGCGAGAGCTGATGCGGGATTTTCATTCCTCAATTTGGGCAGTTCATCCTGGGGTCACCAACATGTATCATGACCTACACCACTAGTACTGGTGGCCAGGTATGAAGAAAGATGTTGCTGGTTTTTTCATGAGATGTTCTACTTGTCAGAAGGTGAAATCATAACATCAGCGACCAGCAGGGCTTTTACAGCAGTTACCCATTCCCGAGTGGAAGTGGAATGATGTCGTGATAGACGTCATGACCGGGTTTCTATGGTCTCCTCATGGGAACGATGATGTTTGGGATGTCATTGATAGACTTACGATGGTTGCTCACTTCTTTTTGATCAAGGAGACCTTTAGTGTTGATGATCTGGGACGTTTGTACATCCGGGAGATGGCACATCTACATGGAGTTCCACACTCCATTATTTCAGACAAGGATGCGTGCTTTACTTCTCAGTTTTGGTAGGGACTTCAGAAGGATTTGGGTACACAGGTACTTTTTAGTATATCATACCATCCCCAGACTGATGGTCAGTCTGAGCGCATGATCCAGGTGCTTGAGGATATGATCCGAGATTGCATTCTAGACTTTGGTGGTTCCTGGTAGAAGTATATACCTCTTTGTGGAGTTTGCCTACAATAATATTTTTTAGGTGACCATTCAGATGGCACGATATGAGGCTCTGTACGGTAGGCCTTTCTTATCACACTTATGCTGGCTGGAGTCAGGAGAGGCAGCTTTGTTGGGACCTCGTCTTGTTCAGGAGACCTCTAAGCAGATAAAGTTGATTCGGATGAGGCTGGATACAGCACAGTCTCAACAGAAGTCTTATGTTGATCATTGGAGACGACCTTTGGAGTTCGAGGTTGGGGATCAGATTTTCCTGTGTGTCACACCAAGCTTAGGACACAAGAGGATTCAGAGACAGGGTAAGCTTTCACCACGGTACCTTGGGCTGTTTGAGTTTTTGGAGAGAGTTGGGACGGTTTCCTATTGGTTTCAGCTACCTCCGAGGTATCGGGCCATGCACGACGTCTGCCATGTCTCTTAGCTCTAACGTTACTTTTTAGACCCATCTCATGTCTTTCAGCCTGAGGAGTTTGAGCTTGAATTGGATGCGTCGTTTGAGCAGCATCCTATCTGGATTGTCGATCGCAGTACGAAGATTCTCCGTGGGCGGTCTGTTCCTCTAGTACGGGTGATGTGGCAGCATGGGAGAGTATAGGACTAGACCTGGGAGAGGGAGGCCTATGTACGATCGCAGTGGCCGGAGGTGTTCAGGGTTTCTTCTTCTACGCATCGCTTATGAGATTTGGGGATGAATTTATTTATGGGGGGAAGTTTGTAAGAACCGGGATCTTTGTTTCAGGTATGTCATTCCTTTTTCTGGAGTTTTTTGAGAAAAAATGATTTTCTGGAAATTTTTGAAGTACACGCTGTGTGCTTTCTAAGTACATCTTGTGTACTCTTTTCCCGCTCGAAGTCGTGTACTGGCCGTGTCCGGGCCACACACATGGTGTGTAGGGGTGATGTGGAGGCCGAATTTGGCGGAGTACAGAAAGACCTAGTACACATCGTGTACTATAAAACTACACGTCGTGTACTTTTTTTTTTATTAAACGGACTGGGGTCACACCTGATCTCCATAAACGTCTTCTTCTAGGTCTTGTTTATCTGAGAGCATTGGGAATCTGTGGATCTTTGAAGAGCCACTGTTCCTCCGTTCGTTCTCCGATTCAAGCACTATCGATTGCGTTGGAATCGTAGTGGTGATTTCTCCCTTCTGCTTGAGCCTTGATTTCCAATTCCTCCTCCTTCACAAGATATCATGGGTTGAGCGTTTTGGGAGTTTTCTCAGATCTACGACGTTCAAGGGAGAATCAATCATCGTGGTTCAAGTATATCGATCTCCTAGGATCGAGGTAAGTGGTTTGTGACTTACCGTTCAATGTACGTGAGTTTTATGTGAAAAGTTCACCAATACCCATGAATGGGGTATTATGTGTTTACCGTTTTACCCCTGTTGTTTTCCTGCCTTTCTTGTATGCTTGTGTAGAGGTAAATTAATCATGTTAGAGTATATTTTGTTGTGCTTGGATGTTTTTTAATGCTACGTTCTGGTTATGACCTTTGGGTTTCATTTGCCTTTGACTATTACACCTATTTCCATGCCTTGTGTCTATAGGATGGAGTGTTTTTGTTTAACATGCTTGATTCCCTATAGATTGTTTTCCAATTATCTCTCTAGGTTTAAATTGGTTAGCCAAGTAGCTCTATAGGTTTACTTTGTCCTTATAGCATTATTATGCACAGACCGACACGGTACTGAGAGAACCTGGTGCTATAGACACTAAGGGATAGACCGAGTGAGCTTCCCAATGAGTCTTAGACATTATAGACTATAGGGGGTAGACCGAGAGAGCTTCCTCAGAGATTCATGGACATTAGACTACAGGGGATGGACCGAGTGAGCTCATAGAGAGTCTTGGATTTTTTTTATAGACTACTTGATGGTAGACCGAGTGTGCTTCCTTAAAGAGTCTTACCTTGTTTGATTTCATTTTAAGAACCTTCCCTGGCTAGAGGAGGAATTAACCGGGTGACCTTTCTCAGAGAGTATGTGGTATACCTGAGGCTATAGGAAGAATTGACCGAGACAGCTTCCTTAGAGAGTCTCTAGACCTTGGGGCTAAGAGAGTTAGACCGCGTGATCTTCCTCACAGAGTCCCTGACTACACTAGACTATAAGGGGAATTGACCTAGTTTGGTTCCCCAGAGAGTCTCATAAATTCATATGATCAAACCATAGGGGTTAGGGTGAGTACATTGCCTAGAGGGTTGTGGTACTTCTTGGATAGAACCAGAGGGGATGGCTGCGAGTACTTCCCAAAAGGTTTCCTGCTTGTTAGCTGTTTTCTTCACTTATGTTTTTGGTTGTGGATTAATTACTGTTGTGTATCATCATGCTTTACTGCTTACTGTTTACTGCCTACTGCTTTGCTATTGTTGTTTACTACTTATTGTACTTTTACCTGCCATATACTCACTGACTATTAGGCACAGATCATCGGATGAATACCTACTGGGATTTAGTCTCACAACCTATTTGAGTCATGCTTCTAGGCCCAAACAGACTATGTTTTTGCAGGTATTGAAAAGGGAAAGCACCCTTCGACTTCTTGTACTTGATTTCTTGGAGCAGGAGAGAAAGGGACCAGGCTTTGGCTTGCGATGCTGAGGAGCTGTTTACTTTTATTTTGAACTTGTTTTGGTACTGTGGTGTTTTTCATCATTGTGATTTTTTGGCTGCTTTCCTAGATATGTATCTTGCATAATTCCATATATATACGTATGTGCTCCAGTTTTTTGATTTTTTCTTCCGCTGTTTGTTATTGTTGGTTATTTACTGCTTCTGTTCTTTCATGTTTATTACTTTTGTTGTGTACTCTTCCAATGAGGGAATAGTTTCCCCACTACCACACACAAGGCCCTCGCTTCTAGTCGGCAGCCTCTGGCATTTGGGGAAATGCTCTTGAGGCCTTGTGGTGAACCGGCTCGGAGCCCCGGTTAGTGGCATCCAGGTCGGGATGTTACAATATACATCAACATAAAATCCAATTTAGAGAATTCATTCAATTTCATTTGAAGACATGATGAATAAAATACTACCAATGAAACACTAAAAATTGTATTATTATTTATCTAAATATGGCTCAAAATTATAAAAAGTAGATTATTCAATTTAAAAACCACCTGAAATAATTTTCAAGCCAAATTAACACTTTAAATCACTTTAACCTCAACTAAAAAGGGACCTTGTTAAAAAAATAAGAATTTATTTAATTTTTAAGACTAATATAAATCATAAATAACAATGCATTATTCTATAGAAAGAAATTTAAAAAACATTAAGGTATGGGGGGAATACATAAAAAATAAAATATCAAAACATGTGGTATGTTAGTCTAAACCACCTCTATTTGAAATCAATGACACTAAATTCATTCCAGAAAATTTAATGTATATAAAATCCCTCAATATTTACATGTATTAATAAACAATTGAAACATATCATTTCATCACGTGGAATATTTTGATCCACTATTGTTTAAATCCATTATAAAATCATACTTTTCACTAAATAAACATGTTTTCCAAAACTATAATTTCATTTATATACACCATCACTTTTTTACCATAACAAAAAAATGACAATATTGGGATAATTTCATTCACATAACTTATATACTCATATTTTTCAATAATGAAAACTTTTTTATTTCACCAAATACCAATTTTTTAGAATATAATAAGGCATTATAATATGAATTTATTGAATCATCACATCTAAATAATAAAACAGATTCGACATAAAGTAAAATAATGGTCCGAATTTTCCATTTTAGAACCACACGCCACAACCGATATCCAAATTATATATTAAGAAAGATGCATGGTAAGTGGATTTAATACCATAAACTACTACCCATAAAGGTTCAAAAAACATATCACATCCTTAAATCAAAAAAAAATATTATCCAAAACATTACAAAATTTATTTTTAAAAAATTTCTCACTTTTAATTTTTTTATAATTTCCAAAAAAATGTATCGCTTTTCAAACATTGTTAAAATGTCTCTATTTTACCTTAATTTTTTTGGAAATTTCATTATAAGAAAATTGTTCTTAAATCAAAATTTCAAATAAAATAATTCTTCATCAGACATTACATCACATCTATTCATGCATTACATACACATATCTTCATGAAAATTACACTTTTTATGTTATCCAAATTATAATTACAAAAATTCATTCAACCGAATACTTATTAATTCATTTTCATATAATATTTTATTCAATGAAATTTATCATCAAATCCCCATTCAAAATCGATAACAAAGTTAAAATATTTCTTAAATGATGTTTAATAATTTACCACAACAAAATATGGATCAATAAAATTGAAAACATGATCATAAATGATTAAAACACTTAAAATAAATAAAATCCAACCTAAAAAATACCTTAAGAGTACAGAAAAACCTTTTTCTTAACTAAAATATATTTTCAATGAATATATAACCATTTTAAATATATAACCAATAATCCCAATACATAAGCTTCAAAATTACCCCCCAAAGTACATAATTAGTCATTTTAATCCATGAAAAATTATGTTTAACGTCACATTGTAACATTTATCACTCTTCAATAATTCCATAATTCTTTAATAAACAATTTTCATAAGTAAATAATATCTTCTATGTCACATTTTTGATTTTTCAGGTATTCATTTTTTTATCTTTGGTGTTATATTTATCCCTTGGCATCCCCATGATTTTTGGGAGAAAAATGGAATTTTTTGACTCGATAGTAAGTGGTGCACGGTTGGTGCATGGTTAAGGGAAACAGTGCACCAGCCCAAAGGAAACTATGTTCCGGGGATTGTGGAATTGTCCAGGTGGCATGGTTAGGTGCACAAGCATGTACCATCCCCCAGGAGACCTTGAAACTTTTTTCGTCTTGGACAGTGAGGGACACACAGTTTCTACATGGTTTGGAAAATAGTGGTGGCTAACCATGCGACATGTCCATGTCATTAAAAAGTGGAAAGATACACTATTACACTCCTATAATTTAACCCTAAATCACCTCAAATTTAACACCCCAATATTTCATAGTAAATTATCTCTTTAGATTAATTTAATAGCTTATATTTCATGCAATGCCGACTTGGATTGCGTTATAAGCAAGATTGAATTTCTGTGAAACAAAACATTAATATTTTAATTATTTAAACGATATATTTATTTATCAATTAAATATTGTGATATGAATAGTAAAAAATAAATTTTAAATGTTAGTAATAATTTTTTTAGATAAATAAAATATAATTATAATGAAATGTATAAGTTTTGTTAAAATATTTGTATATTTTGAAAAACTATTTTCTTAAATAACTACTTTTTATGTCCTTTTATGAACAATAATGAAATTATTTTTAGACACTCAAATGAATATAATTTTTTAAAATGGACTTCATTTTTGAATTCTTAATATTAATATTATCTTGGGCTGAATTTTTGGTATTTTTCTAAAAATGTTCAATTTATTATGAATAGTGTAAAATACAATATCATATATAAAAACTGACTTATTTATTTAAATAATTATTTTTTATTTAAATGGAATTTAAAGTAAAAAATTGATACATAATTGCTATATTTGTCTAATTTAATACATTAGAGTCATTTTATAATAATATTAGATATAGAAAATTTTATTCAACTTTTTAACGTCTTTTACTCACCTTCTAGGCACATTTGTGAATTGACATAAAACATATTTTTAATGCTTCTGTGAATTTTATTTGAAAAATCTGAGAGACACGGTTTACATCAGTAAGTAAAATTTGGTTCAATATGATTAAAATAATTTTGTTGAATAGTAACTTTTGAATTTTATTTACCACAATTAAAAATAAATAGTGTAATTAATGGTAAAAATAATATTATAATAATATAAAATAACCCCAAAACATGTCGTAATTCTATTAGATGTGTTTTTTTTACAAAAATAACCCTTAGAAAAAAACTTTTATCCTTTTTTATTCACCTGGGTCATATTAGGACATTTATTAAATTTTATTTAAAAGAATTAATAGTGTTAAATTCAAATTTCAATAACTAAAGAATTTTTAATATTGGGTTATACATAAGATAAATTCAACTATAAAAATTATGTAGAAAGATAAAAATATTTCCTACATCATAGTATTTTATTTATAATTTTTAGACATTACATAATTAAATTTATTTATGACACAATAATGATGCAGTAATTACCTTATTAATGAAATAGTAAAATAATTGATATTATAAATATTAAAATAAATTTAAATTGAATATTTTGATTCCATATAGGAATTTTCTTGGTAAATATGACATTTTAGGGTTGATTAAATAATTTTTTCTGAAGTAATTAAGTTGTGATGACTTAAAAAAACAAATACTAAATAGTGTCAAAATGAACATAAATGAATTTTTAAAACAAATACTATTTTATTAAAAGAAATAACATTCATAAAAATATAAGATTCGGCCAAAGGACTTATATAATGATATATATGTCATTAATGAACCACTTTAGGTTCTATTGGAATTTTATAGTATGTTTATTAACCATGAAATATAAAAATACCAGAAGACATGGAAAAAGTTAAATTATTTAACTAAGACTTAAATATTAAATATAAGGTCAATATGGTGACTTCAACATGTCTAAAACCTATTAGTTGAGAGGATTTAGAATCATACCCCCTTATCCTTTAAATAAATCAATTTTGAGAAATTATCATCCGAAATTGATTTTATAATGAAATAATATTTCAAGCTCTTCCTAAAGTGCCCCTAACCTCTCTTATAAAATAATGCATCCCATTGTCTCAAATTTTCACCTCCAAATCCATTTTTCTCAGAAAACCCCTGCTCAAATATCCTCCCAAATACACTAAAATCAACCTAGAGGCCTTGCTTTGATCATAAATCCAACCTAAGGATCCCTTTTGTTCAAATCAAAAAGAAGAACCTCAAGAAGAGGTAATTATTTTCATCACCTCTTTCAAAGTTCTATTCTTCTTCCAATTCATCTTTCTTTGTTGTTTCCATTCCAAAATAATAACTCTAGTACCTTATACATTCTATGATGTTAGTATAAATATTTTATGACCATATTCATTATTCTATCCATCCTAGGAATGTCAAAGTCACCATACATACATATGTACAGTTTACCATCTCTACGTCGTGTTGTAGTTTGTTATTCAACACTTCATTATTTGGATGGGCATAATAATGAGAATAATTGACATAAATAATAAATATAAAATGTTAATGATTCTTATATATAATATAACATCCAATTACATACTATTTTACCATCAAAATAATTATATCATCGCGTGTACGTATGTACGGGTTACCGTCTCCACGCAGCGATGAGATTCATTTACAAATTCACCATTCAATGATGATTATAAAAATATAAATTATTAATAATAATGTAATATATTACATAATAATGCTAATGGATATATATATATATATACATATATCTCATTCACTTACTTCTATTCAATACGATATGAAAATAGAAACTGTGTTTATGCGTATGTATAGCCTACAGACACCATAAACGTTGTTTTCCATTTCATATATCTCTATATAATACATATTTATATTCAGAATATATATTATATATAATTCATTTTTTATATTCTCGATTTATGTAAATCATTATCTATGTGATATGATAAAGAATAACATGTTAAAACACATACAATAAAGAAAGTGATTATTACCAGAAATGTTGCTTTAACATGAAAATTATTATTAAATGGGTAGTATAATGTCATAGATGAATCATATATAATATCATAAATATGGATATGGTTCTTCTTTAATTTTAACATACTTTGGTCATTATACAAGAGGTTAAACCTACCCTCGACTAAAGAAAAGTACAAGGTAAGGGTTAATTCATAAATCTCATTATTATCCGAGATTGTTTATGTATAAGTTTTTACTAGGAAATATATATTATCCAGGTCCATGTTTCATAAAATAGTTTTTAAAGGGATTATTTTTAAGGTAAACTTTAACTAATGTATTATTTTAAATTGTTTAAATATTTATTATTCTAAATTATTCTCATTAATGTCCATGTTTTCAAAATAGTTTTAAGAATTTATTTATATGGACATGAATGTTTTAAAATGTTAATTGCTTTCAAAAGTTTCAAAGTGGTATGGTACAATTTGATTCAAAAATGTATTTTAAATGTATTCCTTTATAAATTGTGTGACTTTTAAATGATTTCATGAAAAATGGTAATTTATCTCAAAGAGTTTTACTGATCATTTTCAACTATGTCAACATCCTTTACTATATATTATTCATTATTGAGGTTTATTTATTATAATACAATATAATATATTATATTTAATGAGTTATGATGTGTTTGACTACGTATGTTCTATTTTTATACCATTCATAGTTTGTGGTTAAAGAATTGAAATTTTGTATACTAGTTTTAATATAATTTTTTATGTTTTGTTTCACCCTTTTCATATGTGGATTGCATTGGACTTATTAACTGATGGGAAGGGCCCGTTATAGCCCCTCGATGCATCGGTAGGTCTCATGAGACAAACTAGTGTCTTTGCAGATGCCCATGACAAAATATTTGTGAATGGTCTTGGTATAAGGCCTTGACATAATAGTTATTATGTCTGGAATTATGCATTCCCTAATTATGAAATTAGTTATTACATGTGATTATTTGACAAGTAGAGTATCCATGTGAATGTTTATATGGTAATTTTTTATTAATTTTTTCCATATTATGTTAACATTTATGTTTAAAAGGATTTTTTTTATTACAAATCTTGGCTAAAATGTTTATAGCTTCTGCAAAATTATTTACCCTTGATGAGAATCTAATCTCACCCCTTTCTTATGTTTTGTTTTCCCCATATTCTAATAAGTGTATTATGATTTCTATGAAGGGTTATTCTAAGGGAATAATGGCTTTATCAATGTATTATTTATGTTTTCTTTTATGTTGGAATGTGTAGTGTAATGTTTATGTATATAATCTATTTTCCAAGACCGGTAAACTGATCAGTCCTTCCAAACATGATTCCTTGAAATCATGTCAATGTAGTAAAATAATGCACAAACTCTAGGCTTCTGGGGTCATGGAATTACATAAAATCTAAACCCTATGGTATTTTTATCCTTTTGAGCTTCCTGCACAACTTCATATTCCTCTTGATCCTTGATGTTTGGGTGGTTTATCCTTGTATCTTCAAGGAATTATCAAGTAAGTCATTTCTACTTTAGTTTCTCCATTTTTATAGGGTTTCTCTTATCTCTTTCTTTATTTTTCATTTTAAATTAGTTTTTTAACTTAATAAGGGTTAAATCGTGTGTTTTTGGGTGAAATTGTGATGGCTGTTGTTAAATCTTTACTTTATTGGGTCTTGTCATGGGGAAATTGTGGGTTCACACCGATTTATGAATGTTTTCATGCTTGGTGTAGGTTGTTCCATGCTTTTACTTTATTAGATGATTTTAGATTGCATTTATGGAGTTATAAATGTGTTTTATGGAATTTCTGTGTGGTGTGAAAGGCATCTTGAAAAGTGTTTGAGATGCATATGTCATGAAAGTTGTTTTTATAAAGAAAAGTTGTCACGTATCATGTGTGCTTTATTATGGTGCTTCTTGAATTTATTTTCTACCATTTATGAAAGCTTCAAAATGTGTTTTTAAATGAAAAGATAGGTGAGAATGCATTGAATTATTTTTCCCAAATAAATGGATTTATTTTCATGTTGGATTCTTTGTTGTGCACATTAAATGTATTTTTTGAATCATGAAAGTGTTGTGAAGTACGTTTTAAAATGGATTTGGTGTGTGTATGGATTTGAAAGGGGATTTTCCTACGGATATTTTTGGATTTATTTTGTTCTTTTCTTATATTTGTTCTAAATGAAATTTATGAATTATGAAAGTGGTGTGAAATGTGTTTCTAAATTTTTTTGGTGTGTGTGTGAAATGAAAGTGCTTTTGTTTATTGGAAAAGGTTGTTTCCATGTGAATTTTGATCTTTGGATCAATGTGGATTTTGAAAGTGGTGATTTTATTATGTGGTCACGATTTATGGCATGTTTATGTGAAAGTTTTAGTTGATGTGATATGTGGAATATAATTTTACCACATATGGAATTTAGGGTATCTAGGTGGGTGAACTAGAATTAGTATTCTACTTTATTTGGCAGGACCAAGGTCTGGTTTCTTCTTGAAGGAATGAAACTACAACACTAACTAATAATGTGATATGATCGGATAACACTAGACCTTGGGATATGATTCATTATAATGGATTGTGAATGAGAACACTATTTGTATTGGCATATGATTTAGAGATAAATAGAACTCGGGATGAATTCCCCTCTAGTGGATCATGCTTAATAATGTTTTTTGTTATTGGTTGGAGGATATTATAACTAAGTTATGAGGTTTCTAGGGTTCCACTTGGTCTATTTAACTATTTGGATTTCCCATAGTGCTCTATGTTGTGACATGATGCTTATGTGATGTGGTTCTAGCCATCAGTATATGGTGGACCTTATGTATGTTTAAGTTTCAAATCAAGTTTCTTTTTATAAAAGGTTTTCCTTAAAAGTGTTTACTTTAGAATAATTTCTTCAAAATATTTTCTTGATATCATTTCAAATTTTCCTATTAAAATGTGAATGTTAATTGAACTTCTAATTGTATATCATGGAATTTTTTTTGGCAACCTACTTGGATTTGGATCACACCCTATATATAAATTTGGTTGTATGTAGAATTTGTTACGTATGACCCACATAAAGGAAAGACGTATCACGATGGTTATGGTGGATCCAGTTGCTAGTGTTCCACTTCTTACAGTTGTTGGTGGTGGTGGATTGTGGGTGATGACCCTCTTGTTGCATGGAAATTTTTTGGATGGTTTTGTTGTTCCCATTCTATAGAGGTATTTTTAGTTTTTTTAATGTTTTAAAACATTGAATGTTAACATTTTTGTACCTCAATTGGTCATGATTATATGTTTAGTGATATTTATTCTTGTTGGTTCTTTATGGTTATATAAATTTTTTAAATTTTTCCCAAGGCGTATTGTTGATACCCGTGCACAAGTTTATAGCCTGTGGAGATCAAGAACTCCCATAGAGCCATGCCACGGGCTGGGGAAGGTGTCAGGTTGGATGGAATCCCTGCTTTGTTCATGAAAAATAGTATCATATCCAGGTTTATCTCTTTTTGGGTCAAGTTATTGCGGAATAGTTTTTGATATAACCGAGATAGGAATGTTGGGGATTGAGGTTCTGGTGGCGAGTCGGGTGTGGGGTGTCTGTCCAACACACCTCGTGATAGGAATCGAGTCGTAATGGGATGTCAGGAATTTGGTTTGAATTCTCCTCTTAGTGAGATGTAAATTATGTATACTTTATATGAACACTGGGTGGTGGGTGAAGTGGTTGGTCTTATTATTTTTTTGGATGTAGTGTTTTTATAAGTTGTGGAAGTGTTTAAGATTTTTTTGTTGATAAAAAATTTCAGAATGTATATTAATGGTTGTATTGATGGTATTCAATTGGGATTGTTGATTTCTGTTGTAATATGTATCCTCAGAAAATTCCTATGAAACTTTTGGTAGAGGCTGAAGAGATTTCTACCTCACAAATTGAATAGATTTTGGTGGGAGTAGTGGTTTAGGTTGTCCGAGATTTTGGTTAATGAGTGGGTTCTAGTCCTACTCAAGTTAGAGAATATGAACAAGGTCTTAGAAGGGAAAAATCTCAAGAGTTACTCAAGAAAAATCCACCCTCCTTCTAAGGTAGAAAAAAACCTCATAAATTGGAGGAGTGGATTGATAAAATAGATAGCTTGTTTGATCTTCTTAATACACCTGAGGTAGTCAGGGTGAAGTGTGATTCATTCATGTTTGAAGGCCGTAGTTAGAAGTGGTGGGACTTAGTGGTTGAATCTGGGAATCATGCACATATGGTTTGGAAGGATTTTAAGTACCTCTTCAATGAGAAATATTTCAAAGACATTTTGGACTTCTCTAGGTCTTGGAAGTTTTTGGAGCTTCACCAGGGAGACCAGAATGTGATGGAGTAGTCTAACAACTTTACGGAATTATTTTGGTTCATATCTGAGGTCGTTTCTAATGAGTAGTTGAAGGCTTAGAAGTTTGAGATGGGGTTGCGGCTAGAAATATGATCCCAAGTATTTTTTTTACGATTAAGACTTATGATGACGTGTTTGATAATTCTATGATGACACAAATTGATTATTAATGAAATTATGGTTTCTTTGGAGAAGATTTAGTAATGAGTAGTGTCATTTCATTTGAGAATAAGAGAAAGTGGTAAGACAAGGAAAATAAAGTAGGTGGTGGTTTATGTTATCCTTCTCGGGTGTCTTCTTCTATGGATTAAAGTGTCAGGTCTGTTGTGTGCCATTAGTGTGGGATGGAATGACACATGATATTGTAATGTTGAACTCCACACTGGACTTTCCATTGGTGTAGATCTAAGGTTCACTTTCATTTATTTTGTAATGTGGTGCACCCATATTATAGTGGTGATGGATCTATGGCTTCCAGAGGGATGTCAGCCTAGTTAGAACAAGCCAGGATAGTGGGATCTCAGTTTGGAAGTCATGGTGGTAGGGCTATATCATCTTATAAGAAGAGTCATTTCAGGGCAGAGCTATAGGCCATTGGTCATTCTTCAGCTTAGGCAGAAATGAGGAAACTTTATGTGGTGGATCAAACACCTGTGGAATCTAATATAGGACGTACGATAGTTCATGGTACCTTCCTTATTGAATCACTTTTATCGACTGTTTTGTTTAATACTAGTGCCTCCATTTAATTTATTTCTTTTTGTCTTCTATATTTGTTAAAGATTCCAACTATTATTATGACTTATGTGATGGTATTTTTAATGAATATTGGTATGAAGTAAGGGTAGGGTTTCAGGTGTCCCTCTTGCACACTCACTATGTTAGGGGTCAAGATGGAATGTTATTTCTTAGTTTTGGAGATGAAACTCTTTGATATAATCCTTCGTATAGATTGTATGGTGAAGTTTCAGGAACACATTGATAATAATCAACTATGAGTATGTTTTATGTCACCTAATGGTAGTTCCCATGTTTTTTAAGGTGAGTCGGATCCTGTATGAGGATAGTCAAGGACTCCACTTATGGAATTGGGAAACACCTTTTTTTAAAATTATGTCACTCACATTGGAGGAAGATGATAGTACTACCGAGGGAGGATTACCGTCTATGGTGAATGAGTTCTTAAAGGGTTTTGCATAGTATTTCTCAGGTTTTCATCTGGATAAGAATGTGTATTTCTACATTTATTTGGCATTGGGAACATAACCAATATCTCTTCTTTAATACCATATTTCCCTCACCGAGTTAACGTAACTAATGGTATATCTAGATGATTTAGAATCCAAAGTATTCATATGCCCGAGCATCACACCATAGGCCCCCAAGTTCTATTTTCATATAAGGAATTTTGATCTCTCCATTTGTGTATTGATTATCAGAAGTTAAATAATGTAATGATAAAAAACAAGTATCATTTTCCCCGTATTGATTAACATTTCGATCAACTTAAAGGATAAATGTGGTTCTATATGATTGACATACATTTTGGGTAACACAAGGTCATGTTTAAATAGGTGGATTCTCTAAAAATTTCCTTCTAGAGTGATTACAACCATTTTGTGTATTTTTTTATGCCTTTTGGGTTGAAAAATTATACAGTAGTCTTTATGGAACTTATGAACATGGTGTACCATCTGTATCTCGATCCATTTTTCATGGTATTCATGGATGAAATCCTTGCCTATTCCAGTACTGAGGATAATCTTGAGCGACATTTGAGAATTGTACTTGGAACCCTTCAAGATCATCATCTCTATGTGAGATCATCTAAGTGAACCTTCTGGATTAAAGAGGTGAGGTTTCCGGGTTATGTGATCTCAGAATGAGGGGTTTCATTTGACCCTGAGAAGATTAGTGCAATGATGTCATGGGACCAGTAAAATAATGTCTTTGAAATCAGAAGATTTTTAGGTTTTTCATGGTATTATAAGAGATTTTTATAGGATTTATCTCATCTTTCTTAATCTATTATAGCAGTCACCCAAAAGGGGTTGAAATTCTAATAGAGCCTATAGTGTCAAGATTCCATTGAGAATCTTAAGTGACAGTTGACCACAAATCCCATTTTAAACATTCCAGAGTATTTAAATGGATATGTGGTCTATTTAAATTCTTATAGTATGGGTCTTGGGTGTTTGATGATGTGGAGTGACCATGTGGTGGCATATGTTTCATGCCAACTCTGACCATACGATAAGAATTTCCCAACTCATGACTTGGAGTTAGCGGTGGTGACACAGGCCTTAAAGATATGGAACCATTATCTATTTTGGGATCAATTTTTGGTTTATAATGATCATAAGATATTGGCCTACATTTTATCCCATAATGGATTGATTTTGAGGTAGAGTTTTGTGTTAAGTACATTCAGTGGTTCCATTTTGGTACCATATATACCCTAAGTTAAGGTGATGTGGTTGAAAATGATTTGATCAAGAAAGTTCTAGTGAATGCTTTGAAATAGTTCAATGATGAGTGGGCATTTATGGGTTTTACCCAATTGATCATTGAGACTAAGGATTATTTTGGAGGTTTTCTCTTGGACTGTGATCAGTTGAAACCTTCCCTATTGGAATTGTTTTAATGTGAGCTTCTTGGAGATGAGTTGTTCCAGTAGTCCATGAAATTCCATAAATGGGGAGAGGTGCCTTATCAATGGTTGTTGTCTCTTGAGGTGTTTTTTTCTTCAAGGGATTCTTCTTGGTTCTATTGTCATTGATAAAGGTGGTGATGTAAGATATCCACCAGTCTTAGTGTTTCACTCATCCTGGGGCCACAAAAATGTTTTATGATATGTGTCAAAATTTCTGGTGTCAAAGTATGAGGCAGTTTATAGCAGACTTTTTCTCATGATGTTATACATGTCAGCATGTTAATATAGAGAACCAAATTACCTCTAGTTTTCTTTTTCCATTTTCTATTCCTATATATAAGTGGGATGATATTTACATCGATTTTACTATTGGTTTACCTCGTATTCCCCATGTTGGAATTATGTTTGGACTGTGATTAACCTTCTGACCATGTAATCCCATTTCATTCTAATTATAGATTCATTTAAAGTGGATGTGTTGGGTCGATTGTATGTTTAGGAGATAGTGAGGCTGGGTTTGCCATTAGTAATTTTTTCATAAATTGACCATCACTTTATCTTATGGTTGTGGGAAGTTATTCCAAATGTGTTGGGGTCGCATGTCAAGTTGATTATGGCATACCACCCTCAAACAGATGGTCAGATGAAGTAGGTGAATTATATTTTATAACACATTCTCCAGAAATGTTTTTTGGATTTTAGAGACATGTGGGATATCCATTTGGGATTTTTTGAGTTTTCATATAATACTAGTTACCAATCATTGATTCAAATGTCTCTTTTTTAGGTGTTTTATGGTCAGCACTATCGGTATCTTTTGTGTTGGGATAAGGTGGGTGAGACATCGTTGCTGGGATAGAGCCTTGTGAAAGAAAATTATGATAAAGTTAACTTGATGAGGAATCATTTTTCAACATCAAAGACTCTTCACAAGTCTTATGTTGATCAGTGGTACCGAGCATTGTAGATTTTTATGAGTGATCATGTGTTTCTGAATATGGCCCCTCTCTTGGCTCACCATTGTTTGGGTAAACAAGGGAATCTTACAATGATTTATGTCGGGCCTTTTGAGATTAATGATCATATTGGTAAGGTGTAATATAGGTTTGAATTTTCTTCTCATTTTACATCAATTCATGAAATATTCCATGAATCTCATCTAAAAAATTAAAATCCATATCATTCACATGTGCTATATTTAGTGGAGTTGGAGTTAGATCTTAATTTTTCTACGTTTTAGGGGCCAATGAAGATTGTGGATTCCCAAGAGAATGTGTGTAGTGGGAATTCCATACTATTGTTCTGGGTTCGTTGGAAGCATGGTAAAGATATGCATGAGTCATGGGAGCCTAATTCTTGGGTTGAGGAGAAGTATTCATTTTTTCCCTCGAATCAAACATCAGAATGAATTTCCCGAGGTGGAAAGTTTTCATTGTGGGGAGAATTTTCACATATGTTATTTTGATTTTAGTTATTCCATTGGTTATTTTTTTCTTTTATTTTTCCCATGGGTTCCCCATGATTTTTTAGAGGAAACTAGAATTTTTGGGATTAGTAACTCGTGGCACACATTTTTCACACAATTAAGGGAAACCATGTGCTATCCCAAAGGAAACCATCCACCTAGGATAGTGGAACTATCTAGATAACATGGCTTGGAACATTTGCATGTTCCATACCAAAGAAAATCATGCCGCTTCATCCCTCTTGGATAGTGAGGGACACATGATTTCCATACAGTTTCAAAAACCATTGCTGGGTAACCATGTAACCTACCCATGGCATTAAAAAGTGGAAAATTACTCTTCTAACTGCCTCTTATTTGACCCTAAATTTCCTATAATCCAAACCCTGCCATATTTTATGTGTTGGGAACTTCCTCTGTACCTCCTTGGGCCTCTTGAGCCTCAATATTTGTTTGTTTTCAGCCTTTTATCTTTTAGGAGTCATTAATTAGGTCATTTTTTCTTTGGTTTCTCCCTCTTTCAAGGGTTTCTCTTGTATCATATTTCGGGTTTCTTTTTCTAGTAGGTTTTTTTACCTATTGTGGAGATGATCTTTTGTTTTTGGGTGAAATCGTGATGGTTTTTGTTTAATCTTTCCTTTATAGTGTCTTATCGATGTGTGGTTGTGGTTTCGCACAAGTTCCCATAAGTTTTCTAGATTGAGGTAAGTGGTTTCATTATTTTACATTAATAGATGATTTTGTATAACTTTTTAGGTGTTAGAAATTTGTTATTTTGTATTTTTGTGGTAAAAACAATGTTTTGAAAATGTTTTGGGATGCGTATATGATGAAAGTTTATTTTTTAAAGGAATGTTTTAATGTTTCATGTGTGCTTCATTGTAGTGATTCTTAAGTGTGTTTTATACCATGTGAAAATGGGTCAGAAGACATTTTCAAAAGGCACATCAGGTGAGAATGCATTGAAAGTTGGTTTTCTAAAAAAAATTCTTTTCTTGCATGTTCCATTCTTTATTGTGCATCTTAAATGTGGTTTTGGAATTACAAAATCAATGCGAATCACATTTTAAGATGGACTTGGTGTGTGTATGGATTTGAAAGGTTATTTTCCTATATAAATGGTTAGATTTATTGTGTTATTTTCTTGGAGTGTTTCTTAATGGGATTTATGAATTTTCTAAGTGGTGAAAAATGTGTTCCAAATTGTTTTGGTGTGTGTTTTAAATGAAATTAGTTTTTTAAAGGGTAGTGTCCATGTGATTTTTGATCATTCGATCAATGTGGATTGTGAAAGTGGTGATTTCCTTATGTGTTCGTGGTTCTTGGCATGTGTATATGAAAGTTTTGATTTATGTGATATTTGAAATGGATTTGATGAAAAGGGGACTCTTGGGTATCTGGGTAGGTGAACTAGAAGTAGTACAATAGTTGATTTGGTAGGACCTGGGTTTCATTTTTTCTATTATGATTGATGGTAAAACACTAAATAAACATGTGATATTATAGGGAGCACAAGAACATGGGATGGGATCCCTTCTAGTGGCTCATTCAGGGGAACGTTTTTGGTATTAGCTTATGATTTAAGTATCACTATACCATTGGATGTGTTCTCCTCTAGTGTCTTGTGCATGATAACATTGTTGGTATTGGTTGGAGGATATTAACACCATGGTATGAGGTTTATAGGGTCCCACTTATGCTAGATACCTATAGGGATTTCCTATAGTTCTCTCTTTTATGACATGATTATTATGTGGTGTGGTACAATCCATTGATATATGGTGTACCATGTATATTTTTAAGATTCAAAGAAATCTTATTTTTTAAAAAGGTTTTACTTAAAAAAATTCCCTGAGAAAGGATCCTTTAAAGTTCTTTCTTGAAATAATTTCAAATTATCTTATGAAAATGTGCAAGTTAATTTATCTTCTAATGTTATAGCATGGAATCTTTCTTTTGGGTGGCATTCTAATTGGCTTTGTCTCACACCCTACATACACTACTGGGTGTATGTAGACTTTGTTATGTATGAAATAGGTAAAAGAAATTTGTGTCGTCGTGACGATGGTGGATCTGGTTTCTAGTATTCCTATTCTTGCAGGTGTTAGTGGTGGTGGTTTGAGGGTGATGACCCTCTTGTTTCATGGATGTTTTGGGTTTGGTTTTTTGTTACCATTCGAGTTTGGTATTTTTTGTTTTGGTTAATATTATAATACATTGATTCTTAAAATTGTCATACCTCATTTGGTTATGATTATCATTTTTTCAAAGTTTATTATTTTTAATTGTTTATTGTTATATAAATGGGTGAAATAATTATGAAATTTTATTTTTGATACCCATGCACTAGTTTCTTGCTCGTGGGGATTGGGAATGCCCTTCGGCCCATGCCACAGGCCAGGTTAGGTGTCAAGTTGGATGGAATCCCAACATGTTCCATGACATTACATATCATTATATTTTTTAACATCACACATATATAATTTCACGAACAATATATTATCAATTTATATTATTAAGAATAAAATATCCCTTTTTTGGATAAGGAATACTTTTAATTTAAAAAAAATAAAAAATTCAATGAAAATATATATTCACAGTAATTATATTCTTATATTTCATTAACCATTTCTCAATAAATATAATTTTCCCATTTCATAATTAGTATATCATTAAATATTCACTATTCTAGTGTAATAGTCACATAATCATTCATTCAATTGCATCATGACATCATGCTAATAATTTCAAAAAATATATATTTTCCTCTCATTTTAATTATAAGAATTATTCATCCTTTATTACCCCATAATATCAAATCTCATAAATTAAAATCATAATTATCGACACACATAAATACATATTAGATTACAAAATTAATCATCTCATATCAATTTCCATAGTTTTAGTTAGCTAATTAATCACTAGTAGTTTAGGCAATAAAATATGGTTTAAATTAGTGGTGATTAAATTACATAACTAAAATTTAAATTCAAAAACCATAAGATAATAATAATTCAAATACAATAAAAATATATATTTAATATTCTTATACACATCTAAAAATGAATTAATATCATTGTATATACCAAATCATTCATCTAAATAACACTTCAATTTGAAATCCACAAAACCACAACACATAAAAAACAATAGTCTCAATCATACACTCTTGGGTAACTTGTAATTCCAGTATGATTTTTTGTCTAAAAAAACAGATACCTTCTATAAAATTTTCCAAATCTATTATCTTTTCTATCACTATCCAAAAATATAAAAATAATATAAATGAAACCCTTATTGAAACCATTTAATATTATTCCTTTTAGACATGATCAAGCTATTAATGTAGAACATCACATATCCCCATATGATATCCCCAATCAATAAGGTCTTATGTCTAGAATTGAGGGTCTAAATGAATTTTGGGTGTGAGATTTTTCAACTATTAGGTCATTTAAAATAAATAAATATAATTAAATTAAAAAACATCGCACTATTGAAATTGGTCGAAAATATCAAATTAAATATCTAAAATAACTCATAAGTATGTGTGATATGACAGACAACCAAAACTAATGAAACCCAATATATGTGTATATGTATGAATAAACAATATAATAGAAAATTCTCAAAATAAAAGTATAAGACAATACAACTATGTAAAATCTACACTCCAATTCACCATCTCGCATCTTAGTTGATCCCTTTACCTTTCTTTCAAATTTTGTAATAATTTCTTATGTTCATGAGATGTGAATGTAAAAAGAATGAGGAATACATACTAGTATAAACCAATACGAATGAAAACAGTTTCATAGTTTTCAATGTGATATTATAAAAAATTCCAAGAAAAATATAATGTTGGATAATTAACAAAATACCCAAATTGACTCATTTTTCTTCTTTAGATAATAATGATTATTATATGATATCACTATGAACCATATACCCCTAAACCATGAAGCACATCACTAATCACATGTTGAAACCATGATGAGGATATTGATTCCACCCATGAATCCTATAGCACACCTCCATATTTTTGGGAAATTGATCCCATTCTAGAAACCTTATTCTACACCTAACACATTCTCATATTAATCCCACACCAAGAATCTCATACCACATCCCTAACTGGAATAGAGTTTTTTCCTTCTAGACACCCTATCCCCAACATATACCAATCTCATCCAAGCACAATACTAATTATTTAACTTCACCCAAAATATAATTTAAAATTTCATAATGTTATAATCCCAGAGCAATTGACAACTCATAAAAAAATAAATATGAACATTTCATCAATACACAACAACTATTTATTCCCATTTTGGATCATAATCCGTGCTTCACATATACTATTTATCCCATTTATAATTCATATTATATCATTATCATAATAATAATTCTAACATATCAATAATTCTCACCCATATATATAAACATGTCATTTCAATCAGACAAGTTATTAATTGAAAAACACTTAGAATCATTCGAAATACACATACTAATATATCAATTGATACAAATAATTTTCAATTTGACTCTCATTTCATTCATGTAAAATCATTTCATCAAATAAAAAATAGTATAATCCTATATCATTTATTCACATTTTTTCATTTAACCATTAACACGATTTTATCATATAAAAAACAATATCTCATAAATAACATTTACATAATAGCCCTTGGAATCTAATTCCACATTAAAATAATTAAATATCACCATCAATCATCAAATATTTTAATTAAACAATTTTATATTTGATGATGTTAATTTCACTACTACATATAAGGATTTTATCACTGTTATTTTTTTTATTAGTTCTAAAAATCATTGAAGTTCCAATTATATTTAACATAAGGTATCTTTTATCAACATGAAAAAATGTATTTATAAAATATACCTTTAATAGTGCGGAAAAAGCATTAATAAAGGAGTATTTGGTTCATTTATTTTTTAGCACTGAGAATACTTAATTAATTTTTTAAAAAATATACGTAATCTATTCTTGGAAAACACATATATTCTACCAACAACTACCCCCCGCCCCTATCGCCACTATTTAAAGGAAATATCAATTCTTATTCCACTAATAAACTACCCGGCTCCCTACCCAACCATGAATCTATTAGTATTTAAATCAAAGAACACTTTTTCATGATCTCATCATCTTGTTTCTTCAATATTTTATAATATATCTATTTATTTTATAATATTTACATCCATTTTTTTATTCATATATTTATTAACATATTTATATATATTTATATAATTAGTTTTAAATTTTATTGTAAATTTTGCTGATATATTTACATATATATATATATATATATATATATTCGTATATTGACATATAATTGTATATCTACATATTAATTTTTTAATGAATTTATAAAATGCATATTTATTATAAATACATTTGTGGGTGTGTTTGTATATGTCTCGCTATCTCTATATATACATGTTTACTACAATGTATAATGATAAATAAATATAGAGATACAAAAATAACACTTTCCACTAGCGTATAGGATATTACTTGTTGTATGTTGAAATATTTATATATATGCACATATATATATATACATATATATTGCATTGTATACTTATTTTAATACAAATAAATATATTAATATTTATTTAAATATATTAGAATAGATACATAAATATATTTTTTTATTAATACACACACACATATATATTTATTTATAAAAATTATATATAATTTTTTATTTTTAGATATATATTTCAGAAAAATTATTAGGTAAATAAAATGGATATATTTTTATTTTAAATAAAATCATTCATAAATTTTTATTTCAATATGGGTTACGTATTTAAAAATATATTTTAGGTGTAAATATGTTTAAATATTTATTTATAAAATTAAAATTTTTATATGTAAATATATTTATATTTATATTTATAAGTAACACAAAAATATGAAGAAAAAAATTAAACAAAATAATATCTATATGATTGAAATCCTGGTGAATAAATTTAGTGTCTATTAAAGAATGATAACAATTCCTTCTTAAATAAAAATTGAATTCCATCAAATGTTCAAAAAGTAGGATATCCCAACAAAAAACCAGATTTTTGAGGCCTTAAAGACGTTTTAATCAAGAATAATTAGGGGTATTGGATAAACCTGTACTAAATATTATAGATCTATTTTCAAAATTCAATTTCACCACATGGAGAACCCAAATTTACTACCAGATCAAATGTTATAGTATCTTTGAGATCAATTCATGTTTTCAACTTATCTTGCTATTTTAATTAATATATTAATTTTTTTAATCATCAAATTGTTATTAAATGTTTATAACTCCATACAAATTAGTTAATTTTTAATTAATATTGATTTTTAATTATTTTATAAACTATTTTTCTCTAAATCCATTATATATTATGTGTAAATAAATGTTTAATATTATATAAGTTATTATTAATAAAATATGTTATATCTATATCAACAGAAATTTATTTTTAAACAAAAATATGACATTTAGTATTATGTAATGTGTTTTATGAATAATGAATTTTATAAATGTTAAAAAATCACTTTAACACTAATAATGATTTAACCTTTATCAGTTCTAAGAAAAAAGCATTGAAAAATGGGTACATTTATTGGTGTGAAAAACACTGAAAAATGGTGCTCTTTTATCAGTGATTTTATTAGAATTGATAAAGGTCACATTTCTCAGTTCCTTTAGTTATCATGGATAAACATACCCCTTTTATCAATTCTTTTTCTTAGTAATAATTAATGATTTCTCTAAATAAACATGTTTTTAGTGTAATTTCCACCACATTAACTTTTAAATCACAAAAGGTAATATCATGTATTATTCCATGTTTTTCCATTTAAATCATAATCCATCATACATCACTAATAATGGTTTCACATTAACCAAAAATCACTAATTAAATCATAAAAAAATATTTTTTTACACAATATCACCAAATACCATTATTTTTATTAATGACAATAATAAATCCAAATTAGTATACTTAATTTCTTAAGTGCGTGTAAGTTATCATCTCATTTTAGATATTTTAGATATTTTATCACACACCCAAAAATTAATATATTTATTTTAATTAATTTCATAATTTTTGAATCAAATTAAACCCCATTTGATTTCCATGTTTTGCACAACAAGCTAAATAACACTATGCACTTCTATATCACACAAAAAACTCAATAAAAAGGGATTGAAGTTGCCTACCTCATTCAAAATCAATATCTGGTGTGAAGAAAAAAAAAGTAATTTCCACTAAAAATTACAAAATCTTTAAAAAAAATTTAAACTAAAATAAAAAACAACTTTATGAACGCTCAAAATAGTAAAAAAATACTAAAATAAATCTGGGGGTTACCTTCTATGTGTTAAGGAAAATCTAACGCCCCTTCTCATTTGTCATTTGGAAAAGTAATGAAGAATACATAGAAGAGTGAGGATAATGAATATTTTTAGAAAGATAGACAAAATAAAAATTGATTCTAATGAATGGTATGACACACCTTCTCTTACCTCATTAGCCCCATTAATTTTTTCATTTTTAATAATAATTATTTTTTTATTTTTTAAACCCTCCTTGAATCGGTGAAACGCCCTTATTTTTATCTCCTTTTCATATCTATATTTTTGACACTCAACCATCCTCCTCCCATCATACCCTAAAAGGCCCCTCCACACACACACACAGAACTCATATCCCACACACACCCAAAACAGGCTTTTTAATAATTGTTATTTTTTTATATCTACTCACCACATGCCACACCAATTCCTATAGTACACACAACACATCTTTTTTTATTTATAATAACACAAACAGACACACACACACATATATATATATGTATATATTCCCTAGGGGTGCAGCCTATTGGTTACATCTCTAGGAGGTCTTAGGGTAGTCTCAGGGTCGACTGTCCCTAGGTACATTATTGGTGTTGGTAAATTTTCTTTGTAATTTGGAATCCCCCTCCCAAATTGTTTGTGTGTGTCTATGTGTGTTAAATTATTTTTAAAAAATAGGTTGGGGTCAGAGACCCTTTTTATTAAAGAATGATATCTCTCTTTTTTAGAAATGTTGAGAGGTAACAATTTACGTGTCCCAAAGGAATAGTGGCTCATAGGTCTTACATATGGTGGCTTGAAATCCCAATTATTTAATTTATTCCCATAGGTAATCTGAAGGAGATGACATAGAGGTCCAATTGGTATCATGATTCATGCCAAAGAAAAAGTCAAATTTCATGTCACCCCAACCAAATCCATTTCACATGTGTTACCAACTGACGATTTTGTGTCCCCCTTATAGAGTAGTTGTGTCGTGATAGTCTAACACTTCATGGAATGGAATCCCTACATCCCATATTAGAATTTTTTTCGTAATTCTAGATGATATGTGCTAGCACACTCATCTCTCTTTTAATTATCCCACTTGAAAATGCTTTCATGGTCCCTTACTGTACCATTAACCTGTTTCTCCACATTAATTGACTAATAGTGCCATGTAACAAATTCATTTGTAATGGAACCCATAAACTCCCCATTAGAATTATAATATATATTTGAATTATGTGTATCATCAAACCCATCCCTATTTTGAGGCTACCCACTTATTGACTCCATGTTTTACTACCTGGAAAATGTGTTTATACATTTGATCGGTCTTATCATTTTACCTGGAACCTTATGATTTATGGAACATAAATAGTGCTTGCATGGAATCTAGGCCTAGTGGCCTGAATACCAAAAGAAACATACACTTCTCAAAGGTTTAGTGGATAAAGTCCATAAATAGGGACCAAAAAAATAAATACTCAGATCTAATTACAAACCGGAAAAATAAACCAAGCATATCCCTAGAATATCCCACACGAACCATTCCCGAACTACGCCATCTTCTTATTACCTCCTCCATATTATTTTTTTGTTGACTAATAACCCAAGGCCTACAACTCGAATATGGTATTAATTAGGGTTATATATATCGATTTATCCCACCCAACACTCATCATGTGACCCTGTGTCTTTTCCACCTGATGAACACTCTACGTCAACCACCTAGTTCTCACAGGGCCCTAGGTTTCCTCCTCCCATTGAACTGCATATTAGTTATTATTATTATTATCCTTGGTAAATACGAAAAATTTATAACTCCATACATACATATGTTATATAATATTAAACCAATCACATTAATACAAATAATAATAAAATATTACTTAAAATATCACACATAAATATAAATATTTTAATTAATAGTATTATTAAAAATATTAACAATAATATCGCCACTCTATTTATTATTAATATCATACATTAATAATAAAACACAGAGACCCATTTATTTATTAATATAAACACACATACCAATTATATAACTATAAAATATATTATTACTATTATACTACTCTAATAATAATAATATTTAACCATTTAATAATCCAAAAAATAATGATTTAAAATAAATAAACACATTAATAAAAAAATGATATTGAAGCATACATTAGTGTAACTTTGAAGTTATCAAATGAATAAGTTCAATTTTTTTCAATAATACTGTGAGAAGTGAAGTCAAAGTGTGATAGGAAGATGGGTGGGATTTCATGTTAAATGGAAAACATATTTGAGGTTGCATCTTGGAGATCCTACTTTTATAGACTAAAGACATATCATGAATTTATATGTAAATATTTATGTGGTGTTATTTAAGTGAAATACTAGTACTAATTATGAACATTTATCTACAATAATTAATAAAATTTGAAGGCTTCTAGTTATTAGATGACTTGGTAATAGATATTAGGCTTGATAAGGAAGTTGTTAAAGAAACTAAAAATATCAATCCATTTAAATAATATCATTGGTTGATATTTGAATATGATTTCAGTTGTTTTCAAAGGATTAAAGTTATGTTGGGCGATATCTTGTTTTAATTGATTTGAGATAGGAATTATAGTTCCGAATTTGAAAATATAAAAAAGGCATGGGTTTATAGACATGATTTTATTATCTACATAAATTTAATTCAAGGTTTTATGTAACTATAATATAGTCTACATAAACATGAATTATTTTATTACATATGTAACATTTGGTGTTGCATAAGTAGGAATCCCTTCTATGTAAACATGATCTGGCTATTTCATTTCCACCATCTATATAATGTTTAATTTGTGTAAGTATCATTTTTATAGGCATGATCAACATAATAATCACATATATATCCAAATTTTTAGAAAAATAGTATAGAAGAAAATTATTATGGATGGTTTTTAGTAAATAATATGAGGAATATTAAAAATAAATATTTTTAATAAAATGAGATAAAAACAATTTGATGCATGAATTGAAATTTATGGATTCAAATATCATGATCCTTTGATAGGATTATGATTTAAAATGAGATTTATGAAAGGAACCCAAATAGAGATGTTGGTGTAAAAATTATTTCCACGCTGCAAGAAGAGGAGCTCTATTACAACAAAATGAGTCCATGAACACATGGATACAAATTTTAAATGACTTAAAGTTATGGATTTTGTGGGAAGAAGAAGAACACAAGATTCATATATCATGTGATGTAATTAATATTCAGTCCTCTAGGAATTTAAAAGTATGAATTATAATTTGAATGATAAATAAATTTGGAAATCTATTGATCAGTTTAAATTTGTATGAGAATATAATTTTTGAAGATCAATGTGTTTCCAAAAATTTGATTGTGAAAACTAATAATATTCACATTAAAATTATTGTGAATATATATTTCTATGAAGGAATAAGTTAATTTTTTATGACATATATTGATAGAACTCAAAAATACAGAGTGTGAGAATTCTAAATAACTAAGAGATTGATACTTCACAATATTAAGAAGGAAAGAAAGGAAATAAATTGAAATAAATTCAAGGAGGAGAATACATTTGTTCTTGAGTATTCATGGATATCGAGAAGACTCAAATCATCGGAGATTTGAAGTGAGGTTTGAGAATTAAAAATTTAACTGTCATTATGAGTAGTTGATGTTATTATAGAACTTTACATGGTTGATCTAGTTGATATGGGTTGTATATGGTGGAAGATATATATTGAGTGATTCATAGAAAACTAGGTGTTGGAGGAGATCTTTCAACCTTTGGGTAATAACATTATAGTGGGGCAGTGAAATTCTGTAAAACTCTCCTCTATTACTCCAAAGATAAAACATAGTGGGAATATGTGTTTATAAGACTATGATAGTCCTTGTTTGTAACCACTTGTGAATATTGGGGAAGAATCCATGACCAGGGGGGACTATCCAACCATGAAAAGTAGTATTCCTTTCTAACTGAACCATGTAAATATCAAGTGTTGTGCTATCTTCTATTATTACTACGCATGATTTTAGGATTTTAGAATATATTGAGTGGATTGGGACTCTAAAATGTCCAATATGTTGAGTTCAACATATAAATTCATCAAATAAGACTATTAATATCCCACTAGTGGTCAATATGGTCTGAGTTATCACACATGCTTCAAATTAAATTCCAAAATTACAATTAACATAGAAAATTAAATCATTTAAAATTTAATTTTCAATATTTTCCTCATTAAATAAGAACTAAAACCAAAATTTACACTTTAAAAATACTTGGGGTTTTATAATAAATTACTTTGATTCATTTAATATTTGGTTAATCTAAACTCATGTACAATGAAAATTATGAAGGAATTCAATAAAGTATTCTACTGATTTAATATAAATTTTTAAATACATACACAATAATCACAACTAAATAAAGAATACTATATTTAAAAGAAAAGGTGAATGTAATAACCTAACAAAAATCAATATTTATGAAAAATAACCCAATCATTCAATAACCCTTAATTATAAACTCAATGAAAGAGGTGAATCTATCTATGTATTCACAATAATAAAATAACTGATTCATGTTAACCATGGATTAGGACCATAATCTATTATAACTAAATAAAACCAAAGATTTTCATCCTTCCTTGACATATATAAAAAGTTATCCTTCAAGTGGTCGATTATTTCTCAAAGTAATTACTATATATTCATAGATTTTTCTTGGTCGACCTACTATTTTCCACAATGGTTTTATTATTCTATGATACAAGTATATTTAGAAAATAAGTATATAATGTCTTCTATTTTTACCTTTATACAAAATTCATATCTATATATCTTTTTTATTTGAAATACAACCCAGTAGCATGTAAGCTATTGTATCTTAATCTAAATGTGGTTCTTCTATCAATATCTTGTAGTAAACCTTCACATAATAATTTCATGACATAATTCAACCTTTTTTAAATAATTCATGACTCATCATAATTAAATTTATATGACTATGATACAACATGGAAAACTGTATTTAATGAACTCCCTGTAATTTTTTTTCTCAAAATTCTTGAATGGCTAGTCATTTTACCCTCTTGATCAAACGAAAAATGTTTACTTGAATGTCCAAAACATTTATCACACAAAAATCACTACTTAATAATTTCATTTAATTATATAATATTTTCCATAAAATTATTACTTTTAATCTTCAAAAATGATAATGTCACAACACACCAGTTATGCCTTGATTATCTATTCCAATATTTTGTTGCTTTTAAACCTTTCCAAATTCATCTTTATGCTTGATCTTTCCATATATAATTTAATACACACATAATTAGGTAGTAATAAATCATACAATATTTAAATTAAATATATATACTTTGCATAAATTTGAGTTGTTATAAAAAAAATTGTATTTTCTAATCTGAAATTATAATCAAAGAGTGGCCTCATCAGAACACCAATTCTACTCATGATACAAAGTGATCTAGTGTGATCATCATGAAATACAAGTATCTCTATGCCTATAGACACTAGTCAAATTATATACATTATACCTAATCATATAATCCCTTTTTTATAGAATCAAGTGACAATATGATATATATTTTGTCAATATCCTATAGTCAACTCATATGTTATAAATTAACTTAGTATATACTGACCAGATGAATAAACACATCATACAAAATTCACCAAAATGCATGATCACATAACATATTCCTACTTTAAATATATGTGAACATATTTTATCATTTATCCATGTAAGGACATACACATCCTCTATTTTTCTCAATCAGGGGATTAAATTTCATACTCTACATATGAGAGGTCAAATACCATCTTCATTAAACCTTAATAAATGATATGATCAACAACTAGTCCTACACATGGGTAACATCTATTGGGTTTGATAAATAATAATCCAACCCATTTATTAATATGTTCTGATAACGTTGACTATAACCTCACCCATTTTTTAATCAAACCTTGAAATAAATCTTAATTGAAGGCTTGGTTTAAAATTTTTAGATCGTTTATTAAATCATGACTCCAAATATTATTAAATAAAATAATTTTTTCATATAATAATCACTAATTTGAAATAATAAATACAAAATATTATATTTTTAAACATATATCATTATAATATAACAAAATCGGGCTTGGAGAATCGCATCTGAGGTAAAATATTAAAGCTTGATCACAAACCTATTATTAATTGGGATTTACAAATAGGCACGATTAATAATTAGTTTAAAAAACATAATCCTTCTAATAGATTTTTTATTAGGTTGGTATTATCACGTTGTGTGGGTCACCTGGTCAATGTATTTGTTTATCAACAACATACCTATCAACCCATCAATTAACTAAACATCATGGTTATCCTAATAAATGTATCCAAGTATGGAGTTTGTTAGGATATGTATCTTTTTGACCTTTGGTAAATAGGATTAAATATAAAACATGAACCACTACCAAAGATATAGTATACCAATGACACAGTGTATGACACTCCACGAGACATATATGGGGGGTTATAAAGTATATAAAACTAATTTTACAAATCATGAGTGAATTTTGTATCTATATTTGAAACATAACCCATGTTAATATTCATATTTCATCACAACCAATAATAATTACTGATGATTATCAGTTTTGGATAACTCAAAATCATAATTTAAAAGGTTAATTATCATTTCAAGAGAAGAGTTGGCTCATTGGGACCCTATCGTGGCAGATGGTAGGTTTAGTGTACCATCCCAATCCCGCCTTCAATAGGTCAGAGGCTAGTGACCAATACCAATAAATCATATCACATACATGGGATGCTATAGCCTATTAAACCTACATATAACGAATATATATGGAATTAAATAGAAAGTATTCCAAATATAACCACTATCAATGAAATAAATTCATATGTCAAACACTATCAATAAACACTACATTATATATATAAAATCAGAAGATAAATGAAATTGAATGGTCCTAATAACAAAAATTAAATTCATACCCTAACAAATGGATAGTGGAATCACCACATCAAAATAAAACCTAACACAAAATCCATCAGCAACCACTAATGATGAGTGCCACTAAGATATTTCCTCACTGGTACATTTCTCACACAGTCATCTTTGAACTCTATTTCATATACATATAAACAAATCGTGTGGGAACACAGCCTATATAGGGGGGATTATAGTCAAACCTACTAGGACAGACTAAAACATAATGTTAAAATTAAATAGTACGTCACCTCAAATAGGAAAACATAGATATACTTTTTAGAAATAAACCATGATGGTGAAAATGATAATTCCAAAATTCACAAACCAACTCCACAAACCACGCACCAAATTGAGCATGACAAACTCTGAACACCACAAAAAAAATAACTACTTTCTCCAACTCTCATATCTTTCACATCACCTCTCTGGAGCCGCAGTAGGGGGTTACACCTGGGTAATGTGTGCACATTAGTCAAGGGGGTACCAACCCTTTTGTAGGACCCACATCTCATCAAGTGAAAAGTTCATAGAATGATGGGGTTACTAACTCCATGAAGAGTATAGAGGGGATGAACTCTGGTGTTAATACCACTAGGGGTTACCAACCCCATGTTTGATTTATGCACTATGTTAACTCTACATCACCGTCCTAGTGAATATATTGACTCAAACTACCTAAAACAACTCAAAATAATACTCGGAAAGTGTGTCAGAGGAAGAAATCCCTTGACCATTTATTAAATAAAAGAAAATTTATGTAAACTCAATACAAAGGACGCAGGAGAACAACTTTCCCACATCGAGACATCAGTACCAACAAAAACAAGACAATTACATATCATAATAATCATAACCTTAACCACCGCCATAGTCAGAGATTTCCTCTGTAGTAGCTCATTCCCATTCTGAATTCATTTCATATTTCTTCAAGAGTTAAGCATACTGATCTCTGAGCTTCAACTATTCCAATGATAAATCCTCTTTGCTGGAGTGTAAACGACCTTTATTAGACACTGGTATAACTCCTCTTTCCTTCTTATATGAAGACCTAGTGTTTACCGGCTTTATAATGTAAGAGTAATCCTTCATTTCTTTCCTCCTTGGGGGAACAAACTTAATTCCATCACTTTCAGATGCCCTGCTTTGCTCGCCTTGAAAAATGTCACTATAAGAAGGTCTGACCATACCATTCTTTTCTTTGTCACTATCCAAGCTGCTTCCCCAATTTCTGATTCTCTTCAAAGTGGAATAATTGTTGACTTCGTCATCCTTCCTCACTGAGACATTTTCTGAAGCATCCAGTATCCCTCTCACTTCAGAGTTATTTTTATTCTCAATCAATGCAGGAGATTTATCTTCCACAACACCACAACCATCATGAAAATCCATATCAGATTCAGTCATGCCAGATTCTACATGATTATTGGGAGTGATCTACATAATTTCAGACAGTTTGGGTCCCTCCATCACAGCAGGAACATTCTCAGTTTCTAAGCATGCAAACCTATTGCTTGTTACACAGCATCCTTACACCTCATTCCTATTATCGGACTCCAGTAGAGAGAAATCAGTGTCACTGACCATCGCGGACAGCTTTCCATACTCAAGGTCACCTTCCAACCTCTCAAATACATGCTTCACCGATGGGTTATCAGACACTTGCATATTTTTCAGTTCACTGCCATTCACAGGATCCTCTACTGGGTTCCCCTGCAACATTTCTTACACCTCCACCTCATCCAAGGTATCTTCATCCACAACTACAACTAGAGATTCATTAGCCACTGCATCCAATCCTTCATCGGCCACAACAGCTCCATTTTGATCACCTACAGCACAAGTACCATCATTGCTTCCCTCCATCACCATTTGCACCATCCTAGGATCCTGGCATCCAGTTTTTGGTTCTTCATCACCAAATCGAACCTCTCCAGCACAAACACCCTCACTGCTACCTTCCACATCTAGATACACCATCCCGGGATCCTCAAGCCCAGAAATTACCTTCCTTACCATCACAGAGTTATTCCATCTTGTCTTCCCCTTACAGAAAACCAACTGCACACTATGTATAACAAATTGGGTGGATGGGTGTGTACCCTACTATACCCTATTCCATGTACCACTAGTGCATAAAATCATTTTTAGTGGTGTTTTTTTAATGTATGTTATTGTAGACACCATGAAATGTGTTCCATGCACTTTTTTGTAGAATGATGATATGATTCTCACATAAAAAAATGTCATGTATGAGTAAATACGTTTTCACTTTGAAGGAAGAAGTTTGAGTCTAGTTTTCTATGTTCCAAAATACTACCCCACACTGATGGATAAGTGGAATTATTACTCCATGCAGGATTAGGAAGTGGATTTCCAAGATCGATGATGGAAAGGTGTCAACACATTAAATTAAATTTCAAAGTTTTTTTTCTGAAAATAAATGGTGTATTTAACATCTCAAGAAGTGTAGATATCTTCTAGACCATCAATTTGAGTGGTTTAACAGCCCAAAGGTACATACGGATCAATAGTTATGGCACTTGGAAATAGATAAATTTCACAAAGGGGCCTATGTGGAAAACCAACATGGAAGACCTACGTGGAGGACCTACGCAGAAAACGAATTTTTACACCCCTACATAGAATACCTATACGAAGGACCTACGTGGAGGACCTCTGCTGACAACTTCCCTTCGACCAGGTCCCCTCTATGCATTTAAATAGGACCCTTGGGCTCCCAATTTTAAAGATTAAAAAATTTAGAAGACGTCCCAATTCTCCCATTGTGCAGATCTTTCACCAAAATCTCCCAATTGTTCTCAAGTAACTCACTAAAACATGAGAGAATATAGAATTAATTGGGAAACATGGTTCAAGGTCCCACCAAGGTCTTTAACCCATGGAGCTGCATGACGCACCAGCACGGCGCACCTGTGAAGTGCACCCACATGCCACACCTGCGCGAAGAACCTACTCGAGGCACCATGGGAGAGCAACTACACGAGGCCCCATAGAAGAGAACCCACACAACCTTGCTGGTCCATACCATGGGGGTTGTGCCCCCGCACCCCCTTCCAAGATCAGTACCATGCTACGGTCCTAGCTCTTCGGGCCGGTCCCTTCACTTCCATCACTCACCCCATGAAAAGTGGAGAGTCGAACCATGAACTTTTCTGATTTGGTTGATGACATTTTCCATTACACCCTTTATGTGGCCTAACTTTCAACCTTCTAATACCATGATGTTTGACAATCCATCAAACTAAATGAAGTTCCTTGATTCGACTTAGTCCTCTTGGTTCCTTTCACATGTTACGAGTTTAGAATATCCTTATAGATTCCTCGAGTACCTTATGTCGATACACTCCTCAGGAAACTCCTTAAACCACATCACCTAACTCCTATGTCAGGTTAAATATCAAATGAGCATCCTCCTTAGGAGAAATCCCCATAAAATCTCAAATTGGAATCCTCTTTAAGATTAAGCCCCAAACAAACCTCAAATGGGCATCCTCTTTAAGAGTAATCCCCAACCAATCTCAAATGGGCATCCTCTTTTGGAGTAATCTCCAAACAATCTCAAATGGGAATCCATACTGGTGTAATCCCCTAACTTCCGTCCCTTCTTCCTTTTATTGGGCCCTTGTCAAATGTAAAGTGAATAGAGGGAACTCTCATCACCTCACCCTCTTATCAGGTTAACTCGGCCTCGTTTACTCACCCTCTTTTCGGGTCAACTCAGGGCTCATCCACTCTCGCCGCCATAGTTTCACCCCCTTCCATCTGCGGAAGAAGAAAAGTGTGGATGATTTTGTTGAATATTTTATATTCTATTATTTCTCACACCGATCATGACTCGTGTGGTCTTGGAAATTTTTCATGATCACAACATTTTCACAATTAAATAAACTACAAGAACTCTAATTCCCACCATAATTGGGATACGTAGGAAGCCTTCACAGGGCCATAGCTCACTAGATATCCTCTCCAAGAATCTAACCATAATTCCCTTCATCTGGGCATCCTTCTTAGGAATAAGACCCAAATTAAACCCACTAAGTCACCAAGTCATACTTTTCATGAAGTAAGACCAAAATCATTTCTCTCAATAGAATATACTCTCCTATGAGACTTATTAAACTACATGGGCTTTGAATCCCATATATATAGGATACGTAGGAAGCCTCATTGAGGTTCAAACCCAATACCTTAAATCAATCCTATTCTCTATGGTCCATATTCCCAATTGGGTCCAATCCTACTCAAAAACACATATCCTTTCCAAGTTCATTGGGATGCTTCATGTAAGTCCCACACTATGTTTTGACTATGCACTTTCTGTTTAGATGTCCATAAAAAAACATTAATGTGTATGGACAAGTCCTTATCACATGACCTTAAAAGGTATGATGTGTCCCATTTAGTGGCACCGAACTACGAGGGTTCTAACTCATTTCACAAGGATACATAGGTAGAACATTTTATGGGCATGGTCCCAAGATCAAACCAAACCTCTGTCTCCCTATATGACAATAAATTCCAGAGTGCCCCATTGAGTGGATTAAAAACTATTGTCATCATAATGATGATTAAAATAATCTTGAAATAGTATATTAGAGGACACCATTTATGGATAACCTTGAATACATACGGATATCTCTACTGGTGAAGAACCTTGAACACATACTGATGATCTTAAATTTTACACATGTTAATAAGTGATTGAAAATTCCAAGGGAAACTTATGTAATACTTGGTGAATTTATAAGGATTCATGAAAATATATTAAATTTATAAAGAGATTCCTAGAGTAGACAATAATTCCCCCCAAAAGGGGGTGAAATGTCTGACCTCCCATCCTATCGACTAGTGCATGTTCTTAAGTATCGTGACGTTCAAACATAACGAATACCTACCTTTGGAAAGCAGGTCCCCTTTGGATGTTGAACTATTGGAAGTTTCTGGTTCCATAAATAAATCAAATGGAAACTTCCTAGATACAATGATTATTAAAACTCGAATACACATTTCCATGAACTATGAAACAAATATAATTAACCTTCATTGAGTGTGACATTATCAATGTATTTTTACATATATTAAAATAATAAATTTCATAAATGGTTTTGAACATCATTTATGATCATACCTAATGTGGAATACCTAGAAAAAAAATAAAAAATTGATTATTTTACAAAAAAATATATGAATCAACATGGTATAACATATTTCAATCCATTCTCATGTAACTGATGTGAAAAGTAAATTTCATAAGCTATTATGTCTTTTTTAAAAATAACCTGTGTTAAAAAATTAAAAAAAATATTTATTAAAAACATAAAATTCCAAACCCTATAGAATAAAAACGTGTAATATAAACATGTCCAGAAGCGTAAACCTATATAAAATTGATCTAAAACTCAAAATATCACTTATATGTATTTCAAAACATTTTTATACCTAGAATAATAATGAAATTTTACAATTAAAATACAAAATCTATAAAAAAACATATAAAGATGGCCTATAATTTAATTAAACCTCGAAAATAATTATTCCATGCTATGTGTAGCTTATTAATATCATTTGAAACATATGAAAGAGAATCATAAAAAATCAATAAATTATAAATTCACTATTTAATATTTAATAACAATATATTGATATGATAAATAAAAGGAAATGTATAATAAAAATTAACCTTTTCAAAATCTATAATTTCTCTATTTGTAATTATTTTATACATAAATCTCAATATATAATATACACATTTGACCCATAGTTGTTGGTGATGACACTAAAGTTCCAAAAACAAATATTAAATTGAAGATTACAATATAAGTAGTTACTAAACAGAACTAGTTATAAAATAAGTTACCAGTAGTGATAGAATATATTTTATTTTTATTTCCCTTAGTCTCAATAACCTAGGGTAGTGCTTCCATGAACACTTTTGAAATTATTAAACTATATAAAATAAAATAAAATTTTATAAGAATATATAATTAGTAAAATAATAAAACTTACAGCACTAATAAATCATTAATGTTTCCCCATGCATTATTATGTATGGATCCTAAGCAATAAGTAGTGTTTTTTATGGATATAAAATACACAACATCCAGTTTTGAATAATACACAAAAATTTAAAATGTTAGGGGTTATATAATTAAGATTTGAATGAATTATTTCATTATAATTAAATATTTTTTCATATGTTTCTTGTTAAGGAAGAACCCAACACAAAATTAGTTAATTTGAAAATATTTCATAAACATATTAAATTATTTAATTTTCACAAAATCTTACCCACTACTAGAGAAAATATTTTTGGGTTCAAGAATCTATACAATGATGTCGTGTCATATTCAATTCATAGCATATGAAGATACCTTACTTGAAAACAAGAAAAGTTTTTTGGATATTTTAAATTAAAAGAATTGAAATAAATTTAATAATTGACTTACATAAAAAATACTTGTGTCACTATGATGTATAAAATATCTAAATCTAAAATTTTAATGATATCTTTATCCATACATATATCACGTAATCACATCCAAAAATGATATAAGTCACCCCCCACCAACATAAATTCATATGCCGATAATTTAGAAAACCAAATAGATTAGAAGTAGATTTTAAACGAACAAAAACATGTTGTTTTTTCTATAAAATATTTATTTACCTTTAAGGTATTACTAAACACACACACACATAGAGATAAATATATTCATGTGTGTTTGTGTGTGAAAATATTAAAAAAATTACTAAAAATATTAATTAAAATATATGATCAATGCATACCTCAGTGGTTAGTTATCTTACAAGTCTAGATGGTCTAAGTAATAAATATATGCCACTCTATCCAGCTTTAGCCACCTCATTAGTAATGAATGACACTTTAGCTAATGCATCTATAATATATTATATTATCACCCTTATTTGATCAGACTCTATTTACTAATGATGTAATGTGTCCATAATAAAATTTCTAATCCCATATATTATAATATGATGTGGGATATCCTCTATATATAACTCATAGTAGATAGTTAACTATGGATGGGGAGGTGGAGGAGTGAGATATATAAGCTGAAACTATCTCTACATGTTAGGAATCATTAACTTCACTAATGACATAATTCTCTCTTCCATCATCTCACTCAACTCCCCAAATTTTGATTCATGTGAATTTTTTTCCTTATGTAATTCATCCCTATATGAAGTATTGGGATGATCTAACACTTTTCTAATAGATACACCAACCATGTATCCTCATATGTGGCTTGTGTTTTCTTTATTTCTTAATAAAATATCCAAAATGTCTTTCCAAGAATCATATGTGAAGGTCTCTTATATACTATTTTCCTAAAGGGTATCTTAAAAATATTAAATATTTGAAAATATTGTTAGTTATTTAAAATTTTAGGAGTTAAGGAATAACTTAAATTAATCTTTACAAAATTATCAGGAATAGGCCTCAACTCTTCATTAATATATTTCCCCATTTGACCCATTTGACCCATTTAAATTTTTCTTAGTGACCTAGGGGAGGGGGTAGTATTTTCAGATCGTAATGAAATGACTCTCAATTTTTCAAACTTCTAAGTAATAATTTATTATTTGAGGAACATATTCCCTACCTGAGTAAATTATGAGGGTATAAGTTATTCTATTATATCTTATAATTATTTCTCCTTGATTCTTGTCATTTAAGATTAATAAATTAGTAGTAATGTATTTTTAATAATTATAAAAAAATTACAATGCAAAACTATAATTTCAATTATAAATTTTTTTTTAGGTTTCTAACTTTTAATAAACTTATTCTAATTTATTAATCTAAAAATTAGTAATATTGATATGGATTTTACATTTTTTTCTTTTTCGAAAAAATGGAATCTGAAGTATATATTGATTTAAAATCTATAAAACTCATTATAGAATAATATAAACATCACCTCTTGACTTATTTTGTCTTATGCAAATCATGTTTCATCTGAATGTGAGGGGAAAAATTAATTATCTAAAATTTAAGTGATTTTGAAGATAAATAAAATAATAACAAATGTCTTTACAAAAATGGTATCCCATAATTGATCTAGTGTCATCTTATTGACAATACTTCAATAAAAAATTAAAATACATATTTTTACTCAAGATTACTTAGCCACAAAACTCATAAATTTTTTTATATTTAGGAAACAACATAAATATTACCATCAAACTCAATAGGTGTTCTATGTTCCCTACAACTAAAAAGTAATAAGTTTGATAAATTCGTACTAACATGCTTACCTTCCCTAGAATCCTTCTTTATTCCTATATAATTAAGAGGATATTGTACATAAAAATAATGAGTCTCCTCAATAGATTATTTTGGTGGATTATACCTAAAAGATTGAGATGACTCGGTAGTTTAATTAGACATGTTTTTTGAAATAAAATTGACAAAAAAAATTTGTATAAGATGATATAAATCTAACTGTTGATATAGGAAATTTAATAACAAACGGGAAATGGTGTAGAAAAAACAAATCTAAACATATCTTTTTATCATATTTCATAAAAAAATAATGTAAATGATAATATAAATTTTAATAACATTTAATATAATTTAAATGATATAGATAGAATAAAAAATAATTTAAGTAATTCTAAAAAAGATATAAATAAAAAATTATATCAACTTCTCCAGGTAATGTATTTTCATGTATTAAAAAACATTTTATCATATTTAAAAAAATAGGTGAATTTAGTAACAATAAAATTAAAAGCTATGTAATTAAATTATTCTAATATTTGAAAAGTTAAATGAGCAATAAAAATATAGTACATATATTATTATGGGATTAGTGAAGGTTTCATTTCCCATATTCCTTATTCATAATAATTCCATGTTGCAAAAACTATATTTATGTCATGGTAATTAGTATCCTATGATAAAACTTTCATGGATGTATGGATCTCACATAATTCATCATCATCATTAAATATTCAACCTTAAAAATACGTTTTTTTCTTTACAAAATTTTAGACTGCAAATCAATTTATGGTTTTAGAATATAGGAAAAAAATTAATTGTGTTTTCATGATAAAATGGTCTTTTTTGTATACCAATCTACTCATATATACTAAATTCATTCTAAATTCATCATGTTTGACACTAGTGTTACTAAAAAATACTTAACACGTGAACATGGGAAAGTAAAATTTCATTTAATTAGTATCCAATATATCATCAATAACTCCATAATATATACTTGAAGAAAATGTTGAGTTTTTCATTTTTACACCTGAAAAATGAAATGCTTCAGGGAAGAAAAATAAAAAATTATTATAAAATATACTTTTGTTTTCCTAGTATTTGGTATAAAATTAATAGCCCTCAATGTCAAACCTAGACCTATTATCACATTTGAACATGGTTCACTTCCCCATGGTCTCCATAAACCTTAGGAAAAATGTTTTTTATGATAATTAAATTCTCACATATTTTTATTCTTTATATAACAATGTGTTTACTTATTAACATGTGATATTTTTTATGAATGAATATAAAATTTTTTATTTATGATGTATACATTTTATTTCATTATTTCCTCACTTATCAAAAACCTTATTTTTAAGCCATGAATCCCCTTTCTCCCAAACCCGATTCTCATGGTGAGATATGGGAAAACTGATATTCTCTAATTTAAACAATTATTTCATAAAGAACACTGATTCCTCTTAATAAATATTATATTCAATAATAGAGACTTCTGATTGATTTGAATTCTTAACATACCCCTTCAATGTCTTTATATATAATTCCAAATGATACGAACGATATAATTATATTGTCCCACATTACATTATTTTTCACACCCAATGACCTATTAAATTTACAATAATATCAAAAAAAATGTGGTGGAATGTATATTTATAGGTAAAATTTTATTATTGAATGTATGGTTATTTAATTTTTTTAATGAACATGAATCCATTACATTATAAAAAAATTAATTAATAAAATGACACACCTTAATAAAATTCATTCTAACATAGATTTATAATATTCCTCGTAAAAAATGGTAGAAGATGATGAATCATAATATAATAATCATGATATTTCATACTGATTTGATTTAAAACTTTTAATTTCGTGGTATTTTAAAAATGGAAGAATAACATTGGGGCACCATGATACCATATGGGCAATGAAAAATACCAATCTTCGATATTTTATAATAAGTCTGAGGTATGTTTTTGTATTTTATTTGATTAGAGGACACTAACTTCGAATTTATTTCAAATTATTGTAATCCCAAATTATCATTAAAATCATCATTAGTGTTTCTTTTAATAACTAGAAACATTCCAATTAAACTATAATAAATATTTTTACCAATGTGCATCACATCAATATTATGTATGTCCTCTTGATATCCTAAATATGGAAGCTCAAATAAATTTATCACATAATCTTGATATTTACGTTATTAATAGATATTTTTTTCATTCCAAATGTAACTCAATGTTTTTCACTTTCTCAAAATACTGATTGATTGATAAATCATTTGCATAAAAATCAAATTCATGGGATCCATTTAATGATTTTTTAATCATTAATAAGAGTGATCCATAAATATTATCCTTATATTACCCATGTACATTATTTTCTCTCATATTTTAATTGATAACATGAAGTCCCTTCATTGAAAATAGAAAAAGTATTATTCCCCTTAATAATATATATGTAAAAATTTCTATTTATTGGTAATTATTTTATAGTGAACATAGTCAATTTACAAAATTAAACCAATTTTTTTATGAGAGAACTCTAATACCATCATCCTATAAGAGTTTAAAATCATAATGAATGGTGAAAAGTAAACATAAATTTCATTTCCATGTTATTCTGGTCAAAAAATCATTAAATTCTATATGATATATTTATTCTTCATAAAAAATATTTGGGGAAAATTTTTAAATTACCAAAAAATACTCTATGAAGTAGTATTTTATTTAGTCTTTGATATATATTCATTACATTATCACACAGTCCAATTTTGAAATTCCTTAATTTATTCTAAAATATAGTAAATTGTTGATGAATTTGAATCCATTTATATAAATCAGTAGGATGGAATAATTTCACATCTGATATTCTCCCATATTCATTTCATCATAACATGTTTTTATCTTTTAAATTATAAAATAATTTTCTAGATAAGGAATTATTAAAAGATACAAAATTTATAAAGTAGGATTATTAGTACTTGTAATAATAGATAAATCAACATGTGATATTTATTTTAATTTATGATTTGATTTCCTACAGTTAAGACACTATATAACCTCTTCTTATTACTTTTATACAATATACAATCATTGGGGTATGCATGTATCTTCTTGCAACTCAATCTCATTGGATATTATATTTTTTAATAACAATTGGAATCTAGAAAATAATTTCCTTCAAGAATCATATATTTAAATAGCTCTGTATATTCTATACAACTCTTACCATTCTATATATTCAGGGATTTAATGTTAACCATGTAACATCCCATGTTTTTGACTAACTACAATTTCCAAGGGAATTGGAATTTTTTCCATTTGGTTGAATGTCCATTAATTAAAACTAGTATCAAAACATAATTATGAGAGTTTAAACACTTAATTATGTGGTTTTCAGACTTGGTTTAAGTCCAGGGAAGTGTATTGGGTGTTACATTTATTTTTAGAAGCATCGGGATCTGAAAAATAAAATCCATGAGTGGTTAGTAAGGTCACACAATTTTCTTGAAATCAAACAGCTCACCATGTAAAACTATGTAGCTGATCGTATGGATCTATAGTTGTCACATGGTGAGTTCAAACCATGAGATAGGATCCACATATCCATGTGAGTGTTACAGAAATATTGATAGAGGGGAAGTGCACTGTTTGTGGATGGTTTCCCAAACTATGTGCATTAATTGTGCAAGACTTTTTCCTGGGCAGTGGCTCAAGCTCAATTGGTACATGGTTTTTCCAACAGTGTGGTTGAACAACGCACCTCATTTAATGAGGTTATCATTCTATATTTTTCTCTTTATTTTTAAACCTCTTACTATTCTTTCTTTTCCTCACATCTACACAAGGTAGCCTCTATGTGGATTCCTCCTCCTCCTCCTCTAAGACATGAATGAATCTCGTTTATCTGATGTCATAATTGAGTATCGTTGGTCTCTTTGGTTAACCCTCAGTAATAGATTCAATCATATATCTCATTTTTTTACTTTTATATTTCTCTCAATGAATTTGTCTTTAGGTAATATAATTTTCCATATTTTTAGGTTGTTTGTCAATTTCTTTGGTTTCTCTTAAACCAAACCAAATCAATCCTCGATATTGGATGAGTGGACAGTACTTTCTATAAGGTATGTGGTATATTGACTTTTTCTGAATTTATAGTTGATTTATAAAACAAAACATTGTGAAACTTGTTGATATTTTCATGTGATGCCTCTAAAAATATGAAATTCTAGTCCTATTCCCTAATTCCATGGACTAAATAAATGTTGCAATTAAATTTAATCATTGGAGGTTGCTAACCCCTAAGTTAACCACTTCCATAGGGTGTGTTCTTGAAATGCCTAATTAATTAAGAATTTTTTTCAAATAAAATCACCTATTGAGGTGCAATATTTTATGAAATAATAATTGTTTAATTAAATATCTTTCTTGAGATACGAAATGGGTGGACTCCCCCCGCTATAACTCCCTTGTGGAAAACCATCTCCTAATGGGTTTTGGTTTTGTTTATGTTTAAAATTTTTAATCTAAATTAAATTAAAGACATGTTATTAGAACCTTGAAACACGAAATTTAGCTAAAATCAATTAAACCATGATCTAGTAGATGATGTGGATACATTTTTTATGGAATGCTAAGTACATAGACATTACTATTCTTAAATTGAAATGATAAATGGGTGTGGACCTCTTAGAGTACACTTGTATTGTGATTTAGCATGATTATAGACATATACCTTCTACTTAGTTGAGTTTAATTGATTAAATGAATTGTAATGTACCTCGAGTAATACTCGGGTTCCTTTTTATGGAACACCTTGTATGGGCTCAAAGGATAATATAAAATTTATAAACCTTGGATGATACTTGGGACTCCCTTTTTTAGAATTGAAAGGATATAATCATAGGTTACATAATTTCTATTATTCCAAGAGTGATACTTGTATTCTTTATAGGATTCCTTGGATGGTCTCACTGAGTGGATGTTTTACTTACATCGAGTGTGATACTTGGATTCTTTATAAGATGCCTTGGATGAGCCCATAATGTGAATGTATTACTTACCCATAAGCAATACTGGTTCTCTAGTGGAGTTACCTTGGATGGTCTTGGTTGAAAGATGGTTATACCATACTAGGACTGATACTTGGTCCCCTATGTGGGATACCTAAGAAAGGGTCTTAGGGTCATTCTTTACACCGCACTAAGAGTGATACATGGGATGCCTTTATGGATCACCTTGTATGGACTCTTACGGTGTTGGGTACTTGTAGTGATCATAGTGAGATAATTGGGTTCCTCTATTTTTTCCTCTGTGTATTAGGATAAAGAATATTTAAATTATAAAGATGATTTTTATTATAATACCAAGAATTATAATTTATTAATTCAAATGATGTGTTCTCCAATCCAAAGATCATGCTTGGGTTTGGTCAATATTTGTATTTGTCCATTACGAAGGCCAAATTATGGAAAAATGTTCATACAACTAGAAAATTGCCTATATATTTACATACATTATATATTAATAGGTTGGCCCAAGTTTATAGAAATTTTGGATTAAGATGAAGCATGTATGGTTAGCCAGGTGTCCCTTAGGAACCTAAGCTAATTTATTTACTTTTGTTTAATTATTTCTTTACCTATCATACCTACACACTATTTTCTTACATATTCATGGATTGGATTATTATTTACACACTGTTGGTGGTGGCTTACAGATTTTATATAACACCCTGTTTAAGATTCCATTACACCAAGGTTCTCAAGAAGACCTCATGTTTGCATGTCTATGGATTATTTCTTGTGTTGTACATGGAACATGGGAGATTAGGAGCATCAGACTGAGATGTATCTTAGGATGATTATAGAGATATCTCTATGGATTTTTTACCTTTTATTTATTCATGCACTAGTAATAAAATACCTTATACCAATGGTTTGGAGAACTGTGACCAAGTAAGCCGTGAGGATAGGTCTATACGAACGGTTTTCCCAAAATCATTTGTATAGACCTATACCAAAATTGTTTGAAACTATTGTTATAAGTAATATGAAAAATCTATACCAACGGTTCCATAAAACCGTTGGTATATGTATTTCAAAAAAGAATCATTCGGTAGGTTTTGATCCCAGTACTTGTAGTTTCTGATTGAACGACCTAACCACTAACCTAACATGACTTGTGTGAACATAATTTCATAAATATATATATGTATTATCATAAATATTTTAAATTTTTATTTATTTAATGTTATCTATATGAAGATTCCATAAAAAATACATGTAACTATACCAACAGTTCAAATAACCATTGGTATAGACCTATAACAACGGTTTTGAGAACCTTTTGTATAGATTCTTTGATTTTGGGACCTATACAAAAGGTTTTGGACAAACCGTCGGTATAGGGTCTATATTATGGATATATACCAATGCTTTGGCCAAAACCCTTGGCATAGGTCCATATAAGGGACCTATACCAACGCTTTTCCCCAAACCATTGGTATAGGTCCCCCTATACCAACGGTTTTTCCAAAACCATTGGTATATGTCCAAATTAGTGACTTATACCAACGGTTTTGGCCAAACCATTGGTATAGGTCCATATAAGTGAACTATACCAACATTTTGCCCAAAACCATTGGCATAGATCTTATTTCCAGTAGTCATGTATTATAATGTACTATACTACCTTCTATTTGATTACTATTTCAGTTAAGTATCCTCATCCATACCTACATGAAGAGTGTATATTTAGTGTTTCCCCCCCTTTTTTCATTCAATTATTTCTCTTATCCTTCATTATTATGTTATTTATCTACTTTCTCTATTGGTTTATCTATATGATACTATTATGCTACACTAATCTTGAGGGTATAGTTTCCCCACTGTACCGCCATTATAACCTCACTACTAGATGGCAGCCTATGGTGTACATGGAGGCATGCATGAGGCCATGTGTATACCGGTCTGGCTATTGGTTTTATAGTCATTCTGGTCAGGAAGTTACAATGTAGTATGAGTGTTGTCTTCCTTTCCTTTTTATTACTATTTTGGGTTAGTAGACATGATTCTAGGAATGTGTTGGTGCTTGGTAAATATCCATTTCTGGGAGTGATAAACCCATGCAAGGGGGAAATTCCAAGTGTCCAGGGATGGTATTATTGTTAATATTGTTCATTGTTATATTTTATTGTAATTTAACCTTATGTGATTGGTATACCTTCCACCGCTTACTAATTTTTGTAATTTATGGTATTTTACCCTTGTCTTGGTATGGAAATATTTTTTCATTACATGCATCGGTATGGGCACATAGATATCCACATTCCATGCGTATTTCTGGACATGTAGATTACATTGTCAAGATGTTTGAGATTTATTGACGTGACTTTAAGGTTTATTATCATGCATATGATATAACATGTTATGTATTTTAGTAACATGCTTCATTGTATTCATGCTTAGGTATTTATTTACCATGATCATTATATGACATGATGTGGGATTTATTTCGTACATTTGCATGTACATCATGCTTCATTGATTTTGGTGTTATGTTTAGCATGTCTACATATATACCATGTTTGGGTGTTTCTTACTTGTACAGTGGATTTTTATATCTATTTTTTCATACTTAAATGTATAATTTTCATGTTTTACTATATTTAGTACTTTAAGTACCATACATTGTTATAATTGTTATGTATAATTGGTTATTAAAGTGTTAACATCAACCTAAAGGGTGTTTTCCAGCATATATTGATGGTGAAACCTTAACTAACCAATCTTTTAGTGTTTTATCCATGAATAATTGGTTTCATGGGATGAAACATATTAGATTTAATTAAATGGGAGTTAATTTTAAATTTATAATGTGTATGGACACTTTAAAAATTGGAAAATGGTGACCCATATAATCAAAGTGTCTTTTTGATCTTAATATATATAGAAACCATTTTATAAATATAAAATCTAAAAACATTTAAAACATACATAGATTGATTACTTATGGACCTTTTACATGACTCAATATAATTATTTCATTCTTGGCCTATTATTATTATGAGATAGACCTGACTAAAAAAAGTAGGTTGTTCATGGTGCTAAATTCTCATCAGATGAACCCACTAAGGGGTTTTTATATATTAATGTTTAAAATTTTTCGGGTTTCATTTATTTGAAATCAAAATGACTTAATGGGACCTTCATAGTTCTCAATTCTTTTGGCATGCCTTAGTACTTGACCCAATGGGGGTATGTTATGTAATATAGGGATGGTTATTTAAAATGTCACCAACCTCTTATATGGTACTACATATATGTGTATGGTGTCATATTACTCAATCAGATCCATTTTTAATTAATAAAAGACTGGTTCTCTACTTTTTGGATTTATTATTTATTAGGCCTTTATTAAATTAAAATTCCAATTAAAACCTAAAGGGTTTTTTCCACTGTAGACTGGACTTAAAATTTTATTTAACTAAGAATAATAGTGAGAAACATATGGATACATAAAACCACATAAATGGAATTTATGTCACAAATTACATAATTATGGTAGGATTTCAGTCAAATACCAATATTTAAAAGTAAGTTTAATAACATTGTTTTTTTTCATTGTGGCATTAGTTAAATGATGTTCCATGAAATTTTACCTTATGACTAGTTCTTGGAACACTTTAAAAGATGAGTCCTGAAAATCTTAATGAATAAAATAGGGATTTTTAAAGTTCCATTAAATGAAACATTAATTGTTGTTCTTAGGTTGTCCATCATGTAAAGGTTTTTTAAATATTTCCTTGAGTTCTAGCTTAAAATGGGAACAGGAGTGTTACACATAGGCTTCTTCAAACCTAGGTAAAATTTCCCTAACCCAAGTGACATTATTAGGCAATAAATCTTAGTAGGATTGATTACTTATGCTTTGGTAAGGGGATAAATATAGGTATAAACTGCCCTTAAAAATTTAAATCATTCAGTTTTCTCTAATGTGAATTCTAATGTATGGTATTGTTTGGGGGTCATTTTTCCACTATATTAAATGTAACACTTCTTCTTCCTACTCATCAATGTTAGATGACTCAAGAGGTAATCATCATGTTTTGTAGTCGTATGGTATAGTAATAATCCATGCTAATTTTTTTGTATAAACCATCCAATACTGGAATACATAGGTCTGATAAGATGAGAGATATTATCAAGGATGTTTCATTTGTTAGTTTAACTATAGGGTTGTATGTGTTGATTAATTTGGTACTTGTTGAGTTGTTAAAATGATATAAATAACCCATTAAGTTTAGTAGTAATTGTTAAATCCTTGATCTATTGATATTTGATCACTAATCATCTATAAGGTAGAGTTACTTAGGAGTTAAAGGAAATTAGACTCAACCTAATGTTATGGTTTATTTCGAAAAAGGATCATGTGTTTTGAAACACAATTTAGTTTCTTCTGGATCTTATTCCTAGTGTTACGACACCTGTGTATATAACATAGGAAGAGTATCTTTGGTATGTATAGATTAAACTTTTTCTATTTCACTTGTAAGTGGCTAGTCTCTCTCTTCTTTGGGTTAAACACTTTCTGAAAGTGTGTTGGACATGTCTAAGACCTGCAAGTAGTGGTTAATGGATCATGTTCATTGTAACAAGTTCTTTTTTTAGTAAATAGTTAATATGAAACACCAACGTTGGGGAGAATTGTGTCAAAATGTTGTATCAAGTCCTTCAAGTAGAAGAAATTTAATTGTGAGAGGACCATTAGGAAATTGTTGGATTTCATTAAATTCTCTTAGGGCTGGTGAGTTTCATTTTTTGTTTGTTCTTGCGAGATCAATCAAATATGGTATGTTTGGATGGGTATGTAATCTTTGAAAACACTGTTAGTCAGGGATGTAATTTTATGTTTATGATTGAGTAATTATGGGATGCCTATAGTGGTAAATTCATCATAGTTGGTGAATTAATATGTGTCAGAAAGTGTACTCCTTCTTTGTCAAAAGTGTCAGCCTGAGGTGGTTTGATTGTCCTTTTGTTTCATGGTTGGGGATGTTTGGTTTGAAACCGAACCGACCACCTCATTCTTGACGTAGTAGGAGTGTCTCAAGTCCTTTTTGGAAATAGTTTAAATCCTCTAGGTGTACTATTGCCTTAAATATGATCATTACACCTATCATGATATGATCTTGTATACATTAAGAGAGCATCAGTTATAAACCAATCTAAAAGTTTAAAATGCCTTTTATGATAAATAAACTCCTTGGAAGTTACACTTCTATAGCATAGTGAGTTCAGGGAAATGGTTATTCTAGATTGATACATGGGTTCTGGAGTAGGTATGCCTTGGATGGACTCACAAACACCAACTATTTTCCCTTTGACCTAACTACCCATTGGATGATGCTTTGTTCTCAGTCAGTGTTCTTGATATGTAGAAATTTTAGATTTGGACCAACATCTCAATTCTAATAATTAGTGTATGGATTAACTTGGTTGAGATCCATTGAATCCAGTTGATGATTTTGAGGTTAACCAAGATTTTAGTTGGGATAAAATGGACTTTCATGTTGGTGACAATCCAAGGGTGTTGTATCTCGTATACACCCATGTTCACGGGGAGGCATGACAACTTTAAGTGAATGTTTGAGCATTATATGTCACCAAAAGAAGGAAATTTTTTTGGGGATGTTTTTGAATTGAAAATGATGCTCCTTAGAAGAAGGATTTATGTTTTTATTTGTGATACACTGACAGTCTAAGACGATCATTTTTATTCAAATAAATGTGGCTCGACTAGTTTTCTTCTTATTTCATTAAATATAGTCAGTGAGGAACAACTTCATGTGACTTCTTTGGAATGAGGCGATTGTAGTTTTATTCGTCTGGGTTTTTTTTCTAAAAATTCAGTTTTAATGGGATAATTAAGGTCGATAAGGATTCAACCATTTGATCATGTTGAGAATCATGATAGAACCGTTGTTAAAATTCTGAAATGTCTTGGTCATTGGAAAATTTTCATGGTAGAGATACCAAGACTTGGAATTGGCCTTTAAATGGAAGAAAAAATGGTGGGGAGCACCATAGGGTAGGTGAGTAAAGATGAAATTTCATAATTTTTCCTCTAGTTAGATGGCCTCAGGTAGGCACTATCTTGATGTTTAAATTCATAATATAATAATTTAATTGAGTTATAATATATTATGATCCATACAATTAAAAGGATGATTATTGATGAGTTGGGAATTTAGAAATACAATGAAATTGTTTAAATGAAATTGGAGTTGTTAATGTGTTGTTTTAGTTGTTTCCGCAAGGCCTCTCAAGGATGGGATGTTCTAATGTGGGGAGGTTGCAACATCACATCTTTGGGATTGGGTAAAATATCCATGGGAATATGAATTTTACCATTTGGTGGATGACCCATTCTTTAAACTGATCCTCAAACCAAAATTTTGATATTTTTAACACATAAATATGTTTTTTATACTTGTTTTATGAATTGGGGGTATTCTGGGTTTTCTATTGAGATTTAGGAGCATCGGTCCCCAAAAATCCAGAACCGAAAAAAGATGGTAAGGGCACACAACTTTCTTGAAATAGTGTGGACAATATAGTGGAGATTTTGGTATTGAATGGTTTGGTCAAACCATGTGACAGGAGTTGTATGGTTGTGTGGGTACTACAGACATCTTTTCAAAGGGTTCATGGTTTGTGAAAATTTTTCCAAATCGTGCATATAAACCATGTGATCCTCATTTATGGGAAGTGGATCAAGCACGGTTGGTGCATGGTTTTGTCAACCATGTGTCCAAAACACAAGCATCAATTAATGGGGTGAAATTCCCATTTTTTCCCTCAAAATTTTTAAACCTCTTCCCATTATTTATTTTCCTCCCATCTATGCATAGAAACCCCTCTATGGGTTCCTTCTTCTCCTCCTCCTAGAATTGGATGCATCTCCTTCATCTGGTGTTAGAATCAAGTGTTGTTGGTTTCATTGGTTATGCCATGGTAAGATCTTCATTCCTTTAGTTTATTTATCCATTTATCTCACTCTTGATGAAGTTATAATCTTGAAAACTAATTTTCCCTATTTTCAGGGCGTTTTTCTATTTATTGAATTTCTCTCTAACCAAAGCAAATCAAGACTAGATATTTGATGAGCAGATTTTCCTTAGTATAATGTAGGTAGTATATAGATTTTTTTCATAATACTAGTTTATTTATAAAATATTTCCTTATGTAAAGCATTGGTATATCCATACAATTCCTCTACAAGTTTTAAATTCATGTCCTAGACCCTAATACATTACTCTAAAAATTGTTTCCATTAAATTTCATCATTGGAGGATTCTCACTCCATCATAAACCACCACATTAGGTTGTGTTCTTGAATTTAATTATTAATTAAGAAATAATTTTCTAATATAACCACCCACTCAGTTGTGTTATCCTCTAAAATTAGAATAGGTTAATTAAATGGATTTCTTGACATATGGAATGGGGGAATTTTTCCCCCGATTACTCCCTGGTGGCCAAACCACCTCATAAAGATTTTTGGTTTGGGTTATGTTTAAAAGTTATAGTCTAAATTAATTGAATGGTGTGTTGGTATGACCTTGACACATGAACATTATCTAATAGAAAATCAATCCTTCAGCTAGTAAATGAAATTGATATATTGTTTATTTAATTGTTAGTAAATTTTCTATATTATTCTTAAATTTAAATGGTAAATGGGTGCGGTGATCTTAGAGTATACATATATAGTGATGCGGAATGATTATTGACGTGTCCCTTCCTCTTATTTGAATTTATTTGATTAAATTAGTTGAAATGCCCCTTGAGAGGTACTCTGGTTCCTTCTTATGGAACAACATGGTTGGGTTCATGGGCTTATAGAGTTTATATATACCTTGGGTGTACATTGGTCTCCCTTTTTTAGAATATAGTGGATGCGATCATAAGTTACTTGATTTATATTATGCTGGAAAAAATACATGGATTATTTATAGGACTCCTTTGATGAGATCACCAAGTATATATTTTACTAACATCCTGCTAAATACTTATATTATTTATAGTATTCCTTAGATGGGCACACTGAGCATATTTTTTACTTAACCATGAAAAATATTAGTTCCCTATGGGAGTCTCCTTGGATGGTCTTGGTGGAAATGTGGTTATACCATTCCATGAGTGATAATCAGTCCCCTATGTGAGATACCTAATGTAGGCTTAGAGGGACATGATTTATACTATGATGAGAGTGATACTTGGGATTCCATTATGGATCTCCTTGGATGGACTCTTATGGTTTTGGGTACGTGTAGTGATCCTGGTGTGATACTTGGGTTCCTCAATATGGTTCTACTTGGATGGGCCTAGGATGCCACTTATTTAAATTATAGATATTATATTTATTATAATACCAATAAATTAGATTTATTAAACTAAAGGGAACATTATCCAAGCCCAAATACATTCTTGGGTTTAGTCCACGTTTGTATTCAGCCCTTCTGATGGCCGTGTAATAACCCCATGTTCATACACCTGTAAAATTACATATATATATATATAAATATATGTACATAAAATAATTATATCTATATAGTTTGACCCAGGTTCAGAGAATTTCTGGCTTGGGATGAAGTAGGTATGGTAAGCTAGGTGTCCCTAAGGAACCTGAGCCAAGTTGTTTACTTCTGTTTATTTATTTCTTTACCTGTCATACCTAGACACTATTTTATTTTATATTTATGGACTAGATTATTATTTAGAAACTATTGGAAGTATCCTATTGAGTATATCTCACACCCATCTTATGCCTTAATTGCACTACAGTACCTGAGTAGACCGCATGTTTTTTGGTCTATGGATTATTGTCTGTATTGTACACGGTATATAGGAGCTTTAGATCCTGGGACTGAGCTAGGGCTTAAGATTATCATGGGGGAAGCCTTTAAGTCTTTTGAAATTTATCTTTATTCATGTATTTTACTATATTGTAATACGTACTATTTGTTTAATATTTTAGTTATGTACCCTAATCTAGACATGCTTGTAGAGTATATATTTTTCATTGGACACATTTCCTTTTCATTCAATTATTTTTCTTATCTGCCACTATTTTTTTATTTATCTACTTCATTTATTATTTTATATATATCATAACATTGTACTACTATGATCAAGAGGGTATAGACTCCCCACCATACAATCATTATACAATAAATCCTAGTCAATAGCCTCTGGTATATGGGTAGGCACACCTAATGACATTTGTTGAACAGTCTGGCTACTAGTTTTATAGTCAATTGGGAAAAAATGTTAAAAACCAATCTAAAACCTATTGATTAAACTATAGATTTAGTGAAATTTAATGTTTTTGTCATTCATAATCATCATATAGGAACTAAATCATCGGGATTTTCTCAATTTATTCTGCTTCAATATCATGAATCATTTCTTCAATTTGATCAGAATTATCATTTAGAAAATATATATTATCATTAAATATTGAACTATTCATCATTTCACCATGACAAATACAGTGATAGTAAATAAGATTTAAACTATTTCAACATAAATTATTTTCAATTTCTCTAAATTGTGAGTTTCTAATATTTAAATACTTAATTTAAAGATAGTAATGTTGGTAACTGTTTAAAACATTTTATATGGAAAAATTATAAAAAAACACGAACACCATTATCAAAACCCACCCCCACCAACACCCCTCTTGGGTCGGTAGTAAAGATTATAGTGACCGTTAACTCCAATGTCCAATAGTCCATGTATTTGATACTAGAGCTAGGGGGTATGAATTCAAATATATGGCAGGCCTTACCCTCAAAACAATATGAATATATAAGGTATAACCACAAATGAACACCATATAATATATAATAGAATCAATTCCCATAAATTCATGTAATGTATTTCATAAAATAACCTCCAAAATACCAAAATAAACTACTATTAAAAATACCACGAACACTTGATATAAACTCCGCAAGTTAGTAATTTCTATCCAAGTCACCTTCCCCTTCCTAAAAATCTACAAAACACACAAACACAAACATATATATATATATAAAGGTATTTGAATAAACATATATTGTAAGAACCCGGTTTCACTATGGGAAAAATGGTTTTTTGCGACGGGGAAATCTCACCTGTCGCAAAAGGCTTGGCGCGCAAAGCGCGCCAAACCGCGGGAAAGTTATTTGCGATGGGTGGTTACCACCCGTCGCAAATAACCGGCGGCGGTAAAAACTATTTGTGACAGGAATATACTCCGTCGCAAATACCCGGTGGCGGTAAAAACTATTTGCGACGGGAATATACCCCCCGTCGCAAATAGTATGTTGGCAGGTTAATATTTGCGATGGGTCCCGTCGCAAATAACTATTTAACCGTTGACCGTGATAAATGCGGGCTCAAGTATTTGCGACGGGTCCCGTCGCAAATAATACTATTTGCGATGGGTATCCCGTCGCAAATACTCCCGTCGCAAATAATCTATCCTATAAATACCCCCACCCGTTTTTTTCCATTCATTCTCAACTTCTCTCAAAACTCTATTTTTAGAGTTCACAGTTTCTTAAGTTTAATTTTTATTTCCAGATTTGATATTGATGTATTCAACAATTATCGGAGATGAACCTCAGATCAATTTTAAAGGTATTTATTTTCTTTTTAATTTAATATTTAATTTAAATTTTTTATTAGTTTTATTTATTTTTAATTAGTTGTAATTTAATTGTGTTTATATTGTTTTGTTATTTAATAAATTTAAATTATTAGTATTAATTGTTCATAGTTAATGGTAATTTGTAGTAATTAATAATAATTAGAAATAATTAATAATAAATAAGAATAAACCTCCCCCATGCGCGCATTAACCTTTACAACTAAGCCATTTCATTTTTTTATACATTTAATGATCTATCTATATATATATATAGTTATATTTATTCGTATATTAATATAGATTTATACTAATATAAATATATTTGGTTATATAAATAAATATATATATATATATATATATATTTATTCGTATATTAATATATATTTATTCTATATATATATATATATATGTAGTTATAAGTTTTTATTCCTATATTTATTTGTATATTAATTAATATATATTTATAAGCTTAGTTTTAAATAAATGTATAAAATATGGGTTTTTATGTATATGTATAAATAAATAAATAAATACATATATACAATAGATACACACACACACACATACACACACATATATATATGTATAGTTATGAATGAATACATAGGAATGAGGGGGTGAAAATCCACCGAGAATGTTAAAACGGATATAACTTCTAATCTGTAAGTCCGTTACAACTCCACTACTAGTCAAATCGAAGAACATGAAACGATCTTCGATATGATATGCGGTACAGGCCAAACGGACATCCGGATCGGATGTTATAGCCATTTGAATGTTTAAATGACCATAAATTCTAATCCAGAAGTCTGTTTCAACTCCACAATCAGTCAAATCGAAGAACATGAAATGATCTTCGATATGATATATGGTAGAGGTTTATCGGACATCGGGAGCAGAAGTTATAGTTGTTTAAACGGAGAAAAAACGGGGTACCCCGACTAAAAACTCAGTTTTGGAGGCCTTCTGGGCCTTTTTTGGCCTTGAAACAACCTTGGACGGGTTCCACCCATCCATAGCACTGTATAGCTCGTCGCAGACTTCGATTTGATATGATGTGGAGCTCAAACGGAGTCCCGGATCAAAAGTTATGGCCGTTTGAAGTTTGGGTTTCATTTTTAACTTATTTTCCATCTTTCATTAATTTTTTTATTTTATTTATATTCAAAGAATTATTAAATGACTATTAACTGATAAAAATTACATAATTACTAATTAAAAATATTTTTTAATTTATTTAATAAGCCTCTTTTACTGAACATCTTATACATTCACATTTGATTTTCATTCTTCCTTTCTAAAACATATTTAAAAAATAAATATTATATTTATATCAATATAAATAGGTTTATTGATTTATATAATAATAAATAAATTTTTAAATTTTTTTAAATTTTTTTATTATTATTTGCGACGGGCCCGTCGCAAATACCTGCTTCGAAGAAACCATTTGTGACGGGAATATGACCCGTCGCAAAAGATTTTTTTAAAAAAACCAGAAACCTATTTGCAACGGGCCAATTTACCGTCGCAAATACGTGTTTTTGCAACAGGCCCGTCGCAAAAAAAATTAGTTGCGACGACGTTTTCTGCAACGGGCGATTTGCGACGGGGCCCCGTCGCAAAAGGCTATTTGCGATGGGATCCCGTCACAAATGAACCATCGCAAATATCTATATTTTCCGTAGTGTTTTTTCTGAGAAAGACTTTGGAATATTCTTGATAATATTACAGAGCAGTGCCTTCAGACGGCGTGCGATTCCAAGCTCTGGAGTGGCCGAAATTAAATTTTCAGTGCGTTCACAATGAAAATGATAAATAAATGAGATAACTCCTAAACGAAGTTCCAGATCAAGGATCAGACTATACGGATGGTTCCGGAATGGGGTGTTTACCCTAGGAACGACATAAAACTTGTCGGGGCGGGATGTTTGGACCCCTCGCCCGCTCCCGGAACGTTAAACAGATAAATAAATTAATTAATTTATTCGTTTAATGGTGAAACTCTAGTATCTCTTAAACGGTGGCTCGGATTGGAAAACCGAGGGCACCGTTGTGTTTGGAATGTGCCGTTTACCCTAGGAGGGGTATAAGTTTCGCGGGCGCGGGCCGTTTGTGAAAAATGGCCCCAGGGGCGTTTTCGTAATTTGGCGGCCTTGGGCACTAAGTTTAGTAACTTTTGAACGGGGTCTCGGAATAAAATTACAATACTTCCGTTGCGCTAAAAGCGTGGTTCTTATCCTAGGGGAGGCTAAATCCCGACCCCGTCAGGAGTTCGGGTTCGGGGCTGTGGGGCGGGTGTTTAAGTGATTTGTACTTAAACACCCCCCCCCTCTTCTTCTTCTTCTTCCTCAAACCCTCCTCCCCCCTACTTTACCTCCGGCGAGGCGAGATCCGGCGAGCCGAGCTCCGGCGAGGCAACTCCGGCAAGGTGCGGTGGTGCCGGCGGGTTGACGGCGAAGCGACGGGCATCGCCCAAGAGGTTGGAGTTTATCGTTTGTGTTTTTCTTTCCCGCACCTCCTTTGAACCTGATTTATACCCACGAATTATTGTTTGATCTTCGAAAAAAACCCATTAATGAGTAGTAGAGTTAATTCCCTTTTCAACACATCTTTCGGATTCAAATTCCGAGCTCCGTGGCATCCGCAATGATCCGCCGAACTTTGCCGGTTTTCGGGCTCCGGCGAGTTCAAGCGGTGGCGCGGCTCGGTGGATGCGGCGGCGCGGCTCGGCGGAGGCTGCGGCGCGTCTCGGTGGAAGTGGTCAGCGGCACGGGTTCTCGGCGGAGGGTCGGCCGAGTGCGAGGCGCTGGGCGCCGGCGCGAGGAGAAGCCGGTCGCGCGAGGTGGCGGCTCCAGGCGGCGAGGTCGAGCCGCCGGGGCGCGGCAACCCCGCAGTCGCGGCACGCGACCCCAGCGCGGGGACAAGACCCGCGCGACGTGGGTTGTCGCGCGGACCAAGAGACTGGCCACGGGCCGGTCGGTGCACGGTCCTCTGGCCAGCGGCTGGACCGCGGCCCGGTAAAGAACGGCCGGACCGGCCGGTTTAGGTCGGTCCGGCCCAAGGGGCCCTGCCTTCAGGGTTCGGACGCCCGTATTTTCTTTCACGGACATCCGTTTTGAATGCCGTTTCCGGCGGCGCGGACCTGACGTCGATGCGGACTTTTTGAGATGGTTCGGGAATTTTTAATTCCCGAAACGAGGGGCATCGGTGGAGCGACACGTATGTCGAGGGGTTTGTCGGTTCGTCGGTGGATCTTGTTTTGGACGGCGCGAACGCGTCCGACGTCCGTTTTGAACGCCGTCAGTGGCATTGGGACCCTAGCATCGAGGCGGAGGATTCCAGGGTGGTTTCAGGAGTTGAGGCCGATGTTGAGGCATGGGCCCCACAACCCGTCTTTTGAGCTGCCTGCAGCTAGTAGCGACTTTTTCCTCGGACGTCTGTTAGGGGCATGCGAGCAGTCGATGTTGGGTGTTTTTCCGAGGGCAACGCGTTGGCGCAGTCTATCCGCTGTAATTCCGCATGATGCTGCGGGCCCCGCAGGGGCCGTTTCGGGAGTTGACGGTGATTTCCAGCCTTATCACCGGGTGACCATTTTGGACAAGTGAATAGTACATCTTGCGTGCTTTTTCGAGAGGATCGCAACGGTGCGATCCGTTCGTTGAGTTTCGGGACCAGGAAGCGGGTCCCACGTGGCACCGCTCGTGTGCGGTGCGCCGGGATGCACCTTTTTCTCCGAATATCCGTTGCACTCAAGTGAGTAGTGCTTTTGACGTGTTTTCCCGAGGGGATCTCAATGGTGCGATGCGCCCGACTGTTTTCGGGGACGAGGCTCGGGATCACGGGACGCTGTTCGGGCGTGAGGCGGTGTTGGCGACTTTTCCGTCGGATATCCATTGGAGGCGACTAAGTAGTCAATCTCGCGTGTTTTTTCGCGAGGATTACAACGGTGTGATCCGTTTGGTCGTGCGGAGCCTCTTGCGCGATATTGTTAAATGTGGAAGCATGGAAGGTGCTCCAGCGGTGGTTCGCCCTACCTTGTTTGTAGCGGACCCTTGGTGTGTGATCGCACACTCTTGGGAGAGTGATATAAATGGTTCATGAGATGTGGTTGGCTGTGCCTCAGCCGATGAGGTGACAGGTTGGAGTTGTTATGTCACGCCTTCACGTTGACGTTGGGTGTCGTGTGCACGATAGCCTATGGGCTGGAACGAGGTATACTCTGGGAGTATACGGGAGCGCTTGTTGGTACGTGTGGTTTGTACCTAATATGTTCGTGCACTTGGTTGGGGTTGACTTGGGGCCACACGTCGTGTGGGCCCCATGTGCGTGTCGTGTTCTGCTTTGTGTACTTTGACCTCTCGTGACGTAGAGGGTCCCTCTATGGGTTTGTTTGACCAGCAGGGTGGAGTTTTCCCCTGACTCAGTGCTGGTTTGTCGACCAGCAGGGTTGAGTGGTCTCCCCCTGGTTTTGTTCTCGATGGATCGGCCAGTAGCAGTGCTAGTGGAAACCCGTGATGGAACAGGCACTGAACCCCTCAAGGTGAGTTCTGCTGGAGTTGGGTGGTTGCGCGATACCCACTTCGTGTTTGGTTGTCCAGTGTTGTACCCTTCAGTGGATATGGCCAGAGCAGTTTTAAGTTTTACCCTCCAGCGGGGCTGGGCAGTGGGTTACTCATCAGCTTCTAGGGTATACCATCCAGCGGAGACTAGGCAGTGGGTCACCCGACGCTCTTAGGGTCTACCCTCCAGCAGAGACCGGGCAGTGGGTCACCCGATGACCTCTTAGGGTCTACCCTCCAGCAGGGCTGGGTAGTGGGTTGCCCGTCGTCTAATTCCAGGTCTACCCTCCAGCAAGGCTGGGCAGTGGGTTGCCTGTCGACTTATTCCAGGTCTACCCTCCAGCAAGGCTCGGCAGTGGGTCGCCTGTCGACTTATTCCAGGTCTACCCTCTAGTGGGGTTGGGCAGTGGGTCGCCTGATGATGTATTATGGTTTACCCTCCAGCAGGGCTGGGTAGTGGGTCACCTGATATTTGGTTGTGGTTTACCCTCCAGCAGGGCTGGGCAGTGGGTCACCCAATATTCAGTTATGGTTTACCCTTCAGCAGGGCTGGGTAGTGGGTCACCCGATATCATATTATGAATTACCCTCCAGCAGGGCTGGGCAATGGGACACCCGTTGATATTCTAGACTCAGTCCTTCATACTAGGCTAGTCTGTGACTTTCCTCCATGACCACTGGAGCGGGACCCTTGGTTGTACGGGTCGGTGATGGAACGGCTTTGGCTTTGAGGATACCTCTCGACTTTAGGGCAGTGGCGAGGTGTGGTTTGACTCTCCCTATAACTCTCAAGTGCGAGGGGCACTTTCCCCACCGAGACGCGTTCTTGTGACGCGATCTAAAACCGTGCGGGCGAGTCTGTGCCGCCCAAAGCGGATAGTGTCGAGGTGCGGTGATTGAGCCCCTTGGCTTGCAGTTCGGGGTAGACGTGCAGGATGCTAGCATCGATGGAGGTTACTTCTGGGACTGTTGGCTACACTGTTTTCTTGGGCAGAGCTACGGGACAGAGATCCCCCTATGACGTTGTTTGGGCTTCTTGACAGAGCATATAGATATGTTTATACCTTGTTTGAGTACCCACTTCTTGGGCTTGGTTACTCTCCTTCTAGGAGAGGCGAAGACGCGTGGGGTATGCCCCGTGCTTTCCGTGTCTAGCTCCTCGTGTTTGGATGAGTCTACTCTCCTGCTATAGGTAGCACATACTCGATGGGAAGTTCATCTTCTCACCGTTTCCAGCTCCTTGTGCCTGGACAAGTCTACTTTCTTTCTCTTGTTGGGTTGATCTGGACTCTATACTACACTTTCAGTTGTACTCCTCTAATATTCCATGTTCGATCTACTGCTCACCCTAAGGTACCTCCTTTGTTGCTCCCTCGAGCCTTCGAGGTATCCTACTGAGTATTTTTATACTCACCCATGCTTGGGATTTCCCACACTTGGTGTGCCCTTTCAGACGATGGATAGGTTGGTCGTGACCTTAGTGGAGCGTAGGAGCTTGGGAGCTTGGACCGCGTGCGGTGGTCGTGGCCGGGTTCCAGGTGGGAGACCCGTCAGCTGTTTCTTTTGTTTACCTTTTGTTGGGTTGTGGCACTTTTTGGTTGGGCGTGTGTTTTTCCCCTTTTCCTTACAGCTTGTACTTTGTACCTGTAGAGGTCGATGCACATTGTGGTATGTATATAACAGTTGCCCTTTTCTTTTCTTTTCTTGTCTTTTCTTTTACTCTGCACTTTTGCATTGAGTGTGTTGCGTGCGTGAGTACAGGTACTTAGGAAAAGGCCTCCCCGAGTTGTTGTGCCTTCGGCGCTGGTCGCCAACCCCTGGCCTATGGAGGCGGGCTTGGGGTAGTTGCGGCTCGAGCCTGGGTAGGGTCGGGTCGTGACAAAGTGGTATCAGAGGTGGTTCGTTCCTTGGGACGCTGTTCGGACGTCCATAAAAGAGGAATTGGTTGGGATTTATGGAAACAATGTTAACGTTTCTTGAGAGCAGCTCTCAGGACAGGGAGTCCAGTGATGGTGTAGTGGCCGACGTATCCATTCACCAGGACCTTGATAACCCGCTTGACGACTCGGTATGCTGAGACACTTGTTGCAGGGAAACTTGGTTTGTGCATCACATAGGACCGAGTCTTTGACTGTCCTTCTTGAGTCAGCTCCCCATCGTTGTTGCTGTGGTATATACAAATATGCTCATCTGACCGCGGTACTCCTTGATAATATTCAGGATGTCTCCGCGAAGACAGCCAGCCCAGATACCATCTTTGGGTGCATGACGACGACCCTGTGAGCTACGAGGCCACGGTCCATGACCTATCATGCGAGCCCCTTTCACCGGGGGGGTTGGTGGCAGCACCCCCACCTGTTGAGTAGCCGGCAATTTCAGCAGAGCAGGCTGAGTTTGAGCGCTGGTTGGGTGTGCTCCGTGAGTTCCAGCGGTAGGGACCGCTGAGGTTCAGTGGTGAGCCAGACCCTCAGGAAGCAGAAGCTTGGCTCGAGATAGTGGGTTTCCTTTTCAGTCTTGTACAGACGCCGATAGATCAGAGAGTGGCTTTGACAGACAGCCTTTTTCTTGGATCAGCTTGGCGTTGGTGGAGTCTGGTGACTCGGTTTCTTGACGAGACGTCGCTTTCATGGGGCGGCTTTCAGTTTTTGTTTTGTGAGGAGTTTTACCCCTCCTTCTTGCGCTCCGTTCAGATTCAGGAGCTCCTGCAGTTTCAGCAGGGAGGGATGATGGTGGCCGAGTACGCGGCTAGTTTTGCAGACTGTGCACGCTTTTACCCGGACTTGGTCCATGATGACAACCTCTGAGCACGGATGTTTGAGCAGGGTCTCCACCGAGAGATTCATGTTGTCATAATACCCTTGGGAATTTTTACATATGCCGGGGTGCTAGAGCAGGCGCTGGTGACAGGGGGCTTCCTGTCATGTTTTGCGGTTGGTAGTGGCAGTGGGCGCGACGGAGCTGGGACGTCTGCCGTAGTTAGCAGGCGCCGGAGGACAGGACCTCGATGCAGGTGGCCTTCCCACTGCTGGTTCCGGAGATGTGGTTGTATACCACTTTGGCAAAAACGCGCAGGGCCTCAGCCGAGGATGCCCTGCCATGAGTGGATCTCGGGCCATGGTCGTACACCACAGTGGCGCCAGAGGGCACCAGGGCAGCTCAGAGAGCGCTGGTGCTATGCTTGTGACAGGCGAGGTCACTTGGCATGAGACTTCCCGACCCGAGTTACTGGGAGCTTCGGGCAGGCAGCAGGCACACCGCCATGACAGAGGCAGTGCCGTGATCAGAGTAGTGGCTAGAGAGGTGGTGCTGGCAGAGGAGCGGGAGGAGCTGGAGATGGGGGACGACGTTACGAGGTCTCCCTATCACCACTAGGCGGTCCACGTCAGGCTCCGGGAGCAGATAGTTGGGACCACGGACAGCCGCAGGCTTTGGATGTCTACGATCCTGCAGAGCACGGGATGGTTAGAGGTACCCCTTGCGACTCTTCTACTTTTTTCAGTAGAATTGTTAGGCTCTGCGTGTGAAAGGCTTTTCTCCCTGCTCCTTGTTTGAGGTGTTACCAGGGTGACACAGGGCATCGGGTGTAACCCTGTGTTGGTAAGGAAAAAGGCGTGAGACCTTTTCCTTTAGTCGATTGTGTTGACTCCTTCGCCTTTTGAGCGTGTAAGAGAGCATCGACTATGGAACCTTGCATGAACAGATATCCTTGTGTGTTTCACCATATGGATATTCTGAAGGAGGGAATCATCGGGCCTTGTTCCAGGTGCGGGCGGTGATTCCAGTCACGGCGTGCGACGTAGAGGTTTGACCGGGGAGGTGAGATACCCCGGAGGGCCTTCGAGCCGTTTGAGACCGTGTAAAGGGATGGCGAGGTACCCTACCGCCTTTCCCTGACCCCAAGATCTGGAGTGGGTGCAGGACATTGGCAAGGGCCGACCTAGCGTGAATAGATCAATCCTTTGGTCTGTGTGAGGTGACGCAGGGCTGTGTGTGGGTTCTTCTGGGTATGGGGAAGCTAGGCGCAGGCTTAGTACCCCGTGTTGCTCCCTAGTTTTTCTTTTCGAGGATGAAAAGTTTGAAGGAGGGAATGATGTAAGAACCCGGTTTTTTCTGAGAAAGTCTTTGTAATATTCTTGATAATATTCCAGAGTAGTGCCTTCAGACGGCGTGCGATTCCGAGCTCCGGAGTGGCCGGAATTAAATTTTCAGTGCGTTCACACTGGAAATGCTAAATAAATGAGATAACTCCTAAATGGAGTTCCGGATCAGGGATCCGAGTGTACGGATGGGTCCGGAATGGGGTTTTTACCCTAGTAACGACATAAAAATTGTCGGCGCGGGATGTTTGGACCCCTCACCCGCTCCCGGAACGTTAAACGGATAAATAAATTAATTTATTTATTCGTTTAATGGTGAAACTCGAGTATCTCTTAAACGGTGGCTCCGATTGGAAAAACGAGGGCACCGTTGAGTTTGGAATGTGTCATTAACCCTAGGAGGGGTATAAGTTTCGCAGGCGCGGGCCGTTTGTGAAAAATAGCGCCAGGGGCATTTTCGTAATTTGGCGGCCTGGGGCGCTAAGTTTAGTAACTTTTGAATGGGGTCTCGGAATAAAATTCTGAGACCGCTGTTGCTCTCAGAGCGTGGTTCTTAGCCTAGGGGAGGCTAAATACCGACCCCGTCGGGAGTTCGGTTTCGGGGCTGTTGGGCGGGCGTTTATGTGATTTGTACTTAAACACCCCCCCCCCCCTCTTCTTATTCTTCTTCCTCAACCCCTCCTCCCCCCTCCTTCACCTCCAGCGAGACAAGCTCTAGCGAGGCGAGCTCCGGCGAGGTGTCTCCGGAAAGGTGCGGTGGTGCCGGCGGGTTGACGGCGAAGCGACGGGCATCACCCAAGAGGTAGGAGTTTATCGTTTGCGTTTTTCTTTCCCACACCTCCTTTGAACCTGATTTATACCCCCTAATTTTTGTTTGATCTTCGAACAAAACCCATGAATTCGTAGTAGAGTTAATTCCCTTTTCAACGCATCTTTTGGATTCAAATTCCGAGCTCCGTGGCATCCGCAATGATCCGCCGAACTTTGTGGGTTTTCGGGTTCCGGTGAGTTCAAGCGGCGGCGCGGCTCGGTGGAAGCGGTCGGCGACAAGGGTGCTCGGCGGAGGGTCGGCCGAGCGCGAGACGCTGGGCGCCGGCGTGAGGAGAAGTCGGTCGCGCGAGGCGGCGGCTCCAGGCGACGAGACCGAGCCGCCGGGGCGCGGCGACCCCAGCGTGGGGACAAGACCCGCGCGACGCGGGTTGTCGCGCAGACTGAGCGAACGGCCACGGGCCGGTCGGTGCGCGGTCCTCTGGCCAGCGGCTGGACCGACCGGTTTAGGCCGGTCCGGCCCAAGGGGCCCCGCCTTCAGGGTTCGGACGCCCGTATTTTCTGTTACGGATGTCTGTTTTGAATGCCGTTCGCGGCGGCGCGGACCTGACTTCAATGCAGACTTTTTGAGATGGTTCGGGAATTTTTAATTCCCGAAATGAGGGGCCTTGGTGGCACGGCACGTAGGTCGAGGGGTTTGTCGGTTCGTCGGTGGATCTTATTTTGGACGGCGCGGATGCGTCCGACGTCCGTTTTGAGCGCCGTCAGCGGCGTTGGGACCCTAGCATCGAGGCGGAGGTTTCCAAAGTGGTTTCAGGCGTTGAGGCTAAAGTTGAGGTGCGGGCCGCACGGCCCGTCTTTTGAGCTGCGTGCAGCTAGTAGCGACTTTTTCCTCAGACGTCCGTTCGGGGCGTGCGAGCAGTCGATGTTGGGTGTTTTTCCGAGGGCAACGCGTTGGCGCAGTATGCCCATTGTAATTCCGCACGATGGTGCGGGCCCCACAGGGGCCGTTTCGGGAGTTGACGGTGATTTCCAGCCTTATCACCGAGCGACCGTTTTGGACAAGTGAATAGTCCATCTTGCGTGCTTTTTCGAGAGGATCACAATGGTGCGATCCGTTTGTTGAGTTTCGGTACCAGGATGCAGGTCCCACGTGGCACCGCTCGTGTGCGGTGCGCCGAGATGCACCTTTTTATCCGGATATCCATTGCACTCAAGTGAGTAGTGCTTTTGACGTGTTTTCCCGAGGGGATCGCAATGGTGCGATTCGCCCGACTGTTTTTGGGGCCGAGGCCCGGGATCACGGGATGTCGTTCGGGCGTGAGGCGGTGTTGGCGACTTTTTCGTCGGATATCCGTTGGAGGCGAGTAAGTAGTCGATCTCGCATGTTTTTCCGCGAGGATTACAACGGTGTGATCCGTTTGGTCATGCGGATCCTCTTGCGCGATATTGTTAAATGTGGAAGCATGGAAGGTGTTCCAGCGGTGGTTCGCCCTACCTTGTTTGTAGCAGACCCTTGGTGTGTGATCGTGCACTCTTGGAAGAGTGATATAAATGGTTCACGAGATGTGGTTGGTTGTGCCTCAGTCGATGAGGTGACAGGTTGGAGTTGTTATGTCACGCCTTCGCATTGATGTTTGGTGCCGTGTGCACGATAGCCTATGGGTTGGAACGAGGTATACTCTGGGAGTATACGGGAGCGCTTGCAGGTACATGTGGTTTGTACCTGAGATGTTTGTGTGCTTGGTTGGGGTTGACTTGGGGCCACACGTCGTGTGGGCCCCATGTGCGTGTCGTGTTCTACTTTGCGTACTTTGACCTCTCGGGACATAGAGGGTCCCTCTGTGGGTTTTTTTGACCAACAGGGTGGAGTTTTCCCCTGAATCGGTGCTGGTTTGTCGACCAGCAGGGTTGAGTGGTCTGCCCCTGGTTTTGTTCTTGATGGATCAACCAGTAGCGGTGCTAGTGGCACCCCGTGATGGAACAGGCGATGAACCCCTCAGGGTGAGTTGTGCTGGAGTTGGGTGGTTGCGCGATACCCACTCTGTGTTTGGTCGGCCAGTGTTGTACCCTTCAGTGGATATGGCCAGAGCAGTTCTGAGTTTTACCCTCCAGCGGGGCTGGGCAGTGGGTTACTCATTGGCTTCTAGGGTCTACCCTCCAGTGGAGACTGGGCAGTGGGTCACCCGACGCTCTTAGGTTCTACCCTCCAGTAGAGACTGGGTAGTGGGTCACCCGAAGACCTCTTAGGGTCTACCCTCCAGCAGGGCTGGGTAGTGGGTCGCCCGTCGTCTAGTTCTAGGTCTACCCTCCAGCAAGGCTGGGAAGTGGGTTGCCTGTCGATTTATTTCAGGTCTACCCTCTAGCAAGGCTGGGCAGTGGGTCTCCTGTCGACTTATTCCAGGTCTACCCTCCACCGGGGCTGGGCAGTGGGTCTCCTGATGATGTATTATGGTTTACCCTCCAGCAGGGCTGGGCAGTGGGTCGCCTGATGATGTATTATGGTTACCCTCCAGCAGGGCTAGGCAGTGGGTCACCCGATATTCGGTTATGGTTTACCCTTCAGCAGGGCTGGGTAGTGGGTCACCCGATATCATATTATGAATTACCCTCCAGCAGGGCTGGGCAGTGGGACACCCGTTGATATTACAGACTCAGTCCTTCCTACTAGGCTAGTCTGTGACTTTCCTCCATGACCACCGGAGCGGGACCCTTGGTTGTATGGGTCGGTGATGGAACGACTTTGGATTTGAGGAGACCTCTCGACTGCAGGGCAGCGACGAGGTGTGGTTTGACTTTCCCTAGAACTCTCAAGTGAGAGGGGCACTTTCCCCACCGAGACGCATTCTTGTGACGTGATATAAAACCGTGTGGGCGAGTCAGTGTCGCCCAAAGCGGATAGTGTCGAGGTGCGGTGATTGAGCTCCTTGGCTTGCGGTTCGGGGTAGACGTGCGGGATGATAGCATCGATGGAGGTTACTTCTGGGACTGTTGGCTACACTCTTTTCTTGGGCTGAGCTACGAGATGGAGACCCCCCTACGACATTGTTCGGGCTTCTTGACAGAGCATATAGATATGTATATACCTTGTTCGAGTACCCACTTCTTGGGCTTGGTTACTCTCCTTCTAGGAGAGGCGAAGACGTGCGGGGTATGCCACGTGCTTTCTGTGTCCATCTCCCCATGGTTGGATGAGTATACTCTCCCGATATAGGTAACGAAGACTCAACGGGAAGTTCATCTTCTCACCGTTTCCAGCTCCTTGTGCCTGGACGAGTCTACTTTCTTTCTCTTATTGGGTTGAGCTAGACTCTTTACTGCACTTTCAGTTGTACTCCTCTACTATTCTATGTTCGCTCTACTGCTCACCCTTCGATACCTCCTTTGTTGGTCCCTCGAGCCTTCAGGGTATCCTACTGTGTATTTTTATACTCACCCTTGCTTGGGCTTTGCCTGCACTTGGTGTGCCCTTGCGGACGACGGACAGGTTGGTCGTGACCTCAGTGGAGCGTAGGAGCTTGGGAGCTTGGACCACGTGCAGTGGTCGTGGCCGGGTTCCAGGTGGGAGACCCGTCAGCTGTTTCTTTTGTTTAACTATTGCCGGGTTGTGGCACTTTTTGGTTGGGCGTGTGTTTTTCCCCTTTTTCTTACAGCTTTTACTTTTTACTTGTAGAGGTCGATGCACTTTGTGGTATGTATATAGCAGTTTCCCTTTTCTTTTCTTTGCTTGTATTTTCTTTTACTATGCACTTTTGCATTGAGTGTGCTGCGTGCGTGTGTACAGGTACTTAGGCAAAGGCCTCCCCGAGTTGTTGTGCCTTCGGCGCTGGTCTCCAGCCCCAGGCCTACGGAGGCGGGCTTGGGGTAGTTGCGCCTCGAGCCTGGGTAGGGTCGGGTCATGACATATATATAGTAGGATCATCCCCAAAACCTATCATGAAAATATAGAAGAAGAATACTAATTCCTTAGCTAATAAATAGTAGGACCAACTCACAATTGAACTATGCCAGTAATCACCCATCCTTACCAAGTCTATTTCACCCAATAACACATACAAGTATAGTAACATAGCATCAAAGAACATATTAGGAAGGCACACTATAACCACTTCCCCATTTATCTAGTTGTTGTCATGCCCAATGGTATAAATCCTATTTCATTCATCCCTTCCTTACCATCAACCACATCATAACCATAGACACATATTCATACCCACATACCATATATCACATCCATATCATACCATAACCATTGTCACATGTTATATCACCATGTCACGACCATACATGACATCCTTATCAGGGTGGGTAATGTGAATGTGAAATACATAAATCTCATTCCCTCAGACCATACACATTATATATCACTTACCATAAGCTCTATTTCATCATTATCACAACATCACATCCTATTCACTCAAACTACAAACCATTATAGCTTGGGAAAAGCTATACCATGTTTAGAAGAGACAGTCAAATAGGGGTAGTAGTCAACCATTGGTTCCATCTAAAATATATATTTTGAGGAAAACACTCAGAATCCATAACCAAATGGGCCTAATTATGTTTATTTGAGTTGGGTCATGGTATGTAAGAAATAACATTAAAACAAAAATTATAATTGTTATACAATAACCTAGTCCTAATGATAGACTCACAAAACATCACCCATCCTATAACTACCACATTAGGCCAGCCACTTCACATTGACAATCACATCCACCACTACTACACCACCATATCCAACCACCTCAAACAACCACATTATAAGAGTACAACATCCCATTTGATCAAATCATTATTAAATTAAATATTTACTACTACCATTTATATAATATCCAATTAAACATATTTTATATAAACCCATTAATTAATCATTATCCACATTTATAACGTATTTTATCTTTATATCCCACCATCATATTCCATTAAATAAATCACAATTTATCAATTACAAACCATTTTCTACTACCAATTTCATTAATTCCATCCATGTTTCTAGCCACTAAGTTACTATAACATAACCCCATAATAACTAGGTCCGAAACCACATTTTCCATGACAAAAACCATTTTATAATCCGTAGAAAGGTGATAATAAAGGAAATAAATCCCAAGAAAACCTCAAAAACATAATTGAAACAACCTCCATCAATCAGTTAACACAATACCACAAAAACTAAAGGATATCCACTTCTATAATGTCTCCAAGAAGAATAATTGAGAAAAAACTAGGTAAAAGATAACATGATATAACCATGGAATTCAAGAAGATTTTTTTCTTGATGTCATGGGACAACAGATTCTAAAAGAGGATAAATTATCACTAATTCATTCCATATATTATCTTGGTATTGGGATATATTGAAGGGTTTGGAAAAAATAGGACTGGGCACTCGAATTTATAATTATTCTTGGAAAATAATGAATCCTGGCATGATAGGGGTCCTCAAAAATAAATAAGTCCTAATAATTAATTCATGGTGTTATCACATTAAAAATAAGGAGGGTAAACCAGTTTGAAATGATGAAATAAAATATTTTGTGGTGAAACACTTGGAACCAATGCATAACTAACTTCTGACATATAGGAAAATGGAACGTGACCCCTAAGGACACCACAAATAATAACCCCTCCCCGTATTAAAAATACTTCATCTCAAGACAGTAAGGACTCAGAATTTCCGTGGAATGTTTTTTTTCTTAAATAAATCAAAATTTTACGAGTATGAAAACTGACGGCACGTGATTCTGAGGCCTGGTGTTCCCGAAATCAATTTCTGATGTTTTTTTCGGGTACGTTCAGTAAATGTATGGGTGGGATTTTTATAACATTTGAACCCGTGCTTGGAATTGAAATCTAAGGGCACTTTTGATCTCGTAGCGCCAGTATTCTCTTAATAAGACATTCACCTCGATGACATATGGTCGAGAGAAGAAGTTAGTTTTTGGATTTTTATAAAATTTTAATAAAATAAAGTGAGCTAACACTTTATTTCATTTTAGCCGCCTTGTGGAGGATGGGTGGTTAAAACCTACTCAAGGGAGTTGGAGGTGGGACCACCACACCTTAACCTCCCTTGAGAGGTTATGGTGGTGGGTCCCACCCGAACATAACCTTCCGTGAATGGTTCTGACGTGGGGACCACACGAGGCTTAACCCCCTATTGATGGAGGAGAGTAAAACCTCCTCAACTCTCCATTAAATGGGGATAAACCCCTTGAACTCCTCCACCTTAACGGAGCATCTTGAGATCCCCTAATTAATTTGTGCCAAAACAAGTGAATTAATTAGATGGAGCCTCTTAATTGAATTCTCCATTTTGGAATTTTTTCCAACATCTAAAATAATAAGATATCTAATATTATTTTGGGCTTGGTATTTCATACATGGAGGATCTTTTGAGAGGAGAGCTTGGGAGAATTGGAATTCTCCCAATGAAGATTGATCCTCCCAATGAAGAATGAAGAACGCTGGTGATGATCCTTCCTCGACTTTTTCCCCGGACACCAACCAACGTGGAGCGTCTTCCATAGTAGATGCAGCACGAATTTGGAGGCATGCGATAGAAACAACGAATGATGATTATCTTCTTCTACCTTCTACGACTCTATCAACGAACGATGCCCGACAATCAAAAGATAGGGGATTTAAGTTTGAATTTGTTCTCGTTCTTCATCATTAAATTCTTGGTTTACGATTTCCCAATCGATATCACCATAACGCGGAGGGTGTGGGCCGAAAAAACATGGCCCAACCCTCCCCATATATTTTCCTCACTTGTTGACAACGGTGACGGTGCAACGACGACAGGTGTAGGGCCGACCGAGAAAGAAACCGGTGGTCCAGGGCTGATGGGTAACTGAAATGGCGCGTCTTCGTCGCACCGCGTAGAAGAGTAGGTCGTCGCCCCTGGCCATGGTGGTGCACACAGGCGGCCTCTAGGCCTCTAGAGGGGTGCGGCACTGTCGCTCCCCATAGAAGAAGAAGCCATGGCCCCCTGGCTGTGACGGTGGAGCAGAAGCGGCCGGTTGGGCCCGTTTTGGCATATTTCCACCTTTTCGCCCATAACATGGGCTACGGGTGTATGATTGATGAACCATCTATGGATACAGAAATATTGGAGCGAGATGGTTCTTTTTGCATACCCCACTTGGGGTTTGGATTCAGTTGGGGTATGATAGGTTTGGATTGAACCTAAATCTTACCGGGCCCTCAGAACGGAAATGCCAATAACTCTCAGACCTGGTGTCTGATTGACACACCATTTATCATGTTGTGTTCCTTTTGATGAGACATAAAATCAGGATACACGAAATTGGGATGATGTGGCAGTTTATATATCGACTCATGGCTTGAATAGAAGACCCTCCTGGAATCGAGCATGCTTGTGGAAACCCTGTGGCTGGTTTTGCATTGACGACTAATCTGGGATGATGTGTTGGTCTGACAGTTCTATCTTTTTTTCCAGGATCATGTGTTGGTTTGGCAAAATAGCTGGTCCTGGATCATGTGTTGGTATGATAGATCTGAAGACTATTCTTGGATCATGTGTTGGTCCAACAGTTCTGACTTCTATTCCTAGATCATGTGTTGGTCCGACAGAATAGTTGGTCCTGAATCATGTGTTGGTATGACAATTATGATGATTCAGTGGCTATATCTAATCATCTCTATCTCTCTACATAATTTTTATACCTGTGTGAGCTGAGTCTGTGAATTCTATGTTTTCCTCATGATTGAGATGGGTTATTTGATAACTTAGTAATATGTATGGGTATATACCTATGTAATGACTATCTGTTGATTTCGTACTCTGTGGTTTATCCTTGTTCGATTTTGTGAGACCTTGAGGGTCTCGGAGTCCCTACTGAGTATTTTTATACTCACCCCTGCACAGGCTATGCCCTTACCTCATTGTGTTGGATACAGATGACGAACAATGCTGACTGAGGCTGAGTAGCAAGACTGGACGGTACCCGGAGGTGGACCTTACGATGAGTCGGTACAAAGAGGAGACTGATGGATGTGGAGTGCTGAGGAGGCCATCTGTACCTACCCTATAGGTAGGAACCCCGAACGACAACCCAATAGCTTCTTTTCTTATTCAGTTGTACGTGTTTTTCATTTATACTTGCACTTCCCAGTTGGGCTTGTATTTCCGGCCCCCTTTACTTTTCAGCACACTTTTGTATACTGCTTTACATAGCGTTTAATTTCAGTTTGTACTCTATTGTGTGTGTGTTTTTAGTTTATTAAGGCAATTCCTTCCTAGTCATAGGTATTTATGCCTTTGGTTATAGTCTCCAGCCCCTGACCTATGGAATGCGGGCTTGGGGTAGTCACGGCACGGGCCCAGGGGGATGGGTCGTGAAAAATTGGTATCAGAAGATTTCGGTACTACCACAGAACTTAGGACTCTAATCTTTTTTTTCTGTATAGTAATAGTGTTAATGGTACTAAGTGTGGTTTTCAGTCCAGGGAGTCCAGTTTTGGTGTGGCAGCCGACGTATCTATACACCAGGACCCAGACTTCTGATTTCCCACTTGGTGCACTAAAACACTAATTGAGTGTATGTTTCAAGAGTTTTCTTTGTGATCTCTTTGAGTCATCTCCCCAGGTATAATTTATTGACCATGGAACACCTGTTTCTTTTCAGGATGCCTCCACGCAGACAACCAGTCAGGTTTCCGAGAGCTGTATGAGATGATAGCCCACTGAGCGACTAGGCCTCGGTGCAGGGCCCTATCATAGCGGAGGCACCAGCAGTACCACTCCCCTTGGGCCACCGATACCCCCAGCCCCAACATCAAATATTTCACACTTCTTGAGCATATTTCATGAGTTCCATCACCATATACCACCCAGGTTCAGGGATGAGACGAACCTGCAGACAACTGAGGATTAGATGGAGGCTGTGGTGAGAGTCTTCAAACTAGTAGGGACACGAGCCGACCTTCTGGTGATCCTTGCTGCAAGTCTTCTTCAGGAAGCCATAGGTTTATGGTGGAGCCTGTTGATCTAGGTGCATGACAAAGCGAAACTACTCTGGGCGGACTTCGAGGGCCTATTTTGGGTAGAGTTTATCCCAGCCACCCTATGTGTGGTGCGGATATAGGAGCTACTACATCTATAGCAGGGTAGCATGATAGTGGCACAATACTCTGCGAGGTTCACCGACCTCTCACGTTACTCCAAAAATATGGTTTGGGACCCATTCTTTGGGGCACATACCTTCGAGCTGGGGATCGGGTGAGAGATCATAGCTTCGATGATCTCCCTCCGCATCCTGACGCAGAAAGGGGTGATAGAGAGAACCCTCATAGTGGAGAGTTTCCTTGCTGAGGAGTCACCAGCAGGGAGACCCATCACTATTCGACATGTAGTGTAGTCTTCTGAAACTAGCAGTAGATACATGTTGTAGAGTTCCAATCGGACTAGGCCATCTGGTGGACGACCTCAGGACACTGGTTCAGTTGTGTGGGGCACACGAGATAGATCGAGTCATGCCAGGAGAGGGCATTGCTACTCTTGTGGCGGGCAAGGTCACATGGATCATGACTATCCAACCCGTAGTACTGATGATCAGAAGATAGTTGAGGGACCTCCCAGGAAAAGAAAGAGGTTTGATCGAGGCAGACCGCATGGAGCAGGCAGACGTGGTAGAGGAGTTGGTCGTGCAGCTAGTGGTGGAAGACGATTCGAGGTGTTATCGCCACCACCACCAGGAGGTCCACTCCGACCGCAGGGATCAGGTGGACAAGGGAGAGCTCAACTCCAGGTAGCTGAGTCATATGACCATGGGACTTCGTAGATGATTTGTGGTATGATCTATGTCTACTCCACCTTAGTTGCAGTTCTAATAGACACATGTTTCGATCACTCTTTCTTTTCCACTTCCCTCGTTCAGAGCTCGGAGATTTAGATAGAGTCATTGGCTCGATCCTTACAGCTAGAGACTCCTAAGGGAGTAGACTCGACGATTACACATTGGTTCTGGTAGTGTGGGCTTACTCTAGGAGGTGAGATATTTGGTTTTGATCTCCTCGTAGTAGCATCGAGGCCTTATGACATCATCTTGGGTATGGACTAGTTATCTACAGTCCATGATCAGATCGACTGTATTAGGCACAAAGTGCAGTGTGTCCACACAGATGGGACAAGGTTCACCTTCACCGACGATAAGGGAGCCTTTTCAGCATAGGATGGACTTACTCGGAGGAGGGTATAGCCGATCACTCATCAGTCGGCCTGCCTTACCCTCAGAGCAGTTGATGTGGAGAGTCCGAGCTATCCTATAGTGGTGGGCTAGTATGCGGATGTTTTCCCTGATAATGTTCCAGGACTACCTCCTCGCAGATAGGTGTACTTCTACATTGACCTGTACCTCGGGAAGAAACCGATATCTACACCAGCATATCAGATGGATCCCGCTGAGCTTCTTGAGTTGAGGGTATAACTGGAGGAATTTCAGGGGAAGGGATTTATCCAGCCCAGTGTTTCTCCCAGAGCAGCCCCAATTCTGTTCTCCATGAAGGTGGATGGGAGCTTGAGGATTTGTGTCGACTACTGTCGCCTGAACCAGGTGACTATGAAGAACAATTACCCACTCCTGAGGATTCACAACCTCTTTGATTGGCTGAAGGGAACACGGTGGTTCTCGAAGATAGACCTCAGATCAAGCTATCACCATCTCAGAGTTTGAGACGAGGACGTACAGAAGATGACTTTCAGATGTCGGTAAGACCACTACAAGTTCTTCGTTATTCCTTTAGGCATAAGCAACACTCCAGAAGTGTTCATGGGACTCATGAACAAGATGTTCTAGCCATACCTTGATCACTTTGTCATATTCTTCATCGATGACATTCTGATCTTCTTGACTACTGAGGAGGAGCATTCCTACCATTTGCGGGTAGTACTAGACACACTCCGAGAGAACCAGCTTTCTGGTAAGCTCTCAAAGTGCCAGTTCTAGATCCTAGAGGTTCACTTTTTGGGACATTCCATCTCAGAGGCGGGATTTACAGTGGATCCAGCGATGATTGAGGTAGTAATTTCTTGGGAGCCACCCAGGAGTGTGACGGAGGTACAGAGTTTCCTGGGTTCGGCTGGTTACTACTGGAGGTTTGTACCAGACTTCTCCGGAGTTACAGCACCACTATCAGCCTTGATGAAGAAGGGGCAACCCTTAGTGTGGTCAGAGATATTCCATCAGACCTTCCAAGAGCTTAGGTAGAGGCTGACTAGTTCCCCCATCTTGAGACTTCTAGAGGAAGGCATGGGGTACACAGTCTACTGCGACGCATCAGGGACCGAACTCGGGTGTGTCCTGATGTAGGAGTGAGCAGTGATCACTTATAGTTCTCTTCAGCTGAGACATATTGAGTAGAACTACTCTACCCATGACCTGGAGTTAGCAGTAGTGGTCTTCGCCTTGAATATGTGGTGACACTATCTAATCGGAAAACGTTTTACCGTGTACTCTGATCACAATAGTCTTAGGTATATCTTCTCTCAGAAGGACCTGAACTTGAGACCACAATGTTGTCTTGAGTTCCTACAGGACTATGATTTCGATATAGTCTATACTCATGGAAAGGGGAACGTTGTTGCATATAGACTCATCAAAATATCTAGTTTACAGCTGCTCGGAGAGGCGACAGGGCAGCTTGCTGCATTACCGATATCCTTTGTTGATAGAGAGGGAGAAGCCTTTCTACAGTCTCTTATAGTAACTCCCCCACATTTTCAGTGAGTCAGGGAAGCACAACATGGGGACGCTGACTGTAGTACATGACATGCTCAGATATCCATAGGGCAGGCACCTAATGGATTTTCTGAAGGTGGGGAGCATGTCATCATTTTTAGAGGACATACTATGGTACCAGTGTCACTTCAGAAAAAATTGTTGAGGGATTTCCATAAATCCACTTTAGCGGTACATCCATGAGTGGAGAAGATGTATCAGGACCTCAGATGACTGAACTGGTGACCAGGTATGAAAAAGGAAGTAGTAGAGTTTGTCTCTCAATGCCTCACTTGTCAGCAAGTGAAGGCAGTGCACCAGGTACCAGCAGGGTTGGTTCAGCCTTTAGAGGTCCCAGAGTGGAAGTGGGATGGGATATCCATGGGTTTCATGATGGGTCTTCCACATACATCCAAGGGTCATGACTCGATTTGGGTGATCGTCGACTGACTCACCAAGTCGGCCCACTTCCTATCGATCAGAGAGCAGGGTTCAGTAGAGAGCTTGGGGTGCCTCTATGTGCAAGATATTGTTTGGCTACATGGAGTACCTTCTTCTATTGTCTCCGATCATGACTCACGGCTTACTTATCAGCTATATAAGGGGTTACATGAGGCTTTTTGTATGCATCTATGTCTGAGCACTGCCTTCTATCCTCAAACGGATGGTCAGACTGAGCAGACCATTCAGACGCTCGAGGACATGCTACGTGCTTGTGTCCTCAACTTCGGTCACAGCTGGGAGGATCACTTGCTTTTGGTGGAGTTTGCATACAACAACATCTATCACTCCACCATCGGTATGGAACCTTTCAAGGCATTGTACGGGCATCCATGCTGATCACCCTTGTGCTAGACAGACCATGGGGAGTCAGCACTGGTGAGACCATAGATGGTGTGAGCTACCATAACGAGGGTGCAGATAATCCAGGAGTGAATGAAGAGTGCAATGAGCAGACAGAAGTCGTATGATGACCAGAGACAGAGACCTTTGGAGTTTGAGGATGGAGACCACATCTTTTTATGAGTATCACCCCGACGAGGTCTACAGATATTTGGCCGAGGCACCCAGTTATCTCTGAGATTCATCGGACCTTTTCAGGTTCTCAACAGAGTTGGCGAGGTGGCCTAACGCTTATCTCTTCTAACTCAGTTGCACTGGGTGCATGACGTCTTCCACGGATCTCAGCTGAGGAGATACGTGCACGACCCTTCACACATCATCAACCATGGAGAGCTGGACGTCGACGATGGGGAGACTTTTACGGAGGATCCAGTGGATATGAGGATCGATAAGAGTGGGTCCTATGTGGACGGTTGATACCTCTGGTGCGCATTCACTGGAAGCACGTGAACCTCCATGAGAGCACATGGGAGCGAGAGGCGCAGATGCATGCTCAGTAACCCCATTTATTTCCATAGTTCAAGTTGTAGCTTACGTGGATATAAATCCCTGAGGTGGGGAGAATTTAAAGACGCAGAATTTCCATGGAAATGTTTTTTCTTAAATAAATGGGAATTTTCGGAATCTGAAAAAACTAACATCGTGTGATTTCAAGTCCTAGTGTGCTCGGAATAAATTTATGATGTTTTTTTCGGGTACGTTTAGTAAACTTATTGGTGGTATTTTTATAACTATTGAATCAGTTCTTGGAATTGAAATATGAGGTCACAGTTGATCTCGCAGTGCCAGTATTTTCTTATGAATACTTTCACCTCGATGGAAGATGGTCGAGAGTAGAAGTTAGTTTTTTGGGTTTTTATAAAATTTTAAAAAAATTAAGTGAGCTAACAAATTATTTTATTTTAGCCTCCATGTAGAGGTTGGTTGGTTAAAACCTCCTCAAGGGAGTTGGAGGTGGGACCACCACACCTTAACCTCCCTTGAGAGGTTATGGTGGTGGGTCCCACCCAAACATAACCTTCCGTGCAAGATTATGACGTGGGGACCACACGAGGCTTACCCCCCTATTAGTGGAGGAGAGTAAAACATCCTAAACTCCCAATTAAATTGGGAGAAACCCCTTGACCTCCTCCACTTTAATGGAGCATTTTGACCTCCCCTAATTAATTCGTGCCAACACATGTGAATTAATTAGGTGGAGCCTCTTAATTGAATTCTTCATTTTTGAATTTTTTCCAAAATCTAAAATAATAAGACATCTAATATTATTTTGGGCTTGGAATTTCACACTTGGAGGATATTTTGAGAGGAGATCTTGGGAGAATTGGAATTCTGCCAATGAAGAACGCTCCTCCCAATGAAGAATGAAGAACGCCGGTGACGATCCTTCCTCGACCTTTTCCTCAGACACCTACGGACGTGGAGCGTCTTTTACAGCCGAAGAAGCCCGAGTTTGGAAGCATGCGCAAGACGCGACGAACGACGATTCTCTTCATCTACCTTCTATGACTCTGTCAACGAATGACGCCCGATAATCAAAAGGTAGGGGATTTAAGTTTGAATTTGTTCCCGTTCTTCATCATTCAAATCTTGGTTTACGATTTTCCGATTGATATCACCATAACACATAGGGTGCGGGCCGAACGAACATGTCCCGACCCTCCCCCTTCATTTTTTCTCGCTTCTTGATGATGGTGGTAGTGAAACAACGGACGGTATTGGGCAGTCCGAGAAGGAAATCGGCGGCGCAGGGCTGCCGGGTCGCCGGAAGGGCGCAACGCCGTCGCGCCGCACAGAAGAGTAAGCCGCGGCCCCTGGCTGCGACGGTGCACATAGGTGGCCTCCAGGCCATCGGAGGGGTGCGTCACCATCACTCCACGTAGAGGAAGATGTTGTGGCCCCCTGGCCGCAGCGGTGGAGCAGAAGCGGCCGGCTGGGCCCGTTTTGGCATGTTTCCACCTTTTCACCCATAACTTGGGCTACGGGTGTCCGATTGACGAACCGTCTACAGTGATAGAATGCTTGAAGTGAGACGGTTCTTTTGGAATACCTCAATTGATTTTTGGATACTATTGGGGTATGGTCGGGTTGGATTTAACCAAAATCCAATCGGGCCCTCGGAACGGTAATGCCAATAACTCTCAGACCGAGCATCTGATTGACGCACCGTCTGTCGCGTTGTGTTTCTTTTAATGAGATGGAACTTCAGGATACATAAAATTGGGACGACGTGGTAGTTTATGTAATAAATCTTGGCTTGAGGAGCAGACCATCCCAGAATCAAACATGCTATTGGAAACACTGAGGCTGGCTATGAATTGGCGACTGTTCCTAAAAGATGTGTTGGTGTGATAGTTCTGACTTCTATTCCTGGATCATGTGTTGGTCTGCCATAATAGCTGGTCCTAGATCATGTGTTGGCCCGATAGCTCTAATGACTATTCCTGGATCATGTTTTTGTCTGACAATTCTTACTTCTGTTCCTGGATCATGTGTTGGTTCGATAGAATAGTTGGTCCTGGATCATGTGTTGGTCCAACAGCTCTGATGATTCAGTGGCTATATCTGATCATCTCTATCTCTCTACATAAGTCGTATACCTATGTGAGTTGAGTCATTGACTTCTGTGTTTTCCTCATGATTGAGTTGGGTTACTTGATAACTTAGGTATATGTTTGGGAATATACCTAAGTAATGACTATTCGTTGATTTCTTACTCTATGGTTTATCCTTGTTGGATTTTGTTAGACCTTTAGGGTCTCGGTGTCCCTAATGAGTATCGTTATACTCACCCCTGCACGGGCTATGCCCGTACCTCATTGTATTGTATGCAATGATGGACAATGCTGATTGAGGCTAAGTACCAAGACTAGACGATATCTGAAGGTGGACCTTACGACGAGTCGGTACACGGAGGATATTGACGGATGTGGAGTGCTGAGGAGGCCATCTATACCTACCCTACAGGTGGGAACCTAAAAGTATGACCCAGTAGCTAATTTTCTTATTCAGTTGTACTTGTTTTTTAGATTTACTTGCACTTCCCAGTTGGGCTTTTATTTCAGGCCCCCTTTACTTTTCAGCACTCTTTTGTATACAACTTTACTTAGCGTTTACTTTCATCTCGTACTCTGTTTTGTGTGTTTTTTCAGTTTATAAAGGCAATTCCTTCCCAATTTTAGGGATTTAAGCCTTTCGTGCTAGTTTCCAGCCCCTGGCCTATGGAAGGCGGGCTTGGGGTTGTCACGGTGCGGGCCCTGGGGGACTGGTCGTGACAAAAACCCTCTAGATTTTAACAATATTAACCATGTGGAAATGAAACTCCCTCATATAAATAAATGGATTATTAAAACTCACATCCACAACACACATCATAACTTAATCCACAACCCAAAATACCACTCATCATGCTGAAATGATTCTAACCGTAGTACCTTATCTTCCATCATCCATATGAACATGTTTTAACACAGATGGTCACAATGTGATCCATGCTGGAAATAGATAAAATTAACCTGAATACCCTTTATCTCCCTCTAAACCTCACCCAAACCTTCCCCAAAACCACTAACACTTGGAAAATACAAAATAAAGGTCTATGTAAATCTAGTACATTATATTAGATACGAATAAAATGATTATCATATTCAAGAATAAAAACCAAATATATAATAAATACAATAACCAAAAAAACCAAACACACCTAGGAGATATCTATTAAACAAATAAATTTTATCTAATAGAATATAATACAAAAAACAATAGTATAATAGAATAAAACATCCAATAATATAAAAATTATTTTAAAACAACCTAGGATACAAGGAAGGAATATTTGAATCACATTCTCATTAACAGTCCTCCAAGACATCATGTCCAATTGGACATGAACTATTGGAATAACACACTGAGATAACACATTCTCATGGTGATCCCGAATCTTGACCAAAAACTCCATGAACATCAAATCCTTCTCTACATCTAAATATTATCAATTAATTACATGGGAATCATCATGAAGATTCTAAAGAAGTTGTGTCATGTGAAGAAATTTTGGATCATATCTTACTATGAAGGTAGAGATAACAGATACTCCACTATAATAGCACACTCTAATATCTTGAAGGGATTGATAAACTGGGAGGCAATTTACTTCCATGACTGAAACTTTAATGACCATGTTGTGGATAAGCATTTAATAACACTTCATCACTGAATTAAAACCAAAATTTTCCTATCTTTCAATCATTATAAAACTTTAGATAGTTTTGTTCCATCTTCATCCAGTCTTAAATCATCAACACCCACTAGATCATACTCAAAACCATGTCCGGTCCAAGGACCACTAACTCTCCTACCATAGCCTAGTATAATATAAATATGCAAGTACACTCATATAGTTCCACAAATAGATATATTATAATATAATAGTTATTGTAATTGTTATAGGAAAATGAAATTAGAGGAAGGTGCTTCACCAATGAACCTGTAAAATTCATAACACGCATTTGACATGTATTTTATCATTTTAATGGTTCACCTGATCTGAACATTTAATTAAGGACAAAAATTTGGGTTAAGACATAATTGAATAAAGTATTTTGAATATATCCCTAAACACATGAGGTGAAACATGTATCCAAATCTAAGATAATGGTCCTTATAACCCCATGATGCTTCATTATCTCATCCATATACCACCTCACTAAGTAATCCACAACACTTGAATCCATAATTTCAAGGAAATGAGTTGAATTCGTCAACCAACCAATAATAACTCAAATAACATCACATCTTCCCTGGGATCAGGGAAAACTAGTGATAAAATCCATCAATAAAACCTCTCGTTTCCACTTGGAAACATTTATTGGTGGCAATAAACCTCTAGGGACATATTGTTGCGTCTTTTCCTACCAACACGACAAACGCTACCAGAAAAACTACACCACTGATCAATTTATACCTATCCATAAAAACTAACTCATCATAGCAGATAAATATTGTATATACCTATATTTACAGCCAAGGGTGATAAATGAAGCTCGTAGAGAACCATATACTTTATTTCCAAAGGAACAATCAGTTTCCCATGAAAAGATCCCCAAAATTGATCATCCTATAACCATCACTCAAGAGTATCACCACATATGATATAATCACAAAAAACCTCTTCATAAAAATATATTAAATTTGACTCCTAAACCTTCTATAACAATAATAACTATGGTGCCTTAGGATGTATAAAAGATATACTATAACAGGGGTTAAATATTATTTTTACAAACTATTGAAAAAGTAACACTTTTGTATTAATAGATAAATTAAGGGACTATTAAATAAAACCTTTAAAATGAGGTTCTTATGATAAATAGAATGATATTATTCATGTGGTATTAAAAAATGAGTAATTATGAAACATTATATAAATAGGTTTTTGTGCACAGAAGAAAACAAAAATTATATAAACCTCATATATGAATTAATACTAGAAAACAAAAAATAAAACACCTAAACAAAGTGAGGTATTAAATTTATCCCAAATTAGAAAGGAATTATATAGAAATAACTTTAGGTGTCCTTAATTATAAACCTTTTTGTATTTTTTTCTTCCAAAACCCTAGAATCCCATGATCCACCTTATATTGAAAACGTTTTTCTTCTTTCAGGAATCCCTCGAACACACTTGATTGAAATGAATTACATCTTCCTTATAGAATCCATTTATTTAATAGATTCGAAAAACAAATAGATGGAATGATATAATTTATAAAAAATCCTTACACATTGATACTCTTAACCAAAAACAATCTGAAAATTTTTAAAATTAAAGCACTTGATGTAAGAAAAAAATTTAGTCTTATAAATGTAAGAAACCTATAGATATATTTTCATAATATGTCTTTATTCACATCATGATCTTGGTGATGTTTCTATAAATAGCTGATAACTAAATCTAAAATTTTAATTTCATGATTCTTCGGTTCATTTTCAAGTACATCGATATCATAAATGTCACTTGTGATGGATATAAATTCAATTTCCTTCTACTGATAAATTTATACAATACCAGTTAAATACTTCATCTAGAAAAAAACACAAAGAATCTTCCTATTATACATTTATGTTAATAAAATAACCATAACATACGATAACTTATCCTTTTGGTAAATTTAAAATTGGAAAGGTTCCTTTGATTTAGGTAAATTATATCAGAATGATTGTTTAGAATAACTCAAAATACAAAAAAAATCAACATGAAAATTATTCTGAGATAAAATAAAAACAACAAATATGATTATTCTAATTATCAATATTAGTGTACATATAGATCTCTAGGCCCAAAAATATACCCCTTTTTGAATGTCGGGAGACTCAAGAACAAAGAGATAATAGAAACACATAAAGCGAAAAAAAATTCTAACCCATACTTTGAAAACTCTACCATTTTATTAACCCCCCTTTGTGAAAAACTTCCATTCTAATTTTCCCACCTTTTTGATTTTCAAAAATAACACAATAAACATAAAGGGGGGAAATTATTACACCGATATTTTAAGAAAAATTAATAAGAGTTATTATAAATACATATAAAACATCCATAAGAACAACCATCCATATGTCAAAAAAAGTTTAATGTTTTAAAAAATTTAGAGTCCAAAATAAATTAAAACTTTTTTTGAAAATGTTTTGAGGACATACTTTATCATTGCTAGTTTCATATAAATTCTATAAAATATGGAATCTTGAAACACTTGTTTATTTTTTAAATCCTTTATATCTTCAAATTTTTTAGTAGAAAGATATTTGAGGTCCTAAAATTCTCTTGAATATTCTCACACTTTCAATCTGACACTTTCAGTCAACTTAGAAAAACATTTATATGACTTAGTAATTTTGGAAACATGTTCCTTAGGGAACTATCTCATTTTACAATTTATTGACCCTCTTTGTTACACCTTTCAATTATTTTATTCTATAAATTATTTTCCTTTGAAATTTGTCAATAAAGATTCTATATCTATAACAAATTCAATGATATATTGTTTTTTACTTGATGTCCTCAACATGAATAATCTATTTTTTAATTAATTTACAATAATATTGGGAATCTAGAAAGATATTTATCATTCAATCCAGTTTTTTAATCACTTCATTGAAGTAGTTTGTCTCTATCTCTATTATTTTATTAATATAAAATAAATTATTAATAGAATTTTTGGATACTTAGGGAAGTGATGTTTTTGTAAATATTTTTTGTAGAGAATTTTTATAGCATTCAAACAATTAAGGTGAAATATCTTCCATATAAATATCATCCTATTTTCATTTAGCATATTTTTCTATATCATATAGATTTTTTCACTCTTTTTAAGTGCCAATATATCTAAAAATTTCTTCAATTGAACTATTAGAATATCTTTTTGACTACTTTTCTAGTGAATTTGTGACTGTAGACATAGAAGTGTGCACAAAAGAATCCGTTTGCAAAGGATAATCCTTTAATAAATTCTTGGTAAATTCATGCTTGTTTCTATTTTTCAATTTCTTAATATTTTTTATGAATCATTTAATCAATTATTCAAATATTCCTTGATATAAAAAGATTATTATTTATCTAGACCAAATTAAGGATCATCCACATTCCATTATTTTGACTTCTTCATAAACTCTACAAAATGTAAGTCTAACATGGTTGTAATTTTCATCCTTGGAAGCTATAGATATTTTTGAGCTAATTTAGGTTATTTTTTTATTTATTCAATTTTAATTTTCAAATATTCAAGATGTTCATACTAATATTCCTAATTTAATTTAAACAAAAATAAATTCTGAGTAATATCATAAACCAAAATCATTTTAAAATCATTTATTCTCCATTGAAAGATTATTTTTTATAATCAAACGGGTTTGATTCCTTATCTTCTAAAATAAAATAAACATAAAAATTGCCGTTATAAGAATTCATGGGTAAGGAAGAATCTTTTAGTTGATAATCCAAAAATTAATTTTTTTAATATAACTCTAGATAAGAAGAAAAATATTAAACTTCTTTATAATTCTAATTAATTATATTATATACATATCATGTATCATGATATTATCCTTATATCCTTCACTTGTAATAATGAAGGAAGGCACACATAAAAGCACTAATCATCCTTCTAGAGATATGTGATTAATTTTATAAACATTATATTTAGTCATAAATAAATATTATTCATTTTTAACTTTGATGAAATGTCATGTTACATATAGTATTTGATGATAAATGAAATTATATTATCCTTATAATCCTAAACTAGCTATATATTTCCCCTTATTATGGTAATTTTATTTTACATTCTGAATAAATCAAAAGAAAAATTATTCATACCAAAAACATCATTAAAAAATTTAATTCTATAAATATATTTAATGATGGCTGGATAATGAAAATAAAAATCTTCTTTTTTTCAGAAAAATATTCTCATCCATGAAATAATATTACAAACTTAAAAAAAGAATCATACTTTTGAAAAAAAATACGATTTGATTGGTCTCTCTTTAATGATTTCTATTTTTAAGATATAACTTAAAGAATCCAAGAAAGAAAACTAAGAGAGTTAAAATAACCTATAATGATTTGGAACAATAAAAATCCACATGATGAGAGACATTTTTTTCTGTCAATAATATCTGAGGCCCCACCTCGATGTATTTATATAAGATGAGAGAAATATATTCTTTAACTTTCATAAAACAAATAGTTGAGATTTAATGATTTCATGACGCATGATGTCATAAATTTATTTTAGGATTTTAAGAATAAAAAAAAATATCCAATTATTTTTAAAATATTTAATTTAAATAAACACTTAAATTTTGAATTTATAATATTTTAAAATATAACACCTTTTTAATAGATAAAATACAATATACCTTTTTAAAAGTTGAAAATACACTCAAAACATTCCTTCAAGTAGAAATATTTAAAAAAAATATGGATTAGAAAAAATTTACACCCCCTTTTTCAATGACTTTTCACTTTAAGAAGATTAATAAAACAAGTTGTAGATTAATGATCAATTAATATTAATTTTTCCTAGATACAAATTACTATATTCAAATTATTCTAAATGAAGAGGTTTGGTAAAAATTTCAGAAATTTGGTCTTTCATTCAAATGAATTAAAGAATAATGTCTCTTTTTTGTGTGTGAACCCAAATGAAATGGCGTGATATATTTAGGTCATTTACTCATGAGTGATGTTATATGTTTTTATATAAATCTATAACAATAGTTATATCACATAGAATTGGAGACATAGTAAAACACATACAAAAATCAGTGAGTGTATACTGCATCTACAATAATTGATCCCAAAATATTCAAAATACCAGATATATAGCTTCATAAAGGGAAACTGATACCAAATTTTTCTTCTTGAATGTCCAAGACACTAAATATTATATTAATAAAGAAAAGTTCTAGATGTAATTTTTCTAACAATATTAAATCCACCAAATTTTAAAACTCAAACAAAATTGTTTAAAATCACTTCATGGACAAACAAAATACTCAAATATTTTGCGTTCCTTTAGGATAATTAAATATTATTTTAACATCACTAATATGTGATTATTTCCTATTTTATGAAAATATTTTACAAAAATCACATATAAAACATAACGTATGGACAACTATTTGATTAGATAAAGTAAGCATTTAATCATCCCTCAAAAAAGTTTTTGATCAATCAGTTTCATGGATTCCTCAAGATCCAGATTCCTTGAAGTTTAGATATGATTTCTTATACTCTTATAATTTTCAAAAAGATACCATTTTAGTAAGACTTTAATGTACTTATAATTATATTAAAAAGTTTCTTCTAGTTTTTGAGTAATTATAAAAACCTGGGAAAAACTAAGTTTACCAATTATGCTCATTTAAAACTCATATTTCATAAGTTATGAAAAGTATTTAGAAATATATTTTTTATTTAAACAAAAAATAATGCCATTGTCATAAATTATATCAAAGATAGTGACCTTAAAAACATTATTTGTTAAAAGAGTTGGTTCAGATTCACCTAGGAAAAACAATCTAAAGCTAGAAAATCTAGTAAATAAATCATACCAGACTCTTGGAGAATATTTAAGTCCATAGAGTGACTTTGTAAGATTATATACATGTTTTAGAAATTTTATATTTTAAAAACTATTTGGTTGTTCTAAAGAAATTCTACCCAAACAATTGAACTAGAAATATCACATTTCACATCCATTTGATAATGTAAAAGTTATGTGATCTAGAAAATCTAGAAGTATTCGAACATATTAAAGTATATTTACTAGTGGAAATGTTTCTTTAAAGTCTATTCCTTTGTCTTAACAATAACCCTTATAAATTATACTTTCTTTATTCCTACCAATAATTCCATTTTCATCACATTTATTTTGGAAAATAAATTTATCTCCAATTACAGGAATATCTTTATGTGATTATATTAAAGGAAAAACCTTATTCTATTCAAATTCATTGAGTTAATCTTGAATTTAACATATCTATAAATCATAAAATAATGACTAATATCATGTTTTAGGCACAAATTAAAATAACAATTCACCATTTTAATATTCATTTAATAAGGAAATATGAGTTTTGATTGGTTGATCTATACCTCCAAAGATATTATCAGTGGGATGATTCTTTAAGATCAATTGGTTTCTTGTAAAATAAAAATGTTATTCTTGAAAAATATGTTAATTTTTTTCAATATTTATATCTTTTAGAATAGTGTTTTTTCCTATCTTTCATATGTAGAATTTACTAATAAGGGTTGAAAACATATTTTACGATTTGAACATTTTGGTGTTTCAATAATACCATTCATATAATTTACATTTGGATGTTTAAAAACAAAATAATTGGTTACATAAAATTTCACCTAAACCATTTCCTCAACAATGTATGTTCTTTTATTGAAAGCATAATATGACTTACTAGTGGTACAATAAACAAAAAATATAACTTCATCATATTTTTGGATAAAAATATTTTAGGTGATATTTTTACTTAGAATGGACACCTTATATAACGACCCATACTTTTAATACATTTTTAATACTTAAAAATATAAGTATAATTATTACAACATATACAAAAACCATGAAAGGACCGTATAGGTATAAAGTCTTTAGAAACAAGGAAACATAAACAACTGGTTCATAAAAAATCTACATTGTCTCCCATTTATTTCATCATATCTAGAGTCCCTTTTGGCATATCCTACTTAATAACCTTCTTCATGACCTGGGGAAAGAAAACATTCAAAGGGGTGAGCTCAAATGATCAGTAAGGGTAAACAAAAGAAATATCAATCACATCATATTTATAAGAACATAACATTTTGGAAATCTTACCCTGCAAAAGAGATCAAAATTTCATAACATGGGACAAATCATGGTAGTAAAATGTAATCACAATAATCATAACATAAAACATGAATCTTTGTGGCATACACACATAATCATAGAGAATCATTTCTTATTAGTCAAGACTCATTTCCAAAACTATCTTAGTGGACAAAGTCCATTTCTGAACCGAGTTCATTCCTCATTTCAGTCATGTTTCACTGAACCGGTTTAACCTGCCGTTCCAGCCATGTCTATATCATGAGATATAAAATCTTTACCCAATTCATTGGAGGGATATATAGGTTCCACCCATCTCATAATGATACCATTCTTATGTGTGCCACAAAATCATAAACCATACATCATAGCATAACCCATGTAATAAAAATGGGATTTTTAAACATCGTGACATCATAATACAATTCATATAAGATAAAATAATTCATAAAAATAATTCTATCACAACATAATAAAATCAATGTAATAATAGGGATAGAAACAAAACACTTTATTATCTTATATAGAAAATAATTTTGATAAAACACTTGAACTCCATTCTTGAGGAAAATATCCTTTCTACTTCATAAACACTTTTCCTTTCTTAACATGTCATACAATTATAAATTAAAATAATTTGATTAAAAATAAACATGAAAAATTATAAAGGAATCTTATTGGAAATAAGGTTTTAAAAATCCATTCATGTCGTATAAGTTAAAAAAACATTCTTCTCGTACTTTTGTCAGAAAAGTCAAAAAGTACCTCGTACGAAAAACGACAAAAGATTCCTTTCATATCTTTTACTAAAAACTCACCGAAGGGTAAAATTGGATTTAAACAATTGTAGGTGGATGGAAAAAATATTACATATTGAGGGAACATGGATGTGGATGATAAAATACAACCCAGTAAATACCAAAGTATAAACAATCTCGGATAAAAATGAGATTGTGATATTTTCCCTTACCTTAGGTCCGATTTGCTTCGTAAGTGTCCGAACCTCCTGTATAATGATTTAAATAATGTTATTGACTTATTCCAGAATCATAATTATTTTTATTATATCACATATGGTCATATTATTAGCTTCTTATTAGTAATATTTCATTACTACTTGTTATTCTGGTGTTTATTACTTTTTGTTCTTATGCGTGATTTGTCGAATGAATTCTTATTCTTCTTTTTAGGTTATAGATACCTCATTTCCAGAATTTTATTAGTGTAATATATATCATATTAATTTATTCAATTCATTTATATAATCATTATGCAATGAAGATCATGTAGAACGAGTCGCATCACATCGTAGAGACGGTATTCCGTACGTACAGACGAGTGATGATATCGTTCCCATGATCGTAAAATTGTAATGGAGTGTATGTATACTATTTAAGAATCAATACCACTTTAAAATAATCATATATTGTTATTATTTTCACCATTTTACCCATCCAATTAAGGTGGTGGTGGAAAATAGATTACACCACGGCGTGGAGACGGTATTCTGTAAGTACACACGCGCGGTGATTTTGTTTTCCGTAGGATGGATAGATGGTGAAATAGGGTTTTTTCATACTTATAATAAAATATAAGTATATGAGTGATACTGATGTTATTACTTCATAATGAAACAACTAAATAAGAAGAAGTGGAAGAAGAAATAAATTTGAAATAATCGGTAACGGACATTACCTCTTCTTTGAATCGCCTATTTGAGACCACCTCTTAGGGAAATAAAATTGGTCTTTGAAGAAGACCAGGACCTCTAGGATGTTTCTAGGGAAGTGTAGAAGAGATGTTTTCAGGGTTTGGATGAGCTTAAAGGCTCAAAGTGGTGTGAGGAAGAGAGGGAGGAGGTTCCCTTTTATAAGGGAGGAGAGGGGCACCTTTGGAAAAACTAAAAATATTATTTTATTATAAAGTCACATTCGGTTTTAAATAGATCCAAATTGATTTATTTTGAAGCTAAGGTGGGGATGGGTCGAAATAATCTCATCCAATAGAATTTGGACAAGTTTAGGTCACTATTTTAACCTTATCATTTAGATTTAACTTTAAGTTAGATAATTCTACTTTTACCGTGTCTTTTTGTTTTATTACACTATAAGGTTAATAAACCTACTATAACAAGCCAAAAGAACCCCAAATTGTTTATTATTAATATATATAACCTTATCTAAGTCATTTGGTCGAAAATTCGGTTTTTAGGAATAAAATAACAATAAATAATATAATATTTGTTTTACAAACTATTGTATGTCAATTTTGACACTATTTGGTAATTGATTTTTGTGAAAATCATAACAAAATGATTAGTTCGAACAAAGTTAATTAAATCAACAAAAACATGTCATATTAACATAAAAAATTACTGTAATTCATAAAAAGTCTCCAATTAAATTTATTTTTGTATTTATAACATCAATTATGTCAATATTTCATTAATAAGATAATTACTACATCATCATTGTGTCATAACTAAATTAAATTATATTAAGTCTAAAAATTACAAATAAAATACCATTATGTATGAAATATTTTTATCTTTCTAATGAATATTTATAGTATAATTTATCTTATTTATAACCCTATATTAAAAATGATTTAGTTACTAAACTTTGATTTTAACTATTTTAACCCTTCTTAAAATAAACTAATAATAAATGTCCTAATCTAATCCAAGTGGGCCTAAATGTTCATATTTTTTTCCTAAGGTTATTTTTGGTCGAATTACACTTATCCAATAGAATTAGGACATGTTTTAGGGTAAAAATAATAACACGTTTACCCTTAATTACCCTATTTACTTTTAACAGTGGTAAAAAAAAGTAAAAAGTTACTATTCACCAAAAATTATTTTCATCTCATTGAACCACATTTTTTTCCTTAATATTAACCGTGTCTCTTGGATTTTTGAAATTCCAATCACAGAAGCTGTAAAATTATGTTTTATGAAAAATTCAGTTTTTTAACTACCACTTAGTGGTTTCACTATTCATCAAAAAAAATGAAAGTTTCCAGAAAAATACCAAAAATTAGGCCTAAGCTATATTTGATATTATGAATTCAAAAATGATTTCTATTTTATCAAATTCAAAACATATCATTTACATTAACTAATTTAAAAATTAATTCCCATCGTCAAAACAAATAGCGTGTTTTTAAGAGATAATAACTATCAAAAGATTGACACTTGTTTATATCTGGTTTAAATGTGAAATTACATCCAATGACCAACATTGTATTAAACTGTAAAAATATATTCTAAATATACTTTAAAACCACTCAAATTAATAATTTATCACTATTAATTATTTCGATTAAAAAAAATTTTTATTTAAAATTTAGTAATTTTCAATATTCATCAGAATATGAATGTTATCCGAAAAGTACCAAAATTTCACCATAAGCTAATTCCAATATTACGAATCCAAAAATGAAGTCCATTTTGAACGATAAAATTTATAAAATTTCAAAAAGTGGGTATTACTATTCATAACAGGTAGTTTTAATAGTATTTTAATAGCATATCGTTGTTTAGTGAAACTTGGTATTACGTACGTTGCAAGCTATCGAGGAAGGCCGCGGTTGCGTGTAAAGAAATCCAAGATAGTGTTGTGTGTAGTGAAATATTCCTTCGATGATTTATATAACATAAAAACAAAATATTTCTCATAAAAGTCTCGGGTGTTACACCTTACATATAAATACTCTTAATTAAGAATGTTTTGAATTTCTTCTAGTAAAAAACACATAAAGGTTTTTATTTAAAAATAGTGGAAGAAAAACTTGATTTATTTTATAGAAATAACACTAACAAATTAATCCTAAAAATGTTTTTTTAATAAAGTTTTCAATCAAAATTGTTTGAGTAATTTTATTAGGAAGTCTATTTCTTCTCACAACTACACTATTTTGATGAGGACTTCTCAATCCTAAGAAGATGTGATTAATTTCCTTTTTATTAAAATAAGTTTCAAAATTATAATTTTCAAACTCATCATCAAGATCACATTGGATAGTAATCAAATATAGTTTTTTCTCATTTTTAACATGAGCTATAAAACTCTTAAAGCAAAATAGATCTTATGAATTATTTTCTAAGAAATAGACCCAAGTATATATAGTTCAATCATCAACCAAGACATGAACATAGATTTTTACTCCAATGATCCTAGTTTTATAAAACCAAATAAATTCATGTATATTAATTATAATGAATTAGAATTAGATATTCCATTAATTTATTTAAAATTTTATTTTTATTTCTTATCATATTGAGAAGGATTACAAAAAATTTCAAGAATTAAAACTATGCTATGGTAAATACCTCCAAAACCCTTTCTTTCATTTAAAATCATAACATTACAGTGTCCTAAAATTCTACGTCACAACCAAGAATGATCTTCTATTTCACTTAAACATGGAATATATTAGTTTCTAAGGTAATCTGGTTCCAAGGGGTAAATATAAACATGTTTATCATAAAAAATAATAAACTCGCCTTTTTGGAATTTGAATATTATATTTATCAGTCCAGAATATTACAAGATAACCTACCTCACATAATTTACTTATGCTAATGAGATTGTTCCAAACCCCTAAGAAAATAAAATATTTGAAATTTATGATTTACCAAGAAAATAAACATTATAAAAAATAATGATTTATCATTGATAATTATCTCTAATGGTTTCTTTTCCACCTTTCAACTTTTGAAAACATTGAAAGAAAATTTTATTTGTAGTCATTGTGTACTGAACACTTATTATCTCTGAACCAAAAATTTCATCAATTAGTACTCATATATTCTTTTGAAAATGTTAAAAATATGGTTTTGGTGCCTATAATTTCTTCGATCCATAATTATTAGCTACTAGAGCTTTTGGAGTCCACATCTGTCCAACTCTTTGATATTGTACAACTTCTACTTAAATAAAAATAAAATTTCTATAAAATCATAATATTTAATATTATATAAGGAACATTCATTCTTCTAGGTACCTCCCCTTGGATATATATTACAAAAAAATCACTTTTAGGAACAAATTAATTAGATTATAAAGGAGATGTTTGTAGGGTAAATCCTACTCAAAAATTTTGTTAACATGATCTCAACTATCTATAATGTTTATCAAGACTGTACCTCCCAAAATTAAAATTCAATATACGTTTCTTCAGAATAATAATTTTAGAATTACGTTTCACAAAAAAATTATTATCTTCATGATACGAACAAGAACTATATTTCCTATTGAATTATAGTGTCATTTTAGATACTTTTATAAGTAAGATTTGAAATCCTACTATTGGATATAGTAAGATCATCCTTATAAAAATCATCGTATCTTATTACATTAAAAAATCTTAATAAGAGTCACATTTCAATTCATTTCCTCAAATTAATCTAAATTTTCCTCATCTTACAATGAAATAAAATTTTCTCTTTTTGAATAAGTTGAACCAAATTTATCATCAAAGGATTTGGGATAAATTTCATTCAATGTTAAATTTTTTAGACATTCAGTAGATACCTTATCCATAGAGCATTGATAAGTCTTTATAATATCATCCGATAAACCAATGACTTTCTGACTACATCTATTTTCATTATAATAAATCTCTAATTATGTATCTCCAACACTCACCCTCCAAATATCCATAGATTTCAATATTTTCATTCCTTTATATTTTTAATATTTATTTAAGATAATTTATTTCCTTTTTGACCTCATAAATTAGGTGTGATATGACCAAGTTTCTTATATTCAATAAAAATAAATTCGAAAGTAGCATTCTTCTCATTTTTTCTTATAATGACAATACTTCTTTCCAAAAATCATGTTCATCTATTTCACAAGTTTAGAAAGTTCATTATCACTTTCATTAAAACCCGACTTATCATCAGATTTTATTTTATATTTTATTTTTAAAAAAATTTCATCATTCTTAAATTTTTTAGTTGTAACTACCCCAAAATTTGATGCAAAATCTACATCATTGATCCTTTTATCATCATTTATTCAACCTAATGTCATATTTCATAAGAGTTCCAATAAGATCATACAGACATATCTTATTCATATATTTCATATAATCTATCATTTTTTTCTTTAACCCTTTTTTTCAAGAATTATATGAATGATGTTATCAATTAGTTGTTAATCTGACAATTTTTGTCTCTCCAAGTGACTGCTAGTTATTCACAATGATCATTAACCTCTAATGACTTTTTGAAATAGACTTGCTATGTTGGAAATTATAATAAAGATAATCATCAAAAATTATATCCCCTTTGGATTTGAAAACCTTATAAATTTTGAAATTTTTTACTTCCAATATTCTCTATATACCAATTTTTTACAAAAAGATATTTTAATAAAGATATTTTTCTTCATTGAGAAAAATAGAGTTTTTTAACACTGTAGTTCAAATGATTGTCAGATTTTTCATATCTGGTAAAATTTTAATCATCCTTATTATGAATCTTATAACTTCTGATCATCATAACAAAGTTATCCATAACAAAAAAAAATTATAAAATATTATTAATCAAAATTAAATTATTTTAATCTTATTAATCAAAAAATTATTCATAAAATATTTACAATACTCAAAGTCAGTTCCATGAATGATTAGTGGTCTGCTAGGATTTAGATTTTCCAACGTTCTAATAGATAAACCTTCCATAACAAAAAAAATATTCTCTCTTCCCCATGGATAGTATAAGAAATAAAAAAAATGTTGATAACTACTCTAAAACTAATTTTATCTTCTAGATCTGTGAAATATATACTATAATATTGGGGTGAATTCTATTTCTACGTACTATTGAAAATTTTACTATTGTATTAATAGATAAAATGAAATCAAAGGTAAATAAAAATTTTGGAATGAGGTTATCGTAATAAAAATAATGATATTTTTTTTGATATAATTAAAATAGAGTAACTAGTAAAGAGTTTATAAATAGAAACTTCTCCATAATGGGAAACAAAACTTATATAAAATTCAGATCTGAACAGAAACTAAATGATGAAAATTACAACACCTCGAGTATGTAAGGTCATCCCTTTAACTAAAAATTTCAAGGATGTCTATAGACATGACTTTAGATATACCTAATTAAAAACATATCAATAGGTTAGTCTTCCAATACTCCGAAAGCCCTTGATCTTCCAGATCAGAAAATTTAGATATTTCTTTAATAATCCTATGATCTCACCAGATTGAAATGAATTCTATATTCCTTCCAAAATCCCTATATCTCACATATAGGAGCAACAAAAAATAAAAAAAAATCTTAATATAATTTATAATAAACCCTCACACATGGAAACTCTTAAAAATATAATCTCTAAAAAGGTTACAAAAAAGAAGTCAAGGCAATGGGAATTTACTGTATTCAAAACATAAATATCCTTCATATATATTTTTATCATGTGACCTTCACCAAAAAATCACATTACTATTTATATATTTAGGCTATAACTAACTACAACATTCAAATTATATGATTCTAAGGTTTAGTTGCAACTAAATTGACAAAATCAGTTTCACCTTCTAATGGATATACATTCATTTCACTTCTACAAATGAAGTTGTATAGTTTCACAACAACATTCATTATAGAAAATTAAAACACAAAAGAGACTCTTTGGAAACATTTATTTCAATAAAATAATCATAAATTATTTAAACTTGTCCTTCTAGAAAACATACACTTAGAAAGTATCGTCTGATTAAGGTGTAGTAGATTGGAATGAGTGTCCTAAAAAACATAAAACACAAAAATAAATAAACATGAAAAATATCATAAGATAAAAAACAAATAATATATAAATTTTGGTTTAAAAAAATTATAGAAAGAACTTTTTTATCTAAAAAAATTGAAAATCAATTTGATATAGAATACCTCAACCACTAACTTTATCTATATAAATATAAAAAGTTCCAGGATCCTCATATTGCTGCACATACATTTCCAAATTTTCAAACAACATCTCTTTATGATTTCTTTCTTATTGCTTAAGTAATTAAATTTCATTTCCCTGCAACATAAAAGATATCTAATTCAAAATTTTGAAAGAACATCATCTCACTACACTATTAGTGAGAAAATATTTACCTCAATATTTTCCAATATTTAAAAACAAAAAATTTCTCGCCAATGAGAAAATACTCACATAACATCATAGGAAAAAATATTAATACCAATTGTAGATAATGGGTGATATATCTTTGCTCTTTGAGGCCAATCTTTTGAGACCCATTACATATATCTACCCTATATTACATTGGTAAGTAACATATATTGAGATTAGAAGCATCATATAAATGCTCAAACATAACCCCTTCCTCTATAAATTGAAGGAAATTATTGTTGACCATATTCTTCTTTATGTAATTAAAATATACATGATAACGATAATATCATACAAATCCATGGTATTTCATGATTATAGTTATAAAATGGTGTAAAAACTAATAAAAATTAGACACAAACCTATGATAATAGCTGTAATGTCTATGTAAAATGAAAATATTTATGAATTTTTTGGGCGATGATTTAGAAAAAAAAATTATCATCAAAGGATCTACAACTAATCTTTATTTAGATACCACATGACTAATTAAATTCACCTATCACATACATAATTTTCACACTTATAGATTTATATAGACCTAATAGTGTCAAATTAAATACTAGAATAGTCTATAGATTAATAGCCTAATCCTCCTTTTACTTAGAGTACATTAGGTTTTCATTGAAGAACGCTATGATGAAACAATACAAAAATTCTTCAAACACAGATTTTATGAGTCTAATGAAAACAATTTAGAAATTTATGAAACAAAATGAAATAAATTTTAACTCAATGCTTTTATAATGATACCTAAAATAAATTTTTGGGATATACCCCTCCTTTACCCTCATATGAAGATATATAGATCATAGATCAATCATTGAAAACCAAATGGATCCCTCCAACTGATTGAATATATCATCAATTATATGATCAGATCATGATTCTTCACCATCACCTATTTTAACCTCAATTATTATATGCACAATATCATACTCTTATCTACCTTTTTATAATTACACTAGATTACACCAAGGTGACACACTAGACTATATGAAACCATTTTGTGTCACATCATCTATCTGTACCCACAATTCTAGAAACATAGAAGGTTTCATCAGATAATGATCCATAAAAATAAAAGAAACACCAGGTTGAAACTCTATCTTAAATTTGATATCACGTCAAGGTGGAATCATCACAACAACTTTAAAGAATATATCTATAAACTTAACTACAACTCTTACCAACATTGTCTCCTACACTTCCACTAAACTCAACAATAAATCTAGTAACTAAGAAAAAAGATGATTTTCATTCCAATGACCCAAATAATGTTCCTAATCACCAAAAAATTCCACACACTATAATTATATATAAAAGAAGGTGACTCTATTATCTAGGTTATCAATAACCGTCTACACATGGTATAATCAATCCATATTATGAATGGAATTTGATGATTTTTTATGTAGGAAAAAAAATCAATTAATGAATGATGTTTCCCCATCATAAAATCATAACCTTGAACTCATCTCTGGGAAGGGAAGAAACCATTATGGTAGCAGAATCTACCCCAAGCTCTGAAGTTCCCCCACTCCTTGGGTCTTCTCTCTCTTTTACGCTAGGCTATTTTCCCAACGCCGCCACCACTGCTCCATCCCTCTCCCTCCTCAAGGTGAAGGTCCTTCTCCAGGGCTCATCCTCTCCTCTCTTTCTTGTTCCCCTACTCTCCTCCAAGGCTCATTTGCTCTCTTTTGGTGATTGGGGTTCCTCTTCCCATCGCTTTTGGATTCTCTGTGTTTATTCCTCTTTGGTATTTTTTCTACTTTCTCTTCGATGAAGGTGCTTCAGTCTTCTACGAATGAATGATGTTTTCTTCAGTCTTCCTCAAATCGATGGCATCTTCTTTAGTCTCTCTAAAATAGACGACATATTCTTCAGCCTTCTTCATATCGATGACATCTAATTCTTGGGGTACCTCGATTCAAAATTGATGGTCCCTAGTTTTTCTGCCTCATTGACGTTTCCTTCACTCAAATCCTTCAATTTTTTGAACCATTTCTATGACCTGATGTTCCACTGCTCCAATCCTAGTCAGATCTAGATTGGGGGTTACAATGGGGGTTTGGGATGTGTGTTTTGACGACCTTCAATGTTTCTCCTCGATATTGGCTTTGGTATTTTAGTTTTCTTCCTCATGTTATCGGTGAAGGTTTGTATGATTCTTCCCAGTGGTTTATCTATTTGATTATTGTTTAGGGGTGTTCCAATTTGTTGTTCGGGTTTGATTTCAACTATGATGATGGGTTTATTCTGGTCGGTGCTGATGGAGACCACTCCTCAGTGATGATGGTCTCTGATGTTTTCATTCAACGACGATGATGGGGGTCTACGGTGGTACAACGATCTTGCTTCGGTGTCAATGTGTGCATATCAAGGGAACGGTGACATTGACGTGATGATGGTTTACTGATTTTTGATTTTAAAATTCTAAAATAGTTCATTCAGTGGAGATATTGTTCACTCTATGCAGGTTTTAGATGTTGGTATCTTTTGAATTCTGAAATAGGTTGCATCTGATGGTCAAGGTTTGTTGAATGGTTTTATTTTTCATTTTGAAATTTGTCTCTGTAATTGATGTATTATGAGGTTGTGTCTCGATGCTGGATGAATGTTTTGTAGGTTCCCACTTATCCTTAAAGTGGATTTCCAATAAAATTTAAAAATATATTGTGGTAATAACCATGAAACACATCAAGTAGACTAGATTATACCCCAATGAGAATAGATAACACCGGGGGAATTGGAATCTCTCTACCCTGAGTCCTAGATCTTGAGTAAAGGTAGGAGCTATAATGGAGTGTTAATCTATTGAATCAGAAATTTCATAGTTCAATGGTGAAGTTAATAATATGTCACCTCTCACTAACTCTAGCCTACCTGTTGTTGGATGCTACATAGCATCAAAATGATCGTATTATACTCCACTACCTCATGAACCATACTGAAAAACACCTACATTGTAACACTTATCCAAATTTATCTATAGTAAAGGGTAATAATGGGTTTTCCTTTGTGTGCACTCAATCCTCTTCATGGACTGAAAACCTATATTCCCTAATACTAGTAATACCTCAAAGAAAAATATTAATAGGACTGCACTAAAAGCTAAAAACTTATGACCTATTATCCACTGAGAATGTTTGAAAACTAGAATTGACAATGTCCATGACCTCTATAATAAAATAAAACTATATTGGAGATCCTGGTATAATATTGAGAACTATCAGATCATTAAATTAATGAATGTGGTTGATACTTACTCCCTTATAGATGAACCATTTTCTACCCTAACATCTAAGAACCTCTACCTTTATCTTTTATCCTTGGGAAACTCTAACAAATCCCCTCCCAATATAACCTATTATGTACATGTATCTTCTCAATCGCCTCAGTCATATATTGAACCTCAAGATTCATATATAATATCAAATGGGTGGAATAATATAGAATCTCTTGGAACATTTCTTCATTAAAATGTTGTGCTCGAGATTCATTATCTTTAAAGAGGTTAGAAAGATATCAAAGAAGATTCTTAAATTGAATCCCAGGCTCCCAAACACTCATGCTTCCTTACCAAAGAGAAAACCACTTCTACCATCTACATGCCTTCAAAATAAATGATATAAACTCTAAAAAAATCATCTTTCAGAATTTATCCCATGATATATTTGATTACCCGCAATCATGGAGACATGGATACCATAAATAATGAGTAGAAACTCAAATCTAACTAACGATAAATGATATCTAATACTACTTTCATGCATGGATGAAGCTAAAATAAATGTTTATCACCTTGAACCATTGATATACCTAATATTTAGATGAAAACCCATTGTATTTCATTAAGCACCAATGTTAAAACTCTATAAAAGTATTCCTTTATGATTAATCCCACTAAACTGGGTCAACCCTCCTACAAATAATTAAATCATACAACCACACTTCCCTTTCCTTAACTACACAAAAACAATAACCAGTAGTTACTCTAAAGAAAGGTACCTCTTAATCATGTAAATATATAATTTTCATTTAGGACAATTTAATCCAATTTATTTCATTTCCCAAGATCCACCTAATTCAATAATAACAATATAAAATCTTCATGAATGTACCACTCTTATAAATCTACTTTGTAATAAGTATGATCAAACATAACATGTATAGTAAGATTATGTTCCTAGAATTAGATCATAGGGGGGCCTAAATACTTATGTCTTAGCTAGTCTCTATTACTGTGTCACATGATAAGTTGGATCAATACTGTTTACCTATACAATCCTAATTATGTTCTCTAGTTCCTAACTCCAAAATCTATCCTAACTCTTAAAAAATATAATACCACTATGGCATGACCCACCCTATCTAGAACCCATCCTAATTTGATAGAAGATACAATAGTGACCCTTAAATACCACCTCAAAAATATATTGGTTTGGGGACTAATGTTGAGGGGATGAAAATGCACATATGGGGAACATTACCCTCATGAAACCCAGAAATATGTCAGGAATAACCAATAATCACCACCATATAATATAAAATCAAAATAATATTGCACAAATACATATAATTTCATGTATAAAATAAACTATAAAATTTCTAAATCATCCCCTTTGGAAACAACCCATGAATACCTCTAATAAATTCTATGAGTTAGTAATGTCCTATCCATTCACAAAATCCATCAAAATCTAAAAAAAATATGTATATGAAGGTCATAGAATACACAAATAAATATATGTATTATCACAAAAACCCCTCAAGTAAATGATAAAGAAGAAGAATAATTCCCCAGTGAATAAATAGTTGAACCAAATCACACCTATAATAGGTCCACTATCACCCATCCTTATTAAGTCTCACTCACCCATAATACATCCATGTGTGGTAACATAGCATCAATGAACATATCTGGAAGGAACCCAATAACGAATTTCCCATTGATCTAGTCTCCCCCGCACCCCAATAAAAAATTTCAAGGTACTCTTATCCATATACCATATAACCACTTCAAAAAACCCATGATACTATAAAATGTGCCTTTAACAGTGCTATAAAGGCGCGAAATACCTTATCATGGGTAAAAGTCTATAGATTTTATCAGTGCTAAAAAGAGGCTAATAAATGGTCTTTTATCAGCACTTTTATTTGCACTGATAAAAGTCAAATTTATCAATGTTTTTATATAAATTGATAAAATTTCTACTTATTAGTGATTTTTAAAGATTTGATAAAGGGTAGCTTTAAAGAACCTTTAAAAGCCCTAATAAATCATACTTTTATCAACTAATTTTTTTCTGCTGATAAAGGTGAAAACTATAGTGTGATGCTACAACACACTACATCACCAAAAACAGGTGCATTCTGCTGCAACAACACACTGAATTAGCAAAAATAGAAAAAAATTACCAAAATATGATAAAAATACTAAGTTTAAATGATATAAAATTTCTAATACATTAAAAATAAATATAAAACGCTATTATATTTTATGTAAGTTTTTTTTACTAAAATTAATATAAATTTTTAATAAAAAGGTGTACTTTGAGTCATATCGGTCACACTGTGAGTAGAAAATAGGTGTGAGTAATTCATATATGTAAAAAAATACGTATGGTTCATACTCTTAAAGATCTAAAAAAATCGGAATTCATTTTCTTGGTTTTGAGTATGTTAGTTATTTTTTTGGTTAAAATTAATGTCATTATTGAATAAAAAGATGCACTTGGAGTCATACCAGTCACACCTTCCATCGAATTGAGGTGTGGTTGATCCCTATACATCACAAGTGATGTACCGATCATTTTCTTAAATTAAGAAAACTATATTAGTGTGTTTCTAATTTATTATTATGTGAATTGTTTTTTCACTAAAATTAATGTCAATTGTTAGTAAAAAGACACATTTGGAGTCATACCGGTCACACAATACAATGAATTATGGTGTGGATGAATGATACATGTCTGAAATGACTCATGGATGATTTTCCTAAATTATAAAAACAATAAGAAAGTGTTTCCTTGGTTTTGAGTATACCATGTATTTTTTTACTAAAATTTCATTTTAAACTGGAAACACACACTTTAATCCATACAGGTGTCATCATGTGTGGGTTTGACATTATACATATTCATACATGTCAAAAATTAATTATGAATCATTTTCCCAAATTGTGAAGAAAATACGAGCACATTTTCTTGGTTTTCAGTGAGTGACACTTTTTTATTAACATGTCTATTTTAAACTAGTAACGGAAACTTGGAGTTATATCGGTCACATTGTGCATCGTATTGAGGTGTGGCTGATCCATACATATCACAACAAACATATAGATAGTTTTCCTAATGTAAAAATACAATATACATGTATTTTATTGGTTTTGAGTGTGTTAATTATTTTTTTTAATTAAAATTAAAATTAGTATTGAATAAAAAGTTGTACTTGGAGTCATATCGGTCACACCGTGCATCAGATAGAGGTAAAATTGATCCCTACATATCACAAGTGATGTATGGATTATTTCATAAAGTATTAAAACAATATGAATGTTTTATATTAGTTTTGAGTATGCCATGTTTTTTTTACTAAAATATCATTTTAAACAAGAAACATGCACTTTGAGCCATACAAGTGGAATCGTGTGTCAGTTTTACATGAGATTTATTCATTCACATCACTAATTAATTCCTATTCATTGTCCCAAATTATCTAGAAAATTTGATCACGTTTGCTCATTTTTCAGTTAGTGAAACTTTTTTGTATTAAAATTTCAATTTTAAATCGATAAAGGACACTTGGTGTCATACTGGTAACACCGTGCATCATATTGAGGTGTGGTTGATCCCTATATGTCACAAATACCACATGGATCGTTTTTCTGAAGTACCAAAACAATATAAATGCATTTTATTGGTTTTGATTATGCCACATATATTTTATACTAAAATGTCACTTTAAACTAGAAAGATGAAAAATGACTCTAATCTTAACTAATAAGTGTTGTGTTCACTTTTATAAAAAATTTCTCAAACACAATCATGGTATGATGCTTATTCTACTTCATTTTCAAAAAAAAGTGTTTTCAAGACAGATCTTCTTATCCTTCGTCACCTCGATCTCCACCTTGGTTGTGACCTATGACTCATCCTCCATGTCAGTCTCCCACTCTGACTCTGCCTTCACCTTATCCTCCATTATTTTCTAAAAGTTATATTGTTTTCAGTTCATCACTTCTAAAAAAATTGATTTCCACCATTATTCTTCTCTTTTAGAAAGAGATCAAAAATAATATATAATAATTCTAACACTAATTATTCAGACCCAAAATATCTTTTAAAGTTAATAACTTGTACTAGATCACAAACATAATAGCTAACCACCTAAATTTGTTTTTGGCATACATTCTAACAAAAAGTACATTTCCCACTCATTTGTAAACAAATTGATTTCTTTTTTTTAGAGTATCTTTGTTGTGTTTAAATCTTTCTAGTATTGAGAAAAAAATATTGACAAACAAATGATTATGAAATATATTTTAAAAAATTGTAATTACCTTCAGAAATTAATAGTTGTGGGATGCTGGTCTTTTAATGATTTATGATTTCTCTTATAAATTTGCAAAAAAAAATCCACAATCGATGTCAATATCTTGTTTTAGACACTGCATAAACATTGACCAAAATAAGTAAATTGTTTTGAAATGTTTCGATAGTTAAATCATTCTATATATACCTTAATTAGTTTCAATTTGTTGTAAGCCACGGTATTTTGATTTTCATTCACCGTCTTCATGCCATGATCTATCCTATATTGAGCGACCACCCTATCATAACAAAATTCCCATTAAAACACATACAAAATGTATAAATATAATTTTATCTATAAACTGTTGATTTTAGTGTATTATATATTCACAATACACATCATGTGTGTTCTGTCGGTTGGAAATCCCTGAATTGAATACAAAAAGTGAATATTTGGGGTGTCTATGTTGACTACTATCAATATCAAATGTTTCCTAAAAAAACAAAAAAAATTAAGTAATTGAAAAATTAAAAATATATTTTATGTGATTATGTCATAGTGTTTTTCCTTTTCATTGTGTGTATCAAAAAGAGTCTATCATATGATGCATTTTTATTAAATGCTTTGAGTAACTCATCTTTTTTATTATCTATTTATTCCTTATCCAATGTAATTTTTGGCTTAGAAATGATATGGGGATTAATGAATCCAAATCTTGTTTTGGATGATCTTCCCTTTATATAGTTTTAATATAAACACCTATAAAAAATAAGAATAGTTATTAACTTTAAAAAACATATTTAACTCAATATTTGGATGGATTTATTAGGAAAGTGTACCTTATGTGTGTATTTACAGCTGAGATTCCCAACCATTCATACTTGAGAATCACAATTTGAGTCTCAAGACCAATTTTGTATATAAAGGATTCTCTATATATTTTTTATACATATTCAATGTAAGATATAGTTTTATCATTAAATGCGGTCTCTGTATGAAATTTTAATGATAATAATTATTTCTCGGGAACTGGTGGGGAGAAGGTACTCTCAAATGGATGTTTTTTTCTTGGTTGATTCACTAGATTTTCATGTTTTCAACTTTTTTTCTAGACATACTTATTTATTTATAATATTATACCCCTTTTAGATAATTTATTATCATCTATTATATGTTATTCATGTGAATTTTTTTTAAATACGTACCTAATATATCTTTATAAGATTATATGACCAAGCTATGAAAGATCCAATAACCGCTTCGACCGTTGTAATATCCAGACCATTGAGTGGAACAAGAAACTCATCAATCGGATCATAATCTACCTTAATCCCCACTCTCATGTCATTTTTTGGAGAGTTTGATTATGTAGCTAGTCTCTTGGGATAGTATACATTGTACCTATCACAACATGGTAGTATGTGGGTTTTTATAGATAAAAATCACATACAACTATACCCAGTATAATTTTAGTAATATAAAGTTATCAGAAGTTTTTTGATACACATTTAAGGGAAAGAGTGATGGAAAAATTGATTACCTTAAGTAAGGTATGATGTTGTCAGGAATTACTAGCCATAAAGATTGTGGGGTCATTTCATTCAAGTGCACATCTTTTCTCCACTCCAATTTTCTTTGATATTTTCTTATACATTGGTCTACCAAACTAGACCAAAGAATAATATCTTGTAGTGAGGTAATTTTTACCGGCATTCATCTCACCATATTATATTTATCATTATGTGGTTTTATCTTCTTAAAATATGTTCTAGGAGATACTCAAAAACCAAATCCTCTAACGCATCAATATTGTCCATGCCGCTTCAAATCTATAGAAAGTCGATTTTCTTCTTTAATAGACGTTTCTGATTCTTGTGTCTAAACCATATAAAAAAATTAAAACATATTTTTTTAAATATTGTTAAAATTCATAATGAATTACAATTATGTCATACTTAAAGAATATTCTCATAATTCTTTGATATTTTCATCAACTAATATTCCATCCTTATTTACATGAGAATCCTTTCGTAGCACACAACATGGGATGGAAGTAGATTCAATTTTTTATTTATAAATCTGTATATAACAAATTAACAAATGTAGTTTTATATCACATAATTAAACTTTTATTATTTATTTGAAATACATACCAATTTCTTCTCAAATGAGTGCACCCTATCCTTCCTCTGCGACAGGGGTATGTTCATTTTGATGCACGTTGTTTATTTTCAACACTTTTTTGTTATTTCATAAATTAACAATTTTGAATTAATTCGGATATAATAAATAATTTTAAATAATATATTATCAACATCCATGCACCTGAAATTATTTCTCATTGTGATGATTATAGAAAGTGGTCCATGTTTCATACTTTATAGTGTGTGCATAACTAAGTGATGAATGGGGCTTTATTTTTGCCTTAGCATCCCTATGATATAACTTCTTCAAAAGAGTATGGAAGCTTCTATGGGATTCTCTAGTGGCCCTTAAGAAAAATTTCATAAAAAAATATTCTAAAATAAAATAATTCTTGAAAATAATAAGGAAAAATAAATTGATATTTTATTATAAAAAATTTCAGTAAAATAGAGAAATCATATTTCAACATTACTGTTATATCATTCAAAAGGATTTCTTTTGTTACATGTTTGGCATGGCGTGATGAGTAAATATCAATCAGCACATTCATACTTATTATGAACCCAAGATAAATAATGAAAATTGACTTTTTTTGGTCAATAGGCTGGCCATTTTGATTCCAACCAACCTCAAATTTTATACCCTGACTTCTTGCCTTGATAATTTTACTCAAAACTATGATTATCTGTCATTATTATTTTTTTCATTTTTTTCATCAACATGTTGTTGATCCCCTAATAATTCTATAGTTTCATCATCAATAGTATATTTTTCTTTGGATGGGAAACATCATCATGTTCAGAAGACATTGTCTAGTTTAGTAGTCAAACATTTAATTTTTCTTGAATAACAACAATTCAATACACTCTATGCATAAAATCCCAAAATTGCCTCCATCTTGCATGGAAATTGTTATTTTCATGAATAGAGATATAAAACATTAATACTAAAGTACAACTAACCTTCACTTAATTTATTTAATCTGTCCTAAAAAGTTTGATTACCTTCCATATCTTGATAATGGGAGGAAGGATAGTTTGAAAGAGGGATTCCAATCTATCATCAAGAGATGGAAGAAAATCAAGCATCTGAGGATTGAAGTGTCCTAGGAACCTACACTAATGGAATCACTCAAAAAGTCTCCTAAATTGAAGAGGAATTGGAATAACTCCACTCTAATTGTCTTGAAGAAATGAATCTCACCCCCCCTACATTGTACATAACTTCTGTCTACTCAAGGATTGAACACCTTCCAATTTTGGATATTTTTTTAATCCACCATAAGATCCCTCCAATAACATAGATCTATTTGAAGGGTGGTTTTTTGATCTTATGCTTAGTATTTATCTATAATTTTTTTACACTTATGAATTAAATGATTCCATTAAAAGAAATATTAAATTTATTATTATGAAATATTACCATAAAATCTTAGAGAAACCATGGATACTTCCCATCAATGGAAATTATACCACATAGCTTGAAGAATATCTAAAATTACCACTAGGAATGTCCAGCTTTATGACTAATAAAGATATTATATATTGTAAAATATAATATTGGAGAGAGGTATTCTTACAACTCAATCATATTATATGATTAAAATTTAATCATAAATCATGACTGTTATCACCAAATATTATAGGAGATATCGTATTTCATTTATAATATTTTACAATTGAGGTGATATTTTATTTTATCTTTGATCCTCTATTTTCACACAAACCAAGGATCGAGTCATATTTTATGATATCATAAATTGTATGATAAAACATAGTTCAAATCCTTATATTTTCTACATGTCATAACATATGATATATAATATATATATTATATGATTGGATAAATAAATCCTTCATATCATAATATATGATATTGACATAATATAATATGGTATTTATTTATTCGATAAATTAATAGATTAATGCATTGTGTCCTTGGAGAACAAGTCTCTAATACCACTTATTAATTTTAGGGTATCATCCTATGATCACCGAAGGAGTGCTAGCGCCTTATCCTAGTGATAAATAGTGATCAATGAATGAGAGAGTTTTTTCTATGGAATGCAACAAAGGTTTAATTACAATAGGGGGATCGTATCTCTATTTTTTACATTTTGTACATGTATTACAAATTACATGACTTATAGGACATAAATATCCAAACCATCAAAAGTATATTTTTATCAATTTTTTTATCTCTATGGTTATTCACCTTGTTAGATAGATTTTAAAATTATTTTTTTATCCTATAAATTAACTATCTCTTTATTTTGATTAATAAATCTATTAAAAAATCACATCTCATAGTTTTCTTGATCAAATATCTAACCATGGATAACTCACTTAATTTTGGTAAATACACTCTTTATATGTTAGTGTGTATTTCTAAATCCATTTACCTAATGATTTCTCAACACTCTCGAATCTAGGGAATTTTTTTAAAAAAATTGAGCATACTTTTGTCACCAAAGAAAGGACACATCACTATTTGTAACCCATGGTTAATGTTTAATAATAATCTTGAATTAATTAAAAAGATATAATACTCTCAAAATATGCATCAATAAAATAGTATTTGGAATATGACTAATTAATTAAATATTTTCTTGAATTCAATAAAAATTTATTCATCCAAATCACAAATCTAAATAACCCATTTCACGGTTTAACAATTTACTCGAATAACAAAAATTCACAAAACATGTTTTAATGATTTTTACAGTTACCTAGGTCCATATTGGTTTATTGTCCATAAATGAGGGACACATCTTGGTATCCCTTAATCCTTAAAACCCCTCATAATTACACCTTTAGAATCTATAATATAGTATATAAGATAAATTAAATTTCATGAACTACCCATATTTTGGAACCCTATTGTATTCAAATGAAGAGAAAACTTAGGGGGTGCGAGTTCAACTTGTTAATGTCAAGAGTAGAGTAAACCATCTTTGTGTGTCTTTAGGAAAAAATGTGATGGACTCTCAAATACATATGAATGGAGAAGAAGATATAGAACCAAAATCATTGTATTTCAGTAATGACGAGAAGAGATGTAGGGTCCTTCATGTTTAAGAACATAACAAAAAATGAAAAATAGGGAACCCAAAATAGTAAACAATGATAGAGGAATTCTATAAAATAACATACATGGGATTTGAACATTCATTAATCCGAGGAAACATAGAGGAGTTGCGCCAGCAGTAGATGAGTTCTATGAGAGCTTGAGAATCGTGAGTGACTGAGTCATCATCAAGGATTTTTTAAATAGACCAGGGACACTTATAACATCCCTTTAAAAAAAGAACTGATAAAAATCCAATTTATCAACACTAAATTTATATGTACAGATAAAAGGAGTATTTTTTAGTGATTTTTAGCACCGATAAATCTTAAGCTTTATCAGCGCTAAAAAGTGCAGATAATTATTTTAATTATAATAATTTAAATAATGATATTATGATTTTATAATTATTTTAATAAAATTGGTATAATTTTATAATTATTTAAATATACATAATTGTTCATTTATAATTATATAAATACTTATTTAAAAACTAATAATTATTTATTTATAGTAATTATTTATTTATACTAATTATAAATATAGTAAATATACATTTGTAGATATATTTATCTATAAACATTTATTTATAAATATTTATTTACAAGTATATTTTTAACATTATTAATGGATATATAATCTTAAATACATGCATTTTAAAAATGATTTTAATTGAATAACTCAAAATGAGTACAGTTTGGAAATATTCAAAAGAGGGATAAGTTTTATTAATTAAATATAAGTTATAAAAAATATGGATATATATATATACATACATTAAAGTGGATGAATACAAATTGAAAATACTAATACATAGTAAATAAATATATTTAAATAAATAACAGAAAATCATCAAATTCAAAAATAAAATAAAAAATAAAAAACATCATAAATGAAATTGAAATATTGAAAACAAATATATAAAATTCACCAATAAAAAATATAATATATGTTAAATGTATCATATTATAATGAAATTCTAAAACATACTAAAATTTTAATAAATTACATAAATATTTGGTGTATGTGTCTATATATATTTCATAAATATATTTTTGTTTGCGTTTATATAAAAATACATTAACATATATATATATATTTGTCAAATAAATGCAACACACGATGTTTGATATATCTTAAATTGAAAAATCAAACAAGAGTAAAAATGAATAGGAAGTTAATATGTTTTTCATTAAAATTATATATATATTATACTTATTAATTTTATATATTTATATTTAATATATACTATTTTTCAATATTTATAATATATATAAATATTAAATTAATTCATTTTTATAAATAATTATTTAATTAATAAATTATTTTCTATTTTTCTTAATTTACTCACTTAATTTTTATTTTTTCATTTTTTCATTTTATTCTGGGCATTTATCAATGCAAAAAACATACTGATAAAGGGAACCTTTGTATAATCACTAAAAATAAAGCACTGATAAAATTATCCTTTATAAATGATAAAATAAAGTGCTATGAAATTGATAATAAATGGTTCCCTTTATCATCATTTTTAGGACTAATAAAGGGATTCTTTTATCAACACTTAGTTTAGCACTAATAAAGATGGACTTTATCAGTGAATTTTTCTCACAATGATAAATGTCAATGTTGTTAAACGTGAATTCTATAGTAGTTCCAAAACTGCAACATACTACAACTATTACCCCATGCCCTATCACTTAATCATAATCTCTAATAACTTCCTCCTTATAATAGGATAATGTGAACATCAATTACATCAAACTTTTTCCCTCCTTCTGCCACACACATCTCCCACCATGTATCTCAAACTCTAACACTTAATAATCACCGCATCACATTATAATCACTATAAAAACATTACATTACAACACAAACATCCTAACCTCAACTTGTTATAGTGAATTTTATGTCTCTAAGAGAGGGGAAAGAAGATATAGTATTCAGAAATCCATTCCCTCTGAAACATGAATGTTTGGGAAATAACTTGGACCATATGGGCATCGACAAAGTTATTCAAACTCGAGCGGTGGGGCTTAAGAAATAATTTGAAAATATATTTAAAAATATATTCACAGAAAATAATTCCTAATGGTTGACTCACAACACACAACCCATCCTGAAACTTCCAAAGTAGGTCAACCATATCACATCAACAACCACTTCCACAACTACTACAGCACTATACCTAACCACCAATTACAATAGAAAAATAAGAGAATAAATTCCCAATTGATCATGTCGTTATTAAATTATAGGTTTATTGTTACCATTCACATTACATCTTATTACCCATATTTAATTTTTACCCATTCATTAATCACTATCCATATTTATTACATCCTTGAACTTTTTATCCCACCATCATATTTCATAATAAACCATTATTAGTTTATTCAAGTACATTTTTTTAACTAATTTCATTAATTATGTCCATGTTACATGACATTGGGAAATTATTACACAACTTCACCAAGTCCTAAATCATAACACCCATTACACTACCCATATAATAAATCACCATGAAAGTCATAGAACATCCCCATTTCTACACAACCAACCACACCACCACTAAAAGAATAATACAATAGCCCATCCCCCACTAATGAATTAATAACCACACCTCTTCATCCCAAATGATCACCCAAACAAACAAATAATACTCAAACCATATCCATAAGGCTCTATAAATAGTAGTAAATAGATTAAAACATACAAAAACCCATTTTAAACAACTTCTTATTGATTATTCTTCCACGTTAATTTAAATTTTTATGTCTAAAAACTAATACCAAAATTTGGATTTCTACAAAATTGATTTGTTACATACTCATCCATGTTTTACCTCACGTGGTCAAAAAAGTTCACTACTAGACCTCAGGTTTCCCTCCATATATGTCTGATACTATCAACTTGTTATAGGGGTGTAGGTAATATTGTGGGGTGACCAAACCATCTGATACATAGTTACGATAAGAGAGGAAATATTATAAATAATCAAACATGAAATACAAAGAAGAATAAGGGACAAAACCAAAACATAAAATAGAAATTGAATCATTTAATGATAAATAGAATTTAAATAAATGTAATTATAAAATCCATATAACAAAAATATTGAATAGACTTGATAAATAAGGCTCTAATTGACATGGCCCCAAAACCCATGTTAGTCTCTTATCCAAGATCCAAACCATTTAGAAAGAAATAAATCAAAGCAGACCATTTTTCTCCAAATCTATACATACAACCCTAAAATATATATGGGTACAAAATAACACACAAATAGAGTGTGATTAATAATTAGTAGCCTGAAAACTTTGAAATATAATCATATATGAACTATATAAATAGTTCCTAAAATAGAATAATAATAAAACATTATTTCATAAATTAATTTTGGGTATTAGATAAACCTTCCAACCATTGAGCTCACAGGAGAAGATCATGTGAGATAATACTACTTTGGATCAATGTTGTAGTGTTTCCAAGTACATCATGGAAGTATTCCAACCATAACCACAAATCCATTATTTATAATCCATAATCCAGACTCCACATAAGAACAAATTCCCTATAATCATTATATCATGACTCAGTAGAATCCCTATAAGAATTACATCATGACAAAAAAGATCCATATAATAATTACAACATAACCGAATAGAACCATTTAAGCATTACATCATGAATAGGGAGATCCATATAAACATTACAAGATGACCAAGAAGAGCCCAATAAGAATTAAAATGAGACTGTGCAAAGCCCTATAAGCATTACACCATAACATTCCTCAAAGATTAAAATACTATTACTATTTCAAAATGATGTAATCCTTTCTTCCAAGTTACCAATGAGAAAAATAATTATAATAATTTAGTTACACATAGGGAGTGTGATCAATTATCTTTCTCTCTTCATTATGTTCATACATCATTGTGCTATTTTGACCAATCCATAAAGATTCAAATGTAAACACTTGAATTCCAAGTGTTTCTATATATTCCATTTATCACATTTATTGTATTATGTTAATTACATTTTATGCCAATTCACATGACATCAATACCAATCCATCATAATTTGAAAGGTAGACACACCCATAAAGTGTCCACAAGTATGGCCTTCGTGGTAACAAACCCAATACGAACCATGGCAGGTATAATTATATAAATTTATAGGAATAATGCGATACCATTTATTTTTGGTCACACACGCGATGTGATGACACGATTTCCCATTTTTCATATACTTTATAGAAATCCAATAGGGGCCTTAGGGAGTTGATTAAACCACCTACCATAAATGAATTGAAGATGAGGAAGATCCTTGACACCCATTGTATCATTATTTTCCTCCTTTTTTTTCATTCAATGAATACCAAGCACTCTGTCAATGTGGTTTGGTCTTAATAAACTAGGGTTTCCCAAGGGGAAACAAATGGAACAAATGGAAAATAAAGACCATAAGGATTAAGTTAAAACTATAGATCTGAAACACTAAGATACAATGGGTCTTGATTCTGGTTCAAATAGGACTCCAAATATCGAAAATAGAAGGGATAAAATTTGAGAGAAGGGGGTGCATGATAATTAGAAATATTGGGTGATAGATATTTAAATAGATGTCGGGCATGGAACATTCATGACATGAATATTTCATTCATGTTGTGAATGATATAGGTCCCAAATATGTTTATATATCAGTCAAATCAATGTAAAAACTTAGTAAAATCCATTTCACTTCATAAACCATTCTCACCGTGTGAGTTTTCATTCCACAGACTTCCCAAAACCATTAAAGGTGTGAATAAAATTCATAGGGTCTATACAAAACCATTAATTACTTGAAGGGATTTTATAGGTTTTTTCCAAAATAATTCACATAATGATTTGATAATTCATTGAATGGATGTTTTTCTTCAATCAAGCTTTATCCCTTTTATGCTTCCTCTACATATCTTTCCCAACCAGTACAAAGGCTCGATTACCATGGTCCAAACCAAAAATTAAAAACCACAAAGAGGTTTAACCAAAACATAAATAATGAAATACCTAGAAATTATGAGATCTTAAAACCTCCTTATGACACCCAGATATTTTAAAAGGATAAATTTATGTTTATTATAATATACGACACACAACTCCAAGCTTAAACGAACCATGAAATATAATTCTAATATGACCATTATCGCCTAGAAATAAAATCAGTGGGTATGAATAATAATAACCAAATTATGAAATATATATAAATATGCCACTAAAAATGTTTATTAACACTATGGAAGTAAGCATTAAATATTTTGTAAAGTCATATTATGTTTAAAAAATAAGTTTCCTTCAAATATGACTTTTATTGATTTATGTGAAAGAACATTATCATTAATTTTTAGAAATTTTATAAAATAATTTTTAAAAAAATTATATAATTTTTTTAAATAATCGTACCATAATTATATTAGGTTAAATTTTTTTAATTTTTTTTAAAGGGTGATTTTTTTAGTGAATAGTGAATAATAAATTTTATTCTGAAACAGACATTTCTCTTCAATAAACTAAGTAATTTCAAATTTCCATGATGATTTGAATTTGATTTTAAAGAAACATAGGTATTATATAGTTAATATAGAATAATTAATTTTATTTTAATAATCTTTATATCATATTATGGTATAAGATTATTTTTACGACTAAAAATACATTTTTTTTCTAAAAACTATTTTTAAGTGCATAATATTTATCTATTTAAATTAATTAAAATAAAACCTAATGAGGAATAATTTGAATGAAATTTTTTATATTATATATCAATATATATAAATTAAAATTCATATAATTATGATTACATGTCATATAGTTAATGTAAGATTATCTTATGCTTAAAAAGAAAATTTCTTGAAAAGGCTATTTTTAAACAGGTTTTGTGTGATAATTTTTTAAATAATTTTTTCCACTTATTTGAAATGAATTTAATATAATGGATTCCATATTTTTAATCATAATAATTAAAATCATGTAATAAGTTCAACTTAAATTATTTTCATAATGAATAGTAAAATAGTAAAAATGTTCCCAATGGTAAAAGGGTAAATCAGGTTCACCTATGTTAACACTAAGTGATAATGCCATAATTTTTCATCCTAATTATTATTATATGAATGTATTTTAACCCTTATTAACTTATTATTTAGATTGAATTATTTTTGGGATAATTCCCCTTGAAAATGATCTATATAAAATTATAAGTAAAGAGAAATACACAATATCACTCTCTTTCCTTTCAATATCTTTTATATGATCACATAAGTAAAAAAGAAAATTACGGAAGAATCCTAATTTCAAAATTAATAATAATAAATTTATTTTCATGTGAGTAATGTATTTATAATTTTTTGTAATTATATAATTACCTTAAATGCTTACACAGCACCGACACGGTATTTATTCATTTAACAGAAAAATAAAATAAATGATTTAAAAAATATTAAAAGTAATAAAAATTAATTAATTATTTTGTTACAATAATTTATTAGATAAATATAAAATTTTTGTGATTTTTAAAGTATTATATTCCAATTTCTTGTTTCTAATGTTGTCTAAAAAGTCAAATTAAATGGATAGTTCCAATAATTACATTAAAGATATTTATAATAAATAATATTTTATTAAAGGATTAAAAATTCCTAAAAATAATATAATAGGAAAATTGATTTTAATATGTTTTAAAATATCAAACATGGTACATTAATTGTAAATTTTAAATTATATAGTAACAATATTTACCCATAAAGGGTAAAAATGTATCGCGGTAATTGTCAAAAAGGTTTAACGCAGGTTGAAGCAATGAAATAAAGGTAAAAACATATTCTTAGATTTAAAAAAATTTCTTTTATGATATTATTTCTACCTGTAATAACCCTATATAATAATTATATCGTTTTGGAACCTTTTTTCAATGAAAATTAGTTTATATTAATTTAATATTTTAACAAATTCAAAGAGAGACCCTCCCCTCTCTTATAAAAGGGAACGTCTTTCCCTCTATTCCTCACACTTAAAAATACATTTAATTCATAAAATTCCCTTCCATATTAATCCATAACATCCATAACCAGGTTTTATAGGTATTATTTTGGGAATAACACCAACCTTATTTGACCTAAGGTGTAAATAAAATAGGGTTTTCCAAAGAATATGTATATCTTTTAACTGAATGTTTTAGTTTTATTCTTCTTATACTTCCATAAAATATTCTTCAACCCTGATGAAAGAATAACACCATTATATCTAATATAATTAAATTTTGTTTTGTTAATTTTATAACCTACATCAATCTCCTATTCAATAAAATGGTAAATGAAACAATCATTCGTTTGTACGAAGATTACCACCTCACAAACCGATTTAATTTGTTTTCTATCATCACCTCTCACAGCTATTTAGGATGATTGATTTAATGTATATATATGATATTCCTGGAAAATTTATCATTATATAAAATTATTATATCATATTTTTAAATACATTTCCACTCATCGAAAGATGATAACATCGTTCTTTCTTATGTGTGGACTACCACCCACACATAGTGACGTGATCATCTTTTAATAACCACATAACATGGATGATATATATAAGTATATTTAAAAAATTAATATGGTATTTATTATATAATTATAATTATATAAAGATAAAATAATTCTCACCTTATTTTCATCGTGATCATTGAAAAATGGAAATGTTACTCATGTGTGTGTATGACCTACCGTCTCCATAGTTGTAACATAGACTATTTTTTATTACAATATTTATTTACTGGTTAAAAATTATATGTGATATAAAATAATGATAACTGTGTAATTATTATTATTCTATATTTTATGGAGAAATTACCCTTTTTGACCATGGTCAACACACCAAAGTAATTTTGATATTATCAACCGAACATCCTCAAAACAGCCAACGTGGACTTGACTAATTAAGTAATTAAATATGGGATTACAATAAATTAAAAAAAAATTATATAATGATATTTTATTTAACATATTAAATTATTTTAATAAATTATATAATTTATATGAGTTTATTATGAAGGATTTCAAGGGAATCCCTAGAAAATCTAGACTCTAGGTAATGGTTTATCATCTCAAACTATCTTTTTGTGATATATGTTATATTATTACCCCATATTATTATATTATATTTATATACTGACTATTTGAAATATTATATATTGAATATAATAATATATATTTATTTAATATTTCATTTGAAGTCATTATTTCATGGGGATTATGATTCTCAAGTTACCAAAGTAGTAAGGTATTTATGTTTCAATCTCATTTTAATCAAGATTATTTATGCTTGAATTTCTATTTAAGGAAATTATATGATCTATTCATGATAAAATAATTTTATATTATTCTAATATAGTTATTTATATAGAATACATGTTTTCCATTTATTTTCATCACATTAGTACTCAAGAGATTGAAAGAATTTTTTTATGGTAAACCGATCATATTTTATTATTTGGTTGGGAATCATTATCTTCCATGTCCATGGTTCCTAAAAAAATCAATAATTATTTTTCTATTCTAATTTTTTTATTCACTTTTACACATTTTTTACCTTATAAAAATTGTTTAAAATGAATCTTCTTGTCATTTTCTAAAAGATGTAATTTTGACTTTTTTACCAAAAATGTGAAAGTAATCTTTGTTTTATCGTACATGCCATAAATGTAATTTCCTACCATAAGGGCAGGTAATTACATTTAAGAATAATCTGAATGATTCAGATGTTTTTTATATAAATTTGTTTCCATAATATTTTCTATGTTTTAAGATTATAAATAGTAAATTTCAAAATAGAAAGAATATTTTCTACAATAATGGGTTTAATGTACTTTTTATGGTATTTCTATTAATCAACAACAATAACATTTGATGTTGTGGATTTATAAAAAATTATTTCTATAAGAATCTTACATATATAAAAATCCCATAAAACCTTCATTTCATGAGGTAATATATTCCATAAGTTAATATCTATATTCCTTCCATAAAATCAAACTCGACTAAGGGGAAAATTTTTATACATTAATCCTTTTATGCAATGATCGTTTATCGTTTTTATTCCCAAATAAACACCATTATATGATACATATAATTATTTACTATTATTTGAACAACCATAATATTTAATTTCTTATTTTCTTTAGAATTATTATTAAATTTACTTTGATTATGATATAAAGAAAGATTGTGTAACTCATTTATTTCCATGCATAATTCTTATGATTATTCCTTATGTTTAATTTACTTTTATGGCGCATATAATCGTGAACATTTTATGATGGTTGTGCTCAGATAGAAATACAATTCATTGGGTAATGATTTTGTCTTGTGGGATGTTATGTAAGGGATTAGGTAGTTAACCTAATCCATGATGGGACTATGTCCACCATATGATGCTATCTTGGAATTTAGTATTGACTTGCGTGTATTTCATGTCTTGTCCCACATTTCCTATGTTTTGAAGATCTTATGAAAAAAATTTATTTATGTTATGATGTGATGTGATTAATCAAGATCCTTATATTTTATGATATCTTGTTATACTGTTCACTCATATGTTTTGTTTCATTATCATACCCCTATACTCATGTTATGTGATCATTAATATCTCCCTTGTATACCCTTATTGATCATTATATCTCCCAATATATTATTTTTTACTTTAAATAGGTAATGAATAAAGGTATTATGTATGAAATGTATAATAAGGGTTCAAGGTAAGAAGATCATAGCAGGATATGATATTGTTCGTTTATGAACCATTTATTTATTTATCCAACTTGTTATGTAAGAATTTAACTTAATTCCCAAAAACTCTAAACCAAGAAGGTAATTGAAAATATAAGTGATCTAAATTTTAGTTTGACATTATATTTTTGAAAGTTTAAATTGGGTTATATTAATTGGAACCAAATTTAGAAATGAAAAGTTTATGTTTTTAGAACCAGAACTGGGAGTGTGGGTTCTGGATTGTTATTGACGGTATCAGAGTAGGGTTTAGACAACTATAGAGATTATGATATTTCATGAGAGTTTATCTTATGAGTTATATATACCATCATTTGTTTATATGTTTAATGTGGATCATAAGTTCAAAGTCCTAAACATCCCTTTTTGAGGTTTAAGGTAATGTATCTTTGACGTGATTAATGATGTTTTGGGAAATATTTTATTCGGTTCAAGTATATATAACCCTTAGGTTTAATGTGATGAATTTTTTCATAAGAATACTATTAAAATTTTGGAAATGTAAGTTAAAAGGTATGAGATAACCTTTGATGTTATAAAATTTCTTGATGTTGATTTTTTTATTTAGTTTGGGATGTAGGGTTATGGAATGATCTAATTAGAACATTTGGGGTTATTTTGGAACTTTTGAAGTAAAATATATTATTTTTTTGAATATTAACTTACCTTGTGAGAAAATATTGGTTTTAGTTAATTTATAAATACAATATGAATATCCTTTGGGTTATGTGATCCATTTGAAGTATATTTTGTGATTTTGGCATCAAAAATTCATCTCAAATACTCATAGTTTGGAGAAACAGATGAGATTTTGGTGCAAATTGTTTAAATGATGACAATATTCTTATCATGTAAGTATATTTCCTTATATTATTAGTAAATATGGAAAAGTAATTTCTAAAATATAGGAAAAATTTCTTGAAAAAAAAGTTTTCTTATTAAATTTATTTCTGATAAAATAATGTTTTTTTAACCCTCCTTCATTGATAATTTTGAGGTCGTTAACTTTTCCATGATCATTCAGTTACTTATGATAAATGTTCATTTTATCTTTACATAATAATTATAGAAATTAATTTTTATTTTAAGTTTATATTTTTTTATCCCACTAATTTTATTCTATTCAGAAACTTAGTATGTGATATTATGGATTACCTTTTTTACTTCCATGTTCTCTCTTTTCAAGAGGATGTTTTATTATCAAATTATACAACGTGGCTGTAAAGACCCGGAAATTTCAAGGAAAATTTTTTCTTAATTTTATTTGAAATTTTACAAGAATTCCGTTTCTGACGGCGCCTGATTCCGAGGCCCGGTGTGCCCGGAATCATTTTCCAAAGTTTGGCTCATGTACGTTCAGTGAATGAACGAGCGGGAATTCCTATCTTTTGAACCGGTGCTCAGAATCGAATTCCAAGGAAAATGATGGAACTGTAGCGCCGGTAATTTCTTAGGAACGCCACTTCCGAAGTTGCGTTTACACGTGGTAAGTTGTTAGAATTTGTGGAAGTTGAAATAAAAATTAAACTACAATTTTTATTTTAACTAAGTGGATTAGGCTTTGGGTGGAAGTTGGGTTACTACCCAACTTCCCAAGGGAGGTTATGAAGGTGGTCGGGCCCACACGAATCCTACCCCTTCACCTTCCCAAACCTTCCATAACTCTTCACATTCTTTAACCCCCCTCAACTCACATTTAATATTTGAAAACTTAAGTTTAATAACTTATGTTACTAATTAAGTGAGTTAAGTGTGGTTATTTGAATTTTAAACTCTTGAAATTCAAATATTTGTTATGTTAATAAAATAATAGGTAAGATTATTTTATTTTGCGGTTGGAACCTTTGTATCTTGAAAGGTTTGGGGAGAAAAGCTAAGGGAAGCTAGAGTTCTTCATCTTCTTCGTCGAAGAACAGGAAGAACGCGAAGAACGCATCGAACTCCGTCGAAGAATGCCGAGTCCTCGGAGACCGACTACGCGATGCCTTTTACCACGAAGGTTCTTCCGCGACGTCTCTTTCCACGACGAATCCTCGTTCGACGAACCTCTGTTCAAGCTCACAAGAGGTAGGGGGTTTATGTGTTTTCTATACGTGATTCTCTTCCGTCTTTTATCCGCGTCTTTTTGGACCTCATGAAATCAGTTAACGGGAGGAGGGCGGACCGCACAAACGCGGCTGTCGCGCGCCCTTTTTGTTTTCCTTATTATTGCGGATCGAATGAAAGTAACGCGGTGCCGTCGCACCATGTGGGATTGAGCGGCAAGAAATGCGCGACGTCGTCACGCCGTGCATTCAAATTTTTGAACCAATTCCGCGGCACCGTCGCGCCTTGCCGAAGAACCGCAAAAGAACCGCGGCCGGAGTTGGGCCGCGGCGAAGGGGCGCGGCGCCATCGCGTCGCGCCGGAAAACCTCAAAGATGGTACATTTGTTAATTGACGTGCGGAATGATGTGCGATGACAAACGGGGCCACAATGTTTTTTTTGAAGCTTGCGCAGTAAAGTTCGAGACCCGAGATGAACACCGGCTTAGACGGTTTTGAAAACGGACCACCGGAGCAACTCCGGTGGCCCGCGGAAACACCCGGAGGCGCGGGTCGCCGGCGCGGCGCCGCCGGCGACCGAGGGCAGCGGCCGGAGCCGTCCGGCCGCCAGGAGGCGGCGGCGCCCGAGCGCACCGCCGGAAGATTGGCGGCGGCGGATCCGCCGTTGGCCTCAATCAACGGCGAGGGCGGGCCGCGCACACCCCCGCTCCGTCGCTTCCGCTCGGCCGCGCTGGCCGAGCCGAGGCCGGCCGGTCGAGCCGGACCGAGCTGGTCGGGGCGGACCGAGCTGGCCGGGCTGGTCCTGGCCCAGCCGGGTCGACCCGGTTCGGGCCGACCCAGGGGGGTCGGGCCGGGTCGGTCCGGGCCCAGACCCCCCGTTTTCGGACACTCTTTGGTCTTTTGCCCATATCTTGGGATATAGACCTTCGATCGATGCACCATCAGTTGCGTAGCGATCCTTGGAACGAGACGGTCGTTTCGGTATATTACACTCAAGGTTTCTGAGAACTTTGGGTTCGGCCGGGTTGGTTCATACACGAAACAAACTGGGCCCTCGGAGCGGAAACACTCATATCTTAAGCTCCGGAGGTCCGAATGACGTGTTGTCAACTTTTTTGGATTCCTCTAAGTGAGATGGATCTTTTGGCTTACTCCACTCGAGGTTTGGATGCCTTCGGAGTGCGGTCGGGTTGGTTCGCTCACGAAACCAACCGGGCCCCTGGAACGAAAAAGCCAATAACTCACAGACCGGGCGTCTGATTGACGCGCCGTCTGTCTCGTTGAATTTCTCTTGATGAGACAGAACTTTTGGCATACTTCGCCCAAGTTTTGGATGCGATTGGATAGTGGCCGGGTTGGATTGTACCCGAAATCCAACCGGGCCCCTGGAACAGAAAAGCTGATATCTTTCAGACCGGACGTCCGTTTGACGAACCGTCAGCGGCGATGGTGATCTCGTTGAGAAACAGTCCCTATGAGTATACCCTAGGAGATTTTGGGTTACAGTTGAGATATGGCCGGGTTGGTTCGCTCACGAAATCAACCGGGCCCCTGGGACAAAGAGGCTAATAACTCACAGACCGGACGTCCGATTGACGGGCCGTCTGTTGCGTTGAGAGCCCTATGACGAGGAGGTCCTTTGAGATACCTCTTCATGGGAATTTGAGATAATTGGGGTATCGACCTGTAGCTCATGGAGCGGACCCTCCCAGAGACGAGCGTGCAAAGTACGGAGACCGTGTAGCCGACTGAGACCTGACGACTGCTTGACCGACTCGACTTGGAGTGAATTGACTAGCCCAGTGGACGGAGCACTACTTTGTGAGGTGCAGACCCATGGAGGATGGAGCACTGCCTATGTGAGAGTGCAGACCCGCAGTACTCGTTCAGAGAGTACCTCTGCAGGATTTTAGGGGGTGTGCACTACTGTGTTTGGGTGGCATACCCCGGCGGGAAGTACTACTGTGTTTGGGTGGCTGAACCACGGTACTTGACAGGAGGAGTACCTCAGCAGTCTTAGGTTAGTGAGTAGTACCTCGGAGTCGTGACAGGACCACTGTACACTCCTGAGAAGGAGCTCTTCAACAGTTACGGTTTCGATAATGAAAATCCTAGTTTGAGCTGAGACTTTTGACATTTGTGTTTACCTCATGATTGAGATGGGTCACTTGATAACTTAGGTATATGTATGGGCATATACCTGGGTAGTGGTTATCCATTGATTTCATGATCTTGGTGTTTTCCTCATGATTGACATGGGTTACTTGATAACATAGGTATATGCATGAGCATATACCTAAGTAGAGGTTATCTGTTGAGATCTGCTTTTTGGTTAACCTTGTTGGTTTTAGTGAGACCTTGAGGGTCTCGGGGTCCCTACTGAGTATCGTTATACTCACCCCTACATGGGCTATGCCCGCACCTCATTGTGTTGGTTGCAGATAACAGGTAGTGCTGACGGAGGCCAAGTGTTTGAGGACTGGACGGTACCCGGAGGTGGACTACATGACGAGTCAGTACCTGGAGGTGGACTTCACGGCGAGACGACACTCGGAGGAGGTCGATGGGCGAGAGCATTGTGGAAGCTATCTGTACCTACCCTTCAGGTAGGATCCGTGGTGGACGATCTAGGAGCTGCGCCTTCTGTACCTACCCTTCTGGTAGGATCCGAGAAGGACGACCCAGGAGCTGCTTCCTTTCTTTCAGCTGTTTGTCTTTTTCTGTTGTACTTTCATTCAGTTGTAGTTGTACTTTCAGTTGGGTTTGTATTCTGGCCCATTTACTTTTCAGCACTTTCTTTTGTATATAGTGTTTTACTTCCGCTTGTACTCTGTGGTGTTTTGTTTACTTTTATAAAGGCAATGCCTTCCCAGTTATCGGGATTTACTTCTTTGGTGCTAGTCTCCAGCCCCTGTCCTATGGAAGGCGAGCATGGGGTAGTCACGGCACGGGCCCCGAGGACGGGTCGTGACAGTGGCATTCCAAAAAAAGTATTTTCACATGTCAAAACTTTTATTTCCATGATAAATTTCTAATTTAAATGGTGTGATTTGTTTATTGTGGTAGAATGTAACACAGAGATATTTTAAAAATAATACCATTTTGTTCGATATCGTATATGACAAGAAACACCAGGATTTAATGAACCAAAAAATATTATAATTATAAAATGACATTTATAACCTAGAAATTTAATTGGTGTGTTTGAATATTAATTAATACATTATTAAATGTTTATAAATTTAATAATCAATAAAAATGTATTTATTAATTCTTATAAAGTAAGAATTCATTTTTTGGGTGAAGTCATTCTATGATTCATGATTATATTTCCTTCAAGATTGTTTTTTTAAACAATGTTATAATTAATTGATATAACTCATAAGAATTTTATTTCATAAAAACAATATCATTATTGAAATTAGTATATAAAAATTATATTACAGTGAATGTTTGGGATATTTAAAAGAATAGTGATTTTCGATGAATAGTGAAAAAAACTGCTTTTTGTAAAAATATCATTTGTTTTAAATAAATTAAGTAATTTAAAATTACATTATTATTTTTATTATATTTAAAATTAAAATTTATTTAATTAATAAATCTTTTATCATATTTATATCATATTTTGGTATAATTTTTTTAGGCATAAAAATGTATTTTTCTAAAATAAATTTTGTTCATAATACTTATCCCTTTTAATTAATTAAAATCAAACCTAATAAGGAAGTATTTAAGTTAAATTTATAGTATATATATATTATTTTAAATTCATATAATGATGAATAATAGTCATATATTTATTGTAAGATCATTTTATGCTTCAAAAATACATTTCTTAAAAAACTGTTTTTATCACATTTTGCGTGTTTATTTTTAAATAAAAATTTACCACTATAGTGAATTAAATTTTATAAAATTTATTAAATATTTTGAATCAGAATATTTAATTTTATTTATTGGGTTAAAATTAAATTATTTTTATAATTAATACTAAAAGTAGTAAAAATTTGTCAACATGGTAAAGGTGTAAATCGAGTTAACCAAGGTCAAAACTATGTGATAAGGCCATCATTTTTCATCTAAATTATTAATTTATGAATTTATTTCCACACTTATCACCTTATACTCATGATTAAATTATTTATTGGACACTTTTATATGAAAATGATCTATATGATATTGTAAGAAAAGAAAAATACCAAATATCTCTCTCTTTCCATAAAATATATCTTATATGTTCACATAGAGACAAAAACAAGTTTTTAATGAATATTAATGGGTATATTAGGAATAATGAAATTATTTTCAGGAAATTATTTTATTTATAATTTATATTTTTTATATAATTACTTTAAATGCGTATGTAATACCAGCACGGTATTTATTAAAATAATAGTAAAATAAAAAAATGAATTCAAAAATATAAAAAGTATTAAAAATTGAATGAATTATTGTTTTCCAAGAATTTATAGACATATATATCATGTTATTAATATGTGAAATTATTATATTCAAATTAAATTTTTTTATTTTTTTAATTCAATTTATATGAATAGTTCGAAAAATGATATTAATGATATTTTATAATAAATAATATTTTATTATATAATTGAAAAATCATAAAAACCTATATTTGTTCCAGTGATCGTTATATTTATTAAAATATCAAACATTTCTAGTTTATTATCCAATTATCATTTTATAGTAACTATTTTGACCCAAAAAGAGTAAAATCATTGTTATCGCGATTATTGTTAAAATATGCTAATACATGTTAAAAAAGAGATAAGGGTAAGAACCTAATATAAAAATGTTGATTTTTTTATGATATAATTTTTAACCATAATCACCGTATATTATAATTCCATCAGTTTTGAGTCTTTTATTAATGAAAATTAACTTATATTAATTTAATATGTTAGGAAATTCCAAGAGTACCCCTCTAATCTCTTATAAAAGGGAACCTTTTATACTTTATTATTAACACTTAAAATGAATTTTTTTTTGGAAAATACCTACCCAAATCCCTTAATAAAATCCATACCCATTTTCAAGAGGTCTTATTTTGGGTATGAAAACCCAAACTTATAGGCCTTAATGTGTAAATAAAAGGATGTTTTCCGAAGAATAGGTATATCTTTTAACTGAATGTTTTAGTAGTATATATATTCTACCATATTAAAATGTTCTAAAATCTTGATGAAATTAAAAAAAAGTTTCTAAAATATAATGATATTTTATTATGACAATTTTATAATCATTATTCATATCCTCTTCCATCAAATGGGAAATAAAACCATTATTCGTGTGTACGGTGGACTACCCCTTTGCGAACCAATGTAATTCATTTTCCATCATCACCAATCACATTTATTTATGAGAATGGTTTTAATGTATATATTTGATATTAATAAATATTTATAATTTCTTAAAATTAATATATCATATATTTTCTTAACTTTCCATTCATTAAGAGATGATAGCATTATTCATGAGTTCGTGTGGACCACTGCCTCCATGAAGCGATGTGATTCATTTTTCATAACCATATAAAATTGATGATATATATATAAGTATATTTATAAAAATATTATGGTATTTATGATATAGTGATCATTATGAAAATATAAAATAATTATTTCCATCTTTTCATCATGATCATTGAAAACTAGAAATGTTACCAATGTGTATGTACGACCTGCCATCTTTATGATTGTAACGTAGTTCACTTTCCATAACCACCATTGATGAAGAGTTTTTAAAATATAATTGATGTATAAAAATGATAATTATTTCATGATGATTATTATTTAGATTATTGAGCAATTTTACCTTTAACCATAGTCTACAAACCTAAGCCTTTTTGAAATTATAAACTAAAAGTCCTCAAAACACCTAACATGGACTTAAGAGATTAAATAATTAATTTTTTCATTAAAAATTAAATAAATGATTTATTGATGATAGATTAAACCTATTTAATGTTATTCAGAAATACAATAATGTATACTATCTTACTAAATATAATTTAAAATACATACAAGGAAATCATGGACTCAAGGTAAGGGTTTATCATCCCAAATTGTCTTCTTTGGGACATATGTCATGTTTTACAACTCAATTATTATATGAGGTTTGTATAATGACCAATTGATATGTTATATCATGAATATACTAATAATCATGATATTTAATGTTTCATTTGAAGTTATTCTTTAATGGTTATTATGATTCCAAAGTTACCAAAGTGGTTAGGGATTTGTGTTTCAATCACATTTTAATCGGGATCGTTTATTCTTGAATTACCGATGAAGGAAATTATATGATCTAATCAAGTTAAAACCATTTAATTTTTTATCCTATATTTATTTTTTTGATAACATTTTTATTTTCCTTTTCCTCTCAGTACTACTCAATAGTCTGAAATAATGTTTTTAAGAAAAACCAACTATGTTTTACTATTCAGTCAGGAATCATTCTCTTCCATATCCATGTTTTATAAAAAATTATTTGAATAATATTTTTAATATAATACAATTACTTTTTATACACTTTTAATAATATTTTAATTTATAAAAATTTATTTAAAACGAATCTTCATGTCGTTTTTTGAATGAGATAAATTTGACTTTTAATTGAAAATGTAAAATGAATTTTTGTTTTAATATACATGAAATAAACATAATTTTCCTCTATCATGATCACCCAATTATTTTAAGATTACTATAAATGTTTAAAAATATATTTATTTTTAAAAATCATAATATTTTAGAAATTTAATATTTTAAAGAAGTAATTTCAAAATAGAAATGGTATTTTCTGGATGAATGTTTTTAATGTTATTTTTTTTGGTATTTATATTCATCAATGAAATAACTGTTTAAGTTATGCATTGATTCTAAATTATATATATGTGTCTCTTAAAAATATGCATATATGGACCTTCCTTTTTTATGACATAATACATTCCATAAGTTCATTTCTAAATTCTTTCTTTAAAATCAAACAAAATTAACGGAACCTTTCTATCCATTTATCCTTTTATATAATGCTAATTTAAATATTTTATTCCAAAATAGAAACCTTATTTCTATACCTATAATTATGTACTCATATTTGAACATCCATAATAGTTAATTTCTTATTTTTTTTGGAATATTTTCTAAATTTCCACTTATTGTTATATGTGGTAAGATTATTCAACCTATTTATTTCCATGGGTAATTATTATGATAATGTATTATGATTGATTTCCTTTTTTAGAATTTATTATCATGAACATGTTATGATGGGTTCGCCTAGATAGTTGTTAAATGCATTGGGTAATGCCTTTTTCTCATGATATGTTATGTAGGGGATAATAGAGAAAACCTAATCCACAATGGGACTTTGTCTACTATGTGATTTTTTTCATGGAAGTTACCTTGACTTATGAATATGCCTATCTTTGGGCCACATTTTCTATGTTTCCATGATCTTATGATCGACATTATTAGTCATGATCCTTCTATTTTATGATGTCATGTTATACCATTGGATCATATGTTATTTTCCCATATCATACCCCTACACTCATGTTATGTAATCATTAATACCTCTCTTGCTTACCATTATTGAGTATCAGTGATCACAATTTATTATATTTCATTTCCCTAGGTTATGAATAAAGTTATTATGTATGATATGTATAAGATGGTTTCTAGATATGTAGAACTTAATGGGGTTTGATATATTTTATTTATGGACCAGTCGTTTGTGTATCCCAGTTGTTATGTAAGAGGTTTTCCAAATTCTCTAAAACTCTAAACCAAAAAGGTTCTTGGGTATGTAAATGATCCAAATTTTATGTTGAATTTATATGTTTTAAGGTTTAAAGTGGGTCACATTTTTTAAAAACAAATCCTCAAATTAAACATCATGTTTTTAGTACTGAATCAGAGAGTGTGGGATTAGGGTCATTATACTCCCCACCATATAATATCTCATCCCTAATATGTACTCCAAATTATCACTATAGGGTATCTGTAAAAAATTATGACCACTATTTTTTCATATCAAACTCCCTCTCACATATCTCCTCTTCCACAAACATGTGTTTCCACTTCACTCGCACAAGATGTGTGGTCTTCCCTTGTAGATTATTCTCACTAGTTTCCATGAAATATATCAGAAGCTCCTCAAAGGATTCATCAACATCTAGCTCAAAATCATTTATATATATGACATGATAAGGTTCATTATGATATCTCTAAAGACATGATATGTGAAACAAATCATGCATGGAATTTTATAACTTTGGAAGGGATAACAGTATGCCAGTGGACCCACCATTTCTACTATCTCAAACTATATAATAAACTTGGGCACTAGCTACCCTTTCTTTCTAATATATTATTTCCCCAGCCTTGGTGATATCTGAATAAAAACCTAATGTCCCACCTCAAACTCTATAATTTTCCCTTGATTGTCACCATATGATTTCTACCATTTTTATATGGTCACTAACCGCTTCCAAATCAATTGAACCAACTCATACATCTCCTGCATGATATTTGTCCAGATAAGAGAAGACTCACCTACCTCTAACCAAAAAAACAGTTGAACATCATATCCTTAAATAAAATTCATAAAAAGAATCCATTTATATCAATTTATTGAAGCTTCTATTGTAATTAAACTCTATGAGTTCCAAATGTTACTCCAAAGAACCATTGAAGTTCCAAACATAGGCTTGCAACATATCCTCCATAATTTAAAATGTCCTTTCATATTGGACATTAGTACAAGGATAATATATTGTACTCGGAATAAAATATGATCCCAACACCTTATAATTACCAAACAATGACTGAAAAATTGACCAAGGATCTTGATCAGAAGTGATTCTCCTCGAAACAACATATATTCATACAATCAATCACTCATAGAGACTACCAATATCATTGATAGTAAAGGTCTCCTTGATTAAAAATAAGTGGTCTACCTACATCATTTGATCCATGATCACACATACTACATCATATTGTGTGGTTTCATGGGTAATCCTATTATGAAATCCCTAGTGACATTATCCCACTTACATTCCAAAATGGAAATAGACAACAATAACCTAGCAGACCTAGGATGCTTGGCCTTCACATATTGACAGGTGAAACATCTGTCCACTAAGCCCACTATCTCTTTATTCATCCCAAGACACTAGCACTATATTTGGAGATCATTATATATATATATCATAACAGGATGTACCACCCATCTATAATTACATAACTCACTCATTAGCTCGTCATGAATGTCTATGGGAACCCATACATTACCATAGGCATGAGGAACATTTTTTCTTCTAAGCTACCATCCTAATGGTGGATCCCCACCATATAATGTTCCCCTAATATTTAGTCCCTTCAGATCGAATAACTTCTCTATCATGATTCATTCTAGAAACATGGTTATAAAAAATTTACAAGTCAGAGTTACTCAACCCTTGGACTCATAAATATCAAGGTTAATGTACATTAAGAGTGTCATCAATTATCACTAATCACAAAACATTCATACTGCATTTTTTTTCTTCTATCTTAATGAATTGGTAGTGATGTTTCCCTTTCTAAGAGTGTACACTAGCTCATAGTTGAAAGACTATAGATTCTTAACCCCCTCCTATGTAAAAGTATCAATTCTCTCTGAGGAGATATATACTTGAGTCTCTTTCAGTCCATATACACTGAAACACTCTTAGAAAATAGATAGTACCTCGTTTACATAGGTAATTTACTATTGTATCTAACTCGAGTTCATGAGTATAGTAGTTCCTCTCATGCAGTCTCCGTTGTCTAAAACCATAAGAAACCACTTGATCCTCCTACATCAGAACTACACTGAGTCTAACTATAGATGAATAATAGTACATGGTATAGTCCTTACTTTTAATAGTTATGTTAAGGATCAATGTTGAGGTCATACTTCTCTTCAAATAATGAAAATCTATCTCACTGTATCTGAAAAAACAGGATTCACCCCTTTCTTGTTCATCATGGACATCGATGCTTCTAATCACCAAAAGTCATGGACGAAACATAGGTAATATCCTTCTAGATCAGAAAATATTCTAATCTCAAATATATTCTTGGGTTACTCCCAATATATCATGATTGGGACCTTCTATAGGTCCCCTAACACTGCATCCTCTGAGATAACTTTACCTAGGAAGTACACTCTATCAATACAGAAGATGAATTTTGATATCATAGCATAAATATGATGATATATTGATATACTTGTGACAATGTCATGCTATTGGGTATGATTTTCAATAGACTCATTTCATCTATGAATTCCACCAAAAACTTATTTGATAATGTATGAATGATCTGATGCATCATGACCATAAAAACTACTGGTGCATTTCTCTGTCTAAACAACATCACCAAGAAATCACAAGTCATACCTTCTCTTAAAATTAGTTTGGTGTTTGTCAGATGCTCTCATCTTTAACTGATTTTACCCTGACCTCAAATCAGTCTTATAGAATATCTAGGAACCTCTCACCTAATTTAATTTATCATCGACGAAAGGAAGTGGATACCTATTCTTGACTATTATCTAGTTTAGCCTCCAATAATCTACATATTAGTAGAAATTCATGTTAGCCTTATTGGTGAAGAACATGGGATAAACCCATGGTGAAGTTCTAGGATGTATGAATCAATTTTTTTATAGATCATACAAATACAGTTTGAAATCACAAATCATTTTTTGTTTCATCCTGTAAGGCATGATATAAACTAGATCAGTTCCTAACACCAAATCGATCAGGAACTCGATCTCCTGCTTAAGAAGAAATCCAGATAACTTTTTTGGAAAGGAATAAATTAAATGTTATACCACTAGAGGAAGAGTAATATTATTTATACCAATATCATCCAAAAAAATCATTATATTTGAGTCGTGTCACAATCTAATGTTCACTTAATTGGTCCGACATGACTATTAGGAAGGTACCACTCTCCTTGATGAAAAACACATCACCCTTATCAAGATAGAAAGGTAAATATCCTCTAATAATAGTTGATATGAACTTGGTATAGAACTAGGTAACCCATTCCCAGTATCAAATCAAAACCTATAATTTCCATCATAAATAGCTCCCAAAGGAAATGATATCCACTTATTTCAAAGAAACACTCCATGAAACATTTGACACTCGTTATGTATAACCCCAATGGCATGTCTATGGAAATAAAACCATCAAGTATCTCTATAAAAAACCCAATTAATTATAAAAAAGAGAATATATAAAGTAATTTTATGGTTTTGTATCAAAAACATTCATGCATGGGTATATGACATGAGAATCATACCTCTAGTGGTAGAATGTCCCTTATATAGTCTAGTCGAAGAAGATTGTATAGTATGATGAATAACCACTCTTATTACTTGGGTTCTAGCCTAACTCCTCTACAAATATCCCTCTAGTGTCAGGGTAACAAATCCCCTACCATGTCCTAAGAATCCATTAAAACTCTAGTTACTAGTCTGTTGAGGGGTAGTTGATTCCTTCTCAGAATGTTGTTCCCTTTACAATCCCATACCATTGTTCTACTACTATGTTCCCCTAAAAACACAGATAGATGTCCCATACTATGGAAATAATGGCACTCTATAGTGGGTTATGTACATTGCAATAACTTTTTTCCAAGACTTCCACACTAAAATCACTACAATGGGTCACGATCCAGAGATTTTTACACACTTACCTAACTTCTCTTCCTATTACTACCCTATTAGTAATTGTCATATCTGAGCTTCTTATTACTAGAATAATAACTACCTAATTTTCTTACAAGGAGAACATTCTGACCACTAAGGGCCTCACTCAGGTTCCCTTTCGTGATGTGATCTCAATTCATCATGTATGCGAATTTATCAGGAGAAAAATATTCACTAGTGACTTTATCACATTGAAAATCCATTCCTAGAAATACCTCACCCATTAAATCTCATCAGATACTAATCATGCAGAAAATAACTATAGGTCGGTGAAACATATAACATAATACACTACTATAAATATCCCCTATGTATGGTGTATGAACACTCGATCCCTGACATGCCTCAATTTCCCTAGGTATAAGTATCTTATGAAATTATCCTCAAATTTCTTCATGTATTGGCATTATTCCTGCTATATTTCTCCAGAATGTCCTTCCAATGCGTGGATGGTCCTTGAAACATGTAAATAACAAGATTCACCCACCCATCTATAGGTGTCTCTTGATTCTAAAAGATCATTTTGGACAGACTCAATCCAATATTTAGTTTCTTGGGTGATTCCCTCCCTAGTAAACATAGGTGAATACTACAATTGGAAATCTCTCATCAATACAGGCATCAAAGTTATAGTGTGATAAATATCAATCTCCATGAATCGCATTACCCACAAGATGCTACTGTGAAGCATATCATCCATATAATTATATGGACACACTAGAAGTTTCAACTCATCTATGTTAGTATCATGAAAAATACCACTCTTCTTATGCTCAATTCAGTGAAAATGTGGAGGAACTTTCTCTACAAGGGCCAATGCACTTCTTAGAATACAACATCCAAAACAAGATACACCTTGACCAGTTGTAATAATTATAGAAAACCAAAATCTCAATGTTATTCTGAAATTAGATTAACAATAATATTTTTATAACATAAAAAAAATTCATTTGATTTTCTAAGATAAAATAAAGAAATATATTTTCATAGAATATATTGGTAGATATGTCACATGTGATAAATGTGTCCCTAGCATAAAAAATTCATGTCAAATTATATAAATACACATATAAAATGAACATTTCATACTCATATCATTTCATAATATCCTATGATTAATAATTTTAATAAACAGTAACATCACATTATAAGTTAACCACCCAAGTTGAAATAACATCCAAACTGTTACAAGAGAACGTTATGAATAATAATCACATCCTTGAGAACTTGGGTTTTTCACTAACGCATAAGTATGAAACTCCCACGAACAAGATCAATACCAAGCCCCAACACATCTTGTTATTCAATATACCTTTCCTAAATTGTAAATAAATAGGAAAACCCCTCCTCTAATTCCAATTTGTAATATCACTAGCCTATTTCTTCCTTATGTGGCCATTTCAGGTCACTACTGTTCCTCTGGAACGCCACCCCATATACTAGAGGCTACTGACTGGCAGTAAGGGTGTAAATAATATAGTGTAGAGACAGCACCCTATAATATAAGGTTTCAATAACAACATAAACAATATAAATAATCAAAAATAAAATACCAAGTATAATAAGGGAAGAAATTGAGCAATCAAATAATAATATAATCATTTAATGATAGAAGGAATGAAACTGAATGATGTGGTGAAAGGAAAAAAAGAAAAATACTACACATGATCAATAAATACGACTCCAAAATCCTTGGTCCTAAATCCCATGTCGGACACGTCTCGTAGTTCCAAACCATCCATTAATAAATCTATCAATGCATGTTTCTTTCCCCTATCCAAACCCATAATCATGAAATCTTCCCAACTATCAAATGGTTCCTGAACAGGGTGTTAGTACAACTCATTCGGTCAGCACCCACACTATCTAATCATATCCATCCTAAATAAATAGTGTGTGAAAAAAATAACAATAGAAAAATATTCTATAAATTAATGATGGGTATTAAATAAACCTTCCAACCATCAATCTATAAGGCGACACTCAAGTTGAAAAACCTACTTTGGATCAATGTCGGAGTGTGTCTGAGCATACCATGGAAACATTCCATCCATAAACATAAATCCATAATCCATAATATAGATTCATTCAAAGGGAAAATGAACTATAATCATTACAACATGATAAAGAATAATCCATATAAGCATTACAACATGATCAAGTAGAGCCCAATAAGAATTACAACATAACTGGTCAGAGACCTATAAGCATTACAATAGGACAAGTAATATCCCTATAAGCATTAAATAATGACTAGATAGAGCATTATATGAATTATAGTATGACTAGGTAGATACCTATAAGCACTACAACATGACCGAGTTGAGCTTTGTAAGCATTACAACATCACATTCTACAATGATTAAACATCCCATTATTATTTATAAATAAGTTAATCCTTTATTCCAATTTATCAATGATCAAAAAAAAATTTCATAGTTCAATTACACTGAGCATGTATAACCAATTATCTTTATCCCACCAGTATATTCACACTTCATCTTGTTATTATGCCCAATCCATAAACATGATAAAATAACCACTTGAAATCCAAGTGTTACTTTCTCAAACTAGCCATCACTAATACCATGTTATGCCAATCCCATGTTAAGATAAGTCACATGAAAAAAATACAAATTCAACACATGTTCAAAGGTAGGAACACACATCTATTGGATTCAAGTCTAGCATTCATACAAAAAAACCTAATAGGATTCATGGAAGGCATAGGTACATGAATTATCATGAATAGAGGGTTTCTATTTAGAATTTATCATTTTCATGATGTGCTGACATTATTTACTATGTTTCAAATGCTATAAAGGAAACCAAAAAATCTTTAGAGAGTTGAATTAGATGACCTGACTCAATATTAGATAAGGAAAATAATATCTTTCACAATCAAGGTATCATTAGGTTACCCCTTCTTTACTTTCAATAAATTCCAAGAGATCTATAAACATGGATTAGTCTACTCGAACTAGGGTATCCCAAGGTGGAACCTATTAAATAAAATGAGAAGGACTGGAATTATTACCTTCAATATCTCAGTCTGAAACACCAATAACTAATGGTTATTTCTTTTTATTTGAAGACGACTCTAGAGATCATCAAAAAAATGGTTTTCAGATGAGATAACAGGGAGTGAAATACTCAGAAATATTGGGCATTGTAGATTTAAAATGATGTTTTGGAATGGAAGATTCATGATATGAATAGGAAATTTACATTTTGAATACATTAGATCCCACATATTCTTATAAATTTGTCACTTCCACTTTAAAACCTAGAAAAAACCATTTCAAAACATGAACTATCCTCATGTGGTGAGTTTTATTTTCATAAACTACCATGAACCATTTATAGTGTGAATGAAGTTCTTAGGGTTTTCCCATAACAATTCATGCCTTGTAGGGATTTCATGGGGTATATCGAAACTAATTCACATAATGAATTTAAAATTCATGAAATAAATGTTTTTTTCATCAAGACATCATCCCATTTCTTATTCCTTTACACATCTTTCTCAACCATTACAAAGTCTTGATTACCATGGTCCATAAAAGAAGTCAATGAACACAAGGAGGTTTAACCAAAACATAAATTCAGACATACTGGGAAAAGATGTAATATTTGATGATTCATTACCCTATTTATGTGATTAACCTTTTATGAAAGGTGATACAACATACCAATCTGTATAAAAAATCTAAAACATCATAAAATATCAATAAGATATAATAGCACATGAGTAATAATACAGGATATAATAAAGTTCATATGAATCATCCCTTCTTCCCCACAATTTTATAAATCTAGTTTACTATCTAATTATTTTAATTATAACCATCCATCCGATGAAAAGTATTCCATGTTAATTCTATAATTATATCTGAATATACCGAATGACTTTAGATTTTTTATTTATTTTTGTATAATCCCCTTTTTAACAGGTTTGATAGGGAACCCTTACATAGCCCATTGAACCATTAGAACAAGGCCCAATATATGGTCTGAATTCCCAATTACCCAAAACACTATAATTTCCCCTCCCTAGAATCTGCATCGTTGATGGTGGCTAGCTCTCCATCTCACATGGCAGCTCGTCTATCATTTCCACATGCAAAGCTACACGGTGCATGGTAGTGATGGTGGTCTTCATACTGATAAAACACTATTCTATTAAATATTTTATTGATAATATATGATATAATTTCCTCACATAGTGTTAAATATGTTTAATTATAATGTATTTGGGATTATATCATTCATTTGAATATTTGATGAAAATTCCAGTTTTACCCTTTTAAAATTTTTGTAGTATTTCAATCATAAATATTTTCATTTGAATTATTTGAACTTAATATTTTGTAAAGTTGTTCCTTACTTTATGGGTTACAACTTGTATTCAGGAAACTGGATCAAAAGAATGCATTTGGATGGATTAATTGGGTCATAAATTCAAAGGTGGGATGGACACGCCAGAATGGAGAAGCTTCTGTATTGTGGCCATAACTCCTTCATATGGGCTTGGATTAAGCCCAAATTTTGATAGGAGATATAGAACCCATATCCTCACATATGATCCTGCTGGAAGGCTGGACAATTCACGCGCTGTTGTTGGTCAAATGGGCGGTGCATGATGGAATAAAATATTTGGCCAAGATTCCCCATTCACACTTGAAACTACATTGAACCTAGCCTCCCCACAAGTCTATAAATTGGTTTTTTCCAATTTTGTGAGGTTGGGACATGAATTTTTAAGTTTAATACAGAGGATATGTGGATCCACATCAATTCTCTAACCATTTCAAAAAGGGTAGCTCTTGAAGCAAGGATCCCTTCGACGAAGCCTTCTCCTTCTCCTTCGTGTTGTAATGCTTTTGTTTGTGTAATAAACTTCTTTGTTCTTCTTTTATTTCTTCTATTTTATTCTGTTTTTTTAAAATTTCTTATTCTCTTAATCTTCCTCTTTGGTCTGGAATTCTTGAGTATAAGCCTTATTGGGTTATTACCATTATAAACCTTTGCACATGCAAAACGCTTCTACGATGATTACGCCACCCATGGAAGTGTAGTCTTTTAGTAATTGGTCTATATTCTACCCTCTTCATTTAATTATTTTGAATCATTGAGCTACTTTAATTAATTTAATATGATCCATGAATTGTATTTTTAAATTGTAAGAAACTAATAAATCAATTGAACAATTAACACAAAAACACGTGAGGTCGAGATTTTGTGTAAATTGTGAGAGCGCAATCTTAATCGCTAATACAAGAACACACGGGATAAATTTGTAGAGTTAAAATATAATCCATAAATAAAATTCATCCTCATTTGCAGATTGGATATGTGATCTGATTAACCACTGACCATAATCTAACCTTATAACAACAATCAATGTAGGGTGTTGCGATTGCGTGTTCCGAAGCTAGCCTAGAGTTTAAGTAATTTCCTCTTTGTGGTTAAATTAACTCTCTTAGGGTTCGAGTGTTAACAAGTTATGGGATCATAATTAAGTGGATTTTGATTTAAATGATAATAATTAATAATTAAATGAATAGGTAGAGTTAGATCGATTACGCCTTTTAAAATATTTTCTAAAAAAACTTCTTCTTGTTGTGTCTTTTTAATCAAACGTCATTTTAAAACTAAAAACAAAAAAAATAATCTTATTCTAGAAAAATTATTCTAGATTTATAAAATATAAACAACCCCCATACTTTAATCTAGTGTTTTAATTATATTCTATTTTATTTTTAGAATACCTTTAATAAGTTGTTAAATTCATTTCCTCCTTTGAGAGACGACCTTGGTCAGCCACTCTGCTGCACCTAAGTACCCCAAAATCACACTAATAATTTTAGGGAGCCCATGACATCGCTCTTTCAAATTGGTTCCATTTCCAGGGAGGCAAGTAATTATTTCAACCAATTAGAGGCATTTATTTTATTTTACATTTTATTCGCTTCCTTTCTTCTTTCTTCCTTCTTTACCCAATCTGTTTTTTTTTCTTCTTCTTTTATTTTCTTCTACTTCTTTTTGGACCATCAACTCAAACTTATTATTATTTTTTTACTATGGTCCAATTCCTTTCTTTTCATTTTTATTTTATTTATGACACGAACAAATCCCGAAGACCTCTTATATCTTGACCCTGAGACTGAACATAGCCTAAGGGCTTGAATCAGACATTCTCAATCTACGGGAAGATTCAACATTCAACCAGTTGGAGAATTACTCTAATATCAAAACATTGAAATTGGAAGCAATTCAAATTCAACCATAAAAGAAGAACCAATGGCTGAAAATAATGGAAATGAACTTAATAGAACCATTCGAGTATTGGTTTCACCTGATATTAACTATCAACAAAATTCTATTGCATACCCAAATCTCGTATCGGACTTTGAATTAAAATATGGGTTAATTCACTTACTTCCAATGTTTCATGGCCTATCTTGTGAGGATCCCAACAAACATTTGAAAAAATTTAATGTGGTTTTCTCAACCCTAAAACCTAGAAATGTCTTGGAAGATAAAATCAAACTAAGAGAATTCCCATTCTCACTTGATGGAGCTGTGAAAGACTGGATGTATTATTTACAACCCGAAGATGTAACCTGTTGGAACGATTTGAAATATATTTTATTGCTGAAATTTTTTCCAGCATCAAGGACCACTTACATTCGTAAGGAGATCTCGGGGATCAAGCAAGCACAAGGGGAGTTAATGTATGAGTACTAGGAGCGATTCAAGAAGTTGTGTGCAAGATGTCCACATCATCAAATCAGTGAGAAATCCTCATTCAGTACTTCTATTAAGGACTCACTCCTATGGAGAGGATCATGGTGGATGCCGCAGCAGGAGGGGCATTGGTGGACAAGACACCATTATCCGCACGTTCATTGATCAACAAAATGGCCCAAAACTCCCAACAATTTGGTGATCGAGGTACACCACATGTCATGGGAGTACATCAGGTAATTCCTTCTTCTATTGAAAGTCATTTGATTAATACCAAGTTGGAAGAATTGACCACTATGGTGAGGCAGATTGCTTTGGCTCAAAAGACATCCCAACCCCCTCTTTCAAGGGCTTGTGGAATTTTCACTGAGACAAGCCACCCAACTAACTGTTGCCCACAACTCCATGAAATAGAAGATTGTGCAGCAATGTTCCCTGGGAGACCATATCAGCAACAACAACAACAACCATATACCCAAAATAATTTTGATCCAACATACAACCAAGGGTGGAAGGATCAATCGGACATGAGGTATGGCTCTGGGAAACAACAAAGGCCCCCTTTTCAACCAAAATTCCAGCAGCCTCCACCTTACCAATAGGGTTTCCATAAACCCCAAAGGAGATTCAAAGCTCAAACATCAACAAGTCAGCAACAAGGGAATCTACAAAACAAGTTAGACTCTAACACTAATGATCTTTTGAAACAAATTGTTCTTAATCAACAGAATGAGCTGAATAGTCAAGGTTCGTAGTTGAGGGAGTTGAAGACTCAAATGATCCAGATTTCCACTACCCTCCATGAACTAGTAAGTAAGCATTCTGGAAATCTTCCTTCCCAACCCACTCCGAATCCAATGGGGAATGTTAGTTCCATAACATTGAGAAGTGGGAAGAAAATATATGATACATCTACACCAACCATTCCACTGGGATACACCTCAACTCCAGAGAAGCCGCATTTCATACAAACTGATATGCAATCAGAGGAGAAAGATAAAGGTAATAAAAAGATTAATGATGTTCCTCCTAAACCCCTTCATTTTCCAAACAGGGTTGTTCAAACAAAGAAGATGGCTGAAGAGGCGATGAAAAAAGTGGTTTTTGAGACATTCAAGCGTGTTGAGATCAACATCCCTCTACTTGAAGCCATCAAAAAAATCACAAGGTATGCCAAATTCTTAAAAGAAATCTGCACCAATCGAAGAGGGATCAAAGGAAATGAGAGGATCAATCCTAGAAGAAATGTGTCAGAACTCATTACACCAACTCTAGCAATGCCGAAAAAGTGCAAGGATCCAGGGACATTCCCCATCCCATTCACCATAGGGGAGTTGCACTTTTCTGATGCACTTTTTCATTTGGGAGCTTCCATAAATGTGATGCCTCACTCTGTATTCTCTTCTTTACAGGTTGGTGAGTTTAATCCGACGATGGTAGTGGTGTAATTTGTGAATAGAGCTACGGCATACCCAACGGGAGTTCTTGAGGATGTACTTTTCTGGGTAAGAGACATGATCTTTCCAACATATTTCTACATGCTTAACATGGAGGATGATCAGGTATGTTCTCATTCCCCCATTATCATAGGTAGGCCCTTCCTAAAAACTCCAAAAACTATAATAAATGTCAATGAGGGTACACTTTCCATGGAATTTTGGGATGAAGTTGTGATATTTAATGTTATGGTACCCCTCAGAGGATCATTCTGCATTTATTATCTCCCATTTTGAACCACCAAGTAAAAACCCCATGGAATAGGATTGTCCTAATCTTAGGGAAATTATGAGTATTGGTTCTAGTTTGATGTCTAAGAGTACTTCCACACCTGTTTCTAAGGAACAAGGCTCTCTAAGATTTGATTTTGAAATGGAGTCATATTCTGATTTTGATCATGTGAACTCTGATTATGACATGGCTATAGAGTATGCTGATGGATTTGATCCTTTATTCTCTGATTTTGATGATGTATATTCTGATACTGATGCTCTTTGTGCACATATTTCAGTTCCTTCTATGTATCCATCCCTACACCACCCCCCTACACTGGAACTCAAGCCATTGACACCAAATCTCAAATACTCATACTTGTTGAGTGGTGAGAAATTACCTGTTATCATTTCTGACAATCTCCCTTTTGAACATGAAGAAAAACTTTTGAATCTTTTGAGGGAGAACATCAAGGAAATCGGGTGGACCTTGGCTGACATATGAGGTATTAGCCCCTCCATTTGCATTCATAAGATTCTTTTGGAGGATGGGGCTAAACCGATGAGGCAACCACAAAGGAGACTCAATCCAACCCTTAAGGAGGTTGTTAAAAAAGAGGTTGAAAAATTGCTCGAGGAAGGTATAATTTACCCTATTTCTGACTCACAATGGGTTAGCCTTGTCCAGTTTGTACCAAAGAAAACTATTTTCACTGTTATAAAAAACGAAAATGATGAGTTAGTTCTTGTGAGAGTACAAAACAGTTGGCGATTTTGTATTGATTATAAGAAACTAAATCAATCCACTCGTAAGGACCATTTCCCACTTCCATTTATTGACCAGATGCTTGGGAGACTTGCAAGTAGGACACATTATTGCTTCTTGGATGGTTTCTCTAGATATTTTCAGGTTCTTATTTCTCTGGAGGATCAAGAGAAGACAACATTCACTTGTCCTTTTGGTATTTTTACCTACCGAAGGATGCCATTTGGACTTTGCAACGCCCCAGGTACCTTCCAAAGATACATGGTGAGTATTTTTTCTGATTTTATTGAGACCTGCATGGAGGTATTTATGGATGATTTTATAGTGTATGGATCCTCATTTGATAAATGTCTAAATAGTTTGGGAAAGGTATTGAATCATTGTATTGAGAAGAATCGGGTCCTGAACTTTGAAAAGTGTCATTTCATGGTAGAGCATGGCATTGTCTTAGGGTATGTAGTGTCAAAACATGGGATAGAGGTTTATAGATCTAATATAGACATTATTTCATCCTTACCCTATCCTTCATGTGTGAATGATGTTAGATATTTCCTAGGGAATACAGGATTTTATCAGCACTTCATCAAAGATTTTAGTAAGATTGCTCTTCCTATGTCACGATTACTTCAAAAGCATTCTGATTTTGTGTTTGATGATTTTTGCAGGACATCCTTTGATGAGATAAAGAAGTGTCTGACCACTCCAGCGATCATACAACCCCCACGGTGGGATATTCCTTTTGAGATTATGTGTGACGCCTCCAAATTCGCGGTTGGAGCCGTCTTATCTCAGAGGGTGGAGGGACGTTCACATGTGATCACCTATGCATCGAGGGCGTTGGATTCTTCCCAATAAAACTACACCACAACAGAAAAGGAGTTTCTTGATGTTATATTTTCTTTATATAAATTTCATTCATATTTATTGCGATCTATAGTAGTTGTTTTTTCTAACCATGCAGCTTTGAGGTACCTCCTAAAGAAGCCAGATGCAAAGCCATGACTTATCCATTGGATGCTCCTTCTTCAAGAGTTTGACATCGAGATAAAGGACAAGAAGGTGTCAGAGAATTTGGTGGTAGACCACATGAGTGGGCTTACTCAAACACTAGAGGATGACACCTTGGACCAGGTACCACTTCAGGACACTTTCCCCGATGAGCATCTTTATTCCATCTCAGGTATGCATCCTTGGTATGCATATTTAGTTAACTACCTTGTTTCCTCTGAAATCCCTGCAAATTTAAAGAAACATCAAGTCAAAAAATTAAAAATTGAGTCTTGGTATTATGTTTGGGATGATCCATACCTCTGGCGTATGTGTAGTGATCAAGCTATTAGTACGTGTGTTCTTGATCATGAGTTGGCGTCTGCTTTACATTTTTGTCATACACTTGCTTATGGTGGAAAATTTGGACCCCAATGGACAGTTAAGAAATTTTTGGACTTTGGATTATATTGGAATAGATTATTCCATGATGCCCATGTGTTTTGTAAGTCATGCTCTCGTTTCCAACACATTGGAAAAATTTCTTGGAGAGATGAGATTCCCTAACAACCCATACTATTCTGTGATATGTTTGATGTATGGGCCATCAATTTTATTGTTCCTTTTCCCAGTTCATTTTTTTTTATATATTTTGGTTTCGGTTTATTATGTGAGTAAATGGGTGGAGGCTAAGTCCACCAGGACTGATGATTCTCATGTTATTGTGGACTTTTTCAAAGAACAGATTTTTTTCAGTTTTGGAGTACCGAAGGCCATCATCAGTGACCAAGGGACACACTTCTGCAATCATAATTTTTCATCCCTTCTTCGAAAGTATGGGGTGACACACAAAACATCAACACCATACCACTCTCAAAAAAATGGCCGGGCTGAGAGTTCAAATCGTGAGTTGAAACAAATTTTGGAGAAAACTGTGCAGCTGAATAGGAAGGATTGGAGAAAGCGCTTGGATGATGCATTGTGGGATTATAGGATAGAATACAAAACACCCATTGGTATGTCCCCATTTTGGATTGTTTTTGGGAAAGCGTTTCATCTCCCTGTGGAAGTTGAGCATCAGGCTTATTGGGCTATAAATAAATGCAACATGGATTTGGCCCAAGATGGAATTAAAAGGAAGTTGCAAATTCAAGAGCCTGAGGAGATTCGACTGTCATCATATGATAACTCAAGGATCTACAAGGAAAGATCAAAATCAGTTCATGATAAAATGATCCATAAAAGGTAATTTCATGTTGGATAGAAAGTCCTTCTCTATAGTTCCCAACTGAAGCTGATTCCTGGTAAGTTGCGTTCCAGATGTTTAGGTCCTTATATTGTATCTAATGCTTTTCCTTATGGTGTAGTAGAAATGAAACAAGAGGACACTGGAAGGAGCTTTACAGTCAATGGGAAACGTTTGAAGTGATACATTGAGGGACTTCCTATTGATGTAGTGTATTTTATCACACTGCATGACCCCATCATCACTTGAGCACAACAGGCTGTTCCTAACCCTTTCACTTTTATATTATTTGTCCTATTTATAAATTCTACATTTCATGTGCATATATCATCTCATGGGATCAGATTGAGGAAAATAAAATATTTTAAGTTTGGGGGAGGGAGCCTTTTAGTTTAGTAATTTCAATTGTTTTCTTGATTTAAAAAAAACAAAAAAAATTGTGTGTTTTTCAAATTGTTTATTTTTATTTTTCAATTTTCTTTGTGTTTTTTAAATTTTTGAGCTGAAATGATTCTCATCACAATTTTGAAATGCATATAAATGAGTGAAAAAATTTATCCCATGAAACTGAGATTAAATGAATGCTGAAAATGACTTTGTTTCAAGTTCAAATATTTAGTAATTTCATGAAAAATACATTGAATTTTGAATCTCATGCCACGTCTCACTGTCTTTATATTTGAAACCACATTACTGTGAGGCTTCTAAACCATTATTTTCATATTATTTACATTCACATCACTTCTTGAGAGAGCCAAAAGATGCTTTATTTAACCATAATTTGATTTATTCCTATCAAAACATGAGAGTTTGAGGTACTTATGTTTAAATTATTGAGGCATTTGTTTGGTATTGAAGCCCCTATTTCAAAGAATCCCTTATATAATGGCCTACCATGAACATTGAATCCTTTTAACCCTTAGAATCCATGCACAACCTATTAGATTAGCCGCATTACAAGCCAATTTTACCTATCCAATCAACTCTTGAAGTGAAATTGCATAATCTAGTTGAGCTTAAGTGTGGGGGAAGCTGTGTTATGTTGTGCTACCACATTTTGTGATACTTCGGGTGAAAAATTAAAATTTTAAGATATGTGTTTCCTACTGAAGAAAAAAATTATACTAAAATTTGTGCCTTTCTGGAGATTTCAGGATAAAAAAAGTTTTTCCGTTCAGGATCTTTCATGACAAAGTTTTTTTGCCTTTCTGGAGCATCTAATAGAGGGGGAAATTTGTGCCTATTTGGAGCTTTCAAGAAAATCATGTTTGAGAAGATTGACATTTTTTATGCTGAAATGATGAATAATGTAAACTTTCCGTGACTTTTCATGATTATGGAGCTGAATTGATACTATGGGGATTGAGGAGAAGACCATATTTAAGTGAAAATTAGATTAATGCAATATTGCTTCAAAAAGAGTCAAGCCCTCCTCATTCACCCTCAGAATTTTTCAAACCATAATCCTACTAACCAAAAGCCACAGAACCACCCTAAAAATTCCTCATGATAAACACATGTCTTTGACTCACATCGTTTGGAGATGTAGGAATTTTTCAAGCCTATGGTGACCCTTGTATGAGTTTGGATGAGAAAGACATTGCAAAAAAATTGATATTTGAGTGATGAGAGAAAATTCAAGCGAGGTAAGTGTTTTGTGCATGGGATGATAAATGAAGTGGAAATATATTGAATGATATAAATGGGGAACTTGAAATAATGATTTTTTATGAGGCATGATATCTTTTGATTCTTGTTGTGGAATTGATGGATCTCAATGATATGTGTTTTAAAATTTGTTTTGATTTGATATTAATGTTTACTTGATATAAGGTTTTGCTCAGGAGTGAAAAAGGGTAAGTGTGGGGGAGTTGATAAAACACTATTATATTGAATATTTTATTGATAATAAATGATATAATTTCTTCACATTGTATTAAATATGTTTAATTATAATGTATTTGGGATTATATCATTCATTTGAATATTTGATGAAAATTCCAGTTTTACACTTTTAAAATCATTGCAGTATTTCAATCATAAATATTTTTATTTGAATTATTTGAACATAATATTTTGTAACTGTGTTCCTTACTTCATGGTATACAACTTCTATTCAATACACTAGATCAAAAGAATGCATATGGATGGAGTAATTGGGCCATAAAGTCAAAGGTCGGTTGAACATGCCAGAATGGAGAAGCTTCTGTATTTAAGTCATAAATCCTTCATCTAGGCTTGGATTAAGCCCAAATTTTGAGAGCAGATATAGAACCCATATCTGCACATATGATCCCACTAGAAGGCTAGCCAATTCACGCGTTTTTTGGTGTTCAAATGGGTGGTGAAAGTTGGAATAAAATATTTGTCCGAGATTCCTCATTCACACTTGAAACTACTTTGAACCTAGCCTCCCCAACACTCAATAAATTGGTATTTTTATCATTTGGTGGGGTTGGGACGTGAATTGGGAAGTTTAGGATAGAGGAGAAGTGGATCCACTCCAATTATCCAATCATTTCAATAAGGGTAGCTCTTGGAGCAAGGATCCCTTTGACGAAGCCTTCTCCTTCTCCTTCGTGTTGTAATTCTTTTGTTTGTGTAATAAACTTCCTTGTTATTATTTTATTTATTCTCTTTTCTTCTATTTTGTTTAAATTTATTCTTCTCTTAATCTTCCTCTTTGGTCTGGAATTCTTGAGTATAATCGTTATTGGGTTATGCCCATTATAAACCTTTGCAAATGCAAAACGCTTCTACGATGATTACGCCACCCATGGAAGAGTAGTCTTTTAGTAATCGATATATCTTCTACCATCTTCATTTAATTATTTTGAATCATTGAGCTAATGTAATTAATTTAATATGATCCATTAATTGTGTTTTTAAATAGTAATAAGCTAAGCAAGTAATTGATTAATTAACACAAAAATAGGCGAGGTCTTGATTTTGTGTAAATTGTGGGAGCGCGATCTTAATCGGTAATACAAGACCACACGGGATAAATTTGTAGAGTTCAAATATAATCCCTAAACAAAATTCATCCTCATTTCCAGAATGGATATGTTCTCTAATTAACCACTAACCATATGATTAACTTAGAATAACAATCAATGCATGGTGCTACGATTGCGTGTTCCGAAGCTAGCCTAGGGTTTAAGTAATTTCATCTTTGTGGTTAAGTTAACTCTCTTAGGGTTCGAGGGATAACAAATTAGGGGATCATAATTAAGTGGATATTGATTTAAATGATAATTATTAATAATTAAATGAATAGGTAGAGTCATATAGATTACGCCTTTTAAAATATTTTCTAAAGAAAATATCTTCTTGTTGTGTCTTTTTAATCAAAATTCATTTTAAAACTAAAAAAAATACAATCTTCTTCCAGTGAAATTCTTCTATATTTATAAAATATAAACAACCCCATAATTTAAACTAGTGTTTTAATTCTAGTCTATTTTATTTTTATAATACCTTTAATAAGTTGTTAAATTCACTTCCTCCTTTGAGAGATGACCTTGGTCAGCCACTCTGTTGCACCTAAGTACCTCAAAATCACACTAATCATTTGAGGGCGCCCACGACATCGCTCTTTCACATACCCTCTAATTATTCTAATCTGATTAGATTTTTTGGTGGATTATACTGATCTGATTCCTCATCTGGGGCCTTCTCTCATGTGGGTGGATTTCATTCATATAGCCCATAGGCTTAGTGGCCGGAAGTCCTTTGAAGGCCCAAAGGCCCTACTACATTAGCATGTACATGGATTATAACTCTTCCAACATTATGCCTGCATCACCACCTACCCTCTCCATCCCCGTATCACTACCACATCATAAATCCCCCAAGGGGACCTTCTTGAATTCGATCATGGGAATTTTGGATTTCAAGCAAGATAATTCAGAAATTTATTGTAGGATCTTTGGCTATAATTATATAATTTAATAAATGATAACACTCGAATCCATGAACTCAAAGGATGATTTGAAAATAACAGTACATGATTGAAGAGATAAATGTTATCACATTACTATAAACACCCAATTAAAACCTCAACAACCCTTATAAAAAACCTCCATCAATCACTTAATACAAGACCATAAAAACTGATGGATCTTCACTGATATAGCTTTCTGAAGGAGACATAATAAGAAAGACCTATAGAAAATAGAAGTGTATCTCATATTATATCTTGAGAAGATTACTTTCATGAAGTAGAGGGATAAAATCTACTAAAGGATGATGAAATATCACAAACTCAAATCCATAGAGAACCTAGGGTTTATGAGAGTTTGAAGGTTTTGGAATAAATATGAGTGGTCAATCAAATTTATAATTATTATGGAATAATAAGAAGTCATGACATAGTGGGGGTCCTCACATCGCAATGGGGTCTGATCCTGAGATCCATAGATTGTCCACTTAATAATTTAGAGACTAAATATCATTTAATCAATAGAATAACAAAGTTCCGGATACATCACTATGCACCATAGAGCAACGAGCCCTAACCATGTAGAACTAAGGAATCCAATCATGAAGGCCACCATAATAGAATAATTATCTCCACAACACAAAATACCTAACCTCGAGACCCTTCAAACTGCAACCTTCTTTATCATGATGAAACATTATTCTCTCATAAAAACATATAGACTCTTAAAACTAATGGCCTCAACACCATTCTATAATATGATCATCTTTTCTTAATATTTCTATCATTGTGCACATATTCTAATAACAATAAATTTTTTTCCTCTGGCTACCTAGACACACTGCAACACACATAGACAAAGAATGATCCATGTTGGAAACTAAAAAAACAAACTAAAATACCCTTTATCTCACTCCAAACCTTTTCTAACCTTACCTTGCATCTTTAACACATAAAATTATCAAAGAAAGGGTTTGACGAAATCTGTACCATTACACCCGTACTCATATTCATGACTTTTTCATCATGCATTAATCCAACTACAGTTTACTATCACCTATAATAACTTTTAATTATATATTATAATTCACTATATTTTGAAATTATAAATTCAAATGTACTGTTATTGAAAATATCACAAAAGAAAAAAATTTAAAAAATAACAACAATAATAAAAAAATTGAAAATAACAATAATTACAATAATAATAGAAAAAAAATCATACATACATGAAATGTTTTATATTTTATAATATATATTGTAGACACCATGAAATGTTCTCCATTCAATTTTCCATATAATTGAATATGTGATCCTCATTTAGACAGAAAATGCGATGTTTTAGTAAAATATTTCATTATAGAGGAAGGAGAAGATTGGATTTCCATGTGACGCAACCCAAAAAGATCTTGGCTAGGGTATCATAGTTTGCAATGAGACTCTCCATTTTTTCATGGGGGTCAGTGATGTTAGATAATGAACCATCTGAAAGGGCTAGGTCAAAATCCTGGAACTAATGTTGATCAGGGGTGTGGGGGTTAGGCCCTGTAGTATATATAAGTAGGTTCGCTGAGGTGTTTCAACCATCCCCCTTATATGGTAGACCTACATTGGGCCCCCGCACATACCACCAGTGTGCCAAAAGACCAGAACATGTCCTTATAGTGTAGCTCAAAGGCATAGCCCCCTATGTCGAGGACCTACGCTGAATACATATGCTAATGACCTATGCAGTTGTGTATTCTTTACACTCCTGTGCGGAAGATATATTCACAAGACCTATGCTAAAGACCTACACCGAAAAACTCCCTCCAAACAAGTCCCCTCCTTTCCTATTAATAGAACCCTTAGGCTATCTATTTCAACAACTGAACAATTTGGAAGAACTATTGAAGCTATCATTGTGTAGATCCTTCACCCAGGTCCCCCAGATTTTCTCAAATATCTCTATAAAACATGATAGAAGAGATAATTAAATGGGATAAACAATATCAAAGTCCCTTTATGGTCTAAAGTACAAGATACATGTTTGAGGATCATCCTTCCATAATAAGAAGTCGCATATTCAAGGCCTTTTCCTTATGTAATTACATGTTCGAGATTCTTCCAAGGGTATCAAGGGACACCCAGGGTGCTTATGTTAAAATCTCACCCACGTTTTATTGTCCCAGAAATCCTTTTCCCAAGGAATATCAAGCTTTTATAGGATTATCCTTCCTGTGCTAAGCATTTTTTTAGTTCTTCCTAGGACCTAAGTGGCATGCCTACATGGCATACTAACGTGGTATACCTGTGTGGAATACTTATGCGAGCTATGCTTGAAGGCCTCTCCTAAGACACCCATGGAAGGGACTCTCCTTCCTTGGATCCCTTTTCTGAAAGGGACCAAGTTGAAACATCCACCAAGACCTTCTGATTTACCAAACCTTCGAGAAAGTCATTTTAGCATTATACTATTTGGGTTTTCATTTATACAGTCATATGTTTCCCACATTTGTCTTATAATAGAGTCTGGAATCTTGGGATGTCTATAGGTTTGGATATCTATGTTCATATAGGCCCTTAACCTAGGTAATGTTTTGCGGAGTTCCTGATAGTGGATTCTGGAGATAGGACTATGTCCATCCCCTCTCATTTCTATGATCTGTAGCCTCCAGTATCTAGTAGGAAGAGTAAGGATTACACTTACATTTCCCTTTGTAAAAGGAAAAAATCTCTCTCATCACTATGACACCCATTTGAGGTCATCCATCCTTGTGTAATCCCATAGCCTTTCATGTAGGAGGTTTCAATATCTCTCCTCTCAACACCCTTCATCTCCATCCTTTCCTTACATTGTACCATCGTCCAATGTAAAGAAAACATTAGAATGTGTCATAACCATAGCCTCTTCCACCATAGGTCGGACATCTTCCATTAGAAGAGGAGAAAGTGTTTGTTTTGCTGAATATTTCACATCCTCTTATTTATCACACAGAGCATGACTCGAATGGGCCTAGAGGTTTGAAATGATCAAAACATCTACAAAATCCACCAAATGGAATGAACTATGGGAAATATGATTCCCATCATAACTGGGATATTTAGGAAGACTTATCAAGGCCTAAACTCCACATAATCTCATCCATGAAATGAGAAATCATGTCACCCTCAATAGGAATCCTCCTTGGTGTAATCCCCAAATGTAATGAACTACGAGAAATCCAATTTCCACCATAACTTTGATATATAGGATACCATAACCTAGGTCCTGAGCACACTAGACACCCTTCTCAAGAGTACAACCCAAATTCCCTTAATCTAGGAACCCTCCTTAGGAGTAATCCCAAAATTAAATCCCCACTAAATCTCCACGAGTTAAGAAATCTCTCATAGACCCTATTACTAGGTCATACTGTTTAGGAGTAAGCCCCAAAATATTTCTTTCAAAGGGATATAATTCCTTGTGAGAATTACCGAACTACATGGTCTTTGATTCCCTTCTGAGTGGGATATGTGGGATGTCTCTCTGAGGTTCAGACCAAACAACCCCAAATAAACCATGTTCTTTATATGAAACATTCCCAGAAGAGACTAATTCAAACATGTAATATCATATTCCTTCTAAGTTCCTTAGGTTGTTTCAACATAATTCCCATACCAAGAATTGACTAGGTACCCTCTTCCAAAATTTCCATACCATATAAAATAAAACTGTATGGGTGGGTATTTATCACATGACCTTAAAAGGTATGATGTGTCTCATTATGCATCAATGAACAATGTGGGATTTGATTCCCATCCAAATGGGATACATAGGAAGCCTCCCTGAGGTTCAAAACCAACATTCGAAATCAACCGTGTTCTCTTTAGGTCAAATCCCTAGCAGGGTCTAATTCAACATGGGAGCTCATATTACTTCCATGTTCCATGGGTTTCTTGGGCATAAGTCCCACACCAAGATTGGTCTTGGCATCTTCTAACAAGATGTCCTCGCGACATGAAGTTAAATTGTATGGTTGGGTCCTTGCCACACGACCTTAAAAGGTATGATGTGTCCCATTAAGTGGCACCAAAATACATGGATTATGATTCCTTTCACAAGGATAAATAGGAATCCCATCTATGGGTTTTATACCATCATCAAAACCACTTTTTTCTCCCTATATGAAAATAAATTCTTCAGTTACTTTCATCTACTTGGATTACTCTAAAATCCAGAGTACCCTACTCAGTGGATTAAAAACCATCATTGTCTTAATTTCGACCAAAGAATGTCTAAGTAGTATATGAGAGTATACCATTTATGGAGAACCTTTAATACATAAATATATCTCCATTGATAGAGAACCTCAAATACATACAGAAGATTCTGATTTCTATATGTTCTTATAATTGATTGAAAATTTCCACTAAAACCTACATTACACTTGGTAAATTAATAAGAATTCGTGAAAATATCTTCAATTTGTAAAATAGTCCGGGAGTATGCAATAATTCCCCAAAAAAGGGTTTTATGAACCAGACCTCCCATCCTCTCCACCAATGTGAGTTTTTAAGTATCGTAGGTCAAAATCCCTAAAAAACTCCTACCTTTGGAATGTAGGTCACTTTGGATAAAGGACCATTGGGTGTTTCCAGTTTCATAAACTAATCTGTTGGAAACCATCTAGAAATAGTGATTCCTAACCAGAACACACATTTTGAGGGAATCAAAAAAAATGGTGAACTCAGCATGAATCATTAACCAAGGTGGTGGATTAACACAGTGAAAATAACTCTTTAAAAATGGGTGATTAGTTATTCTCCATCGGTCCATTTTGTTTTCACCCATGCACAAACAAAAAAAATGGTGAACCCAACGTGAATCCTTAACCATGATGATAGTGTCACCCATTTTTCAGGCTCCTATCAATTGATAAAAGAATTCCAGACAATTAAATCAATCACTCATGTGTTTATCCAAAAATATGTTTCTTTTTCAGAGTTTATTGTTTGTATTTGTCATATATATAAGAACATTCTTCCAAGAACTCACTTTATTCCAAATAGATTCCTCAAAGTTTGCACCTATGAATGCTCTGGCTGTTGCACAAGATGAATCCTTTTTTGCTCAATGGATTTCATAACTGACTCAGTGTCTTAAACGTTAGGTGTCCAATGCACAATTATAAAATTACCATCAATATGGTATTATCCTGACCATGGAGGATGCCCGACAGGCCTTCCAAATTAAGAATAAACCCCAGTCATCCAGCCAGTGATGACCTGTGGTCCCCAAGTAGATGTTACCAACCCCCATATTCAACTATTTCATGAGAGTATCCCAAGGAAAAAACAAAAAATACCTCCCATATTCTCGTTAGGTCAACTAGGAGGCAACCTATGAACTCATCCTAAAGTCACAAGGGTCCTTCCTGAAGGCTCCTATCGATAATCTTTGATGTTAGCACCGTGCGATAGAAAAACCTCAACATGATGAGGGTGTTATCTTCATCTATTTGGACGAAGTCCCTCAGACCTAGGAATGCAAGGCGAACCACTGGGGACAACATCCAGCTTATAGGGTGTAAGTTCTTACCTTTTCCCCTCTGGAGAAGTCTGCTAACCTTGTTTGGTGGCAAACAACAACCAGGAATATACACATGTCTTCCTTAATTTTTCCATCTAGAAAACTCTTATTGAAGCACCCAACCAATCCCTCCATCCAAATCTAGTGGAGTACCATGAGTAAGAACATACACCTACTTATAATCTTTCATGCAGTAAACATATTTGTCTAGTTGTATTCAAAGAAGCTCTCCAACCTAGTGCAGCGGTAATTTGAAAGAAGGAACATACATATGCATATACACACCAAGCGTGTCATTAGTCTCATTCGACACCACATAAAGAAATACTCTGACCATTCTTGGTAAAAAATAGCCATTAGGGACATACACATTCCAACATCCATCAAGATTACTAGTAGTCCCATTTGGCATCACCTTGAGAACTCATTTGGAAAGCTCCAATGACAAGCCTGGAGAAAACCCAACTATCTTCCCCCACACACAACTACTATTAGTATCTAGTGATATGAAATGGAGTACAAGATTAGTTACATACACCTACTCCAAATACAGAATTTACATATATTCTCATTTCGGTTGCTGAAGTCACCAAACACATTTTGTAAATGGTGAATGTTTGGACACAAATTCATGCTCATATCCTGGAAGCTTTCCAGAATATCATAACGAAAAAATCATAAGTACCCAAGGGATTAACACATAATTTTATCCCCATACCAAGGTTGACTCATCATCATTCCATCTCGAAGAAGATGCACACCTCTATTTCAGTCCATAATGGTTATGGGGAACACTCCCCCATATCATAGGATAGTCGGATCAGACACATACGCCAATTCCAATTAGATATAATTGGTCTATTATGAGGTCCACTCCATGTTAAGAACATAAACCTACCCATGATAATCACTTCTCCCAAAAATTGTCCCCTACTATGTGTAAGAAGGTGTCTAAGAAGAAGACTTTCCAAGAACTGTTGTAGAATTATAAGTTGATCTATGATCTGAATCTAGTTAGTACTAGAGTCCTTGAAGCCCTTAGACATTTATCTAATACAGCTCAAGATCCTACCCTCCCATCACCAAATTTCAAGTGTAGTAGTAGTATCTATGAAGGTCCTCATTGGACTCTTCTTCATGAATTCTTGAATCATGAAAATTTAATCAATCTAGAGAACCTATCTATGGATAAGGGCCCCAAAAAGCCTCCATGTGATCAGGAGACAAAGTAGAAAGAGTATTTATCCCTTTCTTTAATCTGCTATGATAGTCCTCCCCATGATGACATTCACTATGAAATTTCTATCCACATAAGTGTTTCTCGTTGTCAGAGGAATTCTACAACTCATAATGTAGTGACAAGAAAGGCCTCCTCCCTTGAGAAGCTTGAAAACATAAGGACAATAATGTCTAATACCTTGTTACTGGAAGGTGAAATACTTTATCAACTAGAAGACATCCCAAAGAGATGGTCATTCTTCGAACCTCTCTTGGGTCATTTTATTTCTAATATAGTATAGAAACAACAAATGATCTCATTTATTTTGGTAAAACATTCGGGAAGAATCCACTCTAGTCAAATCAGGTTAAGAAACCTTTGGAAACATATGAAAAGTATATGTTGAACATGACAAAACAACTGACTAGGGTTGAAATACCAGTCATGTTCTAGCCATTGGCCACCTCTCAATATAACATTACAGAAATGTTATCAGAAGATTGTATTCATGATATTCACCTCAACATATAGATGAATATTCATCATTAAAAACCCAAAGTATTACCGTATGATGAATATCAATGTCATGTCAAGGTAATAGAAGGGTTGCATCACCAAATTGACTTTTCATCTCTCTAGGTTTCCTATCATCCAAATATCGAGAAAAAATATGAGGCCCTTCAACGTGCATGCATCAATTAATTAATGAGTTTGTGAAAATTTATCATATAAACCCCATCTGGTTTTCATATTAAAAAATAGTGTGTACATGGACCACTTCTTTGCTCTAAAACCAGTAATTCCAACAGAAAGTGGTATCATCCAATTTTATTTCTCTAGGCCGGATATAAAAATAATCATGACCGAAGATATGCTTTGTAATAACACACCTCGACTGACTTTCACAAAGGTCAAGTCCAAAAAGAGATATCTATTGGGATACTTTTTCATCAAGCATCTAAAAATATAGATCAGGCCTCTCTCTTAATGGATTTTATCCATCAGATTGAAAAAATGTCTGAAATTGCACAACCATCTTCCAAATCACGTGATTTAAGTGAGTGATGAATAATGAAACGAACCAAAATTTGGACAAGAATTCATAAAATCTGATTAGAATCTATGATGATATCCACCATAATTGTTGAGGAGACCCCCCATCCCGATGGGCTAGGATCTTTTTTAACCCGACCCTTGGAGTCAAAAAATAGAGCCTGAAGGGTTGATAAAGAAGAAAAAGAAAAGCCACTTCCCATAGGGATGGAGGATTTTTCACATTCATAATCCCCTCCTTAGTGGAATTCAGTTTTCTCCTCATTATGGAAGAATCTAGAAAATTAACACACTAATGAACTATCATAGGATTACCTTTATGTCACTATCTGTTAAAGAGTTCCCAGAGAACCGACAAATAGGAGAAAAAATTCTTGTTGAGGGGGCATAAGAAGGCAGTCTCACAAACATACTGATAGAAATCCATCAATGCATTATGCGTTAGTGAATGTCATTAATTCCATTATGGAAGATCCTCTATAAAATGAGTCCACTTCAGGGTAGTCATAATATGAATTTATTATTCATAATGTGGTCTAAACCAAAGTAAATGAATGAGGTGCGCATACCCAAAATCATAGGCCTACCCGAAATTTAGTTATCCCCATGAATAATCAACTTAAACCTATTTGAAAGGCACCTAATAAGAGAAAAGGTAAAGGTCAGACCATGTTTCATCTTTCCCTTGTAGAAGGTCAATCCCTTTTCTTTGAATATATATTTGTACAACAGGAACCAAAAATGAAGGAGTTAAGAAGACTCAGTGTAGACTTACATTGAGGTAGTCTTCCTACCAAAGATTGTCGATAAGAAGATCCTAAGCTTGCACTTCTGTTCGGAACACCACAAAAAAAGGGTTTTTTGAAAATTCTGATTTTTATAATAAATTACCTCTATTTCTAGTACAACTATTGTAGGTTAATGTGCATCCTTATAGGTCTATATCTATGGATTATCCAAGGAAAATACCAGAATCATCCCCAAAAGTGGTATTTACAGTCGTCACACTAGTTTAGGTTCAAAATATTGTACTTATATAGGTCCTAGCTCAGGAAAATATTCCTTGAATTCTTATGAACACCATTTAGTCTTTGAAAACCCGATTAAAATCTATGGATGGAAAGTGTGTAATAATATATCTAGATAAGAAGGTTTATCCAAAATGGGTTGATCTAACCCCTCCTCCTCCAAACTTTTGGGATCCCATATTTCTAATCTTCAATGGATTAAGAGATCCATAGCAGCACCTAATGAATTTTATCTTGTAGTGATCCTATGATGGGGACCCCTGAACAACAAGAGGTAGGGAAACTCATATGTTTTCTACAATAACTGTAGGGGATAACCTTCGTCAGATATACAAGAATGTATTCACAGTCAATTATTGAATGGTAAGATCTCCTTAAAAATTCCCATTTCTAGTTCAGTTCAATACTATAGAATAAAACAGTCTTCAATATCACGAATTTCAAGAAATGGGAGAATGAAAGAGTTTTAGTTTTCATTTCTTAGTGGAAAAAATTAACAAGATCCATGAATATACCACTACATTAGGAGGAGTTAATTCCCATTCATGTTGCAAACCTTCGTGATGAGTTTCACACACCATTAATACCTGAGAAATATATAAGAGGGTTGTGAGATCTTGCCTCAATTTATCATCAATTGGAAAACTCTATAACAGATACTATAACCAAATCTCGAGTAATCCCATTAGCTTTAGGAAAAAGAATATAAAACATTGAGACAACTACTATCAAACTTAAGAAGGCACATGCACCCAGTAGTATTTGAAATCCATCATCATACCATATGGATTCACCTTTAGAGCATCTGTAGTAACAATAGCCTTGTCAATATGATCAAAAGGATCAAAGGTGGAGATAGTTTGAGGAGTTTAAAAACAAGTTATATTCTTTTTGAAATGACAAAGTCCTCAGCAACTTAATATTAGCTTTGGAAAAACAACTTAGTTTAGTTTCCAAGGCCAAAGAAACCTAACAAATAAAGAGATGAAGAACTCCCAAACTATTTCCCCTTCCATCAAATTTTGGGGCACCCCATATAGGAGTGTTTTTTAAGAATCTCCTACAAAATATGGTTAACTCTAGGAAACTAGAGCTTAAAAATTCACCATCCTAGGTAGCATGTGTTACTACTACAGATTCAGAGGGGGAACACAAGTAGCGAGAAGTAAAAAAGTAATAATTCTCAAAAATTTGATAATTTGATGGTTAGTAAAAAAATCAACCGAACTCATTCCATTCTTTGAACACAATTGAAAAAACTGACCGTGACTCTTATAACTTTCATTACAGAAAATTTTTCTTTATTAAAATCTTATTCCACTGAAGTTCAATCCTCAAAGAAGCCACATGGCTGGAAGAATAAGAGGAAACCAAAAGAATATAATTTTGTGTCACTGAAAAAGTTGTCTTTGTCTATAGTGGATTTCATTCAATCCATCTCAAAATCATAGGCACTGCCCCACTAAATGGAACCAAAATAATCTACCTATCAGGAAGAATATTCATTGGATGAGGAGTTGATATTTGGTTCTGCAAATTTAATTCACTTACCAGATCCCTATGAAAATGATGATTATTATTATGAACCTATGTTACCCATACTTGATTGTGAAAATTGGAGGATAGGTCATCAATATTCAGGATACTGGGGAAGACATGGGTATGCTAGAATCCACTATTTCAATTACACCCTTGATCGAACCGTTTATGCAATAAAAATACGTGGGAGATCCCTCTAGTGGGATCAGCATGAATATGGTAATTCTCACACACATGATAGGGTCTTCTTTAACATGATCTTCTTGGAAGACCGATTAAAGGATATACCACCAACTCCTCAGAAATTGGGAAGACCTAGCCATATTAACCCACTCAGAGCAGAAGTTTTTCCAGCTTCTACTCAAAAAATGGTCCATCCACATCAAAAGTATTAGCTTCCAAGGAACCTACAAAATAGCATCTAAATAATGGAAACTCAGACATTTGGATCAAAAGTATGATGTGTTAAAGAAAATGATCTAATTACCAGCCAAGCTATCAATCCTATATGTTATGAATATGTCAAAGGATCTCTAAGAAGATCTTATTAAGGCTTTTTCAATCCCTCAAGAGTTTGAATCTGAGGTTGTTTTTTCAGAGGATTACCGTATAGAAAATGACCTATCAGAATGCCATGCAGTCAAATATTTCATGAACCAGGATGAAGATGTTGTCGTATAAGGACACCTCACGCCCTTGTACAAATATGGTATGATTAATGACATTGAAAACTAATGAGATTTCATTGATATTGGCGTAGGGTTCAACATCATTCCCATGTAGACACTTCACTGATTGGGCCTAACTGAATCCCACATTTCTCCCTCTATTTTGATGTTGCAGGGTCATAAAAAGAATGAGAAAGAACCTCTAATAGAGATGATGCTTAGAACTCAGTTTGGGGATCTCATATCTGATTCAGAGTTCATGGTTGTTTGGAAGGACACATCTTTCAACATTCTATTTGGGAGACCTTGGAAAAATCAACATTCTATTATTCCTTCATTGTACCATCAATGATTCAAATATTATGTCAATTATCAAATTGGTACATTTTATGGTGGTAGGGCCCCATTCAAAACTTGTGAATCTCAGTATATTGATGAGGAGTTATATCACATGAATGTAAAATAGTCGATAGAGAATAGTGTTACTAGAATTAATGCTGCAAATGGTCTGGAAAAGATCCTAGTTAACCCATTCAGCCACCTAAGTGCTGATTATGTGTTACCCATTAATCAAATTGAAAGGGTTTACCCATATCCAATAACTCATTCAATAACTACCATAATTTCAGTTATTGAAAATGAGCCTGAAAGCATGACATAAATCATTGATTCACCAAACAATGCTGAAATCCTAAATGAAGATGTCTTCATTCCATATACCAAACATTAGAAAGTATCTTCTTTATCATACAAGCTAGAAGAAGTTACTGCATTCATGAAAATGTATAGGGATTTCAATTAATATCCCATCATCTTCCCTTCAAAACATTAAAAAGTCCCTTCATTATCAATTGGGTAAGAGATAGTTTCCTCCTCTTCTGGATGTCCCAAGATCGACTCATCCCCTAGCTCAAAAAGTATTGCTTCATCACCAACCCTTAAAGAAGAGGAAGAAGTATAAACACATGAATAAGAGGAAGAAGAGTAAGACCTCAGATATGCCACTCCAACATTTGAGGAAGGCATCTCCACCACTATGGATGAACTCAGAAAAATAAATCTGGGTATAGAGGAAGTTCCAAGCCCCACTCTGATTAGTGAGTCTATGAATGAAGAAGAGAAAGTATAATGACCCATAAATTACATACATTGTTAATACTACAAAATTTAAGTACACTTATTACAACATATAACAAAACCATTAAAGGACCGTATAGGTATATTGTCTTTAGAAACTGGGAAACATAAACAACTGGTTCATAAAGAATCTACACTATCTCCCATTTATTACATCATATCTAGAGTCCCTTTTGGAATATCCTACTTAATAATCTTCTTCCTGACCTGGGGAAGTAAAACATACAAAAGGGTGAGCTCAAATGCTCAGTAAGGGTAAAAAAAAGAAATATCAATCACATCATATTCATAAGAACATAACATTTTGGAAATCTTAACCTGCAAAAGAGATCCTAATTTCATAACATGGGATAAATAATAGAAGTGAAATGTAATCCAAATAATCATAACGTAAAATATGAACCTTTTTGGAAAACACACATAATCATAGATAATCATTTCTTATTTTTCAAGACTTATTGCCAAGACTATCTTAGCGGATAAAGTTTATTTCTAAACCGAGTTCACTCTTCATTTCAGTCATGTTTCACTGAACCGATTTAACCTTCCATTCCAGCCATTTCTATCTCATGAGATATAAATCTTTACCCAATGAATTGGAGGGATATTTAGGTCCCACCCATCTCATAATGATACCATTCTTATGTGTGCCACAAAATCATAAACCATACATCATAACATAACCCATGTAATAAAAAGGGGATTCTTAAACATCACATCATCCTAACATAATCCATAAAATTATATCGTAAAAATAATTCCATCATAACATAATCAATGTAAAAATAGGGATATAAACAGAACCCTATATTATCTTAGATGGACAATAATTTTGATAAAACACTTGAACTTCATTCTTGAGGAAAATATCCTTTCTACTTCAAAAACACTTTCCTTTCCTAACATGTCATATAATTTTGAACTAAAAGAAGTTGATTAAAAATAAACTTGAAAACATGTAAAGGAAGCTTCAAGTAAATAATGTTCTAAAAATCCATTTATTCTGTATAAGTTAAAAAAACATTCTTCTCGTACTTTGGCCGGAAAATTCAAAAAGTACCTCGTATGAAAAAAGACAAAAGATTCCTTTCATATCTTTTACTAAAAACTCAGAGAAGGGTAAAATTGGATTTAAACAATTATAGGTGGATGGAAATAATATTACATATTGAGGAAACATGGATGTGGATGATAAATATTCCCCAGTAAATTCTGAAGTATAAACAATCTCGGATAAAAATGAGATTGTGAGATTTTCCCTTACCTTAGGTCTGATTTGCTTCGTAAGTGTCCAAACCTCCTGTATAATGATTTAAATAATTTCATTTACTTATTCCAGAATCATACTTATTGTTATGATATCATATATGGTCATATTCTTAGCTTCTTATTAGTAATATTTCATTGCTACTTGTTATTCGGTTGTTTATTATTTTTGTTCTTATGCGTGTTTTGTCGAATAAATTCTGATTCTTCTTTTTAGGTTATAGATAATTAATTTCCAGAATGATATTAGTTTAATATAAATCATATTAATTCATTAAATTCACTTATATAATCATTATTCAATTAAGATCATGTAGAACGAGTCGTATCACATCGTGGAGATGGTATTCCGTCCGTACGCACGAGTGATGATATCATTCCCATGATCATGGAATTGTGTTGGAGTGTATGTATACTATTTAAGAATAAATATCACTTTACAATAATCATATATAGTTATTATTTACACCATTATACCCATCCAAGTAAGGTGGTGGTGGAAAATAGATTACACCATGGCGTGGAGATGGTATTCCGTACGTACGCACGCGCGGTGATTTCATTTTCCGTAGGATGGATAGATGGTAAAATAGGGTTGTTTCATACTTATAATAACATATCAGTATATGAGTGTTACTGATTTTATTACTTCTTAATGAAACAACTAAAGAAGATGAAGTGGATGAAAAAATAAAGTTGAAAGAATCGGTAACAGACATTACCTCTTCCTTGAAGCGCCTCTTTGAGACCTCCTTTTAGGGCACTAAAATTGGTCTTTGAAGAATACCAGGATCTCTAGAATCATTCTAGGAAAGTGGAGAGGAAAAATTGTCCAGGGTTGGACGATCATGAATGCTCAATGTGGTGTGAGGAGGAGAGGAAGGAGGTTCCCTTTTATAAGGGAGGAGAGGGGAACCTTAGGAAAAACTAAAAATATTATTTTATTATAAAGTCATATTCAGTTTTTCATAGCTCCAAATTGATTTATTTAGAAGATAAGGTGGTTATGGGTCTAAATTATCTCATAAAATAAAATTTAGACATGTTTAATTTTCAATTTTAACTTTATCATTTAGATTTAACTTTAAGTTAGATAATTCAACTTTTACCGTGTCTTCTTGTTTTCTTACACTATAAGATTAATAAACTTACTATAAAAAGCCAAACGAACCCAAAGTTGTTTATTATTAATATATATAACCTTATATAAGTAATGTTTCTGAACCATAGATTTTTAGGAATAAAATAGCAGTTAATAATCTAATATTTGTTTTAAAAACTATTTTATGTCAATTTTGACACTATTTGGTAATTGATTTTTTTGAAAATCAAAACAGAAAGATTAGTTCAAACAAAGTTAATTAAATCAATAATAAAATTTCATATGAACATAAAAAATTATTTTAATTCATAAAAAGTCTCAAATTACATTTATTTGGGTATTTATAACACCAATTATGTCAATATTTCATTAATAAGATAATTATTGCATCATCATTGTGTCATAAATAAATTAAATTATTTAATGTCTAAAAATTAAATATAAAATACCATTATGTAGGAAATATTTTTAGTTTTATAAGTAATATTTATAGTCGAATTTATCATATGTATAACCCTATATTAAAAATTATTTAGTTATTAAACTTTGATTTTAACTATTTTAACCCTTCTTTAAATAAATTAATAATAAATGTCCTAATCTAATCCAAGTGGGACTAAATGGTCATATTTTATTCCTAAGATTGTTTTTGTTTGAATTAAACTTATAAAATAGAATTAGTACATGTGTTAGGGTAATAATAATAACATTTTTACCCTTAATTACCCTATTTACTTTTAACCGTGGTAAAAAAAGTAAAACGTTACTATTCACGAAAAATTACTTTCATATCATTGAACCACATTTTAGTCCCTGATATTTACCGTGTCTCTCAGATTTTCGAAATTCCACTCACAAAAGCGGTAAAATTAAGTTTTATGTGAATTTGGAAATTCTCCTGTGAGGTGGGTATACGACGGTGAAAAGTTCAATAAAATTTTTATATTTCTAAAATTATTATAAAATGACTCCAATGAATTTCATTGAAACTATATAGGTATTATGTATCAATTTTCACATAATATAAATTTAAATAAAATAAATATTTATTTAAATAAAAATTTGGTTTTTAAATAGTAACCCAGTGTTTTCACTATTCATCAAAAATTGAAAGTTTTCAGAAAGAATACCAAAATTTCACCCTAGGATAATTTCGATATTCCGAATCCAAAAATGATGTCCATTTTGAAAAATAAAATTTACAAAATTTCAAAAAGTGGGTATTACTATTCATAATGGTTAGTTTTAATAATATTTTAATAGCATATCGTTGTTTAGTGAAATTCAGTATTGCGTACGACGTAAGCTATCGAGGAAGGTCGTGATTGCGTATAAACAAGTAAAGATAGTATTGTGTGTAGTGAAATATTACTTTGATGATGTATATAATATAAAAACACAATATTTCTCATAAAATTCTCTGGTGCTACATTATACCCCCCTTAAAATGAATTTCTCCCTCGAAATTCGTCACTTTGTAACAAACAGATGATGATAACTCTCCCTCATCATATCCTCAAGCTCCCATGTAGCTTATTCTAATTAGTGGTTCCTCCATAAAACTTTCACCAAGCGAGTGGTCTTGTACCATAGGACTATTTCGCTACGATCCAGAATCTCTATCGGCTCTTCTTCATAAGAAAGATCTTGCACCAGCGGTACAACTTCTGAGCTGAGTACATGTGAAGGATCAGGTATGTACTTTCTCAGGAGAGATACATGTAACACATCGTGAACTTGAGAGAGAATTGGTGGAAGCGCCAATCGGTAAGCTACCTTCCCAACACGATCCAGTATTTCGAAAGGACCAATATATCTAGGGCTCAGCTTTCCCTTCTTTCCAAATCTCATTACTCTCTTCCAAGGAGATATTCGTAAGAACACTTTATCACCCACTTCAAACTCTAGGTCTTTTTTTCGGTTATCGGCATAACTTTTTTGTCGACTCTGAGCCGCTCTTATGTGTTGTTGAATAGATCTGACCTCTTCTGCCATCTCATCAACAAGATCAGGTCCTAATAGCTTTATTTCCCCAACTTCATCCCAGCAAGTTAGAGTCATGCATTTCTTTCTATACAGAGCTTCATAAGGGGCCATCTGAATACTAGAGTGAAAGCTATTATTATAAGAAAATTCCACCAAAGGTAGGTGTTGATCCCAACCACCTTTGAAATCCATAGAGCAAGCTCTCAACATATCTTCTAGAGTTTAATTTGTCCTCTTAGACTGACTGTCTGTCTTAGGATCATAAGCAGTGCTGAAACTCAACTCTGTATCTAGAGTATGCTGAAGACTTCGCCAGAACGTTGAGTTAAACCTTGGATCCCGATCAGATATAATGTAAATTGGTACTCCATGCAATCTTACCACTTCCTTTACATATATCCTGGAAGGCGGATCCAGAGGGAAATACTCTCTAATAGCAATGAAGTGTGCAGACTTTGTAAGACAATCAACAATGACCCAGATAGCATTATTGCCTTTGGATGTTTTAGGATTTCCAGTGAAAAAGTCTATAGGGATGTTTTACCATTTCCATTCAGGTATGTGTAATGGTTGTAACATCCCCTTAGACTTCTGTCTCTCAGCATTAACTTGCTGACAAACCAAGCATCGAGAGACATATTCAGCAACATCTCTTTTCTTGTCATCCCACCAGAAGTACTCTTTTAGGTCCCTATACATCTTCGTGCTTCCAGGATGAATAGAGAATGATGAACTATGAGCCTCATCCAGCAACTCCTTATTTAATTCTGGGATGGGAGGAACAAAAACCCGATTCCTGAACTTTATTATCCCATCACAAACAAGGTTGAATTCAGGAACATTTGTCACCTTCTTTTGTAACTATACATCTTCTTTGTGCCTCTTTAATCATCACATGTATAGATGGTTGAACATTCATTTGAGAAAGATACGATTTTCCCCTTTCATTATAATTCCAATATCCATCCTTTGTAGACCCATAAATATTGGATCTTTTGTGATCCTCATTATGGATAAGCTAGCATGGTCTTGTTGACTTAATGCATCTGCCCCCTTGTTGGCTTTCCCAGGGTGGTAATGAATTGAGCAGTCGTAATCCTTAATCAGCTCCAACCATCTTCTTTAGCGCATATTCAGATACTTTTGTGGGAAAATATACTTTAAAATTTTATGATTAGTATAAATGTCACACCTTTCTCCATAAAGATAATGCCTCCAAATCTTTAATTCAAAGATTACCGCAGCTAACTCTAAATCATGAGATGGGTAATTTTTCTCATGGATTTTCAACTATCGTGAGGAATAAGCTATCACCATATCGTTTTTCATGATAACACACCCCAATCCCTTCTTGGATACATCACTGTATATCACAAAACTTTCTACACTACAAGGATGTGTGAGCATAGGTGCACTGGATAACCTTCTTTTCAACTCCTTGAAATTCTCTTCACATTCCTCCGTCCACACAAACCTAACTCCTTTTCGAGTCAACCAAGTGAGTGGATTAGATAATCGTGAAAAATCATTCATAAAACGTCGATAATATCCAGCCAAACCAAGAAAACTTCGGATCTCGGTTACTGTTGTTGGTCTCGACCATCTTTTGATAACCTCTGTTTTTGATGGATCCACAGATATCCCCTCTTTTGAGATTATGTGACCCAAAAATGCAACTTTTTGAAGCCAAAATTCACACTTGGTAAATTTGGCATAATGCTTATCCTTTCTCATGGTCTTCAATACAATTCTCAAGTGATCTTCATGTTCTTCCTTGCTCTTTGAATAGACAAGAATATCGTCTATAAAGACTACCACAAACTGATCAGTATAGTCTCTAAAGATTCTATTCATCAGATCCATGAAGATAGCAGGGGAATTAGTAAGACCAAATGGCATCACTATAAATTCATAGTGTCCATACCTTGTACGGAAAGCCATATTTGGTATATCCTCCCTTTTAACCCTTAATTGATGATACCTGAACGAAGATAAATCTTGGAAAACTATTGAGCTCCACGTAGTTGGTCAAATAAGTCATCAATGTGCGGGAGAGGATATTTGTTCTTGATAGTGATCTTGTTAAGTTCTTGATAATCAATGCATAGTCTCATTGATCCATATTTCTTCTTAACAAACATAACAGGTGCTCCCCAAGGTGACGCACTAGGGCGTATGAATCCCTTATCAATATTCTCTTGGAGTTGCTTCTTCAATTCCTACAACTCAATTAGGGCCATTTTATAAGGTGTCTTTGAAATAGGCAAAGCACCCGGTACGAGTTCTATTGAAAACTCGACTTCACGATTTGGTGGAAGACCCGGAAATTTCTCCGTAAAGACATCATCAAACTCCTATACAATGGGAATATTCTTAATCATGAGTTTCTCACCAACCATTTGAGATAAATAACCTTCATTTAGTGGAATCAATACCCATAAGATGGAAGAAATTTCCACTGGAAGGTTATGTTCATCCTTGCATCGATAGATGATCATAGATTGATCTGGAATATAAAATGTGACTTCCCTTCTTTGGAAATTGATATGAGCTCCATATAGAAAAAGACAATCTATGCCAAGAATCACATCAAATTCAACTATAGGAAGGATCACAAGATTTGCAGGAAGTACTTTCCCACAAACGTCAATCGTAGAATAATTATAAACTTTTGATGCGACTGTTGTTCCATTAGGGGTTGTCACAGCTTACTTAACATCTAATTTTTGAGGTAATACGGTGATACCCTTAGAAAATTCTTCAGAAATAAAAGAGTGGGTGGATCCATAATCAAATAAAACATTTGCTACTTTAGAGTGGATGGTAAGTGTACCTTTCAACACTACATTATCGTACTCCACGTCGCTGATAGAAATTGCATGTGACTTTCCTTTGTCTTTAGCGATAAGATTTTGTTGACGCCGATCATCATCAAAAACCCTTGGATTAGGGCATTGATTGGCATAATTCCCCATTTACTTGAACTTGTAACATTGAAGTGTAGGAGGTGCACTTTGTGTAGACTTTTCTTTGTTTGCATCACTAGACATCTTCTTCCCATCATTGCGGCATTCAAATGCCCGATGACCTTCCTTTCCACATTTGAAACATTTACTTGTCCCTATAAGACAACTCCCTCCGTGTTTCTTTCCAAACATTGAGCATAAGGGAAAACCAATCTTCTTTTCAGTGTGCTCTTTAGATTTTCCTTTGAATTCCATTTTCATCTTCTTATCAAACCCATTTAACTGATGGGTTACTCCAATCTCCATCTCAACTTTGAGAGCACATCAAATGATTTCCTCATAGCTATTGAAGTCCCTTATGGATAATGCCCTTCGAAGACTTGGTTTTAAGCCACTAAAGAATCAATCGATCTTACTCTCAGGTTGGATAATAATACCAGAAGCGTACCTTGAAAGTCTTGTAAAATTTGCTTCGTAGGTACCAACAGATTCATCATCCTTTTTCTTTAGTTCAAGAAACTCCTTCTCCATCATTGTTCTTAGAAGACGAGGGAAGTACTTATTGAAAATAAGTTCTTGAACTCGTCCCATTCCATGGACTCAATTTCATCTCTTTGCCTCGTATTCTTGATAAGATTACACCATTGATCAGCATCACCTTCCAAATGATACACTGCTAAGATGACTTTATCATGTTCAGAACATTTATGAACTAAAAATGTCTTTTCAGTAGTACTGATCCATTTTTCCACAACTAATGGATCAGAAGACCCGCTGAATGAAGTTGGACCATGCCTCATGTAGGATTCAACAGAATGTTGCTCCCTTCTTTGCTATTTTGGAAGTACTGCCTGATTCATAGCTTGAGAAAGTTGTGTGAGCATGGCTACAAGATTTTTCATTCCAGCACCCATAACGTTTGGTTTCTCAGGGGGACAATCATTGCATCACCCGTCGCATTTCGCATTAACACGGTTCCTTCAGGTTCCAGCCATTGACTAAAACCAAGAAAAATATTGTGAGAAACACTAATTATAATAGAAAAAACACATAATCAAGAATAAAATTTTACACTTAAGTTCTTATCATAGGTTGTTCATGGCTATTTCTAAAACACTAAGATTATGTTCTATGCTTAGAAATATCCTTAGGTTTCTTACTAAGGCTTTCACATCCTAGTTTCCAAAGGTTGATTGTACATTTCCTATGATACCAACTATAACGACCCATACTTTACATAAATTGTTAAAAATACAAAATTGAAGTACACTTATAACAACATATAACAAAACCATGAAAGGATCGTATAGGTATAGTGTCTTTAGAAACTGGGAAACATAAACAAGTGGTTCATAAAGCATCTACACTGTCTCCCATTTATTTGATCATATCTAGAGTCACTTTTGGCATGTCCTACTTAATAACCTTCTTCCTGACCCGGGGAAAGAAAACATACAAAAGGGTGAGCTTAAATGCTAATTAATGGTAAACAAAAGAAATATCAATCACATCATATTCATAAGAACATAACTTTTTGAAAATCTTAACCTGCAAAAGAGATCTTAATTTCATAACATGGGATAAATCATAGATGTTAAATGTAATCCCAATAATCATAACTTAAAATATGAAACTTTGTTTCATACACACATAATCATGGAGAATCATTTCTTATTAGTTAAGACTTATTTCCAAGACTATCTTAGTGGACAAAGTCCATTTCTGAACCGAGTTCACTCCTCGTTTCAGTCCTGTTTCACTGAACTGGTTTAACCTTCTGTTCCAGCCATGTCTATCTCATGAGATATAAATCTTTACCCAATGCATTGGAGGGAGATATAGGTCCCACCCATCTCATAATGATACCATTCTTATGTGTTCCACAAAATCAAAAACCACACATCATAGCATAACCCATGTAATAAAAATGGGATTCTTAAATATCACATCATCATAACATAATCCATAAAAGGATATCTTAAAAATAATTCCATAATAACATAATCAATGTAAAAATAGGGATATAAATATAACCCTATATTATCTTAGATGGAAAATAATTTTGATAAAACACTTGAACTCCATTGTTGAGGAAAATATCCTTTCTACTTCAAAAACATTTTCCTTTCTTAACATGTCATATAATTTTGAACTAAAATAAGTTGATTAAAAATAAACTTGAAAAATTGTAAAGGAAGCTTCATGGAAATAATGTTCTAAAAATCCGTTCATTCCATATAAGTTAAAAAACATTCTTCTCGTACTTTGGCCGAAAAAGTCAAAAAGTACCTCGTACAAAAAATGAAAAAAGACTCCTTTCATATCTTTTACTAAAAAATCACCGAAGGGTAAAATTGGATTTAAACAATTCTAGGTGGATGGAAATAATATTACATATTGAGGAAACATGAATGTGGATGATAAATATTCCCCAGTAAATTCTGAAGTATAAACAATCTCAGATAAAAATGAGATTGTGAGATTTTCCCTTACCTTAGGTCTGATTTGCTTCATAAGTGTCTGAACCTCCTCTATAATGATTTAAATAATGTCATTGACTTATTACAGAATCATAATCATTGTTATGATATCATATATGGTCATATTCTTAGCTTCTTATTAGTAATATTTCATTGCTACTTGTTATTCGGGTGTTTATTACTTTTTGTTCTTATGTGTGTTTTGTCGAATAAATTCTGATTCTTATTTTTAGGTTATAGATAACTCATTTCCAGAATGGTATTAGTGTAATATATAGCATATTAATTCATTAAATTAATTTATATAATCATTATGCAATGAAGATCATATAGAATGAGTCGCATCACATCGTGGAGATGGTATTCCGTATGTACACACGAGCGATGATATCGTTCCCATGATCGTGGAATTGTATTGGAGTGTATGTATAATAATTCAGAATCAATATAACTTTACAATAATCATATATAGTTATTATTTACACCATTATACCCATCCAAGTAAGTTGGCGGTGTAAAATAGATTACACCCCGGCGTGGATACGATATTCTGTACGTACGCACGCGCGGTGATTTCGTTTTCCATAGGATGGATATATGGTGAAATAGGGTTGTTTCATAATTATAATAACATATAAGTATATGAGTGATACTGATGTTATTAATTCATAATTAAACAACTAAATAAGAAGAAGTGGAAGAAGAAATAAAGTTGAAAGAATCGGTAACAGACATTACCTCTTCTTTGAAGCGCCTCTTTGAGACCTCCTTTTAGGGAACTAAAATTGGTCTTTGAAGAATACCATGACCTCTAGGATTTTTCTAGGGAAGTGGAGAGGAGAAATTTTCAGGGTTTGGCCGAGCTTGAAGGCTCAAAGTGGTGTGAGGAGGAGAGGAAGGAGGTGCCCTTTTATAAGGGTGGAGAGGGGCACCCTAGGAAAAACTAAAAATATTATTTTATTATAAAGTCATATTTGGTTTTTAATAGCTACAATTTGATTTATTTCGAAGATAAGGTGTGGATGGGTCGAAATCCTCTCATAAAATATAATTTATACAAGTTTAGGTTTCTATTTGAACCTTATCATTTAGATTTATCTTTAGGTTAGATAATTTAACTTTTACCGTGTCGTCTTGTTTTCTTACACTATAAGGTTAATAAACATACTATAACAAGCCAAACGAACCCAAAGTTGTTTATTATTAATATATATAACCTTATCAAAGTCATTTGGCCTAAACTTAGCTTTTTAGGAATAAAATAACAATTAATAATATAATATTTGTTTTAAAAACTATTTTATGTCAATTATGAAACTATTTGGTAATTGATTTTTGTGAAAATCAAAACAGAAAGATTAGTTCGAAAAATGTTAATTAAATAAATAATAACATGTCATATTGACATAAAAAAGTATTTTAATTCATAAAAAGTCTCAAATTAAATTTATGTGGGTATTTATAACATCAATTATGTCAATATTTCATTAATAAGATAATTACTGCATCATCATTGTGTAATAAATAAATTCAATTATTTAATGTCTAAAAATTTAAAAAAAAATACCATTATGTAGGAAATATTTTTAGCTTTATAATGAATATTTATAGTCGAATTTATCTTATGTATAACTCTATATTAAAAATGATTTAGTTATTAAACTTTGATTTTAACTATTTTAACCCTTCTTTAAATAAATTAATAATAAATGTCCTAATCTAATCCAAGTGGGCCTAAATGGTCATATTTTATTCCTAAGGTTGTTTTTGGTCGAATAACACTTATCCAATATAATTAGGACATGTGTTAGGTTAATAATAATAACATTTTTACCCTCAATTACCCTATTTACTTTTAACCATGGTAAAAAAAGTAAAAAGTCACAATTCACCAAAAATTACTTTCATCTCATTGAACCAAATTTTTGTCCTTGATAATAACCGTGTCTCTCGGATTTTCAAAATTCCACTCACAGAAGTGGTAAAATTAAGTTTTATGTGAATTTGGAAATTCTCCTAGGAGGTGCGTAAAAGATGGCGAAAAGTTCAATAAACTTTTTATATACCTAAAATTATTATAAAATGACTCCAATGAATTGAATTTAACTTATATAGGTATTATGTATCAATTTTGACCTAAAATAAATTTAAATAAAATAAATAATTATTTAAATAAAAATTCGGTTTTTAAATAGTAACCTAGTGTTTTCACTATTCATTAAAAATTGAAAGTTTTCAGAAAAAATACCAAAATTTTACCCTAGGATAATTTTGATATTTTGAATCCAAAAATGAAGACCATTTAAAAAAATTGAATTTACAAAATATCAAAAAGTGGGTATTACGATTCATAACAGCTAGTTTTAATAATATTTTAATAGCATATCGTTGTTTAGTGAAACTCAGTATTGCGTACGACACAAGCTATCGAGGAAGGTCGCGATTGCGTGTAAAGAAATCCAAGATAGTGTTGTGTGTAGTGAAAGATTCCTTTGATGATTGATATAACATAAAAACAAAATATTTCTCATAAAATTCTCTGGTGTTACAGAAAGAGTTGTATATTTCCTTTAAAAAGCAACATTGAATTTTTTTTCTTGGAATTATAATGATATGCTAGGTCTTAACCTTGAGTTGGCCACCCATAATTTGTGCTTTCTATAAGATCATCAGGGATACAAAAAAATAAAGAAGAACATACCCGACTCAGACCTCCAAGATTGATGTTGTAGTCGACATGCTTATTAATTCTGATTTCTTCCAAGAGGCGAAATATCCAAATTAGTTAGCCGATATTTTACATGTTAAAAATAATAATGGTAAAATCATTGTTTCCATTGATTTCAGAGATATAAAAAAACATTTTCATAAATTTTACATCACAATTTCAATCATAGAACTATTGATTGATGCCTGAGATGGATACAAATATCTCTCCTTCCTGAATGGATACTCTGGGTATAAACAAATCCATATAGCCCCACAATATGAGGAATCTTAAAAATTTAGATCACCTCAAGGCATATTTTTCTATTAGGTTATCCCTATTTTTGTAAAGAATGATGTTGTGACATATCAACATGTAATACACCACATCTTAAAATCATTCTTGGTGAAATTAATTTAATACTATGTTGATGATCTAGTGGTCAAATATAAAAAACATTATAATCACTTGGAAGATCTAGGGACTATATTCAACATGCTTCAAACAAAAAATTTGAATATGAACCCCTTGAAATGAACTTTCAGGGTAACCTTAGAAAATTTCTTGGATTTTTTGTATGCCAACATGGCATCAAAGTTTGTCCTGATAATACAAAATTTATCCTTCTCATTTTACCTTTTCATAACATAAAAGAGTTGAGATGACTTCAGGGAAACGTGGCCTACATCCGACGCTTCATAGAATTTTTTTTAGGTAAGTGTTTTTCCTTCACCAAATTGATGAATAAGGGGCCACATATCAATGGAATAATGATTTCCAATAATCATTTGATACACTCAAAAAATTCCTATTGAGTCCACTGGTATTGATGCCACCAATTGAGTGAAAAAAACTCTCATCCTTTATGTGACAGCCTGGGAGTGATCATTGGGTTCCTTCCTTACATAGAAGAATGATGCTGGGAATGTAAACACCCTTTATTATCTTATTCAAACCATGCTCTTCATAGAGACTCTATATTCGTATATTGAGAAGATATGGTTGGCATTAATCATTGAAATTCAAATGTTAAGACACTACCTGCAACATTACAAGGTCCACTTATTCTCTCACAATAACCAACTAAAATTTATCCTTAGTCGTCCTATTTTGATAGGACATCTGGCATGGTGGGTAGTTATTCTAAAACAGTTTGATATTTAGTTCATTCCTCAGAAAGCATTTAATGTCTAAAATTCCAAAAACAACCTTTCTAAGCACCCATCTATGAAAGAAACATATTTAAATACTAAAATACTTGATGAGGAAATATTATCTATTCAAGATATCCCCCAAACATAGGAAATGTATTTTGATGGTGCTTTTAAACTTCCAACGGAGAAGATAATGGAACACCCTAAGCTTAAAAAAGATGGGTTAGGAGTTGTACGTGTATCCCCAAAAATTTTCTGTTTCCAAACTCTTTCCTGTTATCCGATGTTGGTATAAAAATGAGGTAGAATATCATGCACTCATTGTAAGCTTGTAATTAACACTCTATGTACCAGTGGATCACTTAGAAGTGAAGGGTGATTTAGAATTTCTAATCAAATAGATCAATAAGTATTATTCCATTAGAAAAGAAGTATTAATCCCCCAATGTGATTATGTATGAGGGTTAATGTAAGAATTTCCATTCAAACCAATATTTTATTATGTCTCGTGGTCACAAAATGTTGAATATTATTCATTGGAAAATGATACCTCATCCCCAGAAGATCCATATATGGATGAGACTATCATTAGAATTTCTCATCGTTATGCGGTTTCACCATTTATTCAAATCAAAACAAAAGATAAAAAATGACATCGTCCCCATTCCCAAACTATTTGGTCCTACCACGGGATTGAAGACACCCATCATGGAATATATCTATAATGGAGTACTTCCACAGGATAGAGCTGAAAAATAGCAAGTCTAAAAATGAGAAGTTAATTTCATCCTCTATGATTTCCCAAATCACCAAAAGATCTTCTTTAGATGAGGATTAAACGGAATTATTATCAGATGCATTGATGGGAAAGAAACTACAACTATCATGAAAGAAGTACATGCAGGAGCCTATGGTTCCCACCAATCTGGGTAAAGGTTTTCTGATTAAATATAAAGGCTTGGATATTTTTTATGTTGATAACACAGGATTGCACATATTTTACTAAGAAGTGTCATCCCTTCCAAGTTCATGTCAACTTTATTCATCAACACCCAAAGTTGCTACATATAGCCAAATAATCCTAGCCATTTTCTATATGGGGAATGGATGTATTAGTACCTTATCCTTCAGAAATGTCAAAGAAAATCAAGTACATCCTTACTACTACTGATTTCTTCTCTAAATTGGCTAAGACAGTACCTCCTAAAGAAGTTGGATCCAAAATTGTTAGCTTATTCAATGCTAATACCATTACCGTATTTGGTGTCCCTCATACCATATTGATGGAAAACAGTACCAATTTATGTTCAACTAAGGTAGGGATTTTTTATCATGAATACAATATCAAATCCAATCATTCATACCACTATCATGCAACATAAAATGGAAAGATAGAGGAATTCAACAAAACATTCTCCAACATACTCTAGAAGATGTTGGATAAAGATTAAAAGTCCTGGTCTAATAAACTCATGTATTCCTTATGGGATTATAGGACTACTACCTGTACTGCCACATAGTCAACCCCATACTGATTGGTATATGGTATAGAAGCAGTTATTTCCATTGAAGTTCAATTATCTTTACTCTGATTTGAAGTTTGTGTTCAACTCTATATAGACGAGTAGCCTTAGAAGTGACTAGATAAGTTAGAGAAATTGGATGAAAAATATTCCATACCTTACATCACTTGGAAGTCTATCAAAACTGAATAGTACAAGCTTTCAACAAGAGAGTTCTCCTCTGTTCATTTCACCAAGGAGAATTTTTATTGGTCCTTAGGAATCCAATGATACCAGAGAAAAAGCCTCCAAACCTTGGGAAAATGTGGTAAGGACCTTATTGCATTAATAAGGTCTACTCTAATGCATCTTATTCCATAATCTCAATGGATGTACAACTCACTAAAACTCCAACCAAAGAAAGGTTCCAGAATAAGTACTTTTTGTAATCAGACAATGTGTTTCCTAGTTGTATGACGTTAAACTATGTAACAACCATCATCTTAGCTGCAAGACGTTAAACTACATAGTTCCATACACATCCAAGCTGCATGAAATTAAACTACATATCATCTTCATCCTTGTCAAATGACGTTAAACTACATGATATCATTTGTCCTCACTACACTACATTAAATTATATGATTAACATCTCTTTAAATTTATGTTATGAAATCCCCCAAGATATGAAAAATTTTCATTCCTTATGGTCCATTAAAGTTGAGTATCTTCTAGGTGTAAGAACTACTCACATATTTATCGCTCCTTAGTTACACTTGATCCAAATTTATCTCTATGTTTGAATAAGATCTGTATAGGGACCTCTTTTTAAGAACTATATGTGGCTTGATTATTTCCACTGAAAGGATATGTTGTGACACTTGGGTCTTATTACCTAGTACAACCGCAATGTTTTTTTCAAATCAAGTGACTAACATCCTCTCTGCAAGATTTTAAATTGTACAGTTCTTCAATAACAATGTATGGATTTATTATCGTCTCTATGATATACGTAGTGATGCCATGATCTCTAATATTCGGCCTATCTACAACCATAAATAAATTTATTTCCTATTTTCCTATATATGAACCAAACTTATATAGATAAATATAACAGAATAAAATATTTGATTCTCATACCATACTATGTCTTGATCTTAACCATTATTCTATAATGTATCAAAATCCCATGTCTCTCACATCAAAATCAGTTTGTGTGGGGAACGATCTTTTCAAGAACTATGATTGGCTTGATATTCATTCCAATGAGATATATAGTGACACCCATATCTCCAATCTTGGGCCCATCAATAATAAAAAACCCTTACTTACATCAAAACCTATTTTGTTAGAGGAATATTATCAAGAACTACATATGGCTTGATTCTCATATATATGAGATTAATAGAGACACCCAGATCTCTAACCATGGGCCCAACCATGAAAAAAATACCCTTCATTCCTTGTGTGTATGAATCAAACGTACATTGGGAATGGTTTAAGAACTATATGTGGCTTGATTCTTGCTCTGACAAGATAGATAGTGACGCCTCAGTTTTAACCCTATCCTAACTGCAATATTTCTATCCATTCACATTGGTTCATCTTTATCCTTACCACATGGCATTAAAACACATAGAACATTTCAATAACAACATGTGGATTGATTATTTCCCCTACAAGATATTTAGGGACACACAGATCTTCTATCATGGTTTTAGGCACAATGTTGAAAATGTATCATCACCCTTATGCATATAAAACCTCCATAGGGAGTACCTTCAAGAACTACATGTGTCTATATTTTTTTCTCAACTAGATAGGTAGTGTCTCCCAGATCTCCAATTCTGGGTCTCATTGTGATTAATCATTAATCCACTTTACTTCTTGTGTAAGATTCATATATATATAGGAAAACTGTTAAATTCCATGTGAGGTTTAGTTGACACCCATAATTTCCTTCTTAGGCTCAGCCACAATTTTTTTTTCAAATCAAGTCATCCATGTATTTTTTACATGATGATAAGCTGGAAGGAACGAACTATGTGTGTCTTGACTCTTATTCTAATGAGATAAGAAGTGACACGTAGGTCTTCTATCTCATATCCATCCAAAAAAATCCCCCTTACCATTGTGTATGAATAAAACCTTTATAAGGAACATTTAAAGAACTATGTGTTCCTTGATTCTCATCCCAATGAGATATATAGTGATGCCCAGATCTCCAAACTTGGGCCCAACCGCAATTTTGGAAGAGAAAACCCTCTTCCTTTAACACTACCACAAAACGGGGCAAGGCTAGCGCCACCCTTTATCAGCACTAATGAAAAAGCACTGATAAAAGTACCCCTTTATCTGCGTTTTTTAGCGCTGATAAAGGTACCCCCTTTAACAGCGCTTTTTTCTAGTGTTGTTAAAGGGTATCCCTTTATCAGCGCTTTTTTTAGTAGCACTAATAAATGGTGGTCTTTATCAGCGCTTTTTTTAAAAGTGCTGATAAAGGGTCTACTTTGAAAAAAATCATTATAAAATATATTTATATTTAAATATATAGATATTGTTATATTGATATAAATATAATATATATTTTTTAAATATAATTTTAAATATATTTTAGATAAGTTTAAATATACAGTTATACTTAATATATAATATATTTAGTGAAAATGGCTTATAAAAAAATTTAAAAAAAATTTTAATTAATAATTTTCTAATTATTATGGATTAATAGTAATTTAATAACAACTTGAAGACTAAAAAATTAAAAAAATTAAAAAAAGATCCAAAATATGTTGAAAACGCAACTTGAACTTCAAACGGCCATAACTTTTGATCCGAGTGTCTGTTTGAGCTCTACCACATATCAAATCGAAGCCTGCAACGATCTCTACATCCTTAAAAACAAGGAGATCCCTGATCAAGGTTTTTTTGAGGCCAAAAAAGTCCTAAAAGGCCTCTAAAACTAAGTTTTTAGTCGGGGTACCCCGATTTTTTAACATTTTGTGGATTTTCATCCTCATTTATGGGCGTATTATTTTCTTTTTTTTTGGTGGGGACTGAATTTATTCCAAGGTATTACCTTTATATTGATATTATTTCTTTTAAATTTTATCATTTTTTATAATGCACTTCTATTTATAATAGAATATATAACAATATTTACAAATTTTTTAGATATACACACATAAAAATTTAATTATAAATATAAATAATAAAATATATTTACATATAAAATATATTAGCTTTATCTAAATAATAACTAATATCCATTTTATTTAAAATACAAATATATGAATATTTATATACTTATATATTATTCTAACTATATATATATATTAATATAACTATATATATATATATTAATATTACTATAAATATATATATTAATATCACTATAAATATATATATTAATATAACTATATATATTAATATAACAATATATATTATATAAATATATATTACTATATGAATAAATATAACAATATATATATATAAATAGAGATATCATGAAATGGAAAACAAATCAAAATAGAGGAATGGTAAGGGCTTAGGCACGCAGGGGGGAGGTATCGAGTTCAAAACCTGGTGGAGGCAGGGGCGCGCGCGCATGGGGGAATATGGGAGCTAGCACTGATGAAGGGTGGAGGGGTTTGTGTGGGAGCTGGATGGGGGCGGAAAAGTGCTATAAAAGGGGGGGATCAAGCACTATAAATGCCCCCCCGATTGGCATTATTTTTTATTTGTTTATTATTTGTTTATTTTTTTTATTTTTATTTTATTTTTTTATTTTTTTAACTTTTATCAGCACTTTTTGGAGTGCAGATAAAGGGGACCCCCGATCTTCATCGGCTTTAACAGCGCTTTTCTAGCGCTGATAAGGCCATTTTTAGTTCCTCATGCATGGGTTATATCTAGGTAGGGATATATTCCAAGAATTTAAAATTAATTATTATTACAATGAGATATATGGTGATGCCTATAATTCTTACTTTAATCCCAACCATCAGCCAAAATGTTATAAAAATACCATTTCCCCACGTTAAAACATTATTGATATAGAGAAAAATTTCTAGAACTACGTGTGGCTTGATTATTTCTCCACCAAGATATATAGTGACACCCAAGTCCTATACCCTATATTGGCCACCATTTAATCATCATACCCCTATCCATCACTCCTGTCACCCTTATGTTATAGAAGAAACATTTACCACTCCTTGTTTCTCACACTAAGCATAACTCATGTGGGCTTAGGAATTTTGTAAAGAGATTCTCCACATAAATAAGGTATATCAATTCATATTTGGGGTTATCAAGGTTCCTAGCTATAGGACCTTAAAAATACCAACATGTGTCCTTACTACAAGATGTTGAAGAGCATAAAATTCCATGAAATACATTGGGATTAATTCTCATCAATATGAGATACATAGTGATGCCCAGATCTCCTATCTCAAGTTCAGTCATAATTTTAAAATACCCCATTCCCGTTGTGTGGATCAGACCTAAACAAGAAACCCTATCAAGAAATAGGTGTGGATTGATTCTCATCTATATGAGATACATAGTGATGTCCTATATTTCAATGATGGAGCCAGCCAAAACATCATGCAATTAACAACTCTTTTCTCCCATGTATGAGTCAGATCTATGTGAGGAGATCAATATGAGTTCTCATCTTATGTGTGAATCCATATTTAAAAAATATATATTATCTCCCACTTGTGAATTAAATTAGGGTGGGAGAACCTTTATTTAATAACTATGTGTTTCTTGATTCTTTCCCTAGAAAAATACATAGGGACACTTGGGTCATATCCCCTAGTCCAGCCGCAATATTCTTTTTCAGGTCCGAATCACTTCATGCCCTCATCGCATGATGATAAACTACATGGTTTTTTAATTACTACGCGTGGCATGATTCTCATACTTATGAGAGAAATACTGACTTCTAGATTTTCAGTCATAGGCCCAACTACAACATGATCTAAAAATCCTCTATTCTCCCATGTATGAGTAAGATCTACATGAGGAGATCCAAAACAAGTTCTCACATTATACATAAACTTTTATCTGGTAATAACTATGTGTTTCATGAATATTTATTTGAAAATATACATAGTAACACTTGGGCCCTATACCCTAGTCTAGCTGCAACATTCAATTTCACCTCATATCAAAGTCCCTAATGTCCTTGTTGCATGACACTAAACTGCACGACATAATGTCCTTATCACATGACTTTAAACTGCACGTTACCCAGAGAACTGCATATTTAATTGATTCTCATTTCATTGAGATATGTAGTGAAGACAAGGCCTTAGATCCTAGTCCCAACCATGTGATGAAATAATATTTACCCCTACTGTGTATAATTGAAAATCTATGCAGGAACTATAATTTTGGATCCTCTCCTTAGAGATCTCACCATGGAAAAAAATGATGTCCCCATTATACATATGAGTCGGGTATATGTAAGGGATCCCAAAATCATGGCCAATATCTTTCCAAATACATCCCTTGTGCATTATAAATTGCCCCTTTCACATTTCATACCCCTAATCATGGATACATTTAGATCTTCATAATCTTTCCTCAGCTTGTAGTGATAGAATGTCTAATTCCTAAGAGCTATTTTTCATGACTATGTAGTATATTCCCCTAGGTGTCCATGCATAAGTCTCCCACATAATGGGCCTATCAGCGAAAAGATGTCACTATTTGGCTATGTATCACATGCCCGAGTTTTCCATGTATAATACAACCCCCATATTAGCTTTATCAAATAGTGGAAACTTCATTCTTGGGAGAAGCCTCTTTTGTCCCCTCTAATCTTTGATGATGATATGCTAGAACCTATATTTTAAAGCAGTAAACCTTTTAATATTTGTCCCATATCCTATCTCCTGACCTGAAAGTCTTCAAGACTATGGTTTTACTCTCTCCCCTTCACTTGTTCAAAGTATACTGAAATAACCTTGGGTCATTTGACCATATATCATTAGATGTTTCCAAAATATTATGGTCCTTGTTCTTTGACCTAAAGATACAGAAACCATACTTCCTACAATTGGATCCGACCATTAAAGAAAGAACATTCCTCCAATTATTTGGAAATCACGACTGAAAATACTCTTCCAGTATTCAGGTACATTTCTCCATAGACCAAAATTTGGTCTTGGGAAAATCTGAATCTCTATAACTCTTTCATAATCTATTAGCAATGGAATATCAGAATTATTGGGATCTCCTTTACCTAACTATACAGTACATGCCCCAGTTGGTCTTGCATAAAATCCTCCTACATAATGGGTCTGTCAGTGTAAGGATTCCACTATTTGGCTGTGCATCACTTTTCCCAGTTGACCTAGGATAATACAACCCCCATAACGAGCTTCTCAAGAAAAGGTAACTTCATTTCTTGAAGTGGAAACTTCTAATGTCATTAGTCCTTTTTCTATATCACTCTTTAGATTCATAAAATACCAAAATAATGGATTAAAATTATCCCTTTTCCATAAATGAATATGGTAGCACATTTAAAAACGAATTACTAAAAATCAGAGAACCATAAAATCTTTGGTCAGAGATAAAAACCTTAAAATTAAAGACCCATAATGTCCTTTCTACATGACTTTAAACTGAAAAACACCATAATGTCCATGTTGAATGACTTCAATCTACACAAAACCATAATGCCCTTTCTGCATGACTTTAAACTATACAGCCCCATAATGTACTTGTTGCAAGAATTCATACTACACTTCCCTCCAATGTCCTTGTTGTATGACTTTAAATTGAACAACCCCCCAATATCCTTATTTCATGACTTTAAACTGCACAGGCCCCCAATTTCCTTATTTTATAACTTTAAACTGGATAACCTATTATCAAAAAATACATTAATATCCTTACTGTATGACTTAAATCATGAAAACATAATGTACTTACTGTATGAATTTAAACTGCATAACAAAATATCAAAAATATATTTTCTTAAAAATATACCATCCTTCATAAAGTAAATTCATATAGGAGTGGTTCATTATTCATGGCCTATATCGACACTGATGACCCCTTTATTATTAGATACATTTCCTTGGAAAATCCACCCATTGTGGTCTTGGGACATCCAAATCTTAAACAAATTTTTCTATCAGCAATGGAATGTTAGAATTCCTGGGAACTCCTTTACTAGACTATGCAGTACGTTCCCCAGTTGTAATTTCATAATTCGTTCACATAACAGGTCTGTTAGTTTAAGGATACAACTACTTTACTATGCAGTGCATTCCCCATCTGGTCGTACATAATACAGCCACCATAACATATTTTTACATTGAAGGTAACATCATTCTCAAGTGATAACTCCTCTATTTATATACTTCATGTTTTATATTTGGTGACAATAAAAAATGTGATTCAAGATTCCCCTTGGAAACATCTAAAGAATATCAGGACCCTCTAAATGATCAGGCGTTATTTGTATTTTAATCTCAAAATTCATGGTTAAAGTTTTTCGACCTAAAATATTAGACTTAATAGTCTAAAATAGAATACATTAAACTTCCATCAAAAAGAGACATAGTAGTAACTAGGTTGAAAACCCCCAAAGTGTACCTTGGGTAAAAGTCGATTCTTGGTTTAATAAACCTACACCATGTATGTTATATGAAATATCAAGTAATATAATGTTAAAATTCACAAAACTTGTTAGGCTGAAAACCCAAAAGGGAAGTCTAAAAAAATCCAAAGTCTCACCTGCTAAGCATCCTTCATATTGAGATTAGGCTAAAAATAGGGTGATGTCATAAAAGACACAAAGTTCATAGGGTTTTCCATATGACCCTTGAAATAGTAAAACTATTCTCACTGGGCCCCTTGTCTTTAGAAAAAATTAGGGCATCCTTACAAAATTGACGTTGTTCCATAACCCAAAAAATTATGATGGAATGCATCAAGGTGGCCAAATGTTAACTTAGAACAGGATTCTTTAAATTCTGAGTGAATCTAATTCTAGAGGGATTTTCTAAATTCCATAAAATGTGATCCATGGACTTTTCCATAGAATTGATTATGTGACTATCACTTAGACACCAAATTCTATGTTTGAGTAAAATTCATCTTTATAAATGAAGGAGAAGATTGGATTTTCATATACCGCAACCCAAAAACTCCTCAACTAGCCAAAAAAAATTCATTGTGAGAATCTCTATTTTTCATGGGGTTCAGTGATGGTTGTGAACGAACTGGCCTAAAAGTCTAAGACTGAAGCTCAGCGCAGATCCCGAGTAGGGGTGTTGGGGTGAATCCCCCATGTTATGGAGAAGTAGGTTTTTTGAGGTTGATCGGCCAGCCCCCCTATGAGTTATACCTATGTCGGGCACCTGTGCATACCACCTGTGTGCTATAAGATTAACACAGGTCCTTCCAGTACAGCCCAAAGGCACATCCCCTACACCAAGGACCTACACAGCTATGTGATTTTTACACCCATGCATGAAAGAGATATTCCCAAGACCAACACCAAAGATATATGCTAATAAAATACCATAGACTAGGTTCCCTCTTTGCCTATAAATATAACCCTTATACTCCCCAATTCAATAACTAAAAAAGTTGGAAGAAATCTCGAAGCTCTCATTGCACATATCTTTCACACATATCCCCTGAATTTTCTTAGGTAGTTATCTAAAACAAGAGATAAGAGATAATTAAAAGGGATAAACAATATCAAAGTACCTTAAAGGTCTAAAATACAATATTCTTGTCAAAACACTCTCTATCCATAAGAAGGAGTCACCTACCCAAGGTTATTTCGTTAGGTGAGTACCTGTGTAGGATTCATCCAAAGACATAAAGGGGCACTCATGGTGCTCAAGTTAAAATCTCACCCATGTTTTGTTATCTCGGTAGTCCATTTCCCAATGAATATCAATCTTTAATGGTCTTATCCTTCATGTTTTAATCATTTTTCAATTCCTCTTAGGACCTGTGTGGAATACCTATCTGGGATACCTACATGGTAAACCTGTATGGACCAACTACATGAGCTTTCCTTGAATGCCTCTTCTAAGACACCCATGGAAAGGCATGTCCTTACTTGGATAACTTTTCTAAAAGGGGAAAATTTGAAACCTCCACCAAGGCCTCCTGGTTTACCAAAACTTCTAGAAAGTCACTTCAGCATGTCTACCATTTGGTTTTGTATTTCTACGGTCATAGGTTTCACACATTTGTCTTATATAGGTCTTAGTATCATCAGGATGCCTTTAGGCTTGAATATCTATGGTCACACAGACCCTTTACCTAGGGATAGATCTATGGAGTTCCTGATCTCGAATTCTAGGGATAGAACTACATTTATCCCCCCTTATTTCTAAGATCTGGAGCCTCTGGTCTCTAGTAGGGAGAGAGAGGATCACTCTTGATTTTTCCTTTAACAAAGGAAACTTATCCCGCCTCACTATGAGACCCATTTGAGGGAAGCCATCTTGGTGTAATCCCTGGCCTTTCATGGATGAGGTTTCTATCTTTCTCCTCTCTACACCCTTCACCTTCATCATTTCCTTACATTGGACCCTCATACAATGTAAGATAATAGGGGAAAGTGTCATAGCCATGACCTCTTCCACCATAGGCCAAGCCTCTCCCATCAGTGGAGGAGAAAGTGTGTGGTTTTTTGAATCTTTCACATCCTCTAGTTTCTCATAGAGAGTATGAATCATGTGTTATTAGAGGTATGTAATTATCATAACATCCATACAATCAACCTAATGTAATGAAATATGAGAACTCTAATTCCCACCATAACTGGGATACGTATGAAGCCTTCTCAAGGCCCGAGCTCCACATATTCTCATCCATGAAATGAGAAATCATGTTCCCATAAATAGGACTCCTCCAAGGTGTAATCCCCAAATGAAATTAACTAAGATAACTCTTATTCCCACCATAATAGGGATACGCATGAATCCTTCACCTAGGGATCGAGCTCACTGGACATCCTCTTCAAGTGTCCAACAATAATTCCATTAATCTAGACATCATCCTTAGTTGTAAGCCCTAAATTATATCCCCCTTAAATATATATGAGTTAAGACATCATTCATGGACCCTTTTACATGGGAACCATCTTTAAGAGTATGCCCTAACATATTTCTCTCAAAGGGCCATACTTTCCTGTGAGACATACCGAACTACATGGGCTTTGATTCCCATCCAAGTGGGATACATAGGAAGCATCCCAGAGGTTAAAACCCCACACCCCCAAATCAACCATGTTCCCTCAAGGACACATTTTCAGTAGGGTATAATTCAATATTGGAATATCATATACCTTCCATGTTCCTTGGGTTGTTTTGACAAAACTCTCTTACCAAGATTTGACTACTAACTTACTCCTAGATATCCTTACCACATGACATTAAACTGTATGGTTGGGTCCTTATCAAATGGCCTAAAAAGGTATGATTTTCCCATTAAGAATCACTAAAATACATGGGATTTGATTCCCATGAAAATAGAATACATAGGAATCCTCCCTAAGTTTCAAACAAAAAAATCCAAATAAACCCAATTCCATTTGGATCATATCCTCCACAAGGTCTAATTCAACTAGGGATCTCATATTCCTTCTAGGATCTTTAGTTTTCTTAGGAATAATTCCCACACCAATATTTGGATAGGAATCTTCCACCTTGATGTCCTTGCCACTTGACTTTAAACTGTATAGTTGGGTCTTTATCACACGAACATAAAAGGTATGATGTCTCCCATTAAGCAGCACTGAACAACATGGGTTCTGATTCCTTTCACAAAGATATGTAGGAATCTCATATATGGGTTCGATCCCAAAATCAAAACAACTTTTGTCTCCCTAGATGATAAGAAATTCAAGAGTTACTTTTTCCTAACTTGATGAATCTAAATTCCTGAGTTCCCTACTGAGTGGCTTAAAAAATAGTATTGTCATAATAATGACCAAAGAATATCTAAGTAGTATATGAGAGGATACCATTGATGGAGAATCTAGAATACATACAGATATATCTATTGATGGAGAGCCTCAGATACTTATAGATGACCCTAATTTGCATACATGATAATAATTGATGGAAAATTTTCAAGGAAAACTACATTACGCTTGGTAAATTAATCAGGATTCATGAACATATCTTAAATCTATAAAAGAGTCCAAGAGTATGCAATAATTCCCATGAAAAGGGTGTGATGAGCCTGCAATCCCATCCCTTCAACCAATGTGGGTTCTTAAGTATCATAGGTCAAAATCTCTAATGAGTGTCTACCTTTGGAAAACATGTCCCTTTGGAAACAGAACCATTGGGTATTTTCAGTTACGTATACAAATCCTTTGGAAACCATATGAAAATTATGATTCCAAACTATAACACACATTATAAGGGAAACATATATACAATTTCATGGTTTTTAATTATTTTTTAAATTATAAATTCCTCCAATGTTCATATGTGTTTGTATGTTTTACTATCATGATAACATAAATATTTTATTTCGAAATACAAACTATAAACGAATATGTATATATATTTCTATATATAATATATAATTATATATATATATATATTACAATATAATATATTTAATTTATAAAAAATGTATTATATTTTTTTTAAATAACAATAATATTAAAATTATTATTAATAATATTAATAGTATTAAAACAAAAATTTATAATATCAATGATGATGTTAATTTTAATAAAATTTATAAACATATTAATAATTACAACACAATTATTAATGTTATTAATAATATTAACACTAAAATTAATGATATTGATAGTAAAATTAATATTAATCATAAACATTATGAGTAATAGGTCAAAATGATCTTTTCTCCCAATATAAATAAAAATCATAGATGTTAGAATAGAAGGAAGTTACATGAGATAGGTATATACATATTAAAAAATATTTGAAAGAAGAGAAGCCATAAAATCTTCACTCAGATCATATAAAAAATAAGAGTTAATAACACCAACTGTCTACTTAAAGAGATCATTAATAACCATATTAGCATCCTTGTAAAGGTGAGATATTAGAACATTCTTCCCCACGATCTGGTCTAAGAAATTATTTTAGGAAAATTATATCTTCCATGGAACATTTCAAGATGTGTGGCTAACTAATTTGATATCCAACATGAATTCACATTAAATCAATAGTTTATTCTATTTAAATTTTCATGCATATTTGACATCATAAATAATAGACCAAAATTCAACTTCAAAATAAGTGTGTGAACCATGAAAGCATGAAAAGATTCCCTTAATGAAACCCTAATTGGTCATCAAAATGCATCCATAATCGGTAAGTCTAGGATCTCCCACTACAGCTCTACTCAAATTTTTCTTAATACACGGTGAAAGCAGAGGGATCCATCAAATGAAATTTTATTTAATTGGTTTCCTTGGATAAGAGGATACTACAATCAACTGATAGATAATTAAATTACCAATACAATTATTCATCACAAGAGTTTGATTCTTGGAGTCCATAAATACATCCCTGCTAATACATGAACAATATTCCCAAAACATTATTAAGAAATTGTCACAGTGAAGAGTTATCCTGATTAACACATATAAAAAAAGGTTAATAGCCTCACATATAAGATGGAGGTTTCACATTTATTGATTGAGGTTGAGTTCTGTAATATAACCCATAAAGTCATGTTGGTCAATACCCATATAAGGTTCATATAATAAAAAATAGAAGACAAGGCCTCAAATCTATTTTAAAAAATAACATTGAACTAAAAATTGAACCTAGATATCATAGGCCCTCATATAGAACATACATACTAATGGATAAATTATAATAGGATCATTAGTTGGAAGACTATTTTCCATATTTTTCAAATATGGATGAATTTGGTTGGTTGAATAAATTTATGTTTAATGTATATTGTCCATGGAAAAAGAAGTTATAGGATTCTATAAAGATGAACATAATAGATCACAGAATTCCATATCCCTATCTTTTCCATCATCCAAAGGCGGTGAAATTTGTCACTAAAGTAGTATTAGTGAACCTTCTTAGCAATATCACTTGGAATTTTATCTTTAACCTATTCATACTGGATAATATCATAGTGAATAAAAATATCAGCAAGTTTATTATGAATTCTATAGAAATTATTTATGGGGATTTAAATCTAATTAGTAGTTTGGAAGTTCAATCATGTTTTCGTAGATGGATCCCACTCGACCTATGGTATAATATTAATAATATTGACACTAATATTTTTAATATTGATAATGATAAAACTAAAATTATTAATATTAATAAAACTAAATAGGATATTATCAATACTAATAATATTAAAACCAATGTTAATAATAGTAAAGCTTGTTTATTATTCATATTTTGTATTAGAAAATAAATAAACTAATTAAATGTTCATATATTTATATATATATATATATTGTAATATTATGGAAACATATAAATTTTAAGTTCATATATGATTTATAAAATTATATATATATATATATATATTACAATATATGATATATAACAACACACACACACACACAAATTTATATATATATATATATATATATTTGAAAGGAAATATAGTGTTAATAATAATAGCACTAATATTAATATTGATAATATCGACACTAATATTATTAGTATTAAAAATAAAAACACTAATATTATTAAAATTAATAAAATTAACACTAGTATTATTATTACTAATACTTAGTGATGGTTTGGGTGAAGAGGAACCTCACCCCTCAAATTAATTAAAATAGAAAAAAAAAAGATTTCAACAAACAAATATAGTGGTTGGTGTAAACATATTCTCTAATTTTCAATATATAAATGTTTATAAAGTCATTATGATGTTTAAAGACCTAAAGGGAAACTTCTTTCTCTGATGTGATCCTTCAGAGAGAATTGGATACTACAATAGAATCTTTATATATGTCTATAACTTGTAGTTTAAATTCACCAAAGAATTTGAGACAATCAACCTATTCAGAGTATATTTTCCTTGGAATGACCCAAAATAGTTTCTTGAGAATTTCAACCACCATTAAATATTCACATTCAATTCAAAGTGTCTTCCATCCATATTAGTTATCATAATTAACCACAAAAATGACCACCCAAATATCCACATAAAATATAATGAGGTTCCCCATGTTTTTTGATGAAACATCCTTTGAAAAATCAAACACATATCTACATACATGTTGTACAAGTGCGTAAAGAGCCAAACCATAGACTTTAAATATAATCAATGATAGTGAGGGTGGTATCGACCAAAGCCAATTCATTTTCCAAGTGTATATTAGAATTGATTACACTTTATGAATTATAGTATGGATGAGATCATATTGGGTGTTTTACATATAGTTTTTTTCTACAAAGTTTGTTTACCTAATAACTTATTAAGATCATGGAAGTTACAAGAAGAGAAAACAACACACACCCCTAGGCCATCAAGGATATACCAGACCCACACTCTAAGGGTTTTCCCACTCTATAGATAACCCATTAAAATATTATGTCATCATGAACCGATGTATTGAAGCTATTAAATGGACCAAATTCCCCTTCATCATGTCCCAAAGTCCCATACTTTTGTCTTGTATTGTGTTAGTGTGTACCTAGATCTGCACCCTAGCCTATGTCACTGTCTGTGTCATCAAGAATAAATAAAAAAGAAATCCCCCTAATAGAGACTATCAGGGTTTTCACCCAGATCATATAGAGAATTAAGGGGTGACTTTACCAATTAATAAATCCTCCAATTTCATTAGTGTGCGTTATGTCCTTTAAATTACTAATGAAATTGGATTTTGAATCAAGGTGAATCCACTAAAAACTAATATCATTTATGCTCCTCCAGATGATGTGTATGGAAAAGGTATTAACTATTAGAATTAGGTTGAGAATATGTCCATTGAAGATCAAATTAATGATATTTTCTAAGATGGATTCTATATGATTCACCATGTGTTCCTTAAAAAGAAATAAATTAAAAATATTATGTAAGATCGCCACTAAAAATCTACATTTAAATAAAATATGATGGAATTATTAAATGTATTTAGTAAAAATCATATTTATAGTGGTTGTTTGAAGTCCAAATATGGAAAGGAAGACATCAGTATAAAGTCCGATGAGTCTTATTTCCTGGATGAGGAGAGATATTGAAGGTGGAATGTAGTCCATTCTAAAAATATTCGTCAAAAGTAGTGTAGTATATCCATATCTACATAGGTATTGATAGAATGGATTTCCCAAAATGGATCCCATATGATATGGGCATTAGATGATTATATTTGTAACTCCAAATTTAAATTCCCAAATCTACTAATAGAATCATCTATAAACCAATTCTTTTAAGAGATTCCATGTCACTTAGAGAATCAACTACTGACCAGTTTATAGCTTGATATAGATGATAATATACATTTGATATCATTGATGTAGGATAAACAGAATTTTAAAAATCTAATCTTAGAGTTCCTTATAGGTATCAATTAGGTAATGGGAATGATCTACTAAAATGAGTCCCTTAAGGCTATACAAATAAAGGAATCTAGGTAAAAAAATTCCCCTATAATGTATATCTATAATACTTCTTATAATACATTAATTTAGGGAATTATGGTTGGTATGATGATTCCTATAAAAATTATTAATTATGGAATGATTTAAAAGATGTTGGTTCTAGATTCCCATTCCACCCAGACTGATGTGATTGGTGTATTTACTCAACTGTATAGTGATGAGATACTTTTCATGTATAGATCACATCCAAATAAAATATCTAATAAACTTGTTAATACTTTTGACCCACTCTATAATACATTTGATTATATGTAAATTATAAAAGAGTTATCAAGTGATAAAAAATATCACTAGGAAAATTCTATCATCCTGAGGTAGGATTTTACCTTTATGACTACTAATATAGGAAATGATTCCATCAACAGTTAATTCTAGTTATTGAGTATTTAATATTGTATTAAAAAAGGGAATACCCGGGTATTTTAATGTGAGAGTTCCCATTTTGACTGTAAGTTTCAATGTAATTTTTCTTTTTCTTCTTTAACCAAGTCCCTTTCAAACAATTACATGAGACTTATCCCGATTTATGACTTTCCTAGAGATAGAAACATAATGATAAAAAAATTCCTTAATAAAATTATTTAATCCCTCATAAATTTCACATAAAAAAATAAATTCATTACTATAAAACAAATTTGAAGAATTGTAAGGTACCTTCAAGATTTAATAGGAAAAATGCACTTTTTATCCACCTCTCTAATGATAAATCTGTGGGGATAATTCCCCACCACCCCAAAGAGTATAGAAAAAAGTATATCCGTATATAACTCCCCTAGAATAAAAAATAACCAATAGGGGATCCATTTAAATTTGTTGAACCTCTTACATTATTTATGATCACAGTCAATTAAAGTGTTTTTAACCTTTATTTTGATTTTATTTTAGTTATAGTGTTTGAACATTATATAAGGAATGAAATGGAATAAATAATGGAACCAAAATAAGGACATAGTGCTTCTTTAAAGACAATTCTAGTCTGCACACACTAGCTACCTAGTACAAAGGAACCAACCATTCAGTAGGATAAACAAAATCACATACAACACTATTAATCCCACTAGGTAGTGGATGGATCTCACCGAATATTCAATGGATTCTTCAGCAACCTGGAGAGCTATAGGAGTCTCACAGGCTATATTGTGTGATCTTATGAAAGTCTAGTGTTTTCGATGTAGAATAGTAAAAGGGTATAATATTATTGCGCTAAAATACTTAACCCACCTATTTAATGGCTTGACTCAACCCAAGGATCCTCTTACACATATGAAATATATAAATAGATGTAAAGGGAATATTGTATCTCATATATGAACACAAATTTACAAAAATTGATTTATGAGAAACCCAAGATGAATAAGTGATATAGATTTTCAAGTTATCTTAAATTCCATATCAACAAAAGGAAATCAAGCTTCAACTACTTCAATCCTTTTTTATTATATTTAATCATTTTTCTCCCCTGTTTCAACTCATAAGGATATTCTTGTATCTTCTCCCCCTCTCCATTTTCATCATTTATATTCATTATATCTTATAAAAAGATTTGAATACTTTGTAATGGGTTTTTAAATAGAAACCACTATCTTATTTATCTACATATTTAAGTTATCACCACCATTGAAGTGAAGGTTTTCGGTTTCTTGGTTTCCTTTAAAGTAAATGGATTCGTTTAATATTTCATTTTTTGGTTTTAATTAAAACCATGGGATTTCCCACTTCTTTGGTTTCTAGAATACCATTAATGTAAAAAGTGAAATATAAATCTCCCAATAATTCTTGTGTGGAGGATTCATAAAGGCTCATTATTGATCTATTATTGAACTCCTTTATCAAAGTGGGAGCTTTAATTTCCATAATTTATTTTCCATTGCACTTAATGTTTTAATTTTTATTACGCTTTATTTAATTTAACTAATTTATACTTAAATCGATTACCTGAATGATAATCAAAATTATTTTATATCTCATTTTAACATTGTTTTTAAAAGGAAATTAACAACCCCACCACTTTCTATTTTATACAAATTGGGTCTACATTTTGTATCATATGAGGTTTTTTGTTATTTTCTATAACATTTTTTGTGTGTTTTATTTTCAAATCTACATTTTTTTCTAAATATTTACTAATTTAAAAGTTTAATCTTTTTAGATGGCATATTTTTTACACCCATGGTGGTCTAGAAGGACCATATATGGGCTTAAAACCATATTTTAATTGTTCTTACTATAGTTATTAGAATACATTTATTTCAACATTTATTATAAGTAATGGTTAACATGTACAGAAACATTTCCATGCATGGATATACACCTACTAGTAAATAAGAAGAAAAATGGACACCTAGTGAAATTTTTATTTTTGAATTAGATGGTAAATCTATGAATTCTAAAAAATTTGGTTTAAACAAAATTATTTTAATAATATATCTTTATGAAATAATTCTCATGAAATATGGAAACTCTTGTTATTCATAACAGAATAAATAAAGTTAAAGATACAATACTTGATACGTATATGTAAGATTTTTAATAATTGAGTATGCATCCAAAATAATATATTACTAATATCATTATAGCCCTTACTAACATATGAAATGGAGTAAAGTCTCTTGGTGTAAATATTACTATATAAACACTTGTGAATAATAATTTTTGGGAACTATCGAGTACTTAGGAACCTTGAGTAATAGTAAACGAAGAAAAATATATATAAAGAACATGTCAGTTAAGGATCTCATTGAATCTATCATAGATTATGATATCATAATGAATTTAAAAGTTTATTAGGAAATCAAATAAGTAAAGGGGAAAAAAATTTATTTTAATGTAATTGTTGATAAATTTTTTGATATCTAGCCAAGAATATGAAAAAATTATTCCAAATAAATGAATCATAATAAAATTCCAAAAAGGATAAGGATAATAGTAAAAAAAGTAACATGATTAAAATTCAAAAATATTGGAAGCATAAGGTTAGGATGAACCTTGATCAAAAATAAAAACATGGAGGAGAGAAATAATAACAAGAAAATCATCATGGATTCAACCTGGAGTGCAAGTGGTGATTCCCACTCCTTGAGAGAATTAGGCGACTAAAGTTCCAAGTGTCTAATGGATAAATTCAAGGTTACTAATGAATTAAACTCTAACTCCTCTACTCCATCCCCCTCAAATTCCTATTGTTTTTTTCTTTTTCCAATAACCTAAGCTGTGAAGATCTAAAATAGTCTCATTGAAAACTTGAAGATGATTTTGTGAACAAACATCAATGTAAAAATAGATTTAAAAAGTATAATAAATTTCTTAAAGAAAAGGAACAACTTGAAATCAAAATATATGAATTATTGAAAAAATTGAATGATCAACCGAATATGTATGAGTTACAATCAACTATCGGTGACCTTAAAAAATATCTCACAAAATTCACCCAATGAGAACTAAATTTGAATAAAATATTTTGTTCAAAACATAATGAAAATAATTATTTTGGAATTGGATTTGAAGAAATATACTTTTTAAAAAATAAAACTTCTGTAAAAGGGGTTTCTTGAAAAAAATTGTAATTATTGATAAAAAATTAGTCATCTAATTAATGAATGTAATTTAAAAAATGATGGATATGTAGACCAAAAATTATACAGATTACATTCTATATAATATCTCAAAAATAGTATTCAAAACAAATTTGGGTACCCAAGTACCACTTAGATAAAAATCTTTGACCCCAAAAATGAGTTCCAAAATATTAATTTTATAATTTTATAGGAAACATGTCCTAAAATGAAATCTCAAAAAACAACATGGTACATGGATCGTGGTTTCTCTCAAAACATGTTTGGTGAGTCCTCATAATTTAATCACCTTAAAAAAACTTGATGAAGGAGATGTGTCTTTTAGTCATAAATCAAGAAGTAAAATCATGGGTACAGGTTCAATCAGTTTTCTCAATTCCTCACTTTTAAAATGTGTTTTATTCATTGATGGTTCAAAGAAAAACTATAAAATAAATATCCAATTGTGTGAAAATAGTTTTTAAATCTATTTTGAGAATGTTCCTTCTAAACTTTAAACTTAAAAGAAATATTTTTTTACCACTTTTCAATTTAAAAATGTTTGTATTATCAATTTAAAATATATATATTCTCAAAAAGTTAAATATTTGATTGTTTAAGATAGTGAGCCTTATCTTTGGAATTAAAACCTTAGTAATTCTCATAGACCCTCACTCATTAGTCTCAATTTACATCATCTAGTCTAATATTAACCAAAATTTCATTTTAAAGATGTTGTTTTTAAACCATTCCATCTTAGTAAGTAACACAAAATTTATTTTAAACCATAAAAGTAAGTAATGACCTCTAAATTAGTTGAGATTTTTCACCATGATATTTTTTAACCAACTCAAGGAAAATTTATCAGAGTAAAATCATATTCCTTTGTCATTTTCAAATACTATACAATATTCACTTGGTTATTTTTATTGTAACACAAAAACAATGATTTAAAATTCTTTATAAGATTTACCAAGAAGTTAATAAATGAATTGGGGAGTAAAATCAATTATATTCAAAGTGATCATGGGGAGAACGTTTTATAAAAAAAGTTTGATTATCTTTGTGGTTTTTAAGGTTATAATAATACATTTTTTAACTCCTAGAACAACTTAAAAATGGGATTGTTGTAGATATAATTGAAATATTTAAAAAATATCAAGATCCATCTTGAATGATTTCAAACTCCATAAATATTTTTGGAATGAGGTGGTCAATACCACTTATAATATCATAAATTTAGTTCGCATAAGACCAATACTCATAAATACTCTGTATAAACATTGGAAAAATAAAATGATGAAAGTTTTATTTTTGAAAGTGTTTGAATGAAAATGTTATATTCTTCATACTAAAGACATCCTAGAGAAATTTTATCCAAAATATGATGAAGGAATATTTATTATTTACTTAAACTCAAATAAATCTTACTAAGTAATCAATAAAATAACCAAAAACATTGAATATTCCATTAATATAAAATTCATTGAAAATGTTAGTAAAACATCATCCCAATTTGAAAATATTGAGGATAACCACAAACCTTTAACTTTGGATAACCCAACTTCTCCTAGATATCCTATCTAAGAATAATCTACTTCATTTTCATTACATAAAGATTTTAAAAATTCAATGATCACCCCTTTGAAAATATTATCATTGATCAGTATGAGGGTTCTCTTACTATAATTTTAGTTTTAAATGAATTTTATAATCATTATTTTATTTCTTTTCCAAAACCTCAAAAAATTTATGATACTATTAACGATGTAAATTGGTTTTATTATGTGAAAGAACATCTAAAATTGTTCCAATATAATAATGATAGGTCAATTGTTGAAATACCTAATTATTTCATTATTATTGGTATAAAATGAGTTTTTGTAAATAAATTATATGATCAAGGTAAAATCACAAGTAACAAAGGTATACTCATAAAAAAAGGAAATAAATAATAATGCATTGATTATAGTGAGACACATTTACAGATTAAGTTTCTATAATCGATTAAAATATTGTTGGAATTCACTGCTCATATAAATTTTATCCTTTTTCAAATGTTTATTAAAAACAATTAAATGGTTTTATTTCAAAATATCTTTTTTAATAACCACCTGATTTTGAAAATCCAATTTTTTTAAATTCTATTTTCGTGTTTACCAATGATTTATGTGGTATAAATCAAGTCTCTTGGGATTTATATGAAAAATTAAAAAGTTTTCTATTATTAAATGATTTTAAAATGGGAAAATAATATTTAAATTTTGTTTTGAAGAAAGTTTCAAATGAAAATTTTTATCATTAAAATTCATGTTGACGTCATATTTTTTGTATTAATAAATGAATCTCTTTATAATGAATTTTCAAATATTATGAGAAAATATTTTTCAATGAATTTTATGGCTGATTTAAAATCCTTTATTGTTTTTAAAAAATCCCAAAACAATAATGATGCATTTATAAAACAAATAAAATACATTAATTAACTTATAATATATTTTGGAATGGGTCAAGATAAGGAAATTAATACACTAATGAGAAATTTATATAAACTAACATTGGATGAAGATGTTAAACCAGTTGACAAAAAACATTATTGAATTATGATTGGGAGTCGTATTTACCTTACTGTGACCTGACTAGACATTATTTTTACTGTTTCTCTTTTTCCCATTTTCAATCAAATCATAAAGAATCAAATTTAAAAGATCATAAATGATTTTTCATTTTTTAAAATTTCTAAAAATCAAGATTTATTTTTTCCTAAAGGAACCTTAATTAATAATTTATTATTTTATGACATTTATTTTTTAATTTTTCAACTATATTGAAAAAGTAAAAGTGTGACTTGTCACATTCATGAACATTCCATAATCGCATGGATTAGTAGAAAGAAAAATTAATCTTCTATTTCTATTGACAATGTGGAATATATACTCATGAGAAGTTCTTGCTCTTAAATAATATAGATAAAAGAATATCTCCTAAATTTTGGGCTAATGTTTCTTCATGTTCTAATAAAATATGATATATTTAACACCAAATTCATCTCTAGAAATATTTTTTAGAATATACACAATAAGAACATTGATATTATACATCACGTTTTAAGGGACCACTTTTAAAGGTGATATTGTGGTGTAATATATTAGAATGTAACTTTAATTATATGATATATTTGAAAAAAATCAAAACTTTATAATGTTTTAATTTTATTAAGGGGTTAGAAATGGTATTCCTGTAATTATATTTCTTATATATTCTTATATTTTTTACTATTTTTAAATAATTATTATTTTTGAAAATATTTTATTTTCATGTTTTTAAAACATATTCTTCAAATTTCAAAAATCACATGTTTATGATCACTTTTATTATCTTATGAATGTTTTATCTCTTATCTACCTAACCTATTTTTTATAAATTTTTTTTAATAATAAAAATGGGTGATAAAATTATAATACATGTGGGAAAGTAAAATTTCAACAAAAAACAAAAAATAGATTTTGATTTAAATCTATAAAAGTATCAAGAAAATGGAGTAAAATCATTATGAAGGGAAGGGTGAGATCATAAATGAAGAATATATCCTATAAAATAGAATGGTTTTAAAGGAATGGAATAATATTGATTCAAGTAGGAAACCAAAGATTCATGGAAATGTTATTTATAATTCTTTTTCCTTTTCCCTCATTCAATTTCTCTTATTTCATCTTTATTCCTTGCCTCATTCTTATATTTTTTTATTTAAATATTAAATTAGTGTTCATTATCATCAAAAAGGGAGATATTTTTGAACATATAATTTTTTAATGATATAAATCACTTAAGGTATTTATAAATTTTATTTTGATTTTATTTTAGTTGTAGAATTTTAATATCATTTATGGAAGGTAATGGAACTAATAATTGAATCAAAAGAAGGATGGGTATAACGTTAATAGATGTTTCGTCTTCACCCACTAGATACCCATTACAAAGGCATCATCCAATAAGTAGGAAAAAGAGAAGCACATACCACACTATTAATCCCATCAGCTAGCTAGTGGATCTCACCAGCTACTTGGTAGAGTTTGATGTAATCTAGAGAGCTACAAGAGTCTCATCAGCTAGATGATGGTATAATCCTACTAGCTAATGGATTTGATATAGAATAGTTAAAGGTCATTAAATGATTGATCTAAAAGCCTATATTTAACTCTTTAATGAATTGACTCAACCCAAGGATCCTCAAAAATCTATGGAGGATATAAATAGGCATCAAAGGAGGATTGAATATCATCTTGAATAATATTTTACATTGAGTGATTCTTGATCTATCCATGATGAACAAGTTCAAGGTATTTTCAAGTTTCATTCCATTCCTAATAAACAAAATGAAACTATGATTCATGTTCTTAAATCCTTTTTCTTTTTCATCTTATCTGTAAGACTTCATCAACTTTCTTTTATTTTATAAGACTCTTATTCTATCACCTCTCTCTCTCTATCCATATTTAATATTCTTCAGATCTTATAAAGAGAATTGAGTGCTTTGAAATGGGTTTGTAAAAAAACCTCCCTCTTATTCACATTATTATTTAATATTCCACCACTATTAAAGTGAGGTTATTTTGTATTTTGGTTTTTGGTAAAACCAAGGGACTCCTTTATTATTTGGTTTCTTGTTTTTATATTAAATGAAGAGGATTTTTTCCTTTGGTTTCTTGAATACCATTAAAATAAATGAAGAAATATAAACCTATATTTATTTATTGAGGGTAATATATGTTGGGGATCATTCTTGATATATTTTCAAACTCCTTTATCAAAGTGTTCCTTTTAATTTTCAAAATTTATTTTATAGTGTGCGTACAGTTTTAATTTATGCTACAATCACTTTAATTTGATTAATTTATGATTACATATATTTATTTCATGATTATCACTTTTATTTTATGGAATAATTTAAAACTTTTTTCAAATATTATTATTTATGAAAGATAATATGTTTCTCATAATCATAATGGAATAATCTTGATAAATCTAAAAAATAACCCATAACATTGAAGCATTTTTAAATTTAAATCCATATGAGCATATCAAAGGCCATGTAGATGTAAATATTCAATTAATGATTTACATTGATGGATTTTATTTTAATAATATTAATATATTATGAAACCATATACATATAATACTATATATTCCTTCGAGGAATACAACTATATTGGTTTGGAGAGACAATTTTACAATAAAGAGATATTAGTCTTATAGCATGTAGTTTCCCAAATATTTTAGGTAGGGTTTTTCCTACAACAATTGGTCTAAAGACCTTAATATACCAATCATTTTGAATTTTTGAGATGATATTGATAAATTGTGAGTTCAGTCACATTTACATGAAGTTATTCCAGAATAACTCCCTCACAACATGGTAGATATTATCCTGAATAAGATAAAAAAATATCTTCATGAACATATTCGAGAAACCGTCAAATATAGTATTACTAATAAAATTTAAAGAAAATAATTCATGCTTTAACTTTTTTTAGGAATACAGGTTAAGAATGAATTCTTAATATCATCCAAGAGTCTATGAATGAAATATACAACTACTAAAGAGGGTTCCATGCAAAATTCATTAAATATATGAGTATAATGGGAAACATGGACCCTAAAAATTTCACCATAATTATTTAGTATCTTTACAACAATATAATATTGGGAGATGCTTCTTCTTTCCTTCCATTATGTGTATAGAAGATGAAATAATTTTTAATTTTTTCTCTTTCCCTAATTTAGAAAATTTCATATACTCTTTCTTTATTTTTTTCTCTACATGAAATACAATCATCCATCGTATTGTATAATTGTATCACCTCCTTTAATGGAATAGTTCTCCCATTATATCTATTTTATATATATGTATATCATACTATTATGAAAACATATGAATTTTATGTTCAAGTATATGTTATAAAAGTTTACATATATATTTGCTAATATTTGATATAAACACAAACACACACACATGGATATATATATATATATATTAAGGAAAAATGGTATGTTTTTCATAAATATAATGAAAATATTACTTTTTTAGTAAATAATTGTTTATATATATTAATTAAAAAAAACTATATCATTTGGAACTATTAAAAAAATATTCAATATATAAAGGATAAAGGAATTGAAAGTAATGTGTAGTTATAATAATATATTTTAAAGAAAAATACAAGTTTACAATAAAATAAACACTGAGTTATTAATAAATATACTATATATATCTAATATTTCAGGAATTCTAAAATAGTTTTATTTAAATCTTAAATTGTAGACAAATCGACAATAAGAAAAAAATTATTCCCATATTTCTATTTGAAATAAAAATTATTTAATCTATTTAAATAATTAATCTATATAAAATTTAAGAATTATAACTTGAATTTTTTAGAAAATAACCTATAATTGGAATACTAAAAAATAGACTCTTGATGTATATCTGAAGACTAAACTATATAAAAAAATTGGCAGAGGGACATTGAGGTGGAGAATTAAGGTTAATTGTAGCAGGTGATTTTTAAAAATAACAGATGATGGTCACCGACAGTGAAAAATTAATAATAAAGGAGAACTTGCAATGATATGGTTCACTAAAATCAGATATTTATGGGTTCAAATAAACTATATCTGTAGAATAAATAAAAGAATTATTTGGGGAATCATCTTTAGTTTGTAAAAGGATTTTTGATGTTAGTTATTACTATAACTGAAATCCAAAACATATTTTTAATTTTTTTAAATTTAGGAATGATTTTAAAAACTAATTTTAATGGTTTTAACATTTATTGTAAAATAATTTTTATTAAACCACCTTTTTAACATCATTTCTAAAAAACCAAAATCAATAATATGTCATTTAAAAAAAATTACTAGTATACCCATCGTTCAAAAATAGTGTGTGTCATCAAACTAACGCCCGTTTTATAATAACGTGTAAAAAATCATTTTCAAAGATGAACTATATAGTGTGTGTTTCAAAGGCTGCATGTAGAGTGATTCAAAATTATTTAGGCAGAAGCCTTTTGAACTAGCTCAACTCACCTATTTCACTATGAATCACCCCAAAACTAGTTGAGAATCACCCAATAACCATCAAAATTATAAGAACTGGATTCTAAAATAGAATTAAAATGAATATTAAGGAAATTTAATTAACAATGAAGAATCAATCAAATATTTATGAGTTTTTGATCAATTTATAAATGTTATCACCTCAAAATCTGTACCATAATCAAAATTAAACATTTCTCCATAAAAATATCTATAACCATTATTTATCCCTCACTCAAGGTTGGAAATAATGGATTCACATCCAGTCAACCCAATTTGAAGATATGGTTGTGTTTTTTGTGGGGAATATTAAACATCTCCATTAAATATTAATTAAAGACCCAAAATAACCCCAATAAGAACCCAAAATCTAATAAAAAGTATATCATTCCTAATAAAAACATTCCATTCTAGACACAACCACTATGTTAGAATTTCAATCATGTACTCCATTTAGAATATATTAATTATTCACAGATCCCTGGCTAGAAATGTTATTTCTAAAATATTAAATTATTTTCAAATACCTACTTCATGTTTAAAAATAAATTACCACATGACCAACTAATTAGACATTATTAAAAATATCTAATTTCTTAGAAATTTTTTTTTAATTTTGATACATACTTCCCACCTTCAAGGATGTTTGTCTTGAATGGTACAAATAAATCAAAGAGGTGAGGGTACCAAACTCACATTTGACTATCGTACCCCAACATACTCTCCATGAGAGTATCATGCAGCTACAAGGCACACACTAAGGGAATAACTCACCCATAAAGTATATCCTCCTACTGATCCTCATCCACTACTAGGTAACCAATTAATGTGTTTTCATCCTTGACATTTAAATCACCATAGTAGATAATGTATGATGAACTATGCACATGTAACCTGATTTTCAATAAATTAAAAAACATTTTGGACCTAGTATAGCTATAAGGTAAACACTAGGTGATAAGAATCATTTCAACAATTTCAATAAACCTGAACAAAATAATAAATCTCATGGGTGACTTAGTTCCTCGGAAGAATCATTTAAAACCCTTGATGAGGGAGATCATGTGTTCTTGAAGGTCTTTCTTCGATGCACATAAGATTTATAAATACTCTTGGTTGACCTCATCTACTATTGAATCACTTACTCTTTATTGATTATCAATTCAACCAACTCAGACACTAAAAGTAATGGCACCCCAATATTTATCCAACAAAGGGGTGGCCTACAAGGTTTCACATACATGGAATTAAAGGGTGTCTTTAGGATAGTGGAGTGGTAACTATTCTTGTGTGTGAACACCAAAAATGGTATGACATAATAGATGGGTTTAATGGGATATAACAATATCTAATTGTAGTGTAATTATGCATGAAAACAATTCCAATATCACATGGGAGATGAATCAATAAGATAAAAAAGAAAAACCATAAAATATAATACCTCCTAATCCAATATTTTGATTTTTATTGTTAGAGATTTTGATCAAGTTCTCTAAAAAATGTGTCTTTAACATTTATGGTATCCACCAGATACCAGATTCATTGAACACTTCAATGGTACCTATTATAGACAATGGTGTTCTAGAACCTCATTTTCAAAGGAAAAGGATATATGACAATCAGAGAGAGATTTTTCTAGTAGAGGATCACCCCTAGTGTCACAAATAAGGTCTAATAAATTCCAATTATAAGTATTTTTCATTAAATTAATCATCCTATTGAAGTTATAATATATCATATCTTATGAAATAGATAAATCCATTTATATCTAACCATATTGATTGATCTAATTATTAAACTCCTTTTAACAATCAATATTCTATCTATACATAATCATGTGATGAGTTAATGAGTTGAAATAAATATGATAATTTGTATATGAGAGTTGATCTAATAGTATTGTATATCATTCCTCATGGGAACTTCAATGTAGAACCATGAACTATGGGAAGACTCTCACAATGGTGTGGGTCATTTAACCACATCATGGTGGGTGATTTAGTGTAGGATACTCAATAATATCCCACTTGTACTAAAGGATCATAAAAGTTATACAAAAATCTTAACTCTATATGAATCTATCTAAATTCCTTTAGACATGATTATTAAAATATCTCAAAATTTTTGAACAAACACTTTATACCAAAATCAATCCTCATTCTAGATACTTATGTATCATCATTCAGGCCTTAGTAAAATTTAAAAAAATATATAAATTCCATAATCTAAAATTTCACACAAATAAAGACCTGTAGAGAAATATCATTTCACCCAAGATATAAAGGGGTTTAGAATGATCATGATCAAACACACTCACATATTCATATGAATATATCTGACACAAAATATATCTGTATAAATTATATGCATTTTTATATAATTCATCTTTCTAAGACATAAGGTAACCACTAGAAATTGAACAAGTCAATATAGTATATGCTATCTCATAAGTTGTGATTCTATAAAATTGACTTTCTATATTGAATTAATATATCACATGACATCCATTCAAGTGGTTAAGAACATCACACATTTACCAACTAAGTTTTTCCATGAATTTCTTCAATCTAATTCAATCATGGTCCTAGATATCATACTTTTAATATAATAGTAAAAAATAAAATTTTGGTTAACCTCAACTAATGGCATGATTAACAACCTACTCAACTACCCTTGGTTATCTCAGCCTCATGTTTTTTATAAGAAAGGTATCAAATTATGAAGGTGTATATGATAAGTGTATTTTCAACCTATTGTAGTGGGGATTCATACAAACCATACACCCCTACATATATCAATGTTTTTATGAAATTTCATGTGATGTACTTTTATGGGTCAATCTAGATAATAAATTTACACTTATTATCTCATGATTCTACTCTTTGTATTGTATACAACATTGTACTCATGTTAACCATAACATATCCCCACAACCCATAATACATTGATTCGGGACAACATAAAATGATAAAATTTATGGGATTTTATTATTACATAGGTCATGTAATATATATAGAACATGTTAATGAATTATAAAGGATATTGTTATTATAATAGAACTATGATAAAATCTCATTAACTACAATAATTACATCTAGTATCTCATGTATCTAATACCAAGAGATATAATTTAACCCCCATGCTTTAGCTTTATTAATTTATTTGTCAGTAGATTTTCTATATTATCCTCCATAACCACCTAAAAGATCATTATATCTCCCCTCTCAATGATCTCTCTAATGAGATGGTATATATAAATTATGTGTTAGGTACATTAGAGAGACCAATATTCTTTACTTTAGAAATAGATCCATTATTATCATAATAAATCCCTTCTAGTCCTAAAATTATAAGAACCACCATGAGTTTAGTAATGAAATTATTGATCTTAATATATTAATCCACAAAATCTAATACATTTTTGTAATATGCCTTTATTGTCAAATCATCCATGGTTTATTATTTGGAATTCTTATAATCAACAACTCTACTATTGAGGAAAAACAAAAACTAAATTGAGATCTCATATCATTCTTGATGGTTTAGAAACTAGAATCAATGTAACCCATAATAATGATCCCATCATCACCTCAAAAGTCCAAGAAAATATTTTTACTTATTCTAAAGTACTTAAGGATATTATTGATTGTAATTTGGTAACTCTCACTTGGATTGGATTTGTATTTACTTTTTATTCTCAAAATATAAGTGACATTGGGTGAAGTACATAACCTCAAATATATTCTATATCATGTGAAGGTCACATAAGGAATATTTTTCATCCATTCTAACTATCTAAAATGATATATAATATTTATAAGATTTAGTCCACATATTACTATAAAATACCCCTTCAGGAATTTTTTTCATAGTAAAACTCTTTAGAGTTTCACTAAAATATGTGTTTTGATTTAGTTCAAGAATACTATTAGATCTATATCAATATATATTCAAAACTGGTATATTGTCCCCTTCAATCATTTCCTTCAATGAGAATAACTTTACCAACCAGATATTTATATAATTTGAATTTGATATATCATTTCTGATAAGAATTATTCTATCCACATATAATATAAAAAATTCTACAACACCCCCACTAAACTACTTTTATACACAAGAATCATTCACAAACATGATGAAACAGAACTCATTGATTTCATCATCAAATTGAATGCTCAAAATCTAAAAGGCCTATTTCAATACATAAATTGACTATTATAAATTGAAAATCATAGTAGACACATTTGGAATATCAAATCATTTATGTTATATTATATTCAAATCTTATATTAAATTTATGTTAAGGAACACTACAATAAAATTTCCATATGTCCACAGAAATATAGCCAAAGTCATCAGAACCATGATTATAGGGTTACCTACATCCACAATCTAACATAGAAAATTTATAAAAAACCTCCTATATCATCCTAAAATAACTTTGGATGTGGTTTGTGACAATAGGACCACATGGGAAGGTCTTATAATCGGGGTCCACATTTTTTCATGGTGGTAGGAATACATTGGAAATCAGTAAATACACAAAAGGGGAGTGATAAATGGATATTCCCATAATCAATGATGGTTATGGTGGTAGTTCTGGGATACAACCATAGTCCATGTGGACCATGCATATAGGTGTCTCCTATTACCATAATCTATGTGTATTGTGACTATAGGGGTTCCAAGGGACATGGTCAATGTGGATCATGGAAATAATTGTCCTTCGTCCACCTATGGTCATGGTTGAAATAGATTATGGTGATAGGGGACACCTATAGTCATGGTCCATGTGAACTGTGGCTATAAGTCCCTATATAATAATTAAATTTATAAATATTTAATAATTAATAAATGTTTCTATGTATGTGTTTGTGTGTGTGTGTTCACATTTATATTTAAATATAGCTTGTTGTACGTTAGTGGTAAAGTCTTAGTTTAATAGGTAGAATATTTTCATATCTAACTAATAAAATGAAAAACATTTAATAGTTTGTAAGTTCTACATCAATGGTTAGATTCCTTAGTCATAGACTATGTCCATGTTGAAATCCACATTGAAATTGGGCTGAATACAAGGTTAGAGACCAAATACATTACATTCCTTGGGCAGTGGTCAGGCCCAAACAATAGACATAACCTATGAAAATGGCTATATGAGGTTCATGCAGCTAGACAATGGATATAGTTTATAGACACATTCTATATGGATATTTTTGTGGGTTTGTCCCATGGAAATAGCCTCATTTAATATTATTTTAAAGTGTTTTTGACATCCATTTGATATATATCATAATCACAATGGGTTTTTATGACAACAATTATCCATATGGATTTTATCATCATAAATGCATAAAAGTTTTCTTCTTATTCATTACCATAAATTTTTTTTATCACCTTTAGTTACCAGATGAGATTTATAGGTAGACACTGCACTATAAATGTCATTTTTCTTATTAAAAAAATACTTACACCCTATGTGTGTTATCCCTTCTAGTGTATCTATAAATTCCAATATAGGTTAGTGTACAAAGATTCCATATCAAATGTTATACCTACTAAAAATTTCTTATTCTAAATGGACTCTATGTACGTAGAAGGTTCATCATCAGAAAAAATTAATTCATCATCATTTTCAATAATAAATATATATCACTAAATATCCTAATGAATCATAGAAAAACTTTGATGTTCTTATATAACCCAATTTAATTATTCTTCAATAACTCTTTGTGGAACCATCTCAACATTCTTTTTAGGAACACTTCATGATTATTGGTCTTGAAATTCTACAAGTTAAAATTTCATCCCACCGAATCCTTGATTCATGTAATCCTTCTTAAATAAAATATATTATTACTCCACAAACATTTTTCTATTTAAAAGGATCAAAAAGTAAATACATCTTAGTTTATTTGGGATAACCAATAAATAAGAAATTTTTTATTTAAGACTATGTTTTTGAAAATCCAAGCATCATATTTATACTTCACAAACACAAATATTCATAAAAGTAAAATTGGTACATTTATTAGTCCATATGTCATATGGTTTCATTATGAATACTTTAGATTGAATGTCATTAAGTAGTAATGTATTAGTTTCTATATAATATCCCTCTAATGATATATTAAGGTCACACTGACACATCATTGATCAAACTCTGTCCAATGGGGTATGATTTCTCCTCTCACGCACACAATTCCACTGAGATGTTCCATGAAGAGTAAATTGAGAAAAAATCATAATATTTTAGATAATCAGTAAACACCTTGATCAAGTATTCACCACACTAATGAGATCATAGAATCTTAATACTCTTTCCTAGTTGATTTTGTAATCCATTTTTGAACACTTCAAACTTATCAAATGTTTATAACATGTGTCTTATAAGAAACACATAACCATACCAACTAAAATCACAATTAAAGGTTAAGAAGTAACTATACCCACCATTTTATTGAGTGTTCGTTGGTCTACATACATCACTTTCTATAAGATCCAATATTCCACTAGTCCTCTCAAATTTTCTACTAAAAGGTCATTTTGTCATTTTTTAATGTAAAAAAGATTCACATGCATCAAAATATACATAATCAAATGAATGAAATAGTACATCTACATAGATTCCATTAATTATTTTCTAATTTATATGTACAGGGTTACAATATCAATGTTATGTGGAGTTAGAATCCACCTTAACCTTATTATTGTGAATTTTATCGATATAATTATATATATATGGAATCTATAAACCATTTAATACATTCTAGTTCCATAAAATATTTCATTCATATATAAAAAACGATTCCTTTTCTTAATCATGAATGAAAATAACATTTTATTCAAACAAGTTATAGAAATCAAATTTGTTCTTGTGGATACAAAATAGTAATATTTTCTTAATTCTAAAACTAATACACATGGTAGAATTATATCATAAGTGTCATCCTCTAATGTAGAAAATATTTCCTTATTTTCCGAATTTAGATATAATTAAACTTTATTTAACTCTCACTTATTTATAAGTATGTGTTTATCATCATAAATGTGTGATTCACACCTCATATCCAAAAACCATGTGTTAGAATTATAGAAATTAATTTTTATAACATTAAAATCTATATGATTAGAATTCTTATCTTCAATTGAACTTATCAACCCTAGATACCAATTTTGAATTAATTTATAGGTCATACCTATAAGAGATCTAAAAATAGTAATCATAATGCATATCATAATATATAAAAAATATTAATGGGTGAGTATTATTTTTTATAAATTTTCATTAATGATTTTTAATCTAGTACCCCCACTACACATGATGAATCCGAACATCATATAGATTTAGTGATTTAATACCCTTATTTCACCAATTAATGTACCCTATTTGGCATGAAATTAATTAATTTATCAATTTATGTAGGTTATCATGTCAGTAATACCACATATGAATCATATATAGTCGAGTAGAAAACTCTTTACCCATAACCATCATATGTATAAAACTCAAATAAATTACTCATAGTAGGATATGGTTACCTAACTCTTAGGGTTAACCAATTCCACCATACCTTATATAAAATAATTCATCAGTTCCCTTCTTTGGAATGAACCAACACAATTGAATAATTAATGTTTTCAAATGTTCATTATTCGGAAGGAATATCACATTTTGTGTTTGAAGTGTTTTCTTTACATCACCATTTCGATATGTATACTAGGTATATTATTTTAAAATTATTACATCACAAGAAATATTTCTATATTATATTATACATAAATGCATGCTTTCAAAAAATCACCACATAATTTAAGGTATAAATAATATTCACATCACATAATAAATTTATATACATTAATATTTGAATAGGTATTTCATAAATAAATTAATTATTTAATTATTTAACATGATATGGAGAAACTATAGAAAAATAATTTCATCAAAAACACTTTTGATATGGCCTAAACTGACATAGATTTTTCACGGACTGAAAGGACCTAAACTGGTGATTGTTTTTTGGAAATTTAATAAAAATATAATTTTCAATAAAATTTTACTCAAAAAAATTGTGACACGTTATGATCTTCCCTGTAGTGATAACTTTTCTCACTGTAAAACCATAACAATTTTCTATTGGAGAAAATGTTTTGAGTGGGACTTTATAAGCCCTAATACATCTTTGAAATATTTACTATAGCACAGTCTTTCATCATTTTTTAGATGACCATTTTGAAGAAACCATCTAACCACACTATAGTGGAATCATCCTATGAATCGATATTTTATATTCATTTTGACTGATTCAAGAAACAATCATTTAAAGTTCATTATGTGATGATAAAAAATATAAACTAAAATGACTATTTCTATGACGTTTGTGTCATATTATGGAATATTTAAGAATAAAAACATGTATTTTGAATGGGAAATATCATGGTTCTTGGAAAAAATACAGTTTATGTTTTCGAAACTAACCCCCATTGGATTTATTCATCACTACCATGTAATATAACACCATTTATGGATTTCAACATCATACCCAATTATAGAGGCTGAATTAAGAAAAAATATTTCTAGATCAATTAGAAGAGGAATAGATAGGATAAAATAAGAAAAAACATAAAGTTTTATACAAAATTATATCATATTTTGATATTTATTAGTTGTGAGTTTGGATGAGTTCCTTGAGAAACAACTAATAGGTTATTTCCCCCAATGATATCCACCTTCCACTGAATCACGAAATTATTAGGTGAGACCTATTATCTATAACAGTGTACATGTACCTCCTCCTCATAGGTAGATGGAGTGAAGAAAATTAGAGATTGTTTTGGATAGTATAGGATCAATAATGGTTTCAAAAATTAGGTCCTGAAAATTCCTTTTATAGTCCTTCATCATTTAATGAAGAATCATATTGTAGTTGTAACATTTCATACGTTATTAAATGAACAAACCCTTTTTTCTCCCACTTCATTTATTGATATGATTATTCAACTACATTAAAATTAATATTCAATCTACACATTATCGTTTGATGTGTTAATGAGATAAATTAAACATGATAGTTTGTCGGAGAGATTTTATCTGATGATGTCATTCTTCATTCTTCATTGGTACCTTGATGTAGAATTAAACATTTTGGGAAGACACCCACCATAGCATAGTGACTTTACCCACATCTTGGATGGTGTTTTAGTGAACAATACTCAATAATTATCCCAACTATTTCCAAAATCAAGACTACAAGCCCAAAATTTGTCCTTAAGAATATTAATGGGGCTATCTATTAGACTATCTATATGGGGGTCGAATGGTGTTATAAATCACAATGCAGTCCCATAATCCTTTTACAAATCCTACCATGATCAATATTCAAAACTAATCATGAAGGTAATAGATAATCATTGATTGAAAACAATGAAATCATGAAATCTCCTAAACCTATGGGAATTTTAAGCTCTCCACTTCAATCTTCTCTTGGATAGGGATAAAGTGATTCGACTTGTCTAGTCAGTCTATGATCACCCAAAAATCATAAAAATTTACTAAAAATGGAAGTCCAATCACAAAGTACATCAATATACTCTCCCAATTAAACTTGAGAACCATAATGGGTTATAGCAAACTAGTAATAACCTAGTGTTCAACCTTCACCATCTAAAAGGTAAGGCATGGATAATGGATCTGAACACACTCTTCTTAGTTTCTGGGAACTGTAAATGATGTATGAGTTCTTTTTATATTTTAATACAACCAAATTGGATGTATAAAACTCCCTAAATTCATCCTCTAAAAATTCATCCAAAAACACTTTTTAACCCCAAAAGAGAATGATGTTATCCCGACCATTAGATAATCCCCCAGGTGTATCTTCTAAGAATTTTTGTTCATAAATGACCTCAAAATTGATGTATCGTAACTGGGCCTCCCTTAATTACTGAATATGTGTAAGAGCTACCACTATAAATAAAATATAATATAAACCTCTCTTTTCTACCAAATCCAAAGGTAATAAAGGAAACTACTCTGATGTATCCTTTAGTAGTTGAGAATGAGACATCTTACTAAGGGAATCACCCACTAAATTTTCATTTCTAAGAGTGTATAATATATTATCGTCATAATATTCTTCTTCATATTGATCTCTCTCTGGGAAAATATATACCAAAGTTACGTGTGATCCGTAAAGACAAAAAATCACTCCCTGAGATGATAATGTCTTTTTTTAAGAAAGAAGCCGTTATTTTATGATATATTTCATGGGATTTCTAACTCTTCTCATGAGGCCTTAATTTTCTAGACCCATTATAAATCACTACTAACTGAAAATTATCTTTTTATTATAAACTCACTTTTTAGGCAAAGTGATAAACCAGTCCAGTTAATCCAGAGGTGAAGCATAATAGGATAAAGAAATGTTGTCAAAGTATTGCCTCAACCTATTAGTGATTTCCTCTCTCAAAAGATTCTAGCTCACAAGCCATACCTTTGCATCATGGCCGTTTCCAATAACATCTTCAAGATGACACGCCATTTTGTCCCAAGTTCGTACATACTCTTCTTTGCTGATTTTCCCATCATTGAAGCCTCTCATCAGGATCATATCTTGTTTATCGATCCAATTCGCCTGCTCGTTGTTGACCACCACTTGAATAGGTCTTCCCATCATCTCTGCCTCTTCCTGTGTGATGTTGACATAAAGAACTTCCTCCACCATCTCCTCTTCAGAGTGGTGGATAGGTTCTGTAGAGTCCTTTGTAATTCCGGTCTTGTTTCCCATGTTACTATTTTCCTGAACTGTACCTTGGGGCTTCTTCTGCATAATAACTATGAGGGTCGAAGACATATCCATCTCACATGTTTTCTATTTTTTACCTAATCGTGTTTCCATAGGTTTTGGTAAATGCGAGTAGTCTCTGTGTCCTTTCCGATTCTTCTTCCTAGGGGTTATTCCCTCCCCATGAGCCTTAGGAACCTCCTCATACTCCTCACCATATGAAATTCCTCCATCCAGGTCATTGGGTGTGTCCTACACAGACTCAGTGGTGTCCAAACACTCAAAGGAGTTATCAGTCTGAACACCTTTTTGAATCAAATCCTTTCCCGATATTTGGGTGTTAACCCCCGCAAAACTCTGCTTGATTTGGGATTCCTTTGCCACCCCTTCAGATCGCACCTCCATTTCCATCCCAGCAAATCCCCTACCTTCATCTTGAGACGCCTATGAAGTTGATTCATCTCTCTGCACTAAAATACCCAGGTCTCGGTCCCTCAAATCCTCTTTTATCCTAGAAAAAATCCCTACCACAGAGGGTTCCTCCACTTGTTTTGTCGAATATCCCTTTTACAGTGCCTTGCCCGCCTAGAGGTTATTATGTATGGCCTCGTTCTCCTTCCTCCCCCACACTTTAACCTTCTCTTGTTGTCCATCCCATCTACAAACATTTTCCGAGTGTCCCAATCTTTTGCAGGAAGAGAAAAATTCCACCCAATTATCGAAGACCACTGGTTGTTTACACCTTACTTCCTCGCTAGCTTCTATCCACACCGACTCAACCCGTGGCCTCGACACATCCACCTCCACACACATGCATGGGTTGATTGGGTGAAAAACAGGCACAGTACGTGAATCCACATAGAGAAATCAGCCAACAAGATTTCCTAAAATACGTAGAATCATGGGATTCTGAAATGGTAGAGGGAGTTGCAGAAGACTTACCCAAACCGGCACAATAGGAGAATCGTGATTCAGGTAAAAATCATAGCTCCACCGAAATAGATAGAATCTGTATCCACCGCATTTCCTATGTGCGCATGACAGAGCATGAACAAAGTCTTCTGAAAAAGAACATCTCACCATCAAGTGCCTTTTATCAAGAAGGCAGACGACCGCTCATTCTTTTAGACCCCAATGATCGAAGATATACCTATCAAATTCATCCACCGAAGGCTGTTTGCTCCTAAATCGGGCAACCAACGTTAGCTGTAGAAAACCCTCCACCTCCGTAAACTCCCTAGCCAACAATGGAACCACATGGTAACCTTCTCGAATTCTAGGGACCTTCGGATCAAGGTTGATCGCAGGAAATTTGGGAATCGATGCTGGATCGCTGAAGGGAAAAAAATGCATCTCTGGCCATTATGAGGAAGTTGGGAATCCTCCCCCCTCCTGCCAACTGGCGGCAGAGGGGGAAGCTTCGTCGACCCCATTAGGGTTAATCCATCGCCTCTTTGATCTCCCCTCGCACCGTTCCTTCTTCAATTAAAATATAACACACCCATATTTACCATTTTAAATCACTAAATTACTATTAATAAATACATAACCAATCCCAAACATGGATTAATCATAAAACACCTCAAACTCAAACCCCTCCTCCAGTAGCTATAAAAATAGAGTGTTGTTCAATATTTGATTTAGCACCTTGAAATTCATCTAAAAATGGTCATTCTAGATGAACAGTTACCCTATATAGGTAATGGTGATCATGGGAACCTTTTTTCTAGGTAAATATACCATAAATATCTGAAAATAAACTTCTATGCCAAAGAAAATGCCTATATCAAACACTATAATTAGTGGCTTCTTCGCCATTAAAAACACTATCTTAGTGAGTTCAACTACCACTCCACCCTCAGATATGACATGTTCTAAGAAATAAAAAATCTATGATAGTTTTCCATATAATTTTTGATTATGAATTAAATCCATAAAAACCTCAAATTCTTGATATTATTATCCTCTATTTAGGAATAAATGATAATATCATCAATGAAAACTACCATGAACCTGTCCAAGAATAGATGGAAATCTGGTTGATGAGTTCCACAGAAAATAAAGTGTATTTTTTCATAAAAACATCATCAAGAAGAATTATTAGTGACTATATTGACCCATAAAAATCAACATTAAGATATATTACTCGTAAACCTAAAGTTGATAATATCATTACTCGAGATCAATCTTTGAAAACCACCTTGCTCTTTTGAAGTATTCAAATATATCTTCAATCATTGGTATAGAGTATTTTTTCTTTACTGTCACTTCGTTAAGGGTATAATTAATAAAAATACTCAATCTCACATCCACTTACTGTTGAAGTAGAACAATATTTTCTCAAGGGGACACATTAGGACTGAAGAATTTTTTTTCTAAAAAAGTCACTAATTATACCATCAACTTAATAATCTCAGCTAGAGCCATCCAATAAGTTTCTAAGAAAATTAGTGTGGTCCTCTGGTTAAAATCAAAACTAAAGTGGGACTCTCGACAAGGGGTAAATCCCAAAAATATCCTCAAAAAAATACAATTAATCTTCCACTTTCATGATAATTTTCTCTTATATAGTATTTATGATGCAAAAAATATAGTCCCACTAGTATAAGAGTAATCATTTAAAAGTTTCTAATAATTTTTCCCATTCATTCTACTCAAGGGTCCCACTCACCAGTGATGGTAAATCTTGAACAATCCACCCATCGAAAAATAAAATAGAATTTGAAAAAGTCAACCAAATATTGGACTGGTAACAACCATTCTATATCAATTATTACATTATAGGGTACCATATCTACCTTGATGAGTTCCCAAGAAAACCTATTTTTTCAAACATGAACTTTCACTGGTGGTAAATATTGGTGAGAGACTAACCACCTCTAGTAAGGGTGTTTTTTTGAAAGGGTTAGGATAAGGTCTCTAATGAGACCAAAAAACATAAATAACCTATGTAAAGAGAAAAGATTAGTTTAAACTAATTTTTATGAATATAAGTTCCAATTTAAAAAAAAATAATAAATCAAACGATATCAAGTGCAACTAGATCGTATCTATATATCACTAGAATCTGACCTCAACTATTATTGCTTGTACACTATGACTAACATGGATTTACTGGAGGTGGTGGTGGAATAAAGAATTTTCTACACCTAACTTCACTAACACCATCCACTTCTCTCTCATAGACATTCCTTGTAGAGAAACATTTTACACCTTAGAGAGGGAATGGATATATATGTTTACATTGTTGGGGTGTTCCATCCACATTTCTAGCATTTATAAATTCTACTACTCATCGAGTGGGAAACTTAGGATCCAGCTCTCCTCTACCCTCATAAGTAAGGAAATTTTTATCCTCCTACTAGTTAGTCCTTACATAATATCCCTCTATTATTGACCCTAGAAATTTTGTCTCTATATGTGGAGGTTTTAATTGATTAGATTTCGATGCTTGATGTTCATTATCCATCACAAAAGCATCTACCACTGGGAGAATGTTTCATTCCCATACACTTGGATTCAACTCCACTAGAAAACTCATCATCAATAAAGAAAACTCTATGACACTGCTATATGTGGGGATTTACAGGGGAATAATCCCAACCAAAATATTATTTTAAAAGAATCATTCTAAATTCGTATCTTAAATAAATATATCTTGAAACAAATACCATAGGTTCTTAATAAGGTCCATTAACCCCAAGGCATACTTATACATGAACATACCACCATGTTGTAGGTCTAAAAACATACTATATTCAATTTCATTGGATAATACTCTTCATGAAAAAAAAATGATCAAACTCTAACCAGAGTAGGGTGGCCTCATTATTGAATCCCATGATTAGCATTCATATATATTACATCATTTTAAATGAATAATCATTAAATTACACAAACACACAATTTAGGAATATAATAGTTTATTGCAATTAGAAGCATGGAAACATAAACAATGGGTTCATAGGTGAGCCACATAATTTCCCAAAATTATCTTCATATCTAGAACCTCTAAAAATAATATATAGTACATATCTTCATAACCTGGTTAAAGGAAACATAACAAAGGGTGATCTAAGATGCTCGGTAAGGATAAAAAATGGAGATATGTATGCATAGCATGAACAGAAGGGTTTGATAACATGAGTATAACATGTGAGAACTATAAATTTCATATCAAATATAATAATCTAGAGTCATGTGATAAATATTGGTAGTTCATAATACATATATCATAATGAAATCAAAGAACATAAACCATGAGAGCATAAAATTTGAATAAGACATAGTTTTGAGGGAAAACATAAGAATATAAAATATTATTTCGATAAAACCCACCAAGAAATTTATAACATGCTATGTTTGGTCTAAACACCTATTTACCTTCTTCGGTCTTGGTATGGCCTCCTGTGTACCCTTTTTTGGGATTGGGCTAACCACACATGTAGCCTACTTTTGGGGATTGGGATAACCACCGTTGTACCCTCATTTTCGTACGTAGGATAACCACTCATTTACCCTATGAACTCATATAAAATTTATTATTTCCCAATTAATTGGAAGGACACATAGGTCCCACCCGTCACATAATGAAAATCATATATATGTTTGTTCCAAAAGATTATAAAACATTAATCTTATCATAACCCATGAAATGAAATATATTTCATAAAAATTTTATCATATATTTAAATATGTAAAAGATATAGGTTTCAAAATCTTGTTATCATTTCATCATATCATAAACTATAGAAAAATTAGTGGGTTTCAAAATAATTCAATCAGGGTATAACTCATGGAAGAAGAAGTGGGTTTCATGAGAATCCAGTCATGGTATAAACTATGGATGAGAAAATAATCTTATAAACATAATTATATCATAAATATAAACCATTCAGATGAATGATTATAATTTTATCCTTGTATCATATCCCAATTATGGCATAGGTGATATCACCAAATGTTCACTTATTTGGAAAATTATTTTGATTGACCATTTAGAACATTTCTTGAGGAAATTATCATTTCCTGCTTGAAAAAAACTTCTTAAAACATAAAAAATGGAAAATATTTTACTTTGAAAATAACATTAAAAACATATAAAGGAATTTTAAATAAAATAATGTTTACTATGATAGGATGTTTTTTTATTCCGTACACATTAGAAAAAATATTCCTTTCACATTTTCAGTAAAAGAAAAGCATGCATTATTTAGAAAAAGACAAGAATATTCCTTTTGAAATATTATTTTAAAAAGTTAAATATGGATAAAAATAGATTTTTAAAAATCATGAGATAATAATAAACCGTTTTTTAAAATAGATTTACAGAACATGGTTTTGGAAGAAAAGGTATTTTCAACCGAAGATAAAAATAAAGTCAGATATTCTATAAAACGTTTTCTAAATTATTTTAAGTACCAAAGAGTGTAAATATTGTACTATTACTTGTAAATATAATGAGTAAATATATTATAATAAAATTCATGACTTTCTTGATATGGATCATAATACTTTATCATCAGAATCATAATCATAAAAAATCCTAATAAATGATGATATTGTAACATAAAATTGTTGACACTTTTGTATCATTAGATCACAATAACCATGAAGTAATAACATAATATTGAACTTAAAATATCTTGGGAATAAATAAATTCATGATAATACCTTTAAAATTAGTTTTATATACACCTTGTAAAATAATATAGGTGTGTAACATAATGTATGTCTCAAAGAAGGAAAATTGAGACAAAACCCCTTATCATTTTGGTATTATTTTGAAGCTTAATCCCCAAAAAAGAATAACATAGAATGAAACATAAAATATATTGAAAATAATTTTATTTATTATATAACATGTCAATGGGTAAGTATATACACTGCACTAAAGAAACAAGTGGTGAATTTTCATATGTCTCCCATAAATAAAAGAGATACTTGAAATCTCTTACCTTAAGTATTGACTTTTTATGTACACTTCCAAAACTCATGTGTAATAAATTTAATTTTACAAAAATTATATCACCAAAAAATTATTTATATATACCATATCATATATGATTTTCTTATGACCTTTTATTGTCCATTTATTAACAATTCTATGTTAAAGTTACGTTATGGGTAATAGCCGTTTTTTCATATATGTTTTGATTTGTAATTTTTGGTCCTCTTAATTTGATTATAGTTCTATATATATAGATTTTTATCCATTATATAAATATAATATATATTAATTATATATGTATTTATAGTAATCTATGAAATATATAGATAGAAAATGAAATATATCCTTCATAGAGACGGTGGGTCGTACGTACGCATGAACACTATTTCCATTTTCGTGATGTGTTGAAATAAGAAAAGTTAAATTATATATTATCATTAAATAATAATTTATTCATATATATCACATAATATCATTAAACCCATCTTCTTTACCTTCTATCTAAAGAAAGAACGAATCACATCACTTTATGAGATGACAGAACTCCGTACACACGAGAAATAGTAGCTTATTCCAAAAAATGAAAACCATGAAGGTATGTGTGATATAATAATTATATAAGAATAATAATAACATAAATATCATATATAAACAATAAATCCATAATTATGTCAATCTTGAGAGGTGTCAATGGAAAAAATGAATGACATCAGTTTGTGAGTGGTTAGTCCACCATACACATGAACAATGATTTGGAAACTCATTTAATGGAAGTGGAGATGGTTGTAGGTCATGAAATTATCATAAAAATATATAAGTATATTTAATATACTTAGGTTATTATATAATCATGTTATAATAATAATTTAAGGGGGTAGAGTAATAAATAAAACAATAACACTCATTGATGAACATTACCTATTCTTTGGGTATCCTCCTTAGGTACGAACCAAAAGCCTTCCTTGGTGAATTTCTATCAAAACTAATTCTTCTTGGATGAGGGTAATTATTTTGAAAATTTATTTGGTAATTTTTTATAGAAAAAGTTTTTAATGTGTCAAGAAGATATGGGAAGGGGTTTCCTTTTATAATTGAGGTGAGTGGCACACTTGTTGTTTTTTTTAAAATATAGAGTTCTACCAATGTTTTCTTATTTCAAAACATTCCAAAATATAGTATTATATATCCAATAAGGGATAATATTTAAATATTACCATAAAATGGGTGTTTTCAATGTTTAAGGTTATTTTTAACCTTTATCATTTTATTTTAACCCCCCTGAGTAAACCCATTTTTACCTTAACCGCAATAAATAATTTTTATTGGTTTTACTGTTCATTTTAGTAAAAAATAAATTTGATCATATTAGATAATGTAAATTATTCTGATTAAAAATATGGAATCTATTTTTTCAAATTCCAATCACATAATTGTAAAATTTAAATTTATAAATAATCCCAAAGGCACGACGAGAAAGAGGATTTTTAAAGGGAAAATGTTCAAACATTTGAAATGATTCTATATAAAAAATACAATAAAAAATTAATCCCAATGACATAAATTGGATTAATGGATGTATAATTGAACTACTTTTTCTTAAAAATTAATTTAAAATATAATTTTACTTTATAAATTAATTAAATGAAAAGGTAGTTTTCAATTTAAATTCAGTATTTTTCTCTATTCACAAAAAATTGTAACATTTTAGATAAAACCAAAAAAATCACTCTAAGATAATTTAAAATTTTTATTTTTAAGAAATAATTTTATTTTTAAAAAATTATTTTCTAAAATTTTAAAAAACTAATTTTATTATTGTTCAAAAAAAGACGTAAAAACATTTTTTTAGAAAATAGTATTTCGAAACATATAAAGAATTTACTGAAAATTAAGTATAATAATATCAACATGTTTTATTTACATAAAACCACTATAATTCATATTTAAAAATTATTTATTACAATTCATATCTATAAGTTTAATGATTATGCTATATTTTCATCGTTTAAATAATTATAATAATAATATATCATGGAATTATTAAAACTCAATGTCGTTTGTAATGATAGCTAACTCCATGTTGCATGTAGAGAAAACTTAACTCGGTGTTTGAGTGTATTTAAAGCTATCAAATAAATTTAATTCATTCAAAAAGTAATAATTCAAAAAAACTCATGGTTTTACACACATAATGGGTCTGAATGGTTAGTGTCCACCATTAGTTTGATCTTATGTGGAGAAGAATTAATGAAATAACCACTATATAGTTGGAGGGTGTCCAAAAAAGATAGAAAATGTGAGTCACTAATTTAAGAAAATTCTATATTATCTGAGGGTTTGGCTCGCCCTGAAACTCAGGGGGCTCTGCTCTTCAGACTCATGAAGTAGACTCAATCTATGAATAGTATTTACCTATTCAATGTATACTATAAACTACTCTAGGGGTGGGTATAATCTCTTTGAAACTATTTTGGGATCTAAACTCCACACATGGGATATAAATACAACCTGATAAGGTCCATATATTAACACCTCATTACTCAAATAATTAGTGATGGTATTCTGAAGAATTGGTATGTGATCATCACAACCAAGCCGCTATATCTGAGTTATCTATCTATAGGGTAGAATCCTATATGTTTACAAGAAGAAACTATGATCATTAAATCATATATGGTGATCTAGATCAGAAATTATATGATAATAATACTAACTAACACCCTACATGATTCATATACTATCAAATTGTTCCTTATAATTGATATCTTAGAGTATTGAGTGGACTAATAGATTATCAGAGTCCTAGAAAAAGGATAAGTTGGTTACTTTCACCTATATTGGATTCCCTTGTCAAATAATTGAACTCAAAACCCTATAAAATTATTTCCGTAAGTATCCCAACCCAATTACCATAAGAATACTAACTATAAATTCTATCTCAAGGACTCAAACTGCTCTGATACCACTTTGACACAACCTGGACCATCGGAACCCCAACTAGTTTGGTACTAAGAAATGTTTGACACCTCAAGCATGCCTTTAATAAACCAGGGGCTGGAGACCATCGCAATAAGTAATATTACACATAAAGAATTCCTTGGCCAGATAAACTTGCACACATTCAAATATATCAAGAATAGAACATATATTAGGATAAATATAACCACAAGATTCGAAATAAAATACATGTAATACATGTTATAAATACACATTTCATGACATATATAACACATAAAGATAAGGAAAAATACAAAGTCCCAATGACACAAGGAAATGTTGATCCTCAGTGACTAAATAGGGGGCACTATATCACACTAACACTCAAACTAAAAATTATTGGTAACTACCACCACCAAGTTTCAATAAACTTATTTCCACCATCACTTCACTCACCCAATTCAACTATAAATTGTGTATTGTCTACAAAAACACAACATGTGTTGGCATACATAATGTATAGTATTGGGTATAAAAATTCCAAGTAGGAAACTCTAAAAACACAATGGTAAAATAAAATAGCAAGTTGTGGAAAATAAGAAAACCTAGATATTATTTAGGAAATGAATAAATATGGTGAAAATTGAATTTCAATTTCACAACCTAGCTATACAAATCATGAACCAAATGGAACCTAAATAACTCTACGCTCTATAAGAAAAAATAAACACTTTTGAAAACTCTCATAGATGTTAGATATCCTATATAAAGTTGTAGTAAGGGACCTACACTTCGATAAGTTGTTGTTTTAGTTGGTGTATGATGGGTATTTTCTCATTTAACTAGAAATATCTAACGAATCAAGAATATATGATGGTTTAGTGTAAACATCATTGCAGTATTTCTTTCTAAATATAGATAGTCACTAGGATGGTTTTTTCAATGATGCTTAAAATTTTCTTTGATCAACAGGGTGATAAATAGATTTCATCACAAGTTTTTTAGGGTATTATTTACCACTCTTGGACCCAATTAAATATTTAATATATATTTCATGAAACATTCCTATATCCCAGTGTGGTATAAGTTTCCCCTATACCAAGACTTAGAAATTATCATGTATTGATGTGAACATATTTATATATCAAAATTTCTCCATAAACATGAACACACACACACACACATATATAAATATATATTAGTGGTTTTCCATAAATGGAAGAATCTTTATGTATTCAATATTCTCCATATTGTTTCTCTACTACTTAGTGATGTTTAATTTCAAGGGACTATGGTTTAAACCCACATAGTCAGAAACTCAAGAGTTTATCATCATCCATGAAAGTGATATGTGTTTATGGTGTTGGTATGGATCCCATGATTGGGTATTCTTATCTATCCTTTTAAAAGGAATTATAAAGTACATAGTATAGTTCCACTTATCAAGACATGGAATTCCTTTATGGTTATGTGAAAATGACTAATCCATGTAGTTTAACATCATGAAGTAAGGAAATATAGTTGAAAGGTTCCTATAAATAGATAGTGTGGTACATACACATGGGAATACATTTCAAGTTAACCTCTAAGGGTATATGTCCCAATGAAATTATGTTTTCCCCACAAAGAATGTAGACATGCGAGGATAGGCCATACCGATAATATCTCCCAGTGAGGGTAATAAAATGAGACCCATAGGGAATATGACCCTCTATTTGGGGTTTTATTTTATCAAGAATATGGTTTGATAAAGGGGAAATCCAAAATTTATATTATCTAAATGAATATTAAGGAAATCTCAGAGGGAATACAGCCTAATGAGCGAGTATTCCAAAACTCATGGGAATATAGACCGATTGGGAGATATGTAGATGGTTCTGATGTAGTATTTGAACCACATGAAGATGTATTACTTATCTCATTTAATGAGGTTCAAATACCACATAGTTTAAGATTCATAGTTTAGGTTCATGTGACAAGACCTTACCATGTTGTTAAAAATCACACATTAAGTTCATTATCTTGTAGCTTCGTGTCATGTGACTAGAATGTTTGTCACAAAATTTAACAATATATTGTAGGGAATTTTGTGTTGTGAAAGGTATGATATTAAGGGATATAGTTGGGGTTAATCATATTATTTTTCCTTTGAAATGTTGGGTTTGGGAATACACTATATAGAAGAACCAAGGAGGTATTTTTTAAATTTTTCTAATGGTATGGTCATCTAGGATCTCTAATCCCATGCGAGTCACGCTTGAAGTGATAAATAAGAGATAATGGAAGATCAATCACATTATATGAGAGTGAAAAATAAAATCCATATGGGATTATACCTAAAGAGTTGGACCATCGTACCATCATTCATCCAGATGATAGGTAGGGTGGGATATAGAGGTAGAGGAGGTATGGCCCCCTACAAGAAAGTTTAGGGTCTTACTCAGAGAGGGATGTCATTACTCTAATCTTACTATCTATTAATAGACCGGGGGAGATGAGGGAGTCCCACATCCATTTAGTTTTGGAGGGGTAGATGTAAAAATGAAAATATTTTTGGTTTCCTACCTCATTGAGTAGACTCAAGTGGCTACCAAATGCCTAGGCCAATCATACTCATGTTATAATCAGCCAGATTAGATTTTATATCCTACGGATTGAATCACTAATGTACTTATGATAAAGACCATAATTATCAAGGGAATATATAATTTTTTTCCCCTAAAGTCCCTGTGTAGAGACCCAAATCTTGAAGTACATAGACATTACATTACTTTTGCAGAATACTTAGTACATAACAAAAACACACACACGAGGACCGTAATAGTTTAGTGTCTTTGGAAACTCGGAACGTAATCTTCTAATCATGGTGAAAGATCTTCAACATCTCCCATAAAGATCTTCCCTTTTTATTCTTACCTAAAACCTTTCCTTATATCCTGGGGAAAAGAAAACATAAAAGGGTGAGCTCAAATTCTCAATAAGGGTAAACAAAAGAAATATCAATCACATCATATTCATAAGAATATATATTTTGGAAATCTTAACCTGCAAAAGAGATCATAATTTCATAACATGGGATAAATCATAGTAGTGAAATGTAATCCCAATAATCATAACTTAAAACATGAAACTTTGTGTCATACACACATAATCATAGAGAATAATTTCTTATTAGTCAAGACTCATTGCCAAGACTATCTTAGTGGACAAATTCCCTTTCTGAACCGAGTTCATTCCTCGTTTCAGTCCTGTTTCACTGAACCGGTATAACCTATCGTTCCAGCCATGTCTATCTCATGAGATATAAAATCTTTAACCAATGAATTGGAGGGAGATATAGGTCCCACCCATCTCATAATGATACCATTCTTATGTGTGCCACAAAATCATAAAACATACATCATAGCATAACCCATGTAATAAAAATGGGAATCTTAAACATCATGACATCATAAAAAAAATTCATATAAGATAAAGTAATTCATAAAAATAATCCCATCACAACATAATAAAATCAATGTAATAATAGGGATAAAAACAGAACCCTTTATTATCTTAGAAGGAAAATAATTTTGATAAAACACTTGAACTCCATTCTTGAGGAAAATATCTTTTCTACTTCAAAAACACATTTCCTTTCTTAACATGTCATACAATTCTAAACTAAAAGAAGTTGATTAAAATTAAACTTGAAAATTTGTAAAGGAAGCTTCTTGGAAAAAATGTTTTAAAAATCCATTCATTCCGTATAAGTTAAAAAACATTCTTCTCGTACTTTTGTCGGAAAAGTCAAAAAGTACCTCGTACGAAAAACGACAAAATATTCCTTTCATATCTTTTACTAAAAACTCACCGAAGGGTAAAATTGGACTTAAACAATTGTAGGTGGATGGAAATAATATTACATATTGAATAAACATGGATTTGGATGATAAAATACACCCCATTAAATACCAAAGTATAAACAATCTCGGATAAAAATGAGATTGTGATTTTTCCCTTACCTTAGGTCTGATTTGCTTCGAATGTGTCCGAACCTCCTCTTCTTTGAAGTGCTTCTTTGATACCTCATTTTAGGGTACCAAAATTGGTCTTTAAAGAATACCAGAACCTCTAGGATGTTTCTAGGGAAGTGGAGAGGAGAAATTGGCAGGTGTTGGATGAGCTGGAAGGCTCAAAGTGGTGTGAGGAAGAGAGGGAGGAAGTGCCCTTTTATAAGGGAGAAGAGGGGCACATTTGGAATAACTAAATATATTATTTTATTATAAAGCCAAATTCGGTTTTAAATAGCTCCAAATTGATTTATTTCGAAGCTAAGGTGGGTATGGGTCGAAATCCTCTCATCCAATAGAATTTAGACAAGTTTAGGTTCCTATTTTAACCTTATCATTTAGTTTTAACATTAAGTTAAATAATTTTACTTTTACCGTGTCTTCTTATGTTCTTACACTATAAGGTTAATAAACTTGCTATATCAAGACAAACGAACCCCAAGTTTTTTAGTATTAATATATATAACCTTATCTAAGTCATTTGGCTGAATTTTAGATTTTTAGGAATAAAATAACAATTAATAATATAATATTTGTTTTAAAAACTATTTTATGTCAACTTTGACACTATTTGGTAGTTGTTTTTTGTAAAACTCATAACAGAATTATTCATTCAAAAAAAGTTAATAAAATCAATACCAACATGTCATATTAACCTAGAAAATTAGTTTAATTCATAAAAAGTATGAAATTATATTTATTTGGTTATTTATAATATCAATTATTATAATTTTTCACTATTATGGTAATTACTGCATCATCATTGTGTCATAAATAAATTAAATTATTTAATGTATAAAAATTACAAATAAAATACCATTTTGTAGGAAATCTTTTTAGATTTCTAATTAATATTTACAATAGAATTTATATTATGTATAACTTTATATTAAAAATGTTTTAGTAAATAAACTTTGATTTTAACTCTTTTAACTCTTCTTTGAATTAAATAATAATAAATGTCCTAATCCAATCCAAGTGGGCCTAAATGGTCATATTTTATTCCTAAGGTTGTTTTTGGTCGAATTAAACTTATCCAATAGAATTATGACATGTGTTAGGGTAATAATAATAATATCATTTTTACCCTTAATTACCCTATTTACTTTTAACCGTGGTAAAAAAGTCAAAAGTTACTATTCACCATAAATTCTTTTCATCTCAATGAACCACATTTTAGTCCTTGATATTAACCGTGTCTCTCGGATTTTCAAAATTCCACTCACAGAAGCGGTAAAATTATGTTTTATGAAAAATTCAGTTTTTTAACTACCACTTAGTGGTTTCACTATTCATAAAAAAAAGAACGTTTCCAGAAAAATACAAAAAAAATAGGCCTAAGCTATATTTGATATTATGAATTAAAAAATGACGTCTATTTTACCAAATTCAAAACATATCAGTTAAATTAATTAATTTAAAAATCAATTCCCATCGTCAAAACAAATAGCATGTTTTTAAGAGATAATAACTATCAAAAGATTGACACTTGTTTATGTCTGGTTTAAATGTGAAATTACATCCAATGAACAACATTGTATTAAATTGTAAAAATATATTCTAAATATACTTTAAAACCACTCAAATTAATAATTTATCACTACTAATTATTTCTATTAAAAAAGTTGTTTTTAGTTAAAATTTAGTAATTTTCACTATTCATCAGAATATGAAAGTTATCCGAAAAGTACCAAAATTTTACCCTAGGCTAATTTCGATATTCCGAATCCAAAAATGAAGTCCATTTTGAAAAATAAAATTTATAAAATTTCAAAAAGTGGTTATTACTATTCATAACGGCTAGTTTTAATAATATAGCATATCGTTGTTTAGTGAAACTCGGTATTGCGTACTACACATGCTATCGAGGAAGGTCGTGATTGCGTGTAATGCAAGGCAAGTCAAGGATGCGTGTTTTGCAAGCTCCTTTTGGTGAAGCGTACAACACAAGACATTAATGAAATTAAAAAGAATATTTTTCATAAAATCTCGGGGTGTTACATTCTACCCCCCTTAAAATGAATTTCGCCCTCGAAATTCGTCGGGGTTATAAATGGTTTACTACTAAAAAGTTTCTTTAATAGAAACCCACATCTTAAAAAGGAATACCAAAACCAATCTTTAAAAACAAAATTATGAAATGTAACGGTTACCCAAATAAACTAATCACTGGGTTTCCACATAGGTGAAAATATGGATATGGAAGAGAAATCTAACCACCATGTTTTGATGGAGAGTGGTAGAGAACATGGCTATGGAAAAGCCAGCAATCACAAATCCATAAATTTGTAACGATCTAAGGTACCATCTGATTCATCAGATATAAGAGCACTAGGACAACATTTTTGGTTTTCAAGATCATTTCCCTAAAGTTGATGAATTAAATGATATACTTACATGATTTTGGTACAATCTCACTGTTGTTAGTGAATTGAACAATTTCCACTTCACCCCTTAAAGAAATGAAGTTGAATTTGTTATTGTATTAGCAGATCATGTGATAGAATGATGGGTCATTCCATCTGTTTCAAACAAAAGGTTAGAAAAAGTTATAAGTCCATCTTATGGTTAGATTAATCATATATGGTTCCAAAAATGAACTTATACTTCATATATCATACCACTTAATAAAATAAAACTAGTTTCTACTAACCAGGGACTTCCTGTAGGCCAGTGGTAGGTGATAAAGGCCATTCGCACTTTGGTTGTGGGTTCGATTCCCACAGCCTTGTCCGACGCGATGGGCTGCCGCCCGTCCTACATGTTGTCCTTTTTCTAAAGCTATATTACTATAACATCCCATCAAAAAAGGTTTATCCTTAAACAATACTAACTTATGTCCAACATAATTCATTCCAATCTTTAGGCTTATCCATAATACTGCAGTCCACTCTTATAATATAGTGAAAAACGATTACCAGAGATTTAATACCATCGTTGATCCCCATATATCATAAGATATGTCTTGTTGGTCACATTCCAAACATTCAAAGGCCTTAATCATGTATTCTCTTGAAAAATTAATACCCATTGAACCATAGTGAAAACATGAATGCAGTTAAAAGTTAACACATTCCACATACCAAAATCCTCAAAATTCTATATACTCAAACCATGATATCACTTAGTCCTTATATCAATCATGAACTCATGAATACTATCAAACATATTAGATTCTCTGTATCCCTTAATTATTTGCATATCATCTTCTTTACAAAAATATTTCAATCACTTTTCATGGTTACCTATGCCATAAAATTATTGAAAACCACAATAGACCAAAAAATAAATATTCCAATATTCCACGATACTATATACAACATTATTCTGGAATCCCATTACATAAACACTTAATCATTCCACCACATCGTTGTCATATTCAACATCGCCAATGGTGATTTCATGTGACTTCCCTTTGTCCTTTTCCTTAAGTGGTTGCTCATGTCGATCATCACTAACCCTTGTATTAGGGCATTTATTGGCATAATGTCCCATCTCCTTGCACTTGAAACATTGAAGTGTAGTAGGTTCATTTTGTGTATCCCTTCCATTGTTTGCATCATTAGACATATTCTTCCCATCATTGCGGCATTCAAATGCCCTATGACCTTCCTTTACACATTTGAAACATTTACTTGTCCCTTTATGACAATATCCACCATGCTTCTTTCCACACTTTGAGCATAAGGAAACATTCATCTTCTTTTCACCATTATTCTTAGATTTCTCCTTGAACTCCATCTTTCGTTTCTTGTCAAAACTATGAGATGGATAAGTAACACCAACTTCCATTTCTACCTTGATAGCACAACGCACAATTTCTTCATAGATACTGAAGTATCTTATAGTTAATGCCCTTCGAAGACTTGGTTTTAAGCCACTGAATAATCGATCAACTTTACTTTCAGGTTGGATGATAAATCCAGATACATACCTTGCAAGCCTTGTAAAATTTGCTTTGTATATACCAACAGATTCATCATCCTTTTGCTTTAGTTCAACAAACTCCTTCTCCATCTTTGTTCTAAGAATACGAGGGAAGTAATTATTGAAAAATAAGTTCTTGAACTCTTCCTATTCCATGGACTCAATTTCATCTCTTGGCCTCGTATTCTTGATAAGATTGCACCATTGATCATCTTCACCTTCAAAACGATATACTGCTAAGATGACTTTATCATGTTCTGAACATTGAAGAACCGAAAATATCTTTTCAGTGGTACTGATTCATTGTTCAGCAACAAGTGGATCAGAAGGCCCATTGAAAGAAGGTGGACGTTGCCTCATGAAGGACTCAATAGAATATTGTTCCCTTCTCTGCTCATTTGGAAGTCTAGAATGATTCATAGCTTGTGTAAGTATAGCGATAATATTTTGCACTCCATCTCCCATAACATTCGTTTCTTCAGGAGGACAGTCATTGCATTGTCCATTGCATTGTTCAACACGGTTCCTTCGGGTTCCAGCCATCGTGTAAAACCCAAAAAGAATAGTGTGAGAGGCCAAAATCATGCTAGAGAAATCAACATAATAAAGGGGGAGTACCTTCAATATCTAACATCTTAGGTTTAATTCTATGATCGTTAGCGTAATTCTAGTACTATAACCTATACATATACTTAACCTTAGGGACATCCCTAGACATACCTTATAAATATCTCTAGGGATCTCACTAAAGTTCTCGCATCCTAGTTTCCAAAGGTTGACTAAACCTTTCCTCTGATACCAACTGTAGAGACCCTAAGCTTGACGTAAATAGACATTACATTACTTTTGTGGAATACTTAGTACATAACAAAAACACACACATGAGGACCGTAATATTTTAGTGTCTTTGGAAACTCGGAACGTAATCTTGTAATCATGGTGAAAGATCTTCAACATCTCCCATAAAGATCTTCCCTTTTTTTCTTACCTAAAACCTTTATTTATATCCTGGGGAAAAGAAAACATAAAAGGGTGAGATCAAATGCTCAGTAAGGGTAAACAAAAGAAATATCAATCACATCAAATTCATAAGAACATATCTTTTGGAAATCTTAACCTGCAAAAGAGATCATAATTTCATAACATGGGATAAATCATAGTAGTGAAATGTAATCCCAATAATCATAACTTAAAACATGAAACTTTGTGGAATACACACATAATCATAGAGAATCATTTCTTATTAGTCAAGACTCATTGCCAAGACTATCTTAGTGGATAAAGTCCATTTCTGAACAGAGTTCATTCCTCGTTTCAGTCCTGTTTCACTGAACTGGTATAACCTACCGTTCCAGCCATGTCTATCTCATGAGATATAAAATCTTTACCCAATGCATTGGAGGGAGATATAGGTCCCACCCATCTCATAATTATACCATTCTTATGTGTTCCACAAAATCATAAAACATACATCATAGCATAACCCATGTAATAAAAATGGGAATCTTAAACATCGTGACATCATAAAACAATTCATATAAGATAAAGGAATTCATAAAAATAATCCCATCACAACATAATCAAATCAATGTAATAATAGGGATAAAAACAGAACCCTTTATTATCTTATATGGAAAATAATTTTGATAAAACACTTGAACTCAATTCTTGAGGAAAATATCCTTTCTACTTCAAAAACATATTTCCTTTCTTAACATGTCATACAATTCTAAACTAAAAGAAGTTGATTAAAATTAAACTTGAAAATTTGTAAAGGAAGCTTCTTGGAAAAAATGTTTTAAAAATCCATTCATTCCGTATATGTTAAAAAAAACATTCTTCTCGTACTTTTGTCGGAAAAGTCAAAAAGTACCTCGTACGAAAAATGACAAAATATTCATTTCATATCTTTTACTAAAAACTCACCGAAGGGTAAAATTGGACTTAAACAATTGTAGGTGGATGGAAATAATATTACATATTGAAGAAACAAGGATGTGGATGATAAAATACACCCCAGTAAATACCAAAGTATAAAAAATCTCGGATAAAAATGAGATTGTGATATTTCCCTTACCTTAGGTCTGATTTGCTTCGAAAGTGTCCAAACCTCCTCTTCTTTGAAGTGCTTCTTTGAGAACTCCTTTTAGGGTACTAAAATAGGTCTTTGAAGAAGACCAGAACCTCTAGTATGTTTCTAGGTAAGTGGAGAGGAGAAATTGGCAGGGGTTGGCCGAGCTTGAAGGCTCAAAGTGGTGTGAGGAAGAGAGTGAGGAAGTGCCCTTTTATAAGGGAGGAGAGGGGCACCATTGGAATAACTAAAAATATTATTTTATTATAAAGCCAAATTCGGTTTTAAATAGCTCCAAATTGATTTATTTCGAAGCTAAGGTGGGGATGGGTTGAAATCCTCTCATCCAATAGAATTTAGACAAGTTTAGGTTCCTATTTTAACCTTATCATTTAGTTTTAACATTAAGTTAAATAATTTTACTTTTATCGTGTCTTCTTGTGTTCTTACACTATAAGGTTAATATACTTAATATATCAAGTCAAAAGAACCCCAAGATGTTTATTATTAATATATATAACCTTATCTAAGTCATTTGGCCGAACCTTAGATTTTTAGGAATAAAATAACAATTAATAATATAATATTTGTTATAAAAACTATTTTATGTCAATTTTGACACTATTTGGTAATTGATTTTTCTAAAACTCATAACAGAATTATTAGTTCGAAAAAAGTTAATAAAATCAATACTAACATGTCATATTAACCTTGAAAATTAGTGTAATTCATAAATGTCCCAAATTATATTTATTTGGGTATTTATAATATCAATTATTATAATTTTTCACTATTATGGTAATTACTACATCATCATTGTGTCATAAATAAATTAAATTATTTAATGTCTAAAAATTACAAATAAAATACCATAATGTAGGAAATCTTTTTAGATTTCTAATTAATATTTACAATTGAATTTATCTTATGTATAACCCTATATTAAAAATGTTTTAGTAAATAAACTTTGATTTTAACTCTCTTAACTCTTCTTTGAATTAAATAATAATAAATGTCCTAATCTAATCCAAGTGGGCCTAAATGGTCATATTTTATTCCTAAGGTTCTTTTTGGTCGAATTAAACTTATCCAATAGAATTAGGACATGTGTTAGGGTAATAATAATATCATTTTTACCCTTAATTACCCTATTTACTTTTAACAGTGGTAAAAAAAGTCAAAAGTTACTATTCACCATAAATTATTTTCATCTCATTGAACAACATTTTAGTCCTTTATATTAACCGTGTCTCTCAGATTTTTTAAATTCCACTCACAGAAGCGGTAAAATTAAGTTTTATGAAATATTCAGTTTTTTAACTACCACTTAGTGGTTTCACTATTCATCAAAAAATGAACGTTTCCAGAAAAATACAAAAAAAATAGGCCTAATATATATTTGATATTATGAATTAAAAAATGACGTCTATTTTACCAAATTCAAAACATATCAGTTACATTAATTAATTTAAAAATTAATTCTCGTCGTCAAAACAAATAGCGTGTTTTTAAGAGATAATAACAATCAAAAGATTGACACTTGTTTATGTCTGGTTTAAATGTGAAATTACATCTAATGACCAACATTGAATTAAATTGTAAAAATATATTCTAAATATACTTTAAAACCACTCAAATTAATAATTTATAAATATTAATTATTTCTATTAAAAAAGTTGTTTTTAATTAAAATTTAGTAATTTTCACTCTTCATCAGAATATGAAAGTTATCTGAAAAGTACCAAAATTTCACCCTAAGCTAATTTCGATATTCCGAATCCAAAAATGAAGTCTAGTTTGAAAAATACAATTTACTAAATTTCAAAAATTGGTTATTACTATTCATAACGGCTAGTTTTAATAATATAGCATATTGTTGTTTAGTGAAACTCGGTATTGCGTACTACACACGCTATCGAGAAAGGTCGTGATTGCGTGTAATGCAAGGCAAGTCAAGGATGCATGTTGTGCAAGCTCCTTTTGGTGAAGCGTACAACACAAGACATTAATGAAATTAAAAAGAATATTTTTCATAAAATCCCGGGGTGTTACACCCTATCAGTTGGGTAGGTTAATCAAGTGACTTATTTAATCAAGGGAATCTACAATTGAAGGTTTGAACTCTGGTGTGCATTCTATGATTTAGTATATCTAGTATCCTTATAATTGGTCTTGGTAATTTGAGTCCTAAGTAGGATACTTATGTAAATTAATGATCTACCATTTAATCTATGGTGTTCATGATGCCTTTGTATGGGAACAGAAGAGGGTGGATTTCCTTATTAAGTGTTTTAAAGATGGTTTCACATATATAATACTATAGGAAGTAATATGTTTTTCCTAAGTGATACTAGGGTGGGAAAAGTGGTCCACCCTAGTGAGTATGACCAAGGTAGTTCTATCTATTTTGTGAGAACAAGAGGTTTGACCTTAGTGATACTAGGTGAATAGGAATTATACTAGTAATAGGGATAGCTAATATTCTAGGTGAAAGAACTTGGGTGAAGTTTCTCCATAGTTATGTGGAGTACCTATAGATACTTTTGGAAGGGTGGAGTTTAGGTGTGTGATTGATTAATATTCATCTCCACAGCGTTGACAAGCTAGGGGAAGTGGTTCATCGCAAAATATATTAGTTTCAAACCATTTGGGAACTTAATTACTCACTCTTTTGGTTTATTTTCCTTGGTTTTAGGAATAATAATCTACCTTAAGGGATTTAAGGATTTGAGCACAAGACATGGGCATGAGACTTGGGCGGGAAAATCTTTGAGCAACCTATTCATCTTCTAAAAGGTAAAAATGGTGAGGCCAAGTGTCCTATTTATAGTAAAATATGGAACCTTGGATGAATGGGTTTTGGTACCCAAGTGTTGTCTGAAGGTTTGAGTTTTGTGTGAATGTTGGGTGCAAAGGTGGGGAGTGTAGGGTTTACTTGGGAACACCTATTGGGAAATAACATGGGGATTTGGTAAAAAATAGATTTCCTTATCCCATATGAATTTTCCTTATGTACTTGAGTTATTAATTCTTCAAATTATTCATCCTTTTATAAAAGTGGATCACTAGAAAAGTCCCCCTCTTAGTATTAAATCTTATTAAAATAAGGATGATTTAATCCTAAGGTCAAACTAACCCTATAATGAAAATAATTTCTAAAAAGGGTGAAATTATTCACTTATGGACAAGTTAGATCACACTAGTTATGTGCATAAGTGTTGTTCACATGTATCACATATAAGTGATTCACATAAGGTATGTGTACTAGTATTATGTTCTAATGGTCCATATGATGCCTATAAATTGCAGGTGAGGGTCCCTTCATTTTTACCATGGATTAATCATACGAAATAGATGTGGATGACTATTTTCCCAAGTGATCGTGATACCTGTAGGTATAAACACATATGGGTGGATTATCTCATATTTAAACACAATATGTTAAGTATATAATATGGGAAAATTATTCAAAAGAATTATCTAGGTGATTGACTAGGGTGATGTATTTGAGTGAAGTCTGTCAGGTGAAGTACTTTCATGAAGAACTTGGGTGATCAACTTGGGAGAACTAATTTTTACTTGGTTAATTTTTTCCCCAATGGTACATACCTTTTCCTAAATTTCCCTCATTTTCATTCCTTGAATTATTAACACATTTATATTAAACCGTTATTTTTTTATAGGAAGACAAGTGGTTCATACTATGATCACCATTTCGGATGATGAGTCTTCCACTTATATCCAGGAGATGATTGAAAATTTGGGGCTAAAAAATTATCAAAGTGTGAATTATTTCTTATATATCTCAAGAAGATGTTCAAGAAACACAATCTAGGATATCTTGAATCTGAGATGCTTCTATTTTATGGTTATGGGATATTGATGAACGTGCTCATCCTAAGGATAGAAACCAACATATTGTACACTTAGTTCACTGTGTAATTGGACATGACCACAACTAATATTTATTACAAGGAAACCTATAACAATGAGTTAGGAACTAATGGTAAAATTAATTAAATCCTTATATGTTTATATGATATGTAAACATACAATAAATATCATATTGCGTGAAAATTATGATTTGCATGTCCATGAAATTTAAAATTGTGAAAAAATTACAAAGAGTTATTATTTGTTGATTCTCCCACAAAATATATCATTAATGAATTATTACATAATATGTAACATAAGGGGGCAAATGTATATGATTCATGAACTAGACATGGAATTTATACATGAATTTTAAAATGTGAATAAATGAGACCTCAATTAAAAATCATCCTTAATTGCCTATATAAATTACTTCCATAAGATAGTAGTGGTGTGTGTGACTTCATCATGTTTGGATAATACTCCCTGATTTTTTTCTCTATTTCATCTTGATCCATTGAATATAGAGTTACTAACATAACTTGGAGAAAAGGTTAATCCCTTCTGAACATCAGATGATTTATTTTAGCTTGTGGATACCTCTGGAGGTAGGATTGCATTCGAATTCCACTTAATGATCTCCCTAAAACCCATGTGATGGAATTAGAAGATGATAAAATGGCTTATTCAGTGTTAGGTACACACATTTTATGGTATATTATTCATTTTATTTTTAATATAGCTTTCATATTATCTTGAATGGATATCCTTAGGAAAGTGGTTTTAATTGATTCTATAACTTCTGATAATTACTATTAGAGACTAAAAACCCTTTATTAGTATCAAAGGGAGGTTAAAGAGTTAACTAATTCATACAAACTCTCACACATGAATTGTGATTATGTGTTTATATCTACCCAGGATCTCTATTATGATGAAAAAGAGTTTCATTCCCAAAGAGATGGGGAAATGGGTTCCTGTGATTGGTTCATATAGATGCCACGTTGGAAATGTTCATATATGGAGTATATATTATACCACCCTTCTATGGTATCTGAGTAGTTCGTGATTTATATATATGAAATTATGTTTGAAATGAAGAATAATTGAAAAACCATAGAACCTTTTCATTTATTAAAAATCTATTTTATAAAAAGATTTACCCTTACGTAGTTTATAAGGCCCCGACCTTAAACCTTACTTAATATTGAATTAAATGAATAATTCACATTGAGGATATTTTCAGGTTTAGAGTTTTAGAAAATTAGGACATAACTATTACATCTCAAAAGATTACAAAGTAGACACTTCTACTAAGTTTCCATAGAATAAAATACTATTAAAAAGAAACATGTCTAGTTCCATGTTTTATATAGCATGACTTTCCCTTGATCCCATCCTTGACCCTATTCCACATTAAGTCCTGTGAAAAACATTTCAAAAAAACTTTGGGTGAGCATAAAAATCTCAGTAAGGGATACACAAAGAATGAAAAATATTAGTTTATCTAAACAACAAGTAAACCATGTATACTTTATCAAAGTAATACTTTTCACCTTAATGAAGTGGTAAAAACTCTTCCCTGAATAAAACATCATTACTTACCCTTTTTTAACAAAAATATTACCATAAAACCCATATAAAGATAACATAACATATAAATGTAACTTGGGACATAAACATACTTAAATTGAATAATCATACGGTCAACTTCCACACATATGACTTAATGGAATAGCCATACCGCCGACTTCCATACCCAATTCATTGGAGGTTATAACGTAACCACCCTTCCTGGTATTCATGACACCACCCGTCATATGGTTTATCACGTAACCACCCATCAAATGTCCAAGTACCATTATAAAATCATAAGACATAAAACAAATTTAATGGAAAGAAAAAATGTCCACACTTTGATCACAATATATCACTTAAATATATTGACATAAAAAATCCATTATAAAAACCATTTTCAATACCAAAATACATAAAAGTGTATATGATATTTATTTCATTTTAAAAACATTACGGCTTGTTGAGGAATCCAAAGACCAAATAATACTTGCGGCGGTGGAGAAGTTTTTGTCGCCGCATACGTACGACAAAAACATTCCCTTTTTTCGTTTAGTAAAATGCTTCATATAAAAAGATTCCTTTTGAATAAACGTAAACGTCAAAGGGGTTTATACACCATCTTAAATAAAGTGGTGTATAAAAAAAAATATTCCTCAATGAAAGGAGATTGAGACGAAGTCCCTTACATTGGGTCCGACTTGACTCGATCGTTCTTTAACGTCCTGAATAATAAACTTGAGTTAATTTCTACATGATTAAGAACCTTTTTCGAATTAATTATTCCTTTTATATCACTTATTACCATGTTATGAACATTATGTAGTCATTTAAGTTGATAACAGTCGTTTGTCGATATTTGGTACTTGAGTCAAAAGTGAACTTCTTACAATTATATGTTGTTTGTGTGGAAAAAGGTTCATTATATCCAGAATGATATTCATGATTTGGATATCATATATATCATATATATCCATCATATACATATATTTATAATATTACATAATCATTTAGAGGTAAGAAATGAAATGCACCGTTCATGGAGATGGTAATCCGTACTTATGCATGAAAGCTACTTTAATTTTTCTATCATATTAATGGAATTAAAACTAAATGAGAGGTATTTATATTTTAGTTCCAGAATTATATTCATCATTTATATGTAACATACGTCATATATAATAACTTTAAATCCATCCTTTATACGTCCCACATATGGCATTAATGAATCAAATCACTTTGAGGGGGCGGTAGTCCGCAATTCCTAAAATGAAGATATCGCATATACCCATAATGGAAGCCATGAAGGTGTACCATAAATGAAAAATACAGAAGCTTAAGGAAGACATAAACATATTATATATCACATATATATATATAGTGACATCTTAATGGCCACCTTTCAAGGTGTTGGAAGAATATTGAACAATCATCGGTTCGTGAGGCAGAAATTTTCCATCCACGGAAACAGTGTGTTCTTTAACCATTAGATGCAGGTGTGTGTAAGTGTAGCTCGAAAGCTTCTTATAACAAAATTCTAGTATATTGAAGATACTTAAGTTGTTACAAAATAAATTAATAAAAAGAGTTTAGGGGGTTGGAGATGCAAAATAAAACAAAAGGACACAAGTGAAGACATTACCTAAAAATCAGGTAACTCTTTTTTATTTGAGGTCAAAGGCATCCTTGGGAAGACTTCTGCCCAATGTGAGGCTTCAAGGAGTGGAAGAGGGATGTGGAGAGACAAAATGGCCAGGGTTTGGCCAAGCCAAAAGCTTTGGAAGTGTGGGTAAGGTGGTAGAGGTGGGGGCCTTTTATAAGAGGAGAGGAGGGGCACTCTTGGAAAGTAAAGAAATGTTACTTTATTTTAAAATGAGTTTCGGATTTAAAAGGTCCCACATTGATATATTTCTAGGATAAGGTGATAAGGTTTCTAAATATACCCAACCAATAGGTTTTTGACAAGTTTAGGTCTTAGATTGTACATTATCTTTTCATTTTATTTAAATCGTTAAATAATTAGGTAATCGCTGCATCATTATGGTTCTATAAATAATTAAATTTATTTATTGTATAAAAATTATAAAACAAATATCATTATGTAGGAAATCTTTTTATATTTCTAATTAATATTTATAGTCAAAAATATGACTTGTATAACCCCATTTAAAAATTGTTTTAGTAAAACAACTCATGTTTGTGACATTTTTACTTTAACATTAAATAAAAAGATATTAATGTTATTTTCCTTCCAAAGTGGCTCCATGGGGTCCCCAAGTTGACCCATGGATTTTCTTGGTCGGACATGACATATACAATAAGGGTAGGACATGTGTATAGGTCATTTCATATTATGAAAACATTATTTTTACCTTAAACTACACTAATTACCTCTAATCGCGATTAAAAACTTAAAAGTTACTATTCTCCAAAAAAATATTTTAATCCCGTTGAACCACATTTTACTTCTTAATGACAACCATGTATGTCGGATTTTTAAAATTCAAAACCCAGAGGTGGTAAAATTTCATTTAAACGAAAAATCAGTTTTTATAAGTACCACTTAGTGGTTTCACTATTCATCAAAAATTGAAGTTTTTCAGAAAAAATACCAAAACTTCAGCCTAAGTTATATTTGATATTCAGAATTCAAAAATGAAGTCCATTTTAAAAAATTCAAAACATATAATTTGCATTAATTAATTTAATAATTAATTCCCGCTGTCAGAGCAAATAGCGTGTTTTTATGAAACAATAAGTATCAAAAGATTGACACTAGTTTAAGTCCGATTTCAATGTGAAATTAATTACAAAGACCACTATTGGATTTAATGGTAAAAATATATTCTAATTTCACTTTAAAACCAATTCAAAAGACAATTTAATCATATAAATAAATTAGATTAAAAAAGTTTTTTAATTAAAATACAACATTTTACACTATTCATTAAAAAAATAAACTTCATCGGAAAAATACCAAAAATTTACACAAAGTAAATTTTGATGTCCCGATTATAAAGAAGAGTTTTATTTGGTCCAATAGAATGTATAAGAGTGAACAAAACTATATTTAATGACGGTTCGCCATCAAAAGGCGATAAGTGAACCTTTAGTGAAAAAATTAGGGTATATAAGCCTAAAATTGAATTCTATCCGTATTTTAAGCCTTTATATTTTATTAGATAAATGGAAAAACATTTAAAAAACATATATAATCATATTTTAGTTATTTCTATCCATTCCCAACAATACAACGACTATGTGTTAACTACCATTTAAAATAAAATTATTTTATTACTAGTGTGAAACGTAAGATTTCAATAAAACTCTTTGTTGCGTATCAGGTACGCTATCGAACATAGCAACCCCTTTAAAGTAAAATTAATATTTAATTCGTAAATATTAATAAATATGAAAATTTATTATTCTTTATTTTCCTGGGATGTTACATCCTTCCCCCCTTTCGGGAATTGCGTCCTCGCAATTTTATTCACTTATCAAAATAAGTGGGGGTATTTATCCCTCATAGCATTTTCAGATTCCCACATTGCCTCTTCAACCATATGGTTTTTCCACAAAACCTTTACCTGGTGAATCACCTTATTCTGTAACACTTGCTCCCTGTGGTCAAGAATCTGGACCGGCTGTTCTTCATAAGATAGGTTCTCTTCCAGCTGAACTACCTATGGACTCAAAACATGAGATGGATCTGGCATATACTTTCTCAACATCGAAACATGAAAAACCTTGGGTACTTGAGATAAAATCGGAGGTAATGCCACTCTGTATGAAACCGATCCAACTCTCTCTAGAATTTCATATGGTCCAATGAACCTTGGACTCAGCTTTCCTTTCTTACCAAATCGCATCACACTTTTCCATGGAGAAACCTTGAGAAAAACATGATCACCTACCTCGAAAGATAGATCCTTCCTCCGGTTATCCGCATAACTTTTTTGTCTTCTCTAAGATGTTATCATGTGTTTCTGAATCAACTGAACTTTTTCTGCCATCTCTTCTAGAAATTATGGTCCCATTAGCTTCCTTTCACCCACTTCATCCCAAAAAGCTGGAGTTTGACACTGCTTCCCATATAGTGCCTCAAATGGTGCCATCCGTATACTGGAATGAAAAATAATATTATAAGAAAACTCAACCAAAGAAAGATGTTGGTCCCAACTTCCTTGATAATCCATAGATCATGCTCATAGCATATCATCCTAAGTCTGGATCATTCGTTCTGACTGCCCATCTGATTGAGGATAAAAATTTGTACTAAAATTTAATTCAGAACCCAACGACTTCTGAAGGCCTTTCCAAAAGTTAGAAGTGAACCTGGGATCACGGTCAGATACAATGGAGAGAGAAAATCTATGTAACCTGACTATATCTTTAAGATACCAACGGTAAAGTTGATCTAGGGAAAAATTATCTTGTATGGCATGGAAATGAGCAGATTTAGTCAAGCGATCAATAATAACCCAGATTGCATTATTACCTCGAGGTGTCTTCGGCAATCCCACAACGAAGTCCATGGATATATTCTCCAATTTCCACTATGGAACTAGTAAATGCTGAAGCATCCCTTTCGGTAACTGCTGCTCTGCTTTAACCTGCTAACAAGTCAAACACTTCACAGTAAAATCAGCAATATCTCTTTTCATTCCATCCCACCAGTAATAATCCCACAGATCTCTGTACATCTTAGTACATCCAGGATGAACTGAAAACGGGGAACTATGAGCCTCACATAACAACTCATTCTTCAACTGTGAATCACTAGGCACACATAATCTCTTCCCAAATCTCATAACACAATCATTATCAATGTTAAATTCAGGCAACTTACCCTTCTGAACCAACTCTACCTTTTTCTGTAACTCACTGTCTTCCCTCTATGCTTGCTTAATTCTGTCTAATAGGGATGATCTCACTGATACCTGAAACAAAATAGAAGAACTTCTTGCACCAACAACCTCTATGCCAAAGTTCATCAAATCAAAAACCAAAGGATCTCTTTCCAAATGTATCATGGTTAATGAAGCATTACTTTTTCGACTCAAAGCATCAGCCACTTTATTTTCTTTTCCCGGATGGTAATGAGTTGTATAATCATAATCATTGATTAATTCCATCCATCTCCACTGTCTCATGTTCAATTCTTTCTGAGTGAATATATACTTTAAACTTTTTTGATCAGTATATATTTCACACTTTACTCCATACAAATGATGCCTCCATATTCTTAGAGAAAAAACAACAGCAGCTAATTCCAAGTCATGTGTAGGGTAATTTACCTCATGAGTTTTCAACTGACGTGAAGCATATGCAATTACCTAATCATTCTTCATAAGGACACAACCAAGTCCCTTCAACGAATCATTACTATAGATAACAAACTCACCATTCCTAGAAGGAAGTGCCAAAACTAGAGCATTCACCAATCTTCTTTTCAACTCCTGAAAACAATCATAACATTCTTTTGTCCAGATAAACTTAACACCCTTCCGAGTTAGCTTAGTCATTGGACTAGATAATCGTGAAATTTTTTCAAAAAACATTAAGTAGTAACCTGCCAAACCAAGGAAACTACGGATCTCGGTTACATTTGTGGGTCTTGGCCATTTTCAAAAACTTTTGTTTTATAAGGATCAACGATTATGCCATTTTTTGAAACAATGTGACCCAGGAAAGAAATTTTTTGTAACCAAAACTCACACTTGCTGAATTTTCCATACAGTTTCTTTTCTTTAATGGTTTTCAAGATAACCCTTAAATGACTTTCATGATCCTCTTTATTTTTAGAAAACACCAAAATATCATCAATGAAAACAGCCACAAACTTATCCAAGAACTCATGTAAAATTCTATTCATAAGGTCCATGAATACAACATGTGCATTGGTTAACCCAAAAGTCATAACTACAAATTCATAATGGTTATATCTAGTACGGAACGCAGTCTTCGGAACGTCTGCTTCTATTACTTTCAACTGATGGTACCCCGACCTCAAGTCAATCTTTAAAAAATACTGATCTCCCTAGAGCTAATCAAACAAATCATCGATATGAGGAAAAGGGTACTTGTTCTTAACAGTAATGTTATTTAAGGCTCTATAATCAATGTAAAGTATCATTGAGCCATCTTTCTTTTTAATAAACAAGACAGGAGCACCCCATGGTGATGTGCTAGGTCGAATGAAACCTTTATCTAATAACTCCTGCAATTTCTTCTTTAACTCTAAAAGTTCAACTTGATCCATTCGATAAGGGGGTTTTGAAATTGGATTAGAATTAGGAACTAAGTCAACAGTAAATTCAACTTCCTGATCATGAATAATGCCAGGAAACTCATCAGGAAAAACATAAAGATACTCATTTACCACTGGCACATCATTAATCTGAATACTTCCTGTATTTTCAACAATATGTGCAAGGTAACATTCATTTCCATATTTTATTAGTTTCTCAACTTCCTGATATGTTATCAAAATCAAGGGTTCATTTTTTACACAAACTGAAAATCTTTCTGAAAAGAAACCATTTTAGCTCTGTAGTCAATCTAAGCATGATAAACAGAAAGCCAATACATGCCCAAAATAACATCAAACTCTACTAGAGGCAAAACAATAAGGTTTGCTGGTAGATTCTTTCCGCACACAAGGATAGGAAGGTTCTATAATTATTTTTTGTCTCAACATTTCCTCCGGGTGTTTTTACCATAAATTCAGGATTCATTTCATGAGATGGAATTTTCAATTTACTAGAAAACATCTCAGAAATGAAAGAATGTGTAGACCCTGAATCAAAAAACACATTGGCATAATCTGAACAAACAAACAGTGTACCTGATACTACTTCATTCGATGGCCCAACATCTGCTGAAGTAGTTGCAAAGTATTTCACCACCCCTTTTTGCTTATAGTCTAGATGCTTTCCCTCAGTTCAGTTCTTCATTAGACACTCATTTTCATAATGACCCATTTCATTACACTTAAAACATATTACCGCTGACTTTTCATTGCCTTCTTGATCATCTTCCTTACAGTTACGAGCAATATGAACTGACTTACCACACCGAAAGCACTTTCCAGACTTGGATAAACATTCTCCAGGATGCATTTTACCACACTTCTCACAGGATGGATATTTTATTTTCTTAACTCCTTGTTTCTTTGATGAATTATTCCCCTTTGCCTGCCAACTGGACCACTTATTTTGTCATTTGTCAAAGAACACCTGATCGTTGGAAAATTCCATTTCCACCTTCTCCGCACATCGAACAAGTTTTTCATAACTTTTGAACTCACGAGAAGCTAAAGCCCTTCGATACTTTGGATTTAACCCTGAGTCAAAACGTTTTATTTTACTATCAAGATCTTGTATGAACTTTTGAGCATGCCTTGCCAATCAAGTGAACTTTTCTTCATAAGCAGCCACTGAGTCATCCTCCTGCGTCAATTCTAGGAACTGTTTTTCCATCCTAAGATGAACCACCTTAGGAAAATATTTCTCAAGAAACATACCTTTGAATTCATCCCAGTGAAGATCATCAATATCATCACTATCCCTGATATTTTTCACCATTGACCACCACTGATCAGCTTCACCTTCAAAACGGTAAATAGAAAGACTATCCTTTTGATGTTCTGAACACCCCATGACATCAAAAATATTCTCCAATGCTTTAATCCACCCTTAAACTTGCACAAGGTTAGATGATCCTCTGAATGATGGGGGATGTTGCCTCATGAAATGTTCCACCACTGACATGTTCCTCTGCGGTTGATCTGGATGATCTCGTGCATGGATACCACCACCATTTATAGCCTGATTCAACTGTTCCATCACTACAACAAACTGTTCAGTTTAGATTCCGACCATCCCAGGTTGCTGATTTGGAAGGTTGGCTTCCTCCTGATGTCGTCCCAACATAGCTGCTTTGTTTCCTCTGCGGAAAACCATTCTGAATACAGAAATTTCTTAGGCGAAGCAACATTTCTAATCTTTAAATGCTATATCATTTCAGTCATACCATAAATTAACTTATAATTTAACAATTTTCTAAATCCTAAAGTTGTCTAAACCGACCTCCGATACCAACTATAAGGCCCCATCCTTAAACCTTACTTAAAATTGAATTAAATGAATAATTCCCATTGAGGATCTTTTCAGGTTTAGAGTTTTAGAGAATTAGGACATAACTATTACATATCAAAAGATTACAAAGTAGACACTTCTACTAAGATTCCATAGAATACAAAACTCTTAAAAAGAAACATGTCTAGTTCCATGTTTTATATAGAATGACTTTCCCTTGATCCCATCCTTGACCCTATTCCACGTTAAGTCCTGTGAAAAACATTTCAAAAAAACTTGGGGTGAGCATAAAAAGCTCAGTAAGGGATACACAAAGAATGAAAACTATTATTTTATCAAAACAACAAGTAAACCATGTATACTTTATCAAAGTAATACTTTTCACCTTTATGAAGTAGTAAAAACTCTTCACTGAATAAAAGATCATTACTTACCCTTTTGTAACCAAAAGATTACCATAAAACCCATATAAATATCGCATAACATATAAAGGTAACTTGGGACATAAACATACTTAAATGGAATAACCATACGGCCGACTTCCACACATATCACTTAATGGAATAGCCATACGGTCGACTTACATACCCAATGCATTGGAGGTTATAACGTAACCACCCGTCCTGGTATTCACGGCACCACCCATCATATGGTTTATCACGTAACCACCCGTCAAATGTCCAAGTACCACTATAAAATCATAAGACATAAAACAAATATAATGGAAAGAAAAAATGTCCACACTTTGATCACAATATATCACTTAAACATATTGACATAACAAATCCATTATAAAAAAAATTTCAATACCAAAATACATAAAAGAGTATATGGTATTTATTTAATTTTAAAAACATTACGGCTTGTTGAGAAATCCAAAGACCAAATAATACTCGCGGCGGTGGAGAAGTCGTTGTCGCCGCATACGTACGACAAAAACATTCCCTTTTGTCGTTTTGTAAAACGCTTCGTATAAAAATATTACTTTTGAATAAACGTAAAAGTCAAATGGTATTATACACCATATTAAAGAAGGTGGTGTATAAAACAAAAATATGCCTCAATGAAAGGAGATTGAGACGAAGTCCCTTAGCTCGGGTCCGACTTGACTCGATCGTTCTTTAACGTCCTGAATAATAAACGTGAGTTAATTTCTACTTGATTAAGAACATTTTTAAAGTTCATTATTCCTTTTATATCACTTATTACCATGTTATGAACATTATTTATTCATTTAAGTTGATAACGGTCGTTTGCCGATATTTGGTAATTGAGTCAAAAGTGAACTTCTTACAATTACATGTTGTTCGTGTGGTCAAAGGTTCATTATATCCAGAATGATATTCATGATTTGGATATCATATATATATCATATATATACATCATATAAATGTATTTATAATATTACATAATCATTTAGAGGTAATAAATGAAATGCATCGTTTATGGAGATGGTAAGCCGTACGTATGCATGAACGCTACTTTCATTTCTTTGTCATGTTAATGGAATTAAAACTAAATGAGAGGTATGTATATTTTCATTCCAGAATTATATTCACCATTTATATGTAACATAAATCATATATAATAACTTTAAATCCATCCTTTATACATCCCACATATGGCATTAACGAATCAAATCACTTTGAGGGGGTTGTAGTCCGCACTTCCTAAAATGAAGATATCGCGTACACCCATAATGGAAGACATGAACGTGTGCCGTAAATCAAAAATAAAGAATCTTAAGGAAGAAATAAACATATTATATATCATATATAAATATAGTGACATCTTAATGTCCACTTTTTAAGGTGTTGGAAGAATATTGAACAATCATCGTTTCGTGAGGCAGAAATTCGCCATCCACGGAAACAGTATGTTCTTTAACCATTAGATGTAGGTGTGTGTAAGTGTAGCTAGAAATATTCTTATAACAACATCCTAGTATATTTAAGATACTGGATTTGTTACAAAAGAAATTAATAAAAAGAGTTTAGGTGGTTGGAGAAGCAAAATAAAACAAAAGGACACAAGTGAAGACATTGCCTTAAAATCGGGTAAATATTTTTGATTTGAGCTCAAAGGCTTCCTTGGGAAGACTTCTGCCCAATGTGAGGATTCAAGGAGTAGGAGAGGGATTTGGAGAGACAAAATGGTCAGGGGTTGGACGAGCCAAAGTCTTTGGAAGTGTGGGTAAGGTGGTAGAGGTGGGGGCCTTCTATAAGAGGAGAGGAGGGGCACTCTTGGAAAGTAAAGAAATGTTACTTTATTTTAAAATGCGTTTCGGATTTGAAATGTCCCACATGGATATAATTGGGGGATAAGGTGATAAGGGTTCTAAATATACCCAACCAATAGGTTTTTTACAAGTTAAGGTCTTATATGTTACATTATCTTTTCATTTTATTTAAATCGTTAAATAATGAGGTAATCGCTGCATCATCATGGTGCCATAAATAATTTAATTTATTTAATGTCTAAAAATTATAAAAAAAATATCATGATGTATGAAATCTTTTTATATTTTTAATTAATATTTATAGTCAAAATCTGACTTGTATAACCCCATTTAAAAATTGTTTTAGTAAAACAACTCATGTTTGTGACATTTTTACTTTAACATTAAATAAAAATATATTAATGTTATTTTCCTTCCAAAGTGGCTCCATGGGGTCCCCAAGTTGAACAATGGATTGTCTTGGTCCTACATGAAATATCCAATAAGGGTAGGACATGTGTCTAGGTCATTACATATTATTAAAACATTATTTTTACCTTAAACTACAGTAATTACCTCTAATCGCGATTAAAAACTTAAAAGTTACTATTCACCAAAAAATTATTTTAATCCCATTGAACCACATTTTACTTCTTGATGACAACCATGTATGTTGGATTTTTGAAATTCAAAACACAGAGGTGGTAAAATTTCATTTAAACGAAAAATCAGTTTTTATAAGTACCACTTAGTGGTTTCACTATTCATCAAAAATTGAAGTTTTTCAGAAAAATACCAAAACATCACCCTAAGATATATTTCTTATTCCAAATTCAAAATTGAATTCCATTTTACAAAATTCAAAACATATAAGTTTCATTAATTAATTTAATAATTAATTCCCACTGTCAGAGGAAATAACGTGTTTTTATGAAACAATAAGTATCAAAAGATTGACACTAGTTTAAGTCCGATTTCAAAGTTAAATTAATTTCAACGACCACTATTGGATTTAATGGTAAAAATATATTCTAATTTCACTTTAAAACCAATTAAAAATATAATCAAATCATATAAATAAATTAGATTAAAAAGAGGTTTTGAATTAAAATACAACATTATACACTATTCATTAAAAAAATGAACTTTATCAGAAAAATAGCAAAAATTTACACAAAGTAAATTTTGATGTACTGATTATAAAGAAGAGTTTTATTTGGTCCAATAGAATGTATAATAGTGTAAAAACTATATTTAATGATGGTTCGCCATCAAAAGGCGATAAGTGAACCTTTAGTGAAAATTAGGGTATATATGCCTAAAATTGAATTCTTTCCGTATTTTAAGCCTTTATATTTTATTAGATAAATGTAAAAACATTTGAAAAACATATATAATCATATTTTAGTTATTTCTATCCATTCCCGCCAATAAAACGACTATGTGTTAACTACCATTTAAAAAACTATTATTTTATTACTAGTGTGCAACGTAAGATTTCAATTAAACTCTTTGTTACGTATCGGGTACGCTATCGAACATAGCAACCCCTTTAAATTAAAATTAATATTTAATTCATAAATATTAATAAATATGAAAATTTATTATTCATTATTTACCTGGGATGTTACATAGTTGGTCTACATGAAGGTAACCAACACCTTAGCCATGTGCATAATGGTATGTGTAAGGGTAATAAAAACTTATCCTTAAATAAAATAGTGTCTATGTAAAGGTAGTTGAATTTTTAAAAGAATTATGTAAAAGTGACCAACCACTTACCATTATGCAGTACCCTTACATAGAAGGTCTGTGTTAGGGTAACAACTTTGTTACATTTATGAAAATGGTTTGTGTGAAGGTATTACTCTTTCATGGTAGTTCCAAAAGGCCACATAAAGGTAAATAATACCTACCCTTACCTGAAGTGTTCAAGAAAATGTAATATCTTTTGTACCCATATGCAGAATGAGTTTTGAAAAGGTAATCTCTGAATTACCATTACACAACATGTTATACTTACGTTTTTTAAAGGTAGGTAGTGACAAACCATTTTGCAAGAGCTTTAAAAAGGCCTATATAAGGGTAGAAAGATCAACTCTTATGCAATAATACCCATACTTGTAAGGGTAATCATATTTATTATAATTATAGAAAAAAATAACATTTTAAATTGTTAATATGGTATATAAATTTTTTATAAATCATTATAAAAATATTTTGATATTTTTTATTTTATAAATGGTTAATAGATTAATTAATTATAAATTTTTCATAATTAAATAAATGTTTCTGAAAATTTTATTTTTCAGATATTAAACAATAATATTAAGAATATCTTTTTTCCTAAATTATATGGCATGAATTACTTTCCAGAAATAAAGGTTTTTAATTATAAATAATAAGATGTTTTTATAAAGGGTAGTTAATTATGAAATAGTGTCAAAAATATAAAATGTTTATATACAAATTAGGAACAATTCATAATTAATTATTTTGAATTTTTTAAATAAAAGGGGCCTTATTTGTATATCATTTAAACCACATCAAGAATGTTTTAATGATTCATGTGATCAAGGTTTAAATAATAATTGTATATATTATATTAAGATTATATAAAATGTTTACATAATATAAATTGAATTATAATTGGTTATAATAAATATAATATTATATATTTAAAATATAAATTTTGTATAATGATAAATATGAAATTGTTCATATTGAAATGAATAAAAAATATTTATATTCAAAATTATGGAATGTCCATAATGTTAAATCTAAAATAATAAATTAGTTTATGGTAATATATTATTTTTGAATTGTTTAAAAATGTTTACCTCATATTTAAATATTAAATCTTTTTTTATTTATTTAAAGTTTATTCCCTAATTTATTCATATTTAGTAAATTTTTTGAGAAAGTTGAAGTTTATGTATGCTTTAGTTTATGATTTCTGACAACATCAAAGATATATCCTAGTATTATATACTATGTTTGTTAAAGAATTAGTTACTAGAAGAATGAATACATAAAAGGGAATAACATGATATATGATAGTGAGATTAAAATCCCCTTCAAATAATATGGGTGATATTTCTTCTAAAGAAACACTTTTCAAGACCTTAGTCATCCAACTTGGTAGTTTTGTTCCAAACCTAGGTGCCTCTGGATTATCTTTTGTAATGAAAGAAAGTAATAAGTAACTCTATATTTTTTTGTTGGGTAGTTTTGTGTGAAAGACAGGTTCCTCAAGATTATCCTTGTCCAGCTTGATGTTGGAATTTTCTTTAGGTAAAGCTTAGCTAGAAAACCCCAATGGTTAGGATACCGTAGGAATAGAGTTGTGTTCATCCATATGATGGATTAGAGAAAGTTTTTTCAACTAATATATCAAATAATCATATAATATATGATTAGGATGATTCCCTACCTAAATAATTAGGTAGTGCGATTAATGTTAAATCAGACTCATTATTCAGTGAAATATGGATCTTGGCCCACTAATTTTTATGATGAATTTTAAAAGAGTTCATAATTTTAGTGGGGTCTATTTAATAAACGTCCTTATTAAGGGGTTAATAATACATGATACTCATCTGATAAAATATTCTTCTATAGATAAATATCATCATCATCATCAAGATAAAATTTTTGATTAATCAATGTAAGGATAAGGTAAATGTTAGTTATTTATAATACAAGTAACTTAATAAAGGTTCTTAAAAAATATTGGTGATTTAATAAAATTTATTAAGGAAAATTCTATGTGTTGGAAAAGTTCCTTCCTTAGTAACCAAGTATTTAAGTTGTTCAGCAAGTGAATTTAGATTCTTATGGAAATATAGAGTGATTCATATAAGGTTTCAAAATACTTTGATAAAAAAATGAACAATGGAATCTTAGTCTTTACTCATGTGTTCAATATGAAAGTGTACATTAATTATTCCAATATCGCATACTCAATATGATTGGGTATTTCAAATGATATTCAATATTATTTAATATGCTAAATGAAATTTTGAGACTAAAAGTTTCTTAAAAACATCATTGGTTATTGGAATAAATTCTAATATTATTATAGATATATGATATCAAATATATTTTAAAAAATAAAGATATTAAAGTTTATAAAGAGAATATAATTGAAGTTTATATACTGAGGTTGTCATTAAAGTAATAGATAAAAAGAGTTGTTGCATTGATAAATTTGATACTTCAAGATTGGAATGAATTGTAATAAGATGTTTATTATCTCATTTTTCTCATGGGAATATCATGATTTTTTTAAATAAAAGTACATGAAGTTTTTTTTGTACACATAGTTTTGATTTGTTCAGTTATATAACATGCTTTTAGGGGACACTAGAAATGGATTATTCTATTTGATAAATAAATAGTATTTTCATCTGTGGAAATTCCCTTAAAATAACATTTAAGAAAGTATAATTGATATTATCGAAGTATTGATAATGTATGTAGTGGGCCAATGATGTTTGGATTCTGGTACTATATAGATATTAAAAATTGGAAAAGTTAAAAATAGATGGAGAAAAGTCAGTTGAAAACTTTTACTATGATTCTTAAAAAATCTATTCAAGTTCATTAAAACATTGGGTTTTTTGGAAGGAGTTATAAAAATTCAATATGACTGTATTATAAAAGGCATAAACAAAGGATTTTGGGAAAATCTATGTAATTTTCATGTTAATAATGAATATTATATACATTAATTTTTTATTTTTTAATGGTATATGATACTGAATATATATTTTACAATGTGTTGTAGATATAAATGTTTTATAAATAAAAGGAATAATTGATTGATCTGATAGTTTATATTCATGATATGATTTGAATAGTTACAACATTATGGATTTTAGTATAAAGGATTTCATTATGATCAAATAAATTTACATTAAACACGTGTATCTCCATCACATTTCTCTTATGCGATAAGAGAATATGTTCATTAATAACAGAGTTGTTATTAACAAACATGAGATGAATACTTCTATGCACATGGTTTAGGATTATCAATTTTATATAGAATGTTTTGAGAAGACTATTTGGATGAAATTTTTCTATCCAAGATAAAAAATTTACCAAATTATTTGTTAAAATATGTGGGAATGTGTTCCCACCACCCATAAGTGGTGTATTTTAATAAAGACTTATTTTTAAATGATAAAATATTCCAAACACATAGAATATAATATATGATATTGAAACAAAATTTTATCAATTAAATATTCCTTCTAAAAGAAAATAAATGTTATTTATTAATAGAAAAGTGTTTTTATAACATAGAAAGATATTCTGAAGAGAATATAATGTTTAAGAGGCCAGTGGGATTATGTTTCAACTTAATAAAGTTTAAAGGTAACAAATAAAAAATTACACCGATCAAAGTTTAAATTTAAAGTACTTAATATTATAAGAGATTTAAGATGTATTAGTAAAAAATAATGTTAGTAGTTACATTATTTAAAGAATATTTAAGTGGAACAAAATTCCAAGGATGATGATGAAAAACCTAAAATTTTATAAATAGAAAATAGAATTTGGAATCATAATATTTGATATTGTGAAGTTAATAGGTTTGAATATGTTCAAGTAGTTGAATAGTTAGGAATAAGATTATTAAATTTCACCATTATTCAAAATGGTTTACTTCATAGATCTTTCCATCTAAATATTTTTCTATGATGGTTTTATCATATGGTCATGTAGAGATGTGACAAGGATTACATATGACGTGATTTGTTAACAAAACCCAAAAATTTAAGTGAAATTAAGGCTGATGTAGAAGTTTATTATATATGATATGATAAACTAGTGATTATATTGGTTTTTTAAATATTCATAAAGATTATAATAATATCATATTAGAGGAAACCTCCATTTTATCATTCCTTCACATTGGAAACCTCCATTTTATCATTACTTCATGTTGTCTACATTTCATAATGTGCAGTGATAATTGACCTCCCCAAGTATGAATTTCAATTTATCCCAAACTAATGTTCATCATTGAGTATTATATGTTATGATGAAATTTTAATATTAACATTATTATTATTATTGTATAAATATGTATAATATACTCATGGGGCACAAAGCAAAGAATTTGATTCTTTTTTTGTATGCTATATAACCTATTAAGTATAATATATTAAGCTTCATACAGATTTATTTTGTATATATGGGTTTTATGGATCATATTTAAGTCCCCACTACCTGAGTTTGGTGAGATACATAGTATGAAAATATTCATAGTTTGATACCCTACTTACAGAAGAAAATATATTGACTTATCTGATAAGGGAGTGGTTTGGAATGTTGTTGAGCATGTAGTTAGTTGGAACGTAACCAAGAAGGGATGTATCATCTCATATGATGAGTATGAAATCTAGTCCCATGATTAATATAGATTGTGGGAGTGTCTAACTACACATAGATTTTATATATCTATCTAAATAAGGTATATGTGATGTGATTATACATAATTATGAATTATATATGATGTATTCATTGATCATATAAGTATACACACTGAGAATCGAGAACAAATAAGTTTTCTATATGGGATTGACATGTTCTGTGTCCCATGGTCACTTTATATCTTAAAAAAAGGGAAAATATGAGAATACATGTTTGTATATGATTCAAACTGGTTGAAACTGGTATCTATATACATGTCTCTGTAGGAGATAATTCCATATACCTTTTTAGATTGATTAGCATTGACACTCTACTATGGGATTCTCTTTACACACACTTATGTATTCAATGATTTGAATTTTTTTGAATGAAATAAATGATTTTGGGGTCAAACAATGTGGTTTAAATAATAGGGATTGAGTTTTCCTTAGAGAGATACTCTAAAAAAATATTGTTAATCCAAAAAAATTGGTTGGGTGTTTAAAAGGTATTTCCTATGATGTGATTTAAGGTTAAGTTAATTATATATTTACAAGAAAAATTAGAAGATATTCATAATTATTTTTAGATGTGATTTCACAATTTATTTTATAATATACAATATAAGGTGAATGGAAAAAATTCAATTAATATTTTTTGAAATTGGGAGATTAATAGTAATATTCTTTAAAGCCTTGTATGTATATATGATATATATATATAGGAAATATTATATTTAATGAAAATTATGATTTACATTCCCATGTAATTTATGATTGTGGAAAAATAATAAATTTTTATTATATATTGATTCTCTCAAAAATTTATCATTAAGTAACTATTACAAAAGATGTAACATAAGGGAGTAAATGCATACAATGCATGAACCAAACAAGGAATTTATACATGCATGTTAAGGCATGAATAAATGACATTGAAATTAAGGAGTGCCCATAATTTTCTATATAAAATAATGTTATATGATGGAATTAACTTTTGTGGCCTCCTCATGCATGGACAACACTTCCTGATCGATTACTCTCTTCCATCTTCCCCCTTTAAATATATATGTACTTGCATACTATAGAAAAAATTTGAATCCCTTATAAACATAGGATGATTAAAATTAGTCTGTGGATACCTATGGAGGTGGGATGTCATTCATCTCAGTGATCTCTCTCAAATCTAGATGATGGAATTTGATGATAATGTAGTGGATTCGTATGTAACATCCCCAACCCAAGTTCCACTCAATAGTGCCTTGAGCCTGGTTTTCCACATGGACTCAAGCACATCTCCCAAAATGCCAGAGGCTTCTATCTAGGAATGTGGGAATATGGTGTGTATGTAGGGATACTATTCCCTATTACTATAGTATAACATAGTTTAATATCATTAACTATCAATAGTAGAAGCAGTGTAACAATCAGATCAATAATAAAAATACATGAAAAGAATATATAAACAAATCCAGCAGTAATATCATATATAGATGATGATGATACATTTCATGTCTCTACAAAGAATCCAAAATCAGTTGATAATAGTAAAATAAAATACTTGTACCAAAATACCAAAAATTGTTTCCTCTTAATAGCACCATGAGCCTCATCTAAGTCCCTCGCTCCCCTGATCCTAAGAATGGAAAAAAATCAACCATCCAACTGTGGGAGATTTCCCAAATCCATACATGCATCCAAATAGTCTGTCCAGGTTCCTAACAGTGTCCCAAATAGGTTGTGAGATAGAATCCTAGTAGGTAACCACCCAAAGGTCTATAATAATTCCTATATCTTCAATATAAAATGCTAAAATAGAGTGCAAAGTAAAATAGGTATGAAAATAGTGAAGTGATCATGGAACAAGTCAAGAAATTCTATATAGCCATATAGGTTCCCTATAAAATAGGTGTCATATCCTATCACAATGTAGTGTAAAAAAATGTTTCTTCCATGTCCTCCCTCTAAATTGATACATATCATGTCAACCATGGCCTTTTTATACATTCAAAAGTGTCAGAACAACCAGGGTCGAGCCATATAATCAATCATATCACAATTCTATGACCTTGTCATATAAATAAAGTATCACAATTTCAAGGCCACACCATATAATCAATATTTATATTCCCTTAAATGTCAGATCCAAGGTATATAGGACCATGTAATCCTTGTAAAGTATTAAGAGCATCTTGATGGAAACTCGACAACGACACTGGTTGATTCCAAGGATCATCTCGATAGAGCATGTCCAAAGTGAGTTCAGTAATATTGATCCAATTAATAACTACCTGACCCATGTTACCTAGATTTGGTGCATTATTTTAATAAATTGGCATGATTACAAGGAATAAAGTCCTAGAGGACCGATCAGTTTAGCAGTCTTGGAAAATAAATTACATACAAAAATTTAACATTACAATTTATAACATAAAATACATCATAGATAATAATTCGATAACATCATTATTCCCCTATGTAAACCCTACATATCAACCATAATACACTTCTTGGAATATTTGGAAAATAAAACATAAGAAATGGGTGAGCTCAAATGCTCAGTAAGGGTAAATAATCAGCAGAAGCGATAAACTTTTAAGGAAATTTTTTTAATAAAAACATCATACTTTTAAACATAAACATTAACATAATATGGAAAAAATAAATCAAGCATTACCATATAAACATGAACATGGATATTCTACTTGTTTAATAATCACATGTAATAACTAATTTAATAATGATGGAATGCATAATGCCAGAAATAATAACTACTACTTCAAGGCCATATATCAAGACCATTCACAAATATTTTGTCAAGTCCTTCTGTCAAGAAACTAGTTTGTATCATTAGACCTACCGATGCCTCGAGGGGCTTTATCAGGCCCCTCACATCACTTACTTATTATAATTCATTCCTTATATGAAAAGGGTGAAACAGAACATAAACATTCATATTAAAAATATCGTACGAAATGACAATAATTTAACCATAAACCATGATTGATATAAAAATATCACATCCATAGTCAAAATATCATAACTCATTTAATAAAATATATAATATTGTGTTATGATAAATCAAACCCAATCAAGAATAATATCCAGTAAAAGATGTTGACACGGAAGAAAATGATCCGTTAAAATCTTTGAGAGAAATATCCCTTTTTCATGAAATCATTTAAAAGTCACAAAATTTATAAAGGAATACATTTAAAAGATATTTTTTAATCAAATTGTACCATACTACTTTGAAACCATTGAAATGAATTAACATTTTCAAATATTCGTGTCTATATATATAAATACTTAAAACAATTTTGAAAACATGGACATTAATGGGAAAGGTTTAGAAGAATAAATATTTAAAACATTTAAAATGATGTTTTAGATATATAGTCACATAAAAATAATCCTTTTGAAAAAGATTTTATGAAACATGGACATGGATGATAAATATGTCACAAAAAATACTTGCACATAAACAATCTTGGATAATAATGAGATTGAAAAATTAACCCTTACCTTAGGTTTTATACTCTCTATACGTGTCCTAAACTCTTTTATAATGTGTTTAAACATATTATTAACTTATATTAGAATCATAATTATATTTATGATATCATTTATGATACTTTTATGACTTTATATTACCCATTTATTAAAAATTCAAAGTTAATGCAACATTTTGGGTGAAAATCGCTTTGTTTATCATATGTGTTTTGACTTTTTATTTTTGATCATATTACATAGATAATAATTTACATACTTATAGAATGTAAAATATAATTTATGTATCATATATATTATTTATATAAATATATATGTAATAGATAGATAAATAAAATAGGACACACCGTTTATGGAGACGGAAGTTCGTACATACACATGAACATTGTTTATGTTTTCTTATCATATTGAACGGAAGTAAGTGAATATATATGTGTATACATATATATATATATTGTCTCATTGGAATTATTATTTCATATATTTCATACTGATTAATAATATTTATTCTTATAATCATTCTTTTATGGTTAACACGGAAGATAAGTCTCATCGCGTCATGGAGACTGTAAGCTGTACATACGCACGAGCGACGATATCATTTACTTAATGGTAAAATGGTATGGAATTTGATGGAATATGAATTTTTCAGAGTAAATATAATTTTATATTTATTATTTACATCCATTATATTCATAGTTATACCCATATAAATAACGTGTACATGAAAAACAATTTACACCACGTCTTGGAGATGGTAAGTCGTACGTATGCACGCGTGGTGGTATTATTTTTCATAGGATGGGTAAAAAGAATAATATGGTTGTACCATAATCATAAAAACATCTCAGAATATATTATATTCTGGATTTATTATTTTAGTTTGGTAAAAACATATTAAGAGGAAATAGAAGAAAAAATGAACTTTCAAAGATTGGATAAAACGATTACCTCTTCTTCTGGTGTCACCTTTTGATTTGCACAAAATGACTTCTAAAGTTGGATTTATGCCCAAATATTTGCCTATAATATGAATTTAGGGAATTTGGTATTATATTTGGTCAGGTTTTTCCTAGTAAAATGGATTGGTAGGTGTGAAGTTTTGAGAAGGGGAAGTACCCTTTTATAAGAGAGGTGAGGGGCACCTTGGGAAGTGATTGAAATATTAATTTATTATAAAATAATTTTCAGTTCATAATAGATAAAAATGTATTTATTTAGAGTATAAGGTAAGTAGGGGTTTAAATAATTTTAACCATTATATTTTAGAGAAGTTAAGGTCACCATATTAACCTTATCATTTAAATTTAACTCTTAGATAAATTGTTTAACTTTTACAATGTCTTCTTGTATTTTTATATTACATGGTTAATATAGTTGCTCTTAAATTAAAATAGAACATAAAGTGATTAATTAATTACATATATAACATTATATAAGTCCTTTGGAAAAATTTTAGATTTTTAGGAATATTATATCATTTAATAAAATAGTATTTGTTTTAAAAACTTGTTTATGTTGATTTTCAGACTATTTATTAATTGGTTTTTGTGAAAGTCAGAAAAACATGATTATGTAGAAAACAATAAATTTAATCAACTGTAACATGTAATATTCACCTATAAAATTCATGTATGGCATAAAAAGATTAAATTTACATTTATTTTAATATTTATAATATCAATTATTTGATACTTTCATTATTAAGGAAAATACATCATCATTATTGTGTCATAATTAAATATATTTGTTTTTTATAAAAAATATAAATAAAATATAATGAAGTATTAAATATTTTTAGCTTTATAATGACTATTTATAGTTGAAGATATTAATTATATAACCCCATATAAAAAAAATTAGTAAAGGATACATGTTTATGTAATATTTCTCTATACTTTAAATTAATTCTTATAAAATTTCTTTTTCACTTACAAGTGTCTCCATGGGCTCCAAAAATCATCCCAAGGAAGACCATTGTTGAAAATATATCATAAAATAAGATTAAGACATTTTTTTATCATAGTTTAATATTATTATAATATTATTTTTGACCCTTATTTACCAGATTTACCTTTTAGCCATTGTAAATAAAATAATTACTGAAGTAACTATTCATAATGTATAAAAAATATAAGGTAACTATTTACACAATATTTAACTTATTATTAAAAATATGGAATCCAATTTTCCAAATTCAAAACACAGAAGTTACACAAATTAATTTAAAATTAATTCTCGTAGTCAAAACCAAAAAGCGGGTTTCTAAGAAGTAAAAACTATCAAAATATTGACATGTGTTTATGTACAGTTTAAATTTGAAATTACATAAAATGACCTAAATTATATTAAATGATAAAAATATAATCTAATGATACTTTAATACCACTATAATTTATAATTTAACACTCTAAATTATTTTGATTTAAAAAGTTGTTTTTATTTAAAATTTATTATTTTTCGCTATTCATGAAGATATGAAATTTCTCTAAAAAGTAACAAAAATTTATCCAAAATAAATTTTTACGTCCTTATTATAAAAAATTATTTAATTTTGTAAAATATAATATATAAATGTTTCAAATATTGGATTTTAAAATGGTGAGCCATTAAATGGAAAAAAATGCATTTTTGAAAAATACTTCTTTTATTCTGAAAAATTAAATTTGTCTTAATATTATGTATAAGAAACACTAATGTTGAATGTTAAAAATATATGTGATATATAAAATTTAAAATGTGTTTAATGTTATTCATAACCACTTTTTAAACCTCTAGTTTGATAAGTCATGGTGCGCTTGAACTCGGTGTTGTGTACATCACACGCTATTTGAATTATTTAAAAAGGAAGTGTACCTTGGAATCTTAGGGTGTTACATTATCCCCTCCTTCAATAAATTTCATCAACACAATTTTATATCGTGATTAATAACTTGGGGTTTGACAGTTCAAAATATCTTAGTTGAAATCCCACATCGAAAAATGGATTAATGAGGCCTCTATTTTAAAATAAAGAAACGTACCTATGATGGTTATCAGAAATAACACATACTAGGGTTCCATGTAGAAAAACATGGATATGGAAGAGAAAACTAACCATCAAGTTCTAATGGATAGTGATAGGGAATATTATTAGGAGAAAGTTAACAATAAAAAAGCTATAAATCTGCGATGATCTAAGGGACCATTTGATTCATGGAAAATGAAAGTACTAGGAAAACATTTTGGGTTTTATGATCATTTACCCAATTTTGTAGAATAAATTTAATTCATAGAATAAGAAAACAAGGAAGCATACTTAATTTACATGTATATTTTCATCCTTTAACTATTTCCTACCACAAACTGATCTTTCTCATCAAAAGATAAAACTCAAAAAATATTCTATTTAACTTAATAGTATAAGGTTACAAACATAAAAATATAACATTTAAATGAAAAAAAACTATTTTATAATAACCAGGGACATCTTGTAGGCTAGTGGTAGGCAATAAATCCATGCCTCACTTCGTTTTTGGGTTTGATTCCTGTAGCTCTTTCCGATATGACGGTTTATAACCCGACCTGCTGGTTTTCCTTTTTCAAAAACTATAGTATTCTAACTCTCCAAAAATAATCTTAAATAATACAATTAAATGTTCAAATAAATCCACCCCAACCATTAGAGTTTTCCAAAATACTTCTGTCCAATCTCGGTCTAAAAGGTCTCTAACTTTCCAAAATCAATTGTAACATCAGATTCCCCAAACAATGTAATGTTTCTCTTATTGTCACATAAGGAATATATGATTACCTTCATCATATTAAAACCTTAATGATAAAAAGTAATAATGTAAAATCCTTATATATATCAAATTCTTCTTATAACCATAATAAAATTCATGTTTCCAAAAACACAAATACATTAATTATTCCACTTCGACTGTAGTAACATTATAAGATTGACCATGATCCATTTTCTTTTTATGAGATATATTTCCTTGATGTTTTGGATAATCATTTACATAATTTCCCATATCTTTACAATTATAACATTGTACGACTTCTTTCTTTCCCTTACAATCATGATCCTGGTGATCTTTTTTCCCACATTTGTAACAAACTCCTATTCCTTTTAGGCAAGTACAAGGATGTTTCTTCCCACAATTATCACATAACAAAAAATCCTTATTTCCTTCTTTATCCTTATCATTATCTTGATCAACCATTCTATTATTATCTTGTTTTACATTAATGTCATAAGACTTAGATAATTTTGTTTCTTTCTTGATAGCACAAGAGACTATACCGTAGTATGATGAGAAATTTTGTGACACAAGTTCTTGATGGATAAATAGTTTTAACCCATCAATGAATTGATCAGTATTACTTATTGGGTTACGTATATAATCTACAACATGCCTTGCTAACATTGTAATGTTCAACTCATACTTTGCAACATTCTCATCCTTTTTTTTCCTCAGACATAAAAATTTCCTTTCCATATATGCTTAATGTTCACGAGGAAATTATTTTTATAAGAAAATCTCTTTAAACTCCATCCATTCTATATTTGATAATTCTTCATCCTTTTATGTGTTTGGAATTAATGACCACCATTTATCTACATCTCTTGAGGGGTGATAAACTACCATGAAAACGTTTTCCCTTTCTCTACTCCACAATGTATGAAATATTTTCTCTATGAAAATTATCTATTTCTCAGCTGAAAATGGATTTTTAGTCCCACTGAATGTTGGTGGTTTTTACTTCATGAAGAGGTCAAACATTGATCCTCTGTGTAGTCGATCAGGATACTCCATACAGGCAAGGTTATTATTCATAACATGAGTCAGTTTCCCCAGTACGGTTATAAGTATTTCAGTACTAGTTGTGTCACCAGTTCCACTATCATTATCTTTAATATGAGGGAAATACCAACATGGATTACGTGTGTTGATATGATTTTCATTTCTTTCACTAGGCGCCATTTCTAAACAATGGCATACACTTTATTAGGTTATGAATCATAATGCATAATTCCAAACTAGTAAAATACGTAAGATAAATTGATGTTATTATGCATATATAATCCATAATCATAAATATGGTTCCTTGGAGGATATATTTACTCATAAATCCTTCATAATTGTTTGTAAATAAAATATGAATTATCCTAAGCATATCCCCCTAGAGTGTCAAACCAAGTCTGCAGTAAGTTTCTTTGTCGTGTACAAGGTTACCCCTAGTTAATCTCAGAACACAATGTAGGAGTTTTCACCCCTAGGTACATCTGTACCAGAACAACATCCTCTTTTAGTATCTAGGAAATTATTTATTTACTAATAATTCCCATATAATCTCTTTTTTTAAATTCTATGATTATCTTAAACACCTATCCTCAAATCTATATTAGGGTTATGATCCCTAATATAAGTTTTATAAATCTATTTCAAAAGTTATTTCTAAAATTACTTTGATTCAAACTATAATGCCTCGACCCCAGTTACCCAGATCTGGTGTATTATTTTAATACATTGGTATGATTACAAGTAATCAAGTCCTGAAGGACCGATCAGTTTATCAGTCTTGGAAAATTAATTACACACACGAACTTAACATTAATATTTACAACATAAAATACATCATAGATAATCCTTTGAGAATTTCATTATTCTGAAAGCTTAACCCTACATATTAATCATAATAAACTTCTTGGAATCTTGGTAAAATAATACATAAGAAAGGGGTGAGAGTAAATTCTCAGTAAGGGTAAATAATTGAGTAAAAGCTATAAACTTTTAAGACAAGATGTATAATAATAAAATCGGCCTTTTAAACCTAAAAATGAATATAATATAGAAAAAATAAATCAAAAATTACCATATAAACATGCACATGGAAATTATACTAGTCGAATAATCATATTTAATCACTAATTTCATAACGAGCGAATGTATAATGCCGTACATAATAACTATTATGTCAAGGACTTGTGCCAATACCATTCACAAATATTTTTTCAAGGCCTTGTGACAAGACACTAGTTTGTCTCTTAAGACCTACCAATGCATTTAGGGGATATAGTGGGCCTCACCCATCATTTAATAAGTCCAATGCATTCCTCATATGAAAAGGGTTAAACATAACATAAACATTCCTATTAAAACTAGAATACGAAATGCCAATAATTTTACAGTAAACCATGAATGTTATAAAAATTGCACATCCATAGTCAAATATATCGTAACATATTTAATACAATATGGAAGATTGTATTACAATAAATCAACCTCAATCATGAATAATTTTTAGTAAAGGATGTTTCCACGGTTGAAAATGAATAGAAAAACTCTTTGGGAGAAATATCCCTTTTTCATGAAATAATTTAAAAGTCACACAATTTAAAAAGGAATAAATTTAAAATATATTTTTGAATCAATGTTTCCCATACCAGTTTTATACCTTTTAAAATAATTAACATTTTCAAACATTCATGTCCATATAAGTAAATCCTTAAAAACATTTTGAAAACTAGGACATTAATGAGAAAGGATTAAAAGAATAAATATTTAAAATATTTAAAATTATATTTCAGTTAAAGAGTCCCTTAAAAATAATCCTTTTAAAAACTCTTTTATGAGACATGGACATGGATGATAAATATGTCCCACAAAATACTTACACATAAAAAATCATGGATAATAATTAGATTGAGGAATTAACCCTTACCTTAGGTCCGATACTCTCTATACGTGTCTGAAACTCATGTATAATGTTTTTAAACATATTATTAGCTTATAATAGAATCATAATTATATTTATTTTATCTTATAATATTCTTTTATGACTTTATATTACCTGTTTATTAACAATTCCAAGTTAATGCAACATTTTGGGTTATAATCACATTCTTTATCATATGTGTTTTAAATTTTCATTCATGATAATATTACTAAGATAATAATTTACTTACATATATAATGTAAAATATGATTTATATATCATATAAATTATATTTATATATATATAAAATAGATAGATAAATAAAATGGAACACTTTGTTTCTGTTTTCTTATCGTATTGGATGGAAGTAAGTGAATATATATGTGTGTGTGTGTGTGTGTGTTTCTTGTACCAGTATCATTATTATGTCATGTATTTCATACTTGTTAATAATATTTATTCTTATAATCATTATTGTATGGTGAACATTGAATATGATTCTCATCACGTCGTAGAGACGGTAAGTCGTACGTACGCACGAGCGATAATATCATATCTTTAATGGTAAAATGCTATAGAATTGGATATCATATGAGTTTTATAGAATAAATATCATGTTTTATCTATTATTTACATCCATTATATTCATATCCATATCCATATAAATAAATTATACATGAAAAACAATTTACACCACGGCGTGGATACGGTAAGTCGTACGCACGTACGCATGGTGGTATTGTTTTTCATAGGATGGGTAAAAAGAAGAATATGGTTTTACCATAATCTTAAAAACTTACCATCATATATTATATACGGGAGTTATTATTTTTTTATGGTAGAAACTTAGTTTGAGAAAGTAGAAGAAGAAATGAACTTTGAAATAAGGGATAAAACAATTATTTCTTTTAGGGTGTCTCTTTTTAATTTGCACAAAAAGAATTCTTAAGTTTGATTTATACCAAAACAAATTCCTCTAAGATGAAGTGAGGGAATTTGAGAGTATATTTGGGTAGGCTTTTTTCGATCCAACTGGATTTGGAGGTGTGAATTTGAGAGAAGGGGAAATGCCCTTTTATAAGAGAGGTGAGGGGCACCTTAGGAAGAGCTTAAAATATTAATTTATTATAAAAGCATTTTCGGTTTATAATAGTTCAAAATAAACTTTTTCGAGTATAAGGTGGGTATGGGCCAAAGAAATATCATCCAAAATATTTTTTACAAGTTGAGGACACCATATTGACCTTATATTTTAGATTTAACTCTTAGTTAAATAGTTTATCTTTTTCCATGTCTTCTGGTATTTTTATATTACATGGTTAATATAGTTACTATAAAATTACAAGATAACCTCAAGTGGTTCATTAATGGAATATATAACATTATATAAGTTCTTTGGCAGAATCATATATTTTTAGGAATATTATATAATTTAATAAAATAGTATTTCTTCTAAAAACTCTTTTATGTCAATTTTGACACTATTTAGTATTTGGTTTTTTTGAAAGTCATAAAAACTTGATTAAATTGAAAAAAAAACATTGAATCAACCCTAAAATTTAATATTAACCTATAAAATTTTTTTATTGCATCAAAAGTTTCAATATACATCTATTTTAATATTTATAATACAAATTATTTGATTCTTTCATTAATAAGGGAAATACTGCATCATTATTGTGTCATAAATAAATATATTTATTTTATTTCTAAAAATTAATAATAAAATATCATGATGTAGGAAATATTTTTATCTTTCTAATGAATATTTATATTCAAAGATATTGATTATACAAACCAATATAAAAATTGTTTTAGTGAAAGATACATGTTTGTGTAATATTTTTCTAAACTTCAAATTAATTCTTACAAAATGTCATTTTCACATCAAGTGGCCCAATGGGGTTCCAAAATCGACCCATGTAAGCCCATGGTAGGAAATATCTCATCCAATAATATTAGGACATGTGTTATGATATTTTAATATTATTATAATATTAATTTTGACCTTCATTTACCATATTTACCCTTTAACCATCGTAAGTAAAATAATTACTGAAGTTACTATTCATAATGCCCAAAAAACACAAAGTACCTATTTAAAAAATTTGGGACTTATGATTAAAAATATGGAGTCCAATTTTCCAAATTCAAAACACCGAAGTTGCAGTAATTAATTTAAAATTAATTCCTGTTGTCGGAACCAAAAACTAGGTTTTTAAGAAGTAAAAAATATCAAAATATTGACATGTGTTTGTGTACAATTTAAATGTGAAATTTCATACAATGAAATATATTATATTAAATGATAAAAATATAATATAATTACACTTTAAAACCACTAAAATTTATAATTTAACAATATACATTATTTTTATTAAAAAAGTTGTTTTTATTTAAAATTTAGTATTTTTCACTATTCATCAAAATATGAAAGTTATCAGAAAAGTACCAAAGATTTACCCAAAATAAATTTTTATATCCTACATATAATGAAGAATTTAATTTCATAAAATTTAATATATAAAATTTTCAAATATTGGATTTAAAAAGGGTTTCCCCTTAAAAGGTAGAAAAACTACATTTTTGAAAAATACTTCTTTTATTCTGAAAATTTGAATTTTTCCTCATATTATGTCTAAGAAACAAAAATATCTGAATGTTAAAATTATATGTGATATATAAAATTCAAAATTTTGTTAATACTATTCATAACTAATTTTTAATGGCTAGTTTGATAGGTCGTGATGCGCTTGAACTCAGAGTTGCGTACATCGCACGCTATTTGAATTAATTAAAAATGAAGTGTATTGTGGAAGATTGGGGTGTTACACAATGGGAAAAAATTACCTTGAAATCCTATGGAATAAATATCCTAGTGGAATAAAGGACAAAGATGTAACGCCCTGACCTCAGTTACCTAGATTTGGTGCATTATTACATAACATTGTCATGATCACAAAAGATCAAGTCTCGAAAGACCGATTATTATAGTAGCCTTGGAATCACTGGAGACATTCATATAGTTTACATTACATCATAAAGTGAAAACTACAACAAAATCTTGTCTCCACACTCATGTCCCCTTATAATATCCTTGCATTTCATCCATGAAATACTTCTTCACATCCTGGAAAAAATAAAACAGAGAAAGGGGTGGGCTTAGATTCTCAGTAAGGATAACAATATAGCATAAACTTTCATAAATAAGAATAAACATTTATGAAAATGTAGAAATAAAACAAAAGTATTTTAATCGTGAACTTCAGAATAATATAGAAAAAATAAAATGAAATAATTCCATTTACTTATTCCTATGGATATTCTACTAGTTGAATATTCACATGAAATATCAATAACCACTTTCATAATGATGGAATGCATAATGCCTAACAATCATAACCACATAGTCAAGGCCTTGTGCCAAGACTACAAATAATATTTTTTCAAGGCCTAGTTCCAAGACACTAGTTTGTCTCATGAGACCTAATGATGCATCGAGGAGCTATAGCGGGCCCCACCCATTACTTATTAAGTCCAATGCATTCCTCATATGAACAGGTTTAAACATAAAATAAACATTCATATTAAAACTAGCATACGAAATGTCACTACTTTCTCCATAAACCATGAATTTTATAAAAATAACACATCCATAGTAAAACATATCACAAAACCTTCAATACTATATGGAAATTTTGTATCATAATAAATCAACTTCAAATAAGCTTAAATTCCATCAAAGGATGTTGACATAGATGAAATCAAAACTATATGAGATAAATATCTCTTTTTTGAAATCATTTAAAAGTCACATAATTATAAAATAAAACATTTAATTTAAAAATATTATTATAATCTTTTAAGGGAAGATTATATGATTTTATAATGGTCTAAAATAGCTGCATCCACCGTATAAGTTAAAAAATACATTCTTAGCTTAATTTTGTCGAAAAGGTTAAAAAGGACCTTGTTTGGAAAACAACGGAAAGATTAATTTATAAACATATTATAAAAATTCAAGAAAGTGTATAAATTAATTTAACACATATTCTATAAGATAGTAAGATTTTTTTGAAATACATATTTAAGAAACATGGATGTTGATGATAAAGAGGTCTCAGTAGATAATTGCGTATAAACAACCTCAGATAATGAAGAGATTGTGAAATAAATCTTACCTTGTAATTTTCCTTGGTTGTGGGTAGGTTAAACTCCTGTATAACGGTGAAATAATTGTTATTAAATTATAAAATAATCATATACATTAATATGATATCATATATGATCTTTTAACATTTATTTGTTAATAATATCTTAGTATTATCATCGTTTCGGGTGTTAACGGATTCGTTTTTCTTTATATTGTTTGTTATGTAAGCCATATTTGTTATGGATGGGATATATATTATTCATATCCAGAATGATATCATGTCTCTAAAAATTATTTTTAATCATCAAATAAAATTTAGTCTTGAATGGATATGATGGGGAATGAATCTCATCACGTTCATGGAGACGGTGATCCGTACGTACGCACGAGAAACAATATCATTATTTTGATATTAAAATAATATATAATTGGATCATATATCATATATATAGAATAATTATCATGTTATATTTATTATTTACATGAATTACACATAATTATTATGCCCATCCAAATAATAATATATTGAATAACAATTACACCACGATGTGGAGACGGTATGCCATACATACGCACGTATGGTGACATGTCATTCAAAGGATGGATAGAATACTGGATATGGTTGTACCATATTTATAATAAAATCAAAGTATATATAAGATACTGGAGTTATTATTTTATAATGTAAATAACAAAGAAAGAAGAAGTTGAATAAGAAAAGAACTTGAAATAGGGTGGTGAAAACATTACCTCTTATTCGGGTTCTTCCTTTTGATTTTATCAAAAGGGCTCCATAAGTTGGATTTATGACTAGATGAAGGCCTCTAGGATTAAGGGAGTATAGTTTAAAGGGTATTTGGGCATAGTTTGGCCGAACCAAAAGGCTTAGAAGGAATGAATAATTAGTTAGAAGTGGTGTCCTTTTATAAGGGGGAGGAGGGACTCTTTAGGAAAAATGTAAAGTATTATTTTATAATAAATTAATATTCAGTTTCTAATGGATCCAAAGTGGATTATTAAAAGTATAAGGTGGGTATGAGTCGAAATAATTTCATCCAAAATATTTTAGATAGGTTTTGGTCACTATATTAACCTTATTATTTATATTTAAATCTTAGTTTAATAGTTTGACATTTACCATGTTACTTTGTATTTTTATATTATATGGTTGATAAACTTACAATATACTTCCAAGAGACCCCCAAGTGGTCCATTAATGATAAACCTATAATTTTATAAGTCCTTTGGACTAACCTTATATTTTTAAAATTATAATATGAATTAATAATATAATACTTGTTTTAAAAACTCTTGTATGTCAATTTTGACACTATTTAATAATTGATTTTTATTAAAGTCTTAACAGATTTATTAATTCAAAAAAATCATTTAAAAATACTAACATGTCATATTAATCAATAAAGTTCTTTTATGTCATCAAAACTTTCAAATTATATTTATTTTAATATTTATAGTACTAATTATTTGATTCTTTCGTTAATAAGGAAAATAAGGCATCATTATTGTGTCATGAATAAATTTAATTATTAAATGACTAAAAATTATAAATAAAATACCATTATGTAGGAATTATTTTTATATTTCTAATGAATATTTATAGTCTAAAATATAACATATATAACCCTATGTAAAAAAAAAATTTCTAAAAGATATCTGATTATGTCATTTTTGTATTTACTTTCGCTTAATTAATCTAAAGTGTCATTATCACTTACAAGTGGATCCATGGGGTCCCAAAATCTACCCAAAGATAACTATGGTCGGACATGTATCAACAAATAGGGTTATGACACGTTTTAGGGTAATTTATTATTATTATAATATTATTTTTTACCCTTATTTACCAGATTTACCCTTTAACCATGATAAATAAAATATTTACCGAAGTAATTATTCAAAATGTCAAAAAATAAAAGTTACCTATTTAAAAAATTTGGACATACTAATTATAAATATGGAATCTATTTTTATAAATTCAAATCATAAAAGTGTTAGTAATTAATTTAATATTAATTCATGTTTTTAAAACAAAAAATCGTGTTTTTAAGAGATAATAACTATCAAAAGATTGGCACTTTCTTATGTCCAGCTTTAATGTGAATTTATATCAAATGACCAAAATTGGATTAAATGGTAAAAATATAATCTAATTATAATCTAAAATCACTCAAATTAATAATTTATCACTATTAATTATTTAGATTAAAAAAGCTGGTTTTAATTTAAATTTAGTAATTTTCACTATTCTTCAAAATATGAAAGTTATCAGAAAAGTACCAAAAATTCACCCTAAGCTAATTTCAATATTACAAATCCAAAAATAAAGTCCATTTTGAATGAAAAAATGTATAAAATTTCAAAATGTGGGTATTACTATTCATAACAGCTAGTTTGATTGGTTGTGGTGTGTGTTAGAACTCGAAGTTGCGTACAACACACGCTACTGTATTATTCAAAGAGAAGCATACTGTGGAAGCTTGGGGTGTTACATTCTCCCCTCCTTCAAATAATTTCATCCTAGAAATTTCTATAATACTAATACATGAAAAGACTCAGGTGGTTCTTCATCATAAGTTCCTTGGGTTCCCACGTTGCCTCTTCCATCTTATGGTTTCTCCACAGAACTTTTACCGGACGAGTCATCTGGTTTCTCAGCACTTGTTCTCTGGTATCAAGAATCCTGATGGGCTATTCCTAATAAGATATATCAAGTTCCATTTCTAATTCCTCATAGGTGAGTACATGTGTTGGTTCAGGCATGTATTTTCTCAACAGTGATACGCGGAACACATCGTGAACTTTGGAGAGACTTGGGGGCATTTCCAAACGGTAAGCTACAGCCCCAATTCGTTCTAGAATTTCAAATGGTCCGATGTACCTGGGACTCAATTTTCCCTTTTTACTAAAACATATAACACCCTTCCATGGAGATACCTTAAAGAAAACATGATCGCCTACCTGAAATTCCAAATCCTTTCTCTGGTTGTCAGCATAGATCTTCTACCTACTTTGATCTTCTTTGATGTGGTTTTGGATTACCTTCACCTTTTCCATCGTTTCCTCCACCAGTTCTGAGCCTATGAGTTTTCTTTCACAAACATCATCCGAACAGGTTGGTGTGCGACATATCTTTCCATATAACACTTCATATGGTGCCATCCGAATACTTGATTAGAAGCTATTGTTATAGGAAAATTATACTAGAGGTAAATATTGATCTCACATACCTTGAAACTAAAGTGAGCATGATCTAAACATGCCCCTTAAAGTTTGAATAGACCATTCTGATTGTCCATCAGTTTGGGGGTGGTAAGCAGTTCTCACACGAAGTTCAGTATCCAGGGCTTTCTGAAGACTTTCCCAGAATCTTAAAGTAAATTGGGGATCATGATCAGAAACAATCAATAGGGGTACTCCATGAAGTCTCACAACTTCATTAATATATAGTCTTGTTATACGTTGAAGTAGTAGATCCTCTCTTATAGCAATAAAATGTGCTAAATTCGTTAGACGATCAACAATAACCCATATTGCATCGTTCCTTTTAGGAGTCTTTGGTATCTTCATGAAAAAGTCCATCGTAATATTATCCCATTTTCACTCTGGTATGGGAAGAGGTTTCATGACTCCTACAGGCTATTGCCTTCCAGCTTTCACTTATTGAAAAACCATACATCTTGACATAAAATCAGAAATCTCCCCCTTCATGTTGTCCCACCAAAAATGTTCCTTCAAATCTCTACACATTTTGGTTCTCCCAGGGTGTATATAGAAATTAGAGCTTTAAGAATCATCTAACAATTCCATTTTCAGATCAGGTATATCGGGAACACAAAGCCACTTCCCAAATTTAAAAATTCCATCTTCATACACAAAGTCTCTCAATCTCCCACCATTCACATCTTTAATCTTCTTTTGAAACTATTCATCACTGGTCAGAGAACTCTTTATCCTTTCTAGTAAAGATGGTCTGGAAACCATTTGAAAAAGTATCGATGTTTCACATTCCATGTTAATTCCCATATCTATCTTCACTAGATCCATGAAAACAGGATCCCTTTCAATTGTCATCATGTTCAAAACTCCATGATCTTTTATTCTCAAAGAATCTGCCACCTTATTTTCCTTAATCAGGTGGTACTGTATCGTTCAATCATAATCCTTGAGTAGTTCAATCCATTGCCTTTCCTCATGTTGAGTTCTTTCTGTGAGAAAATGTACTTCAAACTTTTTTGATCAGTATAAATATCACATTTTCTACCATAGAGATAATGTCTCCATATATTCAAAGAAAAAATTACAGAAGCTAACTTAGGATCATGAGTAGGATAATTTTTCTCATGAATTTTTAGTTGTTGTGATGCATAGGCAATCACCCTATCATTCTGTATAAGGAAACAACCAAGTACTTTCTTTGAAGCATCACTATAAATAACAAACCCATCATTCCTCTATGGTAGAGTCAATATAGGATCATTGTCTAATATTCTCTTAAGTTCTTAAAAACATTCTTCATTCTCTTTTGTCTAAACAAATTTAACCCTTTTACGTGTGATCTTTGTTAATGGGTTAGCCAACCGATCAAAATTCTGGATGAAGCGTCGATAATAACCTTCTAAACCAATAAAACTACGTACCTCAGTTATACATGTTGGTGCTGGACATTCTTGAATTTTTCTTATCTTAGAAGGATCAATAAGGATTCTATCCATAGAGACAATATGGACAAGAAAAGAAATCTCATGAAGACAATATTCACACTTGCAAAAATTCCCATATAATTCATGTCTTCTCAGAGTCTTCAATATAATGCACAAGTGATTTTCATGATCTTCGTAGATTTTTGTGTATACCAAGATATCATCAATAAATACCACTACAAAATCATCGAGATATTCCTTAAAAACTCTATTCATTAGATCCATGAATACATAGGGTGCATTATTCAGCCCAAAAGAAATTACTATAAACTAGTAATGCCCGTACATGGTTTGAAATGTTGTCTTCGGAATTTATTCCTTCTTCACACACAACTGATGGTATCCAGATCGAAGGTCAATCTTTGAAAATTATTGAGCTCCATGTAGTTGGTCAAATAAATCATCAATGTGTGGTAGGGGATACTTTTTCTTTATTTTTATAGCATTGATCTCTATGTAGCTGATACAAAACCTCATAGATCCATATTTATTTTTAACAAAAAGGATAGGGGATCCCCATTGAGAAACTCGAGGGAGAATAAATCCCTTACTACTGAATTCCTCTAGCTGTTTCTTTAGTTCAACTAATTCAACATTGGCCATTCTATAAGGGGTCTTTGATATAGGCCTTGAACCAGGAATTAAATAAATGGAAAACTCAATTTCTCATTTCGGAGGATGTCCAGGTACATCTTCTCGAAAAACATCAACATATTCTCTCACAAGAGGTACATCCTCTATTTGAAAATTCCTTTCCTCACCCACAGTCATTTCATTCTATTCCTCCCCAATAATTGAATTTAGTTGAGCTAATGATGGTGGATCTAGGTAAGAATTAGGTGATGACGATTCCTCTCTAAAGATAAGGTGTTCCTTATCATCATCATAAAAAATAGTAACCTCCATCTTCTTAGAATAAATTTTTTCATCATGGTCTGAAAGCCAATCCATACCAAAGATTATATCAAATTCAATCATAGGTATGATGATGAGATCCACCGATAAAGAACATTTATGTGCTATAATGGGGATTGATTCACAAAACATTGTTGCAATGATACTTCCCTTAAGAGTTTTGACTGACAACTCCCTTGTTAAATCAAATTGGAAATATCTAATTTTCTTAGCAAAATGGGAAGATATGAAACAATTCGATGATCCAGAAACAAATAAAGCATTGTCAAAACATGAAAAAACCATTAAATTACCTACCACCACGTCTTTTAGAGATTCAACATCAGCAGTAGTGATAGAATACGCTTGGACTTGATCCCTTGTCCTTTTTTGAGGAAAGTTCCCCTGACGCTTAGGAAATTAATTTGCATAATGCCCCATTTCTCTACAATTATAGCATTTCACATTGATAGAAACTTTGTTTCCCTTGCAATCATGAGCTTAGTGGACTTTTTCAACACACTTGTAATAGACTCTCATTCCCTTCAAGCGAGTACCAGGGTGTTTCTTCCCACATTTACTATAGGATGGATAGTCAACTTTTCCCTTATTCCCTTTATTTCCATTTCTAGAGTGGTCAGTAGATCTCTTCTTCTCTTTATTTTCTTTAATTTCATGAGACTTAGAGAATTATTTTTATGTCTTGATAGAACACGAGACAATATCTTCGTATGATGAGAAGGATTGTGAGACCAATGCTCGATGAAGTAGCAATTTTAACCCATCAAAGAAATGATCAATCTTACTTCTTGGGTTACATATATAATCTGCAGCATACCTTGCTAACCTTGTAAAGTTAACCTCATACTTTGCGAAATTCTCATCCTCATTTGGTCTCAGACTCAGAATTTGCCTTTCCATATCTACTCGATGTTCATGAAAAAAGTATTTTTCGAAAAACAGCTCTTTGAACACCCTCCATTCCATATTTGATACTTTATCACATTCCTTCATGTTTTGAATCAATGACCACCATTTATCAACATCTCCAGTGAGGCGGTAAACTACCATGATAACTTTTTCCCTTTCACTACACCCCAAGGCATGGAATATTTTCTCTAAAAAATTTATCCATTGATCAGCTACTAAGGGATTTGTACTCCCATTGAATGTTGGTGGTTTTTGTCTCATGAAGCGATCTAACATTGATCCTCCATGCTGTGGATCAGGGTGCTCCATATGGGTAAGGTTATTATTCATTACCTGAGTGAGTTTTCCCAGTATGGTGATTAGATGATCAGCACCAGTTGCATCACCAACTCCACTGTAATTATCTTGAGTAGGAGGGAAATCTCTACATGGAGTGTGTGCATTGATACTATTTCCATTTCTTCCAATAGGTGACATTTCTAAACAATGGCATACACTAGATTAGTTTATGAATCAAAAAACATAAATCCAAACTTTAAAAACACTTAACATAAATTGAACAGTTTATAGATATAATCCATAATTATAAAAAAAATCTTTGAGGACTTATATACTTATAAAACCATCATAATGGTTTCTAAAGAAAATGATAAGTATCCTAAGAATATCCCCCAAGTGTGTCGTAACCAAGAGTGCAGCAAGGCCCGTTGTCATGCACCAGTTCTCGTTCGAGTCTAGCTCAAAGTGGTGTTTTCGGGTTTTACCCCTAGGTACATCTGTGTTAGATCCGCCTCTACCTACCCGTATATAGACAGGGATGTATTGCTCAGAAAACTCAAAAAATTTCTACAATACCAAAATTCTAGGACGTTCTTCTATATTAATCATCAAAGTCTATCTTAGGTCTATGTGCTCTAATCAGAGTTTATCTAAATCTAGATTCCAATGTTTGTACTAAGCATCCTCTGATACCAACTATAACACCCTGACCCCAGTTACTCAGAGTCGGTGCATTATTACATAACATTGTCATTATCACAAAAGATCAATTCTGAAAAGACCAATTAGTTTATTAGCCTTGGAATCACCAGATACATTCATAAAGTTTACATTACATCATAAAGTGAAAACTACAACAAAATCTTGTCTCCACACTCATATCCCCTTATACTATCCCTGCAGTTCATTCATAAAATACTTCTTCACATCCTAGGAAAAATAAAACATATAAAGGGGTGAGCTCAGATGCTCAGTAATGATAACAATATAGCATAAACTTTCATAAATAAGCATAAACATTTAAGGAAATGTATAACTAAAACAAAAACCTTTTAATCATGAAATTCAGCATAATATGGAAAAAATAAAATGAAATAATTCCATTTACTTATTCACATGGATATTCTACTAGTCTAATATTCACATGCAATATCAATAACCACTTTCATAATAATGAAATGCATAATTCCAGACTATCATAACCACATAGTCAAGGCCTTGAGCCAAGACTACAAATAAGATTTGGTAAAGGCCCTGTACCAAGACACTAGTTTGTCTCATGTGACCTACCGATGCATCGAGGAGCTATAGCAGGCTCCACCTATCACTTATTAAGTCCAATGCATTCCTCATCTAAACAGGTTTAAACATAACATAAACATTCATATTAAAACTAGTATATGAAATGTCAACAATTTCTCTATAAACCATGAATTGTATAAAAATAACACATCCACAGTCAAACATATCACAAAACCTTAAATACGATATGGAAGTTTTTTATCATAATAAATCAACTTCAAATAAGCTTAAAATCCATCAAAGGATGTTGACATAGATGAAATCAAAACTATTTGAGATAAATATCACTTTTTTTAAAATCAGTTAAAAGTCAAATAATTATAAAATAAAACATTTCCTTTAAAAATTTTATTATAAGAATTTAAGGAAATATTCGACGATTTTATAAAGGCGTAAAATAGTTTCACCCACCGTATAATTTAAAAAAGACATTATTAGCTTAATTTTTTCGAAAAGGTTAAAAAGGACCTTGTTTGGAAAACGATGAAAATATTCATTTATAAAAATCTTATAAAAATTCAAAAAAGGGTATAAATGAATTTAACCCATAGTCTATAAGATAGTAAGAATGTTTTGAAATACATTTCTAAGAAACAGGGATGTGGATGATAAACAGGTCCCTGTAGATAATTACGTATAAACAACCTCGGATAATGATGAGATTGTGAAATAAACCATTAACTTGAAATTTTCCTTGGTTGAGGGTAGGTTAACCTAATTTATAATTGTGAAATAATTTTTATTAAATTATACAAGAATCATATACATTAATATGATATCATATATGATCTTTTAACATTGATTTGTTAATAATATCTTAGTATTATCATCGTTTCGGGTGTTAACGGATTAATTTTTCTTTATATTCTTTGTTATGTGAGCCATATTTGTTATAGATGGAATCTATATTATTCATATATAGAATGATATCATGTATCTAAAAATTATTTTTAATCATCAAAGAAAATTTAGTCTTGAATGGATACGATGGGGAATGAATCTTATCGCGTTCGTGGAGACGGTAATCCGTACGTACGCACGAGCGACAATATCATTCTTTTGATATTAAAATAATATATAATTGGATGTTATATCATATATACAGAATAATTATCATGTTATATTTATTATTTACATGAATTACGCATCATTATTATACCCATCCAAATAATAATATATTGAATAACAATTACATCACGACATGGAGACGGTAGGTCGTACGTACACACGTATGGTGAAATGTAATTCAAAGGATGGATAGAATACTGAATATTGTTGTACCATATTTATAATAACATCACAGTATATAGAAGATACTGTAGTTATTATTTAATAATGTAAATAACAAAGAAAGAAGAAGTTGAATAAGAAAGGAACTTGAAAGTGGGTGGTGAAAAAATTACCTCTTCTTCGGGTTCTTCCTTTTGATTTGATCAAAAGGGATCCGTAGGTTGGATTTATGACTAAAGAGAGGCCTCTAGGATTAAGTTAGGATAGTTTAGATGGTATTTGAGAAGATTTTGGCCGATCCAAAAGGATTTTATGGTATAAAAAATTGGTTAAAAGTGGTGTCCTTTTATAAGGGGGAGGAGGGGCTCTTTAAGAAAAACTTAATGTATTAATTTATAATAAATTTTTCTTCGGTTTATAATGAATAAAAAGTATATTATTCCAATTATAAAGTGGTTATGGGTCTAAATACTTTCATACAATAGATTTTAGATAGGTTTGGGTCGCTATATTAACCTTATCATTTATATTTAACTCTTAGTTAAATAGTTTGACATTTACCATGTCACTTTGTATTTTTATATTATATGGTAAATAAACATACTATATGCATCCAAGATACCCCCAAGAGGTCCATTAATAATACACCTATCATTATATAAGTCATTTTTCCTAACATTATATTTTTAGAAATAGAATATGAATTAATAATATAATATTTTTTTTAAAACTCTTTTATGTCAATTTTGAAACTATTTAATAATTAATTTTTGTTAAAGTCTTAAAAAATTTATTAATTCAAAACAAATTTATTTAAGAAATAAAAACATTTCATATTAATCAATAAAATGATTTTATGGCATCAAAACTCTAAAATTATATTTATTTTAATATTTATAATACCAATTATTTGATTCCTTCATTAATAAGGAAAATATTGCATCATTATTGTGTTATAAATAAATTTTATTATTAAATGTCTAAAAATTATAAATAAAATACAATTATATAGGAAATATTTTTATCTTTTTAATTAATATTTATAGTAAAAAATATAACATATATAACCTTATGTAAAAAATATTTTTCTAAAAGATATATGCTTATGTCATTTTTGTATTTATTATAACTTAATTAATATAAAGTGTCATTATCACTTACAAGTGGATCCATGGAGTCCAAAAATCGACCCAAAGATTCCAATGGTCGACATGTATCAACCAATAGTGTTAGGAAACGTTTTAGGATAATTTATTATTATTATAATATTATTTGTTTACCCTTATTTACCGGATTTACCCTTTAACCACGGTAAATAAAATATTTACCGAAGTAATTATTCAAAATTTATAAAAATAAAAGTTACCTATTTACACAATTTGGACCTCCTGATTCTAAATATGGAATCCATTTTTCTAAATACAAAACATAGAAGTGGCAATAATTAACTTAAAATTAATTCTCGTTAAAACAAAAAAGCGTGTTTTTAAGAGATAATAACTATCAAAAGATTGGAACTTGCTTATATCCAGTTTAAATGTGAATTTATATCCAATTACCATAATTGGATTAAATGGTAAAAATATAATCTAATTATACTCTAAAATCACTCAAATTCATAATTTATCACTATTAATTATTCCAATTTAAAAAGTTGTTTTTAATTAAAATTTAGTAATTTTCACTATTCATCAAAATATGAAAGTTATCAGAAAAGTACCAAAAATTCACCCTAAGATAATTTTGATATTCCAAATCCCAAAATGAAGTCCATTTTGAAAGATAAAATGTATAAAATTTCAAAAAAGTGGGTATTACTTTTCTTAATGGCTAGTTTGATTGGTTGTGGTGTGTGTTAGAACTTGAAGTTGCGTACAACACACGCTACTGTATTATTCAAAGAGAAGCGTACTATGGAATCATGGGGTGTTACAAAGAAATATTCAACCATAAATCAAGATCCACCAGTGAAATGACCATGACGTCTATATAGAATAAAGACCCAATATTTCCAAACCATTGAATCCATTACTATTTCAATTCACATCTCATTCCATTTACCAATTCACATTTGATTCAAACAATGATTATACCCACTCATTAAACTATTCACATTCAAAAAAAATCATTGAGTATACCCATTCATAATACATAATTCACAAAATAATTTTCATCAATCAAGCAAGGCATAACATGGAAAAACATGGAAAAGGAGGAAATACATCTCATAATCAGGAAATTCAATTCCATTTAATTATAATTTGTATTTATCTAAAAATAAAATATCATATACACACCACATGGGTGGTTTAAAAATATCCAAAGGAATAGGACACACATCATGTGTGTACTAGTTTGTAGAAACAACCTTCAATGTGTCTTAAGGAAGCTAAAGAGCATCCCTAATAGGTTCCCTTTCAATTAATTGAATTGTACAATTAAATTTCAAGGACGTGCTATAAATTCTAGTGCGTGGAACAATTGAAACATGATTAATAAAAGAAAAAACCCCAAGGGATAGGTATAACCCACCTACCTTAGTTCGGTAGTAGAGTTACTATCCAGTATCAGCTCCAGATTTGATTCAATTCAGAAGAAAATCAAAAAATAGATGAAGTTGAAATTAGGGAATATCATCCTGCACATAAATATCAAAATCGATACCAAGAAGAACAAGTAATGGACCAAATAAAATTGAGAAGTCACTAATACGAATCTGACGGGGCCATCGGTGCTTGATTTTGATATCATACAAAAGAACAAGATCGAATGCTACCTTTTATCTTCAAGGAGGAGATCTCAAAGTGTTGCTGCTAGTCTGAAATAAGAATGAGGAATTAGTATGAAATTATAATATTTTTAATGTTAATTTCATAATTTTACTCAAATCACTGGGTTACATAGTTTGGCTACATGGTTGTCCAAACCATGTTCCAACCATGTTCCCTTTTTTGTAAGAAAGGCGCACCCTGTACGGTTTGTACGCATGGTTTTACTAACCCTACACAACCCATGTGTTTCAACTCTATTAAAACTATTAAATATTTCACATTACTGTGTTCCCTAAATTTCATTCTTTGTCTAATCATGTGGCCTATAGGACTCCAATGACCAGCCTCTTATGGTTATAAGTACCCATTCGGCTTGCCTCGCATGGTTTCTACTAACCGTGTGACGTGCCTTTTTCTCCCCAAATATTAGGTTCTGAGCTCTAAAAAAACCCCAGACACCCTCGATATAAAGGTCATCTGCAATTATCATTGTAATATTTATGTTGATACTAGGTAGTATCCTTCCACTTTTGGATCAACTAGACCTATTCAGAAGTCTCCTGTATAATATGAAGTCCTAGTAAATCTTTTTCACCTACCTCTAACTTGCATAGGGGCGATTGGCATGGCAAACCATAAAAAGGATCATAAGGTGTCATCTGTATAGTCTTGTAATAGCTATATTTTTAGGAGAACTCATCTAGGGATATTTGCATCTCCCAAGAGACCCCAAAATCTTGGATTTATGCTCACATCATGTCCTCAAGAACCTGTAATGTATTCTCTAACTAGACATCAGTCTGTTGGTGGTATGTTGTGCTAAAAATCACTTGTGTACCCAATTCCCTTTTCAAACTCTACCAAAAATGATACCTAAATTGGGAATCCCTATCTGAAATGATAGTGTACCATACCCCATGAAGGAATACAACCTCACAGATATAAAAACTCCCAATATCATCTACGTTGAATGTTTCCTTGATCGAAAGGAAATGTGAAACCTTTTGAGCCTAACAAAAACAAACCACACACCATCGCAACCTCGAGGAGACTTCAATAAACCTATCAAAAAACCCATAACTATGTTATCCCATTTCCAATCTGAGATAGTTAACTACATTAAAATTATATTTGGTCAATTATGTTCCAACTTCACCTGCTTATAGGTGGAACACCTTGTAACAAAACGAGTCACCTCACGCTTTATACCAATCCACTAGTACTGATGACATAAATAATGGTACATCTTAGTGACACCGGGATGTACTCCCGAGATGAGGCGTGAAACAACCACATAAGATCCTCATGTATATCCATTGGAACCCAAATACGACCATGGATATACTGGATATCATCCTCACCTATGGTCTAACCAAGAGGAGGTTCCTCACCTTCCACACTTTATCATTGGAATAGACCTTCATGAACTGATAGTTTCCCCATCATTAATCTATCTAGTAGATTAGAGATCATAGAAAAGGATGATAGAAAAGTATTCCTCTGAATATCTTGCACCTTCATGTACATCTCATAGAACAAATCCATAACCTTCCACTCACTACGGGCCTACTGAACTTCTTTTATCTTAGTCCAATAACTTAATGCATCAGATACAACCTTTTTCTTTAAAGGAATATAGGTAAGTTCAAATTCAAAATATTGAAAGTACTCATCTCGCCTTCACTACCTTAGATTCATATCACACTATGTAAATATGTACTTGAGGCTTTTTTGGTCCGTGTACACCCCAATATTCACTCCCTGTAAGTAGTTCCCCCCACGGTTTAAATCATGAATGACTGAAACTAACTAGAGATCATGTGTTGGTTAGTACCTCTCATGTGTCCTCAACTACCAAGACCCATATTCCATGATTCTATCTCCCTGCATCAGCACTACTCTAAGCCCGATACGTAATTAGTCTTAAAACAGAATGTAGTACCTACCCTGCTATTGCAGTATTAGGACTAGTGCTGATGTAAATATCCCTTTTATCTATTAAAAGGTCATATCACAGGAATCTGACTATACAAACTTCACACCATTCTTAGCCAAGCCCATCATTGGTGCTGGTAAGCATGATAATTCTTCTATGAAACATCTATAATATCCATATATCCATAAGAAACATCATATGTAAACTATTTTCTTGGGATGGTCCTAGGAAAATATATCTCTCACCTTCTCCAGTTCTATAAATACTCCTACCTCTGAGATAATATAACCCAATAAGTGAATTTTATACATCTAGATGTGGGAATTTTTGAGCTTATCATATAACTAATTGTCTCTCATTGTATCCAAAATGATCACCAGATATTTCGCATGGTCATGTTGATTGTGAGAGTACACCAGGATATCATCCATGAAAACCACCATAAAAATCCAATTAACGATGAGAATCGCAGTTCATCAGTTCCATGAAAACTTTTTTCATGTTCTTGAGACCTAATGTCATAACAAAATACTCATATAGACTATACCTTCTACAAAATATTTTATGAGGTATGTTTACAGGCCAAAAAAGTACCTACTGATAACCAAACATGAATTTGATTTTCAAGAGGAACAATGCTCCTCGAATCTAATAAAACATATCATCTATCTCTGACATGGGATGCCATTTTTGAACCATAATCTAGTTAAATTTACAATTATCAATGCATAGCTTATGGGTACCGTCAACCTTTTTCTCAAAATGGATTAGAAAAACTAATGAATAAGTATTGATTCAAATAAACCCCCATTCCTCTAAGTCCTCTAGCTACCTCTTGAGCTCTTACAACTCTATCATATTCATCCTATAAGGAGGAATGGATACCTATTCATCTCCCAGCACTAGAATGATAGAGAACTCCACATATCTCTTAAGTGGTAAAAAATTTCATATCAGAAAACATTCCAGAAATGATCAACTATTGGAGGAAATTCCTCTAGACGTGCTCCCTGATCATCTAGATACAAAATTGTTATTTGGGTTATCATCCCTCCTAGACCACGATGATGTGGTCTAGCTCTTCTTGCCTATACATCCCATTAACCCTTGTAAGTATGAAATGTGACCATAGGTGATGGAAAACTTTCCCTCTAATGATAAAATTCAAGATATTATCGATAACTTACTAGCCATTACATCTTGAGTATGTTTTCAAACTTGGTCATCTTGAGGACATAAAGATTCCATATGAAGTGGAACCCACCGACCTTAAGGGGGAACTCCTTGAACTGGAATATACACACTATTATGATACCTAATAGAGTCTAAAGTGTTATGATGCCCTCAAAAAATAGTATAATGAGACCAAGGATCTCTATAATAGGTACACAAATAAAACATTGTGATGAACCTATATCAAAAGGTGAAGATACAAGAATTTAGACAATTACGATCGTACCTCTCACCATAGATGGTCTAGAACCCTATTCCTCAGGGGTAGGACACACATTACAGATTTGTACTGAACCATATCCCTATGAACAAACCTCACTACCCAGAGTATACCCACTCTAATGTATCAGTGTAACTGATGTCTAGTTTCCTTGACCATGACCACCACCTCCTCGGCCTGATTGAATGGCACTGCTTCAACTCCCTACCTGATGTGAAGCTAAGAAACCTTCTTCTAAACTTGTATTCAATGTTTTCCCCTAACACTCACTACTAGATGGATGTCCCCACAGAATCATTACATGTGACCCATATTAACACAATATCATCACTCGATTGGGTTTTGATCACACTAATTTCTCATGTGGCACCATCTTCCACACTAATGATAGAAAACTAATCTACTAGTGCTCATATCCTGACTGGTACACATCTCATAAGAATCCTCAAAATGATACTTCTTTCTTGAAAATGTTGAACCACAGGGTTGACAGACTGCAATGCTCAACTCTACACCCCCATCTTCCATCAGGTTCCACTCTATAATTAGAGACTAAATTACTATCTTTGTAATAGATTTCAGTCTGAATACATTGACCTATGACCGAATGGAATGTCATAGACCTTCATCTAATAATCTCTGGCTTGATAACTCATCAGCAAGCTATGTTAGTGAAAAATGTTTCATCTTTTTATTGTGTTATGAGTACTCCATAACTATCCTAATGCCCTTTTCCAAACGTATGAACTCAATAGCCTTCTCCACCATCAAAATATACAAGAAAAATTAGTCATAGAATCTAGTTTGTAAATCCTTCCAAACTATATCATATAGTGCATTATCCTGGTTCAAAATATCCTAGAAACACTTTTATGCTCCCCAAATCATATAAGTCATGAGATTCAGTCTCCTCTCATGAAGTGTCTTTAGATGCTTGAAGATCAATAGTGTAGTCTCAAGCCATAGCTCAACATCGTTTAGATTGTCATACCCTGAAAAAGTGGAAGGATCTATTGCTCGAACACCTACTCTATATCAACCATAAACAAGGTAGGTTTCAATGATCCCTAAAATTTATGCTCTAAGTGATAAAACCCCTCACAAAAATATTCCTCAGCACATATGTTTGGAACAAAAGATGGTGCCACAATTGGAACTAAAGGAGGATTCACTAGTAGCCCTTCTCCCACCACCTCTGGAGAATGGTCATCACCAACCTCATGGCGTATGACTGGAGGTCTTAAAGTTGTCATACCTATTCAATGCCAAATTCACACCTTATAAAAGAATCATATCAATGTTTACAACTCAAAGGATTATTAAAGGTCAAAACCATCCTATAAATATATCATACCACATAGCCTACTCCTAAATCCTAGAATATAAATATAATGGTCACAAAATTCACTAGAGACACTGCCTCTTTCCCAATTAGAAGTTGGTTCTTGTTCGAGTTCTCTATTTATCATTGAAATTTTCATTTGATTTCCATATTCATTTCACATTCATTTTAAATGGTTGAGCCAAATGTTCTACCAAATTTGGATCCATAAGGGCACATACTCCTTATAAACAGAAAAATGGTGTCCACTTATTTTTCACTATAACACATTCGATTCTATGTAATTCATGTTCCATGACACAACATTCCATAATTGGTTACTTAGGGTGTTTATTTAAGACTAATCAGTAAAAAAATTCTTAATTTATGGACGGCACTGTGATTACCAACCATATTTCTCAATTCTCTGCACAGAATTGTATCACAATAGTAGGCATATCTATCACAACACCTATCAAAACATCATGGAAAGAGGCAATGTATCCAATATAGCATGGAAAAATTCATAACATGTGATTCTTAGAAAGTTCATTAAATGATGTAGGAGATGTAATGCCCTCATATCATTGAGTTTCAATGAAATAGAACCCACAATAATATCAATAATAACATCACAATTAAAGTCCATCACACAATAGTGGAATAAAATCAACTGTAATTGTCAAAATCCATAAAAGATAAATTTCATTTAACGAAATTTTGATTTTTATTATATGTGGGTTAACTAAGAATAGTCATAGATCATTATCAAATTCAAATTTCTTCATATCCTTGTCTATTGTTTATAAATAATAAACTAGAAAATAAAATCCCTTTTGGTACCACATTGTAAAATCTTGGGACTGGATACCACTCAATAGTGCCCCAATTCTAGTTGGCCACATGGTCTCAAGATCATCTCCCCAAATTCTAGTGGTCGTTGACAAGCAGTGAGGGCCTAGGGTGTGTATATGGGGAACTATTCCCGCTTAACATAGTGTAACACAGTAGAATATCATTAACATTCAATAGTGGAAGTAGTTTAATAATTATACATGTGATAAGTAAACAGGATTGGAATATATAAACAAATCTAGAAGTTATCTCATAAGTAGATGATGATGATATATTTCATGTCTCTACAAATAATCCAAAAAATATAGATAATGGTATAATACAATTCATGTATCAAAATACCAAAAATATTAAAAAGTGATATCTCTTAATAACATCACAAGACTTAGCTCAGTCTTGTGCTCCCATTCTCCTAATCATGGCACAAAATTAGCCATCAAACTATGGGAACTTGCCTTGTTCCCTACCCGCATCCAAATAGCATGTTCAGGTACCCAATGGTAGCATGAACATGGTGTGAGATACATTCCCAGAAGGTAACCAACCAACAGTCTTTAACAAGTCATGGTTATGAAATATAACAAGCTAAAGTAGACTTCAAAGTAAAATAAATAATTACTATAAAATAGTGAAGTTCCCATGGCACAAGTAAAGTGACGTTGTATATCCATACAAGGATCCCTTCAAAACTAGTATTATATCCTATAACAAGGTAGTATTAAAAAAAATTAACTACCATGACCTTACCATACATCCAGAAATATCATGTCAACCATGATCTTGCCGTATATTTTGATGTGTCAGAACAACCATAGAAGAGCCATACAACCAAGCATATCACAATTTCGCAGCCTTTAAATATAACCAAAGTATCAAAATTTCATAGTCACTCTATATAATAAATAATTTCATACCCATAAGGGATGGATCCAAGGTATATGAGACCGGGTCATCTTTATTGAGTCTCAAGATCATCTCAATGTAAACTCGGTAATGGCAGTGGTGGAGTCCAAGGATTATCTTGATATAGCATGTCCAAATAGATTCTATAAATTTGTATCCAAAGGGTATAAATTCCCTTGGAATCCTGAATTAAGATCTAAGGGGAATACAAGCCCCAGGAATCTTCTACTATAAAACAATATCCAAGACTCAAACAACCATAGAATCTAAATGGAATCAAGGCCCAATGTTTCCCAACCAAGGCATACACTACAATTTCAATTCAAATCTCATTCCATTTACCAATTCACATTAAATTCAAACAATGATAATACCAAATAATTTATCCATTCACATTCAAAGGAAATAATTGAGTATACCCACTCATATAACATAATTCAAATAACCCATTTCATTAATTAAGTAAGGCATAACATGGTAAAACATGGAATGACAATAAATATATATCCTAATCAGGTAATTAAATTCCATTTTATTATAATTTGTCTTTATATAAAATGAAAATATCATACAAACACCCCTTAGGTAGCTTAAAAATAGACAAAGGAATAGGTCACGCCTCATGGGTGGCCTAGGTTGGGGAAACAACCTGCAACAGACCTCAGGGATGCTAAAGGGAATCCCTAATAGGATACTTTTCAGTTAATTCAATTGTTCAATTCAATGGTTGGGTTGCATAGAAAATTCTAGCTTGTTTAATAGTGTAAATTGGATAAATAAATCACCAAACCTCAATGTAAAGGTATAGACCACCTACCATATCTCATTAGTAGAGAGATCGTCTAGTATCAACTTCAGATTTGACTCAGGTCAAAAGAAAATCAAAGAACGGATGAAGAACTTGAAATTCAGGCATATCAGGTTGCACCTAAATAGAACGGACAATACCAATAATAATGAGGAATGGCACAAAAGGAATTGAGAACTCACCGAAACGGATCCAATGAGATTGGAGGTTCTCTATTCTAATATCATACAAAGGAATGGGATCAAAATCTATCTTTTAACTTCACATAGGAGCTCTCAAAATGTTTCTACCAATGTGAAACAATAATGAGGAATTAGGTTGAAATTATAAACATTTTAAGGGTAATTTCGTAATTTTACTCACATAACTATGTTGGACGGTTTGGTCGCATGGTTGGATAAATCATGTGCCAACCGTCACCCTTTGTTTTAGAAAAGGGGAACCATGCACGGTTTTCTCGCATGGTTTGACTAACCATGCACAATCCATTTGTTTCGACTCTATTAAAACTATATAGTTTTTTACATGACCATGAACCCTAAATCACATGGTTTATCTAACTGTGTGTCTTATTGGACTCTATTATCTATCCTCGTGTGGTTATAAGGTACCATGCATCCCACCCCACATGGTTTCTTCTACCCATGCAACGGACCTTTTTCTCCCAATAGTTTAATTTTTATACAAGTTTCATATTACCTTGCATTGATATCCTTAGAAATTGGGTTTTAATTTATTTTGATAATTATAATAATTTTTATTATACTCTGAAAAACCTATTCAAGAACTCACCCAATATTCGTGATGCATTATAATAAAACCACCATAAATAAACAGCCTCACATTCTGGAGCATAAGGCTCGTTGTTACTCATCCATGATCCATTTTTCTACTACAATTTGATAAAAATGTTTTAATGAAGCCTAGTATCTTCATACAGGAGGCGATTTAAATTCCGAATATATGTGGTGACACTAGGTTTGAAAAACATGTTATGAATTTAAAGTTGAGTTTTATGTGTTCATAATTTAGGAAGTTGTTCAGGATTTCTATAACTATGTATACAATAACTCTGATTTAGTTCTAAATTTATTGAACTGAGGGATCCCACAAACCAATTCCTTCCATTTGATACATATAATGGTGTAAATAACTTTTTGGGACATCTATGAAGTCCCATGGGAACCCATCCTTGGGACTATTTATGAAGAATTCATCCCTTGGAAGGTAGCGTGGGAAGATTCTGAGTGAACACCATTACTAATCCACAAATTATTGAAGATAACTTTGGAAATTATGTGGAAGGATCCACAAATAGGTTTTTTAATCCATTTAGAGTTGTGGGTAAAGGACTTCATGGATCCTCCTGGAATATTTCCATGTTTCCAGTGCCTGACATCATGCCCTACAATGGAAAATCGAGGAATATGGAGAAAGTATTATCATGTATTGAAACATGGTTTCTACGAACAGTAGGGTTTCTAGGTTAAACCGAAAATACATTAATGGACCCAAATGTTGGTATTTTTGTTAATATGATGAGAACATACCTAATTATAGTACAGAAATCTTGTAAAGAAGTCAGATGATGTTAAATTTTTATAGTGTCAATGAACATGCAGGGAGAGCATGTGGGGTTGACAGTACCCATACTAGCAAAGATCCATCAATTCATACTACACATCTACACAGGAAAGGTAACCTTCTATATTTAAAGGTTATTCCGATTTCTATGAGGTTGGGTGGTGGTGAATGTGAACATATATGTTCTTATTGTGATGATTATTCCTCCCTTTTATCTGATTTACCTTTGTAATTCGGCCTAAGTCACTAAAGTATGGATCATTAGTAAAGATTTCAAGAATTTCCTTTGAATTTAACTTCTTCACATATAGTGATCGACCTACCATGATGAATATTGAATATGGTCAGGCAAATTATGAAGTTTGGTATTATATAATGGTTGTGATTCACCATGTGTAAAACTCGAGCTTCAATTATAGTAAGATTTTATTTCTAAAGAAACAATAGAATAATGAACATAGATTTATTAAAAAAATGTGATTTAAACAAAAATTATGAAATTTTATAAAAAAAATTATGATTTTTTTTAATTCATCATTTCAAAATTATCTTAGGGAACAATTTTGATATTTTTTAGAAATATTTTATTTTTAGGTGAGTAGTGAAAAATACTGATTTTAAAAAAAATGTCACTTCTATGAAATCATAAAAATATAAGAATAACATAAAGTACTATGAATCATATTTTATAGAAAAAATATATTTTTAAAAATTAATATATTTAATTTGAAAAAGTAATGTTTATCTTAGAAATATATTCTTAATATTTTGGAAATTTAAGTAATGGTTTTGCTCAAATAAAAATTATTATTAGTTATTCTATCTCAATCATGTATTTACAAGGTTCCTTTTGGTTTTTGTTTGGATTGAAAGAAAAATAATTATCCTTCAATTTATCATAATCTAATTAATTCCACTATAATCAAATTTATATATTATTTCTTCATAAAATCATTTTATGCTTAAAACAAAGATTTTTCTAAAAATGGTTTTCATTGCATTTTACACACTTGAATTAAAATTAATTTCTATAATTTTTAAAAATTTAATCAAATAAAATGGATTCAATATTTTTAATAATTATAATTAATATTAAGCAATAATTTTAGCTTAATTTTGGGTTTTAATGAATAGTAAAAATAAATAAATTTCATACCACAGTTGGGGTTAAAATTGGTTTACTAGGGGTTAAACAAAGTGAAAAGGGTAAAAATGATACATAAAATTATATAAATATTATTATTTTAATATATTTAAACCCTATGTTATCCTAAATTCTAATTCCAATCTATTTTTTCCACTTGAACAAAAATTTACTTTATATAATTTAAATCTTTTAAGTAATTTTATATGTGTCCTTCCCCTCAATTATAAAAGGGATCCTATTCTCCCCAATTATTTCAAAAACATTGAGCACTATATCTCATCCAATACCAGTAAAAAAACCTTCCAATATCATTTACCTACATTATTGATCTTTTTGTATTACCCTAAGACCATCATATAAATTCTTAAAGTATAAACCAAAGGAGGTCCCCCAAAGAAGAGGTAATGATCTTACCCGACTCTTTCAAAGTTTATTCTTTTCTTTTTTACTTCATATAAATCTATTTTATACAAATTAACATAATTAATATGGTATCACAAATATACTAAGATATTATTATGATTATAGTACACCTATTTTCCACCTCTTTTCCATCAAATGGTAAAAAATTATTGCTTCTGTGTATGTGTGGACTACCACCTACACGTAACGATATGGTTCATTTTTTATAATCATCATTCGTTGTTGATTATTATGGTGGATTTAATTTTTATATATTATATTTATGACTTAATTATTCTTCTATAAATATACTATATTATCTATACTCTTACATTCCCATCGATTCAAAAATGATAACATTGATTGTACATATGGGTGGACTACCACCTCCATGAAGCAATGTGATTTGTTTTTAATTTATACATTACATGAATGGTAATAATGATATATTTAATAAATATTATATATATATATATGATATATTAATTATTTTTAAGCGTATTTTTTAATTACCTTTATTTCGTTCTACCCTTCAAAAAGTGGAAACATCACTAGTGCATATGTATAGACTACTATCTCAAAAAAGTGATGCATTTCATTCTTCATCATAGATTTATAAAAATGGTTATTTAAGTGTATATAATGATTAAATATTATACTTATAACATTAATAAGGTTTTTTATATTATTTAACAATGATCAAGAGGCCATGACATAAACTACCGAACCGAAACTTACAAGAAAAATGAAACATTAAATGCTCAAAATGTTGATTTTAATAAATATTTTTTAATAAATGGGTGAAAAGATATGATAAGTGGATAATATTTGATATTATAATTAATATGGTTATATAATATAATTACAATAAATTAAAATTTATTGTACAATATTTTAAAATCACTTATGAAGAAATTCAGACTTGTGGTAAGGGTTTATTTCAAAATCTCATTCTTATTTTGGATTATTCATCTTTAAGTTTACTTTGGATGAATTATATGATATTCTATCTAAAACCACATAAATTTTTTTATCCTTGGGTTATCTATATAAATTACAAGTTTTCCTTTCATTTTACTCTCTCTAATTACTCAAAATTTTGAAAGAATGTTTTAAGGAAACTAATTTTTTTTCAATTTGGTTAGGAATATTTTTCTTTAATATCCATATTTTCCTATGTTTTTTTAATAATTTTTTTAAATCTATAAAATTATTTATTAAATCTATTTTTATTCAATTTTTAACATTTTATAAAAAAAATAGGAATCTTCTTATAGTTTTGTGAATGAGGGACTTTTTACTGAAGGTGTGAACAGAATCTTGGTTTTATCACTTACCACATAAATTGATTTACTCATAATCATGACTATTATTTATCATGAATATTACATTAATAGTTTACATGGTTATTTTTTAAGAACATTTGTATCTAAATATTCCATAAAATTAGATTTTAAATGAGTGAATTCGTAATGAAAAGGGTATTTTCCTCGAAAAAATGATCCAGTGATCTAAGTATTTTTTTTATATATGTCAATATCCTTTGAAAAAATATTATGATACTGGGTATATACTATAATGATATCATCCACCATATTAATCTGGATGGATTATAATCTTTTTGTTATAGTGATTTACTGGGGTAAATATTAATATTCGGTATGTTGGTTTTTAAATATATATATTTTTGTCGATTATGTATTGATTTTTTATTCGTTTCTTTCATATAATGAATCATCAGACTTAGTAAGTGATAATAGGGACCATTTATATCCCCTATATGCATTGGTAGGTCTTATGAGAAAAAATGGTTTGTGTATTTGGCATATGCCTTAACTATTTATTTATGATATCTTAGAATGAGGCTTTAATAGTAAGATTATGATATGAAACATTATGCATTATATCATTGTGAAACTATTTATTAGTATAAATGTGATTTTTTTATATTATCCATGGATATATTACTCTTTTATGATATTAGTTATATGGTATATTTGATTACTGTTTATCACTATCATATTATTATTTATTCAATCTATTATAGATTTTTCATATTCTTCCCCTTACTAAACCTATAATCTCTCCCATTATTATGTTTTCCTTTCCCTAGGGTAATAAAAATGGATCTATGAATGATTTCAAAAATATAATAGAATGAATGGTAATGTTATCCATAGAATTTTAAATTTTATTTCATGTTTTCAAGTGTAATTTTAGAATCATGTATGTATCTTGTCTCTCAAGGAAACTAAACTATTAGAAAATTTAGGATTTGAACACTTGTATATTATGATAATGTATTAAAATAAACATTAGATTTCGGTTACTAGAGTCAAGGTGATACATGGTTTCCTGTTGATTCAGGTATAAGGTGAGATCATTTTTTAGGCTTATGTGTCATATAGATTTCCAAGAAATTTCAAGTTCATGCAATAGAAAACCATATAAATTCTAATATAAATTTGTGTAGAAAATAATATGATGGTGGCATGATATATTTGGATAGTGATGTCTAAGGAATCCACCCAAGTTAACATCAAGTTTCCTCTAATGAACACAACTGTTAGGCTAACACTAATATATGTCGATTCTTGGATTTATTTATAACCTTTTAGAATACTAGTGGCTTGCATTCCTCAAATTATCATTGCAATAATTCTAATAAAAATAAAAAATAAAAAATTATTTCTAGGAGGAGGAAGGTGATGAATCCCCAAATCCATAAAAATGTCCCTAACCATGAACTATGACGTAACTTGGGGTAGAAGATCCCATAAAGCCTAAAGTTGAGATAAGGTGGTCTAGTTATCAATGGTAGGAAGATACCTGAGCTCCTATTATCTATACATTACATGATATAGAATGGAATATAAAACCAATGAATTCAAAGGATCGAGAGTCCTCTTCATAATCATTTGAGCAGTCACCAAACTATATATAACCTATGTTAGCCTAATTTCAGAAGAATATTCCCTTACACATTAGGGATCTATGAGTGATTCTCTAAGTTAGTGTGTGTATTCCTCAACATGGGAATATATGATAATCCTTATACTTCTATTATTATGTCAATCCTATGATGTTTTTAAATTGCATCTTAAATCTAGAAATTCTTATCTATTCCTTTTAAATCAAAATCACTTCTATAAAATTGGTAATATAAATAACGGTGAGGCACCGCTGAAGGGGAGGTCGATCGATCTGTTATTGAGTGGGAGAAAATTTTCAATCCTAGGGATATAAGTCTCATAAAATAAAAAAATAATATTCTATTATTTTAAATTGAAATCTATTTTTTCCAAAAATATAATCTCAATTTTTAGAGGGTGGAAATAGAGCCACTACCAAAAAAATCACTAACGTATACCACAATTGACATCCCCATTTTTTGTGGAGAGATCATCATCTTCAGATCTAGAGGGATTATCCCTATGATAAAGACACATTTAAAAATATTTGGAGGGAGTCCATTCAAACTTTTACCCTTTCACAATAGTTTTTGAGAGGATACAAACTAATGTTCCAACATCTAATAATAAATTTTAGGGGAGAGAAAAGTCATTGGAAAACACTTCTTTCATCGCAGTTAGTTTTCCAATACATACTTCATATATTTGGAATATATACATGTGAACTAAATACTGGTGTTAAAAAATTACAAACTGTATAATATCTCTCTCCTTGTTCCCTTAAGGGATCTGGAGAAATTTCAGAGAACATAGAGAGAGGTACCTCGAGTGAATCTCAGATTCTTAATGACATGATTACCTCTATGGAGGGAAATATACTAGAAGTTATAACTCCACCTTCTCTTATTAAGTAAGGAACTAGGGAAGATTTCGGTTTGATGATTGACAATATTTTTTATATTTTTTAATAATTTTTTACTCATTTTTTTATTGAGGGTCTCATTACAATTCCATAGTCTATACATAAATTGGAGGATCGCCTGGAAATTATAGACGCCAATAACACATAAACTATTCCTAAAGGACTTGAAAAAATGTATGGAATGCCTAAAGTGGTGGACATAGATTTCATTGATTATTAAACCATTCCTAAAGTAGTTGGGAAGGTGTTGTTCCAACCATAAGTGATGGCCTAATATTTTCCTTCTAGTAGTCCTTCACACCTTTAGACTTCTGCTCAACATATTAAAAAAATGGATATCATAGAGGATATTGAAGGATTAGTGATTAAACTGGTTTTAAGGGTAATGAAAATACTCTCATGGTTTCAAAAACCATGTTCATTTAAAATTTTTAAGATCTTATCATTACCATTGAAGAGATATTTGTTGGGGGGAGTCCTTCAGCAGTGTTACTGACTATGGTGGGAGTAGCCAATGAGGTCAGCATACCAACAAAAAGAGGTGAATATCCATGTCATATTCTAGTAGTATTATAACTATCTGAATGGAATGTTTCTTTTTTATGTCATTATTATAAATATATACACCAGTGATAATTCTTTCTTTTGAAGTTTATTTTTTCACATCTCATAATCTAGAATGAACCAAGGTGAGGTCCATCCCATCACTAATTGGATGGACAGGAATTAGCAGTGAATTTTCTTTTAGAAAAATTCCCCATGGTGATTTTACCCCATAATATTTCCTTCCATATGACAATGACACTTATCTAGATGAAGGTCCACTAAAAGTTTATCACATTTCTTATCAATGTGCTTCAGAAAACATATGGATGCTGATTTATGGGAACTTGTTCGCCGATCTTTGGGGAAATTTTCATCAACTAGACTATCAATTTGTCTATATAAAATGAGGGGGATTTCATTATAAAGAAATTTATGATATAATTAATGTGATCCTCAAAAAATGAGGATAATAATAGGGGTCTCATATGCCACTTTTGGAGGATGAATCAAATACTTTTCCTTCCAAACTCTAAGCCGTGATGCTTCAAAATAAATCTCATTGTGTGGTATTAGTCTTAGTGAAACACCACATGGATAATGAAAAGTACACATGCATAATATTCCATGATAAATAGTTATATATCACAACTAGAGGTCTATAGGAACACTATAATATCTTATAAGAATACTTGGTTAAAGGGATAATGAGATTTGTTGAAGTGTAGAGTATTCTCTCGACTAAAGAGATTGAAAATTAAAGGCTATAAGAAATTTGATACAACATCGAATAATATAAATAATCAATCATCATACCTTGGAGTTACATAAAGTATCTTTTATGATGTATCACTTTCATAAAGATCAACTCCAATATGTGGATGCTCATCTCAATTTTTTATCAATGAATTGAAACTTATTGCCTCTCAATTGTTTTCATTCTTCTTATTTTTTCACCTAAATAATACCCTATGAAATATTAAATAAATTATTATAAAGATAATTTAAAACCATTTAAAAATTGAATTTTAAATGTCAAATTTCATGTTTTTGTCCCTAAATAATTAATTTAGAATTAATTCTGCATGGAGGTGGCTCATGGGTAGGTGTAAGCATAGATTCCGTCACTTTATGACTATATTTAGTATATTTGGATTAATTATTTATTCCTAGTCATGGATCATGTATCGGTATAAGCATAGATACCATCACCATAACTCTATATTTGGTCTATTTCGATGAATGATTTCCTCCAGTGGATGGCACACAGATGAGTTTGGGCAATAATACCATCACTGTAACAATAGATTTGGTCCAGTTTGATGTATTATTTCCTACTGGGTATAGTTAATGTATGGGTATATGCATGTATTACATCTCTATAACACTAGAGTGGGTATATTTGGATGAATGATTTGACTCAACATGGTCAGGGATATGAAGGGGATTTTTAATGATGATTCCAATGTTAAAAAGTGTTTGAATACCCTGAAGTTAAATATTTACACATTTCAAATGGTTCACATAGGCTGATATACCATGGATTAAAGAAATAATTAATTCTATAAGTTTTTATTTGGCCAAGGGTCTTACAAATAATGTCTTGACTTTTGTAGGTCATATTATAGACCTCACAGCCCTTGAGTCTTTTATTTTTCTTCCCTAACTTTTTTCTTAGCCTCATATTGGGGAGAATTATTAGGAAAGAACTCATATTTTTCTTTTTTTAAACTTTATGGGTTTTTAGCATAATAATTTTGGTGTTTATCAAATTTTTAACGATCAATTTTTCCCAAATTATGTGTGGTACATATCCAGTGATCAAAGACTCAACTTCTCACCTAGTTACCCTTTATGGTTTTTTATCCTCATGAGTTTTGTGTCTCTTTCGTTATATAGTTTTATTTCATGAAAGTCATTCTAATAAGGGTAGTGTTTTAGGTCCAAAAAATTTGGTAACATATTTATTTAGGTTAAGTTCATATAGATTTGAACAAATATGTGTGATAGTTCACCTCAAAAAGCCAAGGAAAAACCTGATGTGAAGAGAAAGACCATTTATAAAATAGACTGTACCAAAAAAGGGGGAATTTACTTTCAGTCCATGGATCTCGAAACATTTTTTTAATTTAGAGACACATGAAAAGGATCAATTAAAGTTTCAAGGTAAATATGTTAAACATTCACCTCAAGAAATGAGTTTGATGCACTAGTTCATAACATTGATGGTATCAAATCCACTTAAATAATTAGATTATGTAATGTGTAAATCATATCTCAAGGAGTCTTAATCAAGATAGAAAAGATGATAAACATATGTTAGGGATGATCATGGAATATAGTCAAATGTGGGGTTCCACTAAAATGGTGTTAGGGTGTATGTGGACTAAGGGATCCTCCACTTAGGTTGAAGATGACTCTAGTGGGAAGGCAATATTAAGGGTGTGTATATAAAGCGATACTATATGAATAGTATGCATTTTCAAGTATAGTATTACCATGGGGTAGAATTTTATAATTTATTATATCCAAATAGAGGTCTTTTAGGATTAAAACACTTATTAAATGAATTAGGTTTGTTGAAGGAATAAATATTCAAGAGGGGTTCTAACACCCTAAAGGTTATGACACCATGTAGGAAGCATCCAATTGGGTAAAAGAGATGTGACGTATCACCACTCTATATTTTCCATAAACTAGTGGGTTAATATATCATGGATCATATTTTTCTAAGATCATATAACGGGCCCTATAATCTTTTTCCATTTTTAATTTGATTTCAAATTTAACAAAGCCCTAAAAAGGGAGGCTTAGTGAGTAGATATCTGACTTTTTATTAAACATTCCTTTATAGATTTTAAACTTGATAAGTTTTATATCATTTTAACTAATAGATTAAGATATTATAGTATGGACCACTAAGTGGATATATTTTAAGGACATATAGCTTGGGACAACAAATATTGATTTTAAGCTCATGAAACTTTGACTGCATGTGAAGTGGAACAACAATTATGGAAAGGGAGGTGAAAATCAATGTGACTGGATAGATTAATGTCCTTATAGACTATATAATCGGGTAGGGTAACATTGATTAAGGTCATAGTTCCTAGAGAAAAGGGGGTTGAGACAATCTGTTTAGTGTTAAAGTGGAACATTTATCCGATTTGAATGGAGAGACTAATGAAACTATAGATTGTCTCAATGAGAGGTTCACATAGTCTATAGTAATGATGTATGGACTTGATGAATGAGAATAATAACCCAAATGAGGATCATAGGCTAAGAATGTGCCAAAAACTTTTGAATAGGGAGTAGTGACATCATAAGTAACAACATAATATCCTTGCATCAAAAGCAGTGATATGGAGTAGGTACATAAGGGATGACTGTGGACCATATTCAAAATATGGTTTTCATTGTGATATTCTAAAGGCATATAGTAATTTAAGTATCTTTACCTTTAGGATGATGATTCCTATAGATGATAGGTCATATAGGGGATACATATGTAGATCCACAATAGAGGTATAATATACATAATCAGGTAGAAGTGTCCTTTAGAGTTGAATATGCGCAATACCAATAGCTAGGTAAATTTTTGAGGAAATCCAAGACACATTAGTCAGAAAACGTGATTTATGAAAAAAGGTATTAAAAGGGAATAATAAAGTAATTTTAGACTCGGTATTTCCATAAAAATGATAAAATGGTTCCCTTGGAAGGTATGGTGGCGACTGAGGACTTGAGGTTGGGTCCTAAATATGGGTTTTAGACACATGTCCTAAGATAGAAGGATTAAAGACATACATTGTATTTATATTATAAGGGAGGCTCTGAATTTTAGGGTATAGTACTGAGAAAGGTACATTTTATCCTGATGTTTGTTTGTAGTACCACCCTATGTTGAGTACCCTCACATGGAACTGGATCTCAAGTAGGGAAATTGGCCAATATATAGGAGGCTTCTCTAAGCTATGTAAATTCATACAGGGTGAATCATGTGCCATGCATTTTAATTTCATGTTACAAGGACTCAATTTCCAGTATTTAAAAATGGGGATATTTTATAACAATAGAGTCCTATGGATATATCACCAATAATTGCATTGGGGTATTTTTTTCTCTCATTTATTATTACAGATTAACAATTGAATATTCATTACAAACTCTTATGTGTAGAAGAATAGGGGATTTTGGTGATATAATTTGAGGTTGGGCCTTAGATATAAGATCTAGGAATCACTAAATATCCTATCAAAAAATGGAATCAAGCTAAACATAGTTCTAATATTTTCTCCAACTCAGATCAAATTCCTTGTTGGGGGATAAATTTTTAATATATTTTTTTGTAAATGAAGAAATCTAGAGTGAAGGTTCCTATATAGATCTAGCTCATATGTTGGAGGGGTAATTTTTTTAGTTTCTTCTATATAGATCAAGCTCATTTGTAGGGGAAGGGAGTTGGGATTCACCTTAGTGTACTTCTACCAAGAAAATGAAAACATCACCAGAAGAGACAAAATATTAAAGTGAAAGAGGGTTTTTTTAATAATGGATAGAACTAGGATGAGAGATCCATTTTTCACTATGAATATTATCATAGTAAGAATCAAAACAATTTTAGTTCTTAAAGATAAATTCCCCATATAAATATGGTTTTCATATAAGGAAGGGGATTTTTTTTATTCATGGATGGGATCAGGATACGAGATCATGAAATAATATGTATCCTACAATAGTAAGAATCATGCCACAAATTGTTCTAATTTGGGTTCATTTCTTATGAATATCAATATTTTTATGGGGTGAGAAAATTTTATTGTTTCCCAAGCAGTAAAAAAATTATGCATGAATAATCTCTCTAAATATATAGCTCTTATGTAGAGTAATTAGACCAAATAAGATACTATAAACTATTTAGGGTCATATAGGATGGACAAAACCATTTCATACCCTTAGAAAAGTTTTATTTTAGTCATTATAGTGGGAGAAATTAACCAATATCTCTAAGAGTGTGTGAGTCATGCTCAATATGAAAAATAAAAGTAAATTTAAAGTCCATATATACAATACTAAAACACGTGTTAGGGGAATTCATGGTACATGACACTGGAGTTATAAATCTATGATAGGAACAATTTTCTCCATTTTTACATTGTATAACTTGGGTTTAAGTGTCATGTATATTTACATCATGTGAATTAGATATTGTTGTGAATTGTTTAATTGTGTGACTATGACATTTTCATATAGTTTTATATCAAGTGACAATGACATATTCATGCAAATTTATTTCATGTGTCTAGGACTTAAGTTTCATATAGTTTTACATCATGAAACTATAATTGTTTTCATGAATTTTTACATCATGTGACAATGAAATTTACCTAAAGATTTACATTATTCCACTGGGGAATGTTTTTTTAGTTTTACGTCATGATTATTGAATGATTTCATGCATTTTTTTATTTTATAACTTGGAAATTTTCATATAGCTAGGACTTATGTCGCACAATTTAATATCATCCTATAGGGATAAAATAATTTATTTTTACATCATATGATTATGAAATTTACTATATATATTTTTATTACCTTTAGTTAGGATGACTAAACTAATGTGGATATTATGAAAATTATTTCTTAAGAATCCTTTCATTGGTGGTTGGAGTTTTACGCTCTCTATCTATAGTGGCAAAAGAGGATACCCCATTAAATAGATTTTGTATTGTCTACACAAACACAACATGTGTAGGAATAAATAAAGTGTAGGGTTGTGTATAAAAATTCCTAGTAGGAAACTCTAAAAACACAATGGTAAAATAAAATGGCAAGTTATAGAGGATAAGAAATCCTAGATATGATTTAGGAAATGAACAAATATGGTCAAAATTGAATTCCAATGTTCACAACCTAGCTCTATAAATCATGAACCAAATGGAACCTAAAGAACTCTGATCTCTATAAGAAAAAATAAACACTTTTTAAAACACTCATAGATTTTAGATATCCTATATAGAGTCTTAGTAGGGGACCTAAACTAAAATAAGGTTTTTTTAGTTGGTGTATGGTGGGGATGTGTTCATGTAACTAGAAATATCTAACATATTCAGCATCTATGATGGTTTAGTGTAAACATCATTGTAGTATTTATTTCTAAATATAGGTAGTCACTAGGGTGGTTTTTCCAATGATGCTTAAAAATGTGGTTTGATCAAAAGGGTGATAAATAGGGATCATCACAAGTTTTTTATGGTATTATTTACCACTCTTGGACCCTAGTAAATATTTAATATATATTTCATGAAACATTCCCATATCTCAGTGTGGAATAAGTTTCCCCTATACCAAGACTTAGAAATTATCATGTGTTGATGTGAACATATTTATATATCAAAGTTTCTCCATAAACATGAACACACACACACACACTAACATATATATATATATATATATATATATTATTGGTTTTCCATCAATTGAATCATCTTTATGTATTAAATATTCTCCATCTTGTTTCGTTGCTACATGGTGATGTTTAATTTTGAGGGACTATGGTTTAAACCCACATAGTTAAGAACTAAAGAGTTTATCACCATCCATGAAAGTGATAGGTGTTTATGGTGTTGGTATGAATCCCATTATTGGTTATTCCTAAATATACATTTAAAAGGAATTAGAAACTACATAGTATATTTCCACTTATCAAGACTTGACATTCCTTTATGGTCATGTGAAAATGAATAATCCATGTAGTTTAACATCATGATGTAAGCAAATATAGTTGAATAGTTCTTAAAATATATAGTGTGGTACATACACATGGGAATACCTTTCAAGTTAACCTCTAATGAGATATGTCCCAATGAAATTATGTTCTCCCCACAAAGAATGTAGAATTGTGAGGATAGGCCTTACCGATAATATCTCCCAGTGAGGGTAATATAATGAGACCCATGGGGAATATGGCCCTCTATTTCGGGTTTTATTTAATCAATAATATGGTTTGATAAAGAGGAGATTCACAATGAATATTATCCAAATGAAGATTAATGAAATCTTATAGGGAATATAGCCTAATGAGTTAGTATTCCAAAACTCATCGGAATATGGACCGATTGGGAGATATGTAGATGCTTCTGATGTTTTATTTGAACAACATGAAGATGTATTACTTATCTCATTTAACAAGGTTCAAATACCACATAGTTTGAGATTAATATTTTAGGGTCATGTGAAGAGACCTTACCATGTTGTTGAACATCATGAACTAAGGTCATTATCATGTAGCTTCGTGTCATGTGACTTGAACGTTTGTCACAAAATTTAACAATATGTTGTAGGGAAGTTGGTGTTGTGAAAGTTATGATAGTGGGGGATATAGTTGGGATCAATCATATGATTTTTACATTGAAATGTTGGTTTGGGGTTTACACTATATAAAAAACCCAAGGAGGTATTTTTAAAATTTTTCTAATGGTACGGTCAACTTGGATCTCTAATCCCATTGGAGTCATGCTCGATGTGATAAATAAGAGTTAATGTAAGATCAATTTCATTATATGAGAGTGAAAAATAAAATTCATATGTGGATTATACCTGAATAGGTGGACCATATTACCATCATTCATCCAGATGATAGGTAGGGTGGGATATAGAGGTAGAGGAGGTATGGCCCCCGACAAGAAAGTAAAGGGTATTACGCAGAGAGGGATGTCATTCCTCCAATATTACTATCTATTAATAGACCGTGAGAGATAAGGGAGTCCCACATCCATTTAGGTTTGGAGGGGTAGATGTAAATATTACAATATTTTTGGTTTCCTACCTCATTGAGTAGACTCAGGTGGCTACCAAATGCCTTGGCCAATCAAACTCACGTTTTAATTAGCTAGATTAGATTTTATATCCTAGGGATTGGATCACTAATTTCCTTATGATAAAGACCCTAATTATCAAGGGAATATATATTTATGTTTTCCCTAATGTCCCTATCAGTTGGTTAGGTTAATTAAGTGACTTATTTAATAAAGGAATTCTACAATTGAAGGTTTGAACACTGGTGTGCATTCCTTGATTTATTATATCTAGTAGCCTTAGAAGTGGTCTTGGTAATTAGAGTCCTAAGTAGGATACTTGGGTAAATTAATGATCTATCATTTAATCTAGGGTGTTCATAATGCCTTGGTATGGGAACAGAAGAGAGTGGATTTCCTTATTAATGGTTTTAAAGTTGGTTTCACCTAAATAATACTATAGAAAGTAAGATTTTTGTCCCAAGTGATACTAGGGTAGGAAAAGTGGTCCACCCTAGTGAATATGACCAAGTTAGTTCTATATATTTTGGGAGAACAAGTGGTTTGACCTAAGTGATACTACATTAATAGGAATTATACTAGTAATAGGGTTAGCTAATATTCTAGGTGAAAGAACTTGGGTAAAGTTTCTCTCTAGTTATGCGGAGTATCTATAGATACTTTTAAAAGGATGGAGTTTAGTTGTGTGATTGATTAATATTCATCACCAAAGTGTTGAAAGGCATGGGGGAAGTGGTTCATCTCAAAATTTATTAGTTTCAAACCATTTGTGAACTTAATTACTCACTATTTTGGTTAATTTCCCTTGGTTTTAGGCTTAAATAAGCTACCTTAAGGGATTTAAGGATTTGAGCATAAGACTTGGGCATGATACTTGGGTGGGAAAATCTTTGAGCAGCCTGTTAATCTTCTATAAGGTAAAAATGATGAGGAAAAGTGTCATATTTATAGTAAAATATGGAACCTTGGATGAATGAGTATTGGCACCGAAGTGTAGTGTGGAGTTTTGAGTTTTTTATGAATTTTGGGTGCGTAGGTGGGGAGTGTAGGGTTGACTTGTGAACCCCAATTGTGAAATATCTTAGGGATTTGGTAAAAATTAGACTTCCTTATCCCATATGAATTTTCCTTATGTACTTGAGTTATTAATTCTTCAACTTTTTCATCCTTTTATAAAATTATATCACCAAAAAATTCCCCCTCTTAGGTATAAATCTTGTTATAATAAGGAGGATTTAATCCAATGGTCAAACTAACCCTAGCATGAAAATAATTTCTAAAAAGGGTGAAATTATTCACTTATGGCCAAGTTAGATCACACTAGTAATGTGAATAAGTTTTGTACACATGTATCACATATAGGAATTTCACATAAGGTATGTGTACTAGTATTATGTTCTAATGGGCCATATTATGCCTAGAAATAGCAGGTGATGGTCCCCTTATTTGTACCCTGGATTAATCATAAGAAAGAGATGTCAATGTCTTTTTTCCCAAGTGATCATGATACGTATAGGTATACATACATCTGGGTGGATTCTCTCAAATTTCAACACAAAAAGTTAAGAATATAATATGGGAAAATTATTCAAGATAATTCTTTAGGTGATGACAAGGGTGATGTATTTGAGTGAAGTTTGTCGGGTGAAGTACTTGTATGAGGAACTTGGGTTATCGAATTGGGAGAACTAATTTTTACTTGGTTAATTTTCTCCAATGGAACATTACTTTTCCTAATTTTTCTTCATTTTCCTTCCTTGTATTCTTAACACATTTATATTGAACTGTTATTTTTTGACAAGAAGATAATGGTTCGTACTATGATCACCATTTCAGATGATGAGTCTTCCACTTATATTCAGGAGATGATTGAAAATTTGGGGCTAAAAATTTATCGAAAGTGTGAAGTATTTCTTATATATCTCATGAATATGTTGAAGAAACACAATCTAGGATATCATAAATCTGAGATGCTTCTATTGTATGGTTATGGGCTATTGACGAACGTGTGCATCATATGCTTAGAAACCAACATACTATATACTTAGTTCACTATGTAATTGGAATAGACCACAACTAATATTTATTCCAAGGAAAACTATATCAATTAGTTAGGAACTAATTGTAAATTTATTTAAAGCCTTATATGTTTATATGATATGTATACATACAGGAAATGTCATTTTTCATGAAAATTATAATTTTCATGTCCACAAAATTTATAATTGTGAGAAAATTACAAACAGTTATCATTTGTTGATTCTCCCACAAAATCTATCATTAAGGAATTATTACATAATATGTAACATAAGTGGGTAAATATATATGATGCATGAACTAGACATGGAATTTATACATTCATTTTAAAATGTGAATAAATGAGACCTCGATTAAGGATCAACCTTAATTTCTTATAAAAATTACTTCCATAAGATGGTAGTGGTGTGTGCGACTTCATCAAGTTTGGCTAATACTCCCTGATTTTTTCTCTCTTTCATATTCCTCCATTTCACATAGAGTTACTAACATAACATGGAAAAAAGGTTAAACTGTTATGAACTTCAAATGATTTATTTTATCTTGTGGATACCTCTAAAGGTAGGATTTCATTTGAATTCCACTTAATGATCTCCCTAGAACCCATGTGATGGAATTAGAAGATAATGAAATGGCTTATTTTCTGTTAAGTACACACATTTTATGGTATATTACTCATTTTATTATTAATATAGGTTTCATTTTTTCTTGTCTAGATATCCTTAGGAAAGTGGTTTTAATTGATTCTACAACTTCTGATGATTACTATTAGACAAAAAACCCTTTATTAGTATCAAAGGGAGGTTAAAGAGTCAACTAATTCATACAAACTCTCACACATGAGTAGTGATTATGTGTTGATATCTACCCAGGAGCTCTATTATGATGAAAAAGAGTTTCATGACCAAAGAGATAGGAAAATGTATTCCTGTGATAGGTTTATATGGATGTCATGTTGGAAATTTTCATATGAGGAGTAGATATTATCCCACCCTTCCATGGTATCTGAGTAGTTCATTCTTTATATATATGAAATCATGTTTGAAATGAAGAATAATTTAAAAATCATATAACCTTTTCATTTATGAAAAATCTAGTTTATAAAAAGATTTACCCTTACGTAGTTAGGCTACATAGAGGTAAGCAACACCTTAGCCATGCGCATAATTGTATGCATAAGGGTAATAAAAACATATCCTTAAATAAAATAGGGTCTATGTAAAGGTAATTCAATTTTTAAAATAATTATGTACAATTAATTAACCACTTACCATTATGCAGTACCCTTACGTAGAAGGTCTGCGTTAGGGTAACAACTTTGTTACATTTATGAAAATGGTTTGTGTGAAGGTAGTACTCTTACATGGTAGTTCCAAAAGACCACATAAAGGTAAATAATACCTACCCTTACCTGAAGTGTTTTTGCAAATGTAATATCATTTGTACACTTATGTAGAAAGATCTGTGAAATGGTAATCTCTAAATTACCATTACACAACATGTTATACTTATGTTTTTTAAAGAGAGGTAGTGACAAAACTTTTTGTAAGAGATTTAAAAAGGCCTATATAAGGGTAGAAAGATCTACCCTTATGAAATAATACACCTACGAATAAGGGTAATCATATTTTTTTTATAATTATATAAAAAACAACATTTTAAAATGTTAATATGGTTTATAAAATTTTCATAAATCATTATAAACTATATTTTGGGATTTTTTAATTTATAAAAGGTTAATAGATTAATTAATTATAATTTTTTTATAATTAAATATATGTTTTTGAAAAAATAAATTCAGAAATTAAATGTTAATATTAGGAATACCTTTTTCCCCAAATTATATGGCATGAATTATTTTTCCAAAAATAAAAGTTTTTATTTATAAATCATAATAAATTTTTTATAAAGGGTAATTAATTATGAAATAGTGTCAAAAATATAAAATGTTTATATATAAATTATTAACTATTCATAATTAATTATATTGAATTATTTAAAATAATAGGGGCCTTATTTGTATATCATTTAAACCACATCAAGAATGTTTTAATGATTTATATGATCATGGTTTAAATAATGATTAAGTATATTATATTAAGATTATGTAAAATGATTACATAATATAAATTCAATTATAAATTGGTTATAATAAATATAATATTATATATTTTAAATGTAAATGTTGTATAATAATAAATATGAAATAGTTCATATTGAAATTAATAAAAAATATTTATATTCAAAATTATGGAATGTCCATAATGTTAAATCTAAAATTATAAATTATTTTATGGTAATATTTTATTTTTGAATTGTTTATAAATGTTTATCTCATATTTAAATATTAAAACTTTTTAATTTATATAATGTTTATTCCCTAATTTATTTATATTTAGTAACTTTTTTGAGAAATTTGAAGTTTATGTAGGCTTTAGTTTACGATTTTTGACTACTTTAAAGATATATCTTAGTATTACATGCTATTTTTGATAAAGAATTAGTTACTAGAAGAATTCATACATAAAGGGGAATAACATGATATATGATGGTGAGATTAAAATCCCCTTCAAATAATAAGGGTGATATTTCTTCTAAAGAAACACTTTTCAAGACCCCAGTCATCCAACATGGTATATTTGTTTCAAACTTAGGTGCCTCTAGATTATCTTTTGTAATGAAATAAAGTAATAAGTAACTCTAGATTTTATTGTTGGGTAGTTTTGTGCGAAAGACAGGTTCCCCAATATTATCCTTGTCCATCACGATGTTTGAATTTTATTTGGGTAAAACATAGCTTGAAAACCCCAATGGTTAGCATATCAGAGGAATAGAGTTGTGTTTATCCATATGATATATTAGAGAATGTTTTTTCCACTAATCTATCAAAGAATCATATAATATATGATTAGGATGATTCCCAACCTAAATAATTAAGTAGTGCGATGAATGTTAAATAAGACTCATTATTCAGTGAAATATGGATCTTGGCCCACTAATGGTTATGATGAATTTTAAACGAGTTCATAATTTTAGTGGGGTCCATTTAAAAAATGTCCTTATTAGGGGTTTAATAATACTTGATACTCATCTAATAAAATATTATTCTATAGATAAATATCATCATCATCATTAAGCTAAATTTTTTTATTAATCCTTGTAAGGATAAGATGAATGTAAGTTATTTATAATACTAGTAACTTAATAAAGGTTTTTAAAAAATATTGGTGATTTAATAAAATTTATTAAGGAAAATTATATGTGTTGTAATAGTTCCTTCCTTAGTTACCAAGTATTTAAGTTGTTCAACAGGTGAATTTAGATTCTTTTGGAAACATAGAGTGATTCATATAAGGTTTCAAAGTACTTAGATAAAAAATGAACAAAGGAATCTTAGTCTTTACTCATGTGTTCAATATGAAAGCGTACATCAATTATTCCAATATCATATACTCAATAAGATTGGGTATTTCAAATGATATTCAATATGATTTAATATTCTAAATGAAATTTTGAGACTAAATCTGTCCTAAAAACATAATTGGTTATTGGAATAAATTCTATTATTATGATAGATATATGATATCAAATATATTTTTAAAAAATACATATATTAAAGTTTAGATAGAGAATAGAATTGAAGTTTAGATATTGAGGTTGTATTTAAAGTAATAGATCAAAAGAGTTGTTGCATTGATAAATTGGATACTTCAAGATTGGAATAACTTGTAATAAGATGTTTATTATCTCATTTTTCTCATGGGAATATCATGAATTTTTTTTAAATAAAAGAATATGAAGTTCTTTTTGTACACATAGTTATGATTTTTTCAGTTCTATAACATGATTTTAGGGGACACTAGAAATGGATTGTTCTAATTAATAAATTAATAGTATTTTAATCCATCGAAATTCCATTAAAATATTATTAAAGAAAGTTTAATTTATATTATCTAAGTTTTGATAATGGATGAAGTGGGCCTAGGATGTTTGGATTTTGGTACTATATAGACAGTAAAAATGGGAAAAAGTTCAAAACAGATGGAGAAAAGTTAGTTGAAATGATTAACGATGTTTCTTCAAAAAGATATTCAAGTTCATTGAAACATTGGGTTTTTAGGAAGGAGTTATAAAAATTCAATATGATTGTATTATAAAATTCATACACAAAGGATTTTGGGAAAATCCATGTAATTTTCATGTTAATCATGAATATTATTGAAATTAATAATTTGGTTTTTAATGGTATATGATACCGAATGTATATTTTACAATGTGTTGTAGATATAATTTTTTTCAAAATAAAAGGAATAATTGATTGATCTGATAGTTTATATTCATGAGATGAAGTGAATAGTTACTACATTATGAATTTGAATATAAAGGATTTCATTATGATCAAATAAATTTAAATTAAACACGTGTAACTCCATCACATTTCTCTTATGCAATAAGAGAAGATGTTCATTAATAACAGAGTTTTTATGAAGAAACATGAGATGAATAATTCTATACACATGGTTTATTATTATTAATTTTATATAGAATGTTTTGAGAAGAATATTTGGATGATAGTGTTCTATCCAAGATATATATTTTATCAAATTATTTGTTAAAATATGTGGGAATGTGTTCCCACCACCCATCAGTGGTATATTTTAATAAAGTCTTATTTTTAAATGATAAAATATTCCAAACACATAGAATATAATATATGATATAGAAAAAAAATTATCAATTAAATATTCCTTCTAAAAGAAAATAAATGTTATTTCCTAATAGAAAAGTGTTTTATAGCATATAAAGATATTCTGAAGAGAATATAATGTTTAAGAGGCCAGTGGGAGTATGTTTAAACTTAATGAAGTTTAAAGGTAAAAAATAAATAATTACACTGATCTAAGTTTAAATTTATAGTACTTAATATTATAAGAGATTTAGGATGTATTATTAAAAAATAATGTAAGCAGTTACATTATTTAAAGAATATTTAAGTGGAAAAAAATTCCAAGGATAATGATAACAAACCAAAAAGGTTATAAATAGAAAACAAAATTTGGCATCATAATATTTGATATTGTGAAGTTAATAGGTTTGAATATGTTCAAGTATTTGAATAGTTAGGAATATGATTCTTAAATCTCACCATTATTAAAACTGGATTACTTCATAGATGTTTCCAACAAAAAATTTTTGTGTGATGGTTTTATCACATGGTCACATAGAGATGTGACAAGGATTGCATGTGACATAATTTGTTAACAAAACCCAAAAATTGAAGTGAAATTAAGGCTGATCTAGAAGTTTATTATATATGATATGATAAAATAGTGATTACATTTGTTTTTTAAATATTTCTAAAGATTATAAGAATATAATATTAGAGGAAACCTCCATTTTATCATTCCTTCACATTGGAAACCTCCATTTTATCATTACTTCATGTTGGCTACATTTCATAAAGTGCAGCGATAATTGACCTCTCCAAGTATGAATTTCAATTTATCCCTAACTAATGTTTATCATTTAGTATTATATGTTATGATGAAATTTTAATATTAACATGAGTAGGATTATTGTATAAATATGTAGAATATACTCATGGGGCATACAAAAAATAATTTGATTCTTTTTTTGTATGCTAGATAACCTATTAAGTATAATATATTAATCTTCATACAGATTTATTTTGTATATAAGGGTTTTATGGATCATATTTAAGTCCCCACTACCTGAGTTTGGTGAGATACATAGTATGAAAACATTCATACATTGATACCCTACTTACATAAGGCAATATATTGACTTATCTGATAAGGGAGTGGTTTGGAATGTTTTTGAGCATGTAGTCAGTTGGAACGTAACCAAGAAAGGATGTATTATCTCATATGATGAGTATGAAATCTTTTTCCATAGTGAATATAGATTTTGGGAGTGTCTAACTACACATATATTTTATATATCTATCTAAATAAGGTACATGTGATGTGATTATACATAATTATGAATTATATATGATGTATTCATCAATCATATAAGTATACACTCTAGGAATTGATAAAAGATGAGTTTTTTATATGGGATTGACATGTTATGTTTCCCATAGTCACTTGATGTCTTAGAATAAGGTAAAATATGAGAATACATGTTTTTATATGATGAAAACTGGTTGAAACTAGTATCTATATACATGTGTTTATAGGAGATAATGCTAGATACCTTTTAATATTGAGTAGCATTGACACTCTGCTATGGTATTCTCTTTACATACACTTATGTATTCAATGAGTGATATTTTATTCAATGAAATAAAGTATTTTGGGGTCAAACAATGTGGTTTACATAATAGGTATTGAGTTTGGCTCAGAGAGCTACTCTGAAATTGTTTTATAGTTAATCCAAAAAAATTGGATGGGTGTTTAAAAGGTGTTTCCTATGATGTGATTTAAGGTTATGTAATGATATATTTACAAAACAAATTTTAGAAGATATTCATAATAATTTTCAGATATTATTTCACAAGTTATTTTATAATATACAATATAATCTGAATGATCAGAAATTGTATTAGGATTTTGTGAAATTGGGAGATTAATGGGAATATTCCTTTAAGATTTGTATGTATATATGATATATATATATATAGGAAATATTATATTTAATGAAAATTATGATTTACATTCCCATGTAATTTATGATTGTGGAAAAATAATAAATTTTTATTATATATTGATTCTCCCAAAAAGTTTATCATTAAGTAACTATTACAAAAGAGGTAACGTACAGGAGAAAATGCATAAAATGCATGAACCAGACAAGAAATTTATACATGCATGTTAATGATTGAATAAATGAAATTAAAATTAAGGAGTGTCCTTAATTTTCTATATAAATTAATTTTATATGATGGAATTAGTGTTTGTGACTTCTTCATGCTTGGACAACACTTCCGGACCGATTAATCTCTTCCATCTTCCCCCTTTACATATAGATGTACTTTCATACTATATGAAAAATTTGAATCCCATATGAACATTGGATGATTAATATTAGCCTGTGGATACCTATGGAGGTGGGATGTCATTCATTTTACACTCAGTGATCTCTCTCAAATCTACATGATGTAATTTGATAATAATGCAGTGGATTCGTATGTAACATCCCAAACCCAAATTCTCCACAATAGTGCCTCGAGCCTGGTTTCCCACATGGAATCAAGCACATCCCCCAAAAAACTAGAGGATTTCATATAGCCATGAGGGAATATGGTGGGTATTTAGGGAGACTATGCCCTCTTACTATAGTATAACATTGTGGAATATCATTAACTATCAATAGTAGACGCAGCGTAACAATCAGATCGATAATAAAAATACCTGACAAGAATATATAAACAAATCCAGTAGTAATATCATATATAGATGATGATGATACATTTCATGTCTATACAAAGCATCCAAAATAGGTAGATAACAGTAAAATAAAATACATGTAACAAAAAACTGAAAATTGTTTTCTCTTAATAGCATCATGAGCCTCATCTCAGTCCCTTGCTCCCATGATCCTAAGCATGGAACAAAATCAACCATCGAACTATGAGAGATTTACCAAATCCATACATGCATCCAGATATTCTGTCCAGGTACCTAACAGTGTTTCGAATAGGTTTTGAGATACAATCCTAGTAGGTAACCACTCAAAGGTCTATAATAAGTCCTATATGTTCAATATAAAATGCTAAAGTAGAGTGCAAAGTAAACTAGGTATGCAAACAGTGAAGTGACCATAGAACAAGTCAATAGATTCTATATAGCCATATAAGGCTCCCTATAAAATAGGTGTCATATCCTATCACAAGTCAGTGGTAAAAAAATTAACTTTCATGTCCTTGCTCTAAATTGAGACATATCATGTCAACCATGGCCTTTTTATACATTCAGAAGTGTCAGAACAACCACAGTCGATCCATATAATCAATCATATCACAATTCTATAAACTTTTCATATAAATAAAGTTTCACAATTTCAAGGCCACACCATATAATCAATATTTACAGTCCCATCAAGTTTAGATCCATGGTATATAGGACCATTTAATCCTGGTCATGTCTCAAGAGCATCTTGATGGAAACTCGACAACGACACTTGTGGATTCCAAGGATAATCTAAATAGAGCATGTCCAAAGTGAGTTCAGTAAGATTGATCCAATGTGTAACACCCTGACCCTAGTTAGCCAGAGCCAATTCATTATTTTAATACATTGGCATGATTACAAGGAATCAAGTCTTGAAGGACTGATCATTTTAGTAGTCTTGTAAAATAAATTACATACATACATTTAACATTAAAATTTATCACATAAAATACACCATAGATAATAATTTTAGAACTTAATTATTCCCCTAGATTAACCCTAAATATCAACCATAATACACTTCTTGGAATATTGGGAAAATAAAACATAAGAAATAGGTGATCTCAAATTCCCAGTAAGGGTAAATAATTCAGCAGAAGCTATAAAATTTTAAGGAAAAAGGTTTAATAAAAAAATCGGCCTTTTAAACATAAAAATTGACATAATATGGAAAAAATAAATCAAAAATTACCATATAAAAATGCACATGTATATTATAATAGTTTAATAATCATATGTAATAACTAATTTCATAATTATGGAATTCATATTTCCAGACATAATAACTACTACGTCAAGGCCTTATGCCAAGACCATTCACAAATATTTTTTCAAGGCCTTCTTCCAAGACACTAGTTTGTCTCATGAGACCTATTGATTCCTTGAGGGGCTTTAGCAGGCCCCTCACATCACTTACTTATTCCAATGCATTCATTATATGAAAAGGGTGAAACATAACATAAACATTCATATTAAAACTATCATACGAAATGACAATACTTTAACCGTAAACCCTGATTGGTATAAAAATAGAACATACATAGTCAAACATATCATAACTCATTTAATACAATATATAATATTTTGTTATTATAAATCATCCTCAATCAAGAATAATATCCATTAAAGGATTTTGACACAGTTGAAAATGATCAGTAAAACTCTTTGAGAGAAATATCCCTTTTTCATGAAATCATTTAAAAGTCAAAAAATTGTTAAAGGAAGACATTTAAATGATATTTTTGAATCAAATTTTCCCATACCAATTTGAAACCATTTAAAATAATTAATATTTTCAAACATTCATGTCCATATAAATAAATCCTTAAAACCATTTTGAAAACATGGAAATTAATGAGAAAGGTTTAGAAGAATAAATTTTTAAAACATTTAAAATGATGTTTCAGTTAAAGAGTCCCTTAAAAATAATCCTTTTGAAAAATATTTTACGAAACATGTACATGGATGATAAATATTTCCCAAAAAAATACTTGCACATAAACAATCATGGATAATAATGAGAATGAGGAATTCACCCTTACCTTAGGTTTGATACTCACTATACGTGACTTAAACTCTTTTATAATGTGTTTAAACATATTATTAACTTATATTAGAATCATAATTATATTTATGATATCATTTATGATACTTTTATGACTTTATATTACCCATTTATTAACAATTCCAAGTTAATGCAACATTTTGGGTTAAAATCGCTTTGTTTATCATACGTGTTTTGACTTTTTATTTTTGATAATATTAGTTAGATCATAATTTACATACTTCTAGAATGTAAAATATAATTTATATATCATATATATTATGCATATAAATATATATGAAATAGATAGATAAATAAAATTGGACACACCGTTTATGGAGGCGGTAGTCTGCACGTACGCATGAACGTTGTTTCTGTTTTCTTATCATATTGAACGGAAGTAAGTGAATATATATATGTATACATATATATATATATATATTGTCCCATTAGAATTATTATTTCATTTATTTCATACTAATTAATAATATGTATTCTTATAATCATTCTTTTATGGTGAACATGGAAGATGAGTCTCATCGCATCATTGAGACGGTAAGCTGTACGTACGCACGAGCGACGATATCATTTACTTAATGGCCAAATGGTATGGAATTTGATGTAATATGAATTTTATATAATAAATATAATTTTATATTTATTATTTACATCCATCATATTCATATTTATACCCATATAAATAAAGTGTACATGAAAAATAATTTACACCACGGCGTGGAGACGGTAAGTCGTACGTACACACACGTGGTGGTATTATTTTTCATAGGATGGGTAAAAAGAATAATATGGTTGTACCATAATCATAAAAACATCTCAGAATATATTATAATCTGGATTTATTATTTTAGTATGGTAAAAACATATTAAGAGGAAATAGAAGAAGAAATGAACTTTCAAAGAATGGATAAAACGGTTACCTCTTCTTCGGGTGTCTCCTTTTGATTTGCACAAAAGGACTTCTAAAGTTGGATTTCTGCCCAAATTGTTTCCTCTAATATGAATTTAGGTAATTTTGTAGTATATTTGGTCAGGTTTTGTCCTAGTAAAATGGATTGGGAGGTGTGAATTTTCCAGAAGGAGAAGTTCCCTTTTATAAGAGAGGTGAGGGGCACCTTGGGAAGAGCTTGAAATATTAATTTATTATAAAACAATTTTCAGTTCATAATAGCTAAAAATGGATTTATTTCGAGTATAAGGTTGTTAGGGCTTGAAATAATTTTAACCATTATATTTTAATGAATTTTAGGTCACCATATTAACCTTATACTTTAAATTTAACTCTTAGATAAATTGTTTAACTTTTACAATGTCTTCTTGTATTTTTATATTACATGGTTAATATAGTTTCTCGTAAATTCCAATAGAACTTAAAGTGATTAATTAATGACATATATAACATTATATAAGTCCTTTGGACTAATTTTATATTTTTAGGAATATTATATCATTTAATAAAATAGTATATGTTTTAAAAACTCATTTATGTTGATTATGACACTATTTATTAATTGGTTTTTGTGAAAGTCATAACAACTTTATTACATATAAATAAAATACATTTAATCAACCGTAACATGTCATATTCACCGATAAAATTCTTTTATGGCATAAAAAGTTTCAATTTACATTTATTTTAATATTTATGATATCAATTATTTGATTCTTTCATTAATAATGAAAATACTACATCATTACTGTTTCATAAATAAATATATTTTTTTTCTCTAAAAAATATAAATAAAATATCATGAGTTAGTAAATATTTTTATCTTTATAATGAATATTTATAGTCAAAGATATTAACTATATAACCCCATATAATAAAAATTTAGTGAAGGATACATGCTTATGTTATATTTTTCTATACTTTAAATTAATTCTTATAAAATGTCATTTTCATAGCCATGTGGCTCCATGGGCTCCCAAAATCTACCCAAGGAATAAAACGGTCAAAAATAACTCATAAAATAAGATTATGACTTGTGTTATCATAGTTTAATATTAATATAATATTATTTTTTCCCCTTATTTACCATATTTACCTTTTAACCATAGTAAATAAAATAGTTACTAAAATAACAATTCATAAAATATAAAAAATAAAAGGTAACTATTTACATAATTTTTAACATATTATTAAAAATATGGAATCCAATTTTCCAAATTCAAAACATAGAAGTTTCAGAAATTAATTTAAAATTAATTCCCATGGTCAAAACCAAAAACCGGGTTTCTAAATAGTAAAAACTATCAAAAGATTGACATGTTTTTATGTACAATTTAAATGTGAAATTACATACAATGAACTAAATTATAGTAAATGACAAAAATATAATATAATGATACTTTAATACCACTCAAATATATAATTTAAAACTGAAAATTATTTTGATTAAAAAAGTTGTTTTTATTTTAAATTTAGTATTTCTCGCTATTCATCAAGATATGAGATTTATCAAAAAAGTAAGAAACCTTTATCCAAAATAAATTTTTATGTCCTTATTATAAAAAAGTATTTAATTTCACCAAATATAATATATAAAAGTGTCAAATATTGTATTTTAAAATGTTTCTCCTTTAAAAAGAAAAAAAAACTGCATTTTTGAAAAATACTTCTTTTATTCTGAAAAATTGAATTTTACATCATATTATGTCTAAGAAACACAAAATATGGATTTAAAAATTATATGGGATATATAAAATTCAAAATTTGATTAATTTTATTCATAGCCTTTTTTTAAATGGCTATTTTGATATGTCGTTGTGTGCTTGAACTCGGTGTTGTGTACATCGCATGCTATTTGAATTATTTAAAAAGGAAGTGTACCTTGGAATATTGGGGTGTTACATTATCCCCTACTTCAATAAATTTCATCCACGAAATTTTAAATCATGATTGAAAACTAGGGGTTTGACATTTCAAAATACCTTAGTTGAGATCCCACATCGAAAAATTGATTAATGAGGCCTCTCCTTTAAAATAAAGAAACGTACCTATGATGTTTATCAGAAATAACACATACTAGGGTTCCATATAGTAAAACATGGATATGGAATAGAAAACTAATCATCAATTTCTAATGGAGAGTGATAGGGAATATTATTATGATAATGTTAATAATAAGAAAGCTATAAATCTGTGATGATCTAAGGGACCATTTGATTCATCGCAAATGAAAGTACTAGGAAATATTTTTGGGTTTTATGATCATTTAATTGGTGTTTTAGAATAAATTTAATTCATATAATAATAACACAAGGAATCATACTTAATTTACATGTAGATTTTCATCCTTTAACTTATTCCTACCACAAACTGATCTTTCTCATAAAAAGATAAAACTCAAAAAATGTTCTATTTATCTCAATCGTATAAGGTTCCAAACATAAACATATACCATTTAAATGAAAGAAACTCCTTTATAATAACTAGGGACTTCCTGTAGGCTAGTGTTAGGCAATAAATCCAGGTCTCACTTCGGTTGTGGGTTCGATTCCTGTAGCTTTGTCTGACGCGACGGGTTATCACCCGACCTGTAGGTTTTCCTTTTTCTAAAACTATAGTATTATAACACTACAAAAAATAATATTGAATAATACTATTAAATGTTCAACTTAATCCACCTGAACCATTAGAGTTATCCAAAATACTTTGGTCCAATCTCAGTTGAAAAGGTCTCTAAATTTCCAAAATCAATTGTAACATCAGATTTCCCAAACAATGTAAGTTTCTATTATTGTCACATAAGGAATATATGATTACCTTCATCATATTAAAACCTTAATGAAAACAAAAAGTACTAAAGTAAAATTCGTATATATATCAAATTCTTATTTATAACCATAATATAATTCTTGAGTCCAAAAACACAAATACATTAATTATTCCACTTTGATTATAGCAACAACATAAGCTTGACCTTGATCCATTTTATTTTTATGATCTATATTTCCTTGAATATTTGGATAATAATTTTCATAATTTCCCATATCATTAAAATTATAACATTGTACGAATTATTTATTTCCCTTACTATCACGATCCTAGTGACCTTTTTCCCCCCATTTGTAACAAACTCCTATTCCTTTTATGCAAGTACCAGGGTGTTCCTACCCTCAATTATCACATAATGGAAAATTATTCTTTCCTTTTTTATCTCTATCATTCTCTTGATCCAGCGTCCTCTTCTTATCTTGCTTTACTTTAATGTCATAAGACTTAGATAATTTTGATTCTATCTTGATAGCACACGAGACTATATATTGGTATGATGAGAAAATTTTTGAGACAAATTCTCAACTGATAAATGATTTTAAACCATCAAATAATTGATTAATATTACTTCTTGGGTTGCATATATAATATGAAATGTGCCTTTCTAACCTTGTAAAGTTCGTCTCATAATTTTCAATATTCCCATCCTCTTTTTGCCTTAGACTTAGAAATTACCTTTCCATATCCGCTTAATGTTCACGAGGAAAGTATTTTTCTAAAAAACACTCTTTAAACTCCCTCTATTCCATATTTTATACATATTCATCCTCATTTGTGTTCTGAATTAATGACCACCATTTATCTGCGTCTCTTGAGGTGTGATAAACCACCATGAAAACTGTTTCCCTTTCGCTACTCCACAATGTATGAAATATTTTCTCTAAGGAACTTATCAATTGCTCAGCTACAAATGGATTTTTAGTCCCATTGAATATTGGTGTTTGTTTCTTCATGAAGAGGTCAAACATTGATCCTCTGTGTTGTCGATTAGGATGCTCCATATAGGAAATGTTATTATTCATAACATGAGTCAGTTGTCCCAGTACGGTTATATGTTGTTCAGTACTATTTGTGTCACCAGTTCCACTATCATTATCTTTCATATGAGGTAAATCCCTACATGGATTATGTGCATTGATATGATTTCCATTTCTTCCACTAGTAGCCATTTCTAAACAATGTCATACCGTAGATTAGGTTATGAATCATAATGTATAATTCCAAACTAGTAAAATGCATAACATAAATTGAAAATTTTCTTCATATATAATCCATAATAATAAATATGGTTTAATTGATGATATATTTACTCACAAATCCTTCATAATGGTTTGTAAATAAAATATGAATTATCCTAAGCATATCCCCTAAGAATGTCAAACCAAGTGTGCAGTAAGTCCTGTTGTCATGTACCAGGTTACCCCTAGTCAAGCTCAAAACACCACGTAAGAGTTTTCACCCCTAGGTACATCTATAGTAGAACTACGTCCTTTTTTAGTATCTAGACAGTGATGTATTTACTAGGAACTCCCACAAAATATATTTCTTAAATTATTGAGTTATCTTCAACACTTATCCTCAAATCTATCTTAGGGTTATGATCCCAAATATAAGTTTTATAAATCTATTTCAAAAGTTGTTTCTAAAATAACGTTGATACCGACTATAATTACATGACCCCAGTTACCCAGAGCTGGTTAATAATTTTAATACATTGGTATGATTACAAGGAATAAAGTCCCAAAGGACCGATCAGTTTATCAGTCTTGGAAAATTGATTACATACATGTACTTAACATTAAAATTGTCAACATAAAATACATCATAGATAATCCTTTGAGAACTCCATTATTCCAATATCTTAACCCTACATATTAATCATAATAACCTTCTTGGAATCTTTGGAAAATAAAATATAAGAAAGGGGTGAGATCAAATGCTTAGTAAGGGTAAATAATTGAGTAAAAGCTATAATATTTTATGGCAAGATGTATAATAAAAAAATAGTCCTTTTAAACCTAAACTTGAAGATAATATAGAAAAAATAAATAAAACATTACCATATAAACATGCAGATAGAAATTTTACTATTTGAATAATCACATTTAATAACTAATTTCATAACGAGTGAATGCTTAATGATGGACAAAATAAGTACTATGTCAAGGTCTTGTGCCAATACCATTCACAAATATTTTTTCAAGGCCTTATGAGAAGACACTAGTTTGTCTCATGAGACCTACCAATGCATTGAGAGGCTATAGCGGGCCTCACCCATCACTTTCTAATTCTAATTGATTCCTCATATGAAAATGGTGAAACATAACATAAACATTTGTATTAAAATTAGCATATAAAATGTCAATAATTTAACTGTAAACCACGAATGTTACAAAAATAGCACATCCATAGTCAAACATATCGTACCTCATTTAACATAATATGGAAGATTGTATTATAATAAATCAACCTCAATCAAGAATAATATCCAGTAAAGGATGATTCCACGATTGAAAATGATCAGTAAAACTCTTTGAGAGAAATATCCCTTTTTCATGAAATAATTTAAAAGTCACAAAATTTAAAAAGGAATATATTTAAAATATATTTTTGAATAAATGTTTCCTATACCACTTTTAAACCTTTTAAAATAATTAACATTTTAAAATATTCATGTCCATATAAGTAAATCCTTAAAACCATTTTGAAAACAAATACATTAATGAGAATGGTTTAGAAGAATAAATATTTAAAATATTTAAAATTATATTTTAGTTAAAGAGTCCCTTAAAAATAATCTTTTTTAAAACTCTTTTATGACACATGGACATGCATGATAAATATGTCCCAAAAAATACTCACATATAAACAATCTTGGATAATAATGAGATTGAGGAATTAACCCTTACCTTAGGTCTGATACTCTCTATACGTGTCTGAAACTCATGTATAATGTGTTTAAACATATTATTAACTAATAATATAAGCATAATTATATTTATTATATCATATAAGATTCTTTTATGACTTTATATTACCCGTTTACTAACAATTCCATGTTAATGCAACATTTCGAGTTATAATCGCTTTGTATATCGTATGTGTTTTAAATTATTATTCTTGATAATATTACATAGATAATAATTTAATTACTTATATAATGTAAAATATGATTTATATATGATATTAATTATTTATATAAATATATATATCTATATATATAATAGATAGATAAATAAAATGGAACACGTTGTTTCTGTTTAATTATCGTATTGGATGGAAGTAAGTGAATATATGTGTGTGTGTATGTGTGTTTGTATCATACCAGTATCATTATTATGTCATATATTTCATACTTATTAATAATATTTATTCTTATAGTCATTCTTGTATGTTGAACATGGAAGATGAGTCTCATCACATTGTGGAGACGGTAAGCCGTACGTACGCACGAGCGATGGTATCATTTCTTTAATGGTAAAATGGTATGGAATTGGATTAAAAATGAGTTTTATAGAATAAATATAATGTTTTATTTATTATTTACATCTATTATATTCATCTTCATACCCATATAAATAAAGTCTACATGAAAAATAATTTACACCGCGGCGTGGAGACGATAAGTCATACGTACGCACGCATGGTGGTATTGTTTTTCATAGGATGGGTAAAAAAAGAATATGGTTGTCCCATAATATTAAAAACTTCAAACAATATAGTATATACTAGGGTTATTATTTTAGTATGGTAAAAACTTTGTTAGAGTAAGTAGAAGAAGAAATGATCTTTGAAAGAAGGGATAAAACAATTACCTCTTTTCGGGTGTCTTTGTTTTGCACAAAAGGACTTATTAGTAATAATTTATGACAACAATATTGCATCTGAGATTAATTGAGGAAATTTGGTATTATATTTGGGCAGGTTTTGGCCGAGCCAAATGGCTTTGGAGGTGTGAATTTGAGAAAATGGGAAATACCCTATTATAAGAGAGGTGAGGGGCACCTTAGGAAGAGCATAAAATATTAATTTATTATAAAACTATTTTCGATTTCAAATAGCTCAAAATAAATTTTTTCAATTATAAGGTGGGTTTGTTTCGAAATACTATCATCCAATATATTTTTGACAAGTTTAGATCGCCATATTAACCTTATCTTTTAGATTTAACTCTTAGTTAAATAGTTTATCTTTTTCCATGTCTTCTGGTATTTTTATATTACATGGTTATTATAGTTACTATAAAATGAAAATATAAACTCAAGTGGTTAATTAAAGGAATATATAATATTATCTAAGCCCTTTGGTTGGATAATATATTTTTTGGAATATAATATCATTTAATAAAATAGTATTTGTTTAAAAAAACTCATTTATGTCAATTTTGACACTATTTAGTATTTGGTTTTTGTGAAAGTCATAAAAACTTTATTACTTCAAAAACATACATTTAATCAACCATAAAATGTCATTTCTACCTATAATTTTTTTTTTATTTCACCAAAAGTTTCAATTTACATTTATTTTAATATTTATAATACCAATTATTTGATTCTTTCATTAATAAGTGAAATATTGCATCACTATTGTGTCATAAATAAATATATTTATTTTATGTATAAAAATTAATAATAAAATATCATGATGTAGGAAATATTTTTAGATTTCTAATGAATACTTATAGTCAAAGATATTAACTATAAAATCCCATATAAAAATTGTTTTAATGAAAGATGCATGTTTATGTTATATTTTTCTATACTTTAAATTAATTCTTACAAAATGTCATTTTCACATCAAGTGGCTTCATGGGGTCCCAAAATCGACCCAAGGAAGCCTGTGGTCGGACATATCTCATACAATAATATTAGGATATGTGTTAGGATAGTTTAATATTATTATAATATTATTTTTTACCCTTATTTACCAGATTTACCCATTAACCATCATAAATAAAATAATTACTGAAGTTACTATTCGTAATGCCCAAAAAATAAAAAGTAACTATTTAAAAAATTTGGTCCTTCTGATTAAAAATATGGAATCCAATTTTCCAAATTCAAAACATAGAATTTTCAGTAATTAATTTAAAATTAATTCTTGTTGTCAAAACCAAAAGGCGGGTTTTTAAGAAGTAAAAACTATCAAAATATTGACATGTGTTTGTGTACAATTTAAATGTGAAATTTCATAAAATGAACTATATTATATTGAATTATAAAAATATAATCTAATTACACTTTTAAAACCACTGAAATTTATAATTTGACACTATAAATTATTTTTATTAAAAAGGTTGTTTTTATTTTAAATTTAGTATTTTTCACTATTCATCAAAATATGAAAGTTATCAGAAAAGTACCAAAGATTTATCCAAAATAAATTTTTATATACTAATTATAAAGAAACATTTAATTAAATCAAATTTAATATATAAAATCTTAAAATATTGTATTTAAAAAGGTTTTCCCTTAAAAGGCAGAAAAACTGCATTTTTGAAAAATACATCTTTTATTCTGAAAAACTGAATTTCTCCTCATATTATGTCTAAGAGACAATAAATCTGAATGTTAAAATTATATGGGATATATATAATTCAAAATTTTGTTAATACTATTCATAAATACTTTTTAAATGCTTAGTTTGATAGGTCGTGATGCGCTTAAAATTGGTGTTGCGTACATCGCACACTATTTTAATTATTTAAAAAGGAAGTGTACTGTGGGAGATTGGGGTGTTACACAATGGGTAAAAATTACCTTGAAATCCTATGGAATCAAGATCCAAGGGGAATAAAGGACCGAGAAATCTTCTACCATAAAGCAAGATCCATCAGTGAAACGACCATGGCGTCTATATAGAATCAAGACCCAATATTTCCAAACCAAGGAATACATTACCATTTCAATTAACATCTCATTCCATTTAACAATTCACATTTGATTCAAACAATGAGTATACCCACTCATTAAAACATTCACATTCAAAGAAAATCATTGAGTATACACATTCATAAAACATAATTCACATTAGCCTTTTCATCAATCAAGAAAGGTATAACATGGAAAAACATGGCATAGAAGGAAATACATCTCATAATCGAGAAATTCAATTCCATTTAATTATTATTTGTATTTATCTAAAAATAAAAGATCATATACACACCACTTGGGTGGTTTAACAATATCCAAAGGAAGAGGTCACACGTCCTGGGTGGACTAGGTTGTGAAAACAACCTTCAATGAGTCTCAAGGAAGCTTAATGGCATCCCTAATAGGTTCCATTTCTATTAATTGAATTGTGAAATTAAATTTCATGTTCATGGTAGAAATTCCAATTCATGGAACAATATAAAATAGCTTAATAAAAGCAAAAAACCCCATGGTATAGGTATAAACCACCTACCATAGCTCGGTAGTAGAGTTATTGTCCAGTATCAGCTCCATATTTGACTCAATTCAGAAGAAAATAAAAACAAAAGATGAAGTTGAAATTAGGGCATATCATCATACACCTAAATATCACAATAGACACCAATAAGACCAAGTAATGCAACAAATAAAATTGAAAAGTCACTAATACGAATATGACGGGGCCAGCAGTGCTTGATTTTGATATGAGACGAAGGAACGAGATCAAAAGCTACCTTTTATCTTCAAAGAGGAGATCTCAAAGTGATGCTACCAATGTGAAAGAAGAATGAGGAATTAGGTTGAAATTATAATCTTTTTAATGTTAATTTCATAATTTTACTCTAATCACTTGGTTACAGAGTTTGCCGCATGGCTGGCCAAACCATGTGCCAACTTTGTACCCTTTGTTGTAGGAAAGATACACCCTGCACAGTTTGTATGCATGCTTTGACTAACCCTATACAACCCATGTGTTTCAACTCTATTAAAACTATTAAATCTTTCACATTACTGTGTGTCCTAAATCACATTATTTGTCTAATAATGTGGCTTATAGGACTCTAATGACCATCCTCTTATGGTTAGAAGTAACCAATCGGCTTGCCTCGCATGGTTTCTACTAACCATGCGACGTGCCTTTTTCTCCCAAAATATTGGGTTCCGAGCTCTGAACAAACCCCAGACACCCTTGATACAACTGTAACCTCAAGGTGTATTAATAATATTATTTAATTAATCATTAAACCTATAAAATTATTCATACCTCATATGGAAACTTGGATTCTTATAATCACCCCTTAAAAAATTCATCCCTAAATTTCCCTCTAAAGATCAATCAATATTCATCTAAGAACAACTCTGGTCACTGAGCACGTATGTTATCCTCCTGCTCACAAGTCTCATACTATGAATATCAATGTTTCCATAAAACTTGTATTAGAGGAACTAGCCAGACTTGGGGAACCTCTACTCTCTTATCAATTATATGAATCATATTCTCTTTAAAGGACACATCTACTAGTAACTCAAATGCCTTGGGATGAAAAGCCTAAAAATGGTCTAAATGATAATAGCATGCTGAGAAACATGGAATACATTGTGTTTGGATCAGTACCTCTAAGGTAAATAAAACTAATAGGATACAATCCTGACTCTCTTAAATCTCGAATGACAGACATATCACAGTGAAATATTACCCGGCCTCTAGATCCATTTGTGTCCAAACCTCGGTGAAATTCATAAAAATACATGATCCCTGACCTCGAAATGTAGAGGTCATCTATAATGATCAGTGTAATATTTATGTTGACACTAGGTAGTATCCTTCCACTTTTGGATCAACTGGACCTATTCAGAAGTCTCCTACATAAGATGAAGTCCTAGTAAATCTTCCTCACCAACCACTAACTAGAATAGGTGCGATTGGCATGGCCTACCATAAAAAGGTGCATAAGGTGTCATCTTTATAGTCTTATAATAGCTATATTTGTAGGAGAACTCATGCAGGTATATGTGCATCTCCCAAGAGCCCCCAAAATCTAGGATTCATGCTCACATAATTTCCTCAAGAACCTATATTTTATTCTCTAACTGGACATATGTCTTAGGGTGGTATGTTGTGCTCAAAATCAATTTTGTACCCAATTCAGTTTTCAAACTCTACCAAAAATGATACATAAATTGGGAATCCCTATCTGAAATGATAGTGTACAATACACCAGGAAGGAATACTACCTCACAGATATAAAACCTCCCAATATCATCTACATTGAAGGTTTCCTTTATCGAAAAGAAATGTGAAACCTTCTCGAGCCTAACAAAAACAAATCACATGCCATCGCTACCTCAAGAAGACTTCAATAAACCTATCAGAAAATATATCACTATTTCATCCCATTTACACTCATAAATGGGTAAATACTTTAAAATTATAGTTGTTCAATTATGTTCTGACTTCACCTACTTGCAGTTGGAACACCTTATAACAAAACCAGTCACCCCATGCTTTATACCAATCCACCAGTACTGATGGCAAAAATAATGGCACATCGTAGTGACACCTAGGTGTACTTACTAGGATGAGGCATGAAACTACCACATAAGTTCTTCATGTATGTCCATTGGAACTCAAATATGACCATGGATAGAATGGATATCATCCTCACCTATGGTCTAACCAGGAGGAGGGACCTCATCTGCCACACTCTATCGTTGGAATAGACCTTCAGGATCTGATAGTTGCCTCATCATTAATTTATACTGTAGATTAGATATCATAGCCAATGATGATAGAAAATTATTCCTCTAACAATCTTGAACCTCTATGTACATCTCATAGAAGAAATCCATAATCTTCCACTCACTATGGGCCAACCAAACATCCTTTATCTTAGTGCACCAACTCAATGCATCAGCTACAAAATTTTCCTTTCTAGGAATATAGGCAAGTTCAAATTAAAAATATTACAAGTACTCAACCCACCTTTGCTACCTTATATTCATATCACACTATGTAAATATGTACTTGAGGGTTTTTTGGTCCGTGTACACCCCAAAATTCACTCCTTGTAAGTAGTGCCTCCAACATTTTAAATCATGAATGACTGAAACTAACTCGAGATCATGTGTTGGTTAGTACCTCTCATGTGGCCTCAACTGCCAAGACACATATTCCATGACTCTATCTCCCTGCATCAGCACTACTCTAAGCCTAATACCTAATGTGTCATAAAACACAATGTAGTTCCTACCCTGGTATTGCAGTATTTGGACTAGTACAAAAGTAAATATCCCTTTTATCTCTTAAAAGGTTGTCTCACAAGAATCTGACTATACAAAATTCACACCATTCTTAGTCAAGCCCATCATTGGTGCTGGTAAGCTTGAGAATTCTTGTATGAAACATCTATAATACCCATATATCCATAAGAAACTTCATATGTAAACTATTTTCTTGGGATTATCCTAGGAAAATATATCTCTCACCTTCTCTGGTTCTACAAATACTCCTACCTCTGAGATAATATAACCCAATAAGTGAATTTTATACATCTTGAAGTGAAACTTTGTGAGATTATCATATAACTAATTCTCTCTTAGTGTATCCAAAATGATCACAAGATATTTGGCATGGTCATGTTGATTGTGAGAGTACGCCAAGATATCATCCATGAAAACCACCATAAACGAATCCAATTATATATGAAAAACTCAGTTCATCAGTTCCATGAAAACCTTTGGCACATTCTTGACACCTAACGTCATAACCAAATACTTATATAGACCATACCTTCTACAAAAGGTTGTATGAGGTATGTGTACAGGTCGAACACCTACCTAGTGATAACCAAACCTGAAGTTCATTTTGAAGAACAACCAAGCTCCTTGAATCTAATAAAACATTTCATCTATTTGTGACAAGGGATACCAGTTTAGAACCAAAATCTAGTTAAATTTCCAATAATCAATGCATAGATTAAGGGTAACATCAAAATTTTTCTCAAAATGGATTAGAATACCCCATGAATAAGTATTGATTCAAATAAACCCCCATTCCTCTAAGTCCTCTAGCTATATCTTGAGCTCTTACAACTCTATCATATCCATCCTATAAGGATGAATGGATACCTGTTCATCTCCCAGCACTAGCATGATAGAGAAATCCACATCTCTCTTAAGAGGTAAAAAAATGTTATATGGTAAAACATTCTTAAAATGATCAACCATTGGAAGAAAATTCCTCCAGACAAGCTCCCTGATCATCCAGATACAAACTAGTTAATTGGGCTATCATCCCTCCTAGCCCACAATGATGTGGTCTAGGTCGGCTTTCCTATACATCCCATTCACCCTTGTTAGTATGAATTGTGACCCTAGGTGATGTAAAAATTTCCCTCTAATGAAAACATTCAGCATATTCTTGATAAGTTACTAGCCATTCCATTTTGAGTATATTGTCAAACCTGGTCATCTTGATGATATAAAGATTCCAGATGAAGTGGCACCCACCAACCTCAAGGGGGAACTCCTTGAACGAGCATGTACTCACTATTAAGATCCCTAATAGAGTATAAAGTGTTATGATGCCCTCAAAAAATAGTATAATGAGCCCAAGTATCTCTATAATAGGTACGGATATAAAACTTTGTGATGAACCTATATCAAATAAGTGAAGATACAAGAATTGAGACTATTAAGATCGTACCTCTCACCATAGATAGTCTGGAACCCTAATCCTCAGGGGTAGGACACAAAGTATAGATCTGGACTGAACCATAGCCCTATGACTAAACCTCACTACCCAGAGTTTTCCCGCTCTAATGTATCAATGTAACTGGTGTTTGGATGCCCCGGCCTTGACCACCACCTCCTCGGCCTGATGGAATGGTACTGCTTCAACTCCCTGCCTGATGTGAAGCTAAGAAACCTTCTCCTAAACTTGTTTTCAATGTTTTCCCCTACCACTCACTACTAGATGGATATCCCTACAGAATCATTGCATGTGACCCATCGTAATGTAATATCATCACTCGACTGGGTTGCGATCACACTGATCCTCATGTGGAACCATCTTCTACACTAATGATTAAAACTGATATACTAGTGCTCATATCCTGATTGGTACCCATCTCATAGGAATCCTCAAATTGATGCTTCATTCCTGAAAATGTTGAACCACTGGGTTGACAGACTACAATGCTCAACTCTATTCCCCCAACGTCCCTTAGCTTCCACTCTATAATTAGAGACTAAATTACCATCCCTGTAATATATTTCAGTCTGAATACATTGACCTATAACCGAATGGCATGTCACATACCTTCCTCCAAGCATCTCTGGCTTGATAACTCATCAGCAAGGTAGGTTAGTGCAAAATGTTTCATCACATTATGGTGTTATGAGTACTCCATAATTGTCCTGACACCCTTTTCCAGATGTATGAACTCACTAGCCTTCTCCACCCTCAAAATATCAGGGAAAAAGTAGTCGTAGAATCTTGTTTGGAAATCCTACCAAACTATATCATATAGAGCATTAGCCTAGTTCAAAACATCCCACCAATAATTTTATGCTCCACAAATCATATAAGTCATGAGATTCAGTCTCCTCTCATGATGTGTCTCTAGATTCTTGAAGATCAGTAGCGTAGTGTCAAGCCATAGCTCAGCATCCTTTGGACCGTCATACCCTGAAAAAGTTGGTGGATTTTATTGCTCGAACGCCTACTCTATATAAACCATAGACAAGGTAGGTTTCAATGCTACCTAAAAATTATGCATTAATTGATAAAACCCCTCACAAAACTATTCCTCAACACCTATGCCTACAACAAAATTTAGTGCCACAACTGGAACTAAAGGAGGATTCACTAGTAGTCATTCTCCCACCACCTTTGGAGCATGGTCATCGCCAGCCTCATGGCGTATGATTGGAGGTCTTCATGTTGGCATACCTATGAAATTACAAATGCATGCATTAGAAAAAAAATCATATCAATGTTTATAGCTAAAAATAGTAGGAAAGGTCAAAACCATCTTATAAATATATCATTCTACATAACCTACTCATAAATCCTAGAATATAAATATAATGGTCACAAAATTCACTAGAGACACTACCTCTTCCCAATTAGAAGTTGGCTCTAGGTCAAGTTATCTATTTATCATTGAAAATTTCATTTGAGTTCCATATTCATTTCACATACATTTTAAATGGTTGACCCAAATGTTCTACCAAATTTGTATCCATAAGGGCCCACACTCCTTATAAAGTAAAAAAATGGTGTCCACCTATTTTGCATAATAACACATTTTAGTCTATGTGATTCATGTCCCATGACTCAATGTTCCATAATTGGTTTTTTAGGGTGTTTATTTTAGACTAATCCGGAAGAAACTTCTTAAGTTATGGAAGGCACTGTGTTTACCAACCATATTTCTTAATTATCTGCATAGAAGTCTATCACAACAGTAGGCATATCTACCACAACACCTATCACAACATCTAACAAATAGGAAATGCATCCTATGTAGCATGGAATAATTCAGTACATGTGACTCCTAACAAGTATATTAAAAGATGTTGGAGATGAAATACCCTCATATCATTGGATTTCAATGAAATATAACCCACAATAATATCAATACTGACATCACAATTCAAGTCCATCACATAATAGTGGAATTAAATCAACTTTAATTTTCAAAATCTATAAAAGATAAATTTCATTTAACACAATTTAAATTTTTATTATATGTGGGTTAACTAAGCATAGGAATAGATCATTACCAAATTCAAATCGCTTCATATCCTTTTCTATTATTGCTAAATAATAAACATGAAAATAAAATCCCCTTTGGTACCACTTTGTAAAATCTCGATCCTGGATACCACTCAACAGTGCCTCAATTCTGGTTGGCCACATGGCCTCAAGCTCATCTCCCAAAATTCTAGTGGTCGTTGACTAGTAGTGAGGAACTAGGGTGTGTCTATGGGGAACTATTCCCTCTTAACATAGTGTAACATAGTAGAATATCACTAACATTCAATAGTGGAAGTAGTTTAATAATCAGACAAGTGATAAGTAAACTGGATAAAAATATATAAACAAATCTAGATGTTATCTCATAAGCAGATGATGATGATATATTTCAGCTCTCTACATATAATCCAAAAAAATTAGATAATATTACAATACAATTCATGTATCAAAATACAAAAAATATTAAAAAGTGATATCTATTAATAATATCGCAAGAATTAGCTTGGTCTTGTGCTCCCATTCTTCTAAGCATGGCACAAAATCAGCCATCAAACTATGGGAACTTGCCTTGTTCCCTACCTGCATCCAAATAGCATGTTCAGGTACCCAATGGTAGTATGAACTTGGTGTGAGATACAATCTGATAAGGTAACCAACCAGAGGTCTATAACAATTCATGGTTATGAAATATAATAAGCTAAAATAGAGTGCAAAGTAAAATAGATAAGTAGTATAAAATAGTGAAGTGCCCATGGCACAAGTCAAGTAAAGTTGTATATCCATACAAGTCTCCCTTAAAAACTATTATTATCTCGTATAACAAGGTAGTAGTGAAAAAAATTATCTACCATGACCTTACCATACATCCATACATATCATGTCAACCATGGTCTTGCCTTATATTTTGAAGTGTCAGAACAACCTTGGTCAAGCCATACAACCAAGCATATCACTATTCCACAGCCTTTACATATAACTAAAGTATCCAAATTTCAGTTACTCTATATAATAAATAATTTCATAACCATGAAGGATGGATCCAAGGTATAGGAGACTATGTCATCTTTATTGAGTCTCAAGATCATCTCAATGCAAACCCAGTAACGGCAGTGGTGGAGTCCAAGGATTATCTTGATAGAGCATTTTCAAATAGATTCCAGAAATTTGGTTCCAAAGGGTATAAATTCCCTTGAAATTCTGTGGAATTAAGATCTAAGGGGAATACAAGCCCCATGAATCTTTTACTATAAAACAATATCCAAGACTGAAACAACCATAGAATCTAAAACGAATCAAGACCCAATGTTTCCCAACCAAGGCATCCACTGCCATTTTAATTCAAATATCATTCCATTTACCAATTCACATTAAATTCAAACAATGATAATACCATATAATTTAACCATTCACATTCAAAGGCAAAAATTGAGTATACCCACTCATATAACATAATCTGCATAATCCATTTCATTAATTAAGTAAGGAATAACATGGTAAAAAATTGAATGACAAGAAATATATCTCCTAATAAGGTAATTCAATTCCATTTAATTATAATTGGTCTTTATATAAAATGAAAATATCATACACACAATATTCTTGATGCATTATAGTACAACCACCATAAATACAAAACCTCACATTCTGAAGCTTAAGGATCATTGTTGCTCATCCATGATCCATTTTTATACTAAAAATTGATAAAAAGGTTTTAATAAAGCCTAGTATCTTCATATGGGAGGTGATGTCAGTTCCAAATAGATGTGGTAACACTAGGTTTGAAAAACATGTTATGAATTTAAAGTTGTGTTTTAGGAGTTCATAATTTATGAAGTTGTTCAGGATTTCCATAACTATGTATATAATAACTCTGATTTAGTTCTAAATCTATTGAACTGAAGGATCCCACAAACCAATTACATCCATTTTATACATAGAAAGGTGTAAATAATTTTTTGGGACATCTATGAAGTCCCATGGGAACCCATCCTTGGGACTATTTATGAAGAATTCATCCCTTGGAAGGCAGCATGGGAAGATTCTGAGTGAACACCATTCTTAATCCACAAATTATTGATGATAACATTGGAAATTATGTGGAATGATCCACATATAGGTTTTTCCATCCATTTAGAGTTGTGGGTAAATGACTTCATGGATCCTGAAGGAATATTTCAAGTTTTCAGTGCCTGACATCATGCCCTAAAATGGAAAATCGAGGAATCTGGAGAAAATATTATCATGTATTGGAACATGGTTGCTACAAACAGTAGGGTTTCTAGGTTAAACCCAAAATACATTCCTGGACCCAAATGTTGTGATTTTTGGTAATATTATCAGAACCTCCCTAATTATAGTACAAAAATCTTGTAAAGGAGTCAGATGATGTTAAATTTTTATAATGTCAAAGAACATGCAGGGAGAGCATGTGGGGTTGACAATACTTGTACTAGCAAAGATCCATCAGTTCATACTACACATCTACATAGGAAAGGTAACCTTCTATATATAAAGTTTATTCCAATTTCTATGAGGTTGGGTGGTGGTGAATGTGAACATATATTTTCTTATTATGATGATGATTCCTCCCTTTCATCTGATTTACCTTTGGAATTTGGCCTATGTCTCTAAAGTACGAATCATTAGAAAAGATTTCAGGAATTTCCTTTTAATTTAACTCCTTCAAATATTTTGATCTAACTACCATGATAAATATTGAATATGGTCTAGCTAATTATGAAGTTTGGTATTATATAATGGTTGTGATGCACCATGTGTAAAACTTGAGCTTCAATTTTAGTTTGCTTTTATTTCTAAATAAACAATAGAATAATGAACATAGATTTATTAAAAAAATTGATTTAAACCCAAATTCTGAAATTTTATAAAAAATTATTATTTTTTTAATTCTACATTTCAAAATTATCTTTGGGAACAATTTTGATATTTTTTAGAAATATTCTAATTTTAAGTGAGTAGTGATAAATACTGATTTTACAAAAAAATGTCACTTTTATGAAATTATAATGATATAAGAAAAACATAAAGGACTACGAAACCTATTTTATAGAAAAAATATATTATTAAAAATTAATATATTTCATGTGAAAATATAATGTTTAACTTAGAAATATATTCATAATATTTTGGAAATTTAAGTAATGTTTTTTCTCAAATAAAAATTATTATTAGTTATTCTATCTCAATCAAGTATTTACAAGGTTCCTTTTTTTGGTTTGGTTTGAAATAAAAATAATTATTCTTCAATTTATCATAATCTAATTAATTCCACTATAATCAACTTTGTACATTATTTTTTCATAAAATCATTTTATTCTTAAAACAAGCATTTTTATAAACTTGGCTTTCATTGTATTTTATGCACTAGAATTAAAATTAATTTCAATAATTTATAAAAATTTAATAAAATAAAATGGATTATATTTTTTTAATCATTATAATTAATATTAATAAATAATTTCAACTTAATTTTGGGTTGTAATGAATAGTAAAAACAATAAAAATATCTTACCACGGTTGGGGTTAAAATAGGTTTACTAGGGGTTAAACAAAGTGAAAAGGGTAAAAATGATACATAAAATTATATAAATATTATTATTTGAATATATTTAAACCCTATTTTATCTTAAATTCTAATTCCTATATATTTTTTCCACTTCAACAAAAAATTGACTTTATATGATTTAAATCTTTAAAGTAATTTTATATGTGTCATATCCCTCACTTATAAAAGGGAACTTATTCTCCCACATTATTTAAAAAACATTGAGCACTCTATCTCATCCAATAGCAGGCCAAAAACCTTCCAAGATTATTTACCTGCATTATTTATCATTTGTTATTACACTAAGACCATCCTATAAATTCTTAAAGTATAAACCAAAGGAGGTCCCCCAAAGAAGAGGTAATCATCTTACCCGGCTCTTTCAAAGTTTATTCTTTTCTTTTTTACTTCCTATAAATATATTGTATACAACATAACATAATTTATATGGTATCAAAATTATACTAAGATATTATTATGATTATAGTACAACCATTTTCCACCTCTTTTCCATCAAATGGGAAAAAAGTATTGCTTATGTGTATGTGTGGACTACCACATCCACGCAGCGATACGGTTCATTTTCCATCACCAACATTCGTGGTTGATTATTATGGTGGATTTAATTTTTATATATTATATTTATGAATTGATTATTCTTCTAAAAATACACTATATTATCTATACTCTTACATTCCCATCGATTCGAAAATGATAACATCAATTGTACATATGTGTGGACTACCACCTCCAAGAAGAAATGTGATTTGTTTTTAATTTATACATTACATGTAATGACCCAAAATTTTAAATAAATATTGTTTCCTAATTTTATGGGTTATTTTATTTTATTTTTATACTCAACAAAAATGTTTCATTTGATAACATGAGTATAATTAAAATGAGACTATTGGGTTTTGACTGTTATTTGACCATTGGTCAATATGACCGCTGGAAACTAAACATTTTGACTATTGTCTCTAAATACAAGCAATATTGGTTAATTAATATAGAAAGAAGATTCGATGGCCTCACCCAGTAGTCTTGGACCGATCAAATCCCATCTAACAGAACTTGGGAAGGAGGTAGCACCACTGGGCTTTGCTCTGGACCAAACCCAAGCTGAACTTCATCGTATAAAGCTAGAACGGGATTGCCTTCGCGAGAAGTTCAAACTGATAGAAATTACTACTCCTGCAATGTTGGTCGAGCCTCCCTCGGATTCTCTCACCTTAGAACACCTTACACTTAGGTCCTATGCTGGTGTGATAAGGGGCTATGTAAGGAGACTGTAACTGTCTTGTGTAATCCTTTGTTTTAAATAAAAATTTCGATTTCTTTTATGAATTTTCAAATGATCGAATAAATATAGTATGCATATTTTTGATGAATTTTAGAAAAAGGATATTTTAAAAATGTTTATGTAAACCTTAAATAATTAAAAATGTGTAATGATTTTCAACAAATGGTCTTCTATAATTATGTTCAGTACGAAATTTAGAGTCTAATAAGATCAACATGATTTTTGATGAATAAGTAAATTATGAATAGTGATTTTATGATTAGGATTAATAATGTGTCCAAATGGATTAGTAATCTCACTTAAAGAAAGTATTAAAATAAGCTAGTCACTTTGATTAAGTAATGTGATTCATTAAAATGGTTAAATAACGATTTCATAAATTATTATTCAAGTATTAGTTTTTTCGGATGAATAGTGTTTTTTAATTTAATTTTTAATTAAAAATATTTAGAAAAATATTTTATAAAATGGAATTCATTTTTGAACTCAGAGCATCGATATTATGTTAAGGTAATTTTTTGGGGATTTTTCTGAAAAAAATAAATTTTCGATGAATACTGTTTTTAATTAAAAATTTAATTAAAAATATTTAGAAAATTATTTTTATAAAATGGATTTCATTTTTGAAATCATAGAATTGATATTTGGTTAAGGTGAAATTTTGGGATTATTCAGAGAAAGTTGAATTTTCGATGAATAGTGAAAATGCAGTTTTAGGGTTTTGGTATGTTTAATGACATCATAACTATGTCATGATGATGTCATGAGATATTTTAAGGGTTGGCAGGCCAAGGGTTATTAATTATTGTTTTGGGGGCCCCATTTGGCCTAACTCCATGGTAAATGCCAAGGGAGAGCACATGGTTTTGAGAAAAGCACTTGTGAGGTGTCCCTTGGCCATTAATGCCTTGTCCCCTCACTTTCCCTATAAATACCCACCCTTTCCTCCTTTAGTTTTCACTCCCAACTCTCCTCCAACGAAGTTCTGGTCTCCTTACCTCCCAAGGAGTCCTCCCAAGTTTCCCCCAAGCCCTCAAGGTCCAAACCATTGAGTTTTAAGAGTTACGTTTTAAGGTAAGGGATTCGATCTCTCTCTTTCTTTTCAAGAAATCTCTTTTATGTAATTTCTTTTATGCTTCATGTTCTTATGTTAAAGGGTGTTATTTTATACTCCTCTTACTTCACTTTTCATGTTCACATAATTAGAGATCCCCTCTTACTCTCATTATTTCGTTTTATGAAGTTTTAAGTGGCACCATTAGGCTGCCGAAATTTTTGTAACGGATTCTTTCTCCCTTCTCATTTTTCAAGATCTATTATCATGTAAAGTATTTTAAGTTTCTTTTTATTATGTTGGGGTATGATATCTAAATTTATCATACTGATCTTTTATGATCACATGATGAGAGACCCCATTTGATCTCTTCAATTCAGTATTTTGAAGTTTAAAGTGGCGCCGTTAGGCTGCCGAATTTTTGAGTGGTTCTTCACCCTTCTCGTTTTGAAGTTCTACTTTCATGTCAATTCTTTCAAGTTCCTTTTTTTTATGTTTGGGTATGATATCTATATCTATCATACTCTACTCTTATGTTCATATGATGAGATACCCCATTTGATCTCTTCAAATCAGTATTTTTAAGTTTTAAGTGGCGTCGTTAGGCTACCGAATTTTTAAGGGATTCTTTCACCCTTCTCCTTTTCAAAGTTCTAATTCCATGTCAAGTCTTGAAAGTTCATTTTTATTATGTTGGGTATGATATCTAAATTTATCATACTTATCTTTCATGATCATATGATGAGATACCCCATTTTATCTCTTCAATTCAGTATTTTGAAGTTTTAAGTGGCGTCGTTAGGCTGTCGAATTTTTGAGTGGTTCTTCACCCTTCTCATTTTGAAGTTCTACTTTCATGTCAATTCTTTCAAGTTCCTTTTTGTTATGTTGGGGTATGATCTCTATATCTATCATACTGGAATATTATGTTCATATAATGAGATACCCCATTTTATCTCTTCAAATCAGTATTTTGAAGTTTTAAGTGGCGTCGTTAGGCTGCCAAATTTTTAAGGGATTCTTTCACCCTTCTCCTTTTCAAAGTTCTAATTCCATGTCAAGTCTTGAAAGTTCCTTTATATTATGTTGGGGTTTTATATCTATATCTATCATACTGATATTTTATGATCATATGATGAGAGACCCCATTTGATCTCTTCAATTCAGTATTTTGAATTTTTAAGTGGCGCTGTTAGGCTGCCGAATTTTTAAGTGGTTCTTCACCCTTCTCGTTTTGAAGTTCTACTTTCATGTCAATTCTTTAAATTTACTTTTTGTTATGTTGGGGTATGATCTCTATATCTATCATACTGGACTCTTATGTTCATATTATGAGATACCCCATCTTATCTCTTAAATTTAGTATTTTGAAGTTTTAAGTGGCGCCGTTAGGCTGCCGAATTTTTTGGGGATTCTTTCACCCTTCTCATTATTTTCAAAGTTCTACTTTCATGTCAAGTATTTCAAGTTCCTTTTTAATTATGTTGGGGAATTATCTCTATATCTAACATAATGAACTCTTATTTTCACATGATGGGAGACCCTATTTGATCTTTCCAAATCATTTTTGTTGAAGTTTAAGTAACGCCGTTAGGCTGCTGAACTTTCATAAGAGAAATCTAATTTTTGTCTTCCTTCCATGTTTTTTATTTCAAATGGTATGTCCTTGAAATTTCATTACCATGATCATGTATCCTTCTTATTCGGTCCATCTACTGTTTTATGGGTCATTTATGAATGTTTTACCCATTTTCCCTCTCTTTTTAATGTCTTCTAAAACCTCGTAACATAGCCGTTATGCTGCAGAATTTCTGTCTCAAAATGTCTCTCTCTTTTTCTAAAGTTATTTTATATTATTAAGTGAATACTCAAAGCTATTTTTTCTAAAGGGGAATTCACATATATACCAAAATGTTCTATTTTAAATTCTGGGATTTATATACATGAGACCCACCTTCCTTTTCTGTGGGATTTAAAGTGACGTAAAGATCATGTCTTTAAAGCAGTTTTTAAAACGTTGTGATTATGAAATGAAACCCATTTATTTTATGCTATATGGGTTATTTATGAAATTTTTGATGATGATATATGTGGATCACATGATAATAAAGGCAAATTTAAGGGTGCACCCCGATAGCGCTCCAATGCATTGGGTAAAGACATAATCTCTAGAGATGACCATTTTTAACGACGCCTTGGTGAATAACCTTGGTAATTTTTAACGACGACTTGGTGAATAACCATTGTAATTTTTAACGACACCTTGGGGATGGACCTTGGTGAAACGAAATGATTTTCAATATTAAATGTTGCAGCCACATCTTCAAGTTATGAAAAAGTTTTATTTTTATTATGATATGCCTCATGATTTCATTTTCATGCCTTAAAGTTCTTTTCATGACATTATTGATGTATCTAAAGTTCATATGTAAAATGTTTCACTTGTTTCCCTTGCTGGGCTTTCTGCTCACCCTTTCTTTTGATGTATGTCCCCAGGTTATGAGATGCAGTAATGAGCCTAGGGTGAACATGAGGAGAAGCCTTTCAAGTGTTTAAGAAGAATGTTTTTTTTCATGTTTTATGTTCCTTGTTTCCAAGACACTAAACCTTAAAGATCCTCAGTTCTGTGTAATGGAATGAATGTTATGTTATAAAAAGACGGGATGCTATAGTTGGTATCAAAGGATGGTTTAGTTATTTGTGGAAATTAGGATATGAAAACTCTAGGAAGAACCCTATAGAAAAGTTTAAATATAGGAAATCTTCCTTATATTTTGGTGAGTATTGAGTAAGAAGTTGCCAAGAAAATACATCCATGTCTGGATATGAGCAGGTAGAGGAGGCTCTGGCACAGATATACATAGAGGTAAAACCCGAAAACACCGCTTTCAGCAAGACTCGAACGGGAACTGGTACACGACAACGGGCCTTGCTGCACTCTTGGTTACGACACTCCCGAGGGATATGCTTTGGTAAATTCATAATCTTGGTATGAACCATTGTTAAAGAAACAAAGATAAAATAAAATAAAGATTCACATAAGAATATATGATCATGGATAACCTAGATGGGAACCTAGTGGATCACAAGTTAGGGTATACTTTTCTTCTACAAGTTATCCTTATATGCTTTAAGTTCCTTTTCATGATAATTGGTTATGTATTTAAGCCTCTAATTATACTTTCTCTTCTTAGTTAATGGTGGGAAATGGAATAACGTGTCCCAACAACCAATGTGATAGGAAATGCGACGATTTCCATATTTATATGACAGAGATGATTAGGGGATTAAAAGATGATTATTATTTTGGAAGACGTTCACTATTTTGGGAACCCTATATGATCGTGGTAAATAGATTACTACGCTATTTTCATTGAGGAGTAAGGTTGACTTATATTTTGAAGAATCGATGAATTTAAGGCGGACTTATAGTAATTTAGGTTACTTATGGAAATGATTAACCTATCTTGGGGTAAATATGTTTAGGTTAGTTACTTTTGTTATAAGATGTTAGGAGTGGTTGATTTTGTTTGGAGATGAATGATAAAGTTTACCTTGGAAGACTATGTTATCAAATCCTTCTTGTATTTGGGTTTCAATCTTAGTTTGGTTTATTTTGAAAATTTTTAAGGAAAGTTATTTACAGAATGGTCTATGATGAAATCTGGGTAGTACCATGGAACTTTGAAGATTTAAAAGTATTTTCCATTCCTATGGGATTATTTCTTTTTGAAGAGTTGTTTTACCTTACCCTTTCGGTTTTTGGGATAATGTTTAAAGATAGATGAAATAGATGGTTAATCTTTTGTGGATTATGTGATTCTCTAGAAGATGATTCTTGTGTTTTGATGAGACCAAGTGTTTTTGAATGCTCATCGTTTGGAGAAAAGATTATTTTTGGGTAGAAACTTATTAAAGGATGAAACTCTACATGAAGGTAAGTTTATTTTCTTATGTTTCTGTTCTATGTAGTAAATTAATTCCTCAAAATTATGAAATGGAACGTAAAAAAAACGTTGTTGGTTTACGTTTCCTACTAGGTAATCAAAGACCGTTTACACACATCATAAGTTTGGGATTTTCTTATGGTTAACTTTCTCATAATCATGTTCTCTATCACTGTCCCTCAGAACTTGACCCTTTGTTTTCTCCTCCATGTCCACGTTTTCCTACATGGAATCCTAGTGTCGGTTAACTCGGGTGACCTTTGTACTTCCCTTTCTTTCTTTTAAAGTAATAGTTTTACTGACTCGTTTTCCGATGTGGGACTTTCAATGAAATTTGAAAACCCAATTTTAAAAATTGCGAGGACGCAATTTCTTAAGGGGGGAAGATTGTAACGACCCAAAATTTTAAATAAATATTGTTTCCTAATTTTATGGGTCATTTTATTTTATTTTTATACTCAAAAAAATGATTCATTTGATAACATGAGTATAATTAAAATGAGACTGTTGGGTTTTGACTGTTATTTGACAATTGGTCAATATGACCGCTGGAAACTAAACGTTTTGACTATTGTCTCTAAATACAAGCAATCTTCGTTAATTAATATAGAAAGAAGATTCGATGGCCTCACCCAGTAGTCTTGGACCGATCGAAGCCCATCTAACAGAACTTGGGAAGGAGGTAGCACCACTAGGCTTTGCTCTGGACCAAACCCAAGCTGAACTTCATCGTATAAGGCTAGAACGGGATCGCCTTCGCGAGAAGTTCAAACTGATAGAAATTACTACTCGTGCGATGTTGGCCGAGCCTCCCTCGGATTCTCTCACCTTAGCACACCTTACACTTAGGTCCTATGCTGGTGTGATAAGGGGCTATGTAAGGAGACTGTAAATGTCTTGTGTAATCCTTTGTTTTAAATAAAAATTTCGATTTCTTTTATGAATTTTCAAATGACCGGATAAATATAGTATGCATATTTTTGATGAATTTTAGAAAAAGGATATTTTAAAAATGTTTATGTAAACCTTAAATAATTAAAAATGTGTAATGATTTTCATAAAATGGTCTTCTACAATTATGTTCAGTACGAAATTTAGAGTCTAATAAGATCAACGTGATTTTTGATGAATAAGTGAATTATGAATAGTGATTTTATGATTAGGATTAATAATGTGTCCAAATGGATTAGTAATCTCACTTAAAGAAAGTATTAAAATAAGCTAGGCACTTTGATTAAGTAATGTGATTCAATAAAATGGTTAAATAACGGTTTCATAAATTATTATCCAAGTATTAGTTTTTTCGGATGAATAGTGTTTTTTAATTAAAATTTTAATTAAAAATATTTAGAAATTTTTTTTTATAAAATGGACTTCATTTTTGAACTCATAGCATCGATATTATGTTAAGGTAATTTTTGGGGATTTTTCTGAAAAAATAAATTTTCGATGAATAGTGTTTTTAATTAAAATTTTAATTAAAAATATTTAGAAAATTATTTTTATAAAATGGATTTCATTTTTGAAATCAGAGCATTGATATTTGGTTAAGGTGAAATTTTGGAATTATTCAGAGAAAGTTGAATTTTCGATGAATAGTGAAAATGGAGTTTTAGGGTTTCGGTATGTTTAATGACATCATAACTGTGTCATGATGATTTCATGAGATATTTTAAGGGTTGTCCGGCCAAGGGTGATGAATTATCGTTTTGGGGGCCCCATGTGGCCTAACTCCATGGTAAATTCCAAGGGGGAGCACATGGTTTTGAGAAAAGCACTTGTGAGGTGTCCCTTGGCCATTAATGCCTTGTCCCCTCACTGTCCCTATAAATACCCACCCTTTCCTCCATTATTTTTCACTCCCAACTCTCCCCCAACGAAGTTATGGTCTCCTTACCTCCCAAGGAGTATTCCCAAGGTGCCCCCAAGCCATCAAGGTCCAAACCTTTGAGTTTTATGTGTTACGTTTTAAGGTAAGGGATCCGATCTCTCTCTTTCTTTTCAAGAAATCTCTTTTATGTAATTTCTTTTATGCTCCATGTTCTTATGTTAAAGGGTGTTCTTTTATACTACTCTTACTTCCCTTTTCATGTTCACATAATGAGATATCCCCTCTTACTCTCATTATTTCGTTTTATGAAGTTTTAAGTGGCGTCGTTAGGCTGCCGAAATTTTTGTAACGGATTCTTTCTCCCTTCTCATTTTTCAAGATCTATTATCATGTAAAGTATTTCAAGTTACTTTTTATTATGTTGGGGTATGATCTCTAAATTTATCATACTGATCTTTTATGATCATATGATGAGATACCCCATTTGATCTCTTCAATTCAGTATTTTGAAGTTTTAAGTGGTGTCGTTAGGCTGCCGAATTTTTGAGTGGTTTTTCACCCTTCTCGTTTTAAAGTTCTACTTTCTTGTCAATTCTTTCAAGTTCCTTTTTGTTATGTTGGGGTATGATCTCTATATCTATCATACTGGACTCTTATGTTCATATTATTAGAGACCCCATTTGATCTCTTCAAATCAGTATTTTGAAGTTTTAAGTGGCGTCGTTAGGCTGCCGAATTTTTAAGGGATTCTTTCACCCTTCTCCTTTTCAAAGTTCTAATTCCATGTCAAGTCCTGCAAGTTCCTTTTTATTATGTTGGCTTATGATCTCTAAATTTATCATAATGATCTTTTATGATCATATGATGAGAGACCCCATTTGATCTCTTAAATTCAGTATTTTGAAGTTTTATGTGGCGCCGTTAGGCTGCCGAATTTTTGAGTGGTTCTTCACCCTTCTCATTTTGAAGTTCTACTTTCATGTCAATTCTTTCAAGTTCCTTTTTGTTATGTTGGGGTATGATCTCTATATCTATCATACCGGACTCTTATTTTCATATGATGAGAGACCCCATTTGATCTCTTCAAATCAGTATTTTGAAGTTTTAAGTGGCGTCGTTAGGCTGCCGAATTTTTAAGGGATTCTTTCACCCTTCTCCTTTTCATAAGTTCTAATTCCATGTCAAGTCTTGAAAGTTCCTTTTTATTATGTTGGGGTCTTATATATATATCTATCATACTGATCTTTTATGATCATATGATGAGATACCCCATTTGATCTCTTCAATTCAGTATTTTGATGTTTTAAGTGTCGCCGTTAGGCTGCCGAATTTTTAAGTGGTTCTTCACCCTTCTCGTTTTGAAGTTCTACTTTCATGTCAATTATTTCAAGTTCCTTTTTGATATGTTGGGGTATGATCTCTGTATCTATCATACTGGACTCTTATGTTCATATGATGTGATACCCCATTTGATCTCTTCAATTTAGTATTTTGAAGTTTTAAGTGGCGTCGTTAGGCTGCCGAATTTTTAGGGGATTCTTTCACCCTTCTCATTCTTTTCAAAGTTCTACTTTCATGTCAAATATTTCAAGTTACTTTTTAATTATGTTGTGGAATTATCTCTATATATATCATACTGAACTCTTATTTTCACATGATGGGAGACCCTATTTGATCTTTCCAAATCATTTTTGTTGAAGTTTAAGTAACGCTGTTAGGCTGCCGAACTTTCATAAGAGAAATCTAATTTTTGTCTTCCTTCCATGTTTTTCATTTCAAATGGTATGTCCTTGAAATTTCATTACCATGATCATGTATCCTTCTTATTCTGTCTATCTACTATTTTATGGGTCATTTATGGATGTTTTACCCATTTTCCCTCTCTTTTTAATATCTTCTAAAACCTCGTAACATAGCCATTATGCTGCAGAATTTCCGTCTCAAAATGTCTCTCTCTTTTTCTAAATTTCTTTTATATTATTAAGTGAATACTCAAAGATCTTTTTTCTAAAGGGGTATTCACATATATACCAAAATGTTATATTTTAAATTCTGGGATTTACATACATGAGACCCACCTTCCTTTTCTGTGGGATTTAAAGTGACGTAAAGATCATGTCTTTAAAGCAGTTTTTAAAACGTTGTGATTGTGAAATGAAACCCATTTACTTTATGCTATATGGGTTATTTATGAAATGTTTGATGATGATATATGTGTATCACATGATAATAAAGGAAAATTTAAGGGTGCGCCCTGATATCACTCCAATGCATTGGTTAAAGACTTAATCTCTAGAGATGACCATTTTTAAGGACGCCTTGGTGAATAACCTTGGTAATTTTTAACGACGCCTTGGTGAATAACCTTGGTAATTTTTGACGACACCTTGGGGATGGACCTTGGTGAAACGAAACGATTGTCAATATTAAATGTTGCAGCCACATCTTCAAGTTATGAAAAAGTTTTATTTTTATTATGATATGCCTCATGATTTCATTTTCATGCCTTAAAGTTCTTTTCATGACTTTATTGATGTATCTCAAGTTCATATGTAAAATGTTTCACTTGTTTCCCTTGCTGGGCCTTCTGCTCACCCTTTATTTTGATGTATGTCCCCAGGTTATGAGATGCAGTAATGAGCCTAGGGTGAACATGAGGATAAGCCTTTCAAGTGTTTAAGAAGAATGTTTTTTTTGTTTCATGTTTTATGTTCCTTGTTTCCTGGACACTAAACCTTAAAGATCCTCAGTTCTGTGTAATGGAATACAAGTTGTGTTATAAAAAGATGGGATGCTATATTACATAAATGGAAATAATGATATATTTAAGAAATATATATTATATATATATATTATATATTAATTATTTTTAAGCATATTTTTTATTTACCTTTATTCCATTCTACCCTTCAAAAAGTGGAAACATCACTAGTGCATACGTATAGACTACCATCTCTAAAAAGTGATACATTTCATTTTTCACCGTAGATTTATAAAAATGGTTATTTAAGTGTATATAATGATTAAATATTTTACTGATAACATTAATAAGGTTTTTTATATTATTTAACAATGATCAAGAGGCCAGGATATAAACTACCGAACCAAAACTTACAAGAAAAATAAAACATTAGATGTTAAAAATGATGATTTTAATAAATATTTTTTATAAATAGGTGATAAGATTTTATAAGTGGATAATATTTTATATTATAATTAATATGGTTATATAATATAATTACAATAAATTAAAATTTATTATACAATATTTTAAAATAACTTATGAAGAAATTCAGACTTGTGGTTAGGGTTTATTTCAAAATCTCATCGTTATTTTGGATTATTCATATTTATGTTTCCTTGGGATGAAATATATGAAATTATATCTAAAACAACATAAATTTTTTATCCTCGGGTTTTCTATATAAATTAATAGTTTTACTTTCATTTTACTATCTCTAATTACTCAAAATATTGAAATAATGTTTTAAGGAAACTGACTTTTTTTCAATTCGGTTTGGAATATTTTCCTTTAATATCCATATTTCTCTAAGAATTTGTTTAAGAATGTTTTTAATTCACTACAATTATTTATTAAATCTATTTTTAATCATTTTTAACCTTTTATAAAAAAAATATAAGGAATCTTCTTATAGTTTTGTGAATGAGGCACTTTTTACTGAAGGTGTGAACAGAATCTTGGTTTTATCACTTACCACATAAATGGATTTACCCATTATCATCACTATTATTTATCATGAATATTAAATTAATAGTTTAAACGGTTATTTTTAAAGAATATTTGTATCCAAATATTCCATAAAATTAGATTTTAAATGAGTGATTTCATAATGTAAAGGGTATTTTCCTCAAAAAATTGTTCCTGTGATCTAAGTATTTTTTTTATATATGTCAATAGCCTTTGATGAATATTATGATACTGGGTATATACTATAATTATATAATCCACCATATTACTCTGGATGGCTTATAATTATGGTTCTCTAGTGTTTGAATGGGGAAAATATTAATATTTGGTATGTTGGTTTTTTAATATGTATATTTTTGTTGATTATGTATTGATTTTATATTCATTTCTTTCATATAATGAATTCATCAGACTCGGTAAGTGATAATAGGGACCATTTATATCCCCTATATTCATTAGTATGTCTTATGAGACAAAATATTTTGTGTATTTGGTATATGCCTTACCTATTTATTTATGATATATTGGAATGTGGCTTTGATGGTAAGATTATGATGTGCAACATTATGCATTATATCATTAAGAAACTATTTATTAGTATAAATGTGATTATTTATTTTTTTATATCATCCATGGATATATTACTCCTTTATGATATTAGTTATATGGTATATTTGATTATTTTTTATAACTATCATATTATTATTTATTTAATCTATGATAGATTTTTTCATATACTTCCCCTTACTGAACCTATAATCTCTCCCATTATTATGTTTTCCCATCCCTAGGATACTAAAAATGTATCTATGAATGATTTCAACAATATAATAGAATTAATGGTATTGTTATCCCTAGAATTTTAAATTTTCTTTTATGTTTTCAAGTGTAAATTTAGAATCATGTACGTATCTATTCTCTCAAGGAAACAAAACTATTAGAAAATTTGGGATCTAAACTCTTGTATATTATGATAATGTATTAAAATAACCATTAGATTTGGGTTACTAGAGTCAAGGTGATACATGGTTTCCTTTTGATTTAGGTATAAGGTGAGATCATTTATGAGTCTTATGTGCCATATATATTTTCAAGAAAGGTCAATTTCTTGCCATAGAAAAACATATAAATGCTAATATAAATTTGTGTATAAAATAATATGATGGTGGCCTGATATATTTGGCTAGTGATGTCCAAGTAATCTACCCAAGCTAACATCATGTTTCCTCTAATGAACATACATACTAGGTTAACTCTCAGATATATCGATTCTTGGATTTATTTATACCCTTTTAGAATACTAGAGGCTTTCATTCCATGAATTATCACTGAAATAATTCCAATAAAAGGAAAAAATAAAAAATTATTTCTAGGAGGAAGAAAGTGATGAATCCCCAAATCCATAAAAATGTCCCTAACCATGTACTATGAAGTGGATTGGGGTAGAGGATCCCATAAAGCCTAAAGTTGAGATAAGGTGGTATAGTTATAAGTGGTAGGAAGATACTTGAGCTCCCAGTATCCATACATTAGATGATATAGAATAGAATATAAAACCAATGAAGTCGAAGGATCTGGATTCCTCTTCAAAATCATTCGAGGAGTCCCCAAACTATATATGACCTAAGTTAGCCTAATTTTAGAAGAACATTCCCTCCAACATTAGGGATCTATGGGTGATTCTCTAAGTTAGTGTGTGTATTCCTCAACATGGGAATATATGATAATCCCTATACTTCTATTATCATATCAATCCTATAATTTTTTCAAATTTCATTTGAGATATAGAAATTATTATCTATTCCTTTGAAATCTAGATCATTTCCATTAAATGGGTAACAGAAATGATGGAGTGAGGTACCACTGAAGGGGTGGTCGATCGATCTGTTATTGAGTAGGATAAAATATTCAATCCTAGGGATATCAGTCTCATAATATTAAAAAATATATTCTCTTATTTTAAATTGAAAGATATTTTTTTCCGATAATATCATCTAATTTTTTAGAGGCTTGAAACATAGCCACTACCAAAAAAACGCTAACGTATACCACAATTGACATCCCCATTTGGGTGGAGAGATCATCATCTTCATAGCTATGGGGATTATCCCTATGATAAATACAGATTTAAAAATTGTTGGAGGTAATCCATTCACACTTTTACCATTTCACACTAGTTATTGAGAGGGTACAAACTAATGTTCCGCCATCTAAAAATAAATTTCAGGGGAGAGAAAAGTCATTGGAAAACACTTCCATAGTCATAGTTAGTTTCCCAATCCATACTTCATATATTAGGCATATATACATCTGCACTAAATATCGGTGTTAAGAAATTATAAGCTATATAATATATCTCTCCTTCTTCCCTTAAGGGATTTGGAGAAATTTCAAAAAACACATAGAGAGAGGTACCTCGAGTGAATCTCAGATTACTAATGACATGATTACCTCCAAGGAGGAAAAAATACCAGAAGTTATAACTCCACCTTCTCTTATTAATGAAGGAAGAGGGTAAGATTTAGGTATGATGACTGATTATAATTTTTATATTTTATAATAATTTTTTACTCTTTTTGTATTGAGGGTCTCATTACACTTCCATAGTCTATACATAGATTAGAGGATCACCTGGAAATTATATATGCCACCAACACATAAACTATTCCTAAAGGACTTGAAAAGAAGTCTGGAAAACCTAAATTGATGGACATAGATTTCATTTATTATTAAATTATTCCTAAAGCAGTTGGTAAGGTTTTGTTCCAACCAGAAGTGATGCTCTAATATTTTCCTCCCATTAGTCCTCCACACCTTTAGACTTCTGCTCAACATATTCAAAAACAGGATATCATGGAGGATATTGAAGGCATAGTGATTAAACTGGTTTTTAAGGGGAATGAAAATACTCTCATGGTATCAAAAACAAAGTTCATTTAAAATTTTGAAGATCTTATCATTACCATTGAAGAGATATGTGTTGGGGGAGTCCATCAGCAGTGTTACTGACTAAGGTGGGAGTAGCCAAAGAGGTCAGCACACCAACAAAAAGTGGTGAATATACATGTCATCTTCTGGTAGTATTACAACTTTATGAATGGAATGTTTCTTATTATATTATTCTTAGAAACATATACACCAGTGATAATTCATTATTTTGAAGTTTAATTTTTCACATCTCATAAGCTAGAATGAACCATGGTGAGGTCTATCCCATCACTAATTGTATGGGAAGGAATTAGCATGGAATTTTCTTTTAGGAACATTCCCTATGATGATTTTACCTCATAATATTTCTTTCCACCTAACAATGAATCTTATCTAGATGAAGGTCCACTAAAATTTTATCACATTTCTTGTCAATGTGCTTCAGAAAACATATGGATATTGATTTATGAGAACTTATTATCTGATATTTATGGGAATTTTCATCAACTAGACTATTTATTTGTCTATATAAAAGGAGGATGATTTCATTATAATGAAATTTATGATATAATTAATGTGATCCTCAAAAAATGAGAATAATAAGAGGGGTATCATATGTAACTTTTAGAGGTTGAATCAAATGCTCTTTCTTCCAAACTCCAATTCATGATGCTTCAAAATAAATATCACTATGTGGGATTAGTCTCAGTGAAACACCACAAGGATAATAAAAAGTACACATTCATAATATTCCTTGATAAGGAGTTATATATCACAAGGAGAGGTCTATAGAAACACCATAATATCTTCTAGGAATCCTTGGTTAAAGGGATAAGGGGATTTGTTGAAGTGTAAAGTCTCATCTCTACTAAAGAGATTGAAAATGAAAGGCTATAAGAAATTTGAAACAACATCAAATAAGATAAATAATCAATTATCAGACCATGGGATTACATAAATGATCTTTTATTATGTATCACTTTCATAAAGAGAAATTCCAATCTGTGGATGCTCATCTCAATTTTTTATCAATGAATTGAAACTCATTTTTTCTCATTTTTTTTCATTATCCTTATTTTTTCACCTAAATAATACCCTATGAAATCTTAAATAAAATATTATAAAGATAAATTAAAACTATTTAAACATTGAATTTTAAATGTAAAATTTCAATTTTTTGTCCCTAAATACTTAAGTCAAAATTAATTCTGCATGGAGGCAGCTCATGGGTAGGTGTAAGCATAGATTCCATCAATTTAAGACTAGAGATAGTCTATTTGGATTAATTATTTCTTCCTATTAATTGATCATGTATCAGTATAAGCACAGATACCATCACCATAACTCTATATTTGGTATATTGGGATGAATGATTTCCTCCAGTGAATAGCACAGAGATGAGTATGGGCATAGATACCATAACTATAACACTAGATTCGGTCCAGTTTGATGAATTATTTCCTATTGGGTATAGTTAATTTATGGGTATATGCATGTATTCCATCTATATAACACTAGAGTTGGCCTATTTGGATGAATTATTTGACTCAACATGGTCAGGGCTATGAAGGGGGATTTTGAATGATGATTCCAATGTTAAAAAGTGTTTGAATACCCAGAAGTTCTATCTTTACACATTTCACATGGTTCACATAGGTTGATATACCATGGATGAAATAAATAATGAATTCTCTAATTTTTTCTTAGGATAATGGTCTTACAAAGAACGTCTTGACTTTTTTAGTTCATATTATGGACCTCACAACCCTTGAGTCGTTTATTTTTCTAACCTAACTTTTTTCTTAGTCTCATATTAGGGAGACTTAGTAGGATATAACTCATATTTTTATTTGTTTGAACTTTATGGGTTTTTAACCTAATAATTTTTGTGTCTTATCAAATTTTAAAGGATCAATTTTTTCCAAATTATGTGAGATACGTGTTCAGCGATTAGAGACTCAACTTCTAACCTAGTTACCCGTTATGGTTTTCTAACCTCATGAGTTTTGTGTCTCTTTCCTTAGATAGTTTTAGTTCATGAAATTCATTGTAATTAGGGTAGTGTTTTAGGTCCAAAAATTTTGGTTACATATTTTTTTAGTTTAAGGTCATATAGATTTGAACAAATATGTAGGATAGTTCACCTCGAAAGGCCACCGAAAAAGCTGATGTGAAGAGAAGGAAGATTTATAAAATAGACTGTACTATAAAAGGGGGAATTCACTTTATGTCCATGAATCTAGAAACATTGTGTTGTTTACTTTATAGACTCATGAAAAGGATCGATTAAAGGTTCAAGTTAAATATTTTAGACTTTCACCTCATGAAATGAGTTTGATGCACAAGTTCATAACATTGAGGGTATCAAATCGACATGAGTAATTTTATTATGTACTATGCAAATAATATCTCAAGGAGTTTGAATCAAGAGTGAAAATATGATAAAAAAGATGTTAGGTATGATCATGTACTATATTCAAAAGTGGGGTTCCACTAAAATGGTGTTAGGGAGTATGGGGACTATGGGATCCTCCACTTAGTTTGAAGATGACTCTGGTAGGAAGGCAATATTAAGTCTGTGTATATAAAGACATACTAGAGAAATACTATGCATTTTCAAGTAGAGGATTACATTGGGGTATAATATTCTAATTTATTATATCCAAATATAGGTTTTTTAGGATTAAAACACTTATAAAATGAAGTAGGTTTGTAGAAGGAATAAATACTCAAGAGGGATTCTAACACCCTAAATGTTATGACACCATGTTGGAAGCATAAAATTGGGGAAAAGAGATATGATGTATCATCACTCAAAATTTTCCATAAACTAGTGTGTTAATATATCATGGCTCATATTTTTCTAAGATCATATAATGGTCCCTATAATCTTTTCCCCTATTTAATTTGTTTTCAAATTTAACTAATCCCTAAAAAGGGAGGCTTAGTGAGTAGATATCTAAATTTTTATTAAACATTCCTTTATGGATTTTAAACCTGATAATTTTTATATAATTTCAACTAATAGATTAAGATCTTATAGTATGGACCAGTAAGTGGATATATTTTAAGGCCATATAGCTTGGGACAACAAATATTAATTTTAAGCTCATGCAACTTTGACTGCATGTGAAGTTGAACAACATGTATGGAAAGGGAGGTGAAAAACCAACGTGAATGGATAGATTAATGTCCTTATAGACTATATAATAGGTTAGGGGAACATAGTTTTAGGTCATAGTGCCTAGATAAAAGGGGGTTGAGACAGCCTATTCAGTGTTAAAGTGGAACGTTTATCTGATTTGAATGGAGAGCCTAATGGCACTATAGATTGTCTCAATGGGAGTTTCACATAGTCTATAGTAATGATGTATGGACTTGATGAATGAGAATAATAACCCAAATGAGACCCATAGGCTAATAATGTGCCAAAAAACTTTTGAATAGGGAGTAGTGACATCATAAATAACAACTTAATATACTTGGATCAAAAGTAGTGATATGGAGTTGGTACATAAGGGATGACTACAGACCATATTCAAAATATGGTTTTCATTGTGATATTCTAAAGGCATATATAAGTTAAAGTATCTTTACATGTAGGATGATGATTCCTCTAGATGATAGGTCATATCAGGGGTACATATGTAGAGCCACATCAGAGGTATAATATACATAATCAAGTAGAAGTGTCATTTAGAGTTGAGTATGCACAATAACAATAGCTAAGTAAATGTTTGAGGTAATCCAAGACACATTAGTCATGAAACGTGATTTATGAAAAAAGGTATTAAAATGGAATAATAATGGAAGTTTAGACTCAGTATTTCCATAACTATGATAAAATTGTTCCCTGGGAAGGTATGGTTGTGACTGAGGACTTGAGGTTGGGTCCTGAATATGGGTTTTAGACACATGTCCTAAGATATAAGGATTCAAGACATATATTTTATTTATATTATAAGGGAGGCTCTGAATATTAGGATATAGTACTGAGAAATGTACATTTTATCCTAATGTTTGTTTTTAGTACCACCCTATGTTGGGTAACCTCACATGGATCTAGATCTCATGTAGGGAAATTGGCCAATATATAGGAGGCTTCTCTATGATATTTATATTCATACAGGGTGAATCGTGTGTCATACAGTTTAATTTCATGTTACAAGGACTCAAATTTCCATTAATTAAAAATGCGGATATTTTATCACAATAGAGTTCTATGGATATATCACCAATAATTGCATTTGGGTATTTTTATTTTATCAAATTTATTATTAAAGATTCAAAAATGAATATTCATTATAAACTCTTTTGTGTAGAAGATTAGGGGATTTTGGGTGATATAATTTGAGGGTGGGCCTTGGATATAAGATCTATCAATCACTAAATATCCTACCAAAATAGAATCAAGCTATACATAGTTCTTATATTGTCCCCAACTCAGATCGAATTCCTTATTGGGGAATAAATGTTCAATATATTTTTGTAAACAAATAACTCTAGAATGAAGGTTTCTATATAGATCATTCTCATATGTGGGAGGGGGAATTTTTTTAGTTTCTTCTATATAGATCAAGCTCATTTGTAGGGGTAGAGAGTTGGGATTTACCTTAGTGTAGTACTACCAAGAAAATGAAAACATCGCCAGAAGAGACAAAACCTTAAAGCGAAAGAGGGTTTTTTAATAATGGATAGAACTAGGATGATAGATCCATGTGTCACTATTAATATTATCAGAGTAAGAATCAAAACACATGTAGTTCTTGAATATAAATTCCCCATTTATATATGGTTTGTATATAGGTAAGGGGAATTTTTTTATTCATGGATGGGATCAGGATACGAGATCATGCAACAATATATATCCTACAATAATAAGAACCATGCCACAAATATTTCTAATTTGGGTTCATATCTTATGAATAGAAGGATTTTTTATTGGGTGTGGGAATTTTATTTTTTCTCAAGCATTTAAAAAATTATGCATGAAGAATCCCTATAAATATATAGCTCTTATGTAGAGTAATTAGACCAAATGGGATACTATAAACTATTTAGGGTCATATAGGATGGACAAAACCATTCCATACCCTTAGAAAAGATTTATTTTAGTCATTATAGTGGTAGAAGTTAACCAATATCTCTAAGCGTGTGTGAGTCATGCTCGATATGAAAAATAGGAGGAAATTTGAAGGCCATATATACAACACTGAAACACATGTCAGGGGCATTCATGGTACATGCCACTGGAGTTATAAATCTATGATAGGAACATTTTTCTCCATTTTTACATTGTCTAACTGGGGTTTCTGTTTCATGTATATTTACATCATGTGAATTAGATATTGTTTTGAATTGTTTCATTGAGTGACTAGGACATTTTTATACAGTTTTGTATCAAGTGGAAATGACATATTCATGAAAATTTATTTCATGTGTCTCGGACTTAAGTTTCATATAGTTTTACATCATGAAACATGAATGTTTTCATGAACTTTTACATTAGGTAACTAAGAAATTTACAGGAAGTTTTACATTAATCCACTAGGGAATGTTTTTTGTATTTTTACATAGTGATTCTTGAATGATTTAATGAATTTTTTTATTTTATAAATTGGAAATTTTCATATAGCTGAGACTTATGTCACACAATTTAATATCATCATATACGGACAAAATAATTTATTTTTACATCATATGATTATGAAATTTGTTGTATAAATTTATATTACCTTTAGTCAGGATGACTAAACTAATGTGGATATTAAGAAAATTATTTCCTAAGAAGCCTTTCATTGGTGGTTGGAGTTTTACGATCTATATCTATGGTGGCCAAGAAAGATACCCCATTAGAATAGACCTTGTGTATGATATAAGGTGAGTCCCACATTGTATTGAGCTTTATATTATTGTTTCTTGGTATCATCAGGGTTCTAAGGAACAATATAATCTCTCCATGGAGGAATGAATAAATGAAAACTCTCATTTTAAAAGCCCATGCAACCCAATTCTGATGGACTTCCAAGTTGTGTAGTGTGTGTAGCATTTTCTCATCAAGTTATTCCAAATCATATGGTTTCTTTTGAGACCATTAATTTTCAAACGATTATAAATGGAAATGAAAAATAGAGGCCAGCTAAAACTAGATGGGAAAAGACTTATTTTTTATATATACAAGTGAATATGGGTTCATTTTCATAATTGTCTGAATTGTGGTGTGGTAGGCCCAAAAATCGTGGAGAACTTTTTAGGCCATAATTTATTTTCTTTATAAACCATATTCATGAGTATGTTAGATATATTTTTCATAAAAGCCTCAATCAATCCATTTTTCACTTCATGGTAGTGGGATGAGTGGTTCGACTAAATGCTATATTTTTTATACAACCTTTTCAACTCAGAAGAGAATAAATTGGTGCCATTTTCTATCAATGTCATATGAGGGACCCTAAATATGGTAATGATATTAGACTTTTCAAATATTATTATAGCCTTTATCTTGATTTCCTTGAGGGATATATCCTTATACCGCTTAGAGAGGAATTCAATGGCAGAATGGATGTACTTGAAATTCTTATATTTTTTTGGAGGATATATCCCCATGGAATATATTCCTTAGATGAAAAATGATGAAGAATTGTCTAGAAGTTATAGGGGTTGATGGATAAAATTAGAATGTATCTGACACACATGAGATTTTTTATGAACTCTACATAATCTTGTATCATTAATGGATAGAAATATCTCAGCCTCCTGATCTAGTGGGAGATAATGGTCACTAATTGATGTGCACTGTAATGACCCGAAATCTTGTTTCCTAATTTTTTGTGTTATTTAATTTTATTTTTATACTCAACAAAAATGTTTCATTTGATAACATGATTATAATTAAAATTAGACCATTGGTCAATATGAGCGTTGGAAACTAAACGTTTTGATTATTGTCTCTAAATACAAATAATCTTGGTTAATTAATATAGAAAGAAGATTTGATGGCCTCACCCAGTAGTCTTGGACCAATTGAAGCCCATCTAACAGAACTTGGGAAGGAGGTAGAACCACTGGGCTTTGATCTAGACCAAACCCAAGCTGAACTTCATCGTGTGAAGCTAGAACGGGATCGCATTCGCGATAAGTTCAAACTGATAGAAATTACTACTCATGCGATGTTGGCCGAGCCTCCCTCGGATTCTCTCACCTTACCACACCTTACACTTAGGTCCTATGCTGGTGTGATAAGGGGATATGTAAGGAGACCATAATTTCCTTGTGTAATCCTTTGTTTTAAATAAAAATTGGGATTTCTTCTTATGATGAAGTTTAGGAATTTTCAAATGTCTGGATAAATATAGTATGCATGTTTTTGATGAATTTTAGAGAAATTATATTTTAAAAAATTTTATGTAAACCTTAAATAAATAAAAATTTGTAATGATTTTCAAAAAATGGTCTTCTACAATTATGTTCAGTATGAAATTTAGAGTCTAATAAGATCCACTTAATTTTTGATGAATAGTAAATTATGAATAGTGATTTTATGCTTAGGATTAGTAATGTGACCAAATGGATTAGTAATCTCACTTAAAGAAAGTATTAATATAATCTAGGCACCTTGATTAAGTAATGTGATTCAATAAAATGGTTAAATAATGGTTTCATATATTATTATTCAAGTATTAGTTTTTTCAGGTGAATAGTGTTTTTAATTAAAAATTTAATTAAAAATATTTAGAAAATTATTTTTATAAAATGGATTTCATTTTTGAACTCAGAGCATCGATATTATGTTAAGGTAATTTTTGGGGATTTTTCTGAAAAAAATGAATTTTCAGTGAATAGTGTGTTTATTTAAAAAATGAATTAAAAAATATTTTGAAAAATATTTTTATAAAATAGAGTTCATTTTTGAAATCAGAGCATTGATATTTGGTTAACGTGAAATTTTGGGATTTTTCTGGGAAAGTTGAATTTTCAGTGAATAGTAAAATTACAGTTTTAGGGTTTCAGTATGTTTAATGACATCATAACTGTGTCATGATGATGTCATGAGATATTTTAAAAGATGTTCGACTAAATAGGATGAATTATTGTGTGTGGGTCCCCATGTGGCCTAACTCTATGGGAAGTACCATGGGAGGGCCCATGCTTTTGAGAAAACCACTTTTGAGGTGTCCCTTGGCCATTAATGCCTTGCCCCCTCACTTTCCCTATAATTACCAAGCCATCCTATCATCTTTTCGACTCCAAAACCATCCTCAACGAAGTTATGGTCTCCTTACCTCCCAGGGAGTCCTCCCAAGGTGCCCCCAATCCCTCAAGGTCCCAACCTTTGAGTTTTAAGAGTTACGTTTTATGGTAAGGGATCCGACCTCTCTCTTTCTTTTCAAGTGATCTCTTTTATGTCATTTCTTTTATGCTTCATGTTCTTATGTTGGAGTATGTTCTTTTATATTCATTATACTGTCATTTTTATGTTCATATGATGAGAGACCCCCTCTTACTCTCATCATTTCATCTTATGAATGTTTAAGTGGCGCCGTTAGGCTGCCGAAATTTTTGTAACGGGTTCTTTCACCCTTCTCATTTTCAAGTTCTATTTTCTTATCAAGTCTTTCAAGTTCATTTTTATGTTGGGGTATGATCTCTATATCTATCACACTGAACTCTTATGTTCATATGATGAGATACCCTATTTTATCTTGTCAATTCATTTTTTGAAGCTTAAGTGACGCCGTTAGGCTGCCAAATTTTTAAGGGGATTCTTTCACCCTTCTCATTCTTTTCAAAGTTCTACTTCCATGTCAAAGCTTTCAAATTCCTTTTTTTTAATGTTGGGGTATGATATCTATATCTATCATACTGAACTCTTATGTTCACATGATGAGAGACCCTATTTGATCTTTTCAAATCATTTTTTTTGAATTTTAAGTGACGTCGTTAGGCTGCCGAATTTTCATAAGAGAAATATAATTTTTGTCTTCCTTCCATGTTTTTCATTTCAAATGGTATGTCCTTCAAATTTCATTAACATTTTCATATATCCTTTTTATTCTGACCCTATACTGTTTTATGGGTCATTTATGAATGTTGGACCCATCTCCCCTCTCTTTTCAATGTTTTCTAAAACACCGAAACATAGCCGTTATGCTGTAGAATTTTCGTCTCAAAATGCCTCTCTCTTTTCTCAAAATTATTTTATGTTATAAAGTGAATACTCAAAGCTCTTATTTCTATAGGGGTATTCACATATATATCAAAATTTTCTATTTTAAATTCTGGGATTTACATACATGAGACCCGCTCTCCCCTTCCGTTGGTTTAAAGTGACGTAAAGATCATGTCTTTAAAGAAGTTTTTAAAACGTTATGATTATGAAATGAAACCCATTTATTTTGTACTATATGGGTTATTTATGAAATTTTTGATGATGATATATGTGTCTCACATGATAATAAAGGAAAATTTAAGGGTGCGCCCTGATAGCGCTCCAATGCATTGGGTAATGATGTAACCACTAGAGATTACAATTTTCACGATATCTTGGTGAATAAGCTTGGTAATTTTCAAATGACACCTTGGGGATGGACCTTGGTGATATGTTCATGATTGTCTATGTTAAATGATGTAGCCACATATTAAAGTTATGAAAAATGTTATTTTTATTATGATATATCTCATGATTTATTTCTCATGCCTTAAAGTTCTTTTCATGACCTTATTGATGTATCTCAAGTTCACATGCAAAATGTTTCCCTTGTTTCCCTTACTAGGTCTTCTGCTCACCCTTTATTTTGATGTATGTACCCAGGTTATGAGATGCAGTAATGAACCTAGGATGAACATGAGGAGAATCCTTTCAAGTGTTTAATAAGAATGTTTTATGTTTTCATGTTTTATGTTCCTGGTTTCCAAGACACTAAACCTTAAAGATCCTCAGTTTTGTAAAATGTAATGAAAGTTTATGTGATAAAAAGGCGGGATGATATAGTTGGTATCAAAGGATGGTTTAGTTATTTGTGGAAATTAGGATATGAAAACTTTAGGAAGAATCATATAGAAAAGTTTATATATAGGATATCTTCCTTGTATTTTGGTGAGTATTGAGTAATGGGTTGCCAAGAAAATACATCCCTGTCTGGATCCGAGCAGGTAGAGGTGGCTCCGGCACAGATGTACATAGGGGTAAAACCAGAAAAAACCGCTTTGAGCTAGACTCGAATGGGAACTGGTACATCACAACGGGCCTTACTGCACTCTTGGTTACGACACTCCTGGGGGATATGCTTTGGTAAATTCATAAGCTTAGTATGAACCATTATTAAAGGAACAAAGATAAAATAAAATAAATATTCACATAAGATTATATGATCATGGATAACCTAGTTTTAAACCTAGGGGATCACAAGTTAGGGTATACTTTTCTTCTACACGTTATCCTTATATGCTTTAAGTTCCTTTTCATGATTATTGGCTAAGTATTTAATCCCCTAATTATACTTTCTCTTCTTAGTTAATGGTCGGAAATGGAAGAACATGTCCCAACAACCAATGTAATAGGAAATGCGATGATTTTCATATTAATATGACAGATATGATTAGGGGATTAAAAGATGATTATTATTTTGGAAGACGTTCACTATTTTGGGGACCCTATATGATCGAGGTAAATAGATTACTATGGTATTTTCATTGAGGAGTAAGTTTGACTTATATTTTGAAGAATCGATGAATTTAAGGCGGACTTATAGTAATTTAGGGTACTTATGGAAATGATTAAACTATCTTGGGGAAAATATGTTTAGGTTAGTTACTTTTTTTATAAGATGTTTGGAGTGATTTATGTTTTTTGGAGATGAACGATGAAGTTTATTTTGGAAGACTATGTTATCAAATCCTTCTTGTACTTGGGTTTCAATCTTAGTTTGGTTTATTTTGATGAATTTTAAGGACATTTATTTATGTAATGGTCTATGATGAACTTTGGGTAGTACCGTGGAATTTTGAAGATTTAAAGAAGTTTCCCTTCCTATGGTATTCTTTCTTTTTGAAGAGTTTTTTTATCTTACCCTTTCTATTTTTAGGATAATATAAGAAATAGATAGTTAATCTTTGGTGGATTATGTGATTCTCTAGAAGATGATTCTTGTGTTTTGATGAGGCCAAGTGTTTTTGAATGCTCATCTTTTGGAGAAAAGATTATTTTTGGGTAGAAACTTATTAAAGGATGAAACTCTACATGAAGGTAGGTATATTTTCTTATGATTTTGTTCTATATAGTAAATGAATTCCTCAAAATTATGAAATGGAACTTAAAACAAAAACGTTGTTGATTTAAGTTTCCTACTAGGTAATCAAAGACCGTTTACACACATCATAAGTTTGGGATTTTCTTATGGTTAACATTCTCCTAATAATGTTTTCTATCACTCCCCCTCAGAACTTGACCCTTTGTTTTTTCTTCCATGTCCATGTTTTCTTACATGGGATCCTAGTATGGGTTAACTTGGGTGACCTTTTTACTTCCCTTTCTTTCTTTTAAAGTAATAATTTTATTGACTCCTTTTCCGATGTGGGAATTTCAATTAAATTTCAAAACCCAATTTTAAAAATTGCGAGGAAGCAATTTCATAAGGGGGGAATATTGTAACAACCCGAAATCTTGTTTCCTAATTTTTTGTGTTATTTTATATTATTTTTATACTCAACAAAAATGTTTCATTTGATAACATGAGTATAATTAAAATGAGACCATTGGTCAATATGACCACTGGAAACTAAACGTTTTGATTATTGTCTCTAAATACAAGTAATCTTGGTCAATTAATATAGAAAGAAGATTTGATGGCCTCACCCAGTAGTCTTGGACCAATCGAATCCCATCTAACAGAACTTGGGAAGGAGGTAGCACCACTGGGCTTTGATCTGGGCCAAACCCAAGCTGAACTTCATCGTGTGAAGCTAGAACGGGATCACCTTCGTGATAAGTTCAAACTGATAGAAATTACTACTAGTGCGATGTTGGTCGAGCCTCCCTCGAATTCTCTCACCTTAGCACACCTTACACTTAGGTCATATGGTGGTGTGATAAGGGGCTATGTAAGGAGACCGTAATTGCCTTGTGTAATCCTTTGTTTTAAATAAAAATTGGGATTTCTTCTTATGATGAAGTTTAGGAATTTTCAAATGTCCGGATAAATATAGTATTCATATTTTTGATGAATTTTATAGAAAGGATATTTTAAAATTTTTTATGTAAACCTTAAATAAATAAAAATGTGTAATGATTTTCAAAAAATGGTCTTCTACAATTATGTTCAGTATGAAATTTAGAGTCTATTAAGATCAACTTAATTTTTGATGAATAGTAAATTATGAATAGTGATTTTATGCTTAGGATTAGTAATGTGACCAAATGGATTAGTAATCTCACTTAAAGAAAGTATTAATATAATCTAGGCACCTTGATTAAGTAATGTGATTCAATAAAATGGTTAAATAACGGTTTCATATATTATTATTCAAGTATTAGTTTTTTCAGGTGAATAGTGTTTTTAATTAAAAATTTAATTAAAAATATTTAGAAAATTATTTTTATAAAATGGATTTCATTTTTGAACTCAGAGCATCGATATTATGTTAAGGTAATTTTTGGGGATTTTTCTGAAAAAAATGAATTTTCGGTGAATAGTGTGTTTATTTAAAAAATGAATTAAAAAATATTTAGAAAAATATTTTTATAAAATAGAATTCATTTTTGAAATCAGAGCATTGATATCTGGTTAATGTGAAATTTTGGGATATTTCTGAGAAAGTTGAATTTTCAGTGAATAATAAAAATACAGTTTTAGGGTTTCGGTATGTTTAATGACATCATAACTGTGTCATGATGATGTCATGAGATATTTTATGGGATGGTCGACTAAAGAGGATGAATTATTGTTTGGGGTCCACATTTGGCCTAACTCTATGGGAAGTACCATGGGAGGGACCATGCTTTTGAGAAAACCACTTTTGAGGTGTCCCTTGGCCATTAATGCCTTATCCCCTCACTTTCCCTATAAATACCAAGCCCTCCTCTCATATTTTCTACTCCAAAACCATACTCAAATAAGTTATGGTCTCCTTACCTCCGAAGGTGTCCTCCCAAGGTGCCCCCAATACCTCAAGGTCCCAACCTTTGAGTTTTAAGAGTTACGTTTTAAGGTAAGGGATCCGACCTCTCTCTTTCTTTTCAAGTGATCTCTTTTATGTCATTTATTTTATGCTCCATGTTCTTATGTTGGAGGATGTTCTTTTATATTCATTATACTGTAATTTTTATTTTCATATGATGAGAGACCCCCTCTTACTCTCATCATTTCATTTTATGAAGGTTTAAGTGGCGTCGTTAGGCTGCCGAAATTTTTGTAACGAGTTCTTTCACCCTTCTCATTTTCAAGTTCTATTTTCTTGTCAAGTCTTTCAAGTTCATTTTTATGTTGGGGTATGATATCTATATCTATCATAATGAACTCTTATTTTCATATGATGAGTGACCCTATTTGATCTTTTCAATTAATTTTTTGAAGCTTAAGTGACGCCGTTAGGTTGCCAAATTTTTAAGGGGATTCTTTCACCCTTCTCATTCTTTTCAAAGTTCTACTTCCATGTCAAGTCTTTCAAATTCCTTTTTTTAATGTTGGGGTATGATATCTATATCTATCATACTGAACTCTTATGTTCACATGATGAGAGAACCTATTTGATCTTTTCAAATCATTTTTGTTTAAGTTTAAGTGACGCTGTTAGGCTGCCGAATTTTCATAAGTGAAATCTAATTTTTGTCTTCCTTCCATGTTTTTCATTTCAAATGGTATGTCCTTAAAATTTCATTACCATGTTCATATATCCTTCTTATTCTTCCCCTCTACTATTTCATGGGTCATTTATGAATGTTGGACCCATGTCCCCTCTCTTTTCAATGTTTTCTAAAACCCCAAAACATAGCCGTTATGCTGTAGAATTTTTGTCTCAAAATGCCTCTCTCTTTTCTCAAAATTATTTTATGTTATAAAGTGAATACTCAAAGATATTATTTCTATAGGGGTATTCACATATATATCAAGATGTTCTATTTTAAATTCTGGGATTTACATACATGAGACCCACTCTCCCCTTCTGTGGGTTTAAAGTGACGTAAAGATCATGTCTTTAAAGCAGTTTTTAAAACGTTTTGATTATGAAATGAAACCCATTTATTTTATACTATATGGGTTATTTATGAAATGTTTTATGATTATATATGTGGCTCACATGATAATAAAGGAAAATTTAAGGGTGCGCCCTGATAGCGCTCCAATGCATTGGGTAATGATGTAACCACTAGAGATTACAATTTTCACGATATCTTGGTGAATAACCTTGGTAATTTTCAAATGACACCTTGGGGATGGACCTTGGTGATATGTTCATGATTGTCTATGTTAAATGATGTAGCCACATCTTAAAGTTATGAAAAATGTTATTTTTATTATGATATATCTCATGATTTATTTCTCATTCCTTAAAGTTTTTTTCATGACCTTATTGATGTATCTCAAGTTCACATGTAAAATGTTTCTCTTGTTTCCCTTACTGGGCCTTCTTCTCACCCTTTATTTTGATGTATGTACCCAGGTTATGAGATTCAGTAATGAACCTAGGATGAACATGAGGAGAAGCCTTTCAAGTGTTTAAGAAGAATGTTTTATGTTTTCATGTTTTATGTTCCTAGTTTCCAAGACACTAAACCTTAAAGATCCTCAGTTTTGTAAAATGTAATGAAAGATTATGTGATAAAAAGGCGGGATGATATATTCACCATGGTAACCTACATAAACCTACTTCATAATAGTGAAGGTATCTCCTCATTCAATATACCTAAGGAATAATCCATCAAAGCCTCATTTTTAGTGGAATTTTTGAGAATTTAGGCCATCATAATGGACAAAGTTTATATATCACCATCATATATGCTCCTTATTTAGTCAGTCTGATGGAAGAATTTTACTTTAGAGGTAGTCTAGTATGGGGGAAATCTAACCAATAGTAGTATTAGTTATCCTAGATATTGACTCATGTTAATCATAGTTGACTTTGATTTCATCAGCCTATTCCCAGTTATTTCTAGTGAATTTAGATATTTTTATATGGTATCTAATTAGGATTATTATCACATCACAATATGGATATATCATGGTGGAATCTACATTATCCAATATATCTTCATGGGTGTTCTATGAAATAGGAACATGTAATAGTATGTTCTTAAAAGTGAATTATACCATCAACCCTCACACATAATCAAGAAAGGGAATTAATTACTCTATCTTAATGGAATATTCACCATTAATCTGCTTGATCACTAACTTTGAATAATCCTTTATATTCAAGAAGAAAACTTGTAACTATCATGAAAATTCTAAATCTGTAATGAGTTCTTGGTACTCTACTTAATTATTGGTGTAGCCTTATAAAAATAAGAATGAATCGGGAATACTATCTTTTCTAAGGAGTTGAGAATAATTCCCAATCCATCCCAGAAGATCATTTAGTTTTCAATCCTTATTCAGCCAAGGTTCTGGTAGCACCATCAGTATATATCTCCCATGATTAAGTAATGTATTGAACAATGAATACATATTCATCGAGTAGTTATATATCCACTGGTTCACTTTCTATTATGGGATTTGTTGTAATAAATTCTTCCAATTGTTACCCTATAACTACAGTCTACATTATGAATTGGATATAAAACTCTAGTAGAATGATTTCCCACCATGCTAGTAATCTAGATAACATTAGAATATTAAGGATTTACTTAAGGGGGTAAATTTTAGAGACCAAATGAATCTCGTGATTCTACATGTATTATCTCAACATATAAACTACAAAGATCACTATAAAGAAATTCTTATCGATATCATAATATCACATCACAATACATAGAATAATTATTCAAAGATAGTAAAGACTATTTTCCTTTACCACATCATTCTTTTGTGTGAGGAAACTGAGAAACCATCAAGGGATGCCATATATAATATTAGAGGCTTCCCTTCAACTAGGGTCATAAAAACCAATGGAAATAAGAGGTATTTTTTGAGGATATTAAAGGATTATTAAAAATATTAATCCCACTAATAAGTGAATCCCTTATTCATAATATTTTTTAAGGGTAGGTGATTTATAGATAGGCTTGTAATGAAGCTTATGAAATAGGTGATGTGTCCTTGAATCCTTATCAACTCTTTATGATTCATGGAGGTGGCATGTTGAGGTTCCAATTGGTCTTCTCAGGTTCAATTTTGATGTCGTGATGGCGTACAATGAAGTAAAGAAACTTTTTTGACATCAATATGAATGATAATTTCAAAGTATTAATTTTTAGGTTGTGTTTTCATAGAATGTTGAACATTATTTCAAGGTTAGTGATATGAACACAACTCTATTTTGATTTGACCACCAGATCATTGACATTCCACTCCATGGTCTTTTCCCAAAGAGGTTTTAATATATGATGCATGGAATATTGATATATGGAGCCTCAATTCTTCAAACCAAAGGGAATCACTCCCTAGTAATACACCTCTTGGGGAGACCTAAAAGTGGTGGTCTCATCATCTTCAGTGTCTATATGAATCTATTTTTAAATGAAATGTTTTTCTATGATTATGGGGGCCTAGAACCCAGTAATTACATAAATAAAAATTCCTATAATAATAAATGGAATTAAAAAGTTTTATAAATGGTGATTGAGATCCCTGAAGTTAATAAAAAAAATGATTTACCCATTATTCCTCTTAACAGTCATTATTTCAAATATTCACTTCAGGTACTAAACCTCTAGAATTAATTTAACTTTTATAATCATGTAAAACTCATCCTTAAACATTTTATCATGAGTTCTATTCATTATCTTGGTTTCCTTCTTGTAATCTTCATGGTCTTTAGAAAAACCTAAATGATGTTTTTCTACATTATGATCAATCCTAGGAATTTACATGTAATTCCAAGTAAATAAATCTTGATATTTATTCAATAAAAAGATATATGTCTCTTTTTATTTGAGATACATGGTGAAAATTATCATGGTAGGTAGTGGGTTTTCTTATAAACACAAATACACTTGTCTGATCTCGTGAATGGTGGTTTAGAAACCTTATTCAAAAAATAGTGGTTAATATTTATGTTCTTCTTTATCTTCTTCTTCTTCTACAATCTCAGTGGAAGAGGGTGATTAACTAATGCTTAAAATACTGAGAGATATTGTGAGGGAATTTTTATCCTCTAATTTATAGGGATGTGGCTTTAGGTCCTGTGGGGGATTGATGTATGAGCATTGTGGTATGAGGTTCTCTTTATATGCTCTATATCCTCTTTTTCTACCATAATTTCAGTATAAGTAGTCAAAAAGAGGAAATTGTTTGGGCCAAAAGATTTTGTAAGAACATTTTTCTCTTCTATGAATGGTGAAGAGGTGCATCCAGACTCAGAAAGTAAGAATTATTTGGTATTATCATCAAGTAATTTATGAATATTCTTTCCTTATTCTCCATAATAATCAAGGTTAGAAGAGGTTCCAACGTCAAGAGATTCAAGATATGTTATAGTGATATTTTTCAATTTCTTCTAGTGATTTAGAGGTTTCATCTAACCTAAACAGTAATGTAAAGATATCCCTATATTCTATAGATGATGTTGGGGTATTTTTATCTATAACATCATCACTATGATCTAGAGTACACTCATCGTCTACCCAATCAGAATCTTATGATACCACTGATATCATGAATATTGGGGTAAATGTTCCCAAAACATGTGCCAACTTCCTTTTCCATGGGGTGAATATGATTTGATCAAAGAGACTTGGTGGTTTAGCCTAACTGTTGGTTAGATTAGACCTCATGTAGAGATGTTTAGGAGTGAAATTGATTCATATAGTTTGTATGATTATCTCTTCCTTGTCCAGTGGTGGATTCTATAATAGTCTATTTTCTTGACATTCTTATGATCAAAAAGTGATCAGATGATATGTCTTTTCAGATAGAAATCATATGACTTGATGATTACATAAATCTAAGTTATTTCCTCGATTTGATTGATAGGAGGCACATATTCTTCACTAAGTTAATGTATTTGGTTAATGTGGGACTTATCCAAACTACTGAGTGCAGTGATCTAGGTGGTATAATCTATAACTGGTTGTTTCCCTCTCTTTGATATATTTTGACATCTATGTAATAGATATTCATGGGAATCAAAAGGGGTACAATCACTATATAGAACTTTTTCATATCCACGAATTTAGTACTTGAGGTATTGGTAATATGATAAGGTTACTTCTGTATGATAATGAATCCATGATTTTCCTGGAAAGACATTGAAGGTTTTATTTTTACTGATAAACATGTGGTCAGAATTGGAGATAAGGTCACCAAACTAGGTTCTAATATTGATTCGACCAAGTGTATTTTTCTCTATTTTTTCATTACATTGTATTTTAAATTTGGAGGGAAAAAATAGGATTTTTTTCTCTAAGTGTTGAATATTTTACACTGGAATGATATTGATCACATAACCTTTTTCAATGAGATCTCATCAAACATTTACATTATCTAACTTTCTATAAATTTATAGGGCCCAGATAAGTTCATGTATAGTGGTATTCCTATATATCTCTATAAATAACATTATTCTATAGAATTTGGTTAGTTCACTCTCTATGTGATATACTTTAGTGGTACTGAACTGAGCTTAAAATTCTTAAGAGCTTTGAAGAGCCTCAACAGGTTCTTCCCAAGGATCCTTTGGAAAATAAAGTGAGTAAAATATTTATAGTTCATCTTGAACAAAAGAAATATTCTTCAAGATTTCATACTTCTCGGATAGATTTATAAACTTTTATAATTGAGGATACTTTTTAATCTGAGTCTTAGGGGTTGGAGTTTTCAATGTTGATGAATCCCTTCCCTAGTCATAACTTGATGACATTTTGGTCATCTATGAGTTTGGTTGAGTTGACCTTCCCAGAGTTTGAAACTGACCTGATGAGTTATGATTTTACAATTGATACTCTAGTATAATGGGACTTTAATGGGCCTTGGATGACTCATGGTTATATTTAAGTTCCTACTGATCCTGCTGAATTTTTTATCTCTGAGTCTCTACATTATATACAGTCTTGGTAGGGATGTGACCAGAATGTCAAGATCCATAACAAACTCATTTACCGTGACCCCATCATCCTTAGTAGTCACTTCATCTATCCCACAAATTGTGATAAGGTAAATTAGGGTTTTATGTATCTTATTTTTTTATAGAATGGACCAACCAATAAATTATGTTGAAATATACGAATAAAAATTCTTGTCTCATGGGGATTCTATTTAGGGGCTTGGTTCCCATTAAACTATTAAGAGGGGTGGTGATCATTATCCTAAAGCTGATAGCATAAACCTAAGATGGTTTTAACCATCTTAATCCTTGATAAAAGTTTATCATCTTTCATATTATTCTTTTTATGTCATCTGTTTCAGTTCTTAGAAATATGACTTTTAGAAGACTGTGATGCCAAAAAAGTCAACTCAATTACTACAAAGGGAGTTATGTTCAAAACTAGTTGATTCAGTAGAGTCCAGATAATGTAATTTTCTAGTTTATTCATATTTTTATTCATCCAATAATTTAATGTTTTGGTGACCTTATTTGGTACCTCATACCATCTCTTCTTCTTTTAGTAATGTAAAAAGAAACCGGCCAGTTTTTTGGTGGATGGTCCAACTTAACTTTCCCATAATCTACAATATTCTGAAGGATGTCTTTAAAGATAAGACACTATTGTATGGTGATCCCAAATATGGAATAGTAGAGATAGTAAATCATGTAGTCATTGAGGTCAAACTGATCAGGATATTGTTTTTGAAGATTTGGTAAAAAAAATCCATATTTGCAATGAAATATCTAGCAACTTACTAATTTTGGAAGAAATATAATTTATTATTCCATTATTCATATGGTGTGAACCTATAATATTTTATCCCTTTATGATTAAGGATTTTTTATTTTTTTTCATTTATAAGGGGGAACTACATAATATTTCATTGGTTTAGGATATGGTGTTGTCGTCAGTATTGTCTTAACTGTAACAGTTGATGTTTTTTAGTTTTCCAATCCTCTTCCCTGTAGTTATTGGCATTGAAAGAAGTTTGAAAATGGTCTAATAAATTGGATCTTACAAACTTTATGAAACTATATCATGATCAAAAAACCCATTTTAATACGTTATTAGGATGACCAGTGTTTGTAACTCCTCAATAATATTTTCAATATAGATTACTAGAAATTAATCTTGGTAAATTTCAAGTTCAAGGAGTATGTTAAACCCTTCCACCTAGAAATGAATTTCTAAAATATCTCATTATCATTTTGTTTTAAATTCAAGAGATCAAGGATTTTTTTTCTTTTCTCAGTGTTGAGATGAATTCAAAGAGTAATTTTTGACAGAGGTCCTCTCACCCTGTGATTGACCTAGCTGGAAAACTAGATTACTGGAAAAAATTTGGTATATCAATATTTTTCACAAATAATCTTAGCTATGCTGCATATTCTTATTCTAGTGTTACTATCATGGGACCACACCAAGATATAAAGTGGTTTAGATACTATTTTTGGTTCTTATTTTCATTAAGGGTTGGGAAATTTGGATTTACAAAATCGTGAAGAGGATGATACATGTCCACCCATTTGGGGAATGGTTTTCTTTCCAGTTCCACTGATTTACTCCAACCCTCTATGGACTAAACTCAAGCTGTAAAAGACTCAATAAAAATGATAAGATATAATATAATGTTTGGTTAGATATACATTTTAGAATATGTATTTTTTATATCCTGGTATGCTAATATTTCAAATATGTGTTTCTAATAACCAGTCTAAGTTTTCCTAGGGTAGCTTGCCTAACAGGTTTCTAGATATTATCTGAGTAGAGGTAACTCCTAATAATCTCTAGTTTTCAAGTCTAAGTAGTTTGGGTTTTTGAACTCTAAGTTGTTTAGATAGATGAATCCACCCCATATTAGTGGAACATACTCTACATGTTGAGGAAATTATTCTAAAATAGAATCATGGTTATTCTCTTAAGGATTGTTTTCAACATGAATGATTCCCTGGAGTAGTTCAGCATTAAACATTCTTAACTCCTTTATTTTTTAATCATATTGGGAACATCTTTCATCGATGGTAATAGGATGAACTTCTTTGGGTGGAGGATGGGATGTGTTCACAGATGTTTCTTTTCATTTGGCTAAAGCCCACCTGGGTGGTAATAATGGCGTATTTAGAGGATCCCCCATAACCTAGGTTTTTCACTATTGATGAGTATGAAAACCTTCTATAAAATATTTTGTGTGAACCTTATTTTGAACAAAAAATTCTACATCTCATTCTTCTATATCAGTTTAATGTTCTGAATCATTAGTGGAGATGATTCTTAAACATTCACTAATGTATAATATTCTCTTGGGATCATGAATTTATCATATGGATAAGGGAATTGGTCACCATATGAAATTTTGATGAGAAGAAAATAAGAAAAAAAATTGGTTTTTTATTTCTTGTAATACCATTTTTTTACAACCATTATGAAGAATTTCATTCTCCTTCTAATTCCCCCAAGATATATTTTATGATTATTGGTCCTGATAGAATCATGAAACACTCTTGTCGAGCACATACCCAAAGGGAGAGATGGGTCACACTTTGAGCGAAGGATATGGAAGTCCCTCCTATGACATGTTACCTCACATGGAGAAGACTGAATTTCATGGAGTTTGAGGATATTGTGATAATTATTCCCCCAGACTTATAGGTTATGTCTAACTTGATCCCACCACTATAAATTTTTGAATTTGTCAGGGATTTGATAATATTTATGGTATAGATGGTGGAAAAAATTCCCCTAGTCATATGGTCTAGGGATTCTCTCATATTACTATTATTATGATCACTTCTACAACTATTCTAATTTTATAGGATTTTTTTCAAGCATGTCCAATATTCACTTCATCTTCTAATCACGAGCATCATTCCATTATTGGTAGTGTTTTAACTAATGATTTTTTTTTCTCAATCAAGAAGATTATTTAATATCTTCAAGAACCTGATGAAATATCCTTTGAATGAACCTCTCCCATATAGTTTTTTTTCTAAGACTTTTACATGATGTTATTGTGATGAATAGGTCATATTTTATGTGCGAGCCTAGGGACCAAGACTTGGCCAAAAGTTATGAAATTTCATAACATCTTTGGAAACATGCTCTAATGACTAAAGAGTAGAGTAAAATAAAACTCTCTATGCCCAACCCAACCTCTGATGTGCATTTAGTATGGAGAGTTAGTGATAATGTTTTACATATCCCTCAAATAATTAGGTTGGTAATGTCGAGGATTTCCCTATCATCTTCCTAATTTCGGGTTTCATGCAACCAAAAGGGTTTCTAAGTCAATCTCATGGTGAGTTTCTTTTATTAACTTGATGTGGTTTGTTTATTCCATGTAAGGTAGAGGTTTTTCCTTTATATAATGAATAGTTTTCCATAAATTCAGGCATGCATGGTGTAAAAAATCCTATTTAAATGATTTTGGAATATCATTTCCTGAAGTTTATATAATCTTGAACATAAATGGAATATTTTAATGGAAAAATTATTTCATCATCATCACTCTATTCTCTTCATATCTATTCAGAAATTTCTTTACCTGATCTAACCATAGTAGTCTCTTTATGGCTGCCTTAATATGGGGTGATAGATTGGTTGAAACCCTTTTTGTTATATTATAAGCCAAGCGGTTTGAAGTCCATATAGAAAATGACTGCTACCATGGGTTATATTCTAATTTAGAAAGAATATCACACATCTGAGATAGGTTTATTGGCATATCTGGCCTCAATATCTCGAGTACCTCATGATATGATGGTTTTATCAATTATGGTTTAGTAATGGGAGTACATCTTTCCAAAATGAGATGTCAAAATGTGGAGGGCCTTTACAAAAAATATGATGATGGAGGGGACTACCATTATTGCTTAATGTCCATGAACATGGAGGGTTCTTATAGAATATACCCTATGAAGGAATTTTCGGGTGGAAAATGGAAAGGGAAAGACCTTCTTTGCATCAGATTTTCCATCTAAGAGGGGTATTTTCATATCTCACATAATAAGAAAGATTATTATGATTGATATTAATATTTCCATGGGCAGGACCATCATGGATAATACTATGGGGAGGACCTCTTGATTTATTGGTAGTAATGTTGTAGTGAGGACATTCACAACTATAGATACTACATATATTAGATGAAAGGTGAGAAAAATCATAATCCACTATTGAAATGTGTATTAGGGCCCTAAGAACACCATCTTTGAGTAGGATAGGTGTCACGAACCAACTCGGGTGGACCCTGAACTGGTCACCTGAGTAGGTCTGCTATATGGCCCGAAGGGCGTTCTTGATCCCCACGGGTTGGAAACCAGTTTCAAGCATCAAAATATAACCATTGGGAACAATTTTTCCCATTAAAAAAAGATAAAAAGATAAATAAAAATAAAAACTGGCAGTAGAAAGAAAATAAAACTGAACATACCTCCTTGTGACCTTCTAGGTCACCACATAAATCTAACTCAAGCTTGATCCAACACAGAGCAACTAAACTAGGAACTTGAACAAGAACTGAACCTGTAGCTGAAAGAATATGGTAGGTGTGAGGACCAAGATTCTCAGTAGAGATTCCAAATATATCCACAGAATCCAAGTATTCTATTTCCAAAAACAATCCAATGAAACAAGTTTGAAATACAAATATAAAATTAGGGTGTTCACATTTTAAAGTAAACAACATGTTTTTCCCATTTAAAAACCCAACCACGCTACATACCATTTCAAAAATCATTTTTTTCAATTTATAAATTTAACCCAAAACTGAATATACCAAAGCTAGGCTAAAGTAAAACAAGTAAACATTGCAACTGAAAATAAACTATTGCAGCTGAAATAAAATAGTCAATGTAAATAATCCAGAAACCATGAGTGATCCTAAACATCCCTAGAATACCCATGGACGTACTCAGTTTCTGAACCACCTATCAGCATATGGTGAAGCTTTTAAGTCCATAACCAACTGGACACCCTAAACTGACTAATCTAATGGAAAATCCTGCCTTTCCTAACAAAAAATATAGGGGGTACCAACCCGTCTAATCCAGGTTGATCAACAACCATCACTCGATCATCTAAAATATTTCCAAGAACCCATGGTGGTTATAATAATATTGTGTAATTAGGAAGGCCTTCGCATGTGTGACTCATCTCACCGCACTTGTCTTCCCCAAACACGGATGCTTCTTATGCATTCACCCATAAAGGGTTACCCTAGATTGGAGCACCCCAAAATACACATTCAGTCATTTCACATTAGAGAGTGCCAACCTGGCTGTCACATCACATAAGCATTGAAAACATCTTTTAAAACACATTATGTTTCCAACCTAGCATTCACATTTTCTAAATCACAGTTTTTCAAAAATCACCACAAAACATCACCTTTATAAGTACAACTCCACATGAGCCTTTATGTTTACACACCCAAATACATTTACCAAAATAGTTCCAAATCATTTCTAAAACCATTTCCAAGTATACTATATCAAATGGGCCTTTAAACCTTTTGACACAAACTTTGTCCCAAAATTCTCAACGATTCAAATTTTAAAGAACACATTAAAAAATTATTTTAAATAATCATATAATACCAGCACACTATTTAAAAAATATCAAAGATCCATTTTATATGGAATAAAAAAAGAGAGAGAAGAGAGAACATTTGTGAAATCAAGGTTCATGTGTAACATCCTTTTTCCAACCCACACCAAAACATGTTACAAATGAAATGACCAAACCTTAAAGGACCCATTATAAACCATATTTTTCCAAAACACTTCCTCAAAATCCACCATTTATCATAAAACCATGATCCACTATCCACATCACTAAGAAATAATAAAACAACCCGAGCACCGCCAAAAAACTATTTTTAAAACATTTTGTATATAATGACACAAATCCAAAAAAGAACCTAGTTGAACACACCATAGTAAGCTTGCAAACGAACTATTTATCTTCCCAAAATTTCTAAAGCTATACCTTTCATAAAACCCCCAGTTCTCTTCTTAACATAACTATAGATGTTAAATCAAACCCCCAAAGTGCGATAAAATGAGGCATTTCACACCAATATCCATGAGAACTCATTTTTATAAAATTAAAAAAAACTCCAAAATAAGGTAATAAGATAAATATGGGTTCCACGGAGGTGAGAATAATATTTGACATCAATTAAAAACATGAAAGTGCCAAGGAATTAATATGGAAGGGAAAATATGGATTTTCCTACATCAAACCAAGTGCAGACACAACAACGCTTCAGCGGAAGGAAGGACAACCTACCATTCACCATTCGCACGCCTAAAACAACGAGTAAAACATGTGAATCAACACCCGAGGTGTTAGGACTTGGCCAGAATAAATAAAAACATAAAATGGTAGAAAATAAAAAAAAACCTGAGGTGAGGTCACCGGTAGGTTGCAGACCAAGAGAGTGGGGTCAGTTCTGGTGGGTTGCAAGGTTGGTCGTCGGCTGGGGAAAATGTGGATGGGTCACTGGAGGCTAAGGTGGAGGTAGCTGGGAGTGGATGTTTGATGAGGGAGAGGTTGGTGGCCTAGGCACAGTGGCCTACTAGAGTATTGAAGGCTGAAGAGCTGGAGGCGGGGGTCTTGCAGGGGCATGAGGTTGGGGCGTAGGTAGAAGGACGGGGCGTCGTTGGCCAGTTGGGAGTGTTGAGGCGTGAGTCCAGTAGGGGTGAGAAGCAAGGTCAAGAGTCGGTTCGGGAGTGAGAGATAGTCGGGGTGAGCATGGACGAGCTGGATCAGTAGGTCGAGGCCATCTGGGATAGTGAAGGCATGGCCGGCTCATACCGTGACGGTGTGGCTGGAGCCGGAGAAGACCCGGGGGCATGGCTTCGGGTGCGCGTAGGCGAATGAAGGGGAGGGGGAAGCTCTTGCAGGGGACAGGGAAGGGGGGGTGCCGCAGGTAACTAGGGTTTCACCCCTCTTTTTTCATTTTTTAATAATAAGAATAATAGTAATACAAATAATAATAATAATAATATATAAAGAATAATAATAAAATCTTTAATAATTTTAATTTTCTTAATAATAATCATAATAATAATAATAATAACATATTATTATTAATATTATCATACATTATTTTCATTGAACTTTTAATCCGTTTATTTATCATATTCTGAAAACTGGGTCACTGTGCACTCGTCATACAGCTTGATAAACCACGTGCAAGTTGCGCGCCTCAACCCAGACCACTTAGGCATTCACACAAACACTTTGGGTGATTGCGCGGCTACCGCCCACTATGCGGTGACAGCGCACGGGTTTGAAACCTGCTAAAATATTAAACGAAATAAATTTTAATATGGGGTCCTACCTGGACTTTGGCATAAGGACCCAGAGCCAAGAAATAGTAAAATAAAAATAAATCAAAAATTTGAGGTGTGATAATTATCCCCCCCCCCAAAGACACTTTCTTCCCCAAAAAAGACACTCAGCCGATCAATGGACAAAACAAGAATCCATTCCCAGTTGAAACTGAAAGAAACCACAATACAGGAGAACGAGAGAACACAAGTGGGTTATCCCCACCACACGAACTATGTTAGCATGGAAATTTAACACCCAACCATAGAACCCTGAGAAGGGAGGCCTACATGGGAACTCCCAACCAATCCAAAATAACTTCTATAGTGTGAGCGAAACAACACATTCGCTGAAAATTGGAACTTTCAACCCTTACCAAAAACCCCAAACACAATAGAAAAACCTCTAAGAAGAACATAACCCCAATAGTAAACCCGGGCATAACTACAAGCCGTGACTCCTTCGCAGGCACTTGCATCACTAAACGAACATTGTTAAACCAAGATCAACCCATATAGGGTCCAAACACACTTTTAAAAAAGATCATGATTCATAGAACCGTGATCAGACAAAACAAAATGTTTAGATTATGATAGAACATTTCTCTCATAACTCGACAATGAAACAATGAACTTACAACGATGTCAAAACTTTAACAGAAAAAAATAATAATGAAAAGACTTTAAATGTTCCACTACTAACACAGAATGCAAAACCTAAACAAAGGCTTCACACTCCGGTAAACTTCTAACTGCGCGCGAGCTTCACCCCAAGACCTATGGCTGGGGCTCTGATGGCTGAAGAATCTTCTACCTCACAGTCAGGCACTGGAATCCCTCGATCATAGTGTTTACTTCATGTGATGCTTCCTGCAGAACTTCTCTAGATGACCCAGACAGCCGTAACAATGACACATCTTCAGAGGGATGCGACATGACGGCTTCACGTGCCTGAACCGGCCACACTAGTGGCACACCACTAAATAGTCAAACGAACTGGAATCCATAACCACTGTAGAGGACTCTTTAAGAATAGGCCCCATTGGTACATCCTTCTTTCTATATGGGGAACCTTCAAGAGTAACTAGATATGTTGGATTGTCAACCATCTACGATACGGAGACCAACTCATCTAGGAACGCCTCATCCACTAGCTTATCAAAATGATGGTCCTTGGATGGGAGGAGCCGCTTCTTGATTTCGGAGTGAAGACCCCTGATGAAGAGATAATTCTTCAACAAATCCTATGGTGCTACCTCTATAGAAATGGAATCAAGTTCCTTGAAAGGGTCAACATATTTCTTCACCGTCTGTTGTCCTTGTTGAATTCACACATGTTCTTCCCTTTTCATCATCTTCACCTTTTTAGGTATAAACCATCGGATGAAGACGGACATAAAGAAGTCCCATGTCATCCCAACTTGAAGTGATGGTAGGGTGAACAACTCCCATTTTTCTAGGTATGGACCTTCAAACAGGCCCAAAACAACATGCACTCTGATAGTTTTAAGAGTTCCCAATACCCTGAAGACATGCTCGACCTCTTCAAGCCACTCAGTAGCCTCTAATGGACCCTGATCACTGTGAAGGATAGGAAATGTCGACGAAGGACCAAAAACAATGCATAACTTATCAAAATCCTTGAAGACCTTTCTAGGCGGCATTTTCTGAAAAAAAAAATATAAAACATAGAGCCAAAATTTATATCAAGCCGAAGAAACATCAAAGAAAGAGACATCATCCAAAACAACCAGCTCAAAAGAAACAAGAAAATTAAAACACAACTCAAAAATTCCCCTTTCAAAATCCCCTTTCCATTTTATATTTCAAAACCTCCTTCCTTCATGGCCACTTTCCAAATACAAGACCCTCTTTCCAAACAAAATTCAATTTTCCAAAAATAATTTCCCTTTTTCATTTTCAAAAACACGCTTACATCAATCAAAACCAAAACAAAACCCAACTTACAACAAACCATCGAGACAAGGAACTAGAAATTGTTCTTAACTTGGAGACATGGTAATGATCCACACCCCAAGACAGTGTAAATGACTAGGAGAAGCTCAACTATGCAATCAGACTTCACATGGGTCACTGCTCCATGTGTGGTCACGATATGACACTGGTCCACCTCCATTATCATTCCTCAATCCCAAAACAAAAGTATAAGACTCAAAACCTAGACTACCCTTAGAAACTTGAGGTTTGGAATGATCAAGGGTTCATAATTCCCTTTTTGTACATACCTCTCGAGTCACGACAGTACTAATTTCTATCTACCGAACACCCCAAATAACAAGAGCCTCATCTGATACCATTTTTTCACTAAACAACCCTGGTCGACCCTGAACTGGTCACCCGAGCCGGTCTGCAACATAGACCGAAGGGAATTTCTGATCCCCACAGGCTGGCATCCAGTACTGGGCATCAAAATTTAACCACTGGGAATTATTTTTCCCATAAACAAAAGATAAATAGATAAAAAATGACAATAAAAATGAAAACAAGCAATGAAAATAAAACAAAACTAAACATACCTCCTTGTGACCTTTTAGGTCACCACCCAACTCAGACTCAAGCCTGATCCAACACTGAGCAGCTGAACCAGGAACCTGAACAATATTTGAACCAGCAACTAATAGAATATGATATGCATGTGCAACGAGATGCTCAGTAGGGATTCCAAATATAACCACGGAATCAGAGTATTCCCTTTTACAAAACAATCCAATGACACAAGTTTGAAATACAAATATAAAATTAGAGTTTTCACATTTTACAATAAACAATGTGTTTTCCCCATTTGAAAACCCAACCATGCTATATACCATTTCAAAAATCATTTTTTTAATTTTATAAATAAAACCCAAAACAAAATATACCAAAGCTAAGCTAAAGTAAAATAGGTAAATAGTGAAAATGAAAATAAACTAGTGCAACAGAAAGTAAACAAGCAATGTAAATAATCCAGAAACCATGGGTGGTCCTAAACATCCCCAGAAGACCCCTGGACGTACTCGGTTTCAGAACCATCTGTCGTTGTATGGTGAATCACCTATGTCTATAAGCAAATGGTTTCCCTAAACTGACCAATCGAGTGGAAAATCCCGCCTATACTAACAACAAATCCAGGGGTACCAACCCGTCTAATCGGGGTTGATTAGAAACCATCACTCGATCATCAAAAAGATGCCCTGGAACCCATGATGGCTATAATTATTTCATGTAAGTTGGAAGGCCCTTGCATGTGTGACTCATCTCACCAAACTTTCCTTCCCCAAACATGGACGCTTCTTGTGCATTCCCCCATAAAGGGTTACCCTAGACAGAGGTACCCCCAAATACACATTCAATTATTTCAGATTACAAAGTTCCAACTGGACTATCACATCACATAAGCATTCAAACCATATTTTAAAACACCTTAAGTTTCCAACAGGGCATTCACATTTTCTAAATAACATTCTTTTCAAAAATCACCAAAAAACCTCACCTTTAGAAGTACAACGCCACATGGGCCTTCAAGTTTACACAACCATATAAATTTACCAAAATAGTTCCAAATCATTTCTCAAACCCATTTCAAAGTATACTATATCAAATGGTCTTTGAAACCTTTTGAAACCAACCATGTCCCAAAATTCCCCAAGGTTTAAAATTTAAAGAACACATTCAAAAAATCATCTTAAAGCAACATTTAATACCAGCGCACTATTTAAAAATATCAAAGATCCATTTTAGATGGAAGAAAAAAAGAGGGAGATAATAGAGAACATTTGAGAAATCAAGTTTCATGTGTAAAATCCTTTTTCCAACCCAAACCAAAACATGTTTTAAACCAAAGGACCAAACCTTGAACGACCCATTATGAACCATGTTTTTCCAAAACACTTCCAAAAAACCACCAATCATCATAAAACCATGCTCCACTATCCACATCACTTAGAAATCATAAAACAACCCAAGCACCACCATAAAAATACTTTTAAAACCTTTTCATAAATTACACAAATCCATAAAAGAGCCCAGTCGAACATTCCATAATAAGCTTCCAAACCAACTATTTATCATCCAACACCGCTAAATCTATACATTTTATAAAACTCCAAGTTCTATCATTATCATAACTATAGAAGTTAAATCAAACCCCCGAAGTGTGATAAAACGAGGTATTTCACACCAATATCCATGAAAAATCATTTTTAGAAAATTAAATGAACTCCAAAACAATTTAATAAGATAAAAAAGGGTGTCACGGAGGAGAGAATAATATTTGAGAGAAATTGAAAACATGAAAGTGCCAATGAATTGATCTGGAAGGGAAAAGTTGGATTCTCCTACCTCAAACCAAGAGCGGACGCAGCAACGCTTCAGCGGAAGGAAGTACAAACTCCTGCGCACCAATTGCGCACCTAAAACAATGAGTAAAATGTGTAAATAAACACATGAAGTGTTGGGACTTGGACAAAATAAGTTAAAACACTAAAATATAGAAAATAAAAAAAAATCTTGAGGTGACGTCGCTGGTAGGTTGTGGACCAGGAGAGCGGGGTCGGCGCTGGTGGGTTGTGAGGTTGGTCGTTGGATAGGGAAAATGTGGAGGGGTCGCTGGAGGCCCAGGAAATGGTGGTAAGGAGTGGATGATGGATGAGGGAGAGGATGGTGTCCTAGGCATGGTGGCCTTCTGGAGCACAAAAGGCTGAAGAGCTAGACGCGGGGGTCCTTCAGGGGCCTTTGGTCGAGGTGCAGGCAGAAGGTCGGGGCATCACTGGCCAGTTGGGATTGGCGATGTGTGACTCTAGAAGGGGTGAGAGGCAATGTCAGGAGTCATTTCAGGAGGGTGAGATGGACGGGGTGAGCACAGAAGGGCTGTAGTGGTAGGAAAAAGTTGTCTAGGACCGTGATGGCATGGCCGAAGCAGGAGAAGGCGAGGGGGCGGAGCTTCAGGTGCGCGTAGGCGGATGAAGGGGAGGGGGCAGCTCACGCAGGTAATGGAAATGAGGCCATGGGTAGCTAGGGTTTCACCCATATTTTTTCATTTTGTAATAATAATAATAATAGTATTACAAATAATAAAAAAACTAATACTAATAATAATATAATTAATACTTTTAATTTTATTTATAATAATCATAATAATAATAAAAGTGACAACATAATATTATTATTATTATTGAACATTCTTTTCTTTTAAATTTTAATCCTTTGTTTATCTTATTCTAAAAACTGGGTCACCATGCACTCATCGCACGGCTTAATAGACTGAGTGTAAGTTGCGCACCTCAACCTAGACCACTTGGGCATTCACACAAACACCTAGGGTGATCGTGCGGCTACCGCCCACCATGCGGTGACCGCACACGGGTCTGAAACCCGCTGAAATATTAAACAACAAATTTTTAATCTGGGACCCTTCCCAGACCATGGCATAAGGACCAAAATCCAAGAAATAATAAAATAAATATAAATCAAAAATTAAGGGTGTGACAATAGGAATACGTGATTTCTCTTAATCTTTGGTCTACCATAGTGAGGTTTCTCCCTAGATTCCCTCCATTGGGTGGTCAGATTCTTTTGTTACATACAAAAACCTTATTACATGGGATCCTCTTTAGGTAATCACCTTTTTTCATTAGACTAGGAAAATATGATTCTTTATAATGAGAAAGAATTTTTTTTGGATTCTTAGTTTCCTATAAGATATACTGATAATATTTTTCACACTAAACCTAGTGATAATATATTCCTTATCTTGAACATTTCTTGGAATATTCTAATAATTCCTTAATGATTTGGAAATAAAATTTACTTTCCTTCAAGTTTTTGTTGATATCTAGTTGTAATGATAAATCATGGTCGATCATGTTGTTCTCTATTCACTAGAATGTACTGATGATCCTTCTAAATAAGAGTCGATATGTGTGTCTACTTCTGAGTAAATATTGATATATATTGTGGATTTACTCTAGTAAAAATTATGATAATATTTTCCTACCACGTATTGGTCATCGATATATGATGATGACCTTATTTTTTCCACTGTTAAGATATTCTAACAGTTTTCTATAATTTGAGAAGAGATATATGAATGCTCATCCATTTCCTCTAAAATGTGTTGATGAGATTATGTAGTTGGAATGGGAATGTATGCCTACTCCATGATGAGAGTAATGATGTTTTCCAACTCTTTTCTTAATGTTTACACTAGAGTATGCTGACATGATTGATGTAGGGAGATGAGAAAGTATGTCTACCCCCTAGATTCAATTGTGATATAGTATAAGGATTCCTCTGATGTCACTGAAGAATTCAAGCATTTTTTTATTGGGTGTGAATGGGAATATATGCATACTTTCTAGTTTTCATGATGGTATGTCAGTGGAATTCATTGATGGGAGAAATAATATGGTTATGATCCCTTTTATTGGTAGCTCTCCACCCATTACTAGATCTCTCGGATGCTCAGGTCTAGGTGATCATATCAGAGCCTCATGGGGTGGCATCCTCAACAAGTTTCTAAGGGATTGATGTCGTGTGGTGTTGATGGCAGAAGTTTTCGGTAACATCCCTCAGAGGTGACTTATGTGATGAATTAAGACCATATTTTTCCTCTTAATCCACCTTTATAAGATAAGGGAGAGACTTATTAATGAATTTTGGGGAGAGGCTCCTCAAACAGTTGAATGTGGTAGTAGGTTCTGCATGTTTCTTCATAAACCATCGTTTAATGGATGTTTGGTGAGGCTTTTTATTAATGAAGGTTTCTCACACAGCCTCTAGTGTCAGGAGTTTACCATTTATTAAGTAATACTGATCAATTTCATCCATCACCTAGTACTGAAAGCGTAAAGTGGGCAATAATTATCTCTAGTTTGATAAGGCCCTAGCATTTATGGCTACTATAGTGTGTCTATTTTTGAGAGGATGCCATGAATTTAGATTGAAAAAATTTATGTTAGTTCTAAAATTAATAAAAAACAAAAATAATAAAACCAATCAATGCAATATCAGAATAAAAATACATTTTAACCAATCACATTCAGAGTTAATGTTTTTTCTATCAAGCAATTTTTTTGTTTCCATGAAAATGTTCTGATTTATGGTTATGAAAAGCTGAAATAATTGAAAAAATAAGATATAATTAACCATTTTTTATTTCTTTTGTTTTCCAAAGGGGATGTTTTCATAGAACCGGAAACATCCAATAGCTCCCGCATCCATAAAGGTTCATTGGGATCGTTATAGTGGGTCTTCTTTCCAAATAAAGGAGGCCACTAGGGTTGTTTTTCCAATGATGCTTCAGAATGTGCATTGTTTAAGAGGATGGTAGGTTAGCCTAATTCAAATTTTTAGGGGATTATTTATTACTCTTGTACTATCTTATTAATTTAATATGTATTTTTTTAATCCTAACCATATCCTAGGGTGGAATATGTTACCCTTGTACTAGAAATTTGTTGTTATCTTGTATCGATGGGAACATTTGTATATATTATAGGTTTCTCATCAATATGAACATATGTATGTATCATAGTCTCAACGTCAATGGAACTGTATTTAAATGTTAGGGGTTCTTCATATTGTTTCATTATTACATGGTGATGCTTATGTTTTAGGGACTATATTTTAAATCTACATAGTTGAGAAATCTACAGTTTATCACACTCCAAGAAAATTGTAGGTGTTCATGGTGTTTTTATTGGGCTTATAAAATATGATTTTTATATATCCTTGTAAAATGAATCTGAACCAATGTACTTTGGTTCCACTTAGTGGTAAATGTTGTACATTTTAATTTCATGTGACAAGGACCAATCCATGTTGTTTAATATTTTACAGCAATGAGATCAATGAAGAAGGATCCTAGAAATGGTTGATGTGAGACTTATGTATGAGAGACCCTTTTTGTTTAACCTTAAATTGGATATGTCTAAATGAGATTAATTTTTTCCCATCAATACTGTGAACTTATGAGGATGGGCCTCTTAGTAAATATGGCCCAATGTGGCTAATATAATGGGACCCATAAGGGATATAGACCCTAGGGTGGGCTTTGATTTTATCAGGAATATATCTTGATATAGAGATGACCCACATAAAATATAGCCATAATGGAGGTGAACAAAATTTAATTAGGAATGTGGCCCAATAAGTGAGAATGTTTATACTCATAGGAATATGTCCCAAAGAGGATATGTGTATATGGTTTTGATATTTATTTTTAACCTCAGGGAGGCATCCTATGTACCCCACTTAATAGATTATAGCATGTGTAGTTTGAGATACACAGTTTAAAGTTGTATGAAAATACTGTATCGTTTTCTTTAACATCATGAGATAAATTTGTTGTCATGCAATTTTATATCATGTGATTGAGATATTTACCACATAGTTTAACATCATTTTGTGGGGTTTTTAGTGCCAATAATTTTATTATAGTAGGGTATTGAGTCTACATTACGCATATGAGGCTACCCAAGAAATGTTCGGTTGCGTATACACCTAATAGTAGGCCTGAGGTGGTATTTTGGTTAATGATAATGTCATATATACTAAGATATATATATACCCACATGAGTCATTATATTTCTGAGAAAAAGATAGATAATGGGATATCAATTACATTATATGAGAGTGAATAATTATATTTTTATGAGGCTTATACCTAAATAAGAGGTCCATCCTATCATCTTATTTCTTATTGATGGGTAGGGGGGATATGGAGGCAGAGGGGGTATGGTACCCTTTAATAAAGCATATATTATTACTCTAAGAGGGATTCCCTTCCTCTGATCATCTAGTTTATTAATAGATGGGGAAATATAAAGGAGTCTTACTCCTTGTTAGGGATAGAAGAGTAGATATCAGGATTATTTATTTTAGGGTTTCCTCCCTTGCTGAGTAGACTCAAGTGTATAATAAGTGCCTAGGATAATAAAAACTCACATTATGTTCATATATATTATACTATATGGTTTGAGAATGCTCTCACTAATTTCTTTATAATGGGGACCCTCATTATCACAAGAAGTTTTTGTTTCAAATTCCCTAATGGTCCTATCAGTTATGGAGGACAAGAGGGATGCTTATTTTATCAATGGAATCTACAATCAAAGGGTTAAATGCTAGTGGTTATTCCTTGACCATATACATCTGGTGGTTGTTGGGGAGATCTTGATAATCATAGGACCACATAGGAGACTTGGGTAAAGAAATTTTCTACTATTAAAGATAGGGTGTTCATGATGCCATGGTATGGAAGTTTAATTGGGTGGTTTTACTTAATAGTGGTAAGAAAGAGGATTTATCCTAAATGATACTATGAAGAGTATGAATTATTTCCCAAGTGATACTAGGGAGATAATATTATTTTCCCTAGTGAGGGTGACCAAGGTAGTTCAACCTAGTGAGGGAGAACAAGATTCTTAATCCAAGTGATACTTAGGTGAAGTGGTTACACATTGGTAATAGGGAAAGATGATATTAGAGAGAGAAAATTGGTTGAAGGTTCTTCTTATTTATGGTGAATCATCACAGATGATTTTGGAAATATGGAACTCAAGTGTGTGATTGAGTATAGGTCCCTCTCCATAGTGTTGATTCACTAGGGGTGGTTCCTCATAATATTTGTTAGTTTTAAAGCCTTGTGGAACTATATTAACCTCACTTTTGGTTAGTTTCCATTGGTTTTAAGCTTAAATAATGTACCTTAAGGTATTTGAGGACTTGAGAAAAAGACTTGGATGAAAGATATGTGTGTCAGAATTGGGAGAGAATAACATTGACTTGTCTCTTCCTCTTCTATAAGGTGAAAAAAGAAGCCCAAGAGGCCAATTTATATGAAAATCTAGAACCTTTAGTGAATGTGGTTTAGCGTACAAGTGTATCATTCATGTTTGAATTTCACATGAATGTTGGTTGTAAAGGTGGTGCATATGGGGTTGACATGGGTGCACCTTTTGGGATAGATCAAGGGATTTGGTTTAACTTAGAGTGTTATATCTCCCCAAGACTTTTCCCTATGTACTTGAGTTATTACTTCATAAAATTATTCATACTTTTTCTAAATTTGAGTGCCAGTAGGTTTACACATATGTAAAGGGGATTTCCAACCCCTTTATAATACCCACACCTATTAGTTTGGGAAGTTAATCAAGCAAGGGTGTTTCTAAATACATAATGTTTATAGAGAACACACACTTTGGTATCAATGCCACCAAGTGTTTTCCATTTCTGTGTTTTCTCTATACTTCCTATTCATTCTACATCGCCATAATAATTATACTACTAACTGGATATAGTAAAAATTCCTCGTAAATTCCACCCTATGACGATGAGTTATGTACCATCATGTAATATGTCTAAAACACTCAAAATATACTACCCACTTGTCTAAATCTGAAAACTAAGTGAGAAATTACAAAAAATGATAAATAATACCTACTATATGTTGTGTATTATAGGGTTGCATAGTGTGTAGTGATTATTGATCCTATGGTAATATAATATCACACACCTAATGTCGTATTATCTATTGATAGATGACATCTTCTGCCTTAAGTACAAGAAATGTGAAAATAAGGGGTATGTAATCATGTATTTTCAAGTCCCCAAGTCATGTGGTCCCAAAATACTCATACTGTTATCTTGGTCACACTGCAGGTGAATACTAATTGAAAACTAGGGTGTAAATTGAAACCCAGTGTATGTCATGTAGAATTACATAGGACATAGTTTCCACTACACACCATGTATATAAATTGGTGTTCATAATAATGTACACCCCGAGTGTCGTACCCATCATTCACACATGACGTGTGTCATCGAACTACACCCCATGAAGTAATACCACATAAAATATCATCGGTAGAAATAAACTAAAAAATTTGTGTTTCAAATACACCACACCATGTGATTGGAAATTCTATACACCTAAGCCCTATAAACAAGCTAAAACTAGTTTTTGCACCGTGAATCAAACTACAATCTGTTGAGAGTCACCTAATAACCACAAAATTTCAAAGAATATGATTCATAAACTTCTTAAAATGAATGTTGAAAAAATTAAATTAACAAGCCCAACCTTGATGTGGAAACCGTTGAAGCTTTAATAATTTATGCTCAATCTATGAATTTTTTCACCTCTAAATGTGTTCTTTATTCTAGATCTAATTTTTATTTACAAAAATCACAAGAATTGTCGGTTCTCCCTCACCGAAGGGTGGTATTTATGGTTTCAAACACCCTCCTCACAACCTGAATATGTTTTTGGGATTTAGGATGGGTAATATTAAACATCCCCATTAAAAATTAATTAAATTATTGAAATGGCCCCAACAAAGACCCAAAACTCTTATAAAAAAATATACCTTTCCTAAGTAAAAATCCTCATTCTAGACACAATTGTGATGTTATAATTTCTATTTTGGACTCCCTTTAGGGGATATTAATTATTCATACATCCACATAGAAAAATATTATATGTAATATTAAATAACTTTTAATTATCCATGATTCATTTAAAATGGAATTAGCCTTGTAAACAACTAATTTGATGTTATTAAAAATATCCAAATGCTCGTAGATAAAGATTCACTATATTTCACATCATGTAATATATATAGTCAATATGTCAGAATGATAAATTATGAATACGTTTTTTATAATATTATACATTTTATATATTCTTATAATCCTTTAATAATAATAATAAAACATTACTTAAATATCACTCTTATCATATCCCAAATTAAATATCACCATAAAGACCTTATGTTTAGCATATTTTGAAAGATTTTGTTAAAATTATTTCATTAACATGAACTTTAGGTTTTATATTCATGTTTCTATCTAATAAATTATCTCCTAAAATATTTTAATTGATTAAAATCTATGCAAAAATATTGTTTGAATAATGGTGAGATCAAGATTCATAATCCTCATGTTTAACTTTTTAATCATGATATTAAAACTTCTTTACTTAATAACATTCAATGTTGTGATTTTAATAAATTATATTATCATAAATAATTATAATTTCATCTTCACCATCTTATAAAATTTTCATTCAAACTATTTTTGAAGCCCAGGTTCGGTTGGACCAGTGAGATAGGAGGTGAATCAATGGTCTCTGATATGAATTCCTCTTTTAATATTCAACCTATCTGACAGGTTAAAAACATAATCCTCTCTATCATGATTAACTCAACCTCACCCAATAATAGTGGAATATAAATAGAATATAAACATGAGTATTTACGAGGATCAACATTAAATCATGCACCTCACTGTGATTATTTAGTCACCCCAATCATGGATTCTCTGCTTTATACATAAGTGCTTACACTATAGACAATCCCAGTCTAATCAGATATGATTCCCACTAATATTCATCTTTTAAATATCATGGGAGAGTTTTGAATATTATAAATACTCAATATACATTTATGATCCAAATATAATAAATTTATTTATTTACTCCTAGTCTCTTTTGTACCCTGTGATGTTGATCTTCCACCATGAGTTCATAGGATCATCGAGTTCGACCATGTATAGTTCTTCAAGAACATGGAAAACCACTTGACTAGATTCTTTAGTCTCAAAAACATAATTTATATCTTAAATTATCTAGTTATCCTCATAATCCTTGAACACTTGGGCATAATAAGTCTACTTATCTGTGAATGTATCCCAACTCCGATCTCTTATTTATTAACGATACTATTGTGTATCAGGCTCCCCGCAAATCAATAGTCACACACTTATTTTTGTGAGAAAATAACTTTATTTTTATTAACTACTAATTAAATACTCATATAATATAACAATAATGTTCATATATTATTTCCATGATATTTAAGGAATATCCACAATAATTTTAACAAGTATTCATCTCATTCGAGTTTAAACTAGTTAAGGATATTCCAATTCAATTCACCTTTAAAATATTTCAAACACATAGTCAAGTCTTACCTTTTAAATTTTCTAAAGACTCGATCATGTTTAGTTCCATTAAATATCAATGATATTCAATGTATTTAACTTTCCTTCCCATCATCCTTACATAGCATCACCTTTGGTTTGATGTTGGATTCTCAATGTGAATCATAATGAGTCTCAATATCATTGTAATGTTTAATTCACTAAATAAAAAGCATCAGAATCATTTGAAATTGTTCACTATTTATAAAAATGTTTTATTTTGATATTTATTTTGAAATTTCATACTTAAATTCACGTAATTATACTTATGATATTTCTTTATCATATAGATCCTTGTAACTAAAACATATGAAGTCATATCTATAAAAATATGTACCTTAAAAAGTTGAACACACTTGTATATAGCCTATGATGTCTGATTTAAATATTTTTATAGTGTGGACTTAATTTATAATTTTTTTGTAAGGTTCATCAATACCTTATGAATTTTTACCCTATAATATCATCATATATCTTATGAATATTTCATCGTAAGGTTTATGAACCATATGATTATTTAATTTTCTATACAAAGAACTCGCTGTAGAGTTTATGTGCACCTCGTGATGAAACCATATAAAGTCCATTTAGTATTTGTTTTACCATATTATGGTCTCTTTGTACCCTATGAATATTTTTTTGACTTATAAAGTCATAGGGATGTACCCTATAAAGACTCCAATGTAGGGTTCATTCCTTTTCCATATATTTGGTTTCTCATCAACATATTTCTTATTAAATCTATGGGTTATACCTTATTAAGTACATATTTCCCCTCCACTTGTAATTTTGTATCCAATACAATATTTAAAAATTTCTTTCAACCCATCTCAAAATCTATTCTATCCATCATAGAGTTTTCTCAATCACTCAAAACCAACACAAAACATTGTCTAAAAGGCCTTTATCACCTCTTATCAATGGATATCATTTCAATTTCTCAAGAATTCCAATAGTTGTATCCTTACCTAAGTATATATAAAAACCATAAATGTTTTCTAGTATCACATGATTGTAAAATGATAGATAATAAATGTAAAATCTATTTTGATTTAACTAAAATGAAATCCACATAATGTATATAATGTTTCAACCTCAGTATCTATCATAACCATGAATATTGGTACATTCAATCATCACATGTTTGTGGCTTCTATATTGGTGTTTTTCTGTAAAGTTACTCAAATAGTAATAAGTAGAATCAACTCAACATATTTTGACTTTAACTTCTCACATCATTATTGAAAAAAATAAAACTTAAATCATTTGGAAACTTCAATCTCCCCTTTTATAATTTTGGTAAATACCCCTTTCATCTTCACTAAAGTCAATGGGAATATGGGGAACTTCTCATTTAACATTATTTCTTAACTTATTTATCATCCACTTTAATTTAGAATCATAACTTGATCCACTTTTGAGATAAGGATGGAACCACAAGATTTTAATAACAATGGGCCTTTAGTTAGTAAACTCTAAGTCTAAGTGAGAAAACCTGGTGTAGAAAACAAGATTAATTTAAAAAAGTTGGAAAATGTTTTCCATAAATTCACATATATGTGATACAATATGGATTTTATTTTTCAAGGTAATATTTCAAATAAATTGATCAAGTAAAAATTATTTATACACAACTAATAAAACCCATCATAAAGTACAAGTGTGTGACATAAATACTCCTTTTTATCATATTTTTATCAACCAAAACTCCCCCTTAATAATTATTTTTTATATAATAAAAAAATATGGTGTAAATGTGATTTTGATAACTCTATATCAATTTTTAAAAGTTTATAAATAAATTCTAGATTCACTACATATAAATGTTTTGACAAAATCCTTTCACATTTTCTCCCTCTCAAGGGACGCACTCACTTCCTCCTTTTATTTCTTCTAGTAAAATCAATGAAGATAAACTAATTTATTATATAGTATATAATACTCTTATATTTATACTTCAATTATATATTTGTTAGTTAATAATAATAAAATAAGGGAATAAAGGGAGATCTCTCTGTTCTGTAGAAGTAACAGAAGGGAGAGGAGTTTCCTCTCACCCATGTTTTTTAATTCCTTCGAATATCTACATGGGAAATGTTCACTTTATTATTAAAAGTCTTCATAGGTTGCATGATTGACATATTCCCATGAATATTTCTTTATTTTGATTTGTCTTCTACACCTTAATAATTATGTAAACTATAATACCTTTTCCTTGGATAATTTGTCTCAACAATTCTTCTTCATCTGAATGGATGGTCATACAATATTCCATTTTATACCTAGTATATCCACAACATTTTTATAGTTTTTCTTGAATTTTTATGTCACTTATTATAGATTAATTCTCATAAAATTATTTATTTTATTTTAACCCAACTTTCTTTAATTTAACTAAAAAAACCACTTGATATTTATCTATCTGTTTATCCACCTTTATTTAATGTATCCAAACAGTCAAATATTGTTTCTTGACCTACTCATTTGGATTAGGTTTCTCACATTCTTTTTTTCCATCCTCAAAAAATCATGACTTCTCTTCCTTTTTCTTATAAATTTTATTCCCTTTCAAAAAAAGGGAACTTCTACTGATATACTATTAATTAATTCAATATCTTGGCCACCCACCTATCCATATATTTCACACACCTCTACTTTTTTATTGAAAATTTTGTTATATTTATGATCACAACTTTCTTACTCTGAGAATTTATCCTTATTTTCTCACCATAGCTCTCCCTTGTTTCATTTATATTCCATAGATATGAAATATTATTCCAGAAACACTAGGAATTACTTTCATACATAATAATACCCCATAAAAAACTTATGAGATTTGATATTTCAGTTTTTATGATAATTATATATATATAATATACATTTTTTTATCCTAAATCCAGCCAAGAATCTGTTTTCCAATGGTAAATGGCCTTATTGGCATATTCTTCTATCCATTTAGAGTAAAATAGGGTTTCTCACTAGTATTCTTGGTCCAATAATATTTTTTTTGGTTTTTAAAACATTAAATATTAAAATAATATATATTTTTTGAAATAGATTGGGTGAAGATTCAACTTGCCTATTGGTACCCTTCATCTCACCAACTTGAGAAGATTCCCCTTTAACATAAAATAACTTATTAATGTCTTCTACAATCTTCTTTAACTAATTCTGAGAGATTAAACACATAGATTGTTTCTATAATAGATTCTCTTCCTTTTATTCCATCTTTTCCTAATGATATCTTATCAAGTTTTCTTATTTATCCACCTTTAACATACTCTTCCCTCTGAATAGATATATTTTTTTCCGTATTAATTTTCTTCTTAATTAGTATATTTTTTTTCAATATATTATTCTAACTCACCTTTTATCATCCACTCCAGATCTATCATGTATTCACCATTATCACTTCTAAAGATATCAAAACCTCTCTTAACATGGGATAAAAAATTAATTTTATCATCTAATTGATTACTAAATTATGAGTCATTTTGGGGTCATCAAGTTTCTTTTCTAACTTGAGTGTTTCATCTTCTCATACTTATCCCATTTATTTTTTGAGTTATTTCATATTCTTTATCATAATTAGAATCATATTCAACTACCTTATTATTTGGAAAATTAATTTAAAAGTGTATAATTCCATTACGATTGTATCATCTTGATTATTTCTTTATGATTAATTTATTCTTACTTTATCTACATTTCTTTGATATTATGCCCATATTTTTTTTTGAAATCCTTATCATCATCCTTACCTTAAAAATAACTCGATTCTATAACTTCTTTATCTATGATCTTTACCTTTCTTGTGGCCTCAAAGTATATCTCATATTTGGATTTATTTTTAAAAGTAAAGGTTTTTATCAACTCATAATCTATGAGAATGTGGGATCAAACTAATCTATAAAAATCCTTATCAAATTTTAAATAATGATGGAATAGTCAAACTTCTCAATAAACCCCCAAATTCTACTCATAATCATGTTTAATATTATACAATAATTGTCAATTTTCTCATTATAAACCACTTTATTATATTTAAATATACTCCCTTAAACATGTAGTTTGGATTACTTAAGTTTAAAATTACCTTCATAAATGCTTCTAATTTTTTTCCAAATATATTATTTAATTTGAATACCCATTGACATTATTTATATATTTATTTATTGAGATGTCAAGATGAATTTTTAAGATTTTACATCCACTTAAAAGTTTATTTTATCAGAGAAATACATATGTTATCTTTTGTTAATGGTTGAAAATCCCATGGTTTATACATCTCTATATTATAAGAAAATTGAAGGATGATAAGCTATAATCATACTCCTCCAACTATGATAATCCCCATCAAAAAATGTTGGGACATCCCTGCTATTCAAAAAAAATGTTCTCTATAAGAAAAAATTCTTAATTATTTTGAGGAAATCTATATAATTTCTGATATCACATATAGATAATATGTTTGGTAGGACTACTGATATGGAGGTGAATCAGTAGTCTTTTTTATGAATTCTTCCATTAATATTCAATCTTTGAGAATGATTAGAACCATGATCTTCTCTTTGTTAATTAACTCAACCTCCCATAATTGTAATGGAATTTAAAAATCATAGGAAAACAATCATTTACATGTTTTGGTACAAAATCCAACTCCTTTCCCTGATTGGTTAGGCTCCCTAATCATATATTCTATTCTATATGTGCAAGTCTTTATAACATGGATTATCCCAGTCCAATCGGTTTAGAGTCCTACTGAGCCGTGGATCCTATGTCCCACTATATAGTTTTATAGTTTCACGTTTCCAATTACAAATTTATAATATAAATATATAAAATAATTATTTCTACTCCTGGTAACTTTTTCACCATGTGATGTTGATATTCCTCCATGATTCAATAGATCATATAGTTTGGTCATGTATTGTTCTTTAATAACAACGATAGTTACTTAAACAGATTCACCAGCCTTGAAGATTCACTTAAAATATTAAAATATTTCCATCTCCTTAGCATATTTAGATACTCAGGAATAACAAGTATCCTTCTTTGTGAATGAATCCCAACTTTAATCTCTTTTATATTCAAAATAATAATATGTATTAGGTTCTTACCAACTCAATTATCACACACTTATTTTTTTAACACCCTTTATATTTATTTTTTATAGATTGAATAATCATAGAGTATCATCGTAATATTAAAATATTATTTCCATAATAATTATTAAAAATCAATAATAATTATGTCATGTATTCATTACATTCAAATTTAAATAGTTCAAGGATATTCTAGTTTAATTAAAATTTAAACTCATTCAAACTCCCTATAAAGTCTTTCCTTAGAGATTTCCTTAAGACTCCGAATTTCTCCTTCCTTCAAATTTCCACTATATTTAATGAATTTATCTCCATATATACATACTTATTTGCATTATGATGTAGTAAATCCCCTAGTGTCCTGGAAACGTCTTCTTCATACTTACATAGAATCACCTTTGGTTTGATATTGGATTCTTAGTATTAATAATAATGAGTTATAATATAATTGTGATGTTCAATTCACTAAATAATAAATCATTATCATCACCTCAAATTATTCACTATTTATCAAAATATTATATTTTGATATTTTCCATGAAATTTCATTATGAAATCCTTATATTTATAATTATTATATTTATTTTCATAAAATTCATTAGAACTATACCTTACAAAATCAACTCTATCAAATCCATTACTTATGAAGATGAACTCCCTTATACATACCCTTCAAATTCTATTTTCACTTTTTTCATTGGGTGGGATGAATTCAAAATTTTTTAAGGTTCATCAATAACTTGGGAATTTTTACATCATAAAGTCATCTTGTAACTTATGATGATTTCATCATAAGATTCATGTACCCTATGATGATCTCATATACCATAAAAATAACGCATTGTAAGGTTCATGTGTACCTAACGATGGTACCTTACGAAGTCTCTTTAGTTTATTTTGTGCCATAGAAACATCTCTCTATACCTTAAAAATACTATTACACCTTATGAGGTCTAAGGGTTGTACATTATAAAGATTACAATGTAGAGTTCATTCTTTTTTCTAATATTTGGTTTATCCTTAGTATGTACCATATTAATTATATGTTATTTCCCATATCAAGTGAATACAGTTCCTCCTATTTCAATTTTCACCTAATACAACACTTCTATGTTTCACTCAACCCATATGTAAATCTCTTCCAACCTTCATAGGACATTCCCAATCACTCAAAAATAACTCAAATAATTCTCCAAAAAGTATTGACCGCCTATTTTTAGTAGCTAAAATTTCTATTTCTCAAGAGTTCCATTAGTTTGTTCCTTACCAAAGTAGTTTTACAAAATATCACTATTATAAATCTCACTTATATCCATAGGCCATGTCCATGGATATAGGTCATCTGACAAAGGTTACAGTCTATAAAAATGGTTTTAAAGGACAATGGAGGCTATTTCCATGCCATAATACCATATTTCATTGGTCAATCCCCATGTAAATAGGCCCTATCGAAATGAAACCCTATTTCTATGGGTTTCATGCCCATGGGAATATGGTAAAAAGGCAAGATCCCAAATTTGAACTCGAGGATCCCTTCTTCTAAGCCAAACACATTAACCATTCCACCATCTAGCCTTCATGTTATAAATTTAAAACATATTTTTATATAAATAAATAAATAAATAAATATATCTAAAAACATATATCCATAGTAAAAAATTACTATAGTTATTTCTTGCATGTTTCGTGCATGAAAGAAAAGCCATACAACCACGATTGACCATGACCATGGCGGTAAGCCAATTTTGGCCCACCTACATCCATGGTTGGGGTATGACATTGGTCATAGTCCATTTTCATCCCATCTAAATTCATGGTAAAAATGAATATGTATATATGTGGCTATAACCATAGTCATGGCCAGTTATGGCTATATCGCTATAATACCCCAGCTAGGCTCACTCAAACATGTAGTCGAACTGATTCACCACCTGATCTCAGCCACACCACTCCATACACTAGAGGTTGTATACTAGTAATGAGGTTCTAATGTAACACATCGAGAGACTATGCCCTATTTATCTGTGTAATAAAATTGTATAAATCATAATAAACAATAGCATGAAATAATAATCAATAACCATGCATCACATACCACATTCCCAAACTGGGTAAGTACCAAAAAACCAATAGAGTAAGCACATCATGTCATGATAGTTTAATGTTCCAAAAGTGAAACCAAAACAAGACACTAAATATGATGACCACAATGGATCTGGAAATAATTTATGGTCCCCTAATCTATGTTCCATCCTAATTAAACCATCTATTAACGAGCCCTTTCCCTTATCCAAACCTACAACTATGTAGTCTAATCGGGTACCATTGTTGGCCCAATCAGGGTGTGAGTAAAACTCATTAGGCCACCAAAAATGGTTTATATAGAAATATCCAGTCCAAAAACACTGTATGAATAAGTGACATGGAATAATAGTAATAATAATACATGAAAGGAAACCTGTTTTAAATTCACTAATTATTATTTATCCTCTTTGGACTCATGCTCTAAGAGTCTAGGCCATTAACTCTAGGGGTCAACACTTTACATAAAAAGGGTTGTTAATTCATCATTTCAATTCTTGATACAAAAATGGTTCCCATACAATTTCCCACATCATGTCAAACCATTTGTGCAAGGATCAGCAGGTCGGTACCCAAATCAAGAGTATATGGCATCATTCTCATCACTTTAAACCGTGTATATAAAACATCATCTCTATCCATCCTAAATCAGGGATAAGTAATGTCGTGTTCAATATCCTTACCCATGGGTTGGGAGCTTCATGGATTATATCTCAAAAATTGATCAACAACCATTTCCATGGTTTAATATACATAATCGTTTTGACACATGAAGGCATCAAGGATGTCCATTATTATCAAACATTCATTAATCACATGATATACCATATTAAACACTATTTAACCAATTTCCCAAACTAGATCCTTTCAATATTTCATTCACATCATACAACAATAATTTCTTCTTTAAAATCATTTAAAAAATAAAACATAATCCAATTTAAACATTTTAAATTTCTTCCAATTATCATGCCATGTGACAATTAAATTCAAGTCATGCTAAAAAATTCCTTCAACTCCACTATCATACCATATAATAAAAGAATCATTTTAATCCCATAAACACTCTATCTTCTCTGTCATATTCTAAATTTACCATTTTCAAGTAATTGGAACACCCCTTTCATGTCTATTAATATCAATTTTATTATCTCCAATGAACCCAACAAGATCTATGAATGGTCTCACATAACAATCTATAAACCAATTTCTCATTCTTATCCAGCATACGATTGTGAAGCATGTAGGTGCGTTATAAAAAATCAGAAACACTTAAAAAAAATATCAGGACTATGGGAGGTATCACTTATACCACCTACATTATTCTCATAGATACAAAATTTCTAAACCTTTTCCCATATTTTCAACTATATAAACTACTAACACCAAATACAAGATTCCTTATAAATAGGGTTCATAAGTTTTAGAAGAATATAAGAAAATCAACCATGATTCTTCTAGAAAAATATAAGGAAATGGAGTTTTAGAATTACATGGGTCTTTAATTTTCACTAAAAGGTACCTAAAACACCCTAGGACCAAAGGATAACCACCCTTGGGTAATTTGAGAGGGTTTGGTTCACACCCCAATCTACAAGAAAAGAAATGAGAGTGAAAATAGGGGAAATCATATAAATTTTAGGAGGTAAATGGTAAATTTCACACTTTTAATGAGGCATATGGTTTAGCAATATAATTTTCCAAACCATGTGTGAACCATGTGTCCACATATGTCCATGATGAAACTATGTCACATGGTTTTCAGGGGAACCCACATGGTTTAAAAAACTGTGAAAAATCCATGTGAATGGCTCAATTTATCCTCACAAGGTTTCCATGACACCCCTTTCATGGATTATAAACTACAATCACCCTTCTCAATGTCGCATGCTCATGGTTCATAGTTATTACTAATCATGATATGTGAATTTTATATCCCTTTTCCCCCATTTTCATGTCTTTAACCGCTAGGAAACTCCTTAGATATTAAAAAATACAGGGTGGTATTCCATTAACCATTTAAATAAAGTTTAACCAAAATTAAAGTAAGAACGTTCCTCATCAAAGAGTCAGGATCTTACAAACATCCCACATTATAAAATATCATCCTCAAGATACACTCTTCGACCTCACTAAGTCTCTATGGTAAAAATGTTGGGCCACTGGGCATGTATATCAACTTCTTTCTCTCGTGTTTTATCTTGAATAAGGCCATGCGGTCACAAAACTCAAATAAAGGGAACAATCTTGTCCAAAATAATTTTCTCACTAAGGTTCAAAATATAAATCAGATGCTCCCAAAAGGATTTATTATCCTCAACCTCAATATCATCAACATCGATCACATGTGAAGGTTTTAGGTTATATTTCCAATGCTTTGACTCATGAAAAACCAAGTTCATAGAACCATACCACTTCGGAATATCCTATAAAAATGTCAATAGTATAATCCTCTCTACAACCTCAAACAACCCAACATTCTAGGGTGACAACATTCATTATTTCTAAATTTGACGATGACCCAATATCAGTGACCTAAAAATGAACACATGGTCACCCACTATAAACTCAAGAGGTTGATGATGTCAATCAGTATATAACTTCTATTTACACTTGGTAGTACCCATATACTTCTAGATCAACTAAACCAGCTCCTACATCTCCTTCATGATACTTATCCCCAACACCTATGACTCTCCCACTTCCATCCAATATAACGGTGATCAATATAGAATAACATATAGTGACTCATGTGATTTTATATGAATATTATCTTTATAACTATTGTTATAGGTGAAATGAACAAGTTTTTAGTGATTTTCCCATGTTTCTCCAACATCTAGGATGCATTCTATCTGCAAATTCTCTAGTACATGGATATTACATTCAAATTTCCTATCCATATTTGGGTGAAAAGTTAACTCAAAAGCACCAAAGTACCTAGAACCTTATTCAATCCTTTCTAGAAGATAAAGTTAAAATAGGGATCATGATATAAATTCATACTCTAAGTAATCCTATGAAAATACTCTATCTCTTGAACATATAATTAACCCAACTGTTTGCTGGTAAAAGTCTATTAAATTTGTAATAAATATGTTTCATTTGTGAACTGGTCCACAATCATGTCACTATTATGAAGAGTCTATGGAAATATCACTATGAAATCCTTGGTAACATCATCCCACTTCCATTTCAGAAAGGTAAATATCCATAAATGTATAGTAGAACACTGATACTCATCCCTCACCTACCAATATATGTAGAATCACATCACAAATCCTACTATCTCTTTATTCATTCATGACCACTAATTCTATCTACGAAGTTCATTGTATATTTTGGTCAACCCAATGTGAACTGTACACTTTGAATCATGGAACTAATGCATCATCTCCTTAAACATAGAAGTAGGCACAATAAAATTACCATGAACATGGATTATTTCACCACATCGATGGACTAGTCAGTGGGTAGTTCCCCACCAACAAGATTTTTCTTCGAAGTCAGGCTCTCCTAATCCTCAAACTACCTCCTCTTAATATAGATCATAAGAGAGAGATAAATTAATAAAGATGATATATTTATCTACTCTCACTTTTTCTAGACACCTATATACATCTCAATGAACAAGGCCATCATCTTCCACTTAGAACTATACTCTTGGACTACCTTAGTCAATGTATTTTGGGTCAACGAATTAGTAACACTATTCCCTTTTCTTAGTGTATACGCTATATAAAAATATAAATATTGCATATATATTAGACCCACCTCAACTATTAGAGGTTTATAACACACTGGGAAAGTATATATTTTAGGCTCTTATGATTATTATAAATAATAAACCTCTCACCCAAAATAAAATTCTACTAATATTTTAAGGCATAAACCACTATGGACAACTTGAGAACATGTGTAGGATAGATCCCTTCATGTGGCCTCAAACACCATGACCAATACACCATATCTAGATCTCTCTACATAAACACTACCACAATTTTTATCCCTAATTCATTACAATAAAAAGTATACACCTCACCTTACTTGGATAAGATCAAAAATGGTTCACTGGTCAAACACCTCTTTAGCTCCTCGAAGGCATTCTCACATGCCACTACCCACTCAAACTTTATACCCTTATTAGTTTAGATTTTGAGTGGAACTACTAAGAAAGGGAAGTCTTTGATGAACCATAGGTAGTATCCTTTCAAACAAAAAAATATTTCGATATCAAATACATTCTGGGACTCGTCCCAAGAAAGAACAACTTGAACCTTCTCAGGGTCCAATTACACACCATCCTCTAAGATTATGTGACCCAAGAAATATAACTTGTCAATCTAGAAATGAAAATTAGATATCTTGGTATATAGTTTACTCTCACTCGGTGTAGTTAGGAAAATTTCAAAAAAAATCATGATCATGATGAGTCTGGGAGTACACCAAGATGTCATCAATGAATAAATCCACAAACTAATCCAAGTATAGGTGAAATATTTGGTTTATCAAATACATAAACACACCAGTATAATTCATTAGACTAAATAGTATTATAATGAACTTTAAAAATCTATACCTAATTTTAAAATAAATCCATGGTATATCATAAGGTATCACCCTAAGTTGATGATACCTTGATCACAAATCAATCATAGAGAACACACTAACACCCCTTAACTAGTCAAAAATATCATTGATGTGTGGAAGAGGATTATTATTAATAATCATCATCGAGTTTATCTTCTGGTAATTAGCACACAAGTTTAAGGTCATGTAGGCCTTTTGGAAAATAAACCAAAGATCCCTAAGGTGACATACTTAGACAGATGAACCCTTTATCCTACAACTCCCCTAGCTGAGTCTTTAGTTCTTGGAAATGCACTGGTTCCATTCTATAAGAAGGAATAGAAACTGCCTCAGCTCCAGGAATCAACTCAATCAAAAACTCAATCTCTTTCATAGGTGGAAACCCTTATAAATCATCAGAAAATACATCATAGAATTGTTCGAAAATATGAGGAAATATATCATGATCCACTCCCCCATCATCAAGAATAAGACTTTCCGCCTAGGTTTTTATCTCACCTAACCAATAACAAACCAGACCTACCCTTCTTTCCTAGATATCCCATTCTCTATGATAGACATAGATGTCACCCTCAAGAGACGTAAAACTCAATCTGTTATAGTAGTAATTAAAAAATATCGATATGTAACCAACCATTCCATTCCATGTATCAAGTCAAAATATAATATCTCAAGCATGAAAAAGTCCCAAAGGAGATGGTACCCACCATTCTCAATGGAAAACATCTTACAACAATGAATGTCCTCTGATAGTACCCCTAATGGTTTTTTAATTGAAATATTCCCAAACATATAATCTACCTATAGGATAAAACCATTCACAAACCAATAAATTATAAAAATAATTTGAGGATAATGTATCAAATAACTCACCTAAAATAATGGAATCTATAATTATCATGCCTCAGATATTCGATGGTATATCCTTGATACCAATTGGTATAGGCTAAAATACATGAAGCCGATCTATCCCTCTACCCTAGTCTCCTCTCTAGATCCCATTTGTTTCACATCCCTACTAATATGGATACTATTTCCTTGAAGTACCATGTCCCCCACCCTGATTGATATAGCTAGTAGATTTTTAACTATCTGACTGATACATGATAGAATATCCCTTATTTGTGCTCTAAATCAGCCTAAGTCTACCATCACTACTCATCTATCAAGAGTTCATGCAGAACCACTATAAATCTCATATCCTTCCGTAAGCTTGACACTCCACTGGAGCCAAATAAACTAACCTTGCATGTGAACTATCTTAACATAATAATAGAATACCAAATGACTAATACCTTGATGGGTTAGTCTATTACCTTGGTTTCTCTTTATTCTACTGCCTTGATGGAAGTTATCATAAAAATTCTTCCTACCATAAGAAACATACCACCATATTTCCCAACTAATACGATCTAATAACCACTAGAGGCCTTCTATAGGTACTCCTCAGTAATGAGAGACAGATTTACCACCTCATCAAGATTCTAAAAATGGAAGATACTTACTTGTGACATAATCTCACACTTGATCCCACCTTGGAAACATTTTCCCTCATCGCCTCGTATCTTAGAAATGTCAAGAAAAAACATCATATATTAGTGAAATTTCCTACATAATCCATCACTACCATATTTACCTGGATAAAACTCATGAAATTGGTGACTCTCTCTTACCTCAAGGTATCTTTGCAAAATTGCTCTTGGAACTTCTCATATAAGTCCTTCCACATCATCCCACCATGTTGATCATCCTCAGCCTAAATATACCGCATGTGATATGATTTTACTCATAATATATAGGTTTCTAGCTTGACCCTTATCTCCAAAGGAGTCTCCATGTGATCCAAAATCATCTGGATAGACTCAATCCAGAACATAGCTTCCTCGAGACCACCCTCTCTCATGAAAATCATAGGATTTTTCAGCTAAAAATATCTTATCAGATCAAAAATACTCGGTGAAAACCACCTTAGGAATCTCTCTATAATATATATAAAATGGGTGAATTAATCATAGAACTTTTCCTCCCCATATTACCCATAACCGTCAAGGGTTATTTTCGCACTACTGGAGGTGCATTCTCAACAATGTCCTCTGATCTACCTACTAATAAATTTTCTCTTGGTATCATCTCTCTATAATTCAAAATGTACATTTAAGGTTACATAGCAATTAATTTCATATTTATACAAGATAAGGGTTGAAAATATCCATGATAGTATACTCCACATGCACTATCCTAATGAATACAAACACATCACTATCACTACCCCCAAACATTCCTATAAGGGCCCATGGATAACACAGGGTAAACCAATATTATAAACATCAAAATTTATATTAGATACCATTTTAACATATTCAAATTTTTAAGATAGTTTTACTTCCTCATTTGGAAACATTTAAAATATTTCATTTAACATGTTTTAATTTAAAATAATTATACCATCTTTATTATTCATCATTTGTTTAAAACCACAAAATAAATTTAAAATCACTTTATTTTACACAACCAAAATTATTTTTTATGTGTTCCTAACATTATACATGTCACATCAATCCATGGGTGCCTAAAATGATGCATGTATACACAAAAAACATTCTATGATGTTCTACAAGTAAAATCTCAAAGAATAACAACATAACACAACAATTGAATCACCCAATCTTAAATAACATTTCAACTATAAAAAGAGAATATTTATAACCACATTCCCACTCTGAAAACTTTGGCTTTCCCTACACACGGGTCAACTACTCCCATGCATAGGATCATTTCTATAACGACCCAAACATTTATCAATGGAATTTATCACTCTCTATAATAATGTCTTATAATATAAATCACATTGAGATCATAATAAAAAAAATTAATGAATAGTGAATGAAATAAGAGGAATTTCTATAAAGTAAGGAACCTATACCCATGGCATAGTAACATGAACTTTGGAATTCTAACGTGACCCTTAGGAATAGTAATATTTCCAATGGAATATTAACTTAACCTTTTAAAGTAAAATAAAATTTCGGTATCTTATGAATGAAAATATGACATATTTATTTCATAGCATAAATAAATAATTTTTAAAAAAATGATAAATTAAGCATTTGTATTTTTGTACAACATAAATAAATAATTACAATTTTATAAATAATTTGATAATTTAAAAGGAAATTTATTTTCCTAAAATTTATTCATAAATTAATATTTTTTTATCTCAGGATTATAAGATAATTTTATGAGACCTTAATTAATTTTTGAAAGTGTTAGAAAATCAGTTTTAATTTAAAAATTGGTATTTTTTTTAATAAATGATAATTTAAATTAAAAATTAAATTTACATGTTTAGAAGAAAAAAATTATAAAATGGATTTCATTTTATAATTCTAAAAGTTGAAAATGTTAATGGTGGGTTTTTGTGTTTTTTCGGAAAAAGTTGAATTTTTTAGTGAATAGTAAAATATGATAATTTTTAATAAAAACTAAATACATTAACAATTGAGTGATGGATGATGTATAGATGATGTAAGACAAAAATATTAAACCCTCCAATATTTTAATATATTTATTGATGATGCTAAAATTATTCATAGTCTTGAGTCAAAATATTAAACTAATGAATAAAATAATGAGAAAACACCCCTCTCCTCTACTATAAATATCACCCCCTACTACCTATTCTGCTCACACCTATTAAGAATTGATCCTTGTACAAATTCTACTCAATTATCTTCACAAGCCTATCCCCCACATCCATTATTTCTTGGTCTCATCAAAAGACAAAAACCTTTTCCCTATGTATGTTCTCGAGGATACATTTAAGTGGTAAAATCCCCCTCTTTTTTCTTTTAATTTATTTTAATTTATTTTTATTTTCTTATTATATCCTCAACTCTTCTATACAAATGTTCATGATAACTCCATTACCTTTTATATAATATAATTATACCATTTTAATGTAATATCCATCAACAAACTTCTTTCTCTCTCCTCTTTATTCTAAAAATGAAATCATCACCCGTGATGAGTCAATTTACCAAAATCATGGATGATGCATTTTAATTTTAATTTAAACCATTAAATTATGTTCATTAAACCACTATAATGGTTTCAAAATAATGTAAAATATATTTTATAACCCTTTTTATGTTCTGGAACTAAAATATTTACATAATACTAAATGATAAAAAAATCGAGTTTGTTGTGATGGAAAACCACCAAAATTAACCCACATGATTATCATTAACTATTTATCTAATTATTAATTCTCATTAAATTTAAAAAATATATATATAACCATTTATACATAAATAACATTTATTTTAAAATCTTGATAATTATACTCATTCTACATAAGCTTCCATACTCATATTCAAGTAAACTGATCATGAAGACCAAGAAAATGAACACTCATGAACAATGAAATTAAACTATATAACTCATAAAAAATCCCATAAATGAACTTAATTAAAAAATAATGAATAAAATTTATGTATAAAAGTTTTTTACTTTTTATTAAACAAATTTAATTTTATTATTGAGGGTATTAAAGTGAAGAAATCATTTAGAGACAAGGTATGGGGATTATCGAACACAACTCTATTCCTTTGGGTTTTCCCTCTTTCACTTAATTTTGAGTATTGATGTTCCATTGATGGTACTTAAATGTCATTTATTTATCCTCCTATTTCCTTTTATGTATATACATTCTATAAATCTTATTTTATGAAAAAAAAAATATTTTTCCAAAATAATTTTTCCTTCTAAAAACACATGTTTTACTTCTATCGATTTTGTTTCTTCTTCACTAAAGATGGATGATTCTTATACCAAGTATGTTATTCCATTTTTATTTTAGGATCCCCAATTTTTATCCATGAAAGTATTATTTATGATATTCATTTCCTTTCCATGGGTTATTTTATATCCAATATTGATGTACCTTTTATATGGAATGTCTGGTAATGTAAATGTTATGATGTGATGGGTGGGCCTAGAATTGTATAGCACAATGTAAATATCATGGTGTGATGGGTGTGCTTGAAATTATATAGAGCTATAAATAATTGGTTAATATGAATAATCTCTCAAGATAAAGTTAAATATGTGTGAACCCGATGTTATATTTGTTACAACTATGTGTTTTAGTGCACCACTAAGACATGATGTTTCATATTTATGCATTACCACATTCCATAACTTTACCTAATTCTTCCTCTCGTGATTATGATTATGATTTTATGATTATGATTATGCTCACCCCATGTTATATTTATTCATGTTATTATCTATCCTCTAACTAGGATTTTATCTCACCTACTTCCTTGATGTATATCCTCAGGTGATTACTTATACTAAGGAGAACATGTGGGCCAATAGGAAGCTAAAGTATAAGTAATTAAATAAATTTTTATGCTTTATTTTTTAACATTTATGTATGGTCCTAATTTTTCCAAGACACTAAACCTTTAGATCCTGGTTGTGTAATTATTTTATGTTGTTTTCCTTTAAAATTATTTAATAAGATATTTAAGAAAAGTAGGGTCATTATAGTTGGTATCAGAGCACGGTTTAGTAAATTTAGGAATTAGGATTAGGGAAACATAACAAAAATCCTTATTATGAGACTAAGAAAATGAAATAACCCAATAATATATTTTTTAAAATAATTTTAAACATAGGGATCCCACAATATATGCCTTTAGCCTTAATTTCACAAAAGAATAAATTATATATTCATGACTTGTTGACTTATGTTTTGTTCAAACCTTTTATATTTTAGAAAATGATGGTAACCAGGAGAAACAAAGACAACAACCCATGTTAGGGATAATTCTGTGATTTCTCGAACGACATACCCAATGCCATGGTAGGTGGAGTCCAAAATTTCATGGTGATGCTTACCCAGCTGTCTCAGGATATGAACAATAACCTAAATAATGTAGAATGTTTTCCTTCACCTAAGAGGAAGAAACTGGTTATCATGTCCTTTATGTGTCAATGACCACCCAAATTTAGTAGATCTTCTGATCCACTTGTGATGGAATATTCGTTCAACTCAATTGAGAAGATATTTTTTGTGATTCACTATTCTAATATGAAGAAGGTGACTGGTAATTTACCATTTAGATAGAGAGGCTAGTCATTGGTGGGATCTAATTAAGAACACCAAGATGAAGGATGTAATTGAAGATATGGAGCGGGCATATTTTCAGAAAAATTTTCTTAACAAGTATTTCCCTTAAACTCATCCTACATATATGGGGAGATAATTCAAAGAGTTTAAGAAAAAGGAAATTGAATCTGTCATAGCCTATTAAAAAAATTTCACAAGGATTGAAAGGCATGCTTTGGGTTTTTTATCAACAATGATAGAAAAATTGATTGATTATTTATTTTTCTAAAACCACACATTTTAAAGACTCTAGAAATTAGTGTCTTTGGGAGTTATGAAGATTTTTTTGATGTTCTCTCAATGTGGATATAGAGTTTGGAGAATGGTCTCACGGATATGGTGACAAGAAGCGAAAGATGGATTTTCTAGACGGTCGATCTCATGATAAAGGTGGGAAGAAATCTCAAATGCTCACATGTCAAAAATGTGAGAAGAAGCATCATGGGAACCACCTCAAAGGGATGGGAAAATTCTATAAGTGTGAGAGATAAGGCCACAAAACTCACAAATGTCAAAGATACAAAAAGAAGTTGGCTAATATAATATAGGAAATGAGAGCACCACCAATGGTCCAATGCTGCAACTATATGGAGCAAGGTAACAATGCAAGCTAGTGCACTAACCCTTGAGTCCTCAAGGGTAATTAGCATCATAATCCACCAAATTCAATGGAACAAGTAAAGGATTATGCCATCAAAAATACTGATGTTGAGAAAGAAACTGAAGTCGTAAAAGGTATACTTCCTGTTCACTGAAGAATGGAAATAGTTTTATTTGATTCTTCTTCTACACATTCCTTTATATCTTTTATGTTTTTTAAAACTATTTAATCAAATCCCCAAACCATGAAGTATATATATCTATTAAAATGCCTAGTGGTGCGATAATTGCACCCTAAGTTTTAGAATATTCACCTACTGGTGTATGTGGGAATAATCTTCCCGCAAATCTCATGACACTTTCCTTAGTTTAATCCGACGTTATAAATGGGATGTATTGGATCTTTTTATATAGATCACACATCAACTTCTTGGAAAAGGAAATATCTTATAATATTAGGAACCATCCCATGACCCTCTAAAAATGTAAAGAATATCATGAATCTCATTTGGAAAATCCTCAAATGGTGTGGGTTTTTATTCCCTATAAAGAATAATACCTCACTCAAATGGTTGAGTCAAAGGAAGGTATCAACCTAGGGTAAATTCCCATTGTGAGGGAATACAATGATGTATTTCCTAAAGAGTTACCTAGGCATTCCCCATATTTTTAGGTAGAGTTCTCAATAGAACTCAAACTCGGAGTAACTACTATCCCAAAATGTCCCTATAGAATGTCCCTTATCTAACTGGAGGAGTTAAATAAGTATATTCAATTTCATTTGAAAAAAGGGTTCATATTACCTAGTGCATTTCATTGGGGTTCTCTAATGATCTTTGTAAAGAAAAATGATGGATCAATGTGGATGTGTATCGACAATAGAGAGCTAAACAAGATAATTATAGTCAATAAGTATCCTCTTCCGAACATTGATGACTTTTTTGATCAACTATGAAGAGCTCAGTACTTCTCGAAGGTGGATCTCCCTTATGGATATCATCAGAAAATGGTAAATAAGGAAGATATTCAGAATACTAGAATCTATACATGGTATGGGAACTATGGGTTTCTATTGATTCCCTTAAAACTTACTATTTACCCTAAAATATTCAGGGATTTGATTAATAGAGTCTTTAGAAATTACCTTAGAAAATTTTAGAAGTGTTTATCGATGATATTTTCATCTACTCCAAGCGTAAGTAGGAACATGAAGAATATCTAAGGCTTGTGTTGGAAACATTAAAGAATGATTAGTTCTATGAAAAGTTTAGATAGTGTTAATTTTGGATGTAGCAAGACACATTCTTGGGACATGTGATCACAAGTAAGGGAATTTATGTGGACCCTTAAAAAACATATGCAATTAAGGAATGGTCCAGACCTTCTACTGTCAAAAAAATGTATAGTTTTCATGACATAAAAGGGTACTATCGACATTTTTTGAGAAATTTCTCATGATTTTTAAGACTTCTAACTATGTTAACAAATAAAGGAGTAAATTATTTCTATATGAAAGAATATTATCATGCAAAATGATAAATTGATATCCTAAGACTAACGACATTTGAAGATCCAAAAGCAAAACTACTCGACTCATGATCTGGAGCTAGCGGTTGTGATTTTTTCCTTGAAAATCCGGTGACACTACCTCTATGGAAAGAAGTGTGACGTATATACTGATCAAAAGAGACTAAATTATAAATTCACACAATATGATATCAACATGCATTAAAGGAGATGGTTAGAGAAAATCAAATTTTGTGATTTCTCTATTCAATGTCATCTTAGGAAGGAAAACATGGTAGTTGATTCTCTTAGAAGAAAGTAATATACTACTCTCCCCATAATGTAGATTGAGAAATACCCTATATTATTGGATATGTAGAAGATGGATTATTAAATAATAAAGGTATGGAATGCATCCTACATTTCCTAAATGATTGTATAACCATCTAACCAATATATGATAAAGGAGGAATAAAGGGATGATCTGGAGCTTCAAAATAAAGTGAGTGCAGTAAAGGAAGGGAAGCTGCAAGAGTTACATATCGATGATGATGGAGTGATTTAGTTTGGAAAAAATCTTTATGTGCCTTCATCGCCTGAGATAAAGAAGGATATATGATATAATGTACATATCTCACCTTTCTCCATTCATCCTAGTACCACCAAGATGTACTATGATCTTTAAGAACACTTCTGGTGGGACAACATGAAGAATGAGATTACAAAGTATATCTCAAGGTTCTTCAAATGTCAGAAAGTTAAAGAAGAGAGATATAAGCCCAAAGGGATGATGAAATAATTTCCTATACCCATGTGTAAAATGGATAATTCCATGGACTTCATCACTAGTCTCCTGCATCATCCAGAGGAAACTATGTAATATAGGTTGTGGTGGACTGACTCACCAAGACTACCCACTTTATCACTATCTAGGAAGATCTATCACTTGAAAAACTTGTTAAAATATATGTGAAGTAAGTGGTGAGACTATGTGGGGTTCCACTCTTGATTTTCTCTGATCATGATCCGAGTTTCACATCTAAATTATGGAGGAGTCTTCAACATTATTTGAGTAATAAATTGAATTTCATCATGGCTTATCACCCCGAAACTGATGGCTAATCTAAAATGACTATTCATACAATCAAAGACAATATAAGATCCTAATAAATGGAATTTAAAGGTGTATGGGATCAACATATCCAATTCATTGAGTTTTCATACAATAATAGTATCAAATATAGTATTTAGATAGCTCCATATGAATATTTTTATGGAAAGCGATATATAACTCCAACTTTTTGGGATAAAGTTATAGAATGAAATCTATTTGGACCTGATCTTCTAAAAGATATGACAGAGTAGTTTGAATCTATCTAACAACATATCAAAGTCACTTAGAGTCATAAAAATAGATATGTTGACAACCTTCAAAGGGACTTGGATTTTGATGTTTGATATAAATTCTTCCTTCAAATATCTTCATGGAAGAGTGTCATGTGGTTTGGAAATAAAGGGAAGATTATCCCAAGGTACATTGGCCCCTTTAATATCCTTGACTGCATAGAATCATTGGCCTATCAACTTTCACTTCCAAAAATTTTGGATTAAATTCATGATGTGTTTCATGTATCTCTCCTGAGAAAGTACATACTAGATCCATCACATGCACTGAACTCTAAGTTTTTATAGAAGTAAGATGATCTCTTTTATAAGGAGTAGCAGGTAAAGATTCTAGATTGGAGAGATAAGGTTCTATTCGAAAATTGATAAATTAAGTATTGGTATTTTTGTACGTCATAAATACTTAATTACAATTTAATAATTTATTTAATAAAATGAAATTTATTTTCATAAAATTTATTCATAAATTAATATTTTTTTGTCTCATGATTATAATATAATTTTATGAGACCTTAATTAATTTCTCAAAGTGTTAGAAAATCATTTTTCATTTTAAAATTGGTATTTTTTGAATAAATGGTTATTTTAATTATAATTAAATTTATCATATTTAGAAATTTATTTTCAAAAAATTGTGTTAATTTTTTAATTCTACACATCGGAAAATGGTTAGGGTGATTTTTTGGGATTTTTTTGAAAATGTTGAATTTTCAGGGAATAGTAAAATATGATAATTCTTGATAAAAACTAAATACGGGAATTATTAAGTAATAGATTATGTATGCTTGATGTAAGCCCAAAATCTCGTACCTTTACTATTTTAATATATTTAGTGATAATTCTCAAACTTTTAATAGTCTTGAGCCAAAATATTAAACTAATGAAAAAATAATAACGAGAAAACACCCCTCTCCTTCACTATAAATACGACCTCTCACCGCCATTTCTCCTCACTCATCTAAATATTTGAGCCTCATCAAAGTTATACTCAAGTATCTTTAAAATCTCGCCCCCTTGTCCATGATCCATTGGTCTCATTAAAATACCAAAACCTTTTCCATAATGAGGTTCTCATGGAGGAGAGTTTTAAGAGGTTAAATCCTCTTCCTTTTTCTTTTAATTTATTTTAATTACTTTTTGTTTTCTTATTATAACCTAACCTCATCTATCCAAATATTCATGATTACTTCAGTATCTTTTATATACATTAATTATATAATTTTAATTAAATATCCATCATCCAACTCCTTTATCTCTCTCTCTCTTTTATTCTAAAAATGAAACCATCGTCTTTGTTGTGTGAGCTTGCTGACATCGTGGACGATGCATTTAAATTTTCCTTTAACACATTAAATTATATTCATAAAACCACTATAATAGTTGTTACATACTGTAAAATATATTTTATAACCTTTTTTATTCTCTAGAACTAAAATATTTACATAATACTAAATGATAAAATAAATCGAGTTTGTTGTGATTGAAAACAAATTTACTCAAACGATTATCATTAAATATTTATCTAATAATTCATCCTAATTTAATTTAATCAAATAATATATATAAACATTTAAAGATTTATATTTTCATTGATAACATATATTTTCAATTCTATAGAATTATACCCATTCTATATTAACATTCATACTCATATTCAAGTAAACTGATCATGAAGACTAACAAAACGAACACTAAAAATGATAAAATTAAACTATTTAAATCATTTAAAATCCCATAAATGAAATTAATAAAACAAAAATGAATAAAATTAATGTATAAAAGGTTCTTTATTAATTATTTTATATATTTAATTTTATTATCTAGGATATTAAAGTGAATAAATAATTCCAACAAAAGGTAAGGGGATTCTCGAACCCAACTCTCTTCCTTTGGGTTTTCCATATTTCACTCCATTTTAAATATGAATGTTCCGTTAATGTTCCTTAAAAATCATTTCTTTATCCTCCCATTTTCTTTTCTGTATAGACATTATTTAAATCTATTTTTCGGAAAAAATAAAATATTTTTCCAAAAAAATATTCCTTTTAAAAATACATGTTTTATTTCTCTCAATTTTGTTTCTTATTCACTCAATATGGATGATTCTTATATCGAGAATGTTGTTCCATTTTTATTTTTTGAACCCCAATGTTTATCCATAAAAATATTCTTTATGATACTCATTTCATTTCCAAGGGATATTTTATGTCTAATATTCATATACATTTTATGTGTCATGCATGATAATGTAAATGTTATGATGTGATGTGTGTGGCCGAAATTATATAGTGAAATGTAAATGTTATGATGTGAAGAGTGTTCCTAGAATTATATAGTGATCCAATTAATTGGTTAATGTGAATAATATCCTGAGATAAAGTGAAATATTCATGAACATGATGTTATATTTGTTCATAACTATTTTTGGTAGTCGACCACTAACACATGATGTTTTATTTTTATGAATTTCCACATTACAAGCCTTTACATAATGATTCCTCTAATTATATTAATGATGATGTTATTACGATGATTATGCTCACTCCCTAAAATATTGATTCATGTTCTTATCTATCCTCTTACTTGGATTTTAGCTCACCCCTTTCTTTGATTTATATCCTCAGGTGATCACTTCTACTAAGGAGAACATGAGGTCTAATAAGAATCTAGATAATAAGGAATAAAATAAATTTTTATGTTTCATTTTGTAAAATTTATGTATGGCAATAATTTTTTCAAGACACTAAACATTTGGATCCTAGTTTTTTTATTATTTTATATTGTTTGTCTTTAAAATGATGTAATAAGTTATGTATGAAAAGTAGGTTCACTATAGTTTTCAAAGACCAACACATCCTGTCTCTTGTCTATCTTTCCCAGATAATAAAAGAATAGAAAATAAAACACTATGAAACAACTTTCTAATACCTTATCCCAGCTCACATAGACTGGTAGTCGAATTGGTTCACCACATGACCTCACATGTGCCTCCCAATTTTTCAGAGGCTTCCAACTAGTAATGAGGGTATAATTAAACACATAGGTAGACTATAACCTATTTATCAAAGTAATACAAGATCATAAACCATAATAAACAATAACATGAAATAATAAAAAATAATCATACATTACATACCACATTACCAAACTAGGTAAGTACCAAAAAACCAATATAGTAAACATGTCATGTCATGATGGTCGAGAGTGAAAATTGGATGTCAAAATAAGATACTAAAGATAATCCCCATAGTGGGTCATGAAATCATGTCTTTTCCTCTCATCCATGCTCCATCCTAATTCAACCACCTATCATAGGGACCTTTCTCTTATCCAAACCAGCAACCCTAAAGTCTTATCAGGTACCATCAGTTTCTTGGGAAAGGTGTGAGTATAACTCATTAGGCGTCCACCTATAGTGTTTAAATAAATATTCAGTTAGAAAAAAATTTATGCAAAATTGAAATGGAATAATAATAAGAGGACATGAAAGGAAATGATTTTTAAATTAAAAAATAAATAATTAACCACTGTGGCCTTGCGATCTCAGAGTTTAGGCAATGAACCCTTGGGGTTAGCATGTTACATAATGGTTCCCATCCAAGTTCTTGCATTATTAAAATAATTTATTCTCATATCATCATGTTATCACCCAATTCGGGAGTATTAGGCATTATTTTTATCACTCTAGACCAAGGATGAAAAATGTCATGTTTGAACATCCTAAATCAAGGATAAGTAACATCATGTCCAACATCCTTACCCTTGGTTTGGGAGTGTCATACACAACATCTCAAAAATTGATCACCAATCATTTTCAAAGTTTAACATACCGAAACTTTTTAACATAAGATGGAATCAAGTATTCCAATTATTCTCAAATTTTCATTAATCATATGGTCTACAATTTTCAACCAATTTTAACCAATTTCTTCAACTATACCATTTAAAAAAATTAATCAAATCACGCAAAAATTATTTATTATTTAAAATAATTTAAAAATTCACACATAATCCCCTTTAATCATTTTCCATCACTTCCCTTTCTCATTTCATATCACATTTAAGTTAAATTCATGTCAAACAATTCCTTAGTCCACATTATCATACCATGAAACAAAATAATAGGTTTAATCCCCTAAACCCTTAATTTTCCCTTCCACATTCCATATTTACCATTTTCAATGAATTGGAACACCCCTTAGGTGGCCATTAAGACTAGTATTATAATCTCTAATGAACCCAACACGATCCATTAAAGGTCTCACATAACATTCTAAACCCCAATTTATCATTCTTATCTAAGATAAAATTATATATCATGTAGAGAAATTAGAGTATATCACATACACATAAGAAAATCAAGACTACAAAAGAAAGTTCTTAAACCACTTGCCTTACACTCATAGATACAAACTCACTGAACCTTGGCCCTTGTTTCAAGCTAAAACAATCGCTGATGAAAAATCAAAGGATTCACTGGGAATATGGTTCATAGGTTTCAGAAGAAGAGAATAAAACCAACAATGATTATTTTATAAAAATATAATGAAATGGAGTTATAGAATTACCTAGGGCTTCGATTCACACTAAACGGTGCCTCAAATTACCTACGATAAAGTAGAACCACCCTTGTAAGAGTTAGGAGGGTTTGGTTCACACCACTAGATGTTGGAGAAGAAATTTAAGGTTAAAATCTGGGAAATTTGTATAATTTAAAGAGGTAAAATATTAAATTTTACACTTTTAATGAGGTTCATGGTTTGGACACACAATTTTCCAAACCATAAACCAACCATGATGCCTCTTATTTCCATGAGTAAACTGAGTTGCATGATTTTCTAGGGCACCCACAAAGATTGAAAAACCATGAATAAGCTTTATGAATAGACCAATCCATCCTTGAACAAATTCTAGGTCACCCCATGTATTGTTAAAAACTATTCTCCCCCACTTCCATGCCACACAATCATGGATCATAGTTAGTACTAACTATGTACCAACCATGTTCATGCATTTTATAGCCCTTTCCCCCCTGTTCTAAGTCCCAAAACCTAGGAAACTCCTGAGACCTACCATATTCTCAAAAGTCATTCCATTAATAATTTTAAAATAATCTTAACAAAAATTAAAACAAGAACATTCATTTTTATAGAATCAGTATTTACCCAACACATATTATAATGTATGCTTATAAAATGATATCTCTTCAATCTATAAGAAATATTTATTTACCCAACACATAATACAACATATACAATGATTTAAAATAATTATATATATTAACCATTAATATCAGCATAATCAATCATGACATGTTAGGGGATGCTATATTAATGTTTTCCAACCATGTTCCTCAAGTATCAATAAGCAATAACAACTCAACTATCTTATGATCACCCTATGACTTTTACTTATCACATCCTTATTAAAAATATTTAAAACTTCAATAATTTGGTAACTTCACAATTATTTATCATCATTTGGTAACAAATTTTAAATATTACTTTTTACATTAAGATCAATCTTTACCAAAACATCCTAAACTCTTTTAGTATATAAAGTGAATTTAACATTGAATGGATTGGAATAATAATTTATTTGCTACAAAAGAAACTTATATAAGTATAAAACAATCCCCTTAGAATTATATAAATTATATTATATCCAAAATATATCTCCAAAAAATTTAATATTTTCTATTAAAAAATTACACTTATTTATTTGATGGTGATATTTAAAACTTCAAATATTTTCTTTTATGGTGATATTTAACAGATCAGCTATTAATAACCATATCTATATGGTTTTCTATTTGGTTACAGAAATATTTTGAAAAATAACATTTTTATCTCCTTAAAATAAGTCACTTTAGGTGTTGGGAACTCCTTCCATCATATTTCAACAAATGACTTGGATAAAATATTTTATCCTATATAATTTTTTTCTTATGGTCATCTTCTTTATAAACATTTTATAGAATTGGATTCATCAAAAAACATGTGTCTCAAAAAAATATCACATTTTATATATAATTCTATTTTTATAAATCAATCACTTTTCATACAAGATAAATAAAATGAGATATAGTATAAATAATTTGTTTAAAATAATCCAAGATCTGAATTAGTTTAATCACTTCCTTGATGTAGAAACCCTTTGTTTATTAACTAGAATAAAAACATCAATATTAATTCATCAACTATTCCTTTGTTTTGAACTACTATATATTTATAAAATTTGTAAAATATAAAATTAGTATCATATACCCTTTAAAATAAAATAATTTATTTATATAATATTAATTTCTAACATGGATTCTCTATAGAGTTCACACATCCCTCCAAGTATTCTAGAAAATTTCATATCTAGAGTTTGAGATTGATATAGTGAGAAAATATTCCCTCAATCCTTATACCTTATTTAGGTTTCAATGACCTAGGATGACTATTATAACCTATAATAATCATCATCTAACTGAAATTTTACACATGTAAACTCAACACAATACCAAAGATTGGACCTCTCATGTCCTACTCACCTATACTCAACATATTATTAAGATTGGGAAAAAAATTATTGAACCCATTCATATTGTAATTTAAAATAAATTTTCAAACCTTTTTCAGAAATTATTTTTTAATGAATTCTATAATCATGTATATCCAGAAAAGATATCTTAACCTATCTAATTCATCAATGTACACAATCATATTGACTGCATGTGTAGAGAATAAAGTTACTTCATCCATCTTGTATCTAAATAATTAATTTGAAAACAAAAATAAAATCTTTCTATACTTATTATAGTCACATAGGCCTATTTTTTTAATACCTTATCAAGTTGGATACTAAGGAAGGTGTTTTTATAAAACATAAAAAATTCCTTCTTGCTTTTGAACTATTCTTAAGTTTCAATACAAGTATATGATGTTTTCTAAGATATTATTTTTCCATAATTGATTTTAAAGTCAATTTTAATTATGATGGTATCGATTTATATATAATGGTAGATTTTATCAAGATATTATAATGTTTTATAATCATTTAATACGGAATTTCATTAAATTAGATCCCACTAAAATTACTCCCCATTTCAATACATTGCATTCATTAGTGGGATAAGATCCTTATTTTATTGATTATTTGAGTCTACATGGGTGTTTTTCTCATTAATTATATATTTAGGTAGAACATAATTTCAAAAAATATATATATAAATCTTGGATAGTAGAGTGGATAACTCATCTCCCATGTACATATAATGAATTTTCAGGACTCTATTTCTCTAGTATCTTAACTTTAAGGGTTTCCCAACTAAGTGTAACCCAAAACTCAAAATAGGGTTTGGTTTCATGATTTTTAGGCTTATCCATTTCCACCATTCCTTTTCACAATATAATTCATGGATACCCATTTTTAGCCTGAACCTACCCATTTCGATGATCAGTGTCTTGATATGTGTTCGTTTTGAAAAGAATATATCAGTTATTATTTTTATAGGGTTTTAACATTCCACCATCTTATATCATGTATTCTATTCATGTATGTATAATTATAATGATTTAGTTTTTTGTATCCTATAACATTAATCAAATAAACTAGTTAAAATATTATAAATGTATAAAAATTTATATAACTCATGATTTATGTCATTAACCCAAAAATAAAAGCTAATTATATTTACACATACATGAATGAATTTCATATATAATTTACAAGGAAAATTTTTATGTACAGTTTTATAATATTATAGATCCAAAATAACTATGAGAGAAAATATGGAATGATAGGTATTAAAACCTTAATTTTCTAAACTATCATAAATTTTGGTTACTTCCAATCATTTTTCTATAGTTTTCAAAAACATGGTGGTGGACCCCCTATATCCACAGTTTTCAGAACTATAGAAAAAGGTGACACCAGGTGGCACTTTTCCCATGATTTCTATAAAATATGAATATAACGAAACTATAAAGAACTGTATTTCCAAAAAAATTAAGAAAAATAGAAATAAGTGTTGGAGTTATAAACATAAGACTAACAAAACATGTTATAGTGGATTCAACTAGGATTGTGGATTGTGATGGTATAAACCATGATTTAATGTGAGATACAATTTCATATTGTGTCACGACCCGTCCCACGGGGCCCGGACGTGACTACCCCAAGCCCATCTTCCATAGGCCAGGGGTTGGTGACTAGCACCTGAAAGGTTTTCCCGAAAAGGGAAGGCATTGCCTTAGATATTTGTACACACCCAAAAAGGTAAATTGAAGTAAACAACCAAAAAAAGTACGGTATAACCACAAGATTAAAGTACAACCACAAGTACAACTATAAACTAAAAATAATGGGCTAGAATACATGCCCTAGAAACTGAAAATAAACTAAACATCTGTCGTATATGCCCTGCAGCTCTACCTGAAAGGTAGTAGCTTTAAGTTTGAATTCAAAGAAGAAGATCTAGACTACTCTAATTGCACCAAGATCCACCATCACCTGAACCTCCAAAGTCTGCGTCAGAGCTTCAGTAGTCTGCACCAGACACACACGTGCGGGTGGAGCCCGTGCAGGGGTGAGTATAACAACTCAGTACGGGACCCCGAGACGCCCAATGGTCTCTATGTAATCCACAAAGGAAAAAATCACAAGAAATACCACAAAGGTAATATAACAAGCATGATCTAAATCATGAAGCACAAAGAAATAGAGACAGCTCACTCTAACAGTATAACATCAAGGATACTGGGATAGGGATGACTAGTTGTAAATCCAGATCATCTTGTCCATAGTAACTCTACTGCTGACCCATATAAGTCATTGTATGCTGACCTGTATTGGTCACTATATGTTGAACTATATTGGTCGTTGGTTCTGACCCGTATTGTTCGCTGGTACTTACCCGTATTGGTCGCTAGTGTTGACCCATATTGGTCTCTGGTGCTGAATCGTATTGGTCGCCGGTGTAGAGGTAGGGATGATTATCCCTGCAACTAGATCATCCTACTCTGGAGTTTCTGATGCTGACCCGTATTGATCTCTCTTTTTCTTCATGTCACAACCAGCCACTGGATTCCCGCCGAAATCATGCTTGATCTACGAATGATTTTGATCCTCAAGCCATCAATCATATTTCAAATGGTATGAAGTCTCGTAAAAAGCATACCCAAGGGACTGCCCTATCATAGGGGTCCCAACGTGACAGACGACATGTCGATGGGACGCCTGATCTGTGAGTTATGGGCACTTTTTTAAAAAGGACCTGGTTGGATTAAAATATGATCGAACCCAAGTCGCATGTCAAAGTACATCAAAAATCCCTAAGAGTATCTCCAAAGTACCTCCTTGTCATAAGGGTTCTTATGCCACAGAAATCACGTCGATTGGACGCCAGGTATGTTAGTTACACCCCTTTTTCATGAAATGGGGGTGATCACACCTCGATCTGGCATGACTCAGTTAGGCCCAGCTCGGTCAGTCCTGGTTTGGTCAGGCCTACCAGAAAATTCCAACGTGACCGCTTCCCGAAAATGCGTCCCAACGCCACTAACGGCATGTCAAATGGACACCCAGTTCGTCAGTTACAGGTGTTCCTTTATACGGGGGTCGGCTGGGTCTGGGCCCGGTTTGACTCGGTCATACCGGCCCAACGCAATAGGTCCGGAAGTCTACAAGACCCATTCCTGGGTCTGTCCCCTTAAGTTTTGGCCTGGTTGATTGGTTCTAGCATGTTGAAGTCGGCCCGGATGGTTCGTGGGCCCGGGCCCCGGTTGGACCAGCCTGCAAGGTGGGGCTCAGGCCACCAGTGCTGGCCTGCTAGGCTGCGGGTCCGGCCCCCTAGGTCACGTGTCTGGCCCGGCCAACTGGGCAGGTCTGTCCTGTTCAGCTAGCCTATGTCTATCCCGGTCTGTCTGATGGTAGACCGTTTCTCCAGTTGGCCCCGCAGACACGGGTTCGTTTTGTATGGCGGGTGGGGCACTGCCCCACTGCGTTCAACGGTCTGTCGGATGGCCGGCCGGTCTCCAGCTAACATGGTGTGGTTTGGGGCCACACCACCCCTTCCTGTCATGGCCCACTGGCAGCACCATCGGGCACCACCCTTCTCCCATACATCTGGCTCGGGTCATCCGCCTCTGGCCATCATGGCACGCAACGGCACGCCGCCTTCCCACTGCCTGCGGCTGGTTTTCACGGTCCTCCTCCATCCACCGCCAGCAGATGCTGGAATGGCGCACCGTCAGCTCTTTCTGCGGGCCACTGAACGTGCTCTAGTGGTCCGTTCTTGGTGTCGTCTGTGACTACAAGCCTCTCGGGTCACCGCTGCCTCTGTGTGACCCCTATCTCTAGATTTTTGTCACATTTCCTGGCCACGCACAAGAAACATAAGAACAACAAGATCATTGGAGGGTCTGCGCCTTGTTCGGATTTTCCCACTCCCTCTAAGTTAGCATTTTTACAAGGGGTGTTAGCAACAATTAGAGAATTTAGAAATAACTCATGACTTGTAACCCCGCATCAACCGGCCGTGTTTAAAGAATGATCCGAGGATCATCCTTTTGGTCGGTTGATATGCGTTCATCATATAAATCAAGAACAGGGAATGAGTAATATTACAATATCAAAAACAAAAACCCCCTACCGGGATGAGACATTTGTTGACGACGATCGATGGTACCTCCTTCATCATTGCTGTCGGTTTTTGATTCGGTGGCACTAGTCACTGCTCGCTGAATCCGATCTCGTCCTCTAGGTGGATATTTCCACAGGACTTCACCAGAGTTTCCTCTCTTAATGAATTCGTGCCAAAATCCCACCCCAAGATCTATTTAAATAGGTGGGGGGAAAGGTGAGTAACACGTTGAAAAAATTAATGAGGTTCATTAAATGAATTAATGAACCTCTTTTAATTCACTATGGTGGAGCTACGCAGTTGATGAGTCAAGCCATTTATTGGCTTGACATGTTACCAGTCCCACCATCACTGCTCATCGATTGGAGAAAACTAAAATAAAATAACAATAACATGTTATTTTACATTTATTTAAAAAGTTCCAAAACTAAATATTTTTCCCGACCTACTGCGGTCGAAGTGAAGCTTCCCTTAAGTGAATCCCAGCGTTGCGGATTCAACAGTGCCCTCGAATTTTTAATCTTATTACTAGTTCAAATGATATAAAACACTGCCCATGCGTTTATAGAACGTACGTTAAAAAAATTTCATAAATTCTTTCCGAGCACACCGGGTCTCGGAATCAGGCACCATCAATTTTTGCAAACTCATAATAATCCCAAATAATTTAAAATTGTACATTGGAATTTTTAGTATTTACATTCTCTGCACCTTGGAGATTTACATTCCTGAAATCCAAACAACTCTACACAAACAAAAAGGGGTACTGGTCATGCATATGAGCCTCTCTCTCCCATGTGCTCTCCTGGAGATTCTTGTGTTGCCACAGAACATGCCCCATATGTATCGACCACCCATGAAGGATCTGCTCCTATCAGTCCTCTATCTCCACCGGGTACTCTTTAAAAGTCTCCCCATCATAAATCTCTAGCTCGCCATGGTCGATGATGTGAGATGGGTCATACACGTATCTCCTCAGCTGGGATACGTGGAAGACATCGTGCTCCCTCTCCAACTGCGGTGGCAGTGCCATGTGGTAGGCCACCTTGCCAATCCTCTGAAGTATCAGGAATGGTCCGATAAACCTCGGTGAGAGTTTTCCACCTCGACCAAATATTTATAGTCCCCGTAGAGGGGAGACTTTAAAGAATATATTTTCCCCCTCTTGTAACTCTAGTGGTATCCATCGCCTATCAACATAGGACTTCTGTCGACTCTATGCAGTCTTCATCCACTCTCGGATGACATGAAACTTCTCGGTGGTACCTTGTACCATATCTAGGCCCACGTGTGCTAGCTCTCCTGGATCTATCCAACACAAGGACGATCTACACAGTCGTCTATACAACTCCTCAAAAGTAGCCATACCAATGGTTGAGTAATATATTTTTTTGACTGCGAACTCCACCAAGGTTAGGTGGTCTTATCAACTATGACCAAAATCTAGGACACATGCACAAAGTATATCCTCCATGGTATGGATATTCTGCTCAGTCTGACCATTTGTCTGTGGGTGAAAAGTTGTGCTCAAGCGAAGCTGAGTCCCAAAAGCCTCCTGGAATCCTTTCCACAACCAGGATGTGAAGCGTTCTTCACGGTCTAAGACTATCATCGATGGAACCCAGTGAATTCTCATGATCTCCTGAATATAGAGACATCCCAATCTCTTTATTGAACCCTTCTCTCGAATAGCAAGGAAGTGGGACGACTTGGTGAGTCGGTCAATGATCACCCAGATGGTATCTTTCCCTCTGGACATATGTGGTAACCCCATCAAAAAGTCCATTGATATCCCTTCCCACTTCTACTCTGGTATCTCGAGGGGTTGTATTAATCCTGATGGTACCTGGTTCTTGGCCTTCACTTACTGGAAAGTGAGGCATCTAGAAACAAACTTCACCACAACTTTCTTCATCCCTGGCCACCAGTAACGACACCAGAGGTCCTGATACATCTTTATCACAAATGGATGTATGGCCAAGGGGGATGTATGGAACTACCTCAGCAACTCCTCTAGTAGCGGTACTAGTACAACTGTACATCCTCTGAAAAGGATAACATGCTCCTCACCTTCATAATATATGTCAGGTTCATGGCTTGAGGATATCTACGCATGTGTAGTCTCACAGTTGTTGTCTCCAAGTTGCGCCTTCGTAACTCACTGAAGGAGTGGAGGGGAAACTACCATTGACTGGAGGTAGATTTTCTCATCGCTACCCATGTAGGATATCTAAAGTGAGGCTAACTGCTCTGAAGAATCATTCAGTAGCTACGAACTCGATCTCTGGATAAGTGCATCTACCACTGCATTCCCCTTCCTAGAAGTATAGACTATCTCAAAGTTATATTCCTGGAGGAACTCTAGCCAATGTCGTGGTCTTAGATTCAGATCATTCTGGGTGAAGATATATCTGAGACTCTTGTGGTCTAAGTAAACAATGAACCGCTCACCTCTCAAGTAGTGTCTCCACATCTTCAATGTGAAGAATACTGTTACCGACTCCAATTCATGAGTCACATAATTCTACTCATGTGGCCTCATCTTTCGTGAGCCATAAGCAGTCACTACATCACCCTGCATCAGGACGCAACCGAGTCTGGTTCTTGATGCATCACGGTAAACCATGTAGTCAGTGCCCACCTCCGGAAACCTCAGGATGGGAGCACTGGTCAAGATCTACCTCATCTGCTGAAAGCTCTTCTAGAATTTCTCTTAACATATGGAGGGTTTCCCCTGCTTCTTCAAGATATTAATAGGTGTTGCTACTCTGGAGAAATCTGGTATGAACCTCCGATAATATCCTCCTAATCCAAGGAAGCTTTGAACCTCAGTAACACTCCGTGGTGGTTCCCAAGCAAGTACTTCCTCAATCTTCACTAGATCCACTACAAATCAAGCCTCTGAGATGATGTGTCCCATGAAGTAGACCTTCCTTATCCAGAACTCATACTTTGAGAGATTCCCATATAACTTTTTCTCTTGGAGTGTGTCCAGAACTATCCTCAAGTGTACACCAATCTCTTCCTCGGACACTGAGTACAACAATATGTTTTCAATGAAGACCACTACAAACTGGTCTAAGCAGGTCTGAAAGATCATGTTCTTGAGACCCATGAACATTTTAGGGGTGTTCGTCATGCCGAACAACATCACTAGGTATTCATAATGTCTATAATGACATCTGAATGTCATCTATGGGATGTCCTCATCCCGAACATGAAGTTGGTGATAGCTAGATCTAAGGTCTATCTACGAGAACCACTTCACTCCTTTCAACTATGAGAATAGATCATTATTCCTTGGAAGAGGATACTTGTTCTTCATGGACTCTTGGTTTAGGCACCAAAAGTCCATGAATAGCCTCAAACTTCAGTCTTCCTTCTTAGCAAACAATCTTGAGGATGCCCATGGAGTCACACTGGGCCTTATGAATCCCTTCCTCTGTAAGTCCTCCAATTTTACCCTCAGCTCCTGGAGCTCCATAGGGGCCATTCGATATGCTGGTAAAGATATCGGTGTTGTTCTTCGGTATAAGTAAATGTGGAAGTATAACTCTCTACAAGTAGGTAGTCTTGAGAAATATTTTGGAAAGGCATCCTCATACTCATCCACCACCATTGGGAACTATGGACTTTCCTTGTCCATTGTGTTGAAGATCATGCAAGCTAGCAGATATATATTCGAATGCACCCTCCTAAGTGTAAGTCCATCTCATGATGCTATATTTTCTTTCTCACCAACAAAGGAAAACTGGCCTCCATCTCTTTGTGTACATCACACTATACGTCTCGAGCAGTCAATCTATGCGTGAACTACTATTATCCTGTCCATTCCTAGAATGACGTCGTAGGGCTTCAACGCTGCTACTAGAAGATCCCATCTGAAACTCTCTCCTCCAATAGTAAGATCACACTATCGGTAATAGTGTGTGATTATTGAATCCCCTCCTGTAGGAGTATCCAATTGAAAAGGTTGATCTAAAATCTTAGTTGGAATCTTAGATTACCAAACTAAGTCCACAACAAGGAAAGAATGGCTAGCACATATGTCAATAAGAATTGCTGCTAAAGTAGAGAATATACATATTGTACCTCATATCATCTCAGGGATTTCAGGATCGTGAGACTCTACTACCTGTATCTGGGCATGTCCCCATCCACCTACTCCATGATCTCATAGTGGACTGATTGGGAGGTGGTGGTAGTGCCTGGTGACCCCGACCACCACCCACTGCATGTACTACTCCCATGCATCATCTGCCGCCCGGATGACTCTCATTCTCATGTCGTTTCCACTGCCTCGATGGCCCATCCAACTTCTGCTGATCATTAGTGTGGGGAGTAATACGGTCACAACCTCTATGACACTATCCCCCACAAGAAAAATAGATCATACCTAATTCGTGGCACCCTCGGCCTCTCGAGCCTCGCACCTATGACCCTGAGTCCCTTGGTCTCCCTCCAAAAGTTCTAGCCTACTTGGGCTTCTATTTCATCTATCTACTTCCAGATGCAGATGACTCTACTAACTTTCATCCAGTAGGGGATCTCACTATTGGTTCCTACTTGACAAGGAATATCTCCATCAGCAAAGTTTTCTCTAGCACCCTAGCCTACGTTGAGTTGCTGAGAGAAACTGTCACAGCTCTGATCTCTCATCGGATCCCCAGATCAATGGTTCGGGCCCTAAAGTAAGGGTCCAATACCATTTCGGTGGAGTATCGAGAAAGGTTAGTAAATCTTGTTGATTACTGAGTGATAGTCTGGATGCCCTGTTGTAGATGTAGCAGCTCCTGAATACGCACAGAGCATAGTGTCGTTGGCACGAACTCCACCCTGAAAAGGCTCTCAAAGTCCGTCCAAATCAGTGTTGACTCTTCATGCACCTGGAGCATCGAGATCCACCATTGTCCTATCGATCCCTAAAGAAGGCTAGCGGACAAGATCGCCATCTTCTCGGCAGGTGTCTCTACTAAGAAAAAGACCCATGAAACCACCTCAAGTCGGTCCTCAACTTCTTGGGGGTTTGTCTCGCCTCGAAACCATAGACGAATCTGTCTCTAGAACTCATGAAACAGGCTCAACTAGTGTGCATGATCCACTGGTAGCATCTAATTCTCAACAGGTGGTTGTGTTTCTAGTACACCACCCGAAGGTGCCATCACTGTGAGTGGTCCATGTACCGACGCTTCGTCGCTCGGTGGGCCACTGTCACAATCTCTAACTAGAATACTTGGTGGCTATCTTCGTGGAGGCGTCCTATAAGAAACATATGTGTCATAGTCAATAATTTATACCTTGTGAGATGACTCAAGAAATATCAAGAAATCTTTTCAAAACACTAGAAACTGGTGTTTTCATGTACTGAGTTGGAAAACAGAATTCAAGGTCCTGGTGTATAGATATGTTGACTGCCACACCAACACTAGACTCCATGTACTGAAAAATGAACTGAATACACTTTAACCCATTTCCCCATTAAAATTAGACTCTTAGTTCATCTGGTAGAACCAACCGCCCACTAATACCATTTTTTCACAACTTGTCCCATGGGGCTCGAACATGACAACCCCAAGCCTACCTTCCATAGGCTAGGGGTTATTGACTAGAACCTGAAGGCTTTTCTATAATAGAGAAGGAATTTCCTTAAAGATATGTACACACCCAAAAAGGGAAACTGAAGTAAATTACCAACAAAGGTAAGGTATAACCACGAGAGTAAAGTACAACCACAAGTACAATTGTAAACTGAAAATAGTAGGCCAGAATACAAGAACTGGAAACTAAAAATAAAGTAAACAGCTACGGCATCTGCCCTGGATCTGTACCTGGAAGGTAGTAGATGTAAGTATAAAGTCGAAGAAGAGAATCTCAAATCCTCCCATTGCACCAAGCTCCACCATGTCTCGAACCTCCAAAGTCTGCCTCAGAGCATCAGTAGTTAATACCAGAAACACACGTACGAGCAAAGCCTATGTAGGGGTGATTATAACAACTCAGTAGGGGACCCCTAGACCCCCAAAGGTCTCTACGTAATCCACAAAGAAAAACATCATAAAAATACCAAAAAGGTAATATCACAAGCATGATCAAAATTATGAAGCACAAAACAAAAGAGACAGATTACTCTAATGGTATAACTTCAAGGTTACTGGGATTGGGAATACTAGTCATATAGTCAGATCATCATATACATAGTAACTCTACTAATGACCTGTATAGGTCACTGTATGATGTCCCATATTGTTCGCTAGATGTAGGCCCGTATTGGTCACTGGTACTGACCTGTATTGGCCACTGGTGTTGACCCATATTATTCATTGGTGATAACCCATATTGGTCCCCAGTGCTGACCCGTATTGTTCGCTGGTATAGAGGTATGTATGATTAGTCATACAGCTAGATCATCCCACTCTGGAGTTTCTAATTTGGACCCATATTGGTCCCTCTTCTTCTTCATGTCACAGCCAGCCACTGGATTCTCGCACGAAGCACGTCTGATCTTCGAAATATTATTCTCATAAAGACATTGGTCACATTTCAACTGGTATTAAGTCCCGCAAAAATTATACCCAAGGGACCACCCCATCATAGGGGTCCCAATGTGATAGATGGTGCGCCCATCGGACGTCCGTTCTATGATATATGGGTCCTTTTGTAAAAATATCCTAGTTGGATTCAAGTCTGATTTAACCCAGGTCGCATATCAAACTCCATCAAAACTCACATCGAGTATCTATAAAGGGATTCCTTTTCACAAGGGTTCTTATTCCACAGACGACACGTCAATTGGACGCACGGTCTGTTAGTTACACCCCTATCCATGAAACAGGGGTGATGGAACCTCGATCTGGCCCGGCTCGGTCGGGCCCACCAAAATATGCCAAAGGGACCACTTCCCAAAAAGTGGTTCCAATTCCAATGAATTTGTGTCAAACAGACACCCGGTTCATCATTTATGGACGTTCCTTTATTCGAGGGCTGGTTGGGTCTGGGTCTGGCCCGACTCGGTCAGGTCAACCCAATACAATGGGTCATGGGGTCTACCTGACTCTACCTGGTTCTGGCCCATTAATGGTTTGCCCAGTTCAATGGGTCCGGCCTATTGGGGTCGGCCCGTCTGATTCGTGGTCCTAGTTTTTGGTTGGCCTGGCCCGCCAGGTGGGGCTCGGCCCACCCGCATTGGCATGTTGGGCCACAGATTCGGCTCATTCGGTCGGCCTGCATCTGACCTAATCTGCCTGATGGCAGACTGTTTCTTCAGCTGGCACTGCGAATGTGGGGCCATTTCATCTGGCCGGTGGGGTGCTGCCCCACCACGTGAAATAGTCAGCTGGATGGCTGACCAGCCTCTAGCTGACACGGTGGAGCGTGGGGTCGTGCCACCCCCTCCTACCGTCGGTGGCGCCTACAAGCATCGCCCTTCTCCCACGCTGCCGGATCAGGCCGGCTGCCTCTATTCACTACGGTGTGCCACGGCATGCCGCCTTCCCACCACCTGTGTCTGGTTTCTACGGGCCTCCTCCAGCCACCATAGGCCGCTACCGGCATGGTTCATCGATGGTTCTTTTCGTGGGCCACTGGATGTGCTCTGGTGGTCCATTATTGGTGTCGTCTACGCCTATGATCCTCTCGGGTCACCACCGCCTCTATGTGACCCCTATCTATTCCTTGCCATCACATTTCCCATCCACGTATGAGAAACACAAGAACAAACAGATCAGCGGAGGGTCTGGGCCTTGTTCGGATTGGCCTGCGCCCTCTGCCTTAGTGTTTTAACAAGGGGTGTTAGCAACAATCAGAGAATTTAGAAATAACTCCCGACTTTTAACCCCGTGTCAACCTCCCGTGTTTAAAGAGCGATATTCAGATCAACCCATTGGTCATTTGATCCGCATTCTTCCTATAAATCAAGAACGGGGAAAGAGAAATATTACAATATCAAAAACGAAAACCCCCTGCCTAGATGAGACATCCGCGGACGATGATCGATGAAACCTCTTTCACCGTTGTCATTGGTTTGTCATTAAGTGGTGCTCGTCACCGCTCGTTGAATTCGGTCTCGTCCTCCAGGTGGATTTTTCCACATGATTTCGCCAGAGTTTCCGCACTAGAAGAATCCATACCCAAACCCCACCCTATGCTCCATTTAAATAGGAGGAGGAAAATGTGAGTAATGCGTTAAGGAATTAATGAGGTTCATTAAATGAATTAATTAACCACTTTTAATTCAAAACAGTGGAGATATGTAGTTTATGAGTCGGTCCATTTTTTGGATTAACAAGTCACCAATCCCACCACCGCCACTCATCCCTTAGATAAAAATAAAATAAAATAACAATTACATGTTATTTTACTTTTCTTTAAAAAATCCAAAAACTAACATTTTCTCCCGACCTACTACGGTCAAAGTGAAGCTTCCCTTAAAATAATCTTGGTGATGCGGATTCAATGGTTCCCTTGGATTTTTAATCTGATCACCTGTTAAAAAGATAGAAAATTCCTCCCGCACGTTTACTAAACGTATAATAAAAAAAGTTTAGAAATTCATTCTGGGCACATCGGGCCTCATAATCACGTGCCATCAATTTTCATAGACTAATAATAATCCAAAATAATTTAAAAAAATTACATGGAATTTTTGGGTCTTTACATATTGGATCATAAATGTTCATGCATAAATGTGTTGTATTGATCTTTCACTTGTTAAAATTTATCATAAAATATTTTTATCTTTGTATGATCCTGATCAAAAAAATATTGAATATATTTCGTGGTTGTTTTGATATTAAAACATCAATAAATATATTTAAGTAAATGTTTCAATGAGTTAAAACATTGGAACATTCATAAAAAACACTCAAATTAATATATTATTAATGTTGGAATTCTAAGATTCCTATATAATATGGTTATATCCCCATGCAGTAGTGTGTGATCATTAGAATTTATCAAATTTGATATTTTCTTTCTCTTATTTCTATAATTTAAACTCAAATTTCAAGAAAACTATGGATTGAGGGAGATCCTTCAAATACATTAGAATATTCCAACAAACCATGGATACCCTAGGATAAAGGAACCCATTGATTTCTTTTTTATCTATATATAACTTGTGTGGATGATCTATATTGACAGAGAAAAGGTATGTAGTTTGTCCACCATTTTATTTAGTCCTAACGTATAGATAAATTCTTAGTTTTTTGGGGTTTTGGAGATGCATTCCACTATATTTAGGATAAATGTTATCCCTTTAAAACAATTATATATTATCAAAGAAAATATAAAAATATTATGATTGAATTTCAAATAAAGAAAGTTAAATACATTACAAGTTTTCCAGTTTCCATGATATATTCTAGTTCAAAACACCTAGTTTAGTTGTTGTTTTTTAAATTACCAGACATAAAATTCAATAAAAATAGGAATATATTATAAATGTTATAAAAATACACCATCGTACAAGAAAAATGATCATTGTAAAAAATTTCAAAAAATATAGCACCATTTTTTGACTTGTCTATATCATGGTCAACATATCACTATTAATTTTCCAAGTGGTATGATGCCGATATTCCTGAGAGGGGGAGTGAATTAGGTGTGGTAAAATTTTTACAAAATTCCAAATATTATTTTAAAATTTAACCCATTTATCTTGGAAATTTTTTCTGATTAATACAAATGGACCTTTCTTGTTTAACATAGCACACATGCCAATATAAAATATAAGTAAAGATTTTAATTATGTCATGGTTTTTTTATAATTTTCACCCACCCCAGGAATCCTACTCCTTGTGATCAGGATGTTTAAGTCACAATTTTTTCACTCTAAATATTTTCTCAATGTAAAGTAATTCAGTAGGTTACATGATTTACCATGCACAAAAAAATACATAGGTGTGTGTTAAATATATTACAAAAGGGAATTGTATTGCTCCGACGGGTTCTTCATACTCGTATCCCACTAGTTATCATTCATCTTCCACCCATCTTGAAGTATAAAAAAACTATTCAGGATGTCACTGAATCATAAAAATAGATCTTCTTCCTCAATTAGAAAGTTTTTGAATTTTAGTTGATATCCTTAAAAACAAAGCATGAAACTCAATTTCAGTTTTTTTTAGAGCTTTTAGTTATTATTCTGAATCAGTTTCATGGTAACTCTCATGTAAAATCTCTAATTAACTTGATAGCCACTTGATGTTCTATATGATCAATGTTCATCATCCTTTCTCACTTCTATTCTTCTACAAGAACTACAACCCAACAATTCTTACATGATGACTATACAATGAATAAAACATATCTATAGTCTTTCCTAGAAATATAAACATTAAACACTTGGTTCATTTCTCAGTCATACAATACACCTAAATGTATAGCACCCTTTTTTATCTCCTTGATATCACTGTATATGAACAATTTATTTTTGGGTCATTTCTCAATTTTAATAAATTAAATATATTATATGATAAAATGTAAAAGAAAAAATAAAATGGCTTTTATTACAATGTCCCACAATCCTCTAAATATTATTTATCAATTTTTTTCACTAGTAAATTGAAAATAGTACCCTTATTTTTTATTTTTATAGTTTTTTCTCTCTTTTTCTCAGTAGTTTAGATCTCCAAAATATTTATATAATATCCTCAACACTATTTTCATTTAAAAATGCTTCCATAAAAATATTTATCTTAAAAATCATCACAAGTGTATAAATATATAGTAGCAGCTTATCTTGTGGTGTGGGAGCTCAAATTGTAGTGTAAAAGATTTTGTAAAAACCATATAGACTCTATATTGAGTCTAAAAACATAATATAACATATCATCTCTTCTTCCACTTTTTCAACAAGACATAAAATTATTTTTTTGTGTTTTAAGTCACTGAAGTACAACTTGATCATCTTCATATTTCACTTTGATTATGGATATTGAGTTTCAAATATTTTACTTTGAAACTCCTGGATTTAATGAATAGGTGATTATATATTATTCATATCATTTGATATTCCTCATAAAAAGAAATAATCATGGAAAAACTAAAATTCATGATGTTTAAAACATGAAAGAGTATCTATTACATCATCTAATTTTATTTTCTCTTTGGAATATTAATTTAGTAAATTTCATGTTTTTTATCCAAGATGTAATGATAAATCCCTATATATGAATCTTATTTTATCATTTAGCATACATGGATCTCTTTATGTGGTGTCTTAGAAGTGAATCCCATTACATGGTGACTTAGTTGAGAATCCCTTTATGTATTTATTCATATGCCAAATCCTTATATGAGTGGATCCTTATACGTGATATTTATCCCCTTTTATCAACCTCCATCCTTATGTGGATCAACATACATTATATGGATCCTTACATAGTTACTCTTATATTAATGATCGTGTTGAAAATTTCATTATGTAGATAACACAGCTATGGATTAATTGATTTTAATATCCTTATGTGTGTCCTTTATCATTTTTCCAAGCCAAAAAATCAAAATTCCAAATGGCTTCAAATTAATTCAAGATGACTATGGGGGAACATAAAATGACTTCAGGACATCATAAAACCACTTCAAATCATCTTTTATCAATATCAAATAATTATGGTAATTATTATAATAATTTAAAACTTTTTATATTTATTTCGAAAACATTGTATGATATATACTCAAGTTAGCTTATTTTAATATATCTCTACTTCCTCAATGTACCAAACTCATTCATAGATCCTCAAATAATCATAAAAGTGTAATGTAACACTTATTTAAATATCCTTAAAGCTCGGTATCATAGTTATGGATTATCCAAAACACATTCTAGATTCATACATGACTTCAAACCTATTTTAATCCTTTAAACTATAGCTTATACAAGTTTTCAAACATACACACAAGTCATCACCCAACTTCTCTATTATAATATATTCTATTTAATTGTTATATATAATACTTCTCACACTTTTTCACTTTTATTTTACTTGAGTACCAATTCTATAATCATCTAATTTATGATATTTACACTTACATCTATATATCCAGTTGTTTAAGGTTATTACCTTTATCTTTTTCCATTTATGATAGTGTCACCATTAGCTTCCTTCTAGTAGATTATTACTCCATCACTCAATTTAAACATATATTTAATTTCTTCTAATAGTTACATTGATAATAAATAGAACACTCAATATAAATGAAACTTCAATCCCCACCTTAATTTTTTTGTTAATACAAACTTATTCATGTCCAAAGTTAATGTCTTTTCTCTCTCCTCCTTATTGACAATAAATTTGAAGCTGTAAAATATTTTTTCCACGGATTTATTTTTATCATGGATGTAAAAGAATTCCCTAAATTAGTCTTCTAATTTTAAAAAATATTTCTTATATCCATTTGTGATATCCTCCTTTCTTTAGAAATTTTTTAAATTCATTTTAAGATAAGGGTGGAACCACATTCTTCTTAGTAATGTGTCATCATCTAACCAACTCTAAGTCAACTTGGGCTAACCTAATGTATAAAAAAAGAGTGATAAGTTTTGAAAATATAGTTTTCCATAATTCCATCATAATGTGATATAAACTCACAATTCACATTCATTGGGATGTTCAAAAAATTTATCAAGAAAGGTATAAAATTTCACTCAAATTGAACAAACACAGGAAAACATTTCAATTGAAAGGTAATTTCTCCTCACTTTTTTAGATATCACTCCCCCTTGATAATCATATTCAATATAAACTAAAACAAAATTAGAAAGTGAAAATCATACCTATAATTTTATATTTACTAAATTTTGTCTATAATTATAGAATTAATCATAATTAGATTAATCTCTAGTTTCTTTTATTATTTCAAATCTCCCCCTCAAGGGATTATCTCCATACATCACTATAGTTATTTCCAAGAAAGTATGATACTAGTTTGTATGTCTGATAATATTTTAGATTTAAATACTAATTGAGATGTTCCATGACGGATGATCCTTTAAGGAATATAAAATTAAAATTAAGATCACTTATCATCTTTAATCCTATACCTTTAATTACCTCTTCAAAAATAATAAACAATTTGATATATGACTGCAAATTACTTTTTTTTATTTCCAAACACTTTAAGGGAAATTGTGAACCAATGAAATCAAGAAATAAACACAATAAAAAAGTCTCCAACAGACCAAAACTCAAGTTCAAAAACAATGCTCACTACCAAAGAGAAGCTCCTCCCAGCAACAAAAAACCATATCGTCCATATTCCATTTTCTCATCACAGCACGACTAGCTGACCTATGTCAAAGAGCACGAGCATGGTACTGATGGCCAAAGCCACACCCTCTCAATCATACGATTCTAAAAATCCATGAAACATTGAAACCTCTTTGCTCTAAACCTCATCTGAAGAATCTTTTTGTAAGAAAACGTTGCAGAATCCCTTGAGCCACGGCCTTGCGAGACAAAAACCAACATCACTTCAAGAAAACCACAATGTTGAGACATCGCTATCAATTGAGATTTCAACAATTTCATGTTCTATTTATTTCACTCCTTTCCCATAGACTAATCAAATTGTTGGCCTTCCAAATCCAGAACAATCTTCCAAATTCAGAGACCACATACCAATCAAAAGCCAAGCCATAAAAAATTCATGAAACGAAGAGCTTCATATGAACCCAAAACCACAGACACTTCACCCAGAATGAAATCTTCATGCCTTAATTTTATTTTGAATTCTAGATCTAAAACTTTTTTGGTAGTTTTATGTTCTTTACTTTTTAACTATTTTTCTTAGAAGGAATGGACATTTCCACATTAGCAAGTTTAGTGATTTCTTTATTTTTAACCTTCTATAAGTTACTATCCTTTTAAAACTAATCTAGACATAATGTCAAGAACTTTTTAGGATTATGTTTAGCCTTACTCTTATGTTTTATCTCCTTTCATATAGTATTATCCTTGATACCACAAGTTATAAGTGTTTTCCCTTTGTCCCATGTCATATTTTATTTGACCAGGCATCCATTTCATGCATCTGGCAGCACTATGATCATCCATTTTTCCCCTTCCACAAACCTCTAAAATAACCTTTATGTTATCACTTTTAGATAACCTCTCATGATATTTGAATTCTTTATTTAGAGTTTCAGCCACCAAACCAATCTTATTACCCATTTCTTGGATTTATTCCATTTTAGTTTTCATATTACTCCCTTAATTCTTAATATTCATTTTTATATTTCAATAGTCCATGGTATGGAATATATTACCAGATTCTAATCATTTTCTTTTATTTAATACGAAATCCTTATCAACTTTATTTTTTATTTCTTAGGTGATATTTTTTCAAAACCATTCTTCACTAGTTTCATTCTCATTGAAAACGAGTCATTTTTTATTTGTTTACTGTTTTTAATATGTAGCCTTGTCTTAACATAAGTATGATATTTTTATTAGGCTATTTTATACAACTCTTCAAAATACTGGCCAATGTTTTACAATTCTCATAGAAATTATCAAGATATTCAAATCTATTATTTATAGAAAGATTCCCTCTATTTAGTGAATCCTTATGTAGTTTAACAGGTTTCCATTGAATTTTAACTTAGATCCCCCTTTATTTAGGCCTTAAATAATATTCACATATTGACTTATTATTATAGTACTTTATAGACTTTTTTCTGAACCTCCATTAATACCAATACTAGACTAAAAACCTTGTAATTGTTTCTTTTGAAGCGGTATTTCTATATTTACAGGCATATTGCCTTTGGGAAGTTTTAGAACCTTTTGTCTCTATCTAAGGAGTTCATCTTATTGGTAATTCATATGTTCACCCATGATAATTTGGTTATTTTTTTAAAAAAATTATCCTTCCATATATGTATAGTTTTTTATTTGAAATTTGTACACCCGTTGAAAATAGATTTATGACAAATAGATTCAACTTAGATATAGGTTACCTTTTTATATGAATTAGTAGATGGTTTATTAAGAGATGATTCCCATATATTCTTTCCACCTTTATGAGTATTATTAGAAGTAATATTTATTTAATATTTTTTTGTGGAAGAATTCTTTCCATCAACAAATTGTGAAGAACTATATTGAGTGATATTCATATTTCTTGGTTTAACAGCCAACTTTAACATTTTTATATTGAAAATATATTGTTGTCCTTTAAGTGGATTCACCCTTTCTTCACACACTTTCTTAACCTACTGAATATAATTTTCATTCATTTTATTTGTCTCTTGCATCAAGATATCAAGCTCCTTTATTCTCTTATTTTTTACTTCCAGCTATTCACTTTTGATATCTATAATGACTTTGTGTAATTTTTCTAATTCATGGTTTAGTTTCTTGACAACTTTCTCAAAAAATTCCATCCCATAAATAACTCTCTAGAATTCTTCATCAACTGAATAAATACTTTCATTGAAAAGTGAGACAAATTCTTCATTGGCCTTTATAATTCTTGTGAGTGCGTTGTAATTTCTTACCTTTTTAGATATTATTAACTCCATAGCATCATATTAAAAATCTAACTATAACTTATCATCTTATATAACCTTGGTGTAAGAAATTATGTATGTGATAACTTCATGAAATATTTTATTCAAATAGAATTTTATTTGATAACATAAAACACTAACGTATTATTTGAAAATGTATTCTTTAAATCTTAAACTTAATTTTCTAAAGGAATAATATTTTCAAAATTTAAAAACAAATATCATCTCCCTGACTACCTTAATCTGGTGGTTATTACACCATAAATTTTGTTTTATTTTTCATTATCTTGGACTCTTTATTCTTTCTATTTTTATTTTTTTTGGCTGAAACCTCTAGATATTTTTTAAAAGGATTGAAATAAACAAAATTTCCATTATAGTAACTTATAACTCAAATATATAATTCATGTATTCATATAAAAACATTTGGTTCTTCAAATTATATCCAAAAAAATAGAACCTAATAATTGACACCAATTTATATTCCAAGTGAACTAGTGCGCACACAACTAAGAGGGGGTGAATCGGGTGTGGCAAACATTTTTCCAACATCTAAATATTCTTTTAAAAATTAACCCATTTGGTATTTTAACCTTTTTTGTAAGTTAATAATAACATATATTTCTCATTTAACTAATCACATACACTTATGTGAAATGAAGATGAATCATTAAAGTATGGTACATGTGGTTTTATCAGGTTCATCCCCTCTTGAGAATCCTACTCATTACAGTACTCAGTATATCTGAGTCAAATATTTTCCACTATAAATATTTTCATAAAATTATAGTGGTTTAATGGGTAACATTATCTACCATGCACACTATATTACAAAAGAGTTTGATTTTATTATATTACACAAGTAAACTATGTTAATCTTATAGATTCTTTAGATTAGTTTGTCACCAATTCTCTTTCAAATTCTAGCCATATTAGAAAAGATTTTCAAACTCTCCAGGATGTCACTACATCACAAAAATAGATCTTCTTCCTCAATTCAATATTATTAGACTACCTATAGATATCTTCAATAAAATGTCATAAAACCCATTCTCCATTTTTTATATAGATTCGAATTCATGTTAAAAATATTTTTTTCCCCGACTATTAACTCAAATATCTAAGGAACTTCATAGCAACTATATATTCTATAGGAAGTATCCTTGTTATGAACCAGGCCGGTTTGCCATCCGACCCAGCGCTCAACACGGTCTGCACCATGGCCTGAGGGGTGTTTCGGATCCCTACGTTCTAGCACAGGTCCTGAGTATCAAAATTAATATGTGGGAATTATTTACCTAAAACAAGGGACTTAAAAATAACCAATGACTAGATTAAAAAAAGCTAGAAAAAAAAAACATTCCCTTAACATTAGACTAGACATAAATTTTACAACTCAACCCAAAACTCCAAGAATACTATAATGAAAATAAAACTAATACATCTCTCTGAACCTTCATGCAGCATGAGGGGCCACCTCCTCAAACCACCATATTTAAACCTGCATGGGAACCATCTACAATGTGAACCAAAATAACTAAACACAATGCCTCAACCAGGAATACACAGAGAAAAATATTTAAATACACCCAAATGAGTATGTAGGGTGTGATCCAGGATCCCAGTAGGATACCACATAATAAAATATTCCATCCCACAACATCAAAGATATAATTTAATATGATTATCCAAAAACATACTTTTAAAAATACTGTTAAGGAAAACATATAAAGGATGAAAATAAAAAGGAAAATAATTTACAAAGAAAATCCATTTTAAAAATACTACTTTAAAGTGGATGAAAAAATACATAAAGAACTCACACATACTCAAGTGGTCCTCTGTATGCTGACAGAAGGAACCATGTCATGAATAGTAGAGCACCGTGGGTAAATCCCCTAAGGTAGGTAGTAGGCATGGGATTCTAGAGACATCATACCTTGGTGTAAATGTGGTATAGGAACCACAATGATCTATTATATCATGCATGATCCACTAGTAGGAAAACACATCCATAACTTAGTGATCTCCGATCATCACAAAAATTTAGATAGAGTTGTAATTTCAATCCTGCTAGACAAGACTGGGATGAACCCCTTACATATCATCTAGCCTACTAGTCCTAATCTGCTCACCTAGGTACCTGGGGTTTTATATTGTGCTCAAAAAAGTTCCACACTCACATAATATATCACATTCACACATCACAAACCAAACAAGACATCACATGCAAAAGTCTCCACTTGCATACCCAAACACCATTTTAAAAACACATGCACACCAAAACCATTTCACACCAAAATTCTCATAAATTTCATGACTTGATAAATTATTTAATCAATTTAAAGAACATTTCTAAATAGAACAACAAGAGTTTTCACATGAAAAATGCCCAGTTTCTCATATAAGATTCCCTTTAAAAACGTAATGCACATGTAATCTTATCCAATTATACTCCCACACTCCATATATAATTTAATAAATCTAGTTCAAAAATTTGTGAAACAATTTAAACTAGTAAGAAAAGGTTTACACAAGAAAAAAACACTTGATTTTATATAAAACAACACTTTAAAACCAAAAGTACAACATATGTATATCAAAACATGCTTTTCATTTTTTAAAAAAATCAATTCAGTTTCAAGGGTGTAAAACATACTTATTCCAAGGAAACACAATTTTATAAATAGACCATATTTCTAATACATTCACCTCTTATGCGTTTTTGAAAACATGACTCACACTACTTGTACAAATTAATAAATATGTTTCACATATTCTATACATTTTATCAAACACTTTTAAGGCATGAAACAAAATAGAACATGAGAAACACACATGGTACATAACCTATTTTCCTTATAAATTCACATATCAATACAAGAACACTTTGAATCTTTTCCGAAACACAATTTTCACCTTCTAAACAAGGAATAAAACTCTTTCCAAAAATAAACTCAATATAACACACAAAAAATATAACCATTTACTTTACCAAAAATCCATTTCAAACACATAGGCATACTACTCACTTAAAAACACAATTCGCACCATGAAATTTAAGTATGGAATGTGCAAAAATTAATTTAATAAAAAAATTAAATCATCAATGGATGCTAAGGCATGGAATTACCTACCTTGGGGGAAGAAATATCTGAGGTATGGTGTGGAACTTCAATTGCACACCAAATTAACCACCAGAAAATGTAACCTACCTTAATTCAAGAGAGTGGACTGGAAAAATCAAGATCGCACACTAAAAGAAGTTAAACTCTAACTGAAACCCTACAAAAATATCAAAACCCTAGATCAGGGGAGGAGGGTTTACCCGAAGTGAAAAGGGTATGATGGCACTAAGGAGGTTCGGTAGGGGTGGAACGCGGCTGGTCGAGGATAGAAGGGTGGAGGGGTGCTGGTCAGAATATCTAGAGGAGGGACGTCGTGGTGGAGATGGGTGGTGGCGTGACAGGAGGCTGGGAGGTGAAATGACAAGAGGCCAGGAGGTGGTGGTCGGGGGAAGTGTGACCAGGAGTGGAAGGCAGTGGTCGTATGTGGTGCAACTAAGAGAGGGATATGGGAGGATGGGGGATGATGTCGGACGTGGAAAGGTGAGGGTGGACTAGTGATGTGACGGGAAAGGGGAAAGAAGGGGAGGGCACGACCTAGGGGGAGAAACCCTACCAAAAAAGAAAAAAATAATAAAATAAAAAAAACAAAAATAAAGATAATAATAATAATAAGAGTAAAAAGAAGAATAGTAATATTATTTTAATAAAAATTATACTCTTAAATCTATTTATAATAATAATATTGATAATTAAAATGTTAACAATCCTAATGACAATAATTAATGATGATAATAATGAAAATAATTTGTGGTGATAATTAATAATAACATTAATGGTATTAACAATTTTATAATAACAATAATTATTGAATTGATAGTAACTTAATATAATATTAACAATTATAATTATTATTACAATGTTGATAAAAACTTAATAAATTATATATTATTAATGTTATTATTAATAATAATATTATGAAACCATATTTTTATTATCATCATTAAGATAATTTGTTAAATTTTTTCACACTTATTTTTATTTTATTAAAATTTTATTTTTTGTTACATTTTATTTTTTTTCCTTTAACATCGAGCAAGTCGTACAGTGAACTAGGTAGGGTCACATAGTGACTCAAGTAAAGTCGCGCAGCTTCGTCTGTAGTGCGCTGAATGTTGTCAAGGCCAAAATGTGAATTTTTTAATAAGAAACCTAGAATTTTAAGTTGGTCTTCAACTTGATCTACCTCATACCCATAGAATTAATAAAATATATAATTTAAAAGCGGGTGTGACAATTCTCTCCACCATAAAGCATTCCACTCCCGGAAATCCACAACAAGGCTTAGACAAAAAAAACCAATACTCCCTTAAGGATGAAAGATGATATCCATGAAAAACAAGTGAAAAGAGGCAAACACACCCTTCTTAGAGAAAGTGACATAAACAGTTCCCTCAAGAAGCCCGTAAAAAGACTTCTACTAAGTGTCACCCGCCCCAAACAGATAGAACACCTCCAGTTGGTTGATTAAGGAAAGGGTCCCTCATACCCACAGAAACCAAATTCATAAACCAAAACACCTCAAGCACCATTGAATGAAAACCACGTCATTTTACTGGAATGAACAAACAATACCACACACATCAAATGAACACTTTGATCACCAACCACCACGCCGTCTCTAGGAATAGAACTAAAAGTCCAACATGGGAAAGCTCGAAGGGGCTCCCCACCATTAGAAACCTATCAACACCTGAGACGAGACTAGAAAAATGATACAAGGAGGCCCGGGTGGACTCCACACCATTATAAAAATAGCGAACACCGATTCACTATGGTCACATATGAGCAAGACCAACCATGGGTCTCCCCACCATTAGAACTTCTAGAAGATACACAACATTGAAATTTCTTTCTGGTGACCAAACACACCACCATAAGGGGTGGGGAGCGAGGGGGCCAACTATCGAGGCATCAAAATCATATCTAAAGACAAACCAACTTACCCACATCCCTAGATGAGCACTATTCAAATTTGAGACTGATTTACCCAACAGACCTCATAAGGACTCCATAGGTGGGACTCAACCCCCAAAACTTTAAGGTAATGCGACGACTATGCATCCTCATAGCCACAGAAAACCTCACTCACCCAAACTGGTCATCTGGAATGGAATAGTTGTAAGAAACTATTTGAACTTCATTCACCTTCAACACCGATGGCAGAAATAAGGTCAGGGTCCCATACACTCTTAGTATTCTTAACCACATGCCAACTTCACTCTAAGGCTTATGGTTGGAGCCCTGATGTTCTAAGAATATCCTTCTTTGTAGTCGGGCATTGAAGACTCTTGAAAGGAACTTATCCTATTAGTTCCACATGTAACCACACTGCAACCGAGACAACCCTAACAAACACACCAAACCACGACATCCAACTACTCGCTCATGGAACATCCACCAAAATAGGGGTTTAGATGATTCACATGAATCACCTCTTCACCTTAACCAAGAAACTTAAGAAGGAAAGATGCACAACAAAGAATACCCTTTGAACCGAAAAATTAGAACTCCCTAAGTGGGGAACACACTCCAATTAAAATAGGGATTCCCAAAGGATTCTACGAAATCTACCATTGTTCTTCATAGAGAACTCACACTGAAAGATTTCACCAAACATGACCCTTGTGGTCAATAAAATAACTACAATCCTTTCAAGACATCAGTCAGCACAGATAACCTTGAACCTTCTTCACCCTTCCCCGCTGGAATTCCTTTCACTGTTTTTGGGGGGACCTTCAAACACAATGGTATCAAACTTCATACCCGACGACTCAGACAACTCAAAGATACTAAAAATCCCTTCAAGTCCCCTCTCGTATGACATCCCGCTATGATAGAGCCTGCTTAACTAAAAAGTAAAAAGGGATATACTTAGCACTATCACCCCAAAGGGAGAGTCCTTACTTTAATCAACTGGTGGGTTATCCAATAGAGAATCACCCATGGACACACTTCAATCGTATGTTAATGATTTTTGGGGGTGTACACTAGTAAAGAAATAAAACCATGGACCCAATAAAACTATTCCGATGGTCAATACATACCTCAAGAAAAAATTAAATGTGTAAGGGGAACCACTGCAAGGTCTTCCCAAATCCCTTTTTAAAATAATCCACTAACCACACACTTTCACACCAACTTACCAATAAGAATTCAATATCAAGACACAAATTAGTAAAAAAGGATTCTCATCTCAAAATACCTCAGATATAACATTTACAGAATACAAGGACAAACCACACAATCACCGATTATTAAAAAACCAAATATTTTTTCCTTTAACAAAACTTTTTGAAAATAAACGAAGCTGGTTGGTTGCACAATCACCAATGGTTTTCCATGGGCCTCACACATCATTTTCTTTTTAAAACGCTTAATTTCAAAACATTTTCCAAGACCAAATCATTTATACTTAAAAACCATATTTCCATGACTCCAAAACAAAGAGATAGGGAACGATGTGAGAGGAAACTAGTGTTAGTGGGTGATTGGTACATATGGTTGGTAGCCATACAACAATAATGCCACTTCCATGGAGATTATTCTAGGACAACGTCCCCAACTCCACATAGCTCACCAGGCCCTGCGAGATCACTGAGACCACAGAACCTACTCCTTTTTCATTTTCCCATAAACAAGATTAACCAAAAGGACTAAAGACTTAGATAAACCTCTAATTTTTATAGTAATTTGAGTCATTCCATGAGGTGTGTTGGCCAGGTACCTTACTCATAGCCAGGACATCAAGTCCCAAAAACCATGACTCTGGACTATCGTGACTCTTCCTAAAGGAACAACACCCAAGAGAGAAAACCTTATCTAATACCATTTTGTCACAAACCAGGCCGGGTCACCATCCACCCAGGCGCCCAACCCGGTATGCGACATGGCCTGAGGGGCGTTCCTGATCCCCAAGGGCTGGCACAAGTTCCCGGGTATCATAAATAATATGTTGGAATGATTTACCCGAAACAAGAGATATAAAAACGACCATTGAATAGATAAAAAATAGCAGAAAACGAAACCAACAAGCCCTTAACATTGGACTAGACAAAAAGTTTACAACCCAACCCAAAACTCCAAGAAGACTACAGTGAAAAGAAAACTAACACATCTCTCTGAACCTTCATGCAACATGAGGATCCACCTCCTCAAACAACCATATTCAAACCTGCATGGGAACCACCGAAAACCTAAACCACCATCACTAAACATGATTCCTCAACCATGGAATACACAAATAACAAGATCTACATTCACCCAAAGGAGTATGTAGGGTGTGAGCTAGGATCCTAGTAGGATACCACATAATAAAATATTCCATGCCACCACCTCAAAGAGATAATTTAATATACTTATCCAAAAACATTCTTTTAAAAATACTATTAAGGAAAACATTTACAGGATAAAAAGAAAAATTAAAAGAATGTTCGAAGAAAAACCATTTCACAAATACAACTTTAAAGTGGATGAGAAAATGCATAAAGAACACGCACATACTCAATTGGTCCTCCATATACCGACGTAAGGAACCACTTCATGAATAGTAGAGCACTGTGGGTAAATCCCCTAAGGTATCTAGTACGCATGGAATGCTACAGACATTGTACCTTGATGTAAATGTGGAATAGGAACCACAATGATATACGCTCTTGTGCATGATCCACTAGTAGGGAAACACATCTATAACCTAGTGGTCTCCAATCATCACAAAAGTTTAGTTAGTGTTGTATCATCAATCTAACTAGATGAGACTGGGATGAACCCCTTACATATCATCTAGAGTACTGGTCCTAATCTTCCAACCTAGGTACCCGAGGTTTTTTCTTGTTATCAAACAAGTTACACACTCACATAATATATCACATTCAGACATCACAAACCAAACAAGACATTTCACACAAAAGCCTCCACTTGCATACCCAAACACCATTTTAAAAACACACGCACACCAAAACCATTTCACACCCTAATTCACATCACTTTCATGACTTGATATATTATTTTAACAATTTAAAGAACATTTATAAATATCACATTAAGGGTTTTCACATGAAAAATGCCTAGTTTCACATATAAGTGTCCCTTTAAAAAATTAACGCACATGTAATCCTATCAAATGAAACTCCATCACTACACATATAATTTAATAAATCATGTTAAATAATTTAGGAAACACTTAAAATTAGAAAGAAAAGGTTTACACCAGAAAGACACAAGTAATTTCATATAAAATGCCACATTAAAACCAAAAGTATAGCATATGCATATAAAAACATGATTAACATTGTTCAAACAATTTGAAATTTAGTTTCAAGGGTGTAAAACACGCTTAAAATGCCAAGGAAATAGAATTTTAGAAAGATGCATTATTTTTAACACATTCTCCTCTTATGTGTTTTTAAAAACATGACTCGAACTACTTGAACAAATTAATAAATATGTTTCACATCTTCTAAACATTTTATCAAACAATTTTAAGTCATGAAACAAAATTGAACATGTGAAACACACATGGGACTTAACCCATTTTCCTTAGAAATTCATTTTTCAATGTAAGAACACTTTGAATCTTTTCTGAAACACAATTTTCACCATCCAAACAAGGAATAAAACTCCTTTCAAAAAGCAACTCAATAGAACACACAAAAAATATAACCATTTCCTTTACCAAAAATAAATTTCAAACACATAGGCATACTACCCACTTAAAAACACATTTCTCACCATTCAATTTAAGTACAGAACATGAAAAAAATAATTTAACAAACAAATTAAATCATTAATGGATGTTAAGGCATGGAATCACCTAGCTTAGATGAAAAAATCTCTGAAGTATGGTGTGGAACTTAAATTTTACACTAAAAACACCAAAAGAAAATGGAACATACCCTAATTCAAGAGACTGGACCAGAAAAATCAATATTTCATCCAAAAATAAGTGAAACCCTTATCAAAACCCTATAAAAACATCAAAACCCTAGATCAGGGGAGGAGGGTTTACCCAAAGTGGATAGGGTGTGGTGGCGCTAATGATGTTTGGCAGATGCGGGGCATGGATGGTGGAGGATGGTAGGGAGGAGGGGCACTGGTCGGAACAGCCGGGGGAGTGAGGCCATAGCGGTGACAGGCGGTGGCGCAATGGGAGTCCGGAAGGCAGTGGTTGTAGGTGGCTTGACCAGGAGCGGCAGGCAGCAGTCGCAGGCAGTGCAACCAAGAGAGGGAGAGGTGAAGATGTGAAAGGATATCGGATGTGGGAGGGGGGTAGACCAGTGATGCGATGGGAAAGGGGAAAGAAGGGGAGGGCACAACCTAGGGTGAGAAGATATACCAAAACAAAATAAAAAAAATAAAAAAATAAAAATAAAACAAAAATAAACATAATTATAATAATAAGAGGAATAAAGAATAATAGTAGTGCATTGAACATTTTCAGGTCCAAAATGTGCGTTTTTAAATAAGAACCCATGAATTTTAATCCTGGATTCAACCTGAACTACTCGATGCCTGGAAAATTAATAAAATAAATAATTTAAAAGTGGTGGGTGTGAAAATCCTGGTCATCCTTTCTCACTAATATTTTTCTTTAAGTACTAAAACCCAAATATTCATACTTAGTAGGTATTAAATGAATAGTACATCTCTAGAATATTTACTTATAATAAAATAATTCAATAATTGGGTATTATCTTGCTCGTAGCATGCAGCATTGAAAAGGATTGCTATTTCTTCTTTGTTTCCTCTTTCTTCTTCAAGAAACATATTCTAGTTAGCTTCCTTTTCTTATATTCTTTAAAACATATAAGTTTTTATACTTAAATGAGGTATGGGTTCTCTTTATCTGCTTATTCCTAAAGTGATTTTATTCAATCATGTCTCTTAGCTCAATCATACATCACAACAAAGTGTAAAAATCTATTTTTCATTTCTCTCTTTGATATCACAATACAAGAAGCTTCATATTTTTAGGTTATTTATCAATTTATATAGATGGAAATATTACATTAAAAAAAGTTAAGGAAAAAATGAAATGTATTTTCATGTAGAAATCTATGTTCCTCTAAATATTATTTATCAATTGTTTTCACCAATGAAATGACAATAGTACCATTTTTATTTTTCTCATTTTCTTCTCACTTTATCTCAGTCACTTAGGAATTATATATATTCTTATAATATATTTGGAACTATTTTTTCTAAAAATTTATCCATAATAATCCAGATTTTAAACAATCATCACACTTGTATAAATGTAAAGTAATGATTTCTCTTATGGTGTGGGAGCTTAATTTATAGTGTGAGATCCTCTATGAAAACTATATAGAGTCCAACTATTATTCTAAAAACGTCATTTATAATATCATATCTTCTTCCTCTTTCCTAGAATTAATTATAAATATTATGTGATGTTTTGAATCACTAGATTAAAATGTGATCATTTTAATATTTTACTTTGATCGTGGATATTAAGTTTCAAATTTTCCAATTTTAAACTCATATCATTAACAAATAAATGATCATATCATATTCATATTACTTCATCTCCCTCATAACAATATTGAACCATGGATTAACTAAACTTTTTTATATTTAGAACAAGGAATAATGGATCTCGTATCATCCCATTTCATTTTCTCTTCATGATATTAATTCTAGAAATTTCAATGTTTTTATCTAGGATGTAAGGATAGATACCCTTACATGGATCCCCTTATGCTAATCTACATATGTGAATATATTTATGTGGTATCTTATATGTGAATCCCCTTATATGGTGGCTTAGTTGATAATTCATTCACTTGGTTCTTCATAGATCAAATCCTCATATATATGGTCCCCCTTACCTGATGTGGATTACATTACATTGATAATTTCCCTTACGTGGATTCACATACATGGAGTGGATCCTTATATAATCACTCTTACATAAATCTCTCAGTTTGGAATCCATTTATTTAAATGAATCATCTATGGATTCACCTATGTGAATCTCTATACATGAATCCTCTTACATGGTTACTTTTTCATTTTTGAAGGAAAAAACTCTAAATTCCATATTGCTTAAAATTAATTTAGAACGACTTTAGGATAATTTCAAATGAATTCAAGCCAAATTTAAACCACTTTAAAACATCTTAGATCGACCTCAAATCATTATGGTAATTATTATAATAATTCAAAATCTTTTAATATAACTTCTAAGAACTCTGTAGCATGTATTCACAAGTTAAAGTATTTAAATATATCTCCAAAACCTCAATGTTCCATCCCTATTCTAAACTCCTAAAATAATCATCCATGTGTAATGTATCACTAATTTTACTAGACTTAAATCTCAGTAACACATGGATAGATTCTCCAAAACTCAGGCTAGCTTCCTCTATGACTCTGAACCTATTTTAATCATTTTATACCTATATTATATAAGTTTTCTAGTATACACATAGGTCAAAATTAATCCTCTCCAATATCATCCCTTTCATTCAACTATTGTATAATATACTTCTTACACTTTAGAACATTTTCTTTATTTGAGTAATAACTCTATAATCATATGATTTATGGGATTCCTACTTGAATTTTTTCAGCTAGTTATTCAAGGGAATCATATTCATTCTTTCTCTTATATGATAGTGGTACCTTTAGTCTCCCTACGGTGTATTCCTACTCCATCACCCAACTTCAACATATATTTACTTTCTTAAAACAATTACATTGAAAAAAATAAAATATTCAATAAAAAGGGAACTTCAATGATGTCATGGTGGCCTTTTACATGAATAAATTCCATGATATAGCTGATGTTTCCAAGCCATTTTTGGTAATTTTGAGTGTTCTTGCAGAAATGTATTAGCTATGTGAAAAGGATTTTATTCCAAAAATGTCATCAAAATTTCTAGGCTATGAAACACATATTCCACAAAAAAAGTCATGATTAAGAAGAAATTATATTAGACCCAACAAATAGTATTGGTTTACTAAGAGGGGGTGAATCAGTGAACCATAATCCCTTATTCATTTTATTTTTTCTAGTAAAATCAACAATCATCACTTTTTAGAGTAAAAAACTTTACTAATGAACTTATCACGAATTAAGGAAATAAAAATGAATGAGGAACACATGATGTGCAAGGTTCACTACTCAAGATGAGTAGTTCCATCCTTAGTATGACCCAAAAATACCTAAGACCACATAGTCCACTAAAGTCACCATTGTGGATATAATGAGATAGGTTTTCCCATGAACTCATTATATAAGAATACAACACATTGGTCTCTTCATAAAACAAGAAAGGAATCCACCTTGATTGTAAAAACCCATGATTTTAATATCTATTTTTTTAATATCTTATTTCAAATACAACACTAAAGTAAAATGAACTAAAATACATATTATTATGAAAAATAGTCTAATGTGATAAAAAATTAATACATTATGAGAATAAAATATGAAACATCATCAAGAAAATTAAAAGAGGAATAAAAACACATGTAAATAAAAATACCATGAATATCTAAAATATTTATCCTCATGGTTTTCCATAAAGATCATAACTTTGATAAAAATTATAGAAAATATGAAAATAATTATAAATATAATAGATATGTTGGGAGAAAATTAAATGAATAAGATGAATGAATTTAGTGTTGTGTGTAATCCTATATATTGGAATAAAATCTGACCATTATATATATAGTCATTGAAAATATGGTCGTTGGATAAATGGTCATTGGAAATATAGTCAATAGATATTTGGTATTTGGTTATGAATATATCCAATATGTATATTAAATTTGGGTAATTTTTAGTAACAAATTTAAAATAGTATAATTCTCAAATAATAAATAATTCCAGAATGATACGAAAAAATATTTTATTAAAATATTTTTTTGTTTTATATATTATTATTTTTATTATTAAGGAATTATTTATATATATTTATAAAAATTTAAAAAAACAAATTCATATGGATTAATATAATTTAATGTTTGGATGATAAATAATTAAATTTAAGGGGATGTTATTAAAATTATATAATGTTAAAAAGGGAAATTTTTCAAAGAAATCTTTATTTATGTGTTGTGTGTTCTTATCTTAATAATTTAAATTAATGAATTTTAAATTATGAATCTAATTTAATATTTAAATTTATAAACATATATATTAACACTCATTTATTTATTAATTTATATGAAATGATATCCAGAACACTTAATGTTTTAAAAGTAAATTTTCTTTAATGTTTTATATATATATATTATGTTTTCATATAAAATATAAATTTCTCTTATTTATAAATTTAATTATATTAAATGGAGTATAAATTTTAAATCAGAATTTTGAAATTAGGTAAGAAGGTAAATTTCATTTTTAGGTATAAAAATAAGTCATCGAGATAAAAATTGAGTTACCACAGTAAACAAAGAACAAGGTATGGGGGTTTAACTAAGTGGTAAAGATCTAAAATTTCATATAAAATTATATATATGTGTGTGTGGATTAGGAATTGATTGACCAAACCTTATCATATATACTTTATTTCCAATTTTGGATTCACTTTCCATGTAAAAATACATTCCATGCACATTAAAGAATTGGTAATTGTGAAAATTCTACTTGAAACTCACCTATAAAATTACTTCTCTTCTACCCCTTTAGATCCAATCTTTTCCTTCAAAAATCCATATAATATGTTACCATTTTTTCTAATGGATTTTTATTTTATGTTTAGTAGATATAGGTTATAATAAGGAACACTAAATCATTCATTCTTAAGGAACCCATTTCAAAATGTAGAGAATTCATCAATGAGGTTAAGAGATTTCCAGTAAGTCAGGAGTAAAGGTAAGCGTTTTCTCTCCCAATATCATTTTCAAGTTAAGATTTTTTATAAATGAATTTCCATATAGAGAAATTGTATTATCTTTTCTCTAGAAATAAATATATTTTCTTCAACTATGGTTATTTTTGATGTTTACATGTCATATTACTGCCTCTCTTTGGTTAAAATTTTTACTGAAAGTATTTTTGTAAGTGGATCTAACGTTATATCTTTTTTTTGGTAGGGAATAATTATCCTCCATTTTAATATTATTTATATTGTTTTTTGGATTCCCTTACCACTGATTCTAGTATTACTTAAGGTCATTTTCAATTGTCCTTGACTATCTTTAAAAAGTAATGAATGGAATTTTTTCTTATGTTTTCCATATGGGTTGTTTTCAATTTACTTTGACTTTATTTACAAGGGTATTAAAGGAATATATTTTTAAATTTTTTTCACATAAACACACTTTCCCACCATCTTTGTTGATTTTTTAAGAAACTTACCCTCTATTCTTTCATGGTTTTCTAAATTAATTCTTATTTTTACTTTTTTATAAAATATATCATTTTAAACAAAAATTTATTAAAATGTAAAGATTATTTCTTATAATTTTCCAAATAATTTTTTTAATACTATTTTAAATTATTTTAAATTTTTTAAATATATTTTAATGTATATTATGTTGTCTTGTGTATATACTCCAATTATACCATTCATATCATTTATATGGATGAATTATGATTATTTTTTGTGAAAATATTCATGAAACTCAATTGTTTCTCATGGGTTAATTAATTTATGGTGTGGTTATAAATTATAAAATGTTCTTTTAATACAAATATGTATGGTTTATAATTATGTGATGGCTGGTTATATAATATCCATTTGGTGTATTAGGTAAAGTTTTATACCACATGGACACAAACGAGCATATGGGTGGTTATCCCAAGAACAAGAAGTTACACAGGTTGTTATCCCAAGATTAATATATTATGGTAAGGTGGATATCCTAGTCAATTATTTGATAAATATCTTTATAGTTAACCTTAAAAAAATTTATTAGTTCTATGACTATATTCTTATCATATTCTCATGTTATGCATCATTCCCATGCCCTCTTCACATTTTATTAACTCATGCTTTCACACCCCCCAGACTCATGTTTTATATTATACCCAAAGTCTTACATATTGATTCTTGATTAATGATATATATTTTATTGGTAATGATTTCTTTAAGTTATGTTCATATAAATTTATTATGTCCTCATACCCCATGATCGACTTATTCCCAACTATGATCTTTGATTGTCATCTCTTATTTTTACCCTTACTGGGTATCTAAGATCACCCTTTTCTTATGTTTTTATATACCTAGAAATGAATAAGGGTATTATGTATGAAATTAATTGAATGATATATTATATGGAGTATTTTATGGGTAATATTGAATTCTTATTTTAAAATTGTAAGATCGTGTTTTCTGGATCCCTAATCATAATGTGTGCACATGAATCGAGATGCCCAAGTAGGGTGTTAAAAATAAAATCTAGTAGGAAACCACCAATGTGTCCTTAACATGAGTATACAAGTATAATTGTTGTATTCCATGATAAATGTAATTGCTCAAGAAATAATTAATAATCATATTTTAAGAACTCGTGTTCTGACCAAGCTACCAAGGGCTCTAGCCATACCATCTTTGGCTCCATGCCATAAAGATGATATGAAGGAAGTCATAATCATAGTTATCCACAAGGATAATGAGTATCTCTAAGTAGTTCCAAAGACGATGAGCTAGGTTAGTACACATATTCATTTCATCCTATCTTTATCAAGTGTCAATTCACAAGACCACCATATCCCATCTATGCCTAGGGTTGGGAAACATAGCCGTCACACCCGGCTACTTCTTCCTTAGGCCTAGTCTCAAGACCATCATGCCCTTATCCGATGTTCAGGTCCATCCTCATCATTTTCACATACCATGTTCACTCCCCCTATAAAGGATAAGAATACTATGATTTTCCACCTATTATAAATATGAGTAGAAATACCTCTAAAGGAATGATAATCACACCAATAAATAAAATCATATATAAGCATAACATAATACATCATTATGAGAAATAGTATCAACACACAGGCATATGTGATCATCGTCAAACATAGTCTAAAAATATAAATAAGAACACTCATGGGATTAATCATCATATATTGTTCTCATGAGTCACACACGCACACACATATAATCACAATAAAACATATGCATTCAATATATGCCAACATAAGGGTCATGTTAAGGCGACAAGGTTATATAAGGGTCCTAAATGGAAAGGAACTTCTTACCATAATATTGATGATGTAAACATCAATTTTTACCGATATTCGATTCCAAAATCTCACATGTGCACTACCAGATCAAACTCGCACATCAAGGGTCCCTAGAACAGATTCTATAATTATGTAACAAGGGTTCAAGAATTATATTTAAGAAAGAATCGAGATATGGGATTGGATATAAAATAAAATACTTCTTGAAATAACTAATTTCACGAGATCTAGGTCCATTCAATGAAAAAGAACATATCACTCTGAGAATAGGGATTAAATAGGAGATCCAAAGATACCCATGAATCTAGATCATAAAGAATAAGACCCTAGATGAATTAATCACCCAGGTCTTCTGGTCAAAGAATAATATCATCTATGTTTTCACCCTAGGTCCATCAGGAGCATTTGAAATTCATCAGGATCAAGGGAATGATCAAGATAAGGAGGGAGAATCTATTAATAGGGAAAGCAATAAATTAATATCACATTAAATACACCTCATAAAGGCATACATGATTATCCATTTAAAATGATCATGATCCATTAATAACGATAACTTTTTTTATTTGAATTCTATCCCGAACACCACCATGGTATATAATATTATCAGAGTTTCCGTGAACACATAGATCATAGGTAGCTCAACACAACTTCCCCCTACCACGTGTTTCCAAACATTTTTCCACTTTTCCATCATTTTTTCCTTCATCACATGCATGGTCTGGTTTCTAGGGTTATATTACACTAAAAGAACCACATCACTCTATGCCCATGGACATTCCATGGATTCCCCCATTTCTCTTTGACCATTTTGAATAGGGGTAACCATGGGCCACCACAGCTTTCACCATGACCATTTTGTATCCCATGTTGAACTAAAAAGGCTCCAAAACACCCAAAAAACTAATCAAAAACCCACCAATATTCACTTAATAATGGAATGAACCTGTGTCACAAACCAAGCTAGGATACCATCCTACCTGACACTTAACTCGGTTTAAGACATGGCTCGAAGGACGTTCATGATCCCCACGGGCTAGAAACTACTATCGGGCTTTAAAACACACAAATAAGAACAATTTAATCCCAAAATTAATAACTTTGATCAAAAAAATGAACAATACAAGAAAACAAATGATCACTGATCATAAGTAAAAACACAAGTTGGTCCAGTTACAAAATACAACTGAAAGGAAAAAAACTGAAACTGAAACAAAGTCAAATTGGACTTCCACCCATGAACTCCATGTGACCTCAAGGTCGCCTAAAACCATAAGATAAAACCTACCCCAACAATGAGTACCTGATCTAGAAAACCTAAACAAAAGTTGATCCTACCAAATATATCGGGTCTACCAACACCGAGTAGTATAGGTAGGGTGTGAGCTACACAGCTTAGTAGGCAGCCACCAAAGAATACATATATTTCCTTTCCCAAAACAATATATTAATGCTAGTTTTAAGTACGATTATTAGAATATATTTTTAACATTTTATTAAACAAGGAAAACTTTATCGTTTTAAAGGCTAACACATGCCACCATCCATATTTCAAGAAAACTACAATTTAATAATCAAAACCAAAACCAAATAATACAAGTAACAATTTAGAATGGAAAAAAATCAAATGGAATAAAATTCTAAAGAAAAACAACATTAAAGTAAATGCACTTTCTTTTGGAGTTACCAACCAAACATATCGTATATCGATGATAAGTACAAAATAGAGAATGTGAACTAGTCACAGGAACACCCCTAAGAACTAGCTAGTTATGGGGCACTAGGTACATTGTATCTTAGTTTAAAAGTAACCATAACCAATAAACTTCTCATGCACGATCCACTATGAGGGGAAACCCCAATGGCCTAGTGATCCACAAACATCATCATAGTTTAGTTAGTGTTGTCATAGTTAATCTTTCTAAGTAAAATAGGGACGAGACCACTACCGAATCACAAGAATACTAGTCCTAATCTTCCCCCTAGATACATAGGTTTCCATTTTGTGCTCAATCAAGTTTCACAGGCCACTTAATACAACTTAAACAATTTATCAACCAAACCATGAATCACATATCATAAACCAACACTTTCACATCATAAGCCCATTATTGAAAACTTACGCACACAAAGACTTTTAAAAATCACTTATAAAACCAAAAGGAACACTATATCCCTAGGGATTTTCTAAAAAATAATTTCCACATTTTTGGAAAAACATGAAACTATAAAAATATTCTAAATGGGATTTTATGTTTACACACTCAAGTATATTTACCAAAACATTTCCAAATAATTTCTAAAACCATAATCAAGTATGCAATGCCAAATGTCTCCTTAAATAAAAAAAACATCCAAAACACACACACCAAAACTCCAAAAAGTCATACCATATAATATTTCATTTTAAACCACATATAGAAACAACACAAAGGATCCAACATCATTTTGAAACAAGAATCATTTAGGAATCCAAGGACTCAAGAAGACACCATTTTCATTTGAAAACACTTCCATGTGTGCACCTAGTGCACGCATGGATGTGCCAACATAAAATGAAGACATAAAAGGGGAAAATAAAAAACCATATCTACAAAATCACCAATTTCTTTAAAACTAAATCAAACCATCCACATTATTTAGAAAATGATAATTGTCTCATTGAAATTATAAAACCCTTCCCAAAACCTTCTTAATACAATTACCTAGCTATATTAATTTCCAAAATCTACACACCAAACCAAATTCACAAACAAATCATACCTTACAAACATAATTAAAGCTAAAAATGCATAAAAACCTCCATTTTGCCTTTAAAATAACAATTTCTTTTCAACAAACACTCTAGGTTCCATAAACCTAGACACTACACACAAATCACTTGGAGAACCCATTTTTAGTAAATTATACCAACACAAAATCACCATTTACATCAAGATATAAGTATATTAGAGGTGTGAAAGACATTTAAAATTTAAATGAAAGCACACAAGTGACCATGGGTTGTTCTGAAAAGAAAAAAGTAGGAAATGCCTACATCAACCATGTACAGATGTGATAAAACTCCAAGGAGAGAAATAGCTGATCCATATAGATGATTTGTATGCCTTATCCACAATAAATAACCAAAAATTAGCCAACCCTAACCCTAGGGTTCCACCAAGAAGAAAATCCCCAACAAAAAACCCTGGAAACCAAGAGGGAAAGATAAAGAGGGAAGAGCATAAGAGGAAACTGTGAAGAACCACTAACCGTTGGTGAAAAATCACCCCAAAAGTGGCTCAAAATATGGATAATAGAGGGGGAAACCTATGGTCGATAGCCAACACCTAGGGATTCAAATGGGATGTGGAATCACTAAAATAGAGTTTTTAGGTTAAAATTTATTAGGCCTATAATGCGATGAATGGTTTAACTATAGGGTTTTGTAAACCATGTAAATGCTACTAGAAAACTTCTACACCTTTCCAGGTTTAAGTTGCACAGTTTGGGAAAATCGTGCTCAAACCATGTGACCTGAAAAATTGGCCGAAACGCTTAAATGACACCCCAAACACTAGGCAGTCCCACCCAATGACCCTTTAATGATTTAAACAGAATATAGTGACATCATGGGTGTCACAAACTCTCCACCATGAATATTTCTCCTAATACCATTCACTATAACCATGAATATGCCTAGAAGAAAACAAAAATTGACCAAAACATATGGGATATTTGGACACTCAACCCGAACCTCAACCAAAATATCCAACATCGATAAATAAATAAAAACAAATGAAAAATGTGGTCGGGCTGTGAAAATTATCCCAACCACAAAAATGTTCTACTCCCAAAAAGTCACCCATCTAAAAGATAACAAAAACTCAAATCCATGACCGATCAAAACCAAGAGAAATCATGAACCCTGGGGTGACTATTCACTCCACAAGTCCCACCTGACCGATCAAGATGGAACCAAAACACAATAATTAGTATAAGTGGAGAAAATGAGATGGTTCTCCCAAATACAAGAACTAAACTAATATAGACAAAATTTAAACCCCAAAAAACACCCTCACTATAACCAAGAACTAGGGATTTTATTATTTAAAATTTCTGGGAAGCTCACACGGTTTGGCCACACGGTTTACCAAACTGTGCGCCAACCATGTGTAATCTATTAGAAAGAAGGGGCACCCCACATGTCTTGGTCACATGGTTTTCAAACTGTTCCAAATGCCTCTATCTGAAAATGACACCAAGTTTCATGGTTACCTTGGAAAGGTTCATGGTTTCCTCTTACCATGAACAAATCGTGCATAGGACAAAAATTCACCTGAAACTCCCAAATATTAAAATATTTAATTGGGACTCAACCCAAACTTCCTTGTACAAGCTGGAAACTACTATTTCAAAAATAGGGAACCTCCTACACAAACCAAACCCACAACACATCAATTCCACAAAACTCAAGCATATCTAAATGAGAACTGCTAAAAGTTAAAACTAGGATATGCCTATATGAAGGCAAGACACACTCAAAGGAGAAAGAAAAAATATGAAAAGTCTACAATCAGATAGACTCAAATTCTTGGGTTATAATATATTAAGTCCATTATTCTTTATAGAAAAATGATGAACTTACAATAGAATGAAAAATAGAACTTGACTGAGGTTTCACACACCACCGGAAACTCCTGACTATGTGAGAAATCTACCTTGAGACCTGTGTCTAGGGATCTAATGGCTAAAGAATCTCCCACCTCACATTAAATAACTAGAATCCTCTTATCATAACATATTATTAGGAATATTCTTCCTGCAAAACTTCTCTATTTGACATAAATAGACACAAAGATGGCAGGTCTTCAGAGGGATGTGACAAGATGGATTTAAATGCCTGGACTGGTAACATTTATGGAAAACTATAAAACGGTCTAATGAACTAGAAGTTAGAACCAATGAGGACAAATCCTTAGGAACATGTTCCTCTAGAATCCACTCCTCGCCTGATGAGGAACCTTCACAAACAACGAGTGGCACCAGATTACCAACCATCTACACATAGAGAAACAACTCATCTAGGAACACTTCACCCACCAACTTCTCAAAAAAAGTTCCTTAAAAGAGAGGACACACTCTTATATATCTAGACAAAGACCCCCAAGGAAAAGAGAAGTCTTCATTAAATCCTATGATACCACCTCTATAGAAAAAGGAATCTAGATCTATGAAACAGTCAACATAAGCCTTCACTATTCATTGGCCTTGTTGAATACACATGATCTCTTCCCTTTTCTTCATCATCACCTATTCAGGTTTGAACCATCAGATGAAGAAAATTTTAAAGACATCCCATGTTATCCCAACTTTCATTGTAGGTGGGGATAAAAACTCCCATTCTTCCAGATATGGACCTTCAAATATACCCAAAACAGCATGAACTCTACCATATTCCAGAGTACCCAATAATATAAAGATGCACTCCCTTCCTCAATCCACTCCACCACCTCTAACAGACCACAATCAACATTATAGACATGAAACACTTAAGAAGAACCTGAAACTAGGCATGACTCATCAATAAATCTAGGGACCTTTCAGGGTGGCGTACTCTGAACAATATGATAAACAAAATCCAAAATCGGGACTAAGACAAAATATAATAAAAAATAACACCCCGAGCTGAGACAACCAGTCCAGAAACAGAACAAATATAGTCACAACCAAAATAATCCTTTTCAAATTCACCATTTTTATTTAAATTTCAATAATTCATTATACCATGGCCATTTTTCTAATAAAAATCCACCTATTAACAAGACAAAATCCACCCCTCATAAAAAAACAAATATTAAAAACCATTATATTTCAAAAACTCATCCCTGGTATCCTATGAACTGCCACATATGTGTTTAGCCACTTTCACTTATTTTATCCATGCACATTTTCTAATGTGTACTTTCCATACATACCCACACATACGAGAAATTCTATAAGGAATACCAAGGGTCACATGCTTCTTTTCCTCATCAAAACCCAATCTTTTACCAAATTTCAATCCCAAAACACTTCTAATTTTAAAAATTAATTTACTAATTTCAAAACCATTAGAATAAATAACTTTCCATTTTAAAACCACTATCATTTCTGAAAGAACACTAGCACCAACCGAAACCAAGATTAAGCGAAACATACACCAAACTATCATAAGAATGAACTAGAATCTATGCCTAACCCAACAACATGGTATTGGGACATACCCCAAGTATGGAATAACACTAAAAGGACCACAAGTTGGGCACTCAGATATCACATGGGTCACAACTCTATGTAAAATCACCACATGAAACTAGATTTCCTCTATTGTCATTCTTAAATCCAGAATAAATGAAAATAATCAAAACTATGAATACCCTAGGTAACTTAAGTTTCATCAGGAGTGGTCATAAACCAAGCTGGGATACCATCCTACCAGACACCTAACCCAGTCCGAGACATGGCCAAAAGGGTGTTCTCAATCCCCATGGGCTGGAAACTATTTTCATCCATCAAAACACACAAGTGGGAATGATTTAATCCCAAAATGAATAACTATTATCACCCAAACAAATAGGACAAACAAAAAATGATCACGGATCCGAAGTAAAAACACAATCTATTCCTGTTAAAAAATAAAACTGAAATGAAAAAAAATGAAACTGAAACAAAGTTAGACTATACTACCACCCAAGACCTCAATGTGACCTCAAGGTCACCTCCAAACATAGTATCAAACATAATCCAACAACAAGAACCTGATCCAGAAAACCTGAACAAAATTTGAACCTGCAAAACTGGTCAGGTCTACCGACACTGAGTGGTATAGGTAGGGTGTGAGCTAGAAATCTCAGTAGGAAACCACAAAAGAATCCAAATATTTACATTCCAATAATAGTCCATTAAATCTAGTTTGAATTATATTTATAAGAATATATTATTCATGTTTCATTAAACAAAGAAAAATTTGTCGTTTTAAAGGCAAACACATGCTACTATACATATTTCAAGAAAAATACCATTTTATAACAAAAACCCAAACCAAAAAATACTAGTAAAAATTACCAATAGAAAAAAAATTAATTTTAAAACACTTATAAAAAACAAAATTAATGTAATTGCACTTCCTTTTTGAGTTACCATACAAACATACCATATATTGATGGTAAGTGCAAAATAGCCAATGGTCACTAGTCATTGGAACACCCCTAGGCACTAGATAGTTGTGGGGCCCTACATACATCATACCTAAGTGTAAAAGTAACCATAACCAGTAAACTTCTCATGTATAAGCCACTAGGAGTGGAAAACCCAATGGCCTAGTGGTCCCTAAACTTCATCATAGTTTAGTTAGTGTTATAATAGTCAATCATTATAAGCGAAATATGGATGGTTCCACTATCGGATCACTCACATACTAGTCCTAGTCCACCCACCTAGATACCCAGGTTTCACTTTTGTGCTCAATAATGTTTCACATGCCACTTAATACCACTTACACAATTTATCAACCAAACCAAGAATCGCATATCATAAACCAAAACATACACATCACAAACCCATTCTTGAAAACTTACGCACACCGAAACATTTATAAATCAATTCTAAAAACACGAGGAACACCAAATCCCCAATAATTTTCTAAAACATACTTTCCACATTTTAGGAAAAACATGAAACTCTAAAAACATGCCAAACGGGCCTCTATGTTTACACACCCAAACCCATTTACCAAAACATTCCCAAATCATTTCTAAAACCATCCTCCAGTGTGCAATTCCAAATGGCCCCTTAATCCAAACATTTTACAAAACACACACACCAAAAATTAAAATAGAAAAATCCTCTGTGATTTTATTTTAAAACACATTTAGAAACCACGCAAAGGATCCAACATCATTTAGAAACAGGAATCATTTAGGAAACCAAGGTCTCAAGAAAACACCAATTTAAAACACCATTTTTATTTGAAAATGATACATGTGTGCACATGGTGCACCCATTGATGTACCAACATCAAATGCAACACAAAAAATACAAGGATACACTCTAATAACATACACAAAAAATCACCAATTTCTTTAAAACAAAATCCAACCACCCACGTTATTTAGAAAATCCAAATTGACTCATTAAAATCATAAAACCCTTCCCAAAACCTTTTTAATACAATTACTAAGCTATATAAATTACCAAAATCTACACACTAAACCAAATTCACAAACAAAACATACCTTCCCAACATAATTAAAGCTAAACATTTCATAAAAACCTCCAATTTCCCAATAAAAGAACAATGGAATTTCAACAAACACTCTAGCTGCCATAAACCTAGACATTACACACAAATCACTTTGAAATCCCATTTTTAGTAAATTATACCAAAACAATCACCATTTACATCAATATATAGGTATATTAGAGGTGTGAAAGACATTGAAAATTTAAATGAAAACAAAAAAATGACCATGGGTTGGGATAGAAAGGAAAAAGTTGGAAACATCAACCTCAACCACGTGCGGATAGGATAAAACTCCAAGGAGAGGAAGAACTAATCCATATGGATGATCCGCACACCCTAGCTAAAAGAAATCACAAAAAATTATCCAACCATAACCCTAGGGTTCAGTTAAGATGAAAACCCCCAAAGAAAAACCCTAGAAACAAAGAGGGGAAGAGAAAGAGGGAAGAGTATAATAGGAAACCCTGAAGAACCATTGACATTTGATGAGAAATCGCCCCAAAAGTGTCCCAAAAGGATGGAGAACAAAGGGGTGCCCTATGGTCGATATCCAACACCTAGGGCTTCAAATGGGAGTTGTAATCACTCAAATATGATTTTTATATTAAAATTTATGAGGCCCATAATGGGCTGAATGGTTTTGCTGTATTGTTTTGTAAACTGTGCGCAAACCGAGTGAATGCTACTGGAAAACTTTTGCACCATTTCAGGTTTAAGTTTCATGGTTTGGGAAAATCTTTCTCAAACTATTTTACCTAAAAAAAATTCCCAAAACAATTAAATGAAACCCCAAATACTAGGGAATTACACCCAATGACTCTTAAATGATTTAAACACAATATAGTTACACTTTGGGTGTCAAAAAATCTCCACCATGAAGCTTTATCCCAATACCATGAATAGGTATATAAGAAAAAAAATCCACTAAAACACAAGTACTTTAGTTGGACACTCAACCTAAACCTCATCCAAAATATCCAACATCAAGAAATAAATAAAAACAAATGAAAACTTTGGTCAGGTAGTGATAGCCATGAAATTAAAGAAGAATATAGAAATAAGGATTAATATATTATAAATAATATTTCAAGGTTTTAAAATATTACCCTATAGATATTCTCATTCTTGAGAATCATATCTAGTGGTCCTGCTCGAACAACTCTAGCCATAATTATCAAACATCATACTCCCACTCCAATCTTTCCTCCTAGATCCATCCATGTTTCTATAATAGTCAAATAAGTGGAACTATATTCCCCTTCAACACCTAGTATCTCTGATGTGTAATCCACAATGGGCTCTATACAAAATATGTAATTGGTTATAAAGCAATATTCTGGTAGTCGATCACATGAACATGATAAAGCATGTACCACCAAAGCTAGGAAATGTGGAACAGATCATGCATGCCTAAACAACATAGAGGAAGTTATAGTATGTAATTCTCTATTTGTATATGTTTTCTAATCTCAAATGTTCACAAAAATCATGGTTCCAAGTTACATTTCTTCCAAAAATGATTATTCCCAAGTCGAGGTGACACCCACAAGAACACCTAGTTGCCAACATCATAATCTAAGAGTATCATCCTTCCATATTTATATAATCACTGCCTTCTCTAAGTGGTAACAAACCAATTCCTAATCAATGGGACTCTCTTAGATATATCCTTCACTATATTCATCCCAAAAATCATTTCCTCACCCAACTTGTTCCAACAGAGAGGTGGGTGATACAACCATTGATAGAGAACCTCAAAAGGTGACACCTAAATTGATTCCTGGAAATTTTTGTTATATGAGAAATTTACCAAGGCTAGGTGATCATCCTATAATCCAAAAAATCAAGTATTCATGAAAAAATCATATCCTTAAGGATCTAAATCTTCCTCTTTGACTTTCCATCAGTCTATGGATGATTCACTATACTCGTTTTCAACTAAGTCCCCAAATCCTTCTACAAGCCTTTCCAAAACCACAACATGAAACATGAATCTTGGTCAGATAAAATGATCAAGGGAACTTCATGAAGGTATAAAATCTCCCATATATACATCTTTCCCAAATCATCAATGGAATGGGTCTCACAGATCAAAAATTAATGAGAAAATTTCATCAGTTGGTCAACTATCACCCAAACTTCATCACGACACATCAAGGTTCGGTGTAAGACTATCACTAAGTCAATCATTGCATCATCCAAATTATACATCATCATAAGAAGTGATGTAATCAAACTACTAGGATGATGATTCTCAACCTTTACTATCTAGTAGGTAAGGCATCATGAAATAAAACCAATGATTCCACTTTTCATATCAGGCCACCAAAATTTATGTCACATGTCATGGTACATCTTTTTTGACCATATATTCACTTCCCATTTTGAATAATGTGATTATCTCATCATCTCCTATCACATGGTGGTAGGAAATAAAATAGAACCTTGTTCTTTTATCATGTCATAATCGTCTACTAACCATTTTGGGACTAAGTCACTACCTAGAAATCATTCTCACCTCACCTCACACTCAAGATCTGAATCTTGGAATGTTTTTACTGAGTCCACTAATGGATATGTAATGAAAAAATGTGCACATTTCATTACTTTATGATTCACAGATACATCCAAAAGTATTTTTGTAATCAAACTCATCAGACGCCACTCCTCTAGTGATGACCACTCACTAAGATCCAGTGTCTATGGAATTTTACTGTTGAGGGTGTATGTAACCAAATTACCTTTCCCCAAATCATATTTCATATCAAAGTAAAACATCTTTAGATAATTCACCTAATAAATCTATCTAAATTTTATATCATGCTAATATATTATATATCAGAAGGATCGTATGGTCCTATAAACAAAAAACATCTCACTAAAGATATAATTTTTTCAACACTTCAAGGTGTGGACCAAATATGACAACTCTAAGTCATGTGTTGGATATTTCTTCTCATGGGGTCACCGCTAACATGACCCATAATCAATTACTTCCCTTTTCATCAACACAAATCCTATACTAAAACATGAGGCATCATAGTATACTTTTTATGCGATCCCAGGCTCAATTAGAATCAAAACTGGGGTTATCATCAATCTTGTCTTCAAATATATGAAATAATCCTAACACTAATTCATCCATTCAAACATCACTCCTTTATTGGTAATCCTTTTTATTGGTTCTAATAGTTGGGATAAGTCTTAAATGAATCGTTGATAGTATCCATCCAACCTGAAGAAACTCTTAATCACAAAAAAAATGGAGGGAAATCCCAATACATCGCCGCATCCACCTTCTTTGGGTCCATTCAAATTCTAGCCTCATAGATAAAATGGCCAAGAAAATATACCTCTTAGATCTAAAATTTACACTTTTAATTGTTAGAATAAAGCTTATGTGCTCGAAGTGTCGCAACACGATCTCAAGGTGTGTGGCATGTAACTCAAAAGTTCATGAATATATAAGGATATTATCAAAAAAAATCTATAATGAAAGATTAAAGTTATATATGGAATATATTTTTCCTTAGATTCAAAATATTATTAAATAAATTATCAAAACTAAAGACATGATGAGGTACTCATACAAACCAAATATACTCTTAAATTCCTTTTTAGGGATATCCTCCACTCTAAATCAAAATTGATGGTAGCTTGAATAAAATTCAACCTTAGAGAACTACACGGATCCCTACAACTGATCAAAGAGATTGTATATCCTGAGTAAAGGAAACATGTTCCTCACCATCACAAGATTCGTCTTGATGTATTCCACACAGAGTCATAGACCACCATTTTCCTTCTTGGTGAACTATATAGGGTCATCCTCAGGGAGATGTGCTTGGTCTAATGAAACCCATCATCTCTAGGTCCTCAATATAAATATTAATCTCTCACAACTCATCTAATTCCATATGATAATGAGGAATCGAAATATGATGTTCTCCCGACATGATTTATATCTCAATCTCTAATCCTATGTTAGGTGGAAGAACTAAGAATTTGTCTATAAAAACATCCTTACTGATTTAGATATTAAGAGTAAAGGAATAAGAATCAATAAAAAATCTTGGTGAGAAAGATAATCCTATAACCTAGGCCATAATGGATTAAAACAATCTCAAATCAAGTCCCAATCTACTAGCTTTGATATACCACTTACTAATAAACACAAAAAAATCTCCCTTATGTGAAATAAAGGATACATTCCTCTGATAATATTTAATGTGATCATGTAATATTTTCATCATTTCCATTCCTAGGATGATATTAAATCTATTCATCTCATGGATTATGAAATCCCATAGATTTCCATAGATATAAATAACTACTAGACACTCTAGACATCTCTAGTTATTATTATATTTCTTCTAAAATGGTGTTTTAGTGAAATAAACTCATAAGAAAACTTAATTGGTAAGTCAGGACTAAAAATAACTTGAGCACATATGAATTAATGAGAAGATTTATTATTGAAAAGAGTTTTATAAATAGAATAGTTGATCAAGACTATACCTCAAGTAGTCAATTGTCTCTCTCCATATTCAATCAAAAATTGGTCCATTAGATACACTTGGATTGCCTCATCTCCATGGATTTAGACCTGATGTTCCTAATTTCCAAGTCCAATTTCATCTAAGGAATTTGAACCTACTACTGAGGTCATGGTAAAATCTTTGGTTCATGGATCATGCATATCCTCCACCCCTATCGAAGCCTAATCCCAAATCTATAAAGCTTAACTCATAGAGGTTCCCAATATTTCCACACCATTGAAACATTCTTTGAGGTTATAGATAGAACTTGTGGTAGTTTACAACCACTTCATAGTTTAAGTGCTAAGGGACTCCTATATAAGTATCTGAATAAGTTATACTCTTCTCAACCTACCTAGTTCTACCCTATTGTGAATCCTTGGTCTTCCTCTTTTGGATACCAAAAGATACGATCATTGTAATAGTAGGAGGTCGAACCAGCTAAATACTAAGTGATAGAAGGAAACCAGACACTCAATCCTCCTAAATGACCTTATCAATATTCAAGTCCTTGAATAGAACCATTGGTTATATTGTTGGGTTAAAACACTTAACATGTCGTCTGATATCAAGACGAAAACCGTTCTAAATTTTTTTGGCCTTTCATGCCTTGTTTCTATCCATGGGTGGAGAAAAATGAAGTGTCTTTGTGAAATATGTCAAGTAAATAGAAACCTTAATAAATCCCTTATGAAGTTCCATGAACTATTGATCATAGTCCAGCTTTACTATGGTCAGAAATAACTCATTGAATAAAAGGTCATTAAAGATTATCAAAGTTGGGCCTTCACATATCCTTTCCTTGTTCATAACACCCCACAACCTCATAGGGAATCCCTAAAGTATAAAGGCATCCAATTTTTCTAAATTATCTTATATATTCTTCACTATATTTAATATTCCCTTAATGAAATCAATTCAATCCTCAAAATATTGAGGGATTCTGGGACCCTAGAAGGATAGATGGTGCTAGAGCTAAAAGTCTTGCGCATAATCAACCATAGTTTTGAAAACCACTATACTATGAATAGTAAATAAAAAAGACTCTTATATGAATTTTACCTTCTTATTAAACCACTAGAGTGGGAATAAGGGAATTATTCAGCACATTTGGTAGTATAAACGTAATGTCCTCCCTTGTGGGAGCATCCTGGACTAGTTCTCTAGGAGGTCCTGAAATACTGTATCAAGGAGGCATTTTTGAAAATCACAATCATACACTTAAAAAACCTATAGAAATGTCCTTATATAATATCCTAAAAAAATATAAGCACACATGAATAATTTCTATGAAAACCTATCCTAAGAGGCTATTAATAATAAAGAAGCACAATCCTTCTAGTACTGCTCAAGGATAAATCCATGTTTTTTTACCTATATAATAGTTAAAATAACATATATAAAAACATAAAATCATGCTCGAGTTCAATTAATCAATAAAAACATAGATATATCATTGACCATGTAGTATAAAAATTAATTTAATTAAAGAACTATCATACAACACTCAACGGGTATATATATATATATATATATGATATGTGATCCTACATTCCAACTCATGATGCATGAACTTACCCAAATCTCATAAAAATGTAACAAAAATAAAATCAACAATAACTCAAAGAACTTTTACACATAAGATTTCTAGGAATGTGTAAACTCTCCTACCTTATTTTCACATATATTATCACCTTTCTATCATAACACACACAGAATTGACGGAAACCTCACCTTTGATACCATTTTGTAATGTCCCAACCTGAATTTCCTGAAAATCACATGATTGAAGATGTTATAAGATCTCATGCATGCTTCACCATATGTAATAGATTATAGAATAGCAACGATGGTCTAAGAGTGTAGTTAGGAGACTATACCCTCAATAACCAGATCTATAAACCACAAACATAAATAAAATATAACAAACCAAACTATCAAAGTAGAATATATATAAAATATAATATAGAAAAAAATCACACGTCATATAAATGAATAAAATAAGATCAAAATGTTTAAATCCAAACCAAAGTATAAAAGGTATAATAATACAAATAAAGAACCACCATAAAATACTCCAAAGTCTATCTTGAAACTAATATCAACTCCATGCTCCATAACTTATCTATCTGAAGTATCCCCTTTGCTCTTACCTAGATCCCTTATCTTGAATTATTTATGGTAATAAAGACATCTATGCAGGGTGTGTGTAATAAAACCTAGTAGGACACCACCAATTCTTCCTTAACCTGAGTTCATAAGTATAACGGTTGTATGTCATAAAAATGTAAATTCTTAAGTAATCACTAATAATCATATACAGAGAACTTGTGTGTTAAAAATGAAACCACATGCTCTAGTTTTACCTACATTATCTTCACGTGAGAATATTGATTTGAAGGAATTCATAATCATAGTTAGCCACAAGGCTAATGGGTATCCCTGAGAGAATAAGGAGATCTCGCGGGAGGCGATCCCTTGAGGCGATGCCTTAATCTGATGTCATGGATCATTGATCCCCCCTCTCAATCAGAGGGGGGAGTTCCAAATTCTAAATATCATAGAAGGAATCAGTTCTCGTTGTTATCCAATCCTAAGTATCTCCCTTCTTTATCTTATATCTAGCTTTCCCCGAAAGTTTATGACCTCTTCCAAGAAGTGTTACATCTCTTTCTTTCCCCGGCATAGCTCAATCGTGCCACCAATCTATGTAATCTCATGATGGTGGCTCGATTTCATCTTCAGTGACCTTCGGTTAATGAATTTGATCAGTTTTTTTTCAACTCTTGGGATCTTCAGGAGCGTGTGGTCATCAGATTAATTTAAAAATGGAATTTGATGATTTGGTTTGAGATAGAGGATGATCTGATTACTTCCTAGTCCAGAGCCCCTCGATGATACAATGAAGACTCTTTTTTCTTGTTTTGATGGAGTCTTGATTTCCACATTCTGTGTGATCCCTCAATGATGGCGATGTGGTTGAGTTTCCCTAGACATCCTCTATCATTCCAAAATCCATCCATTCTGTGTGATTTTGGGAACATGATAGGTAGATATATGTGTTCTAATCGTCAAATAGAGGTAGTATGTCATCCCATCTGTCTATGGATGTGTATTGAGATCGATGTCACATGACCACCTGTGAAGTGGGTTTGGATCACCGATGGGAAGGAATTTCGATGGAAGCAGGAGGTAAGATTTGAATTCTGGGTGATTTATTGTGTTACATGCAGTCAGTTTGGACATGTGGAAACGGACTGTCATAGAAATGGCTTAGTTGGGGTTTCACAGTGGGTGATGAGGATGGGAAATAGTGGAAGTGATGTGCCTGATTTGGTTGTGATTTTGTTGAAGGTTCCACCTAGTATCATGCCATCAAGACATGATTCTATATAAGGCACTCAGAAGCAGGGAGTTTGTGTGTAAGGGAAGTCCATCGGGCAGACAGTGGCTAGGGTGCAGCCCATGGTGAAGGAAGTTGAGGCAGTGGGGCAGCCTGGTCCTACGGAGACCAATGGTAGTGATGTTCTAAAGGAGAAGCAGCAAAGGCCACAAAATCCAACGGTGAGTCAGGTTTTAAATATGCTACGACATGATCTTGGTATTGATAATGGTCTCTCATTTGAGGTATCTGGTTGTTCTTCACGGCCAGAACCTATTGCTCAGGAGGATTTGAACCCCACTTCTTCTGGGGATGGAGAAATTTTGGTAGTTTTGGATTCATGTGTTGATGAGTTGAAAGGGAAGGAGGATGGTGTTGGAGGTGTGGTTTTCAATGTTCCCACTAGTAATTTCTTTTAAGAATTGTAGTATGAGAAGGCATATAATGCCGAGGGAAGTACTTCACTGAATAAAGGTGGCAGCAAGAATACATTTTTTGGTGAAACTCTAATGGAGAAGGGGACTCATGACGCTTATGAATTTGCAGAACAACCTCATTGTCTAGCTATAATTGATGCTAACAGTCTTTCTCAACAAGAGAAGGGAGTGAATGAGGGGTGCCAAGAGGTGTGGATCACTAGAAAATTGGGGGACCTATCTGATAGTGGAAAGGAGAATGTTAGAAGCTTAGCCCGACCCTCCTACAGTGATATTATTCCAGGTAGGAAGAAGAAGATGTATGGGAGTGATGGATCCAAGTCTATCCCATCACAAAGAAGGTCGAAGAAAGATTATTCTTATCTACCAAAGCTAGTGTCTACCAATTATACTATTGGGAAGGAAGGCGGGGCATCCTCTGGCTTGAAAAAGGGTATGCAATATTCTAAGGAGTTCTTTTCTTTGGATATGTTGAATCTTAGAATAAAATATGTCAAGGTTTTGAAGCATTATGAAAGCTCAAAGTGGGAGTCAACTACTGTAGAGGAAACAATCTATCATGGATATGGTGATGGGTAATAATTTTATGATATGTAGTTTTCTTTCTACCTTGTAATGTTTTCTAGTGTACTTTTTCTTTATTTTAATAAATGGTTAGTTGCTTTTAGCATCTGACTGAGCTTCTCTGGTAATGGGTATCTCTGATAAGTTATAATATTTATGATCAAGGTTGAACAACATAGTCATCTCACCTAGTCTCTATCATGGGTCAAGTCACAAGACCATTGTATCCCATCTATTCTTAAGGTCATACCACATGGTCATCATACCCCACTGATACTACCTCTATTTTGGCCTCATGAAAGTCATTACCCCACCCTATGTCTAGGACCATCGTCATCATTGTCACATGTCATGAACACTTCCCTTATAAGGGATAACTATACTAAGATGTTCCAACTATTTTGAGTATCAATACAAATACCTTTCAAGGCATGATAATCACAAAATAGGTAAGATCATATATAAGTATAACATAACACACTATCATGTGATTTAATAGAAATACACATACACATGTAATCAATATCAAACATGGTATAACAAGTTACATAAGAAAACTCATGTAATCAAGCATCATATATGGGTCTCATAGGATACACACACACATATTTGATCACAATAAAAAAAATTCATTCATTATACACCAATAAATTCATCATATTAAGGAAACAAGGTTATACAAGGGCCCTGAATGCTATGGAACTTCCTAACATAAGCTTGATTGCACAAAAATCAAGTTTCATCAATATTTAATTTCCATATCTCACACATGCACCACCAGATTAAAATCCCATGTCAACGGCCCCTAGAAAAAATTCTATACCAACATAACAAGGGTTCTAAAATGAAATTAAAAAAATGAATCGATCCAACATATTGGAACCATACCAATATACCTATCAAAATCGCAAACATCTTTGGATCCTGGTCTAGTTGGAGGATAAGAACTTGTTGCTCCTAAAATAATGATTATAGAAGAGATCCAAATATCCCAATGAATCTAGATCATCATGACCAATCCCCTAAAGTAATGGATCACCATAAGCTACTGGTCAGCGTAAAAGATAATACAAGGTTTCACCCTATGTCCATCCAAAACATCTGAAATTCATCTGGATCGAGGGAGTAATCAAGATAATGAGGGTGAAATGACTAATAGGTAAATAAATTTATTAATATATAATTAAATTAACTCAAAAATGTGCATACATTTTCCACTTTGAAATGATCATGATCCATAAAGAATGTAATCCATTTTGGCTATTTGAATTCTAGCATGATCATCATCACAACCTCCACCAAATTCGTGGTATCCTAAAATTTGTGGATCCTAGGTTGCCTGACACGGTAATCCCCCTATGGAATATTTCTAAATTTTTTTTTCATTTTTACCTCCCCATAAACTCAACCATGGTCATGTTGAGGTCACTATGGTCATCTTCCATAGAAGGACCCTTAGTTCCCCACACCCTTGGCTATGCCTTGGCCTCTCATATTTCACCTTTCCTATTTTTCATAGGAGATCACCATGGACCACCAAGGCTTGAACCATAGTCATGGTTTAGCTCGTGTTACACTAAAAAGGCTCCAAAATGCCCAAAATCTACCCATAATCCCACCATGATTTACATAATCATGGAAAAAATCAAGGACATAAAAGAGAATGTGGGAAAAAACATAGTATATTAGAAACAAAATTCTAAAAATTTACACTAATATATAAAGAAACAAAACCTATAGGCTTTGGGCTATTATTTAATGTAAGAATTGATGAATATTAATATAAAATGATGTAATATATATGCATGTTATGCTTGGGTATTCTCAGTTGGTGTTAGAGTTTGGTTTAGTTATTTTTAGACTATTTTAGGACGAATAAGAAGATAATGCCTAAAACAACCTAAGATGAACTAAAAGTGATGTAAGATGAACCTAAAATGAAATAGGTTGAAATAAAGGTGTCATAATTTATGAAATATTAATATATTTTTCATCATCAAATGATTTATTACTTATATTATTATTGATTAATATTCACACTAACTATTTTGGTTTTACTAATGGATTTAAGATAGAATAATGAAATTGGGATAGTGAAAATTATGCTCAATATTGAAAACATCTTATTTAACCCAAATTCTATGAATTCCTTCATATCTTGAAATTTTTCCAAGACAATTTTTTTTATCTCCAACACAAGATTTTAAATTATTGATGAAAAAACATGGTGGTAAAATGATTTCATCCAAGGTATATAATTCTTCTCTAATCTAGGTTTATGGGAAGGAACTTACTACAAACCTAGTTCTTCTTCACTTGTAGAATTTGATGTGATACTAGGTAGGGATTAGACCTCCCTGCATAGATATAATATCAATTATTGTGATATAGAGGCCATATTTAATATCCTAAATCAACCCTTTATCATCTATCCTTGTAAGTATGACTATGAAATATCTATATAGATTACTTCCATTATATGGGTCTTAATACCCAGTCATGAGGGGTATTTATCTCAAATTGTTGTGTGAAATATCAATATTAAAGATACAATTATAGTTCAAGAACATATTGAGGTATCTATTTAATCTTAACATGATATTATCCCTTATCAAGAGGCTAAGTTTTCAATAAAACAAATAATTTGTGTTATGCATATATCAATGACTCCTTATAAAATATCCCTGATTGAATTGGAGGAATTAAATAAGAAATTACCAGCGAATATGGATAAGGGTTTTATACACTCAGGTGCTTTACCTTGGGGTTAAAAAATCCTCTTTATTAACAAGAAATATATAATAATGAGTCTCTATTGATTATTGTGAACTTAAAAAGATCATAATCAAGAAAAAGTATCCTCTATTCCATATTAATGACTTTTTTGATAAACTATGAGGGGATAAATACATATTAAATTTACCTTTGATCTAGATGTCATCAATTAAGGGTAAAAAGGGAGGATATACCCAAGAAATTAATCCATAAAAGACATGTACACTATGAATTTATAAAGATGTTATTAAAACCTACAAATTCCCGTACAATCTTCATGGTCCTAATGAATAGAGTCTTTAGAGATTATCAAAATCCATTTTTGGTAGTATTTATAGATAATATTATTATATATTCAAATAGAAACTAAAAACATTAAGATTATTTGAATATGGTTCTAAATACCTTGAGAAAAGATAAACTTCTTTCCAAATTTAGCAACTATGAATTCTACCTACAAAAATGATCATTCATCGTTCATGTAATCACAAGAAATGGTGTATTTGTGGATACTTATAAAATTAAGGTGATTGAAAAATGGCCTATTACAATAACTATAATATATATATCTAGTTTTCTTATATTTTATAAATATTAATGGGATTTTTTGAGAAATTCCTCATGACTTTCAAATCCACTAACCAAGTAAAATATAAAGGGAGTAAAGTTCCACTAGATATATGAATGTGAAGAATTTTTAAAGGATGTCAAGTGATGGTTGGTCACTGCACCTGTAATAATGCAACCTAATAGTGGAGAATAATTTTTTATAATAGTGATTCATCAAAGAAGGTATTGAAAATTTTCCCCATGAAAAACGACATAGTGGTAGTATATTCCTCACATCAACTGAAAATATATAAAAAATTACCCCACACATGATTTATATGTAATAGTAGTAACATTTTCATTAAAGGTGTGGATACATTATATCTATGGTTAAAAGTGTAAAATATATATTGATAATGGTATATTAAAGTATATATTCACACATAATGAGTTGAACATGTGTTAAAGGATAAGGTTAGAGTTGATCAAGGACTATGATTGGTCAATGCATTACCACATTGGGAAGTAAAATAAGGTGTATGATTCTATTAGTAAGAAAGATCATGCTACCTTATCCATGATGAGGATTAAAATTGACCCAAACCTTATGAATTTGTAAAGGATAAACCTTGAAATCATAAAGGAAGGGAAGAAATCTTATATTTCCTAAATGTATGCTTAGATATCCATCCATAAAAAAATCAAGGAGGTATATAAGAAGAATATGAGGCTATATAAGAAGATAATAAATTTTATGGATTTCAATTTTAACAATTATTGAATCATAATATTAAACAAATGAATATGTGTCCCTTAAAAACAAGAATTGAAGAATCATTCATTGAATTATGCACATAGTTTATCATTCTCTATCCATCATAAAATCATAAATATGTATGATTCCTCAAAGAGAATTTTTGGTTGGATAATGGGAATAGGTAGATTTCAGAGTGTATATCTTGATTCTGGGGGTTCTAAAAAATTAATTCAAAATGATAGAAGTATAAGGGTTATGATTAAACCATTACCCATACATGTATGGAAATGGGAGAACATCACCATGGATTTTTTTCATAGGACTTACTAATACTTATAAAGTATATAATTCCAATTGGGTTATGGTTGATCACCCTATGAAGTCACCAAATTTCATTTTTATTTGAGAATATTTCTTGCTTGATCAACTTTCCATGACATACATAAAAGAAGTGGTATGGCTATATGGATTACCACTTTCTATTATATCTAACCAGGATCCATGGTTTATCTCAAATAATTGGATAAGTATTCAGTAATAATTGGATATATATTTTTTCTTAAATACAAGTTATCACCCTTAAAATTATGTTCAATATAAAAATACCATTAATACTCTACTGGATATTATGAAATAATATTTAACAGATTTAAAATGAGATTGGGATCAATATCTTCCCTTGTTAAATTTCTCAAACAACATCAGTTTCTTTTCTAGAATTCAAATGGAACCATATGAGGCTCTTTATATAGAGAGGTAAAAAACTCCAACATGTAGGGATTAAGTTATAGAGTGTGATTTTATAAGACTATATCTTTCTCTAAATATAATAGAGAATATTAAAACCAATTGGTGGCACATTAAAACTATATAAAGATGAAAGAATATTTACACTAATAATTGAAATTAATATTTGGAGTTTGAATTTAGAGATAAGGTATTTCTTAAAATATCAACATGCAATAGGGTTAGGATAATCAATAAAAATTGAATGTTTATCCATTAATATATTGGCACTTTTGAAATGCTAATTCATGTGGGGATAGTAGTTTATCATCTTGTACTACCATCTAACATATCCCAAGTGTATGAAGTGTTCCATGTATCACTTTTGAGAAATATCATACCTAATCTATCACATGTGATAAAATCAATGGTTGTGCAACTATAAAATGATTCTCCATTATAAGGAACAACTGGGGTAAATATTATATCATAGGGAAACGTATTATGAAACATGACCAATCACCTAGTTAAATTTCTATGGAGGAATCATAAGTTTGAGGAAACAATATGGGAACTTAAATATGTAATAAATTATAAGTAACCTCTTATATTTCCATCATAGTAATGAAATTTCATGGGTAAAATTCATTTATGCTGGTATGATGTAACTCTCCATGATTTTACTATGTATTTTTTTCATTAAAAAAATAATTTATTAAATATATTTTTTCACATGCAACACTAAGCCAAAATTAATTACAATACATTTTATTAAGACAATATATTATAATGTGAGAACATAATTAATATATTATGAGAATACAGTATGAAACATCACAAATAAATTTACAAGATGAATAAATCCATAAGTAAATAAAAATACAACTGACATAAAATATTTGTCCACATGGTTTCACATGAATATCATAACCTCAGTTGAAACTATGGAAATAAGGAAAAGAACTAGAAATAAAATAGCCTTTTTGAGAGAGAATTAAATTGATAGTATTTGTGATCTTAGTGTTTTTTGAAATTAAATATATAAAAATAATGTGTGACCACTATATATACGATCATTGGAAATATGGTCATTGGATATATAGTTATTGGAAATATTATCATTAGATATATAGTATTTGGGTATGAATACATCAAATATTTATATTAAATTTGTGTAATTTTTACTATCAAATTAAAAATAATATAATTCACAAATAATAAATATTCCTATATTGAAATAGAGAGATAAAATTTAATTAAAATACATTATTATAAAAATATATTTTTAGTTGTACATTATTATTATTATTGAGGAATGATTTGATGTATTTATAAAATTTAAAAATGATTCCAATACCTATGGATTGATAAAATTTAATTTTTAGAATATAAATAATTAAATTTAATAGAATGTGATTAAAATTATTTAATGTTAAAAAGTGAAACTTTTCAAATACCTATTTTAAAGTGTTTTGTATTTTTATCTTAATAAATTAAATTAATTGATTTTAAATTAATAATATAATATAATGTTTCAATATATAAAAAAATATTAATACTCATTTAATTGGTAATTTATATAAAATAATATTATGAACACTTGTTTTTTTAAAATTATTTTTCCTATAAAAACAATGTTTTCTATATATATTATCTTTTTATAGAAAATATTAATTTTTTATATTTAGAAATTAAATTATATTTAATGGTGTCCAAATTTGTAATCAGAATTTTGAAATTAGGTAAGAAGGTTAATTTCATTTTTAGGCACAAAAATAAGTTATTGAGGTAAAACTTGAGTTACCAGGGTTAGGATAAAACAAAGTAAAGGGGGTTTAAGTCATGGTTAAAGATATAAAATATCACACAAAACTATTTATAAATGTGTGGATAAGGGATTTCTAAACCATACCTTATCCAATCTCTATTATTTTATAAGTTGGATCCACTTTTCATGAAAAAAGGAATCCCTTACATGTTATGGAATGGGTAATTATAAAAATACCACTCAAAACACACCTATAAAAGGAAATCACCAATACCGCTTCAAAAACATTCTTTTAATTTGAATATATTTCCATTTTTCCTATCTTAAATTTTTATTATACTTTTAGTAACCTTTAGTTCTAATAAGGAATCCTAAATCTTTCATTATAAAGGAACCCATTTCAAAAAGGAGAGAATTCATCAAAGTAGTTAAAGAGATTTCATATAAGTTGAGAGTTAAGATAATATTTTTCTCTCATAATCTCATTTTCACATCATGATTATTTATGGACTGATGTCAATATGGGGAAATGGTCTAATATTTTTCTCTTAAAATCTATATATTTTCTTCTCCCCTTGTTATTTCTTGGTTTTATATTCCTTATTACCATTTCACCTCCCTTTAGTTCAAAATTTATCCTAAAGGATGTCTGTAAGTGAAGTGGATCTTAATTTTTATTTTTAGTATAGAATATTTCTCCTCCATATACATATTATTTATATTGTTTTGTAGATATCCATATCACCAGTTATATGATTTATTATGGTTATTTTCTATTTTTATTGTGACTATTTTCTAATTTTTTCCTTATAGGTCATTTTCTATTTACATTTGAATTTCTTTACAAAGTTTTGAAAGGAATATATTTTTAAAAAATTTCCACATAAACAATTTTTCTCATCATCTTCATTAGACTTTTTTAAGAAAATTCTTCTATAATAATTCAAGGATTTATAAAGTAATTCTTATTCTAATTTCTTTATTAAATGTTTTATTTTAAACTACATTTTATTAAAATGTTAATAGTATTTCTTATTTTATAATGAAATTTTATAATACCCTTATAAATTATTTCTTATCTATGTCAAAATATTTTAATGTGTCTTATATTTCACTGGGGATATTCCACAATGATACTATATATATTATTTCAATGGATGGGATATTATTATTATTTGTGAAAATATTCATGAAATATATTACTTTCTAATTGTTTAATTAAGCTATGGTTGAGTTAGGAATGCTTCCAAGTTCTTAGGACACATATATGTATGGTTTATCATTATGTTATGAGTTGGTTCATTATAGATTTGTAGTGAAGTAGGTGAAGTTTTATGCCTCATGATCTCAAAAGGTTACATGGGTGGTCAACCCAATCCCAAGAGTGCAAGGGTGGTTATCCCAACCCTAAGGGTACACGAGTGGTAAGCCTAATCCCTAGGGTGCATGAGTGATTAGCCCGAGACCAAAAAGTTATATGAGTTTTTAATCATAGCCTACAATATTATGGGAGGGTTGTTAGACTATTACATTATGTGTTGAATATATTTATGTTTAAACTTAACACATGTTATTAGTTCTATTCTTGTATTCATTCCATATTCTTATGTTATTCATTATGCCTATGTCATGTTAATATATTACTAACTCGTGTGTCCACACTCCCAAGACTCATGTTTTATGTTATTCTTAAAGTCATAAGTCATGATTCATGAATTATGATATATGTTTTATTAGGTATAATTTCCTTATTTTATGTTCATATATCTTTATTCTATTCTTATATCCATAATATTGACTTCTTCTCACTTATGATCTTCAATTGATATCTCTTATGTTTATCCTTACTAAGCATTTGAGATAAATATTTTTTATATTTATATTCCCCAATAAATGAAGAGGATTATTATGTGTGACATGTCTCAAAGGGTATTTTGTGTGGAGTATTTTATAGGAAATATTATAGACTTATTATGAAATAAGAATATCATGTAGATAATATATAAATACACTAAACGTATAGATTCTTAGTGTGATAGAATGTGAAATTTAACGAATATTCATGTAAAATAATGTAATATATATGCATGTTATTCTTTGGTTGCCTCATTGATCAATATTTTCATTAATATTATCATTCCTTCACTGAGGTATATAATATCTTTTTCCTTTGAATGATTCTGGAAAATTTATAGTTCTCCATCACTTCATCACAATATAGAATAGGTGTCAAACACCTTATTCTACAACACATTATACAAGTGTGATAATTTAACAATAAACCAAGTTTATACACTTATTCACCTTATTCTTAATATTATTATATTTTTATTCTTCTCCTTATATTCCTATCACACTCTCATAATTCATTAAATACCCTACTCACATAGACTTACAAAAAAATAAATTTTTCTTCTAGTTTATATTTGAATTTCAAATTAAAATTCAAAATAACATCATCATTCAACTTATCTTCAATTACACCTACTTATTCTTCAATCATTGTAATTTTCCAAGAATTTATCCATCCTTGGATATAATAATAATAATTAATGATTTGAGTAGGACCAAACCTTGGATAATAAAATTATCCTCATCATCACCATTTTGAAATCTATAATCCCATATAAATCATAGTGAGACTGCATACATTGCCACATGATCAACTAGTTTTCTAAAATTGATTCTCAAACTACTTCTTCCTTTGTGATGTGAAACAAATTCATGAACAATTCATATTTCCACTTCAAAATAACATGGATCCCAACCCTCATGAATTATCATTATGGTGAAACTACATCCCACAAACCACACTTCATTTTATATTATATCATGGTCTTCTCAATACATTGTTCTTATCTCTCAATTCAAAAATAAAACCACAAGCCTTTATTCATTTTTAGCATGTATTGTGGAGTGATAGTCATGTTAACTAAGTAACTCCCCAAAACCTCTCAAAATAGTGAAATCATGAATGATTGTAGTTATATATCATAGTATGGATTCCATATCATGATAGACTAATTCATAAAACCATCATATTTAGTTCTTGAATCATTTCATGAACCTCTCTATTTTTTTGTGATTCATCATTCCACCAGAATATTTACTCCTTACAAGAATTTTATTCTATAATAGCTTGATATTATATAGCTTCACTTGTGGTGTGATAAAAAAAACTTTGTGGAATTATTAGAAGCATTCTCTCCTTATGTAGAGTCACTTATAGTAGAATTAAACATTCTCATAGTTCATACTCATCTAAATTAATCACAAAAAGACTTTATCATGGAATGATCAAATCTGTTATAGTGAGATATAATATGAAATAACAAAACCTCTTCCAAACTTTAACATATCAATTTTTTGTGAATTTTAGATTTACCCATACTTATTATAGTTACCCTTACATATCACAGAGTACCCTTACATAGAATAGGTAAAATTCAGGTTACTCTTACATTCCATAGGTAAATTTCATATTACTCTTATGTATCTGGGTTAACCTCGCTTATTAAGTCTGTTAACGATTTTATAAACCCAACCTTATCAACACCAAAAATTTCTATACTTCTTTAAAACACCTACAGACTTCCAAAATACCTTCACCTCGCATGATAAATTTTATTTTATATGATTTTCAAAATGATTTATGTATTAAGAAAGAAAAATGCATATTCACTTAATATATCTTCCAATTTATGCTCCTTTTAAAAAACTTCACAATGCACGAGAATTATTCATAACCTCTTAATCATAAAAAAATACCTCTAGGTCATAAAAATATCCTCAATATCCCAAAAAAATCAGATATAAACATCATTTTCAATAATCCCATGGCCTAAAAAATAACCCACTTTACAGGTTTTTTTAACCACTGAACATAAATTAATTTTGAAAATCATCACACTTAGCAATGAATCATCATTCAATAATTATAAGACTAAGTGAGTGAACTCAATATAGGAAATACAAAAATTGAAAAATAATTTCATGATTACCATTAAAGTGTTTTTCATCCACTTCTTCATAGAATTTCAAACCAACTAGGATTAAATTCTTGAAAAAACTCTTCTTTCATTTCACAAAATTGTTCTTTCAACCTATATATAAAAAGTTCATATGTACATACTAAAAAATAATATTAAAAATTTCATGTACATTAAATACATGAACACATATTGACTTCAAAAATTACCTCTATTAGAAACTCCCCCTGAATATGTACTCCCTTTTAAGGAAATTAATATTATTTTAATTAATTTTATTCTACTTCCCCTTTGAATTAAGGAAAGATAAATTAGTAATCTATGTATCTTTCTACCCATTTGAAAATAAATATACAAATATGGGAAGATAGGGGACTAAATAAATATAACTTATCCTTAAAAGTCTTGATGTTTAACACCCAATATTAACCTAAAATTTGAAATGAATCCTTCAATAGCAGTTTCGTGAACACATATATTATTTTATACTTTGTTAATAAAAACCCCAAATTCAACAGTTATTTATCCAAGAAAATACTTGCAGAACAGATATTTTATATCAATGTAATTTAATTAAGAATTATGATAAATATTCCTTAATATTTTTATATCACATTGATTATAACATCCAAAAATTAGTGGCAATTTCAAATAAACCTTGTGATATTCTAATTGATGTTTCATCCACGTCAATTGGGTTGTTTAATGAGTAACAACAACATAGTTTGCCTCAGTATTACTCAAGGTCACAAAATTTTTATTCTTTAAGTTCCATGCCACGCACCTTTCTCCTATAAATAAAACTCTATTGGATGTAAACCTTCTATCATTAATACTTCCAATCCAATCTTCATTAGTATATACAAAAAATAATCCCTCTATTAATTTTATATTTCAACCCATAAATCATTATAACTTTGATATATCTGAGTATCCTCTTTATAGTGATATGGTGTGATTCCATTATTTCACTCTAAAATATAACACAAAGTGTAATAGTATACCCAGTATTTGGTCATTAAAATTTCATATAGAGTAAACTTTTTATATATTTTTTGAACTCCCTTGAAACAACTTACTTTACTTATTTTTCTTTTAATTGCTTGGTACCCACTGAAATTGGGGTAGAGACCTAATTTTAATCCTCTTTCCAAATATTTTTCATAATTCAAAAAAAAATTGAGACATGAAAATGTGATTCTCCTATTATAACTCTCCATTGAGGAAGAAAGATTTTACATCAATTTAGAAGATCTCGTACAGTCTTTATTCTGTAATTACATGAAAAAGCCTAATGATTTTAATCCTAGAAACTAGTTATAAATTCTCATAAAAATATATTCCTTAAACCTATTAATATCCATAACACAGGAGACTTACCTTATTTCTCATCACTTATCCTTTCTCATTAAACTTGTTTTAGAACACCCATTTTGTTCTTGTGAAATTATTGTTTGTTAGGTTGGGTACCAACTCCTAAGTTTCATTATTATCATTTTGGTCTAAATTCTTGTCCATGTTATTGATCCACTCTTGATACTACAACGATTATTTATATTTATTGGGTCAATATGAGATAATAATGAGGTATGTGTTACTGGCCTCAAAGTTATCCTAGTTTGAGTGGGTTTCACTTTTTCTTCAATTATGTTATGGATATTCAATTTCTTACTCAGTATTGAGTGAGTTAAAAAAAATTGTTATTCATCACTATAAATTGTTAAATCATTATATTCAACAAGATATTTATCTAAATTCACATTATATTCCTCACCTTTTCCTTATTTCCCAATAATTTTAGCTTCATTATAATCACTTATGGAACTTTCCTCTTGAAGTGAGATTTCATTATTTGTGTGTTACCAAAAATTTAGATCAGTATAATAAATAATATTCCATTCTTATCAATTGTATAAATGGTATACTATTTTTTTTGGAGGATAACCTAGGAAGATACCCTAACCTTTTATTTTTTTTAACTTTCCAAAGTTTTCACCTTTCACATTAATAATACAAGGGTTTTCAAATACATTGAAATATTTCAAAATTGGAATATTATTCAAAAATATCTTGTATGGTGTCAAGTTATAATTAGATATAAAAATAGTTATTTTTAATCTAAATCATTGAAATTATTACTTACTTCTAGAAAAATTGAGAATTATTTGGCTCATCCAACATCAAATGGTCCATTTCCACCAAGATATTATTATTCCATTCAAAAATTCATTTTTTTGGGGTAAATTGTGTAATTAATTGATAACAAATATCATTTTTTCAAGGTAATATTTAAATTTTTCACTTGTATATTCAGCAATATTGTTCATATATAACTTCTTTATGGTGAAACCACATTCTTTTTCTTTACTTATTTTGAAACTTCTATACCTATTCAAGGACAGTGACTTATATTTAATAAGAATAATTTAAAGTAACATGAGTGAAGTCATTAATAAAATAAATAAAATATGTATCTCTACTTTTTTATTTCATCCTCATATTCCAATAAAAATCAAAACAAATGAGCTCCAATGCATGAGAAATTTAAATCTAAACTCTCTTGTGTAAATAATTCTCTATATTCCCATTATAGAATGTATATATCATCCAATCCCTTTCAACATTCAGTATTGGAACATCAAAAACATTATATCATTAGATAAACATTTTTATATTGTTTTGAAAAAGGTATCCAAGACATCAATGAAAAAATTAATTTTATTCTTTCATGCTCAATTGGTAAGATTTTTCACCTTCACCAACCTGAAAAAAGTTATCACATGTTAATTATCATATTTTCAACACACATCCATATTTCTATATCTTCAAAAAAAATATTTTTTGTTTCAAAACACCACTTCATTTAATTCATAAAAAATATAGGTTGAACTTGGTAAATTGTGTTTTAACCCATTAATAAACAATGTCTTCTTCAATTCCAGCTTGTCTTCTCCAATTATTGTTGAGAAAAATACTCTAATTTATATTGAACTATCTTTTATAAAGGTCAATTATCCTTACTTGAACTTATCAATATCATTTAAGAGCATAAAATTTCTTATCGTATGAGATGATCATCCATTATCCAAGATCCATGTATGTCCCCTTTGTGATGCTTTGAGTGTCACTTCAACAATCATTTCCTTATCCATTACTTTTTATTTCTTCTTCTGATACTTTTCAGTATTATGATTCATACTCAACTGGGAAGGTAAAATGGTGATATTATCATTAACAAAGTGACCCATCTGGTCATATATTCCACAAACCTCATTCAATGTTTTGAAATTTTACTCAAGCTTTAGTCCATATTTACTAGAATGATTATGAATTTTTCTTCTATGAGTGGGTTATATCACTCTCAATATTTTTATCCCATAACCTATGGGATAATATTGATATTAATAATTAAATTAACATCTTCATAGTATGTACCCAAATATTCCATAATACCATTAATAACTATAAAAATCATACATTCTATTGTAGAATGATTGTTTTTGAGAAGTAGACTCATGTTTTTCTTTCACTATTTTTTCATTAACCTTGGATATTTTCTTTGAACCAAAATTATGGTATAATATTAACCCTAATTTATTCATTCTATAAAGAAAATTCTCTTTTTTTATCACCATTTGTGGAAAACGTCCCTTTCAAATCAGTGTTATAATATTCTTAATATTTCTATGAATCATTTTTCTATACATAAAATTCAGCATTATCCACTTATAGATTCACACCAACCATTTCAACCAATTTATTAAATGATATTTCTCCAACTTCTTGAATTGAATTATAAATATTAAATTTCAATTTTTCTAACTTTATTATATCTTCTAATAATTTTAATTGAACAACTTTGATCCATTTCTCCTTTTCTTAAACCTTTATTTCTAACTAAATATTCAACTTATTCTAATAAACAATTATCTTATTCAATTTTACAATATTGTTTTTAAACTATTACACTTTTGCAGTCTATAAGATATCATGGTTGACAGATAATTGAAAATCCTTTTTCAAACCTTTGTGTTATTTTTTCAATAACAATATATTCAAGATACTCCCATTAAGTTCCCATTTTATTATGAACTTAATTTGAGTTTCTTCACCTTGTCTATAATTATGTCTTTCATCACTAGTTAATTATTCATCAGTTTCTTTAACAATTAGTTATTTTTTTCTAAATTCACTAGATGTATCAACATTATCTCTATACTCACATCTATCACCATCTTCGATCTTGGATAATGCATTTTTCTTTATGAATTTATGTAGATTATTACTATTACCATTATAAGAATATTTTGGTGCTTTCCACTTTTGAGGAACTTCTTGGATTTTCATCATCGTCATAAAAACTTATTATTATTTCAATTTAGTGCAATTTACTATGAAATTTCCAATATGAATACACTTGAAAAATTTAAGTGTAAGCTTCCCTTATATCTTTAATTTTCCTCTTATTGTGATTCTTAAAATAAATGTCATGATTTTTTCAAATTTAATTTCAAAAATTACTTTATCAAATGATTCTTCTTTATATTTATTAATTTCATTCCTTCTCTTCTATTACCTTATATATTTATTGAGAATTTCTCTTGCATCCTTTCTCATCTTCTTGAAGGCGCATCCCTTTAAATTTTCAAAATCAATTACAATCTTATAAAAATAATCCAAAGGAATAGTAATCTGATAAAAATATCATAATGTTAAAAAATTTACATCAAATATATCCAAAAAAAGTATAAATATCTTCTCAATAACCTTATAAACTCCTAAGATTTCACAAAAACCTCTGATGATGCTAGAAACTTCATTAACTCTTGTACAAAAGTCATATGTTATTTCATCATCATTCATATTGAGGTCTTTATACTTCATTATCAAAACATTTAGCTTGTATTATATCACCTTTTTATTGAATTAATAAATATTTTCCCTCTTATCCCAAATACCTTTTTTTGTCTTCATCCCTTTAACCATGATAAGATAATTTTTTTAAATAGATAAAAATATGGTATGTTGAGTATGACCATCATTCTACAAATTATTTATATATTTTTCATCATCATAGTACCTTTATTATATGGAATAAAACCATAGATAGTAACCTCAAACACATATAGATTGATTGATAGAATATATAATTGCATGAAATATTTAAAAATATAATAATTCTTCCCATAAAAAGTGGGGATCCCTTATTATTCAATGGATTAATGTTTTTTGAGATCACAATATAAATTTATAATCTAAATCATCAAACATAGTGTAATATCTCCTATAAATTATTTGATAATCTATAAAGAAAACATGGCTCAGATAGCAAATATAATGACCCAACATATGTTTTCGGTTTATTTAGAGGGGTGAATCATTGAACCATACTCCATTATTTATTTTATGATTTATTTCAAAATAAACCTCAATCATTTATTAGTGTGAATGACCTTACTACTAAACTTATCATACATCAAGTAAAGGAAAAAAAATTAACACAAGATTTATAAGTTTCACTACATGATATTAGTTGCTACATCCTTGGTATTATCCATAAAAACTTGAGAATGCACAATCATGTAGAATCACCATTCTGGACTCAATAAGTACGGTTTTACCTTAAATTCATGTTAAAAATGTACAAAAATAGTATCATGATATAAGAATAAAGGATTTAACCTTGATCAAAATTATCAATGATATTGTATTACCTTCACTGAAGAATGGATCATTTTTTCCTTTGAATTATTATATATTTATTGAAGTGCCCAAGTAAATTTTGAAGATGGGTGTTTTATTTTTTATCAATGAATTAATGAGAATTAAATCTATTGTATTATAAATCTAGGTGATGTGAAAGATCCTAATAAATGAAGATTCAATAATGAGTTATTACTCATACGTAAATGATAAAAGGGGGTTGTTTCTAATATAAACATAATCAAAGTAAGATGATATTATTGTATTGAAATATATGGTTGGAAAGGTTCTAATAATGAAGTCCTAACATATGATTATTGGAGAATTGATCTTTATATCCATAACAAGTTTTTATTATATGTTAGGATAACTTTCTACTATATATTATGAAAATGAGGAAGACATTCAATGGAAAATAGCTTAAAATCTATGGTTAAGGAAGTGAAAGTCGTATTGAATTTTGAGAAATAATATGAGGTGGATTGAGTATAAATATAGATATATAATGTAAAAGATATCCTTTGGATGATTTTTGATATTAATTTGTAGTTTTTTAGGAGGTTTTGAAAATAGTTTAAGTAAAGTAGAATCAATTTTGGAAGTTATAGGTTTTGATAAATTTGAAAAAGTTTTGAACTCTACTATACTTTATAAGGATGATATTATGGCTTCATAAGGATAACTCTGTATAGAAATATGATAAAATGATAAAATAATGAACTTTGTAAGTTAAATTTTTGGACTTAATATGGTTTGAAAAATATTTGTAAGGTTCATTCAATAGGAAAATGAAAATTTATAAGGTTTATTTCAAAGGAAAAAAGAAAATTTGTATGGTTTTCTTCAATAATTCATAAGGTTGAGTCATAAATTTTAAATTTCATTCCATAGAAAAATTGAATTTCATAAAGTTTGTTCCTAAACATCTTAATTTTGACTATATAATTTATAAGGTTAATGGTGAGAGGTAATTATAAGAAATTTTCAAATCAATTAACTTTGTAAAGTTTAAAATGTACATCATAAGGTTTTTTTATGCACTTGGTAATGTTAAAATCTTAAAATTTATTTAACCTTATAAAATAAAATCCAACAAAAAATATAAAAATGGCATAGATGGTTCCTAAGGCATGTAAGGTTTATATGAATCATTTAATATTTAGTTAACTAGAGAAAATAATAAATAATAATAAAGCCATTTCCTTGTACTGATAACACAAGGGATTTTTAAGGTCCATACACTTTATGAAATTTATGAAGATATGGATTTACAAAACGAAGTATTTTAAAGAATGATAAATCAGATGATGTTATAGTCTATTCTTTTATGTAATAAATATCATTAAATAGATAGTGATTCAAGATGAGATAATTAATAACCCATAACTTATTGTATAAGAAGTGAAGAGTTCGTGTCGTAAGAGAAGTTGACATTTCATGAGGTTTTTTACATGATTCCATAGAAATATAGAAAATAATTAAATATTAATTAATTTAATGGATGGTTCTGTGGACTGGTTAAAGAAATAAATATCCCACGTCTCTTGGAAGTTTTAATAAAGAGTTTTGATAACGATTTTATGAGAATTTAAACTATAAAATATTCACCTGTTTGAATGATAAAATATTCTACTAGTGAAAATAAAGGAGTTTCCATATTTGAATTATGAGAACAATGTTCATGAAATTCTATGGATATAAAAGAGTATGTGTAGAAGGAAGGTAAAATAGGGAAGTATGGAGAAACCTAATACTCAATTCCAATAGTGAATACTATATATGTATCAAAGGTAGAATTTAGTGATAATCAGGGGAAAGAAGAAACTTGAGTATCAAATAAGGATTCCTATGATATCCTCATATAATATATGTTAACTAATAAGAGTTTTCATTGATAATATTTATTATAATTATTTTTTGAAATTCATAAATATTGAATAGTCCTTGTTATTGGAAATCATTGGGAGACTAAAGTGATCAAGGCCAGTGATCCTTACTAATATCATGAAATGTGGATTTGAAAGACAAAAAGGATGAATTTACACTACATAATAATTCATATAGAGTTGAATACCTATTTGAGGGGTTGTGTAGGACCTTTTAAGAACAATAAATTCTAATATAAATAATGTTGTACCATTAGAATAGATTAAAAACTATGTCATACAGTATCAATCAATGAGAGTATGAAAACTCAGTGAAATGTTAGAAAACACAGTGGAATGTTGTGTAAGAGTGGGATTCACTTTAAGGTTTAGGTTTATTCGTTCCCATTTGTAACCAATTTCATTTATAGTATATAATTTTTGATTTAGGAAAATAACAAATCATGGTACATAGTAGGATTCCCGAGAAGGGTCCTAACCTTATAAAAAGTCATCATGTGATTTTATGTGATTTAATTTTATTATATATATGAAAGTATAAGATAATTTCAAAATTTAGGATCATATTATAAGAATTCATATATATTAATTTAAGAGGAATAAATTGTTAGAAAAGAATATCACTGATTCTACCCATCCCCCTCATAGTGATATAACTGGACATGGACACTCAAATTTATATTATATCAAACCATATTCCCCTTAAAATATCCAAACTTTGAAAATTTTGAAGATAAAAAATCTAAATTAGAACAATAATAGAAGTTTCCTTATCTTTAATGGAAATAATTTTTATAACTGGGAGAATGGGGTGCTCCCATATATCATATCACAAGGACAAGATGTTTTTGATGTTGTAATGGAAGGTTTTACCTAGATTGGAAGAAATTCTCCCAGGATATACGTAAAAATAGAAATCTTGAATTTGATGGGAAATCTATGAATTTTATTTTTTTCATTTTCATTTGATTATGTGTACAGAAAAATTATGGGACTCAAGACAGGCAAGGATATGTGGGTTAAAATTGAAAATATGTATGATGGAAATGTACAGGTCGAAGAATCCAAACTAAAAATGTGGATTCCTAAGTTTTAAGATATCTGGATGGTTTATGATGAGACTATAAATGATTGATTTAACCAAGTAAATGATATGCCAATTCTTATCAATGGACTTTGGAAGACTTTAAAATATTCTTCTATTATTAAGAATCTGATGATGAATTTCTCTCGATGGATTCAATCCAAAGATGTCCACATTAGAATAATGTATAGACCTATCTCTTGATATGTTACATAACACAATATTTAATTATGAGTTGAGGAAATCCTTAATGATACAAAAGAAAGAAAATAAAGAAATAGAATTCAATACCATGGGAAAACTCAATGTTAAAAAGTATAAAAATATATATTCAAGTGAATCTAAATATGAGTAATATGATGAAGGATATAATAGAATTATAAACATTATATCAAATATTTTAAAATGGTGAAAATAAAGTATAATGGAAGAGTTCCAACATAGTGTTACGGATGTTGAATCATTTGAAACTTTTTTTCAAACTATTTAAAGATAAAGAATGATGATTATGAGTTAAATGAACAAATAATAAACCTTATAAATGTAAATGAGGTAAGAGTTCAATAGAAGTAACCAAATTTGATAAAAGTAAGAAGAAATTTTCAATATGAAAAATATGAAGTTTAGTGAGCATACAAGAAGAAAAAAAATCATTAGTATGGTTTGAATTAGATGATGAAGGTGCTTATCAAAATTATAAGACCTTTACGGATCATGTTAAAAGGAATTATGAATATTCTAGTAGTGGTGAGGTGGATGAGGAGAGCTATAATGAATAAATATTTAGGTATAAGCTTATATAATTCTTTGAGTAAAACACAAAACTCAATTAAAGAATCAAGATACTTGAGAAAAAGAAATATGTTGAGGATGAGAAAGAGAGAGGTCTCAACATAGAGATCAATACTTTCAAGGTAATATTTATAGATCTAGAAAATATGTTAAAGGATCTTAATAAAAAAATATCTATAAAAGAAGAATAATTTAATAATACCTAATCTATGTGTATTAAAGTAGATAATACATTGAATATGATGAGAAAACACCATGATAAAGTTGTGGATGATTAGGCTAAATCATCCAAAGCTGCTATGAAAACCAATCCGAAGTAGAAGGTAAATGTTATTTATAATTATTCTATTTATTCTAACTTATTTAATCTTTTAGTAAATATTATACAACCAAAGATATAAGATTTTAGGTTTTATTAAATTAAGAAACATCCATACTATATTAAGGAGAGTTTTATATGATTTTATAAGATATTAGTCCCTTAGACTCAAGTAAAACAAAATCTGGAATAAATCTCAGAAGTAAAAAATCTCATTACTAATAAATCGATCAAAATCATGTAAGATATAATTTTAGAGGATATGTTTTGTGTTTTTTTATTTGGGCGTATATCCTACAACTTATAGTATAAGATTTTATTTCTATGTAATTAGAATGAATCAATGGGTACTTTATAAAAGAAAATAAGTAGCTCTAGGGGAAGGAGAAATAGTCTTAAGAGAAAAAAATTTATAGTTGAAAAATCAACAACTATGCCAACACAAAATAAATATGACAATATGTAGGAATGTTTTGGAATATATCACTATAAATTTCACTATGCTAATGATTTCATGATAAATAATAACACTACAAGCTATTTCAGTTAAGAAAAATCAAATAAGACACTGGATACATGACCTTTTTTTTCAAAGAATTTTTCTCAAAAGGGAAAGTTTAATAAATATCAAGTAAATTATTTTACTAAATATATAAAATATAATTCATAAAAAGAAAATTGGTTATTAAAATATGATAACCAGGGATTTCATGAGGTATTTTGTGGGAGATTTGAGTATCCTGGAAAAAATTGATACATTTTTATGAAATTTTTTCTAGTTGAAGTTGAAAAGAAAAAGGATAAGAAGCAATAATTTGAATAGGTATTTGACTTTATGTATCATAATAATAAGGATTACTCCCAAAAGGTGGTAGTTTCAAAGAGGAATATGGTCATGAAACCTATTAAAACTCATTATGTAAAATTCAGAAGATGAGGCATGAAGAGTTATCTCAATTATAATGTTTTAAAGACTATATAATCTTGGTTGAGAGGAAATATCACTATTTCTTATCTCAGTAAATAGAAATTAATCCACCATTATTCCATTATTTTTTTATTTATACTAACACATAGGCAATTAAAGTAAATAAATTTTGGGGGGCTGGGGAATGGTATAATAGTTGTGAAGTAAGAAAATGGAATCCATCATGGAGTGTCTAATGATAAAACAATGTAAAAGGTTGGTAGGAAATTGTATTTAAATGAGGGTGTGACATAACATCCCATTTCTTACATATAATGGATGCCAAAAACATCCCACCACTGGAATGAAAGGTTTTCTTGATCCCAATCGGTTGAAAACTAGTTCCTGGGAATCGAAGGAAGACAGTTGGGAATGGTTTTCCTAATAATAAGAGTAAAAGTGATAGTATGAAACTAAAAAAAATTGGTATGACCCATATATATATCATAAAAATATAATAAAATTAGTACGAATAAATAACCAAATAAATAATAAGGCAATACAATAAAAAATAATTCCTCTACTCCCCCAGTCTCCCTCCCCTACAAATAAAACCATAGCCACTTCTAGTTCCCCCCTCACATATCAAAAATATCACTACCCTACATCCATAGAAATCAATATAGTATTAATTATCTAAATTGATAAAAAATTAACCAATAATAAGTAAAAAATAGAACTTAGACAATAAAAGTCCACAAGAGTTCCATGAAACTGAACCAAGAACCTAAAATGGAGATAAAATAGGTGTGATAACATAAACACTTAGTAAGACACCAAAACCCACTGAATATTTGTAAATACCTTAGTAAAACAATTTATAATATACTAGTTTTAAATATAAGTTATAAACAAGGTTTTTACTTTCTTTATAAAACCAGACCACATGCACACTTTCAAACAGAAACCATTTTATAAAATAAATACAAGGATAGTTAAACATTTTAAATTAAACCTTTAAAATAAGGGAAAAAACTAAAACACTATTTCCAATTTTTCAAAAATCACCTAAAAATCACATTTTCATTAACAATTTGAGGGAAAACCCATTCCTTTAAACTCTTTAATAAATTTATACTATTTTAGTTTTAAAATATTACTTCCAAAGAATTTCTCAAATGAACTATTTGAAATTAATCCAAAACACACATAAGGTGATGCACAAATAATATGAAGGCACCCAATATCAAGGAAACTCAGTAAAGTAATGGTTCTAATACAATCAATAAAACTAGGGAAATACAATAGATTCATAAAAATAAATTCCCTAATAGGACATAGATTTATGGGAATATTTCTTGGGATCTAGTGATAATATACCTAAACTAGTGACAAGGAAACTAGGATGGCACTACTGAACCTATCATGTATCTGGTCTTCCCATCAAACTACCTGAAAATGAATGTACCTAAAAGGCCTCCATCCATAGGAACCAGAATATAGCTAGAATAAAGTCATTCTACTCATTATATTCTAGCCATATCATAGTATCTAGGAAACACTCCCTAGTCAACTCAATTTTGCCATGAGGATTTTCCCTCACTCAATTCATCTACTATATCCTAGGACTCTCATGAAAATTCAATAAAGGAGGTTATAAATAACATGATCATATGCAAAAAGAATAAATTATTTCAAAATAACACATGTGTCACATCACACACCCTCACAAGAAGAATCCCCAATCACACATTCTAGTATAAGAATCACAACATTCTTTTAAATACAAATAATCTCCCATGGGGTCACTATACATAACTATAAAAGTAATCATACAGGGCTCAAAAAGGGAATTACTCATTCATTAAAGAATTTTAATGTGCCAAACGAGCCTTTAAAACACACTGCTTGGGATTTTGATCCACTCATTAAATTATTAAATTAATTTTAAATCTCATTACAAATACCACTTTAAAACCAATCATTCAAAACATAATGAAAGGTCATTTAGAACCCAACCATTTTAAAAAATCCCATTTGGAGACCATTTAGAAATCCACTCATTTCCTTTTTAAAGGCTATTTTAAATTCCCTAATACCCACAATCTCAAAAATCATTTCAAAATAAGGTTATATCCAACACTTTTTATAAAAAACATATAAAAAACTAGCACACATATTTCCAAAATAGAAACAACATTAAACACGCTTTGTGAATATTTAAATTTTTATTTAAAAAGAAAAAAGTAAACTAACAACCACTTGGAATGAGACACAATTACATGATAATTCTTTAAAAATATTTTAAATGCATTATAAAATAAACTAGTTTGTGTTGGAAAATTATAAATCCAAGAAAAATATTATAAGTTTCATTAAACAATTTTAAAGGGTAACATGAGCATTTTCACAAGAACTCGGAATGTCACCAAGGCCCATTCCATGCCCAAAACACAATTAAAAAAATTTATCATACTAAAATATAAAAAATATGGATAAATTCATATTAAAATAATTTAAACAAACCAAGAAATTAATAACCTATAGTTCAAGGGGTTTCATAGAGACACTTACCACAAAACAATGGTGAGAGAGACAAAATAGTTTGAAATGCTTTGCCTTCAGTGATGGGAGCCCAAATTACAAATAAGAAGACTTGAGTGACCAATTTCACCCCATAAAAAGAATAAATATGAAAAACCTGGTCAAACCCCTTGGTCTAGGATTTAGTCAAAGAACTTGGGTAATGGAGGGAGAGAGAAATCACTAGGATCGGAAGGCAAGGGGGAGTGGAGATGTCGCCTTGATGATTCAACTGATAATACCCAATAAATAATGGAGAATAGCCACAATAGTAGGGGCCACCATAAGGAGAGGTGTGAAACCATGGAGGTGAGGATAGGATGGTTTGATGGGAGGAGAGGGAGAGGGGTGAGGGGCGTTTTTAACTTTTTTCATTAAGGGTTTTTTTTAGAAAAATGAAAATTTTATGACCTTGGGTTAAACCTATAGTTTAAGTGCACATTTTAACAAAATTTGTTTAAACCATGTTTTCCCTACTAAAAATCATGATTTTCACACATTATTATCAAATCAGGTCACATGGTTGAGATAACCATGTGTAATGGAACTGCAAATGTAGACCCCTCACACACAGTTAGTGCACGATTACTTCTAACCATGCATAAATTGTTTGTAACAAAAATTCCTTTAGAAATTTAAAATTTTCAACCCAAATATATTAGGTAACCACAAAGGCTCAAAAATTAATTAAATTAGTTAATTAACTAATGCCATAGTGAAACGGTGGGTGTCACAAACCTCCCCACCATACAACTTTCTTCCTCTAGAAAGTCCCTAGTTAAGGAAAAGGCATCAACAACTTAGACTTATATAATAGATACCCTTAACACACTCTATATTATAAGTAACCACTAAAATCATAAAACAAAAATGATAACATTAAACAAAAATCAGTCATGAGTATAAAATACAAAACTCTAAATGAAGGGTGGTCAAACAGAGGAATCCCCACTATTTATAATTGATCTAAATGGTGAAATGTCAAAAAAACACTCCTAGAATAGGTGCATCACCAAAATAACAATGATTTACCCAAAACCAAAAGAGACAATGGGACTCCAATAACCATGATAATCCCTAAAAAGATCATCTCCAAGAGGCAGAATGGTCCAATTAACGCCCAAAGGATCCTAAATTCATGGAACATAAGATTCTAAGATTAGTTCCCCAAAATGAACCACCTAAAAAAGACCAAAACAAACAAATCTAATAATACCAGGTTACCAAAACCATATCATTTCCAAGGAACCCAAAAAATATAGTTATTAAACACATTAATCAATCAAATAAAAAATATGGGGCCTAACCTTGGATTATAAATAGAAAAAATGGTTTGAACTATGACCTCACACCTAGGATACCCTCTCAGGGTGAACCCAAACAGATCCAATCTAACATTAGTTAGTGAATAATATCAACTATTTCTATACCAGTTAAATCCACTCAAATCAAACACCCAAGGTTATACCATATCCAAGGAATGAAGCAAAACTCAATTCATCGCCCCCACCACAAGACCAGCAACACCAAAAACCAACACACGAGGAATGAAAAGAAAGAGGTGTGAATAAACCCAAAAAATCACCACTCAAACAAGAGTAACTAAAATAGCACAAAAAGATAACACCAACAAAAAAATCACCTCAAGGATACAAAATCTCTAAACTAATCGAGCATGAAACCTTAATAAAAACCATCATCCCAAGATAAAACATGAACCTGTATGATCAAGAATATTTATCCTCATCATGTCTCCCAATTGACTGGATAAGGCTCACATATCTTAGTACCCCATTCAAACCAATATCCAACCCACTACTATATCACCATAGGGTAATTAAAAACGTTTCACAGTACATGTATCCAAAAGAAAAAGAGAGGAACTACACCTAAAAGAAACTACTCAAACTTTATCAAAACCCTTTTAGGGGGTATAATTTATATAAAAAGGAACATGAACTCCACCCGACGATATTCCCTAAATCAAATTAAATAGTCCCAAACCACTTGAAAGGAAAAAAACCCAAAAACACCAAGAAAATATGGAAAATCACATGCCAAAATCTCATTACTTTTAAAACCACCACATACCAGTAGGAATAAAAATCTATTTTCTAAAAACACATAGGATTTAAAAATCACTCCAATTCCTTATGTAAAATCTAAAAAAGTCAACTAATTCTTAAAACAACTTGAGCTTCTCAAATATAACATTTTAAAACATTTCAAAAAAAATTCTCTCTTCATTTTCATTAAATAAAAACAATCACCTTCTCCAAAATAAACACCCCACATATTTTCAAATTAGTTTCAATTTAAGAAATCAATGGGTTTTAAAAACAAAAATGTTTTCTAAAAAACCTCAATCAATCATTTTTAAACAAAAATTCCCAAACTTTCCCAAAAAAACAATTTCATTTTATAAACAGTCTGAATGATACATTTTTAAACCAAAAAAGGTTTTATAAAATACAAATTCATTTTATAAAAAATACTAGAGGATTATTTGAAAAAAAAATCCAAAAATTCATCCCTTTTCACAAAAACCCATTTTAAATAAAAAATATCAATACACATCATCAGCATATCATAGGACCCACCATGACTTACAACTCTCCATTATGGATCTCTCACATGTGGTCTAAACATCAATTAAAATGGGGTATATAACTATACTTGAATTGAAAATGTGTCATATCGAACCCTGATTCATCTTTGAAATAATTTAAAAGGCATTTTAGGATCGAATGTTTGGTCATTACATGGTTGATCAGGCCATGAAAAACAACTTCACGCCACCAACCCATTATCCATTTCCAAACCAAAATCCAGTTCAACCCAGGAAACTCAACTATGTCAATTAGGATAAATACATAATATATTTTAAATCCAATAAAATCTCAATTCAAAATTCAAATGTACTTCCAATGGAAACTCAGGGATTATGGTAGGCAAGATCTAGATAGAATCTCACTCTACAAACCTCTTGGGTTCCAATAAAAAATTATAACTTGATATTACCATGACACACCTAAATAAAAAAGGTGTTTAAAAGTATTAAGTTCCTATAGAGAAGATAAAACTTCTTTAATACTATTTGTAAATTAAAATCACAATCCATCCATTCAACATATTCCCAAACCAACCCACCACTAACCCAAAGGAAATTTTCAATCCACACTAGCTGGAAACTAGTGCATGGGAATCGTAGGCATACACATGGAAATGGTTTCACCCAATAATAAGAGTAAAAGAGACATTGTGAATTAAAAAAAATATGCAAAAAATAAAATAAATAAACTGAAATAACCAAAAAAATAATAAAGAAATGTAAGAAAGAAAACAAAAAATCCCTCAGCTCTCCTAGTCTCTCTCCCTTAAAAATAAAATTGTTTATTCCTCCAGTTCCCAATTTCCTCCCTCCAATATAACTACCATCCACCTATAGAAAGTAATAAAGTCCTAATTAGATGATGTGACAAAAATGGAACAAAAAATAAGGATAAACATAACTTAAGAAATCAATACCCTCCAGAGTGGACAAGAAACTAAACCATGAACCAGTAAATAAGATAAAATAGGAATGAACTCATAAGCAGTCATTAGGCCACCAAAACCCACCAAATTTATGGAAATGCATTAGTAAAAAAATTTATAAAATTCTATTTTTAAACATAAGTTATAAAGTATATTTTTAAATGACTTATAAAACCAAACCACATGCACACTTTCAAACAACTCCCCTTTTATAAAATAAAAAATAGGATTGTTAAAAAAATTAAATCATACCTTTAAATATAGGAAGAAAAACCAAAACACATTTTCCCCATTTTCATACATCTCATGAAAATCCCATTTTCAAAATCAATTTTTAGGAAAAACTATTCCTTTAAAATCTTAAAGAAATCTGAACCATTTCCCTTTTTCAAATATTTCTTCAAAACCATTTATAAAAAAACAATTTGAAAGTAAGATAAAACCACACATGGTGATTCACAAACAATATGAAGTCACCCAACATCAAAGAAACATAATAAAGTAAAATTTCCAATAAAATCAATGAAACTCGGAGAATATAATTGAATCAAAAAAGTAAATATGCTAAAGTGTCCAAATGGACTTAGAGTTGGGGGAATCATCCATAGGATCTAGTGATAATATACATGATCTAGAAAAAAGGAACCTAGGCTAGCACTACTAATCCTATCATGTCTTCATTAATCCATTATAACTACCTGAAAATTAACCTCCCAATAGCACCTTCATCTATGGGAATTAAAATATAGCTATCATACGGGCTTGTTACTCTTTCTGCTCTAACCATCTTGAAGTATACATGAAACAGTACCTAGTAAAATATTGTATCCACTAGGGTTTCCCCTCACATAGGTCATCTACTATATCATAGGACTCCCAAAAAAATATCAATTAAGGAGGTGAGAAATCACATCATCTCATGCAGTGAGAATAATGAATTTGAAAATAACACATGCCTCACCTACCACACCCTCGCAAGCAGTATCCCCAACCATATATCCAATCATAATAATAAAAATATCCTTTTCAAAACAAATTCCCCCCCATGGGTTAACCATCTATAAGTGGTATTGTAATCATATAGGGCTCATATATGGATTTACATATCCATTTAACACTTTTTAAAGTGCTAAACAGGCCTTTAAAACACACTACTCAGAATATCAAGTCACACACCCAATTATTAAGGTCATTTAAAATCTCATTTAAAATACCACTTTAAAATCAATCTTTTAAAACACTATAAAAGTCAATTTGGAAACCAACCATTTCAAAAAATCATATTATGAGGCCATTTGGAAATCCACTCATTTCTTTTTAAAAGAATATGTCAAACATCCTATGACCCACGGTCCCAAAATCATTTCAAAATAGGTTTAACTCCATTGAATTTTTATAAAACAAGCCTTTAAAAACAAATTCACATATTTTAAAAATATAATTGGCAGTAAATGTCCTTTTAAAAAAGTTAAATTCTTTTTTAAGACAATTTGGAACTAATAACCACTTTAAATGTGACCCAAGTCCATGAAAAGTCTTTAAAAAATATTTTACAGGAATTAAAAAACAAATTGGGTTATGACAAAAAACTATAAATCCAAGAAAAATATTAAAGAGACACTTGGGAATTTTTATAAGAGCTTAGAATGCGTCCAATTCCTATACCAATCTCAAAAGAGGTTCAACAAAAACTTGATGCTTCTATGGAATAAAAAATTATTATAAATTCCTAATAAATTAATTTAAATACACTAATAAACTTATAACCTATAATAAAGGGGGGTCTCATTGAGACGCCAACATCAAAATGATTGTGTGGGTCCAAAATAGTCTAAAATGCTTCACCATCAATAACAGATGCTCGAATGTACAAGAAGGATTCTTTAGTGACCCATCACACACCCAAACAAATAAGAAATATGAAAAACCAAGTCAAATCCCCTTGAACTAGGGTTCATCTAAACAAGAGGGTAATTGGGAGAGAGAAAAATCACCATAATTGTAAGGTAATGAGTAGTGGATACCACACCTTGATGATTCGACCAAGAATCCACATGAAATAATATAGAATCATCACATATGGAGGAGGTTGTAAGGAGGAGATGTTTGCAACCATATAGGGGAGGGATGCTAGTTTAACATGAGTGGGGAGGGAGAGGGGTAACGGTGGGTTTATTTTTTTTATTAACCGTATTTTTAGAAAAATAAAAAATTTAAGTCCCTTGGTAAAACACATAGTTTAGATGCACGATTTACCAAATTGTGCTTCAAATATGTTGTCCCTACAATACAAGCAAGAAGTTCCTACACAGTTACCTACAGCAGGTTTCATAGTTGAGATAACCCATCTCAAACAGTGCAAAATGAAATTGTAAATTTTAGACCCCTTAAAAAATTTCGGTGCATAGTTACTCATAATTGTGCACATTCATGTGCATCACTGATTCCTCTATAAATTTTAAATTTATAACATCACATTATTTTTGACCCAAAAAATTTCAAAACATACTTAAATTTGTTACTTAATTAATGCCAGGGTGACATGGTGGGTGTTACAAAGGGAAACCATGATGAATAATGGAGTGAATCCCATGAGGGGAATCTAGAATGAAGATAACTTTTCTAGGTACATATCCTTTGTTATGAATCTGGTGTCTAGATAGCTTCTAAAATACTAAATTGGAGAATTATAATCACACTTTTTATCCTTGTTTTTATTAAATCAAATCTTTTACAAGAGGTAGTGATGGTTGATGAGAAATATAAGTTGAATAGGGAATAATATTCCTTAGACTTTTTTATTTTGTGTGTGTTTTTTTAAGATTAGTGTAGGTTATATATTTTTTGATGAATTTATTTTTACATCTCCCAAAATGATAAATATTATTTAGTATCACATGTTGTAAAACTTAAGGATAACTTTTCTTGGTCTTGCTTAATCACTATAGTTTTCTACATAGGGTATTCCCATATATACTTATAGTTGTTTAACTAATAGTTCATTTCTAATAAAGAAATGTTATGAAATCATTCTATTAATAAACAGTTCATAATATATCTCTAAAAAAGTGGCAGAAGAAGTTGTTTTAAAAACCATAGAATATCGTTGAAGAATAGTATGATCTTCCTTTATTTTTTCACCTTTGCATTTATTTTCAATGATGTGGAGAACGTTAAATTTATAAAGTGTAGTGGTATTAAAAACAAATCCAAAGTTAGATATCAAAGATCCCAAATAAATGATAAATATGAGTTTTTTATTTATTATCAATGTATCTATAAGAAGTAAATTAAGTCTATGTTGAGTTTGGGTGATGAAAAAGAGCCCAAAAAAAGTAGATATAATTATGATTTTATTCTCATACATAATTGAACAAATGGATTTGATGTTCATTCACACATGAGCAAATTAAGATGATGTTATTGTCTTGGAACATCTAGTTTTACAGGTTCTGGGGAAGCGTCCCTATCATTTGGTGATTAGAGAATCAATATTCATGACTATGAAAGGTATTTATTATATTAAAGGATCATTATCTAGTATAAATTATAAAAATGGAGTCATCTTGCTATGGATAATATCTTGAAAATTTATTGTTAATGTAGTTAAAGTTATATTGAAGTTAAATAACCCTTTCGAGGTGTATTGAGTATAAATACTAATGTATCAAATGAAAGAGAATATTCATATATATTTTTTGAGTTAATTAGAAGTGTTTTAGGAGGTTATGAAATTAGTTTGAGATGAGTTGAATCAATTCTATAAGTTATGGGTTTTAGTGAAAAAAATATTGAACTCTGCAGGCATTATAAGGTTGATCCTATTACTTTTTACGGTTGTCTCTAAGAATTAGTCTAAGAAAATGGTAAAAGAAATTAATTTATAAGGTTCTTTTTCTAACTTCATAAGGTTAACTAAATATTTTAAAGGTTTATTCCATTGGTAAAGGAAACATTTTAAGTTTGTTTCTAGACTTTTTAAGGTTGAATCATGACTTCATAAGGTTTATTCCAAAGATAAAGTTAATATCATATGGTTATTTTCTAAATATCCTAATTTTCACTCTAAACATTATAATGTTGATTTTCTGAAGGAATTATTAGAACTTTGAAAAGTTGTGAGATTATTAAGGATAACCATGTACCTCATAAGGTTGTTTCATGCACTTTATAAGGTTTAGACAGAACTTCATAAGGTTCATTTAACCTTATGAAATGGAATCCTATAAATAATATAACAAAGGCATAGAATATTCCTAAAGAATGTAATGTTTATATGAAGTTAATAAGATTCAGTAAACCATTTGAAATAGAATCTGTCTTGAAAATTGAAAAATTAATTTACCTACACTAAGAATACAGTGGATTTCATAGGGTTTTTACACTTTGTGAAATTTATGAAGATAGAGATTTCCAAAATCAAATATTCTAAAGAATACTAAATCATATGATGATGTGATATGTTAATTAAAAGAATAAACATAAAAAAAGAGTCTTTCATTCAATCTAAGATGAGTAATAATACAAATATTGTTCAACGAGTAGTAAAAATGTCACTTAATAAAATAAACTTCCACATCATAATAGTTTTTTCGTGATACCATAGAAATGTGAAAAATAATTAAACATCTATGGATTTCATAGATAATGTTGTGGATTTATTGAATAATGAAATATATTGAGTCTGTTAAAATTTTTAATGAATATGTTTAATTAGGATTCTATAAGAATTAAAATAGGAAAATATCCACAGATTTGAATGAGAAAATAATCTACCATCAAAAATGAAGGAGTTCCCATATTTTAATTATAGAAACAATGTTCATGATATTCCATGGATATAATAAAGTAGGTGAATAAGGAAGAAAAAATTAGGAACTATGGAGAAACCTAATATAGAATTATAAAAGAGAATACTTTATATTTATAGAATGTACAAATAAATGAAATTTATAAATAAGAAGAAACTTGTGCATATAATAAGAAGGAGTCCTATGATATTCCCTTATTATAGGAGTTAATTGATAATATTCAACACTATTGATATTATTTATGATCATTTATCAGTACTCTTTTATATTGAAGAGATTTTATGATTAAATATCACAGTGAGATTGAATTGACCATGGTACATGATCCTTAAAAAGATCATGAAACATGTTATTGAAGGAGAACAAGTAAAAACTTCCACTAAATAAGAAGAAAAAGGAATTCAAAGAACTATTTAAGAGGTTTTGGAGGTCCTTTGAAGAACTAGTGGTTTTGGTTCAAATAAAATCATACCAATAATGGAAACTGAAGACTATGTGAGGTAGCATCAATTAGTGGGAGGTTTCAAACCTAGTATGATGTTGGAAGACATGGTTGGATATTGTGTAAGTGTGAGGTGTGATGTAAGGTCTAGGGTAATTATTATCCATTTTTAACCACTTTCATTTATAGTGGAGAATATATTATTGGGGTGAATAATGGATCACGTGAAGGAGTGGCCTTTTTTTGAAGAGGCCAAACATTATAAAAAATACATGTGTGCTTTTATTTTCTTTCATTTTCTTTCATATGGGAAGGGGTGAGACAATATAATAAGAGAGGATTAAAATTTAACCAGTCATAATGATTGATTTAAAAGGAAATAAATTATAAAATGTATATATCACTAATTCACCTTGTTGTACCTCATGACACCTTGAGAGGGGAGTAGGGAATTAGGGTGTCAACTTTTAATTATATTTTCAAGGATCTTGTACCTGTAATGGTAAGAAAATGTTAAAAATATAGCAATAACAAATCCATGACAACCATTTATATAGAAATTAAAGCATAGAACACAATGATTTTTACTTTTTTTTTACCAAAAGGGCTACTCCAAGGAGAAAACACCAATATTTTTTAGTCATACTAGAATCCACTAAACTTCACTATATTTTGTGGATTATAATTATTCATTCATGTTCACTCTATTTCAAGAACACTACCTTTATGAATAATTATGATACAGTGTACTGCCTCCCATAGATCACCTTTGTCGACCCTTCCTTATACACTACTCTAGAAGAAATATTACTCAGTTTATCAAATTGAATGGTTCATCCTCATTATCAAGAATGTATAATTTTTTTTCATTATTAAAGCATAAATTTTAATCTCTAATGATCTCTATGGTATCCAAAAATACCCAAATATTATCTTTGTTTGTAATAATGTGCTTGAATATGCCATATGTAAAGTAACCATGTGGAACCCAGTTCACTATGTACTCAACCTCATAGACCATGAACTCAACCTTATGAACCACATACCCCACCTCATAGAATATATTTCATATTTACTTTATTTAATCCTCTATGATTCATCCTCTCATGCCATGTAATTCACTTTGTAAATCATCTTTTTGGAAAAATTACACCTTTATTGATCTTCCATTTAATACTTGGATCATATTTAACTCATCATAAATCCTTAATGAAAGGATTAAAGGGGAATTTATAGGAAAATTATTCTATAAAACTCTCTAAATATTGAAATTAATATTCAACCTTTGTAAAAATTCACTTTGTGACACTCAAAAAATTTCCACTTTACGACCAGGTTTTCCCTCTATAGACTATCTACTCCCTCCATGGACTATGTACTTGAATTCACAAACATTTAAAAAACACTACTATAATATCGCATGATCCAAATTAGTGGTGGCCCAATAATTACCACGTTATAATCTTTTGGTTCATTAATAAACCATGAAATTTAATGTGATGGATGTATGCTTGACTACGTGGACAATGTCGTCAACTATAAAATCCACCTTCCACTCTTGTAACAAAATCCCTCTTGTAACTGGGTTCTAAACATCAGGGGTCGCATACCTGAATTATCAAGTTTTATGCCAACTTATTGGAAATCCTTCTTTTTACTTAAAAAATATGTGGAACTTCACCACATGATTCAATTTTTTAATCCCAAAAATTTACCAAATACTAGAAAATAAATTCATTAACAAAAATATTCTAATATTCCATTTTCAAGAAAACATCCTCCCTTAGAGTTAAAACTCCTTAATAAACCTAGAATGGATAAAAAACACAACACAGAAAAAAAAAACTCTAACCTATATCACCTTGGTTCCAATATTCCACCCTTTGGGTTTGTTGGAAATCCAAGTGAAATTAATTTTCACACACATTTTTCATAAAATCTAAATAGATATAGAATAACTCATACATCACTATAATTATATATAATCATTACTCCATGTATAAAAAAAATAGATCAAGAGAGTATCACATGACTCAGGTTGTACCTTATTCAAAAAACTTACACTAACTTCATACTAAGAACTCCCACTAAAGATATATTTTCCTCTATGGAAACCACTTGTTGTAAAACAAAATATATCTCACCCTTTGACGCACTTTCACTAAATTTCACTAGCCTTCATTCCCCATTAACAAGAAACCCAAATATAGAAGTTTATATGATATTATTTCAACACAACATACCCCATGAATCATATCTCCCCCTTAAAACTGTATCAATTCATAAATAGTTAGAAACAGATAAATTCATGGAAAGATAGGTACTTAAAAACCTCTTAAATACAAGGGAGGTGGTTAAACGTTAGGTTTCAACTGATAGTTTACAAAATATATGTGTGTTTAATGATTTCATCATGATATCTTCCACTTTACCATTAGTTCCATCATACTCTAGTATGATCATCCCATGTTCCACCCTTTTTAAAAAAAAGTGATAGTGTATTTTTATATTCTTCACACAAGAGTATTGAGAAATATTATTTGTGATATTAATTGCACTCTTACAATCAAAGTAGATCACCATAGTCTAATTTACATCTTCTTATATATATCTTTTAATTGTTTCTTCATCCACAACAGTTGAGTGCAGGCCTTGGACATCATGTTATGTTATTATTTTTTCAAACTCTATGAAGTGATTTATTTCTTCTAACTTATCTTGTTTACATATTTTCTGCCAATAAATAATTACGTAAATCTTTTGAACATTCATTTAACCATCTCACTAGCCTATTTTGCTTCAAAAAATGTAGAAAAATCATGATATTTTTTTTACAAAAAATGAATCCATAATTGAGAGTCTCTTTGATGCATCTCATAATTCACTAAATTTTTGTGAGGTGACCTTCCTTCGGGTTACTCTATAAGTGATATTAAAAAAAAATTAAACACAATATATGTCCACATTCTTTTTAAATAAATTAAGATTCCAATAATTCACCTGCATATAGTGGGATCAATAGATTTTCCAACCTCATACTTCCTAATCTTTGTTCCGATAGTAATCAAAGTCAATATTAGTTTAGAATCATGAATGTTGAACTTATTTAATATATCCTTGACATAATTTTCTTAAGAGTTGAGAGAGTAATCATTTTGTATCACCTGTATCCCCAAAAATAATTTTATTTCACCAATTATGGATATTTCAAATTCTTATTTCATTTGGTTAGAATACACTTCCATGGATTTATGTTTACTTATTCTCAAGATGATATCATCTATATATATAATAAATATAAATTTGTCATCCTTGGAAGTATTTATATAAAAATTATGATTCAAAACACCACTTTTGAATTGCATCTTTTTCAAATAGGAATCTTGTTGATCGTACCATTCTCATGGTGCTTGGTTTATATCATATAGATTATTTATCAATTTATCGACTATTGTTTTATCATTTAAAATTTTAAATCCCATTTTCCATTCAATGTAAAACTTTTCTTTCATAACACCATTTAAGAATTTCATTTTGAAATACATCTGATAAACTCTAAATCCTCTTTGAATAGTCATAGCCAGAAAGAGCCTAATTGACACCAGTCAAACTAATGAAGCAAATTTTTCCTCCACATAAACATATTCAAACTATTCATAGCCAATAAAAAACAAGTACATGTTATTTTTGAGAACATTTCTTTGTCCATCTAATTTTTTCTTGAATTTATAATTTATTTAAATCACATTGTGATTTTTTTCCTTTTAACCCACTTCCATGTTCTCTTTTTATCAATATTATATAATTATTCATTCATGGACTTTACTTAAAAGACATATTTTACTGCTTATTTAAATGTGGTTGGTTATAATATTGATAGCATGGTTATATTATCAACATTTATCATTGTCTATATCTATGTTGGTATATATATCTCTCTAATTATATTTGATGGATCTACCTTTTAATCTTATTTCTAATCTAAGGTATATATTTATCCTCTTCATTAATGACTTCCTCATATGACTTGGCCTTATAACATTCATCATCCACACAAACTCTATACAAATTTTGGAGTTTCACTAAATTCATTTTCTTCCTCTTCTTATTCACTGAAAATGCCAACATTTATTCTTATAGGTTTCTTCACATATTTCTCCCCAATAACTTTTACATCACTTCTCTCCAAAATTTTAATTATCCTTTTTATAGAATTTTTTGTCTTTCTCTTTGTTGAGTATCCAAGAAATACTCTTTCATATGAAATATCACTATACTTTCCATAATTTCCTTATTTTTTGGGATTTATCACTTACTTCTAAAAGAACTAAAGTGTTTAATTGAAGGATTCCTTCTATTACGCATTTCATATGGGGTCCTCTCTTCCCTAGGAATTAGAAATGCTTAATTATGAGTGTACACTATGAATTATACTTACTCTTTCCCATAGTGGTGAGAAATTACACCTTCAATGAGTAATGTTTTGGACATATTGTTCACCATATAATTTCATTATTTAAAAAATATATTTTGTTGTGTAGTTATCATAAATGAGACATCATTCTTTATTCTATGTTTCTTGAGATATCTTTAAAAATGAAAAGAATTTTACTTTGTTCCATTACAAAATCTCAAAAACTTAATTGTCCCCCTGGTCACATTTTCAATTCTTCCCGTATACATCTTCATACATACCATGACCTCTCTCTTTCTTTTTATAAACATGGTGTATGCCATTATACTATAGTCATTAATAAAAATAATTAAATATATTTTGTCATATGTTCCATATATATTCATCGGATCACATAAATTATTGTGAAAAATATCATGCAGATTAGATTCCCTCTTTTTATTCAATCAATAAGTATTACACTCAAGTTTTTCCTACATACATGCATCAGATGTCTTTTTAGGATCTCTCTTCCAACATGGTATGTCTACTGTAACTCTAATATTGGATAGGTTTCCATTTTTTTTGTGAATGTGACCTAACCTATGATTCCATGATTTCTTTTCCTCATCCACTATAAGGAGACATGTATTCTAATGGTTTTACATATGATATAGATTATCATTATTTATACTTTCCATAATAAGAGACATTACAACTCTTCCTTTTATTAAACACTCTTTCTAGTTACATGTACCCTCAAGAACAAAGTCAAAAATTTGACTCACACTTAGAATATTTCATCATAACCCATCCGTAAGTAATACTTTAGTATTATTTATCTCATCACCTACCATATAGGTATTTTCACTCCAATTGACCTTCAAATTTCCATCATTTCCAAAATTAATGGTTAAATAAACTCTACCCTTAATGTCTTTAAATATATTTTCATTTCCTATCAAGTGTGATGAACACCCCCTATCAAGGATCCAAGTTGTTTTGATCTCTGTATCCTTTATACCAATTTCAATAATATTTTCCTTCTCCATCTTCTTATTTTCTTTTCGTGTGAATCCAAGTTGAGTTGAACCATAAGGTGACCTCTCATATTTCTCCTCATCACAAGTGGTGAAATCATATACTTAATTATATTATTCCAACGGGTATTATCTATTTTTTAGAGTATTTTTATTATTTTTTGTTTCATTATTGTGACTCTATATTCTATTATGGTAATCACATCTTCTACTTTTCCTACAATCAAAACCATTGTGCTAAAAGTTAGAGAAATGGAAAAAATATCCATGGAATTATTTTCTACTCTAATGCGTCGGATATGGTCTCGTCCTCCATTTCGGACTTCTACGAGTTTATACTTATATGTATCTTATTATTTCATCACAACAGGACATGTTTTGGCCAAGGTAGCCACAAAATATACATTTCATAAGAGGAAATATATTCTATATGGCATTCTTTAATATGCCCCTAGATTTTTCATATCAATTTTTTTATTTACATGTCTTTAAGGATTGTGTATTTTTTTAACCTTTTGATCTCCTTTGTTTATGGTGATAATGTTTGAACTTCAAATGGCTTAATTTTGATTTCAGAATTTCCGACCTTCTGCTTTCCCTTCTTCATATTTGTCATTGTAGTTACCTTTCATGTCTTGGTATCATATCTGATCCCATGTTTACCAAAAAATCTAGTTCTTTTTTCATTTATAATGTTATTGACATGTTTAAATCCACTCTTGACCGTTTTAATCAATTTGCATTTATAAAACTCCAAAAATGTAATTTCTTCTATGAATCACTTGATTTTATATATTATTCACGTTTTTTCCTCAATAAAACAACATATTATTCGATGTAATAAACCTTATTAACACTCTAATTTATTATATCATTAATTTCATCAATAAACTTTACTTGTTCATCAATTTTTCACTTGAAATCAACTGAAATTTCAAAATTTATTTGACTAGATGGCTGATTATCTAACTATCCTTACAACTGATCATTATCTACTTCAAGTTGATCAACATATTCTAATGATTATTTTAATAAACCATTAATAATTTTATTTTTATTTGTTTTAATGTTAATCTCTTCTTGTAACACTCTGATATTCTATGAAATAGTATCTTGCATTACACGCAACACTAAGTTTAAACATACCGTGATACACTATTAAGATATTATTATTTAATGTGACAGTTATCACCTAATCATTGGATTGGAACATATGAATAGGAATGAAAAAATTATTAAAAACATGTGGTCACATATGAATAAAATTAATTCATTGGTTATCATTAATTAAAAATGAAAATAAAAATCATTTGAATTTAAAATATATATTTTAAAAAAAACTATTTTTATGTGCACAATGTGTTTTTATATTAATAATTAAAATTAGTCAATTTTAGTTAATTATTTAAATTAAATTTAAATATTATATATTAATTAAAATGTTTTATAATTTAACTAATATTTTTTTTAAATGGGATAATAAAAAATATGGTTTTATTCTTAAAAATGTATTTTTTGAAAAGTGGTTTCCATCACGTTTTGCATGATTATTTTAAAATTAATTTCTAACACTTATAGAAATTGAATTTGATAAAATGTAAAAAATATTTTTAATCAATAATTTAAAATTTTTAAAATATACCCCTTTTATTTTTAAGCATTATGAATAGTAATTGTGGTAAAATTTATCACTTTGGTAAAGGGTAAATCAAGTTAATCTGGGTTAAAACTAAGTAATAATGCTATAATTTTTCATAATAATTATTATTGGATTAAAAATTTCATACCATTATCAAATTAGGCTCTAAATTTAATTTTTTGAGTGACACTTGTCCATGAAAATGACCTATATAATATTTAAATCAAAGAAAGTTACAAAATGTCACTCTCTTAGTTTTAAATATCTATTATGCGTCCACATAGGTAAAAATACAAGTTATGAATTAATATAAATGTATATTTTGTGATTAAAGAAATTATTTTTATGATGTAAATTTATTTATATTTTTTAGTAATTATATAATTACATAAAATTCTTATGAAACACCGACACAATAATTATTCAATTAATATAAAAATAATTAAAAGATTTCAAAAATATTAAAAGTAATACAATTTGAATGAGTTATGGTGTTACATAAATTTTATAGATTAATATGATGTATTATTGTTATGTAAAAGTTTTATATTCTAATTCCAACTTGGTATTTATGTATTTTAAGTCAAATTAAATGAATAGTGTCAAAATTTGACATAAATGATATTTTATCATAATAATATTTTATTAAGTTATTTAAAAAATATAAAAAAGTTAAAAGAGCACAATGTGGATAATATACGGTCTAAAATTTCACTCATTGACTATTTATAATTCAGTTTTTACCTTATATGTAAAATTACAACCCTTTAAGAGTGAAAAGGTTCTTACCATGGTTAAGGTTAAAATAGATTAACTAAAGAGTTAAATTAAAATATAATGTTTAAAAAGAAACTTAAACCTATAAAAATTTTATTTTTTGATTTTATTTCAACTATATATTATCTTATCTTTGAATACCTACCATTTTTGAGTCATTTTTTTATATATAATGACTGTATTATATTTTAATCTCTTAAGAAATTATAAGAGTGCCCCTCCCATCACTTATAAAAGGGTACTTCTCATTTCTCTTATTCACACCACTTTTAGCCTTCTATCTCAAAAAACCCAAGAAAACATTAACTTATCCACTCATATATCCACATTATAGCGGTTTTTTTCTTCCCAAAATACCAACCCTATTTTCCTTAGGATGAGATATAATTATGTTGTTTCATAGAAGAGGTGATCTCTTTAACCGATCACTATCTTTTTAATTATTATTTTATAACCTACAAATATGTTATGTTATTAATTAAATAATAAATTTATTATCCTAAATATACTAAAGTGTTATTATTATTGTTAAACCATCATTATACACCCTCTTTACCATCAAATGGGAAATGAAAGTATCATTTTTAATTATGTACAACTTACCATCTCTACGTAGTGATACAATTCATTTTTCATTACCATATTTTATGGACGAGTATTATGGTTTGTATAAAGCATATATATGATATTTATGAAATAATTATTATTATATATTGATAATATCATACCCACATTCTTACATTACAAACCATTGGAAAACTATAATTTTGCTCGTACGTATATGTAGACTACCACCTCCACGAAGTGTGATGTAATTCGTTTTTCATTTATGTTTTACATGGATGGAAATAAGTATATATTTTATGAATATAAATGATTTATATGATATAATAATTATTTTTTAATGTTTAATTATTATTTACCTTTATTTAATTTTTTCCTTTAAAAGGTGAAAAGAGTATTCATGCGTATGTATGGCTTATCGTCTCCATAAACGGTATGATTAATTTTTTCTATATATAAATTTTATGGATGACACTAAATATGTATATAATGAAAATATAATACATTTATATAATTATAAAAATTATATTAATTATATTACCACAATAAATATACAATTATTTGGACTGTCGAACCATAACATGCTTGAAAAATGAAGCAGATGTCACCCAGAATAGTGATTTTAATTACAAATTTTTAATAAATGGGTGATAATATGTGATAAATATATCATAAATGGTAGGATATATATGAATATTATTTTATAATATATTTATAATAAATCAATATTTATTATACAGGTGTTTTAAACATGTACAAAAAAATTAAAGACTTGAGGTAAGGCATTTATGTTTCAATCATATTTTAATCGGGATTATTTATACTTGAATTTCCATTTAGGAAATTATATGAACCTTATATGATAAATATATTTAATTTTTATTCCCCTATGATTATTTCTTTATAATCCATGTTTTCATTTCATTTTACTAAATTTAAGTTTACAAGAGACTCAAATAATTGTTTTAAGAAAACCGACCATGTTTTACTATAATCTTTCTCTTATATGCCCATGTTTTATAAAAATGTCTTCAAGAATGTTTTTAATAATATCCCATTATTGTTTAAATTAAAATTTTCACTTTTTTCACTTTTTTTTAAATGGTTTAAAAGGGTTTTTCTTATCATTTTCTAAATGAGGTACTTTTTGACTTTTTACCAAAAATGGGAAAGGAATGTTATCTTATAAATTATACAGCATGAACATAATTTTTCATCATCATGACAACTCAATGATTTGAAACTTCATTTAAAATTTTACATATTTCTTTTAAAATAAAAATTTTTCCATAATAATTTGGAAAATTTTATATTTTAAATAATTGATTTCAAAATGGACGGGGTGTTTTCCTCAAGAAAATTTTAATGACCATTTTATTCATCAATAATAACCACCTTTGGAATTTATTATGTTTTACTAGGCATAAGATCCAATGGTTCCATCCTTATTATTTATTTGGATGGTTTATGGTTATTATTATGATATTTTTATGATACCATTTATTTTCCATGGGTTGTGATATGATGGATTGATTAAATGTTTTTGAAACTCATTTAATTTTCATGGGTTATGATATGATGATATGATAAATGTTTTATGATATTTTAAAATATATATGCATGGTTTTCATTATGTGATGGGTGGGACCAAAATTATATAGATCTCCAATGTATTGGGTAAATTATTATATCTCATGAGATAATTATTGGAAACAAGTTGATATGATTGATCCATTACTAGAGACAAGTCGATGTGCTTGATTAATTATGGGAAATAAGTTAATGTGATTGATCCAATATGTGAAATAGATTTTCAGGCCTTATCTATTATGATTTGATGGTCTTGGTATTTAACCTTAATATATAAAATGGTTTCTACTCCAATGATGGTGCTATTATTTTATAACACTAACTATGGTTCTTAATTGATTTATGAAGACTTATCACTCTTATTATTTCTATCTTTTCAAATGATAATGCTATATTCCATGAATAATGTTTATGATCTTTGATAGATTGGGTATGCACATTGTATATTATAGTCATGTCCTCTTTCCCATATGATTATATTATTCATTCATATGACCATTGATTGATATCTCTAATGTGTACCCTTACAGAACATATGATATCACCCCTCCTTATGTTTCTTTTCCCATATTTATAAATAAAGGATTAAGTATGGTGTGTCTATGAAAACTATTAAATAGAAATATTTTTATGGGATATATTGAAGATATTTTATGAAATAAGAAGATTGTGTATCTAGTCTCTAAAGAGCCTAAACCATTATGGTCCACGGTCATATATTTTTGGAATTTATTAAATATTAATCTAAAATGGATGTACTATTTATATATGAAAATATTGGTCCTTTACACTAAAAGAGCCCCCTCAATCTTTACTTTGATATCGACAACACATTTTGGTTTATTATCACATTATTTTCTAGATTACTCTTTTTCAATAGTTATCATTAGAACATCAACTATATATGATTTTAATTAGGTATCAGTTTCTTCAATAAATCTTCTTCATAGTCTTCTATACTCAAAAATCTATTCTAAATTTTCTTCCAGATAAACTCCATGTTTTAGTGTCTTTTCTAGGAGTAAACATCCCTTAGGGGTTTTGTATGACTTACTCTTCACCTTATTCGTCATATATTATTTTAATACATATCACTAAAATGTTTTTGACTTTACTATATTAAAATAATTCCAATGGGAGATTCCATTAAAATATTCCCTTTCTAATTTTAAATTTTATAGCCACCATTAAAATAATATCATCTTCCACATCTTTTATATTTTTATCTTCATTGATGTTTAACTTTTATATAGACTGGAATTTAATTTCCTTACTAGTGTGGATATAAGTGGCTTCTAGTTTAATTTTCATTTTATAATCCACAAGACTTATTAAAAGGTTATCCATAGTTAGTTTGGTCAAATCCCTTTCTTCGAGAGCTGAATATTTAGCAATGTACTAGGGAATTATATGTTGTTGACCTCCTACTTTTAATGATCCTAAAATCATGTTTTTAATAATTCTAATAAATTTTATGTTTACCTATAAGAAATATATTTTATGAGAACATGTGACAAATATATGTAATTATGAGACAATTTTGGTCATGAAACATCACTAGTACAAATATCCTCTAAGTCTGAGATACTACCAGAATATCACACTATCAGACTGTCATACCACTGGACTGAAGATTTGACTGAGTTTGAGACATTGTTGATCTATACACTATCAAGATTTTATGACTCTAGGTCATAATTTTGGCTAAGTATGAGATACCACTGGATAATACATTGTTCATGTCACACTGTCAGACACATACTGCTGACAAGAAAAAATTTCCTAAATCCGAGACATCGTCGTACCATATTCTACTAGTAGAGACACCACCATCTTTCTAGAAATTTTGTTAAAACTAAGAAACATAAAGAACAACATACAGCTAGAGAAACATACCATCAATGTTATACCACCAGTTTCATACTTCTATAACATGATACACGGTAATATCTTAAGATATTTTCACTATTTATATTACTTTACTTATTTTTTGAATTATATCATTCTAACGATTATATTTATTGAAGTTAATTATACTTACTATTTTAATGATTTTGTCTTAAATGTATGATAGAAATTATGTCAGGACTAGAAGTACGAGGAATCAGCTCTGGATATTCTCCTTACTGCAACAGTTAATAAAAGTGCAGCACACTCCATAGTGAAAAAGAGTGAGAATGCATGCAATAGAAAGTATATAATCCTAAAATACCAAAAAATATAATGTTGAATGTATTGAAAATAAAAAGAGAAGAATTTTTTATAACTCTATATGATAAATCCAAAATGCATCATCTCATTCAGTGTCTTCATCCAATAAGAAAAAAGGTGTTTTTGAAAATCTATTTTTATGAAGATTTAAAGAAGAATCAACTCAGGTTCATTAGTGAACCAAATCAAGAGTCAAAATATATATTGCAATAGACCTAGAATATATAAACTCTATACTCTTATATTCTAATTCCTATTTATATTTTATCTCATTTGAGAAGTGTGTGCTATATTCTATTTTACATATTCACAATGTCTCTTGCGCTAAACTGAAAGATACATGATATCTTTTGAAACTTTCTTATCATTTGTTTTCTCCACAGATAAGAGTGGTAGATGTCCATGTGTGGCTTTTTTATCTTTAATCCCATGAATAAATTTTTAAGAGGTCGTGTGTGACTTGGATAGTGTTATTTGTTGTAAAACCCAATCTAGGTTGTGGATCATCTATTTGTATTTTATAAACTATTTGGTGGTGGGTGATCACCGAGTGGAGAGGACTAAGTCTCAACTTGACACTGAATCTCTAGTATTTATTTATTTATTGTGTGTTTTTAATTTTTTTTGTTTTCTCTTTAAAATTAAAAATTATTTTAACTATAAACAAAATTAATTCTTTGTTATTTTATCATAATTTGCATTTATATAGTATTTCAACCAAGTAAATTGATTTCAATGGATTAAATCATATTATATATATATAATTCATATGAGACATGGTTAATATTAATATAAATATTTAGAATGATTATATATATATCAGACTACTTATTTTGATAAGATGGGATGTTTTTGAATATTTGGGGTATCTCAAATAATCTATTTTTGACAAATAAAATTATTGGGTACTCAATACACCCCACTCTTGAGATACTCACCTTGAAAAACATTTACTATAATAGGAGATTAGAAAATATTTTTCAAATAATTTTTAACTTTTATTTTAGTCGAAAATTAAATATTTAAAAAAAATTATAAGTTCTAAATTTTCTGTTCTTTATATATATATATATATCTACTAGTATTTTAGTATGGATAATCATCAAGAGGGTTTTTCTACCAACATACCTCCATTATTTAATGGAAAAAATTATGCCCAATGAAAAATAAAGATGAAAATGTACATAAAAAACATGGGTTTTAATATTTGTTATGATATAGAATATGAATATATAATACCTGATACTGCTAGGAGAACTTATGATGATGAAAAAAATAGCATACAGTAATAATTGTAAAGCTATGAATTGCATGTATTGTTCCCTTTGTGATGAAGAGTTTAATATAATTTTAGCTTATAAAACTAATTTACATCCTGTCTGTTTTCCATGAAGGAACTAAAAATGTTAATGAAATGAGGCTTAATACTTATACTATTATGTATGATAATTTTAAAATAAAACTTGGTTAGATTGTTTCTGATATGTACCTTAGGTTTAATTATATTTATGACACCATGAGCTCACTGTGAAAGCCTGTATGTGTCAAGGACCAGATAATGAGATTACTAAGATGCCTACCAAAAAGATGGTGAGGCACTTCGGTGTCAATCAAAGAATCCTACAATATTAGTAAATTTTCAGTCAAGGAACTGATAGGTAAGCTTATGATGTATGAAGAATAACTTAAGGTAAACCATGAGAAGGATGAGTATTTGAAGATAAATTTAGTATCTTTCAAGACTAATTCTCCTATACAACAGAAGGAGAAAATAAAAGGAAAAGGTACAAGCTGTTGATTCGAGTGATAGTGAGTCTGTTTCTGACAGTGATGAGGAAATGGCTCACCTATCCAGAAGATTTAAGAATTTTTATTGTAAGTATTTTTTTAGAAAACCATAATATAAAGGAAAATATGACAACAAAAGAAATTAGAACAAAAATAATGATGATTCAAAGGAATTTGTCTGTTATGAATGAAAAATGAAAGGTCATATAAAATTTGACTATCCAAAGATGAAATAAAAAATATGAGGACAAGGACAGAAGATATAAGAAGGATATGAATGCCACTTGTAGTGCATATGAGGATAGTTCCAGTTACTCAGATTCTTCACCTAAAGAAAATACAGACAGAGTAAATATGTGGTTTATGAATAAAGTCAATGAGGTATCTTCTTCACCCACTATCTCTGCTATTTTCCTATGCATATGTCTGATAACTCTAACAATGAGAAACATTATGATGATATAAAAAATGATGAATTATTTTAATATTTAAATATATTATAGAATACCTTTAGTTAATTAAAGGATAATTATAAAATTCTTAAAATATATCATGCTCTAACTATGAATATAAATTCTAGGTTTTCTATAGAAAAATAGAATAATATTCAATTGCTCAAAGAAAACAATGAACTTAAACTTTCAAATGATAAATTAAATAAATACCTTGAAAATTTTAAAAATGGTAAAGAGACTTTGACACAAATCTCGGGAAATCAATTTTCCCCCAAATATGTTACTGGAATAGTATATGAACCTATAGAAAGGAGAATAACTAAAAATAATTTTATTCCTGAATTAAGACCTAAAAGCTCTACTTCTAAATACTCTTCAAAGGTACCTAACTAATTTTTTATTTCTATGAGTCTACAATTTTTTTACAGGAAACCCATGAGGAAAATATGGTTTCCCAAATCATTTATTACTATCATTTCTAGACCTAAATATATTTGGGTACCAAAATCATTTCTTGTTTAAAACATTCTTTTTTGGAAAAAAATTGTTGAAGATATCTTGTGAAAGTATATTGTACTTGGAATATGGTTGTTCAAGAAATATGATAAGTGATTTTTAATGATTTAAAAGTATTATTAAGTTTTATGGTTTCTATTTCAACTTTTGTGACAATGAAAAAGGAAAAATCATTGTCCTAATCAATATTGGTAACAATAATTTAGTTTTAATTTCTAAAATATATATGTTGATGGTTTAAAATATAATCTACTTGGTATTTCTCAGTTGTGTGATAATGGTTCTAGGTTAAGTTTGATAATGATTATTGTAATGTTTTTTATTCTAAAAAATCATTAATCTTTACTACCTTGGGAAATGACAATGTTTATGTTGTAGATTTAACTTCTTTTGTTTCTTAGAGTGTTTCATGCTTAAGTGATTTCCATAAGGAATCTTGGATTTGGAATTGGAGACTAGGCCATTGAAAAATTCACTCAATTATAAATCTAAATAGAAAATGATTATTTAGGGATATACCAAATCTTTATATCTCAACTGATAATGTCTATAACCCTTATCAAAAAGGGAAACATCACAAAGTTTCTTTTAAAATAAAGACGTAAGTGTCAACTTCCCAACCTCTCATGTTGGATCACATGGATTTTTTTATACCTTCTATAGTTTCTAGTCTTAATGGGAAGCACTGTGTTTATGTTCCTGTAGATGATTTTTTCTAGATATACATGGGCATACATTCAGGCTCAAAAAAGTGAAGCATGATCTTATTCTAACAAGTATACTAAGTTTGTAGAGATTCATAGTAGACTTAGGATTAAAACCTTAAGTAGTGATCATGTCCTTGAGTTTGAGAATAAATATTTTGAATCTTTTTTATCTCAAAATGGATGCACACATAACTTATCTTCTCCAAGGACACCCCAATAGATTTTATGTTTTGAAAGAATAAATAAAACTTTACATGAGATAGCCCAGATCATGTTAAATGATTATGACCTACCAATTTATTTTTGGGAAGAAGCTATCAGTACAGCCTGCTATATTATAAATAGAGTTTTGATTATACATATCCTTAATAAAACCTCTTATGAGTTGTGAAATAATAGTAAACCTAAGGTTAATTACTTTAGAGTTTTTGGTTTCAAAGTATTTATTCTTAACACTAAGGATAATATTGAAAAACATTCATCCAAAAGTGATCAAGGAAATTTCCTTGGTTACTCAGTTTCTAGAAAATCCTATAGAGTATTCAATAAGAATACCAAAAATATAGAAGAATAATTCGATTTAAATTTAATGAAAATAATCCACATGATCCTAATACCAATTTAGAAGACCTTGAGAATGACTAATCTTCTCTAAACTTAAATTCTAATCCTTTAGATTCTACTATAAAACTAGTAGAAGAATCATCCAATTCTGAAGAATTTAGAGAACTTCCACTTGAAAATATGGAAGTAACCAGTCCTATATTCTTTAAAAGTAGTATAACTCTCAAGAACCATCCTTTATATGTTGTTTTATGAGATCTAGATAGAGGATCACAAACTAGATATTCTACTAGAAATCATGTTGAACATCAATATTTATTGTCTTAACTTGAACTAAAAAATAGCAATGAAGTAATTAATGATGAATTTTGGGTAATAGAAATGCAAGAAGAGTTAAATCGGTTTGAAAGAAAAACAGTTTGGGAACTTATAGATAGAACCAAGGAAACCTTGACTATTGGAACTAAATGGGTATTTAAGAATAAATTTGTTGATTCAGGAAATATAGTTATAAAAAAAGCTATATTGGTTTCATAAGGTTATATTCAGGAAGAAACAATTGACTATGAGGAAACAAATTCACCTACATCTAGACTTGAGTCCATAAGAGTCATGTTTTCCTATGTAGATAATCCAGATTTCAAACATTGTCAAATGGATTTCAAGACTGTATTCTTAAATGGTTTTATATTTGAGGATGTTTTTGTAGAACAACCCACTAGTTTTTAGAATCCTCATTTTCTTAATCATGTTTATAAATTAACCAAATATTTATATGGTTTTAAATAATCTCCTAGAGATTGGTATGATAGGATCATCTATTTTTTGATTTCAAAAGGTTTTTCAAAAGGAATAGATGATCCAACCCTTTTCATAAAACAAATTTCAAAATATTTATTAGTTTTTCAAATCTTTGTTTATTACATTATTTTTGAATCTTTAAATAATTCTATTTGTACTAATTTTTATAAAATGATGCAAAATGAATTTGAAATGAGTTTAATGGATGAACTCAAGTTCTTTCTTGGATTTAAGATTTTTCAAAATAAAGATGTAATTATTTTGAACCAAATTAAATACACAAAATATCTTTTAAAACATTTTAATATGGATAACCCAAAAAACAGTGATACTCCTATGAGTACCACCTATAAATTAGATCTTGATGAAACTAGGAAACTGGTTAATCAAACCGGTTATAGAGGTATTATTGGAAGCCTTCAACACTTTATTGTTATCCAAATAGACATTATGCTTAGTGTGTGTATTTGTGCTAATTTTCAAGAAAATCCAAAGGAATCACATCTTGTTTCTATTAAAATAATTTTTAAATACCTCAAATATACAAATAATTTAAGTTTGTTTTAACCTAGAGGAAAAGTGTGTGATTTGGTTAGATATTCTAATTCTGATTTTGGTGGATGTAAGTTAGATATAAAAATAACCTCTGAAACATGTCAATTTTTGGGAAAGTCTCTAGTTTCACGGTGTAGTAAAAAGAAAAATTATATTTCATTATCTATTACTAAAGATGAATACATTGCTTAAGGTAGTTTTTGTATACAAATTTTGTGGATGAAACACACTTTACTAGATTATGGATATCAATTCAGACATGACTTTATAAAATGTGATAGTGCAAGTGCAATAAATATATAAAGAAATCTTATTTCTCATTCAAGAACAAAACATATTGATATAAGGTATCAATTTTTTAGAGATAATTTTCAAAAGGGATATATTACTATTGAATTTATTGGCACTGAGCATTAGTTACCTGATATGTTTACTAAACCTTTGAATTCGGAGAAATTGAATTATATCAAACATGAATTAGGAATGATAAATTTAAATTAATTCATAACGTTGGTTATCATATTGTTGGTTGTCATACCATTGGTATTCATACCGTTATTTGTCATACAATTGGTTATCATACAGTTTGTTTTTATACCATTGGTGTTCATATCATTGGTTTTAATACTATTGTTTTTCCTACGATTTATTATTTTACTATTGATTCTATGTCTTTCAAAAAGTTTTTTTGTTTCTTCATATTAAAAATCGTTGATTTATTTTCTAGATTATTTATTTTATTAAAACATGATGTGTATCTTTATCTTCATTTTCATTTCTATTTCATGTATAAATTCTATTTTAGAATAATAAATATCTCAAATGATATGAATACAGCATAAGTTTTTTTCCAAAAAACTCTAATGTCGCACGCTATATTTTTGTATCTCTCTCAAGTCGAGCATAACTCTTTACCTTCTTTATTTTAAAATTTCACCCTACCTTTGACCGAGTTTTCAAAGTTGATATGTATGCTAATAATGAAGAAACATTTGGTGCCTTCTCTGTTCAGGTCTAGATCTTTGAAGAAGACGAAGAAGGAATTGAGTGTTCCTGGTCTGGTTACTCCAGTTAATCCCAATCCTACTAACTATATTATTATACCATAAAAGGAAGTAAACTCAAAATTTCTACTATCAATAAATTCCTTGGTACTCAAAGTTCTTCAAAAACAAGGTTGGTTGGATTGGTTTTCTTCAAATAAGAGACCTTTTTTACCCAAAGCTGGTTCATGAGTTTTATCAAAATCTAGAGTGTTCATTTAATAAAGATGATGCAGATTGAGTTATAAGTAGTGTCAAAGGACTTTTGTTCAATTTTTCCTCAATAAAATGGGATAAGTGTTTAAAAACACCTCATGATGGATTCTTTGATGATTATCAAGGGGGGATTCCTGAAGCTGGTGACTAGTTCATTTATGAAGATACCCTTACTATGCTAATAGGATATGGAACAACAATGAGGACCATTTTCTCTGAGTTAGATTGAGAATGCAGGTTTCTATTTAAGTTCATAGAGCACATGATTTCCCTGACAAAGGGAGATTTTACAATGCTAAGATACTAGGATTTTTATCTTCTATTTCTTATAACATAAGGTCACAAGATTAATCTCTACATATTTTTAATGGTTTGGATGTGTGAAATGGTAAAACCTTATTCCAGATCAAATTGATTGATCTACTCTAATATGATTTATATCATTCTAAAGTAAAAGGGCCTAGTTAGAGATGATGAAGTTTCTATGGTTGATTGTGGTGCTTTCTTCATAAAAAGTGCAACATACTCTAGAATAAAGATAAGCTGGATCCCATGAAAGAAACAATGGGTTGGAGATTCTGAGAAATTGTATATAGAGTATAATACAATTGATCATCCTAGTAGACCTAAAGATGAATTTGATCCTAGTTTGGAACCTGGTGAGGTAGTGGACTAATCTAATGAAGATAAAGAAGAGGTTGTTATTGAATAAAAAGAAAGGTATCAATCAATTGATGAAGGGAGTGACCCTCATCTATCTCCCAAAGCATCTCATGTCACCTATGGAGCTCCTAGTCAACCTAGGAGCATTCCAAAGAGATAGAAATTCATAAAAAGTGGTGAATAAGAAAATTATTTCTCTAGATAAGATCAATATAAAATTTATAATTCAACTAAATCTGATGATGATGATGATGATAATGAGTAAGAAGAAAAGGAAGAAAAAGATGGTAATGAAAAAGATACTACAGATGATGGAAGTGATGATGAAACTGATTCTGACCCTGATGATAAAAGTGGAAGAATCAAAAGGAAAGGTGTAGAAATTCCTCCAAATATTAAGGATTCATTTATTTAGGGGTATTATTACCCATTAGTGGACACTCTTCTTGAAGCTCTAATTGCAGATCTTGTTGAGGCCAGTTTAGTTGGCACTAGTTAAGATGTTTTAGATTATTATATGGAAGATCAGATGAGTGTTATAGATACTATGGAATAGTATGTTCTTAAATAAGAAAAATATCTATTAGAAGAAGAGTTTGGAAAGGATCCATTATTTGATGTTCGAAATTCTACTTTGGAAGAAAAAGTGGAAGGTGAATCCACTGATGGAGATGATCATAGAGATATTGAGATGCAATATGCACCCACTGTTGATACTTAGTTCAAAGTGGAGCCTACCAGTGTTGGACTCTCAGTGGCTACTCAATGTTCAGAAAATTAGAGGAATGGGGGAGTTTTATTTGTTTGTTATAGTGTGGTGCATGTTTCCACTATTTCTATTTCTAAGAGTTGGTTTGACCCTATGGAAGAGGGGTAGGGAAAGTTCTCTTCTATTGTAAGGATTCCTCCAAGGATTGATAAACCTGACATCAATGTCGAAGGTGATACTGAGGGATATTTAATAGCCCAAGTTGATCTTTAAGGTTTAATAAAGAAGTTTAGTTATCTATGACCTCATATCCCTGAATCCACTCCAGCTCCTCCAGCTGTTCTTTTGGATATTATCACTCAAAATGACTTGAAATTTTTCGGTGAAAAGTTGATGATTAAGTTCCAAAAGTGTGTAAGGAATAAATCCCCTATCTTGAAAATTCTTAGTGAATAAGATGCTCATTATTTATTTGAGCTGATTATTATTCATATACAACCAAAAATGATGCATCGCATTCAAGTTTTGGAAATTGAAAATAAGTGAATTGGAAATGATATGAATTCTCTCAAATATTTTGTTGAGGAAATGGAATCTAAGTTCATAGATTCTTTAGAAGGTATTTTTAAAAGTATTGGATATACTTCCTCAGATACTTCTATTACTACTACACCTCCTCCTCCAGTGCTTTATGTTGATTCCATTCATCCAATAGTTAGAGATTAATTTTTTAGCTACTTCTAGCGTTTCTTCTAGCGGAGAACCTATACTTCCTTTAGAAATTCTCAGGAAGTTTGAGCATGGAACTAAGAATGATAACATGATGATATGAAATCATGACAAGGATATCGATGCTGATAAAAATACTATTACTAATTCTATCAAGTTCTATCTCTTTATAATCTATACCAAACATGCTATTCATTCCCATTTTGAATACATGGTTGAGAATTTGTGATTTCTTGCGGTGAATCAAACCTTCAGAGAGAAAGTTAAGAAAATTAAGTAACTCACTCCTTTTCTTAAATCCTTCATGGAGAAAAATTGTGATTTCATTAAGGATATAGAAAAAGGAAAATTATTATAGATTCTATAAATCTTCTGAATCCTTAATTTCATGTTCAAACTAATACAGTTGTAGCTCCAAATTCTTTTCATGTTCCTTCAACCTTCGTTGGACTCACTACTGAACCTATGTACCCTTCACCTCATCCACAATACCATTCTACCTTTATCACCAATACTTTTTCACCTTTACCTACTTAACTTTATCTTTTTCCCATGACTCCTACTGAGGCACTAAAACACTTGATTCCAATTATCTATATAGAGTTACCTTCTTCCAGTACATCATCTTCTCCCATAGTATCGACAGCTGTTCTGAGGTTTTATCCTCTACTCTCAGTACTTTTGATAAAGGGAAAGAACCAATGGAACCTTCTTCCAATGTTTAACCTTTGTATTTTTTTATATTAGACTCTAATTTATTTGATGGGATATGGATTGTAATAACTTTATGGTCGTCCCTATGAATATCTTTCTTACCTCTTATTATGAATTATTCTTATTATCTGCCATTCTACATATCTTAAATTTATCTTATTTACATTTTTTATAATCCAAGAAGGGGTAGATTTTTTATGGCATACATACTTTTTGGGATTTTTTTTACTCTCTTTGCTTACTTTTTTCTTTCTTTTTGGTACTTTCTTATCTTTATCTTTGATGATATCTATTTTAAATTTTTCTTTAGAATATGTTCTTTTCTTTGATTATATTTTCTTATTGTATCACTAATACCATATCCACATGTTTTGCATGATAAGACATTCTTTAATCTTCTAAAATATATTTGATAACTTTTTTTACATTTATAGTATTATTTTCATTCCATGATTTGTGATCATAAAAAGAGGGGATATTTTTGACCTCCTGGTTTTAATGATCCCAAAATAATTTTTTCAATAATTCTAATAAATTTAATTTTTACCTATAAGAAATTTGTATTCTGAGAAGAAGTGATAAATCTATCTAAGTATGATACACTGTTGGTCATGACACACTTCTAGTATAAATATTATCTAAGCCTAAGTTACCACCAGAATATCACACCATCAGACTGGCATACAGCTGGACTAAATATTTGACTGAGTATTAGACACCATTGATCTGTACATCGTCAGGATGTTATTTTTCCATAGCATAATTTTGGCTAAGTATGAGATACTTATAGATGAGACACCATCCATGTCACCCCATCAAACTTATACCACAGATTTTGAAAACTTTCCTAAGTCTAAGACACCACCAAACCATACTCCTCTCGTAGATACACCGCCAGCTTTCTTGAAATTTGGCTAAGTCCAAGACACTACCAAAATAACATACCGCTAGAGCAACATACCATCAATGTTATACTGCCAGTTTCATACCGCCAGAACATGAGACACTGCCAGGGCTTAAGACACCATCACTATTTATATTACTTTACTTATTTTTTGAATTATATCATTATAATTGTTAGATTTATTGATGTTAATGCTATTTAATATTTTAATAATTATTTATAACTCTCAAAGAGAAAGAAAACTGCATCATCTCATTCAGTTACTTATTCCAGTCAGAAAATAAGAGTTTGCTACACTCTTTTTTACTAAATATTTCAAGAAGACTCAACTCAAGATTTATTGTTGAACCAAATCAAGAGTCAAAAGATGCATTGAAATAGACTGAGCATCTCTAAATTCCATACTCCTAGATTTACCATTCCTTTTTATATTTTATCTCATTTTATTAGTGTGTTCTATATTCTATTTTACATACGAACATTGTCTCCTATGCTAAACTGGAAGATACACGATATCTTTTAAAGATTTCTTATCATTTGTTTTCCCCATGGATAAGATTAGTAGAGGTCAGTGTGTTGCATGTTTATCTTTATTCCCATGAATAACTATGGAAGGGTTTGTCTGTGACATGGAAAATTTTATCTATTATAAAACCTGATCCGGGTTGTGGATCATTTGTTTATATTTTATAAACTTCTTGGTGGTTGGTGATTACCAAGTGGAGAGGACTAAGTCTTGATTGTAGACTGAATCTATAGTATTCATTTTTCCACTATGTGTTTTTTATTTTTATTTTACTTTGTTTTTTCTTTAAAATTGAAAACATCATTAATTATAAACAAAAATGTTTACTTTGTTAGTTTATCTTAATTTGTGTTCACATAGTATTTTAGTCAAGTAAATTTATTTCAAATTATTCAACAATATTATATATATTATTCATCCAAGACCTAATAAATCTTAATAAAAATATTTAGAATGATTAATATATATATAATAATTATTATTTTGATAATTTGGGCTATTTTTGAACATTTGGGGGATTTCAAATAATCCTTTTTTGATATAAATTTTTATTGGGTACTCAATTCACCCCCCCCCCCCACCATCTTGATATACTAACTCTGACCAATAGCCGTCATAAGATCTTCTCAAAAATATCGATATCCTTTATCTCTTACCCAAGCCTCAAATATTTTCATCAACTTCAATGGTTAGGTTAAAGAGGTTATCATCATTCTCATCCAAAATAATTTTTAAATCATTAAACTTATTGTGAAAAACTTAGAGTTTACCTCCTTAAATTTTTTATCATCTTCATATACATTTTCCATTTTTTCCAAATAATAAATTTAACATAGTTCAACTCATTATCTTCAAATAGATTTGATCTAACATATTTCTGGTGTGATCATTTTGATATTTTTCATCTACATCCATAATTTTATTATTATATTCTTTCATTAAAATTCTTGTTACATTAGTGACCTAAAACCCTTTAACTATGTAAAAGAGAACTTATATGCCAACAAATCATAGATAAGATCTCATTTTATTCTTGCAAATATGGTAGTTGATTCCATAAAAAATAGGGACTCCCCTATCATTTATTGAATTCTATGCATCAAATAATAACTAAATACATATTTAATTCCTAAAACTTGAGCTCTGATACCACTTTTTGTACCCCATAACACCTTGAGTAGGGATGGGTGAATTAGGGTGTCAACTTTTATTTTCTTTTTTCTAGGATTTTTTCCTCATATTGGTAATAATGTATTGAAAATATAGTAATAAATCACACATTCATTAAAACCACATAAAAAATAATTAAATCACAAAACATAATGATTTTTACTTAGTTCACTGCAAATGGATGCTCTAAAAAGGATATACTGATAATGATTCTTTCATAATAGAATCTATTAAGATTTACTAGATTTTTACGAATTATAATTTTTTATCCATAGTTACTCTATGTCAAGTGAAATTAATTTACAAAAAAATAGGGATAGTGAATTTCCTCCCATAGATCGCCTCTATTGACTCCTTGTCCACTAATCTGGAAGAATTATTCCTCATCTTTTCAACATGAAGGTTGTTTCATAGTTGTTCAGATTGTATGCTTTGATTTTCATCAAAAAAACCTGAATTTTGTGATCTAATGATCTTTATGGTATCTATAAATTCCCACCTATGATCTTCATGTGCAACCACCTACCCGAATATTTCTAACACAAAGTAACTATGTGGAACCTAGTTTACTATGTACTCAACCTCACAGACTACATAGTACCCTTTTCAGACTATGCACTGCACTTCCTTGAGCCTCCTTATGAGATGATTATTTCCACTAAATACTCAAACTTATAGGCCATGAATTCAAACTCGTGTACCATGTACCCCAACTCACTGACTTTCTCTTGTGAAATGCCTTTGCATACTCCTCTATGAACATTCCTCACGGGTCACATACTTCACTTTGTAGATCAAATTTGTGGGAAAATCCTACTTTTATTGATCTTTAATTTAATCTATGGATCTTATTTAACTCCTCATAAATCCTTAATGAATATATTATGGGAGTATTTATAAGAAAATTATTCTATAAAACCTGATAAATACTGAAATTACTATTCAACCATAGCAAAAATATACTTTATGGAATTCAGAAAAATAACCTTACAACTGTGTGATCTATCTTAGGACTATGTTCTCCCTTCATGGACCACATGGTTGACTTCATAGACATTCCAAAAAACCACTATAAGACTATGAGCTCCAAAATTATTGTGGTCTAAAAAATTGCACCATATAACTGTTTGGTTTATCAATGAACTGAAAACTTTCCTACACTTGACTAAACAGACAATGTACTCGATTGCATGATCCACCTTCCACTACTATCATGAACTCCCTATTTAAACTACATACTAAAATTTATGGTTTATGTACTTGACATAATAATCTATGTTCTAAATTCATAGAAATCCTTATTTCACCTTAAAAAATTCATGTAAATTCACCACATACTCCAGTTTTTCGATCCCAAAAATTTGGCCAAATATGGAAAACAACACCATTTTCAATCATCTTACAAGATTAAAATTTAAAAATAATAACCTTAATTATATTTAATTTCCTTGATGAACCCAAAAAATTTTAACAAAATACACAACATGTCATAAAAATCCAACCCATAACACCTTGGTTCCGAAATTCCTTCTCCCCATCTCAGTGATACAACCATACATGGTTACTTAATCAACAATGTATAGTAATCTTTCACTTATTCACAATGTATATTATGTGTGAACTTATTTATTCCTCAATACATAATACAAACATGATGATTACACACAAAAACAAGTGTGTACTCTTCTTCACCTTCTCATACTTCTTCTTCTCTTCTTATTCTTTTATTTCTATTCCTCTCACACTATCCAACTTCATGAAAGACCATTTTTACACAGTCTTGCATAGAAATAAATTTTTATTCTAGAAAAAATTTGAATTTAAAATTCAAATTCAAACAAAAAACTTCATTAAACTATTTCCACTTATTCTATTGTTATTGGATCTGTAAAATCCTTTTATCCATCCTTGTATATATTAATAATAATTAATGATTCTAGTATAATCATCCCATGAATAATAAAATGATCCACATCATTAACATTTTAAATTTTTTACTCCTTCACAAATCATGGAATGTCATTATACATTAAATCATGATCAAATAGTTTTTTTATAATGATTCTCCCTTTACATCATGATATACTTCTTTGCAGAATAATTCATTTTTTCACATCAAAACAATATGAATATCAACTCCCATGACTTCTCATTACATCAAAACTCTATCCTACAATCCACTCTTAATCGTATACTACAGCATGGAATTATCAATATGGAATTATTATATCTTAATACATACATTAAATTACAATTATTTATTCATTCATATCTTACATTGTTTCATGATAATAACCTTACATAAAGAAGCCCTAGAACCTACCAAAATAGTGGGATCATGCAAGATCATGGTTATAACACATGGTGGGGATTCCATGTCATGATAGACCATTTCATGACATCATAAAATTAAATTATTCAATCAAATTCTGAAACTTTAGTTTTCCATGTGATCCATCATTCCATTAGGATATTTAATCATTATGTAGTATTCATTTCATAATAGATTAATCTCACATATCTTCACTTATGGTGTGATATAAACCCTTTTTGGTATGACCAAACTCGTTCTATCCTTATGTAGAGTCTGTCTCAACATGATTAATGTAGAAACCCTAAATTCAGTAACCTAGATTCAGTGTCTAATTTATTAAATTTACATAAGATACAAGGGATTATATCACCAAGGATTGATCAGTTTAGTCATCTTGAAGAACTAGATACATAAATGATTCTCATATTACATTAGAAATATAAAATACATAGTATAAAAACAATCTTTAATATTTGATATTATTCATAATCTACTTCTTTATATTCTGGGGAAAATAAATAAAATGAAGGGTGAGTTTAGATTCTTGGTAATGGTTACGTACAGTAGAATCAGTCATTAATAAATCATGTTTAATCAATATTTAAAGGTAAATAACTGAAGAACATGTTCTGTTTAATCAATAACTTGATCACAAAAATGCATACATGGGTAATATCAATGTAGTAATCTCATTGATAATAATAACTGAATTATAAATAAATTAAATGCTTAATATTGTATGTCTTTATCTTATACATCATGACATCTTCACTATCAAATACTTGTTCCATGACAGTATAATTGATGAGTAAGTATACACCAAAAACTCATTTAATAATTCTAGCCCACTGGTTTGTCTCATGATACCTATTGATGCATCGAGCGGTAATATATAAGAGTTCCCCAACCATCACTACATGTTTAATAAATTCCTCCTATATAAAATGATAAATTTAATTCATAAATAATATACATTATCAATAAATACCCATATTGAGTGAATAATATATAATATCAAGATTTCCTTAGTCAATCAAATAACTTTCATAGTAAAACATTGTATGTATAAATAGTGTATAGTTTATCCAATAATCATATCCATAAAAAAAATATGGATATTTAAGAGATTTTTAATTTTCAATGATCATAATAAAGTTAATGTTTCAAGAGAAAGTTAATGACCATAAAATTAATAAGAGATAAAAATTATCCACAATTTATCAAAAATATGGGTTTTCTAATAAATTAATACCCTTGGGAGAAATAAAAAAATGTAATCCAAGAATTAAAATAATATTTCATTAAAGGGTTTTCTCTTTAAACCTATTGAAAACTTTTAGAAGAAGTTAAATATCATAAAATGGTTATGGTGGTCAGAAAATCAGTTAACATCATATACATTAAAAAGGAAAACTACTTTTGAATTTTTAAAAAGAAATTTGAAAATTATGCTTTAAAAACATTAGATATATTCCTTAAAACCATTATAAAAAATCAATGATCACATAAAATTAACTTGATAAATCATTTTAGTAAATAAAAAATACTTTTTAAAAACAATTTTGATAAATATGAACATCAAAAGAAAATATACTGGATCAAAAAAATAAATAAGATCATATTTTATTTTAAAAATTTATTTGTTTGATTCGAGTAAAAAAGAGAGAATAAGTTTTAATAAAACATGTAAACTCTTTAAGTGGATAAATTTTATGAAGGATGGATTATAATATTCCTTCAATGAAAAATATAACCAATTCCAAAAATGAGATTGTAAAATAAATTCTTTCCTCTTAGGTAACATTTAAATTGTAACCCCTTAAAAGATTAAAATTTAATTTAAACTTTAATAATCAGGAAAAAATGATATTAATTTTTAAATACATAAAAGTGAAATTAAATACACACCATAAAAATAAATAGGTTCATAATTCCAAATTTATCTCAATAGAGTGTAAATTGAGACAAAATCTCTTACAAATATTGTATCATTGAATTGAGAATTAATAAATGAAGTGATTGTGGGTAAAAAAATTAAATAGATATAAATAAAGTTTAGATACAATATAAAATAATTATATTTCATTTAAAACATAATTATTACATAACATAGACAATAAAGAAGTAATATAACCCAATGAAAATAAATTGATTCATGGAACTGCTTTCCTCAAGTTTGAATTACCAAGAAAGTGATTTTAACCCCCGGTATAATAAATTTAGATTTATTATAATTACATAAAATAACCATATAAATATATATAGTATCACATATGATTAATTTATAACATTTTGTCACTTTTATATTAGCAATCTTTTATTATCACTATTCCATGTGTTAACTGCTTCGTTTTTTATGTATGTTTTGATTTGGTAGTTTTGATTTTTGAATCTTGATAATGGTTTAATTACATATATAATGTTATTAATTATATAAATATCATATATATATATATAATATATATATTGATCTATAAAAGATATATATAGAAAAATGAATTATATTTTTCATGGAGATAGTAGGTCGTACATACGCATAAACATTGTTTTCACTTTTCGACGAATGGAATGAAAGAAAGGTAAATAATAATTCATCTTTACAAGATAATTTATATATCATATATATCTTATATATTCATCAAAACTTTTCTTATTACCATCCATGTAAACTGTATTTGGAAAAAAAATCACATCACTTCATGGAGGTGGTAGTCCACACGTACGCACGAGCGACATCATCATTTTCTAGTGGATTGAAATGTAAGATAGTATATGTGATATAATAATTTTAAAAGAATAATTATGTCATAAATATATTTTATATTAATTATTTATATCTTTATAACCATCCAATTAATCCAATTAGGAAAAATTAATTTCATTACTACGTGGAGATGGTAAGTCGTACGAATGCGCGATTGATGGTTTCACTTTTCATAGGAAAGAAAAGAGATGTAAAATTCTTGTACCATAATATAAATATAATCATAGTATATTTTTTATATTTTATTTTTTATTTATTTTGGGTAAAATAGATTTATAGTAAGTGGAATTAGAAATAAACTTGAGAGATTCGGAAAAAGACGATTACTTCTTCTTTGGTAGACTTATTTTAAATACTTTATTAATGAAATAGAATAGAAATTTAAGAATACCATAACCTTTAATTTGTTTATAGAGAATTTTACAATACAATTGGGTAAGTTTATTCAAGATATGTTACTCAATATGGTGTAAAGAAAAGAGAGAAGGGGTGTGCTTTTATAAGTGATGGGAGGGGCCCTTTAGAAATTATTTAAAGTATTAAATTAATATAATATAATTTTGTTAGGAAAATGGCTCTAAATTGATATTGTAATAGTATTATGTGTTAAAATAATATCATAAAATAAAATTTAGATAATTTTTTGTTATTTTTTACCTTTATCTCTTATTTTTAACCATTTGTTAACCCTTCTTGTGATTACTACAATAACATATTTTTTACTCTTTGGGGGTAAAAAAGTAACTATAAAAGGATAGATGACACATAAATGCGCCATGGTTGAAATTTTCAACCATATACCATTAAATTTTTCAAATATAATATTTTTATGAATTTTAAATCATTTAATAAAATATTGTTTATTATAAAATATCATTAATCTCATTTTTAGAAATACATGAAATATTATAATATATTATGTGTCTAACTCATATAAAATGGTTCCAAAATTAGATGTATTAAAATATAAGAAATATTTTGTCTTAATTTAAACATATGATAAAATTTTTATAGTTTTAGATATCATTTTTAAATAATATCATTTGGTTTAACCCCATGGTTAACCAATTTTAACATTAACTAGGGTAATGACTTTTCCATTATTAAAGTTTTATAATTTTACTTATACGGTCAAAAATGGATCAAAAATGGAAAATTAATGAAATTTGTGACCATTTATCATTATGATTTTCCTATTTAAATATTTCTATGTTTTTTAAATAATTTCATAAATTATATTTAGCAAAAAATACTACTGATGCCATTTTAACAACTATTCACATAATTTGACTTCAAAAACAAAATTAAAGAGATATAATTAAATTATAAACCATTAATAAATCAATAATATAATATATTTATAATAAAAAATATGTGATGCTTTAACTCATTCAAAAAATATTACTTTTAGTTTTTTTAAAATCATTTACTTGATTTTTTACTAATTGCACAAGAAATATGTCAGCATTGCATAAGCATTTAAGGTAACTATTTCATCACCAAAAAATAAAAATAAATTAATTAAGTTTAAAATAAAATTTTATATTCATTAAAATTATATAATTAATTACATCTATTTCAATAAAAACTATTTAATATTTTATTTTGACCTTTCTAGCATTGTGCAAGCATTTCACAAGTATTTGGATAATTCACTTTTTATATAACTTAAAAATTCATATATATCCATAAAAATTATTATTATTAATTCATATTTAATAAAAAAAATTGATAAAAGTATTTCTCATTCTCAAATAATAATTTTAGAACACTAAATGTTACTTTTACAGTGTTGTTCAAGCACTGTGTCGGCACTGAAATTGATTTTCATATGTATCATTAAATAAATTATAATTTATATGTTTTTAATTATTTTTGTATGATATTTTTATTATATTATTATAATTTATTCAATACATAATTTTAAGAAAAAAATTATAACATATTTATATCATGTCGATGTCATGAAAATATATTATTTCATAAAAACTATATTTTTTTTATTCACAAAAAAATTAACTTCTTCAAAAAAATATCAAAAAATTCATCCTATGATAAATTTGAATTTACTAATATAAAAATAATTAAATTTAATAAATTTAAATTCATATGATTGGATAAAATAAATTTTAATATAAATTCATAAAACACAAAAAAATATGTTTTTTTTGGAAAAAAGTTTTTTTAAGAAAAAAATAACTTATGTTGAAATCATGAATATTTATAATTTAAACAGAATTAATTAAATTATTCAAAATAAAATTGATCATATTTATCTTTAATACCAAATCCAAAATATAATAGGACTTTTAAATTACTCATTTTAATAAAAATAATTAGAAGCATTTGAAAATTTTTTATTTTTCATTATTCATTAAAAAATAAATCATTTTAGGAAAATACCAAAATTTCACCCTAAGATAATATTAATATTATAATTTAAAAATTTGTGCTCATTTTATAAAATAAACTTTTTAAAATTGGTGGAAATTAATATTAATTTCCACTCATAAAATTCAATAAAATCACTTTTGAAGAAAATGAATTTTTGAAGCATAAAATGAACTCACTAAAAATGAGTGCTTATATACTAGGAATTCATGAATACATTTCTATTGAGTAGGAAAATTATACATATATTTCATAATGTGTTTACTCAATTTCATACCTATCTATGTTATAATGGCTACATTTCAATAATAATATTTTTATAATATATATCTATTCACTTAATGTTTGGTGTTGTTTAATAAGTAAGCTATTGAGATTATTATTCTTTTAAACTAAATTTTTAGGGTGTTACATTCACCACCCCCTACCCAATGTAATTTCACCCTTTAAATTCTATCTCAATCATAAATGGTTCAATATTTGAAAATACTATTGTTTCAAACCCACATTGTACAAAGGGATAATAAAAATTCCTTTGAAAAGGGGGAAGTGGGAAACATAAATGTTACCTAAAATAGCACATATTTGGGTTCCTAGATAAGAAAAACATTGGTGGGAAGTTAAAATATGTACATGGATGATAAAACTAACATACAATGACTCATAGAGAGTGATATAGAACATGGTCCTCAGAAAGTTAGTGACCAAAAAACAATAAATCGGTTATGGGTCAAAAGACCATCAATTCATCGAAAATGAATGTAAAAGGATAACATTTTTATTCCAAGATATTTTTTTAATATTGAAGGATTATTTTAATTCCAATATATATAACATGAGAAAATATACTTACTTTATTTATTTCTATTTTATAATCACAATTTCATCCTTTGGTTGTGCTTTGATGAATCTTTGCATCATCACTTACTCCATGAAATGAATGTTCAAGATGAATTTTCAGGCCTACAGAACTAAAATTAAAATTTAATTAATTATAAGATCTATAAAATAAATGAAAATGTATTCTCTATTTCAATAAATATTTACCAAAACCAAAATGGTTAGTACAAGTTATCCAGTATGGATTAATTCAGTACATTAATCTCTAAAACATCAACAATAACCACTAGAGTTCAACTTAATTCATTCCATAAATATTTAACCATATGAATCTTCTAAAATATGTGTCTATAAATTAAAAACCCAAAAATAAAAAAAAATTATTAAACATTTATCCCGATGCAACATAAAGTATCTCAGGATGTCGCATACCAACCATGTGAATATCTTGATCATATATTCTCTTAAAACATACTAATAAACTGAATCATCATAAAACCTCAATATAATCATAAACGATTCCAAAAAATAACTATATCCTTATCCATTAAATAAAATAATAGATAATAAAATATATCTCATAAATATGAAAATGTAGTAAACTTCATCATAAATTACTTTGTCATCAAATCACTAATCATTTTCATGGTGATAAATGATTTCTAATTTACTTTTATTAATTTAAATCATATCTTTATCCCTACTAAACTTTAATAACTCAAAATTAGGAATATATTAAGTGTTTTGTTTCCCTTAATAAAATGTTCTTTAAAAATATCACCTGACCACTAAACCATTTTTCCTGGTTATCAATACCATTCAACATATTCTTTCAAATATTTGAAAAACTACTAAAAAATAATCCTTAGATGTTTCATGATTCTTATAACCAAAATATCAATTATATAACACTTTTAAAACATTATTCTCAAATACCAATACACAAACACTTCAATCCTTTCACTTCAATGATATATCATAGGTCCTTCCTTGGTCTAGGAGTTAAGAATTGTAATAGAGAATTGACTCAAATAATGACCATGTTCCCCACAAATAATACATTAAACTATAAATCATACATTTGGGTGAACTTTATATACCTCCATTGAACTCTTAATTTTTAATTGGAAATTAATTTCTCTATGAACTTCATTTCTATATAGAAAAAATCTTCTCCTTCCTATGATACATTATCCTAGGTACTTTTTCCAATATTCTTGACATACATGAAATTGAACTTTCATTCCTCTATGGTTGTTACTACGTGAACATCCATAAAAGTACATATTTATCTTATTTTATGAATTATAAAACTCAACAATGTTTATGTTGTTAATCATATATTTCAATAGATGATTAGGCAAAGTCACAGAGTTTCACCTTATAGATCCCATCTCATTCAGTTGCTCAGGAGAACAATCATTGCATTTTCTATCACATTCAGCATTAATAAAATTTATCCTTGTTATATCCATTGAATAAAACCAAATAAAAATATTAGTTTAAAACCAATTGGATAATCATATAATAATGAAAAATAACTTAAAATTGTGACATATTCCTTTCAATATATGACACATTAGGTTTAATTTAGGTCATCCTTGATCATCATTTACACAAATCCTTTATAGATGTTTATAAATAAAATGTGAATTAATATAGGCATACTCCCTGGTAGTGTCAAACCAGTTGCATAGTAAGGGCTCATTCTCCATGCACAATAATGATGGCTCATATATACTCTAATGACTATTTTTATGGTTATTACCCCTAGATTCATTTGAGCTAAAAACACATCCATTTTTAGTATCCAGAAAGGGATTAGTTTCTAGTAAAACTACATAATCTATACTTTACCAAAAGTATATGATGTTATCCTAAAATTATGTGTGTTATTAGATTTTTTCATATGGGTATGTTCACTAATCTATGTTTTACAAAATCTAGTTCCCAATGCTTCTACTAAACTTCCTCTGATTCCAATTTTGGAAACCCCAAAACTAGAAACCCAGAGCATGTGTCTTCTTTATTACATTTTCATAAGATAAAAGGGATCACATCACCAAGGATTGATCATTTTATTAATCTCAAATACCTAGATACATACATGATTCTAATATTACATTGTAAATATAAAATACATAACATAAAAACCATTCTCTCATCCCTGATATTATTCATAACATTCATATTCATATCCTAAGGAAAGTGAAACAAATAAAGGATGATCACCTATGCTCAGTAAGGGTTACGTACATTGTATGATATCATTAATAAATATGTAATAGTAAATATGGAAAGGTAAATAACTAAATAACACATTCCATTTAATCAATAACTTGAGTATGAAAATGCACCCATGGATAATATTAATACAGTAATCTCATGGATAATAATAACTAAATTCTCAATGAAGAAAATCCTAAATATTGTAAATCATGATCTCATCCATCATAATATATTAATCTTAAAATCATTATTCCAAGTAAATTTAATTTATGGGTATGTATACAAAAAAACATCATTTAATAAGGTTATTTAATTGGTTTGTCACATTAGAACTATCGATGCATCGAGGGGATATGTATAACCAAGACCCACTCATCACTTCATATCCAATTACTTCCTCTTATCTTGAATGGTAAATTTAATTCATAATAAATATTCCTTATCAAAAAAATCTATATAGAGTAAAGGATAAAAAAATATAAATATTTATCTAGTTATTAAAATAACCTTCATAGTAAAATAACAAATATAGAAATGTTATATGATTTTGGAAATAATAATATTTTATAATAAAAAAATATGGTTATTTAAGAGAAATTAAATTTTCAATGATCATAATGAAGAGAATATTTCAAGATAAATTTAATTACCACAAAATTAATAATAGATAAAACATGACCATTAATTTATCAAAAATATAGGTTTTGTAATAAAATCATGTTCTTTGTAGGAATAAAGAGAATGGAAGTGAAACATTAAAATAATCTTTCATTAAATGGTTTTCTTTTTAAAACCATTGAAAACTTATAGGAGAAGCTAAATATCATAAAACAATTATGGTGGTGGGAAAATCTGTTAAAGTCATATATATTAAAAAAGAAACATTCCTTTTGAATTTTTGTAAATAAATTTGAAAATAACCTTTTCCAAAATCATTATATATATTCCAATAAAACATTTAAAAATACAATTAAAACATAAAATCTCCTTGATAAATCATTTGATAAAATAAAAAGGATTTTTTTAAACAATTTTGAAAAATATGGACATGAAATAAAAATATATCAGATCAAAAAGAGAAAAAGAATTAGATTTAATTTTAAACATTTATTTGTTTAATTTAATTAAAAAGGAGAGGAAATGATTGAATAAAATAAGGAAACATCTTAAATAAATAAATTTTCTAAAGGATAGATTATAATATTCCTTCAATAAAAAATATAGGCAATTCTATAAAAAATGAGATTTTAATGTAAATTCTTACATATTTGGTAATGTAATGTTCTGAATTTTTTGTTTATTATTTTTAAATATTTTATGTATTGATTTTAAGACTAGGAACTAAGACGGTGTGTGATTCCATGGCCCGGTATGCCCGGAATAAATGTTTTAAATAAATTAAATATATTAAATAATACTAACACATTATTGCCCTTAAAAAGTGGAATAACTTCTAAAAAGGTTATCGTACTAGAAATCTGAGGGCATAGTTGATTTCAAAATAGCGGATTTAACCTAGGTTCTACCTAACATTGTTCGTCATGGGTCTCTTGGGAAAAAGTTGTCATGGGCACAAAAATGAATAAAATAAATGAATAAAAATTATTTTATTTCAAATTTTGACATAGTGACTGCTTAAACATTAAATAATCCCCTTTGTTAGAAATATAGGGTTAGCCTCATAACACTGGAATTCCCTAGAGGTGTTGGAGAGAGAACCTATGTATAATCCCTCTGACGAACGACAAAAAAATCTTGGATCCAATATCGGTGCACACTAATCTTGTTAGATCTGGACAAAAATGACAACATGTTGACCAATCTTCATCAGCGAGTGATCCAAATCCAAGTAAGATGTGTTATTTTGATTCTTCTTTCCCATTCCTGAAATCCTACAATGAATGTGGACTAATACATGAACATATTATCACATAGATTGATTGTAATTGTGGTATGGGTTATTTGTGGGATTTATTGGGATTTGATTATAGAGAATTATTTTGATTCATTTATTGTTCTAACAGTAATGAACCAAGATCAACATAAAAATCCATCAAGGTTATTCCTTATCGATTTTTGTGTTATTCTCCCTTGATTTCTTTCATTCTCGGTCCGCGTACTTTGTTCTTCCCCGGACATTGAACAATTGGTCTTTGCGCCATCGACTCTTGGAACTATGATCCAAAACTGGAGATTCAGCATTGGAACAACTCGTTGGAGGTGCGACGATGGCCAAGACAGCGTATCAAATGATTATCGGTGTCGAATCCTTATTCATTGGAAATTAAAAATAATGCCTACGATCATGTTTTTAGAGCCATTTTAAGGCACGAATCTCATAGATTTGGTGTTATAGTTACTGGATGACCTTCGATCTAGAGTTTCGAGGTGAACTGAGCATTGGAGCAAGATTCGGGAGATGGATCAACACGAGTGGAGGAAGAATACAAGTTTCTGGAAAACCTGATAAAAATATTATGTAATTCCAGAAAAACGGAGTGTGTTCATCAGTGGATGAATTGTCATGTACATGGTAAGTACACGGACATGGGGTGGAGTGCACGGGTTACCTACCTAGAAGGTACTCTCCCACACTAGATGGCCTGAACTGGTTGCATGGACTACCCCATGTACTGGTACATGGGAAGAGAATCACGAGTTGATATCATGTACTGGCACATGGCCAGAGTACATAGACATACCCCGGATGGAAGGAAACGACATGTAACCCTTGCTACATGTCATGTACCCATCCTCGACACTATATAGTTCGAAATGACATGGGTCGTTGTACACGATTTATAACCGAGGTCAAGGAACACAAAGTGTGACCCTACTAGACACAATGTACCTCTATCTATATGGATTGATTCTCTTCTCCTCTATATCTTGGAAAAGTTTCATTAGGGTTTGTTCCCATTATTTGTACCCAAAAGGTAGGTATAGTATTATTTCCTTCTCTTAGGACAATGATCCCTTTAGAAATACTTCATAGATAGAGTTGTTGGAATCCCCCGAGAGGCTCGGAGCAGGATCATCTATTAATTCTTCATTCCCTAGGTGGAGTTCTTGGTATCAACGTAACCAACACTATGTGATCATTGATCCTCTACTTGGTGGGTTAATCCAGATTGAGTTATTGGTATCTCCCCAAGGCCCTGGATGTGATTCTCATCTATGTTTCGTATCTCTCTTCAGATATCTGTATCTCTCTCATGGATAGATCTGATGAGTAGGGCCTCTTGGACGAACATCATTATTGTTAGTAGTATCAAGAGTGTGTTCTCCTAGATGAGTTATTCATGGAATCTTTGAGCTAAGTTCCTAGGGTCGGTATGTAGTGGTTGTGACTTACCTCTAAACTGTGTGTCTTGGTTGAGTATTTCTGGATATTATTATTATATGTGATGTAGACATATACCTGTATAAAGGTGATTTTTCTTTACTTTTTTATATTTATTTTTTGTTTTAGGGTGTCCTACTGAGTATTTTTACACTCACCCCTCCACGATCTTTTCCAGCACGTTTCATGTCTTGTGAAGATGATCGACCTTTTGACAGAGTCCTAGGAGGACCAGGACCAGACAGTGCTTTGTGAGGCTAGAAAGATCGAGGTGTGTTCCTACGACTTTCATACAGTAGTCCCAGTACCTTTTTCTTACAAGTTGGAATTATGGTTACATACACTTTTTCATGGGATTGTATTCTAGATCTTTTTACTTTACTTTACTTTTTTTATACTCTGGTTGCAGGATATAGTGTTATGCATGCATTGTTAACTTAGTGATTTTTACATTTCAGCATTTTGTGGGCCTGGAGATGTGTGTGCGCATATAGGTATATATAAAATGCCTCTCATGTTAGTGTATGCCTATTCGGTGCTAGTTACCAAAACCTGTCCTATTGGAGGTGGGCTTGGGGAGTCACGACATGGGCCTCACTAGGACGGGTCATGATAGAGTGGTACCAGAGGTGGTTAGTTCTACTTTAGGATTAGGAATCTGTGATATTGGTTTGGGGAAATAGTGTTATGTTTTTTGTGTTCACATTTCATGATAGCGACTCCGGTTATGGTACAGAGGTTGATTTATCCAGACACCAAGACTTTTATAACCTTATTTTTGACTCGGTACATGAAACACTAGTTTCGGGGAAAATAAAGGTAAATGTATCATATAGGAATGGTTTACGGTTTCCATGTCTTTCTTGAGTCAACTCTCCAGATATACTCATTAATTTTGGTACGTCTTTTTTTCTTACAGAATGCCTCTATAATGAATACCATCTAGGATTGTATAATTTGATCATGAAGATGACACCATAAATAATGAGGCTTCAATACAGGGACCAGTTTCCTCGATGTTACCTATATGTGGTGCACCATCCGTACTTCCACCTATAGAGAAGCACGTGGAACCCACAGTACCATCGGATGAGGAGCATGGGAAGAGCATGCTTCCTGACTATTAGTGACATAGACCCCTTATTTTCTTAGGAGATCCTGACCCATAGGCATTTGAGGATTAAGTTGAGGCGGTGGACCAAGTTTTTTGTCTAGTCAGGACACTCGCGGATCAGATGGTGGTCCTGGTGGTGAGCCTTCTACATGGTTCAGTGGGAAGATGGTGGAGTTTGGCTATCCAGACTCATGATGAGAAGAATATTTCATGGATAGAGTTAGATATCCTCTTCAGATAGGAGTTCTCACTAGTTATGTTGTGGGTTGTCTATATCCAGGAGCATCTAAATCTCAAGTAGGGTTGCATATCAGTGGCTGATTATTCATCAAGGTTCACCAAACATTAAGTTACTCGAGGGATATGGTTAGAGATCATTACTTTAGGGATCATAACTTCGAGAAAGGTTTGTTTAGAGACATTGGAGCCAGTGTTATCCCTTTGTGAAGTTTGATATATATTGGGGTTATTGATAAGGATTTAGAGGTGGAATGCTTCTTGGTTGAGCAGATACAGCTGGTGATAGTCAGAAGTTTCCAATTAGGAGTAGAGACCATGGAAGCAAGGAGACAATGTGAGTCTGAGGGACTTGTACATGGGTGATATTTCAAATGGATGTCCCAGGACCAAGTATCTATAGTCTAGGGCTCAGAGGGTGGGTCCATTAATCCTAGAGAGAGGTGATGTTATTTATGTGATAGCAGCGGACTTCTCACTCGATATTGTCCCACTCATCGCACTACTAATAGAGAGACTATAGATGGACCACCGAGGATGATACAGTGAACGAAGAAGGTAGATCTATAGGGTTTTGGATGTGGAAAAGGAGCTAGGAGAGCAGCAAGAGGTGGTCGGAATTCAAACTTGTAACCACCACCACCCCCAGGTGGTCCACACCAGGCTTGGGGGACTGGAGGACAAGGCCAAGGATAGTTGCATGTGGTCGAGGCATATGATCCAGAGGCTCTAGGAATTATTTAAGGTGTGATATATTTCTTTTCTACCTTATATTCCATACTGATAGACATAAGTTCCATTCTTTCCTTTCTCTCCACATATCTTGTACAAGACCTAGAAATTCTGGTTGAACCATTGACTCAAGCATTACGCTTGGAGACACCAATCGGGGGAGACTCAATGATTACACACCTATGTCGGTGGTGTGAATGGACCCTTGGGTGCAATATTTTTGGTTGGAATCTATTAGTGGTGGCATCGAGGCCTTACAAAGTCATTATTGGTATGGATTGGTTATCTATGGTCCATACCCAAATTGACTATTTTAGGAGAAGGGTTCAGTGTTTATATAGTGATGGAATGAGGTTTACCATTTTTAGTAAAATGGAATCCCAAGAATCATATGGTGGACTCATTCATAGGAGGGTGAAATAAATTTCTCATTAGTTATCTAGCCTTACCCACTATGCATCAGATGTTATGAGCTTACTATTTCCAATAGTGGTGCCGGAGTATGAGGATGTCTTTCCAGAAGATGTTCTAGGATTACCTTCCCACTGATAGATAGACTTATGTATTGATTTACACCCTTGTACAGCATCGGTATTTGCACTATAATATCATATGTCTCCTGCAGATCTTCGCGAGCTGAGGGTACGGTTGGAGGACTTACAGAGGAAGGGATTCATGAGACCTAGTGTTTCACCCTAGGTATCCCCAATTTTGTTTTCCAAAAAGGAATATGGAATCTTGAGGTTCTATGTATAATACATGTGCTTTAACCAGGTGGTTGTGAAGAACAAGTATCCACTACCAAGGATCAATGACCTCTTTGATCAGTTGGAAGGGGCATGATGGTTCTCAAATGTAGAGACCCAAATCTTGACGTACATGGACATTACATTACTTTTTCAGAATACTTAATACATAAAAAAAACAGACACCAAAGGACCGTAATAGTTTAGTGTCTTTGGAAACTCGGAATATAATCTTCTAATCTTGGTGAAAGATCTTCAACATCTCCCATAAAGATCTTCCCCTTTTATTTTCTTACCTAAAACCTTTCTTTAAATCCTATGGAAAAGAAAAAATAAAAAAGGGTGAGCTCAAATTCCCAGTACGGGTAAACATAGAGAACATAAAACAAACCCTAAACATTTTAATGCAAAAACATGAACATAAAATCTAAACATCAAAATATTGAGCAAAGACATGAATCATGGAAGTACGTAAGGCATATATCATAAGGGAACATCAATCATGATAAAATAGAATGGGAATAAAACATGTAATTATAGAAAACCATTAATCACATGATATGATTTCCATAGTAGGCAAGGCATTACTACCAAGACCATCTTAGTGGACAACATCCCTTTCGGAATCGAGTTCACTCCTCGTTTCAGTCCGATAACACTGAACCGGATTAACTTACCATTATAGCCATGTCTATCTCATGAGATATAAATCTTTACCCAATTCATTGGAGGGAGATATGGGTCCCACCCATCTCATAATTAAATCATTCTTACTAGTGCCACAAAATAAACTTAAAACATTCATCATAACCCAAAGAATAAAATGGGTTTCATAAACATCATCCCATCATAAAATAATCCATATAAAACAAATGGATATAATTTCATCATAATAGAAGTAAAACCATGTAAATCATATAGAAATTATACTTGAAACATAAACATATGAAATAATGTCATCTTAGATGGAAAATGGTTTTGATAAAACACTTAAAATGAATTCTTGAGGAAAATATCCTTTCTTCTTCAAAATCATTTTCTTTTCAAAAAATGCCATGAAATCTTAAAAAGAAAAGTATTTTTTTGAAAATAGTCATAAAATTTCGTAGAGAAAACTTCATTTAAATAAGTCGTTATGAAACTGTAGAAATCCATTCATGCCGTAGAAGTTAAAAATAACATTATTTTCATACTTTTGTCAGAAAAGTCAAAATGTTCCTCGTATGGTAAACAAAAGAAATATTCCTTCAATAACACAAGGTAAAATTCAAAGAGGGGTAAACATGAAATTAAACATACATTTAATAATATTAAAAACTTTATGAAATACATTTTATGGGCATGGATGAAAAATATAACCCCAGTAAATACTTATGTATAAGCAATCTCGGATAAAAATAAGATTTGAAAAATTATCCCTTACCTTATGTCTGATATGATTCATATGTATCCGGACTTCCTATATAATGATTTAAATAATGATATTAACTTATTACATAATCATATTCATTGTTATGATATCATATATGGTTCAATAATGACTTTATAATACCCGTTCGTTTATAAATTCCATGTTAAAGCAGTGTTTTGAGTAAAATCGTTTCATTTATCGTACGTGTTTCGATTTGTTGTTCTTGATATTATTATTACTTATATCATGATTTACTTAATTACATAATGTAAATAATAATTTATATATCATATATATTCATTATATATATATAATAGATAGATGAATGAAATGAAATACACCGTTCATGGAGACGGTTGGTCGTACGTATGCATGAACATTGTTTTCCTTTCCTTATCGACTTGAATGGAATTAAGTAGATGACATACATATATATATACATAAATTCAGTATCATTATTATGTCATATATTTAATGATAACTTATTATATATTCTTTATAATCATTCTTGAATTTGTAACATGGAAAATGAATCTCATCGTGTCATGAAGATGGTAATCCGTACGTACGTACGAGCGATGATATCGTTCCCATATTTATTGAATGGAATTGGAATGGATGATATAATATCATAGAATTAGTATGATGTTATAATAATAATATATAGTTATTATTTACACCATTATACCCATCCAAGTAAGGTGGTGGTGGAAAAATAGATTACACCACAGCGTGGAGACGGTATTCTGTACGTATGCATGCGCGGTGATTTTGTTTTCCATAGGATGGATAGAAGGTGAAATGGGGTTGTTTCATATTTATAATAACATATAAATATATAATTCATACTTATATTCTTACTTTATAATGAAACAACTAAATAAGAAGATGTTGAAGAAGAAAGAAACTTGAAAGAATCGTTAGAAGAGATTACCTCTTCTTCGACGCACCTCCTTTAAAATTCTTCTTAGGGAACTAGAGTTGGTCTTTTGAGAAGACCAGAACATCTATGATATAACTAGAGAGATTTAAGAGAATAATTGGCAGGGTTTGGCCGAGCTTCAAGGCTCAAAAGGGTGTTAAGAGAATAGGGAAGGTGTGCCCTTTTTATAAGGGAGGAGAGGGGCACCTTAGGAAAACTTAAATTATTATTTTATAATAAAGTCATATTCAGTTTTTAATAGCTCCAAATTGATTTATTTCTAAGATAAGGTGGGGATGGGTCAAAATCCTCTCAAAAAATAGGTTTTAAACAATTTTAGGTTACTATTTTATCCTTTTCATTTAGATTTAACTCTATGTTAAATAATTTAACTTTTGTCGTGTCTTTTTGTTTTCTTACACTATATGGTTTATAAACAAACTATAACAAGCAAAACGAGCCCCAAGTGGTTCATTATTAATATATA